>JAKZAO010000007.1:16223660-18623660 GCA_023053555.1 Branchinecta lindahli | reverse complement strand
TTCGTGCATGCCACGCCTCCGGAACGGTTTGTAACGTTGAGAGAGCAAATTGCACATGAACATTTTGACATTGCGATAAGAGTCCTCTATCGCAAATTCGCTGACACTCAGCGTTCGGTCTGAGCCCGCTAGATGGCGCTGCGCTACACACTTTGTGAGCGGCTAGGTGGCGATACAGTTCAGCAAAGTTCAAACTAGCTTGACGGATGACAGTTGAAGGTCATTATAGCTCAAAAACGCACTTGTCAGACTCAGGGTTTGCGGAATAGTCAATTTCAGCAAAAGGACTGGCACTGTCTGTCAAATTATTCATATAAATCACTGCAGGTTAAACAAGGTCATTACGCTTTTTCTCGTAAGGTCATTACGCTTTTTCTCGAGAATGCTACTTCTAGAAACAGTGTCAAAAGTAAAACTTTCGTGATACCTGTGATAACCCTGGTGATGTTCCTTTCTTTCCTCGGCAAAAACCAACAAGCGATCTGATTGGCTGGGAATGTTCTTAGGTATCGGCAGCCTTTCCGTAACGCGGGTACGTCAACCCGATAGTAGTAACTGAGGCAATTACCGCCAGGATTTCTGTGGTTTTAAACTTAATATGTATTTCCACTCGATGGCTCCCTAAACTTGTGCTTATCACAGTAGCTGAAACTCACGCCAACAAGTAATCTAGTCGCAGATAATCGTTTCATACATCGGAATGGAAAGCGACGTTCGTTTTTGCTGCTAGCTCAATCAATACCCTGAGTTTGGCAGGTAATGGGTTTAAACTATTAAGGGATTGAAGTCCCTGTTTTCTGATTAACCAATTTAACATTAGGCTACAGCTGCAAAATTATTTCCAGATTCGAGAAACTATTTCTGATGATTCCATCCCTTCGATAGGAAAAAAAGAATGATCTTTTAAAACCGATTGGTCGGTGAACGAAATTTTATTTATTTATTTATAACCCGTCATTTCAGAAAGAAAAAGGATGGAGTACAAAAGAGGAAAAGAAAAACGAAACAAAATATATAGGCCATATATTTTATATATATATACAAGTATAGTATATATGTTACAAGTATATATATACAGGAGGGGTACCTGACCTCGTTTTTACGCAACTTCGAATTTTGCCGCGAAAATGTTAAAATCAAAGTTCAGTGCTATCCTGACAGTCAAGAAGCAAAATCTGAATTTTTTTTCGACAGTTATGTCCCAAAGTATTACAATTATTTGTCTTTTCTTTGTTTTGAACCTGGTTTAAAAAGGGATTTTCCGGTTATTAGCCTTATTACCTCTATCTTTTTCATCACTTTGCAAGCAATCTGACCTTATGTAAAAATGGGTGAAACTGTTTGAAAAGAAAATTGTATTTAACTGGAAATATTGAAGTAAAATTTATATCCCCAACATGTAAACCATTCTATTAGCTTCACTCTAGTATTTTTGTCATGGTTTTTGGTTCCTTTTTAAGCCAGATATATCTCACTAAAAAAAGATTTCTATGGAAATTTGAAATCTTGTCTGAGGTTGGGTACCTCTCCTGTATATATATATATATGTTTATTACTATTTTTTTTATTACAGGCGGAGATGTGTGGGTGCTCGTTGTTCGTGACGTCAGACCGGTGGACGCTGGGGTTTACGTCTGTGAGGTTAACAGCAATCCCATTCTTCGCTCTTTCCACAACCTTGAAGGTAAGAGTCAAATATCAAAGCTTAGGTATGCTGGAATATGCGCGTCGGTAAAAGAAACAAACGCTAGATTTTCTAGGGGATTTCTTGATCAGCTAACTATCGCTCTATAAGATGTGCTCTTACTAGAAATGGCTTTCGGCAAGATTTGACAGTCGGTAGTTGTGTTTTTGCAGATACCATGGTATCTGTTCCCACGGTAACTTGGATCTGCAATTGGTGGTTTTTGCAGTCACCGTGGTATCTGATATACGGTCCACTGCAAAAACGACCATTACCGAAATTGCACTTTTCGAAGTCATCCCAAAAGAAAAACTGAAATCCAGTTACATCACTAAGTGCTGAACTTCTTTCTCACTAATTTGACAAAATTTGATGAAAGTGAGATGACTTTCCAGATACCACGACCAGATACCACGGTCGGACCGTGATATCTGAATATCTGTTACCACGGTAACTGGCCAAATACCACGACAACTGCAAAAACGCCTTTTGACCGTGGTATCAGACACCACGATAACTGCAAAAACGACTTTAGACCGTATATCAGATAGCATATATGGTATCAGCAAAAACGCAACCAGTATAAATAAGTCATAACAAATATTCGCCTTTGGGATCCCATCGAAACCTTTGGTCTTGTTTCATAGGGAAAAATTGCTGAAAAGGGTGATATTGCTTGGCGGATTTGTGAGTAAAGTTGGCTGGTGTTGAGATTGTGTAAAAACAGCAACAGTTGTGTTCGCAGTAGTCATTCATACCGACTGGTAATGATTTTCTCCCAGTTTTCTCCCACATCGAAAAATTGTCAAATTTATTAAGTGTATCCTGTCCTGTTTGTCAATCGTTTAGTAGGGTTTAAGATGTAGCTGGATTTAGCAAAGCAACGACGCGGCAATACACTTCACGAAAGTTGTCTAATCTTCCGTTACGCCATTTTCTTCCTTGAAGATTGATAACCGATGACAGTTTTTCTTGACAAACCCTTTCCCCGTCATTTATTACATTTTACCTCGTAGAAACTGATTGTCTCTTGTCCTGTTTATCCATCTTTTAGTATGGTTTAAAGCTTAATCCGACCAACTGCGTGGCAATGCACTTTACGAAAATTGCATAATCTTCCGCCACATCAGTCTCATCCTTTAAAGTTTAACCGAAAAGGACTGGGATAGGACAGTCTAGTTACCCATCACTTATTCACTTAAACTGGCTTGAAGACCCGCTGAAAATGCGTTACTTGGTTGTTCCGCTATTCAGGAATAATCGATTTTCAAATAGTGGAATTTCCGTATGATTTGTGGTACCTCTAATTTGTTGTATGCCATACAAGAAAGATTTATGACTTTTTTTTGTTCAGGCACTAAGCAATCTTCACCAATATCGCCACTGCCCACTGAAAGCCTTGTTTGTGTTTAAATAAAAATTTCCCGCGTCATAGTAGAATTTTCGCTGTGGGGACGGCCGCAGATATTCTGAACGTCATACCTAGAGCAGATAGTGGAAAACAAAAAAATCCCTTTGCAGAATCCAAATAATTCAGTGTGTTCAACTAAATGATACAAAAATAAGTTGGCTTTTCAGTTAAACTTTAAGATTAGTAGGCTATGCGATGAAAATTTTCCTTGACAAACCCTTTCCCCGGTAGTTATTTGCGTCTGCCCTCGTACAAACTGGTTGTCTCTTATCTTGTTTGTCCATCTTAGTATGGTTTAAAGCCACATCAGTTTTATCCTGTTTGTCCATCTTTTTAGTATGGTTTAAGACTTAGCAACGCAATAGCGCGGCAAGGCACATTACGAAAGTTGCCCCATTTTCCTCCAGATTAATATCCGATGACAATTTTATTCTCCTTGACAAATACAGCATTCTTTGACAAACCCTTTCCCCGTTATTTATTTACATTTGACCTCGTAGAAACTGATTGCCTCTTATCCTGTTTGTCCATCTTTTAGTATGGTTTAAAGCTTAATTAGCAACTGCGCGGTAATGCACTTTACGAAAGTTGCCTAATTTTCCGCCACATCAGTTTCATCCTTTAAGATTAATATGCCATGACAATTTTCCTTTTATACCCTTTCCCCGTTAATTATTTACGTCTGACCTCGTAGAAACTGATTGTCACTTCTCCTGTTTGTCCATGTTTTAGTATGGTTTAAGACTTAGCTATTTACGCAACAGCGCGGCAAGGCTCTTTACGAAAATTACCCGTTCCCTCCAGATTAATGTCCGATGACAGTTTTCTTTGACAAAGCCTTTCCCCGTTATTTATTTACGTCTGACCTCGTAGAAACTGATCGTCTCTTGTCCTGTTTGTCAATATTTTAGTTTGGTTTAAGACGATGCAACAGCGCAGCAATGCACTGTACTAAGGGGGCTTCGAAATAGTAAGTTGTTAGAACCACCCTATGAAAGTTGCCCCATTTTCCTCCAGATTAATATCTGATGACAATTTTCCTTGACAAACACTTTCCCCGTTATTTATTTTCGTCTGAAATCGTAGTAACTGATTTTCTCTTGTCATCGTATGTTTTAAAGCTTAATAGCTAAGCAACTGCGCGGCAAAAATCTACGAAAGTTGCTCAATTTTCCGCCACATCAGTTTGACCCTATAGATGAATCTCGGCTCGGTATACAGTATTCTTTGACAAACCCTTTCCCCGTTATTTATTTACATTTGACCTCGTAGAAACTGATTGCCTCTTATCCTGTTTATCCATCTTTTAGTATGGTTTAAAGCTTAATCCGGGCAACTGCGTGGCAATGCACTTTACGAAAGTTGCCTAATTTTCCGCCACATCAGTTTCATCCTTTAAGATTAATATGCGATGACAATTTTCCTTGACATACCCTTTCCCCGTTAATTATTTACGTCTGACTTCGTAGAAACTGATTGTCACTTCTCCTGTTTGTCCATGTTTTAGTATGGTTTAAGACTTAGCTATTTACGCAACAGCGCGGCAAGGCTCTTTACGAAAGTTGCCCCATTCCATCCAGATTAATATCCGATGACAATTTTCCTTGACAAACCCTTTCCCCGTTATTTATTTACGTCTGACCTCGTAGAAACTGATCGTCTCTTGTCCTGTTTGTCAATATTTTAGTTTGGTTTAAGACGATGCAACAGCGCGGCAATGCACTTTACTAAGGGGGCTTTGAAATAGTAAGTTGTTAGAACTTTCGCCTTGGGAACACCCTTTGAAAAAGCCTTAGAATATCATCCCGGAAATGAAAAGGTACCAATAAATTTGTTTTTGAAAGGTCCTTCTTTAACGAAATTGTAGGAGGAGGCTCGAATGAAGTTCCAGGGCTCTAGGCAATTAATATAGCTACGGTTCCCTTTTGGTAATTTAGCAACACAAAATTACTCGTGGAAAGTTACTACTTTTCCTGCCTATGACTTCGTAAAAGTTGTCTGTTTGTCCGACCGTTCGTCTGTTAGCACGATAACTCTCGAAGGAGTCAAGATCTTTTGTTCAAACTTGGCATAGGAAATCTTTGGTCGAAAGTACAGGTCAAGTTCATAGATTGGCTTTGTAGCCCTATATTTATGGGTGGGAGGGGGTCCACATTAAGGGGCGAGAATTTTTTTTAAAAGCCAAAAAATTAAAAATCCCTTAGCAGAGTCGAAATAATACAGTGTGCGCATATACAGTCCAAGGTATAAAGGAAAGCAAGCTTTTCAGTTAAACTTTAAGCCTAAGATCGTGATGGTTAGTATCTGTTCGTGATTTAAGCGTAATTGAATAAATATTGTTACTTGCTCGACTGACTAACGGGGATAAACGGGGGAGGGAATAACTTGGGATGGAATCGTCTTAAAACTTGGTAGGAGAGAACTTTGGCGACCGGGGCACAATATCTTCTATCTAATTGGGGAATTGCTTGTTGGATTTCCTTGTATTATGCCCAGAGCCGTTACGTATGGGGGGAGGGGGGCCCTAATGTTGTCAGCCAGTCAGTAAGAACACCGAGTTGGCGCGAAGTGCTGAGATCTTTCTTCAAAAATATTCAGTAAAAAACATTTGATTTTTCTTAAAGACAGTCTCTTCTTCGTAAAAACGTTCGATTTTTTTAGACAAAAAAGTCGATTCTGAAAAATCGTTTTTCGGCATGTCATTTCCCTGTAAAAAAAAATCTATTTTTCTTAGAAAGAGTCGGTAAAATTGGCCAGCCAGTCGGTAAATACCTCCCCCCCCCAAAAAATTTTGAACCCTTTTGCTAGTTACCTTACCTCAATTCACACTTCGGAGCGAATAAGGTCCATGATGGATCCGTTATGCTCCGCTTCTGGTTGCTTTTCTGGTTGGATGGTCTCAACTAACGACTCTGCTTATGCGACGGCTGAAAGCTACGGTAGAGGGCGATCTCTTGGATTCGCTTTCCGAAAAGCGAAGCGAGAATCCGCCGAGCACAAGAACAAGCAATAAGTCGTCGCGCTTAGTTGCACCTTTACAACTTCTCGCTGACTTGCCGAAACCACTTTCCACTCACGAAGTGGATTCACTTTCCAAGTGTTGGCGGAAACTAGCGGAGCGCGAAAACAGCTCTGGAAAGCGAAGCGACTTTTAGCCGAAGTCGCAAGAACAGCCGGCGCAAAGCTCGCGGAGCTTTTCAGACCGCCAGAATCGCCCTTAGTTCATTCAGTTCATCATATTTATTTTCAGCGCGCTTCAAAGCGGACTAGTTCATGACAGTTCTCCATTGGTCTCATTATCGATGACAAGAAGAAAATCTGCAATCTGCTTCCCGAGCAAAGGCAGTTTAGCACTGTAGAAAGTGAACGTTATAATGTTCTGCTCATCCTTGTGGTTCTGTATTATAACATCTCCCTATCAAAATCACCCTAATAATACTGGATATGAGAATTGGAGAAACACTTACCATTCTGCATTGTGTGTTAAATAGTTAGGACTGAATCTCACTTACGGGACCGGACAGAAACAGATTACATAAAGATGGTGTCTACGATTGCGACTCGTGTTGAGGTGGTTGGCTACTAAATTCGCCATATTCCAGTTCAGCGCTTTCGAGCGAACTAGTTTCTGTCAATACGCTTGATGACTCTTCTCTTCATGCCGAAGAAAAATTGCCGTGTGCCCTGCGAAGAGCCAGGAACGTCACGTAAACAGACGTTGTTGATTGGTTTACACATGATTTGAACCAATTTTGAGGGTTCGATCGGGTGACGTTTCTTGTTCTTCCCGAGTTTCAGTGGCGTGTTTCGGACTTGGTCATATCAGGGACCCATACATTTCCTTTACAGGGGGCTTGTCATTTCCTATGCTTCTATGTTGCTATGTTGACCGATCCAAATCTAGTTGGACTTGGGTCGAATCGGCAATTTGTTTGCCTCATTGGACGCGCGCGCCAAAGAGACTCCTCCCTCAAGGCGCCAGCAGCCAATCCCGAATTTTGTCTATCTGGCCTTGGACGTGATTGGACCGTGGGTATTTCTCGAACTATCTTCCGAGCGGTCAACATAGCATCAGAAATCTCTTATTGACAAGCCCCCTGAATGGCGAGGCATTACAAGAAATGTATGGGTCCCTGGTCGTATAGAGTATCCCTCTATGCCTCGCCATCAGACCTTGTGGCAGACATATTAAAGTAGATCCACAGGTCGTTGAGTAGAAAATCGTCAATTTGCTTCCCAGGTAATGGAGGTTTATATATATCTCAGTAGTAGCAAGTGAAAGTTGCCCACTACCTTCTGGATCGGACTTTTTAATATGCCTACACAAGTTTTGATTATGATACAACGGGGGACTATCAGAAACCAGTCCACTTGGAGCGCTGAACTAGAAAATGCGAATTATCTGAACTCTCCGGGCGCGGTCTAATACCAGGGTTGTACGCGACCCTCTCTCTACCCTTAATCTTTTCCTGATTCGTTACTTGCCAAAACCAGCGTCAAACCGCACTCGCCAGTTAGCAACCGACTAAAGGGTCATAACCCCGACCGAGTTTGCTCCGTGATTGACGAACTCGGCTTAGCCAAACAAAGGCTTAAAGGTTGTAGGTGTAAAAGGAAACAGTGGCGAAGGGCGGGGAGCTTCTAATACCATAGTTAGGGATGATAGAAAAAGAAGAATAAGTAAAAGGGGTCCTTTAAGGAATAAGAAGAAAATTACAACATGGGTCGTGCCATTTCCGTCGTTCGTTTGGTTGTCTGGAGTAGGCATGGGTACTGTTCCTGTTTTCTGTTCCTGTTCCTGTTTTTTCTTCCTGCTTTACTGGGTTCAAAACACGGCTGGGTTCAAAACAGCTGTTCTGTTTAATTTTGGATCCAGAAAACAGAAAACAGGAAACAGTAAAACAGGAAGAAAAAAAAAACAGGAACAGTGCCCATGCCTAGTCTGGAGCCATGCGGTCGGTGTATCATTCCTGCAAATGCTACAGCTTTTGTTATTTTCTTTCAGTTGTGTCAAATCGACTTCAGCCTCCTAGTATTCTTTCCGGTCTTGGAAACATCACCGGACGTGCCGGAATGGACCTCGATCACGAGTTTACGGAATGTTGCCGCGAGTCGAGTGTCTCGGAAAGATGCTTGGGATTTTGCAGTCTGAAGAAAATTGTCGACGGAAAAACTGGAGAGGAACCGGAAAAATGTGAAGATGACTTCAAAAAGATCGTCAAGTGCATGGCAGGTAAGATATCACGACAGTGTTGCCACTTTACTCTTACGGAACCTGTAACATTTTCCCTCAAAAACTCGTCGCATAGAAAATTTGGTATTTTTTTTTAGTTTCAACGAAACACTCGTACAATTTCTGAAGTCTAATTGAGTGTAGAGTTGAGACTTGTAATTACCTAGTTTTACAGCTAAAATGTCGCAGATACCATAATTTTTGTTTCTAAGCGACGTTGATTTCATCGTTTTGTGATGCACCAGAAAACGGAACGAGTGAAGATCGAAGAAAAAGCGAAAACGTTACGTGGTCAAAAATAAATCAGTCGATTTTGAAAATAAACTCCCAGTTTGCTCATATATATATATAGATATGTATATATAATCTGTATTGAAAAATCCAAATGCCATATAAAGTATAGCCTGAACAAACAACTTAACGTAGAAAATACAAACTAAGGTTCAAGGTTATCATTATTAACATGCTGAGAGTAGAGCTCGAGCGCACACGAAAAAAAAAATAAAACCAAAAATAACTTCAGCATGACGAATCATACCCAATATCACACCCAATAAATAATCATACATCTAACCGAAAGCAATGCCAAGTTACAGTCACAATTAAACAAAAATAACTATATAAATACAATATAAAAATATACAAGGATGGGAATAGCGATAGACAAAACAAAATAATAAAATAAGGGAGAACTGGAAAGTGAGAATCACTTAAGCCGCGCTTTTAAGCAGCAATCTTCTGACCAAGAATGAGATAACACTGAAACAGGGAAATGAAGATCGTCCAGCCGTTTATCAATCACAGAGGTAGGATGCTTAGACGGGATTTATTCATCATATAGTCCATGGGGTAACTAAGGAGAAATTGACAAAACGAAAAATATGTTCTTCGAAACGAATAACTTGTGATATTGGCCGACTGAGAACGAAGTAAGTAAGTAAGTAAGTTTATTTATGACCCACAAAATGTTTTACAACAAAAGAAAGTGGAGTAAAGATAGTAGAAAAAAGAAAAGAAAAGAACAAAGACAACAGGAAAATAACTAACGGAACATACAATAGGCCTACAACCATCAATCAAAAGAGCCTAATCAGTCGGTGATGCGACAACAGACGTAAACTAGATTTCTGACGGAAATCAGTATGCAAATCTTGCAGCCAGAGGCGTTACTAGCCAAAATGTTTGGGGGGGGGGGGGGACGAGGTATTTACCGACTGGCTGGTCATTTTTACCGACTGGTTTTGCAGATAAAAACGACTGTGTTGACGAAAAATCGGCTTATTTTAAGAAAAATCGACAATTTTTACGAAAAACTGACTGTTTTTAAGAAAAATCGACTGTTTCCAAGAAAAAAATCGACTGTTTTTAAGAAAAATAGCGGCGCTTCGCGCCGACTCGGCTATTTTTTACCGACTGGCCGACAACATTGGGGGGGGGGGCGTCCCCCCCCTCCCCCCCCTAGTAGTGACGGCCCTGCTTGCAGCCGTGACAAAATGTCGGTAGCTCCGTATGATTTAATGATTTTTGAATTACTATAATGGGACCGGGGCAGATACAGAAGTCGGACGCAATCCCACCGGTAGAAGCCCCCCCTCCTCTTAACTTTTGATATTGACCGACTGAGAATGCAGTCGAACTTAATCCCACCGGTAGAAGCCCCCCTCCCTCCTGGAGGAACCAGCATCTGCCATTCGCAGCTAGTCCCCACGGGCGTTTTTTTTCCAGAATAGTCCGTTCTGAAAAGAATGCAGTATCTGCCAATGGGTCTGGTGAAAAATGAATCTTTGCTTTCCCACGGACCCAATATCGCGGGAAAAATGGCTCGGAAAAACAGGACCAGTCGAAGCGAAAAATTGTGTATACTTTCTATCCATAGACCTGCGAGTGGCGTCCGGAAATTTCCCACAGAAAAACTATTTGGCGTGAAATTTTTCGGTTGTGAATTGTGTTCTCAAGCTTGCCGTCTTCCCCCCACAAAAAAAGTACACAAGTCTTCTTTCAACCGAAGCACCCTGCGAGTTCTATGTGATGGTACGAACTGGATAAGTTGATGAGATTTTTTTATTTTTGATCCATGATAGATAGATTAGTGTATTGTGAAAACCCACAGGCCATATACACAAAGATCAACTAAAAATAACTTAAACACACATACTCGGCTTCTTTCCAAACTTGTATCAATGTAAACTCCCACTCGAGTAGGCTAATCACCGTTGGGTTTACAGTACGCAAATTCCAGGAAGCGACGACCAACCCCCTAAACAAACTTCCCTTAAAGGAACAGTAAACTTGACTACGCGACTTTCGGCCATCGAATCGCCCGGGGGGGGGGGCTTAGATTAATATACAGGGTCTTATTGTCGACAGGTCCCCCCTTCTTTGTTATCTCGAACCGTCTCGAACCCCCTCCTTAGTGTTCCCAAAGCTAGCTGGCAGGCCCTTGCCCCTTATGCACTGTAACTATGCACTTATGTACTGTAAAAGTTCGCCTTTTTGGGATCCCAAAACGTTAGTGACGGATACCTATGACATCGCAAAAGTTGTCTGTCTGTCCGTCCGTCCGTCCGTCTGTGAGCACGATAACTCTCGAAGGGAATGAGATATTTTGATGAAACTTGGTGTGAGCATTCTTTGGGTCAAGAGTAAGGTCGAGTTCGTAGATGGGCCCTGTAGCCCTACATTTAGGGGTGGGGGAGGGGGTTCAAATTAAGGGACACAAAAAATATTTTTAAACAGCTAATGTGATAGTCGATTATGGGGTAAGAAGACATGCTGAACACGAATATGAAAACCATTTTCGCGCCGGACAAGTAGTTCGCCCGGAATCCGGCCGAAACCCGAAAGTTTGTTAAAAGTAAAAGTTTTATTTGAAGTTGATTAGATGTTTGATTGTGGGGTAAGAAACCATGCTGAACACGAATATGAAAACCATTTTCTCGCCGGACAATTAGTTCGCCCGGAATCCGGCCAAGACCGGAAAGTTTGTTAGAAGTTAAAGTTTTATCTGAAGTTGATTAGATGTTTGATGTAGGGGTAAGAAGGCATGCTGAACAAGAATACGAAAACCATTTTATCGCCGGACAAGTAGTTCGCCCGGAATCCGGCCAAAACCGGAAAATTTGTTAAAAGTAAAAGTTTTATTTGAAGTTGATTAGACGATAGATTTAGGGGTAAGAGGAGATGGAGAATCCGTATATGACAATCACTCTTTAACCGGAAATATAGTTCGTCCGGAATCCGGCTGAAACCGGAAAATGTGTTAGAAGTTAAAGTTGTATTTGAAGTTGATTAGATGTTGGATATAGGGGTAAGGAGATACGCTGAATCCGTTTTTGAGCTTTAGTTTTTCGCCGGACAAGTAGTTCTTGAATTTCGCCAAAACCGCAAAATTCACAGAAGTAAGCTAGGATCGTTTCGATCGGCTTATAGAGGTAAACGCACATGCTGAATCCATATCTGAGCTTGGATTTCTTAATGATTAGCTGTTTGGCCTGGCGAAGACTGGATCTGGCGAAGACAAAACCCAATTGTCTGGATCAAATATTGAAATTTTGGGATCCCATCGGAACCTTTGGTCTTGTTACGTGTAGTCTACAGACAAACGACCTCCCCGACAAGACGGCCTGGGTTCGATTCCTAGTCGAGGCACACAAACCTTTTGCTTTTTTTTCTACTAACTCAAAAGTCGAATTCTCGGAAACTGCCCGGAAACTGCAATGGTCGTAACGAGATTTTTTCGTACTCTCAAGATCTACTCAGGGTACATTCTTGATATGTTAGCTAGCTCCCCGAGTCAAGTTTTCTGTTCCTTTAAACTGTCATTAGGCTACTGCTTTATTTCGGTCAATAAGACCATACCAACAAAAAATACATAAAAAATCCGAAAGCCGCGGGCACCTACGGTTCGAATCTTCTTCTTTCTCCTTACAGAGGGAGCAAGCAAATCTCCCATGAGAAACCACATACTACCTCTCTCAAAAACCTTCACTCAGCTCAGAATCGGAATCGCCCTAAAACCTTCACTCAGCTCAGAATCGGAATCCTCCTAAAGTGGAGGAAAATTGAAACCACAAGCCCATATTCACATCAAAACCAAAGTTACAAAGTGCGGAAAAAACTTGTCTGATGTAAAGGACCCTGTCGAGCAGCCAAACTAGTAGCCATAATAAATTGAAATATCGGAGATAGGAGGATGTATTTAGGGAGGGTGAGGTCGAATGTTGTTCCTTATTTTTATCCGATGTGTGGAGATAGAAATGAGGATTTACTACATTCTCTGTGTTTTTGTAAAGAGTTAAAAGAGTTGAGGCAGGAATTTTATCCGGGGTGTTTTGAAAGGGGGGAATGGGTGGAGATTATTTTGAAGGATAGAAATTTTGTGGGATAAAGAATTTGGGAAGGCTGGTTAGTTTGGGCATGTCACATAGAGAACATTTTTTGTAAGGTGAGTTAGTAAGGAAGGGGTGTGTATTGGATTATATTATTTGAACTTTTTTTGTTGGTTTAATTTTGAATTTATTCATTGAAGTTTTTTAGTAGCTTTAGGGCTTTCAGTGTTAATAAATATCTGTCTATCTATCTATCTATACGCAGTTCCTGTAAGTAGTAACTTAATTTATATAAATCGTGCAGGCAGCACTATTGCAACAAAAACGAGGCTATGGTCTTTCACTTTTTGGCGATTCAGATGCCATCTAGCGGTCGTGAAAGCCTACTGTAGATCTACTAAAATTACTACTCTAGGGGTCGTGGAAGTAAAAAGTATAGAATAACAAAACTACGTGTTGGCTCTTGAGAAAAAAGAAAAATTAGAGAATAAAGACAGTGATCAGTGCTGAATAACTAGCATTTGGAAAGCAAAGGGTAGTAGGACGTTGTTGTAGTTGACAAGCTGTATTTTCAGTGGAAAGCTGATTGTGACAAGGTATGACCTAGGGCATAAACTTGTTATCTAAGAGAGTAAGGTGTTCTGTCATTCAACAGTTATTTTAATTTTAGATATTCTTTCAGCCGAAGCTGACTGCGAATCAAAAAGAACTTGTAGAAAGTTTTTCCAGCTTGAGCGGCTTGAGCCTGAAGAGGACCCTTGCCAAGAAGGGCCGAAATATAGCTCCAATAAAATGTAGCTGACTTATCCGTTTTGCTTTGTCAATATTTTTTTTTTTTTTTTTTTTTTTTTTTACTGAAAGTAGGCTATTGTTTTTAATTTACTTTTGAAGGTCAGTTTCTACTTTTCAGTAATTGAGGAAATTGCTCGATGAATTCAGTATTTGACTGAAACATCTGCTGAGGCTGATACGGCTTCGTATCAGCCTCTCTGGAGGATGATTTAAGGTCGTATCAACTTCCACAAAAGTAATTGTCATAATATAACTTCCTGTGGGACATAGGACGATATGCATAGAATATTTGTTCGCGAAAAGTTATTATATAATACAAAAATACTAGCATGATAGCAAGTTCACATTTTTAACTGTCCAAAATAATATAATAATTATGGACCTACAGTAGAGTTGGGTTCAGGCGCGTATCCAGGAATTTATTTCGGGGGGGGGGGGGGGGGGGGGTTGCCCTTCGGGGGGGGGGTTGCGCGCGGGTTGGACCAAAAAGTACCAAAAATACATAGATCAGATTTTAAAGCATACACAAAACGATTAATTTTGTGGGTTTCGGGGGGGGGGTCGAACCCCCTAACCCCCCCCCCTGGATACGGCCTTGGTTGGGTTGCTACTTCACTAAAATAAAATTCCTTACCCATTAGCAAAAAAGTACAACAAAAGAAGAATAAGTCCTACCTATAAATTTTTTTTTTTATGTTCGACAAAGTTATAGTAGTTACCATACCTCCATCTCGGTTCATATCAGAATAACAACCTCGACGGCCATTCAAAAATATCAACCTCGCCTTCAGCGCGGTAGATATTTTCATAACCTACCTCGCCTTCGGCTCGGATATAGGTTATTTTCAGTGGCCGTCTGAATATTATTTTCCGATATCAGCCTCGATGTTGGAAGTTAACCTTTAGTATGTTATTTTACCTGCGCTTGAAAAGAACTCCTCCCACAAAAGGATCGAAATATCGCCGAAATAGAATCTCAGCTAACATCTGTCTGGCAACATTAAAGTTTAACCAAAAAGGGCTAGAATAGGACAATCTAGTTACCCATCACTTATTCACTTAAATTGGCTTGAAGACCCGCTGAAAATTAGTTACTTCGTTGTTCCGCTATTCACGAATAACCGATTTTCAAATAGTGGAATTTCCGTGTGATTTGTGGTGCCTCTATGCGCTTGTGTTTTTGCTGTATGCCTTACGAGAAAGATTTATCAGTTTTTTTGTTCAGGCACTAAGCAATCTTCACTGATCTCACCATTGCCCACTGAAAAGCCGCACTTGTGTTGAGATTAAAATTTCCCGCGTCATAGTAGAATTTTCGCTGTGGGGACGGCTGGAGATATTCTGAGCCTCATAACTAGAGCAGATAGTGGAAAATATAAAATTCCCTTTGCAGAATCCAAATAATTCAGTGTATCCAATTAAATGACACAAAAATGAGTTGGCTTTTCAGTTAAACTTTAAACAAAAAGTGCAAAGGCTATTGGAGGTCAAAGGCAATTTCGTCGCCATGCTATTTTTGTCTTTCGGTTCCGTTCCCATTACGAATTCTAACTAGAATGGATTTCCCAAGATAGTTCTTTGCTCGAATTAACTTTTATTTCCGACGAAAGTTCGACGGTTCGATTTGGGCCCTGTTGTTCCTTCCCGCGAGAGGCCGGAAGAAGTCCGATTTTGTTCGAAGCAAAGACTTGCTTCTTGCTAACGCATGGTGCTTTCAGAGTGTGTGCTAGATGGTGTTTATATTAGTTGTACAACTTGGACAGTATATAGAATAGAATAGTAATTTATTCGCTCACACTTTCACGGTAACAAAACCAAATTGGTGAGTATTGTCATGCACAAATTTGTCAATATAACAGTGTCAATGTAAAACTTCGTACACATTACCTTACCTCAGACTTACCTTACCTTAGACTTACCTTACCCCCCTAGTTCCCCTGTGCCGCCAGAGGCACCCAGGGCATCCAGAAAGAGCCGCCAGTCATCCCTCATATGTCCTGCTGCCCAGACGTCCCCCCACTGGGTTTGGACTATTGAATTGATGTGTTTTAGGTCCCGCTGGTACGTGCGATGAAGTGTATTTTTCGGCCTTCCTCTTCTGCGAGTTCCCTCTGGTTGCCACCCTAGCACCGTTCTGGGGAGTCTATCTTCCGCCATACGGATAACGTTCGAATTGAAGCATGTTTTCAAACCCCAAAGCCCAGTAGAAATAAGTAGTTACCGGGTGGTGGGTACTGGACTGGAGTTTGGCTAATTATGCATCATTTTGTTTTTTAGATGGCCGCAACCACGTTCCATGTTGCCTTGCCGAAGGTATCCCTGACATTTGCCAGGATATCTGCCGTGGCGAATACTCTATTCCAACGGATGACGTTAAATCCCATTTCAGCTGCTCACAGTATACTGAACAGACACTTGCCTGCGTTGCGGAAGGAATTGGTAAGTCAACTTCATACTTTTATGTGTTTTATTAATTTAATTTCATTTACTCCGCTTTTCAAAAAGAGCGGGTTACGAATGAATTACTTACGCACTTTCTTACTTCTACTTGTAAAGATCTAATCAAAGACAGTTTTAGTAACTGATGGAGTAATCAACTCCTCGCCCACACGTCTTCTGGCTCCTGGTTGGTTTAGGACTCTCATTAAGAGAACCAGATAACTGTGTTAACTTTTATACCTTTCATTCAGAAGGATAGGACAATCTGGTTACCCATCACTTCTTCACTTAAATTGGCTTGAAGACCCGCTTAAAATAAGTTACTTTGTTGTTCCGCTATTCACGAATAATCGATTTTCAAATAGTGGAATTTCAGTGTGATTTGTGGTGCCTTTATGCGATTGTATTTTTGCTGTATGCCTTACGAGAAAGATTTAACATTTTTTTTTGTTCAGGCACTAAGCAATCTTCACTAGTCTCACCACTGCCTACTGAAAAGCCGCATTTGTGTTGAGATTCAAATTTCCCGCGTCATAGTAGAATTTACGCTGTGGGGACGGCTGGAGATATTCTGAGCCTCATAACTAGAGCAGATAGTGGAAAATAAAAAAAATCCCTTTGAAGAATTCAAATAATTCAGTGTATCCAATTAAATGACACACAAATGATTTGGCTTTTCAGTTAAACTTTAAGCTTCGGAAATCCCCTCCATTGTTTACTCATGCGTACCTACAACTTTTTGGTGCTTTTTTGGCCAAGCCGAGTTTGCTAGTCACGCAGTGCGAGTTCCATCGAAAGCTTCAAGGTCCGCCGAAAACTCGTTAAAAAATAAGGACATAAGAAGCTCAGAGGACCCCTCTTCAGAGATGGGCGAATCCGAATCCGGATTCGGATTCGAATCCAGGATTCGTCCTTTTGGATGGATTCGAATCCCGATTCGAATCTTCTGCTTGTCAGGCTGGATTCGGATTCGGACTCGGATTCCAAACCCTCAGTCTTACGAATCCGCTCAGTTTTTTTTCCGTTTTCCCATTTCTTACACAGTAGGCTTAGGCAATACAACGTTTTGGTCTCCACCACAAACCATCATCAGTGATCTATCACGTTATCTGACTCCCTTGGATATCAGTGTTTTTTGTCACCTCTGATATTTAATCTATAACGTATGTACATTGTACATGATTTGATTTTTGTTAAGGTCGGATTCGAATCCGGATTCGATTCCGGATTCGAATCCTCAGCATGAAATGGTGGATTCGGATTCGGAATCGGATTCGTACCTAGCCCTGGATTCGGATTCGAATCCTTTCATGGTCGGATTCGCCCATCTCTGCCCCTCTTGCTACTTCTGCCATTCATATCCCTAGCTCCAATCCAATCCAAATAACTTCTGGCTCTTGGGCTCCGACCCTTCCGACCCGACTCCCCCCCCATGGAATCATAAGATTCTGAAATCCCCGCCGTTCGCCATTGTTTTGCCAGTCACGCAACGTAAACTTCGCCAAAGCTTGATAAGGTCCGCCAACAACTTTTTCACACACTTGGACATGAGAAGCTTGTGTTGTTTTTCATTTTGGAAAACATGGCAGGCCGTCTGTTTTATCTTCTGTTTTGGACTTCTTTGTTTTGCTTGCTTTTCCCAGTTTTGAACCACGGCGCGCTCGGTTTTCAAATATTTTGCGTCCAGCCGTCGCGTCGGAGAGCGGGAAATCTGGATAGAATCGAGAAGCGCTAACAAGAAAGTCGCTAATTTCAAGGGGAAAGTAATGGTATTTTCGAAAAACTGTGTTTTCTAAGCCATTTAGCAAAAATTTTGGTTTATGTAGCTTGGAAGGCCAACAGGTGTATCTTTTGTTCGGACTTCTTTTCTTTTGATTGACCTTCCTCTCTGTTTAGCCATGGTGCATCATTAGCCAATCGCCAACGGACTGTTCGGATTTATAGATAAAAAAAGAGTTACTAATAGAAATAGGGAAATTAAGAAGAAAGTTCAAAAATTAATTAGATGTGATATACAAAGCAGAAAGTTCGGAAGCCGAACATAAGAAAAGAAAATAAACGGTAAATGAATACGATGAGGTCCAACAACTCTCTAAATCGAGCCGAGAACATCTGTACGATATATTCCTCGTAGTAAAATGTTTTATAGCTCGAAAAAGTTCAGTAGAGAAATAAGAAGGAAAAGTGAGAGCATTGAAAAGTAAGTAATTCTGTTAATACTACTTGAAGATGCTAAAGTGGCAAGTTTGCTTTTCTCGCCATGAGAAGTAAACAAGGTTTAAAAAGTGTATTGGAAAATTACCACCATCGCAAAGACTATAAAATGGGCAACAGAGAAACTGAAACAAAATATATACAAGCAATAATATACATATATTACTGTAACACACTTTAAAAGTAACCAGACAAAAAATACCTTGATTGAACGTCTTCACTATCGCGGGAAACCTTCGGGCATGCTGTCCTCTTTTGATCCCCGGTTCCACATGAAATGACGGTTCTTGTGATCCCAAAACGTGACTGACGGATAACAATGTCTTCGTAAAAGTTTGTCCGATAACAGTCGGAAGGAGTTTTCAGACTCGTATTAAAGAAGACGAGACGTGGAACCGGACGGGCGAGCACATCTCTTACCAGATATAATTTTTTTTCACGATGAAGTGACATTACGTGAAATTAGCGATTTTCTTGTTAGCGCTTGTCAACTCTGTCCACCCTTCCTGCTCTCCGACGTGGCGGCTGGACGCAAAATATTTGAAAACTGAACGCGCCGTGGTTCAAAAGCGGGAAAACCAACCAAAACAAAAGAAGTCCAAAACAGATGATAGACTGACCCTTGTATGTGAAAGAGTTATCGGCGGACCTTGAAGCTTCAGCGTAGTTTGCGTTGCGTGACTGACAAAACTCGGCTCCGCCGAAAAAGCACTAGAGTTGTAGGTACAAAACGAACAATGGCGAAAAGTGGGGTTACAGAAAAATCACAATAAGCAAAAGGGGTCCTTTAAGGACGGCCCAGACGTCGTTCGTAAAGTGCGTTAAGTTAGTGGCGAGGCTCGTAAAATTGTTTTACGATGTCACCCATGACATCATTTTTTTTCTAAAGCACATTTATTATATCTAGAAATAAACTAAAAAATAGTAAGTTGAGAGGATCTAGTAAATTCCTTTTGGATCTGGTAAAAAATTCGCGATTTTGAATAAAAATCCAAGCCAGAAATTGTTATATTTCATGAATTCAGGGGATACGTGCAAATAAATTAAGATCAGTCCTTCCGTCACTCTCTGCAGCTTGACCCATTCACGTGCAGAGGCCAAAGCGACAGTTCTCAATTTCGCCCGTTAGCCTGCAAACCAAAATTCGAAATAAGCTCCTTCTGTTACATTTTTGATCCCTGTTAAAAACGAACCAATTCATTCTCAGGCGTCCCTCTTCTCTCCCCCCATACATGACGGCTCTGCTCTGTACGACCAAGTCCGCCGTTCGATATGTTTTCGATAAACGGATAACATTTGTATTGTGATAAATGAGGTCAAATAATTTGAATATTTTTGCTTTAAAGTTTAACCAAAGGGGCTGGGATAAGACAATCGAATTATCCATCACTTATTCACTAAAACTGGCTTGAAGACCCGCTGAAAATGCGTTACTGTGTTGTTCCGCTATTCACGAATAGTCGATTTTCAAATAGTGGAATTTCCGTGTAATTTGTGGTACTTCTGTGCGTTTGTATTTTTGTTGTAGACCTTACGAGAAAGATTTATGATTTATTCTTGTTTAGGCACTAAGCCATCTTGGCCAATCTCACCACTGCCCACTGAAAAGCCGCGTTTGTGTTGAGCTTAAAATTTCCCGCGTCATAGTAGAATTTTCGTTGTAGGGACGGCTGACAGATATTCTGAACGTCATAACTAGAGTAGATAGTGGAAAATACAAAAATCCCTTTGCAGAATCCAAATAAGTCAGTGTATCCAATTAAATGACACAAAAATAAGTTGGCTTTTCAGTTAAACTTTAAGAATAGTTTGTCCTCACTATATTTTCATAAGGTTGGCAAGGCCAAATTCTCGTCTGAATGGTGGCGAGCTTTCTGGAATATACTTTGCGAAAAACCTCACGAACCTTATGCACGCCGTCCTTAGAGCAGACGACACAGAATTTTGCCGTTTAGAGTGATGCGGTCATAGAGCACAGATCATTAAGAGACCTTCACATGCAGAACGTAAGACTTGCGTTTCGCTCACACCTAGTCCACCGCAAGGGCTCGTCCGTTCATTCCGCACGGAATGAAATGGCCAGTTGTGATGAGGATATAATATCAACTTTCGCGGCGTTTATTTATGTTATAAATAGCTTATTTTTTTTTTAAACTAGAAAATGTTATATTTTCTTTAAATAGGCTAATATTTTAATTAAAAATAATGTTTTTTTTGTTCCGCGGTTTCGATCAGTTATCAAGTCCTCTTTAATATTGTGCCTATAGTTTTTTCCTTTTTTTTACATTTCTAATTCAGAACTAATATTTTTTCGTGGGAGGGGGGGGGGCATATCACCTATTCGACCGAGCCCAAAATCATGGATTCAGTTCCGGTGTGCTCCTGTTAGAACGACAAAACATTTCACGCTAACGCCTTCTCAGATCTTCTGCCACTTGAGGGACAGGCCATTCTGGAATTTCCCTGCCATTGCCGGAACTTTCGAAGTGCTTAGAATGCCATGGAGAAAGGTCAGATCAGCAAAAGTTACTGCGAGATTTTGCATGGAGACTTGACGGTTCCTTCTTTTGCCGTAAATTTTCGGAGGCTGTCAAGCAGGGGGGGGGGGGGCTAGGGGGTCACTTTTTCCTTCTCGTTCTTATCCTGTCCTTTTATATTATAATTAGTTCCTCAGTGGAAAGACAAACTTCAGAAAGCCCCGCACTTCGCCATTGTTTCGATTTGCACCTACGACTTTGTAGCCCGTTTTCGGCCGAGCCGAATTTGCAAGTCGCTGATAGCTTCAAGGTCCGCCGGAACAAGGGCATGAGAAGCTTCAACACGTTGTTTTAATTTTAAAAGACTGGGTAGGCCAAAATTCTATCTTGTATTTCGGGCTCCTTTTACGGGGCGCCCCACTTTGTGATCAGGGCACGCAAAGTTTTCAAATATTTTGCGTCGAGCCTCCACATGGGAGAGCAGGAAGTCCGGATAGAGTTTACAAGTGGCAACAAGAAAATTGCCAACTTCACGGGACAAGTATTCATATTTACGAAAAACAATAGGCCTAATTCTGAACCCTTTTATAGTGATAAGATCGTTTCGGGTAAGAGTTGTGCATAAAGCACTTTTTTTTTCGAGATGCAGTGCTATGGCGTCGGACGGCAGTTTTCAGCCGCACTAACTAGCACTCGAACTGTCTAAAACAGTCACCACATTTCTGGCTTTTCGTTCGTATTTTCGGAATTAAAGGGGCTTTATCCAGGCCGAAAAGTGTAATTCGCCTTATTCCAGTTCAGCGCTCCAAGCGGACTAGTTTCTGTCAGTCCCCCAATCGACTCATAAGTGTAGACATAGTAAAAAGTCCGATCATTCAGGTAGTGGACAACTTTCACTTTCTATCACCAAGTCATATGCAAAACCTCCATTACCTGGGAAGCAGATTGCAGATTTTTACTCATCAACCGGTGGATCTATTTTACTATGTCTGTCAATAAGTGCTGATGGTGAGGCATTGGGGGACTAACAGAAACTAGTCCGCTTGGAAGCGCTGAACAGGAATATGGCCAATTGAACATGGGCTAGTTAAGGTGTTGTTGCTTCCCGTGGAAGGAGACTAATCAAGCTGTCGCAACAAAAATTATGATTGTGAAAATGGTTTCCGTTACGAAATGAAAAAGAAGAAGTTGAAATGGACCGAAACCTTGTGTTAATTGAAAATGAGCTAGTTTTAAAAGTGTTCTTCTTTCCTGTTAAAACGAAATAATGAACTTGTCGCAAAAAAAAACAAGATTAGAAACTTGATACCCAATTAAATTATCGATGTGTACTACCCAAGCTGTAATCTGGTGTGGATTTTAAGGGTGAATACTTAGTATAACAAGAATAGGCGAAACCCTAATATCATGGGCTCGAAAAAAACGCACTTTTCTTCATTTGCTACTTACAACTGACGAATCAACCCCTTTATTCACCACAATTTGAACAAGGGGGTATGCAGTATGACGTACAAATCAGGTATAACGCTCTGCAGCTTATTACACCTATTTGAACAGTGCTTTGGATTAGGATTGATAAGATTATAGGATTAGGATTGATTGCAGGTTTGTTTCCTTCCCAAGCGTTGGCCTAGAAGAATAACAGCCTGAAGAGGACCCTTGCCAAGAAGGGCCGAAATATCGCTTCATAAGCATCACAGTTGACGAATCCGTTTTTTTTTTATATATTATATTAGTATAATATATATATTATAAGTCAGCGTTTCTTCGACACGACGAGTCAACACGGTCAAGACAGGAAATCATCCCTAGCGGGAATTTATTTATCATTTTGTAATTGCAGTGTAGCCTGAGGATAGCTATTGACGAGATGTGCGTATAAAACCTACAGTTTCCAAAACGACAATAGATAAGATGACCGGATACAATACCATCTTTTTTCTTGTGCCTGATTCGGTCATATGTGCTTTAAAAGATGGAAAATACGTCGGTAAAACTTAGTTATTTCTTGTTCATTTTTCTTACTTTTTGGCTGCGGTTCCTCTTCTCCCTGTCTTTTGATTTTTAAACCACGGAATATCGCATACCCTTTCGAAACAAATTTCACATTTTCAACATATTAAAATTTCAAAACTTTTCCGTTCTTTCTGTTTTCATCAAAATATAGTCTTTTAATACAAAAAAAAGTCAATGTCAATTTTCTGCCCCACAATATGTTCTCCTCCACCTTTAACTTATACTCACTACTTAAACCCTAAAACCGAAACTCCTATTACTCAGATTGTAGGCCTAACAAGGTTTCTTTTTTTTTTATGGCACTTGCATTCCGGCCAAGTGCCATATACCGATCACTTTTCCGTCTGTCTGTCGGTCGGTCAGTCCGGTGTTTGCGAGTTAGGGTACTTCCAGTGTGCTAGGACGATGAAACTTGACAGGCTTATTAGGGACCCGACCAAACTAACTTGGAAATAGTCACTTGCCCGATCCGACCATGGTGCGGGGAGGGAGGGGAGCCGGAATTCGGAATTTACTGGCATGCATAACTTTCGAACGGGTGATTGGATCTTAATGAAACTTGATATTTGGAAAGACGTCTTGTCTCAGATATCCCATTTCAAGCCCAAACCGAATCCGATGAATGTGGGGGGATTCGGAGTGGGGAACCGGAAATCATGTGACACGCTTAGAGTGGAGCGATCGGGATGAAACTTGGTGAGAGGAACAAACACAAGCCCTAGGTACATCATTGACAGAACCGGACTGGATTCGTGCACTGGCGGGGAGTTGGAGGGGGCCGTTCCGGAATTCCAATGGTTTGGAGTTTAAGTTACTTCTAGGTGTGCTAGGACAATGAAACTTGGCAGGCAAATCAGTGACCCGACCAGATTAACCTGGAAATAGTCAACTTCCTGACCCGATCATCGTGGGGGAGTGAAGGGATAGGGAATCCGGAATCTTGAGTTATGTATAACTTCCGAATGGGTGATCGGATCACAATGAAAGTTGATATGTAGAAAGACCACATGTCTCGGATGTCTCGTTTCAAGTCCGGGCCGGATCCGATGAAGGTGGGGGTCGGGGGGGGGGAACCTTGTGACACACTCGGAGTGGAGCGATCGGAATGAAACTTGGTGGGAAGAACAAGCACAAGCCCTTAGTACATCAGTGACAACCGGACCGGATTCGGGCACTATGGGCGAGTTAGAGGGGGTCCGGAATTTCGGTGATAGCAAGTTAAGGTACTTCCAGACGTGCTAGGACGATGAAACTTGGCTTGAAAATTATAGACTTGACATGATTGGCTTAGAAATAGTCAGTTCCCTGATCCGACCATCGTGGGAGGAGTAGAGCGGGAAGAATCCTGAATCTTGAGGTATGTATAACTTTTGAACGGGTGATCGGATCTTAATGAAACTTGATATTCGGAGAGAGATGTCTCAAATGTCTTGTTTAAATTCCGGATGTAAACCGATTAATGTTGGGGGGAGGTGGAGGGGAGAACCGGAAATCTTGTGACACGCTTAGAGTGGAGAGATTGGGATGAAATTTGGTTGGAAGAACAGACACAAGCCCTAAATACATCAGTGACAGAACCAGACCGGGTTCGGGCATTGTGGGGGGTGTTGGAGGGGGGTCCGGAATTCCGGCGATCGCGAATCAAGGTACTTCCAGATGCGATAGGACGATGAAACTTGGCTCGGAAATTATGCACTTGACAAGATTGGCTTAGAAATTGTCAGTTCCCACATCCGACCATCCCGTAAAGCACGAGTCCTGATGAGTTCATCATCATTTTTGCTTTAAAAGTTTTGATTACAGATGAATTTCTAGCGCCCTTAAAGTGCACACAGCCAAATGCATTACCAAACGATACATTCTCATGATTTCCAAGGACCCATGATCATTCTTATCTCAAGGGTTTTGCTTACAAATGATCACAACAAACCCACGAATTGACGAATTCCTACTTTCATCCTCCAACCCAGCCTTGCAAGTGCCATATGAGCTTTCCAGCTCTAGTTTATTATCTGTGAGCGACTCGAATCTCGAGGACTTGAAATCTCTTTTGCCTGCATCTTACCCCGGGAAATTTATGATCAAAGAATAAAAAGAGAAAAGTGTCCCTGAAAATGGCGTTGTTCCGTCCCTCCTTCTCCCTTATTCTTCGTTACGAGGCATTCTAAAGGGACATAATGCTCATTTTTCTGCGAGAGGCAGGTCCGTAAATTTGAATTGAGTTGCCAAATCCCTCCTGTAACGGAAGGTTCATCTCTCCATTAAGCTTAATATGACAAATCCCTGGGAAACCTTCAAGTATTTTATTACCCAGAATCTTTATCCCTTCCCCCAGTATGAACCCCACGTCCTAGGACAGTGCCAAGAGCTGTTTTGGTCGGTTGGTTTTGTTCTTTCCACGGATAAAGTATCTGTTGTTTGCAATTCCTAGATCAGCTGAATGTCTATCTAATTTCTTATGTCTAGAATAGTTAAATGTTTGGCAGTATGTCTGTGTTTTTTATGGCACTTGCCTTCCGGCCAAGTGCCATATACCGATCACTTTTCCGTCGGTCGATGAGCTTCCAGCGCTTGTTCTGTTTTTCATTCGTTTCTGTCCAACACTCGGCCACATTTTTAAGAACAAAAGATGCATCCGCTAAACCATGGTGTGCCGTCTAACCCATTGACTACTAATTAATCTGTGTTTTTTTGGGCCGGATTCCGGGCGAACTACTTGTCCGGGTAGAAAATGATTTTCACATAAGTGTTTGGCATGCATTCTTACCTCTAAATCAAACATCTAATCAACTTAAAATAAAACTTTTACTTATACCAAGCTTTCCGGTTTTAGCCGGATTCCGGGCGAACTACTTGTCCGGCGAGAAAATGGTTCTATTAATCTGTGTTCTAAGACCAAATGGACTGGTTTTCTCTGTGAGATGGGTTCAGTTTTAGATGAAAACAACTTTGTTGCTACAATCGCCGAAGTCAAAGAAAAAGAAACAAGAGCTGTAAGCTCATATGGCACTTGCATGTGTTGAGATGTTTTGTTTGATCAAAAGTATTTTTCGACTTGTGGTTAAAATGCGCACTTTAAGGGAGCTAGATAAAAAGTATTTTATTTTTGAACTTGGGTGTAATGATGCGCACTTTAAAGGCGCTAGAAATGCATCTGTATGCAAAACCCTTGAGCCAAAAACGATCACAGGCCCTTAGGGATCCTTGATGTATACCGTTTCGTCAAAAGTTTTTTTTCGCTTTTCATTTCAAATGCGCACTTTAAGGGTAACAGAAATAAATGTTTAAGCAAAACCCATGTGGCACAAATGATCATGGGTTGAGATGTATTGTTTCAAATAAAGTACTTTTCGACCTGGCCGTTCAGATTCACACTTTAAGGGAGCTAGAACGTCATTTGTAAACAAAACCCTTGAGGCAAAAATGATAATGGGCTCATGGGGATCATGAAAATATGAATTTGGTTTAAAAGTATTTTTTGAAATTTGCAGTCGAGATTAGTACTTTAACGAATGGTCGGGTTTGGAAAGTGGCCATTTTTGAGTCAATCTTGTCAAATCTCTAATATTACAGCCAAGTTCCATCGTCCTAGATTATCTGGAAGTACCTTAAATCGTGATCACCGGAATCCCGGACCTCCCCCCCCTCAAACTTCCCCACAGTCGCCGGAGCCAATCCGGTTCCGTAAGTGTTTATCCAGAGCATCTGTTTGTTATTCCCACAAAGTTCCATTCCGATCTCACCAGTCTAAGTCGGTCACGTATTTTCGCCCCCCCCCCCCCAATTGCTGTCGGATCTGTCCGTCAACAGAAACATGTCCTCTCTTCAATTACCAAATTTCACTCAAATCCGATCAGCCGTTTCAAAGTTACGCATGACTCAATATTCCGGATTCCCCCTCCCGTTACTCCCCCCACGGCTATCAGATCATGTAAATTTTTCTTTATAAGTCACTTTGATCGGGTCCCTGATTCGCCTCCCAAGATTCGTCGTGCAAATCCCCAAAACCGCCATAACCGGAATTTCGGGAAACTCCCCTCCAGCCCCCCCCTAATGTCATGATCCATCCGAAATGTATAAACGATTTATCTGGAGCAGATGCTTGTTCTTCCCAGCAAGTTTTAATCCAATCCCTCCATTCTAACCGTTTCCCGATATTTCCGGTCTCCCCCCCAACTCCCCCATAGCTGTTAAATCCGGTCCGGACTTCAAATGGGACATCAGAGGTATTTCATTTATTCAGTTATTAAGTTTCATTCCAATCCGACCACCCGCTCGAAAGTTACACAGTACTCAAATTTTCCGGATTCCCCAGCCCTCCACCCCGCTAGTGTCCGGATCCAGTCCAAATGTATAAACGATTTATCTGGAGCAGATTCTTGTTCCTCCCAGCAAGTTTCACTCCGATCCCTCTATTCTAACCGTTTCTCAAAATTTCCGGTCTCCCCCCCCAACTCCCCCATAGCTGTCGAATCCGGTCCGGACTTCAGACGGGACATCAGTAGTGTGCCATTTATTCAGTTATTAAGTTTCATTCCAATCCGATCACCCGTTCGGAAGTTACACACTACTCCAATTTTCCGGATTCCCCAGCCCTCCACTCCCCCCCGGGTGGTCGGATCCAGTCCAAATGTATAAACGATTTATCTGGAGCAAATTCTAGTTCCTCCCAGCAAGTTTCACTCCGATCCCTCTATTCTAACCGTTTCTCGAAATTTCCGGTCCCCCCCAACTCCCCCATAGCTGTCGAATCCGGTCCGGACTTCAAACGGAACATCAGTAGTGTGCCATTTATTCAGTTATTAAGTTTCATTCCAATCCGATCACCCGTTCGGAAGTTACACACTACTCCAATTTTCCGGATTCCCCAGCCCTCCCCCCCCCCCGGGTGGTCGGATCCAGTCCAAATGTATAAACAATTTATCTGGAGCAGATGCTTGTTCTTCCCAGCAAGTTTCACTCCGATCCCTCTATTCTAACCGTTTCTCGAATTTTCCGGTCTCCCCCCCCCAAACTCCCCCATAGCTGTCGAATCCGGTCCGGAATTCAAACGGGACATTAGAAGTATGCCATCTATTCAGTTATTAAGTTTCATTCCAATCCGATCACCCGTTCTAAAGTTACACACTACTCCGATTTTCCGGATTCCCCAGCCCTCCACTCCCCCCCGGGTGGTCGGATTGGGAAACTGAATGTTTCCAAGTTAGTCCGATCGGGTCCCTGATGCTCCTGCCAAGTTTCATCGTCCTAGCACATCTGGAAGTACTCCAATTCGAAAAAGAGTGACAAAACTCCTTAATTTTCAGAATTTCCCCGGCCCACCACTCCCCCCCAGATGGTCGGATCGGGAAACTGATTACTTCTAGGTTAGTTTGGTCGGGTCCCTGATTTTCCTGCCAAGTTTCATCGTCCTAGCACATCTGGAAGTACCCTAACTCGAACATGTGGGACAAAAGAATTCGGACAGACCAACCGACAGACCGACAGACCGACCGACGGACGGAATTGCGATCGGTATATGGCACTTGAGCCAGAGGCTGCAAGTGCCATAAAAATCAATAACCATACAGTTCTTGTCTCTGTTTAGTGGTTTAGTGGTTTACATAAAAAGAGACTCAAAATCTGGTTTTATTTTACAGCTACATTCAATTTGAAATTGCCATGACGTAGATATCGGTATTTGGTCAATCTGTACCTCAAAACAGCTTTAAACTTTGGCGTACTCACTTCACCTTTGAGGAGAGGTCCACTGGTGGTGAGAGAATCACGAACAGAGGCGTTACTAGCCAAAATATTTCGGGTGGGGGGGGGGGGTATTGATCGATTGGCTGATCATATTTACCGATTGTTTTTGCAGGAAAAAAAAACAGCTGTTTTCAAGAAAAAATGATGAAAAATCAACTGATTTTCAGAAAAACCGACTGTTTCCCTGAAAAAATTAATTGTTTTTCCCCCCCCTCCCCTCTCATGTGACGCCTCTGGTCACGGATTACGTTAACTCTTGTCCTGCAATAAACCAAACAGATATTGCGCAGTAAGCTCGGTCAATCTTTATTATAAAAAAAATACACTCACAGAATCAAATAGTGCATATTTGTTGCCTTATTGTTAATCCTTTGCTGCTCAGAAATGATTATAACTGTTTTCTTGTCATATATTACAAACAACCTACTGTTGCCTATACAATTTTGTTTCTACATAGTCGAACAAGCCTGTTTGTTTTCGTCTCATATACCAAAAATACCATGGGATATACAAATACGTTTCTACATAGTTAATGATACGAGAACACCTAAACAGTTACATACATTCGAGAAAGAAAATAAACATAAAAAATAACCATGGGGAATAAATTATGGGTACATGAGTACAAAAATCTATGAGTGCAGTACAGGTAAGATACTTTGAAACTATTTCTTAGCTGCCTCTGATGAAGAAATTTTTGTATTTGTATTTTTATTGTTACATTTTCTCTTTTAGCCATTCTTCCGGGACCACCCACGAATCTCCACGTTGAGGCGCTAAGCGACAGGTCAGTCCGATTGGAATGGACTCGCACAAAGCAGAATAATGAAACAGTCACGGAATATTGGATAAACATCACCGCCCTTACGACGTTCGATGACGACAGACTCGAGTCAAAGGAGGAAGAGTCGGTGGATATGGATGGTGACATCGTCCGAATGTCAAAGAAGGCCATGCGGGATGACTATATGCAGAAGAAGGTAAGGTTGTGACTTGAACATTGGCGAGTATAGAGATTGCAGCCAACCCGACGGAACCGGAAAGGAATATACATAAATAATCTAACATTGCGAGGTTCTGACTTTCGATTCTGAAACTGAAGTTTGGTAACTATTCTGAGCCTGTAAGTGATTGGACACGTTTTTCTGGCTCTTTTTGTATAGTAAATCACAGATTTTTAGAAAAGTTTCGTCAGAAATGGGAGCTTGAAGGCTTCAAACGAATCTTGCTGCCTATTGGTTGGTTTTTGGACGGCGCCTCATAATCGACCAATAGGATGCGAGACTCGATTTTTGTGTTGGAAATTTGAATCCTTCATGTCATTCCCAAGGAATCTTTTTTGCAAAAACGCGATTGTATAAACAAGAAAGAGTCAGATTAACGTTTCCAGTAATTCACATAAGGGTAAGGTAAGGTACAATTTTATTGTCAAATATTTCTAAAAGCATTAGACATGCCAGTGGCATAAAAAACGACGCTTAACTATTTCAGATTCTTTTGTAAATATCATTAATGAAATCCTAGCCTAATGCATTATAAAAAAAAAAAAAAAACAACAACAAGAATCACACATCAACACTAAAATTTTAAGACAAGATAGTCATTAGCTAAACAAACACAAATACCAATACGAGAATTTACGAGAACAGGCTTACAACTAACGTCAAGGACATTATCGCCATCGAGCAAGTTCAAAGAAGAGCTACATAAACAGTGCCAGCCATTCGCCATCTGCCTTATGAAAACCGGCTTCAAAAATTACGATTACCCATTCTATCTTACAGATTTCTACGAGGTGATTTGATTGAAACTTAAAAGATTTGCCATGGCTATTATTATAACTTAAAGCACAACTCTCACTAGAAATAATCTTTTCCCTGTGAAACGGATCAGAAAAAAACACTTTCGAAAATACCATTACTTTCCATCTGAAATTAGCGATTTTCTTGTTAGCGCCTGTCGAATATGTCCAGCCTTCCTGCTCTCCGACGCGGCGGCTGGGCGCAAAACATTTGAAAACTGATCGCGCCGTGGTTCAAAAGTGTGAAAACTAAGCAAATAAAAGAACTAATAAACAAAAGCTTCTCAGATCCTTATGTGTGAAAGAGTTGTCAGCAGACGTTGATGATCCCGGCAAACGTTTCGTTGTGTGACGGGCAAAACTCGGCAAGGCCAAAGAAGCGTTAAAATTTCGTAGGCACAAAACGAAACAATGGAGAAAGGTGGGGATTTTAGAAGCTTATAATTCTGTATGGGAGCTAGATATATTATAAAAAGCAGAATAAGCAAGAGGGGTCCTTTAAGGCCTGATATATGTCCTCACTTTCAATGACAACTTAGTGGCAAGAGATGTCGAAAAGACGTTGGAAAATGGAGCTTTAGAAACCGAATAGTAGAATATTGGAACAATCTCCCAGAAAGTGTTGTGAATGCCGAAAATATCAGTCAATTCAAAGCAGGTGTCGAATACCACCTGGCTGAAATTCAATTTAGTGAGAGTGTCCCGAGAAATTTATTGGGGCGAAAGCCTTGTTATTGCAATTATTCGTTTTCTGCTTTGGTGTTATTGTTTTCGTCAGGCATTTTTCGTGGTTTTATTGGTGGGAAGAACAAGCACAAGCCCTAGACACATAAGTGACAGAAACGGACCGGATTCGGGCACTTGGGGGGAGCTGGAGCGGGGCCCGGAATTTCGGTGATCGCGTTTTCAGATACTTCCAAATGTGCTAGGACGATGAAAATCGGCATGGACATTAGAGACTTGACAAGAATGGCTTAGAAATAGTCAGTTCCCCGATATGACCATCGTGGGGGAAGTGGAGGGAGGGGAATCCGGAATCTTGAGGCATATATAACTTTCGAACGGATGATCGGATGTAGCCTAATGAAACTGGATATTTGAAAAGTACTCGTGTCTCATATAGTCCCAGATCAAGTCAGGACCGGATCCGATTGATTTGGCGGGACAGTTGGAGGGGATAACCGGAAATCCTGTGACACGCTTAGAGTGGAATGATCAGGTTGAAACTTGGTGAGAAGAACAAGATCAAACCGTAGATACGTCAGTGACAGAACTGAACCGGATTCGGGCACTGTGGGGGAGCTGCAGGCGGGGGGGGGGTCGAAATTCAGGTGATCAGGAGTTAAGCTACTTGCAGATGTGCTAGGACGGTGAAACTTGACTTGAACATTAGAGACAAAATTGGCTTAGAAATTGTCAGTTCTTATATCCGACCATCACTTAAAGTACTCATCTGAACCGCAATGTACAAAAAATACTTTCGTGATCCTCATGAGACCGTGATCACTTTTGCCTCAGGGGTTTGTTTTGAAATGAATTTCTAGCTCCCTTAAACTGCGCATCTTAACCGCAAAGTGATAAAAAAAAAACTTTTGACCAAATCATATATTTCACGATCCACAAGGGCCCATGGATTTTGTGCCACAAAGGTGTTGCTTAAAAAGTGAATTTCCAGCATATCCAGAAAGTCAAAGAAATACTTTTGACCAAACGATATACGTCCATGATTCTAAAGGGCTCATGCTCATTTTTGCCTCGAGGGCTTTAGGATTATCAATTTCTAGCGCCCTTAAAGTGCTTATCAAGTGCAAAAATTAAATATTTTTTACCAAACGATACATACTCATGATTTCTAAGGGCACAACATCATTCTTATCTCAAGGGCACAAATGATCACAACAAACCCACAAATTGGCAAATTTCTACTTTCATCCTCTGACCCAGCCTTGCAAGTTGCAAGTGCCATATGAGCTTCTAGCTCTTGTTCTGTTTCCTGTTTCATTTTTCTTTATCATACTCTACTAGTTTGATTTAGTTCTTATTATTTCATCGAGAGAATCCCCCCGGAACTTTCTTCTCGCAAATTAAAACGGAAAAATGACATGTAGGCTACAGTTGCATTGGAAAATCATAAAAAGCAATTAAATTTGTTTCCATCCGAATGGCTTCGCGGAGGCCCCCTCCCGTCTCCATTCGCAGTTCAGAATTTTACTTGCTGGAGCAGTTTTTCCCCACTTCCCCCTGGAGTTGACCGTTTTACTGCAGGCTTCAGTCATCAAATTTTATTGCCGTTGAATAAAAGTCAGATAGGAGCTATTTTGATCGGCTATAACTGTCAGCGATCACCAGGGAACATGGGAAGTAAATTGCTCCAGTATATTGGGGCTCTAGGATAGACCGCCCCACGTAAACTGAAGCAGACGAAAGAGTTTTTAGTTTCATACCAAGAAAGCATGATTTTAGAGAGAAAATATTCTAGAGCATAATACTTTAAAGCATACTATTTACTGTTTATGTTCCAGTATTCGAAACTATTTGAATGCCTTAAACCTAGGCTCTGCTTTTATCAAATTTTAAATGGCGAGGTCATGATTCCTGGCTTCTTGGCGTCAAGGCTGGAACGCATTTTTCTATTTTCGTCAAAATATTGTGACGCGAGCTGATCGAGCCAATCACGTCACAGAGTTACCACGCTAACTGCGCTCTCGAGCGTGGTACGCAATTAGTTAAAAATAGTTACTATTTTGAGAAGGTTGCAAAGGTCGGCGTAGTAACTTTTCACACGGTTGGAACGAAAATAGTAACTAATAGTTACTGTTGTTAGAAGGGTGGGACACGCTCTTTGACAGCGTTTCAGATTACACAGGCCACCGACTTTTTTCCCGACCCTGTTTCACCAAAGCTTTCTCATCAGAAAACCACTCAGCTGTGATAGTCCCTAGTAACCAGGGCTATATCCCAAAATCCCCAATCTCCTTGATTTCCTCTTTGAGAGGAAGTAGAAGAAGAAAAAAAAAGGATGAGATAGATTGCCAGTAGCAATTTGTCGACACAATTGCCACTCAAAGAGATAGAGCTGTCGCCTGAGCAAGGTGGGATTGCATTGAAGCTTGTTCTCTGAAGAGGTGGCATGTCGTTGTTTATCCGGATAGTGCACAGGGGTGTCCCCGCTTAAAGTAGAATTGAAGCCTGAGAGTAACCCATTTTCCTTCTCATCAGCAAGTGCCGTCACCAGTCCGCCTACTTTCAGTTTTCCTTTCACAGTTGTTTTCATGATTTTGCTGTCTAACCAAGTCTGGTCTTCCCAGGGAGTCTTTCACTGTTAAGCCCCGCCTCTCGCGTCGTTTGTGAGTGGTCCAGTCGGAATTATGAATTGTAAATTCGTGGTATCTGATACCACGATCAAAAGGCATTTTTGCAGTTGTCGTGATATCAGACCAGTTACCGTGGTAATTGATATTCAGATATCACGGTCCGACCGTGATGTCTGAAAAGTCATCTCACTTTCATCAAATTTATCAAATTGGTGAGAAAGAAGTTCAGCACTCAGTGATGTAACTGGATATCAGTTTTTATGGCACTTGCCTACCGGCCAAGTGCCATATACCGATCACTTTTCCGTCGGTCTGTCGGTCAGTCCGCTGTTTGCGAGTTAGGGTACTTCCAGATGTGCTAGGACGATGAAACTTGGCAGGCGTATTAGGGACCCGACCAGACTAACTTGGAAATAGTCACTTGCTCGATCCGACCATCGTGGGGGGAGGGAGGGGAGCCGGAATCCGGAATTTAGTGGCATGCATAACTTTCGAACGGGTGATCGGATCTTAATGAAACTTGATATTTGGAAAGACGTCATGCTTCAGATGTCCCATATCAAGTCCGGACCGAATCCGATGTATGTGGGGGGAGTCGGAGGGGGGGGGGGACCGGAAATCATGTTAAACGCTTAGAGTGGAGCGATCGGGATGAAACTTGGTGGGAGGAATAAGCACAACCCCTAGGTACATCATTGACAGAACCGGACCGGATTCGTGCACTGTGGGGGGAGTTGGAGTGGGGTTCCGGAATTCCGGTGATGCGGAGTTAAGTTACTTCCAGGTGGGATAGGACAATGAAACTCGGCAGGTAAATCAGGGACGCGACCAGATTAACCTGGAAATCGTCAGCTTCCCGATCCGACCATCGTGGGGGGAGTGGAGGGAGGGAAATCCTGAATCTTGAGGTATGTATAACTTCCGAACGGGTGATCGGATCATAATGAAACTTGATATGTAGAAAGACAACGTGTCACGGATGTCCCATTTCGAGTCCGGACCGGATCTGATGAAGCTGGGGGGGGGGTCGGAGGGGGGTCCGGAAACCTTGTGACATGCTTGGAGCGGAGCGATCGGAATGAAACTTGGTGGGAAGAACAAGCACAAGCCCTATGTAGATCAGTGACAGAACCGGACCGGATTCGGGCATTGTGGGGGAGTTAGAGGGGGGGGGGGGTCCGGAATTCCGGTGATCGCAAGTTAAGGTACTTCCAGACATGCTAGGACGATGATACTTGGCTTGAAAATTAAAGACTTGACAAGATTGGCTTAGAAATAGTTAGTTCCCAGGTCCGACCATCCGTTAAAGTACTAATGCTAACCGCAAAGTGCAAAAAAATACTTTTAAGCAAAATCTACATTTTCGTGATCCCTATGAGCCCATGATCATTTTTGCCTCAAGGGTTTTCCTTACAACTGAATTCCTTAAAGTACAAACAATACTTTTGAGTAAAATATACATTTTCGTGCACCTGATGATCATCTTTTTTGCTTCAAGAGTTTTGATTACAGATGATTTTCTAGCGCCCTTAAAGTGCGTACAGCCAACTGCATTGCCAAACGATACAGTCTCGTGATTTCCAAGGTCCCATGATCATTCTTATCTCAAGGGTTTTGCTTACAAATGATCACAACAAACCCACGAATTGACGAATTCCTACTTTCATCCTCTGACCCAGCGCTTGCAAGTGCCATATGAGCTTCCAGCTCTTGTTCTTTTGGGATCAGTTCGAAAAGTGCAGTTTCGGCAATAGTCGTTTTTGCAGTGGACTGTATATCAGATACCACGATAACTGCAAAACGACTAATTGCAGATCCAGTTACGAATATTTTTTTCGCACGTAATAATTAGTGTGCTTCCACAGTGGAGAGACATTGGAAGAATGTAGGATTGGCTGATCTGTTGTTTTTTTTTCCTGTGAGAATTTTAACTGGAATGCAGCAACTGTATGCCCGTGGTGGGGAATGAACGACAAGCTCTTTAGTGAACTTTTAATATATTTTATCGCCCGAAGAAAAGCAAGGGCGATAATGATTATAACACTAGTACACTGTGCAGCCATATAACACTAGTACACTTGTTTTAATTTTCTGGTATTCCCCTGATGTTAAAGAAAAAAGTTCCAACCGTGAGATATCACTTGTGAACGCATTGCTGGCTGTGCGATAACAATTGTTATCGCCCTCTGGAACTTTTTTCTTTTAACATCAGGGGTAATACCAGAAAATTTTGGCACTGGGTAGGATAGGACTGGTATCATGGGACTGCACAGTATACTGGTGTTATAGGAGTTGATTGAAATGGAGAGAAACCATTACCAATCAATAGGAATGATTGTTCGAACACAAACTTCACCTTTACTTTCGGGATAATTCCCCAGAGCTAACATTATTCACGACTAACAGAATCCAAATAAACCCTTTAAACAACAAGTCCCTGCTAATTCATTGTTCAGCTGGTGGAATAGAATTCATTTAGCTTAGTATGAGCAAGAACAACTAAACCAATAGAACCTCCGTCTTTGGTCCCATGCAGTGACTGTGCACTGCACTACCCCTAAATAATCGTTTAGTTTTTGTGTTTTTATGGCACTTGCAGCTTCGCTCAAGTGCCATATACCGATCACCTTTCGGTCGGTCGGTCGGTCGGTCGGTCGGTCGGTCGGTCTGTCTGTCCACTCATCTCGAGTTAGGGCACTTCCAGATGGGCTAGGACGATGAAACTTGGCAGGCATATCAGGGACCCGACCAAACTAACTTGCAAATAGTCACTTCCCCGATCCGACCACCGTGGAGGGAGTAGAGGGCGGGGGAATCCTGAGAATTTCGTAGTTTTTATGGCACTTGCAGCTCCGCTCAAGTGCCATATACCGATCGCTTTTCGGTCGGTCGGTCGGTCGGTCGGTCGGTCGGTCGGTCGGTCGGTCGGTCGGTCGGGCGGTCCACTGTTTTCGAGTTAGGGTACTTCCAGATGTCCTAGGACGATGAAACTTGGCAGGCATATCAGGGACCCGATATAACTAACCTGGAAATAATCAGTTTCACGATCCGACCATCTGGGGGGGAGTGGTGGGCCTCGGAATCCTGAGAATTTAGTAGTTTTTGTAAAACCCCTACCCCTTTCTTCTCACTAGTAGGTCTGCGCACGGCGTGACGTCACTCTTTGCATCGGATCACTCTGTTAACATCGGAAAGAGCTAGTGCATTCGAGGGTCAAAGGGGTTTGTATATGTGATTCAGTGCGGGGGAATGTGGAAAATTGAGTGTTGTGTAACTTTCGAACGGGTGATCGGATTGGGACGAAACTTAATACCTGAATGAATGACATATCTCTGATTCGACAGCTATGGGGGTTGGGGGGGGGGGAAGACCGGAAATCTCGAGAGACGGTTATAGTGGAGGGATTGGAGTAAAACTTGCTGGGAAGAACAAGAATCTGCTCCATATAAATCGTTTACACGTTTGGACTGGACCCGGACACTTGGGGGGGGGGAGGTGGAGGGGAGTTTCCCGGAATTCTGGTGATGACAGTTTTTGGGATTTTCACGACGAAACTTGGGAGGCGTATCAGGTATCAGGGACCCGATCAAACTAACTTGTAAATAAAAATTCACTCGATCCGATAGTCGTGGGGGGATCGGAGGGAGGGGGAATCCGGAATATTTAGCCATGCGTAACTTTGGAACGGGTGATCGGATTCGAGTGAAATTTAATAAATGAACAGAGGCCCTGTGGTGATCTTTTTCATGTCCGGACCGGATCCGACAACAATTGGGGGGGGGGAATACGTAACCGGATTGGACTGGAGAGATCGGGATGGAACTTTGTGGGAATAACAAACAAGTCCAAAACCGAACCGGATTGGCTCCGGCGACTATGGGGGGAGTTTGAGGGGCGGGTCCGGAATTCCGGTGATCGCGAGTTAAGGTACTTCCAGATTTGCTAGGACGATGAAATTTGGCTGGAATATTAGAAATTCGACAAGATTGGCTTAGAAATCGCCACTTTTCAAATCCGACCATTCCCTAAAGTACCAATCATGACCGCAAATTAAGAAAAATGCTTTTAAGCAAAATATGCATTTCCATGATCCGCATGAGTCCATGATCATTTTTGCCTCAAGGGTTTTGCTTACAAATGAAGTTCTAGCTCCCTTAAAGTGTGCATCTTAACCGCAAGGTCCAAAAGTACTTTTTATCAAACGATACATCTCAACCTATGATCATTTGTGCCACAAGGGTTTTGCAAAAAAAAAAAAATTCCTAGCACCCTTAAAGTGCGCATTTTACCCGCATTAGCGGAAAAAAAATACTTTTGATCATACGTATATATCAATGATCCCTAAGAGCCTGATATCGTTTTTGCCTCAAGGGTCTTCCTTACAGATGAATTTCTAGTGCCTTTAAAGTGCGCATCATTACAGCCAAGTTCTACGACAAAATACTTTTTCTCTAGCTTCCTTAAAGTGCGCATCTGAACCGCGCAGTCGAAAATTACTTTTAATCAAATAATACATCTCAACCCATGCAAGTGCCATATGAGCTTACAGCTCTTGTTGTAAAACCCCTACCCCTTTCTTCACACTAGTAGGTCTGCGCGTGGCGTGACGTCACTCTTTGCATCGGATCACTCTGTTAACATCGGAAAGAGCTAGTGCATTCGAGGGTCAAAGGGGTTTGTATATGTGGTTCAGTGCGGGGGAATATGGAAAATTGAGTGTTGTCTAACTTTCGAACGGGTGATCGGATTGGGACGAAACTTAATACCTGAATGAATGACATATCTCTGATGTTCCGTTTGTAAGTCCGAACCGTATTCGACAGCTATGGGTGAGTTGGGGGGGGGAGACCGGAAATCTCGAGAAACGGTTATAATGGAGGGATCGGAGTAAAACTTGCTGGGAAGAACAAGAATCTGCTCCAGATAAATCGTTTACACGTTTGGACTGGACCCGGACACTTGGGGGGGGGGGTGGAGGGGATGACGGTTTTTGGGATTTTCACGACGTAACTTAGGAGGCGTATCAGGGACCCGACTTGTAAATAAAAATTCACTCGATCCGATAGAGGTGGGGGGATCGGAGGGAGGAGGAATCCGGAATATTTAGCCATGCGTAACTTTGGAACGGGTGATCGGATTCGAGTGAAATTTAATAACTGAACAGAGGGCGTGCCTGTGGTGATCTTTTTCATGTCCGGACCGGATCCGACAACAATTGGGGGCGGGAATACGTGACCGGATTGGACTGGAGAGATCGGGATGGAACTTTGTGGGAATAACAAACATGTCCGAAACCGAACCGGATTGGCTCCGGCGATTGTGGGGGGAGTTTGAGGGGCGGGTCCGGAATTCCGGTGATCGCGAGTTAAGGTACTTTCAGATGTGCTAGGGCGATGAAATTTGGCTGGAATATTATAAATTCGACAAGATTGGCTTAGAAATCGCCACTTTTCAAATCCGACCATTCCTTAAAGCACAGCTCTTACTAGAAATGATATTTTCCCTATGAAAGGGATCAGAAAAATGTTTTTCAAAAATGCTATTACTTTCCACCTGAAATTAGCGATTTTCTTGTTAGCGCTTGTCGACACTATCCAGCCTTCCTGCTCTCCGACGCGGCGGCTGGGAGCAAAATGTTTGAAAACTGAACGCGCCGTGGTTAAAAAGTTGGGAAACTAAGCGAATAAAAGAAGTAAAAGACAGAAGACTCTCATATCCTTAGGTGTGAAAGAGTTGTCAGCGGATATGGAAAATCCCGGCAAACTTTGTTTTAGTGTGATGGGCAAAACTCGGCATGGCCGAAAAAGAGCTAAAAGTTCGTGGGAACAAAACGACACAATGGAGAGAGGTGGGGATTTTGAAAACTTGTAATTCCACAAGGGAGCTAGGTATGTTATAAAAGGCAGAATAAGCAAGAGGGGTCCTTTAAAGTACCAATCATGACCGAAAATTATGATAAATACTTTTAAGCAAAATATGCATTTCCATGATCCCCATGAGCCCATGATCATTTTGCCTCGTTTTGCTTACAAATGAAGTTCTAGCTCCCTTAAAGTGTGCATCTTAACCGCAAGATCGAAAAGTACTTTTTGTCAAACGATACATCTAAACCCATGATCATTTGTGCCACAAGGGTTTTGCAAAAAAACAAAATTTCTAGCACCCTTAAAGTGCGCGTTTTACCCGCAAAGTGAAAAAAAAAATACTTTTGATCATACGTATATATCAATGATCCCTATCGTTTCAACGATAAAATACTTTTTCTCTAGCTCCCTTAAAGTGCGCATCTGGACCGCACAGTCGAACATTACTTTTCATCAAACAATACATCTCAACCCATGCAAGTGCCATATGAGCTTACAGCTCTTGTTTGTTATAAGTGTTTAGTGTGATTTTGTGTAAAATAAAGAATAACCTAACCTACAAAAAATAACAAGAATACAAAAAATAACAAGAATTATTCAGGATTTACTGTACATTGGGCGAGCTGAACAGGTCAACAAACGCGGGAAAGGATCTAGGCGAAATGCAAATATGTAGGAAATTAGAAAATCTTATTTAAAATTGTGGTTTTGACCAGGTTTTGACTGCAAGCACTTTTCCTGGACTCGCGAATGAAATGTAAACGCGTGACGGCCCGGCGGGTTACTGGGCGATCGCCTATATATATAAATTCTTTTAAAAATAGATTTTTGTTTCCAAAATGTTATCAACACGTTCAGGGGACTATTGACTGTGCGGGGGGAGGGTCTTCGCCAGTTTGGTTTTCTCCCGGATCCCGAAGAAAGGAACAAAACTTCTCAAGTAGCGAGAATATCTGGAAGCAAATTTGGTTATTGGCTGGGTCGCCACTCTCCCAGTCTTACCCCCGAGCCAGCGAGAAACATGGGGAAGGGTATCCAGGTTTTAGTTTAAACACTCTGAGAGTTTTTCAGGGCGCTTCAGTAGGGTTTCTAAGTTGGTATCAAGGAGTTATGTAGTACTTTCGGGGACTTTGAAACTAGGAGGACACGGAACTGTTCACGAGTAATTCCCAAAGTGCCACAGAGCAACATTATTCCAGTAGTGGATTGTGGTCTAGAAAAAGGGTTCGACCTCCCTTGAGACACCCCCTTTACTCTTTTCTGGGTGCAATCTTGTGAGTGTTCACCTGTCTCTTAAATTCCCAATCCCCGTCAACATCCTATACATGACCTATCTGTGTGTTTGTTCATTTTATGTTTCGCTGTCACTATTTAATATTCGTTTTATACCATTGCAGTGCCGACATTGTAATTGCAGTGTCGTTGCTTTTTTCCCCATTTGAACGTCGAGTATCCGGTCCAGTATGATGTTTCTTTAGAACTGAAACGACGTCCTATATATCATTATTGTGTTTCACCAGCGTTGCCGCTCGAAGGCTTGCGTCATCGAAAATGATTATTACCAGCCGGCGTTTCCATAATTTCTCAATCCATTTTCCATTCAAATAATTTAACAGGCAGGCAGATTTCTACAGAGGAAAATCCCTGGTGAATGTGGCGGTTCCACGTCTGCTTATCTCTAAGAGACAATCAAAGAAGGAAGATGGATTTCTGTGAAAAATCGAATTTTAAATGCCATCGAAAGCATCCGACTCACAGATTTCTGGCTGAAAGACAGTTTAGCTTACCTAGAGTTTACCCTAAGCTGACGGCGAATCATATATATGCAATAACCGGGGCCAATTTAACCCCCGTCGGCCGTTGCCAACCGGGAAAATTCAGCTCTTGCCAAGCTCTACGCCGCTTACTGCCAAGAACAAATAATCAGATCGAACCTCCGTCTTTGGCCCCATGCAGCGGCAATGGATACCCCGACAAAACTGAGCGGCTAGAGGTACGTGCTCTAGCTTTGAGTTGATACCCGTCTGCTTCCGTCTTCGTCTTTGTTCAGCACAGAGCAGTAAGTGCAGGAGGAACGCCGACCGCTCTGGAGCGCTTCCAGAGAACCAATCGGCTTTGACTTTGAAAGTTTCTCCTACGCGGCTTCACAGCAATATAGCTATTTGTAGAGGTAACGAAACGTGATATGCCGCGTAGCTCCTGACCTCCGCTCGTTTGCATCGGGCAGGGTACGGGGAAATATTCGACTCCGCATTGTCATATTACAGAGATAGGGAGACAGAGGTTCTATCTTATTATTTGTTCTGGTTATTGCGAACACTCGGTCCTTTATCTTTCTGGACTTGACCACCTGCTGAAGAAAAAGGATGCACCTGCTATTCGAATATTTATTAATTTAATATGTATTTATTAATAATGTATTTAAAGCCTTAGGGCCATATACAAAATAACAAAATATAAATCTCCATAATAAATTTTTACAACACACTGCATAATCTAAACTACTCTCGAATACCTTTTTTTTTTTTTTTTTTTACCAAACACCCATTGAACAAAATCTAAAAAAAAAACTGCATTCACTCGTAAGAAGCCTCTAGGCCTGTGAAGAGTGATTTTCATATTGCCGATACTGTAAATTCCTCCTCTACCTGCTAATTTGGTACGGAAACCGAAAAACGACCAAAGAAATTTTCAGTCACAAATACAATCGTTAAAATTGACAAGCTGAATAGATTGTTGTCGGTTGCAGCTTTTCCTCGCACCACGGTCTTGTCCCTCTGCTCAGGAACAAATAACGAGACAGAACTGCTGCCTCCCTATCTCGGTCATACAAACATGCGGAGTCGAGTAAAATACGACCGACTCCCGATGCAAACGAGCGGCTTCGCGCCATATCACGTTTCGTTACCTCCACAAATAGCTAGGTCGCCGGTAAGTTGCTAAAGAGGAAATCTAGAAGCAAACGCTGATTGGTTCTATGGAGGCGCTCCGAGCGGATCAGCGTGCGGAGTACGCCTCCTGCTCGCCTCTTTCGATATTTCTTGTGCGATAGGCAACGGTGAAGACAGAAGAGAAGTAATTGGGTATCAACATCAGCTCAAAGCTAGAGTAAATACCTCCAGCTTCGATCAGATTTGTCGGGGTTTTCATAGTCGCTGCATGCGACTAAAGACTGAAATTCTTACCGATTATTTTTTCTTGGTTTGCTCGAAGTGTAAATTTGTATTCTAGTTTGAATTGTGTCCTTCCTTTTCTCTTGTACTCCACTATTTATATGATATGGCTACTGCCTGACGAGGATCCTTGCCAAGAAGGGCCGAAATATCGTTGAAGCAAATCCTTAACCGAATAGGTCTGGTTACCCATCATATTTTTATCTAAATAGGCTAGAAAACCCGACAAAAGTTCTTTACTTCGTTGATTTGTTATCCACGAATATTGAATTTTAGCTGACGAGTTTATTCTTCGGCAATTGTTGTACCTCTATGTTTGAAATGGTTAGCAACTACAGCGGCAAACAATTGCCGAAAATAACCAGCAATGGCGGATTTTCATTATTCAAGCCAGGAAGACGAAAGTGACCTGAATAATGGAAAGTGACCAGGAAACACTTTGCATTCGCCCATGCATGTTGATTCTGATGTGATTCTGCAGCCTGGAATAGAACATTTCAGAATCTTCACGTTGTTGGCCACTGAGACGCACGCTTTTGCAGATATTCGAATTCTCCGCCACTTGACGAATTTTATTTGTCGTGCAAGCAGCGGATATTCCCAACGTCACTACTAGACTCCGCGACGAAAAAAAAAATCCCTTAGAGGAGTCAAAATAGTCCAGTGTATTCAGATCAAAGTTATAAAAATAAGTTGGCTTTTCAGTTAAACTTTAATATTTCTTTTAGGTAGGAGGGAACACGACAACTCTCATCATCCCCGACTTGGAGCCATTCACGATGTACGAAGTATCCATTCAGTCTCTGAACATACACGGGACGTCGCTGCCTAGTCAACGAATCCGCACCCTTACTCTTACGCCACAGTCAGTTAAGCCCATGCAAGGAAGTGCGCCAGTGTTGCCAGACATCAGGACTTGTTGCAGCAGTAGAGGAGTCTACCATCAGCTGTGAGTAGACCTAGAAGTACACCGTCATGGATTTTTGGAGAAAGCAAACATGAGTAGAATGGGCATTCAAAGAAGAGAAATATCCTGGAAGAGATTTTTGTCTTCATGGATTGACCCGCGGTCCGCTTTGTAATCAATCTATCTGATACAGTTTCAGAGTTTTAGAACAGGTAACACGAGTATGCGCGGTTTCAATAGATTACATCTAGGATGTTAGCTGTTATGTTTTTGGAAACATTACGTATTAAAACGATGTGCATTCTGCATAGGCTACAAGAAGAGCCGAAACATCTGCTGGCTTTTTTTTGTCATCGTGATATTGGAATAGTCAGCAGATGCTTTTTCGGCAATTTTTCGCCTTTTCCCGACAACGTTTGTTTTGCATAACGTTTGAAAAGCATAACAGTTAACATCCTAAGTGTCTTCTGTTGGAACCGCGCATCCTTGTGTTATCTGTTGTGAAACTTTTGACAGTCTAGAAGTAGTAAATAGATAGATACATTTTTTACTAAACATCCCGTGGGACATGCCAACAATCAATAATAACACCAAAATCTCTTGCAGGATATTTCTCTTCTTTGAATGTCCATTCCTTACATGTTTACTTACTCCAAAAATCCGTTTGTGTTTTACATCGCTAGCCCTAGGAAGCGACCCATTCTTTTTATACTGGTAAAATACTCGTTCATAAAGGACTTATGTTACCTATATAATACCAGTGCAGCCTACTTCCGTAACTGCTCCGTCATAAATAATCATCGGTCGTCGCTTCATGCGGTATATTGTAACACCCCGACCCCCTAACGATTCCTCACTGATTCTCTCAATTGCCTTGTTTCACTACCTTCGATGCGAAGAATACTGTTGACGATTGTTTGCGAGAAGGTTTATATATAAGATAAGATAAGATTTATTCCACTAAAAGCACAGAGGCCATGGGAAAAAAATGAATAAAAAATAAAGAACAAAAACCAAATAAGTGATAACTATTTTACATATTCCTTTACACGAAACTTTCTCTGTGGTTCATCGAAACCGAAAGGAATCTTCCCAACTTTTTAATATCACCAAATAATTTACTTCCCATTACTTTTACCAACCAATCCTCCCCCCAATAACTAACACCAATTCGTAGAGAAACCAGTTATGTGATTTTTTCCGTGTTTTTACTAGAAGTCAACGGGCCTGGAAAAAAGGCATAAACCAGCCAAAAGCTATGGGTAAAATATGTATATGGGTAAAAGCTATTTAAGTATTTAACTGTTCTAAAATACTGGAAAATCAGAGCATAGTGCGAGGTGTCCTTTAACAACTCTTTTTCTACCACTTTTCATCAAATTCACACATCATACTATTCTTTCCTCAATTCACTCAGCTCTTTACACAGATAAACCATGATAACCATGCTCTCATCCAGAAATCCGCATATCGGATAGAACTAAGGACCAGATTTCTGCCTAGAATCTTCTAGCCCCAATTGGTAGATCATCCGCCAATATTTCAGTAATTAATAGACATTGCCCGAGTCGAATTCGCCTTATTATTATTATTATTTATGTGATTCCTTCAAAAATGAAGAGTAGTATATAAAATAGAGAACAACATGTCAATTGAACTCACAAACACTTCAGAGATAGTAGCCTACGTAAACAATTAACTGGCCGTTAAAAACAAACTGTCCTATTAAATCTACGATAAAATACAAATGAAAACACAAAAACACAAAATTATAGTTCAGCGTTACTAGCCAAAATGTTTGGGGGGGGGGACAAGGTATTTACCGTACATAGATCTATGTATTATAATTTCCGTGACTTGGGGATGTGAACTGATTAGATGAATTTGCCTTCGGCCGAGATCACTGTTCCTATGGCCGGCTTCTACCGGACTATTGTAGTGGTTTGCGAACTCTGTTCACAAGCCCCTCGGTAACTCAAACGGTTAGAGCGCCTGCCTTGTAAGCAGAGGGTCCTGGGTTCAAATCCCGGCTGAGGAGCATTTTTGTCTTTCAGTTCACTACCTCTAAAAAAGTATTTACCGACTGGCTGGCTAGTCAACGACTATTATTGAGATTAACGACCATCATTGAGAAAAAAACGACTGTGTTGACGAAAAATCGGCTGATTTCAAGAAAAACTACTATTTTAAAGAAATAATCGACTATTTTTCCGAAAAACCGACAGTTTTTAAGAAAAATCGATAATTTTTAACGACTGTTTCTAAGAAAAAATTCGACTGTTATTACTAAAAGTCGCGGCGCTTCGCGTCGATTCGGCTATTTTTACTGACTGGCCGTCAACATTTGGGGGGGGGGGGTGTCCCCCCTCCCCCCCTCTAGTAGTGACGCCTCTACTTATGATCCATGATTAAGTGAGCAGAAAATAAGAGCTTTCACTTGTTACATCCAAGACAGTCCAGAACTTCCATCGTTGGGAAAGTTTGCACCATGTTTTTACAAATGGAACATTATGAATCAAATACCATAGCAGGATTTCCATTAAGCTGTCCGTTCTTGCAGATTTTCTGCTCACCAACTTGTGGATCTGTTTTACAGAACCTGTGGACAGGCCCGTATCCAGGAATTTATTTCTGGGGGTGGAGGTTTGCCCTTCGGGGGGGGGGGTTGCCAGTGGGTCGGACCAAAAAGTACAAAACATACATAGATCAGATGTTTAAGCCTACAAAAAACGATTAATTTTGTGGGTTTCGGGGTGGGTTTGAACCCCCTAACCCCCCCCCCCCCTGGATACGGCCTTGCCTGTGGACATATATCCTGGTTATGAGACACAGGGGGACATTCAGAAACTATTCTGCTTGCGCTTAACTGGAATACGGTGATGTCGCTGGAGCGGTCTCATCGGCGTGGAACGGACGCGCCGCCAAAAAACTTCGGTGGCGGTCGCCGCCGGAAAAAAATAATGATTTGGGCGGCTTGAAATCTTAGCTGGTGTTAACGGTGCCCCATGAGAGATTAGGTTTGTATCCAGCGTTCCCACACAAAGGAAAAAAATTCTTTTCTTGAAAAAGTGCTATTTCAATAAAAAAAAAATTGTGCGCTACAGCAGTTTGATGTTTTGTGGCTTTGACTTTGAACTACTCAAATTAACGTCTGAATAGACTGTTCTTCTAGTGCTTTTAAAAAAAAAGTGACAGAAAAACGTGTTAGACAAAACTATCAACAGTAGCACTTTTGCGCTATCCGTGGTAACTCTCTTTGTGTCATCATGAAGCTGAAGATTGGATTAGGGTTTAACCGAAAAGGGCTAGGATAGGACAATCTAGTAAACCATCAGTTATATTCACTTAAATTGGCTTGAAGACCCGCTGAAAATGAGTTACTTCGTTGTTCCGCTATTCACGAATAATCGATTTTCAAATAGTGGAATTTCCGTGTGATTTGTGGTGCCTCTGTGCGCTTGTAATTTCGTTGTATGCCTTACGAGAAAGATTTATCAGTTTTTATGGCACTTGCAGCTTCGCTCAAGTGCCATATACCGATCACCTTTCGGTCGGTCGGTCGGTCTGTCTGTCCACTCATCTCGAGTTAGGGCACTTCCAGATGGGCTAGGACGATGAAAATTGGCAGGCATATCAGGGACCCGACCAAACTAACTTGCAAATAGTCACTTCCCCGATCCGACCACCGTGGAGGGAGTAGAGGGCGGGGGAATCCTGAGAATTTAGTAGTTTTTGTAAAACCCCTACCCCTTTCTTCACACTAGTAGGTCTGCGCGTGGCGTGACGTCACTCTTTGCATCGGATCACTCTGTTAACATCGAAAAGAGCTAGTGCATTCGAGGGTCAAAGGGGTTTGTATATGTGGTTCAGTGCGGGGGAATATGGAAAATTGAGTGTTGTCTAACTTTCGAACGGGTGATCGGATTGGGACGAAACTTAATAATACCTGAATGAATGACATATCTCTGATGTTCCGTTTGTAAGTCCGAACCGGATTCGACAGCTATGGGGGAGTTGGGGGGGGGGGGAAGACCGGAAATCTCGAGGAACGGTTATAATGGAGGGATCGGAGTAAAACTTGCTGGGAAGAACAAGAATCTGCTCCAGATAAATCGTTTACACGTTTGGACTGGACCTGGACACTTGGGGTGGGGGGTGGAGGGGATGACGGTTTTGGGATTTGCACGACGAAACTTAAGAGGCGTATCAGGGACCCGACTTGTAAATAATTCACTCGATCCGATAGTGGTGGGGGGATCGGAGGGAGGTGGAATCCGGAATATTTAGCCGTGCGTAACTTTGGAACGGGTGATCGGATTCGAGTGAAATTTAATAACTGAACAGAGGCGTGCCTGTGGTGATCTTTTTCGTGTCTGGACCGGATCCGACAACAATTGGGGGCGGGAATACGTGACCGGATTGGACTGGAGAGATCGGGATGGAACTTTGTGGGAATAACAAACAAGTCCAAAACCGAACCGGATTGGCTCCGGCGATTGTGAGGGGAGTTTGAGGGGCGGGTCCCGAATTCCGGTGATCGCGAGTTAAGGTACTTTCAGATGTGCTAGGGCGATCAAATTTGGCTGGAATATTATAAATTCGACAAGATTGGCTTAGAAATCGCCCCTTTCAAATCCGACCATTCCTTAAAGTACCAATCATGACCGAAAATTAAGAAAAATACTTTTAAGCAAAATATGCATATCCATGATCCCCATGATCATTTTTTCCTCAAGGGTTTTGCTTACAAATGAAGTTCTAGTGCCTTTAAAGTGCGCATCATTACAGCCAAGTTCAACGATAAAATACTTTTTCTCCAGCTCCCTTAAAGTGCGCATCTGGACCGCACAGTCGAACATTACTTTTCATCAAACAATACATCTCAACCCATGCAAGTGCCATATGAGCTTACAGCTCTTGTTTTTTGTTCAGGCACTAAGCAATCTTCACCAATCTCACCACTGCCCACTGAAAAGCCGCATTTGTGTTGAGATTAAAATTTCCCTCGTCATAGTAGAATTTACGCTGCTTTGACGGCCGGAGATATTCTCAGCCTCATAACGAGAGCAGAGTGTGGAAGATAAAGAAATCCCTTTGCAGAATCCAAATAATTCAGTTTATCCAGTTAAATGACACACAAATAAGCTGTCTTTTCAGTTAAACTTTAATGTTTGTGCGTCGACGTTGATTTGGACTTCAAGGTTAATCACCCTAGAGATTGACATCACTGGTTCTGTTGAAATCTTGCGCCTTGGCTTTATATAAGCTGTCCCTACCCATTTTGTGCGCTACCCGTATGGAAGGCCGGGTATCCTTCTGGATATCTTTTTGACGGGGTAGCTTTACCTTTTCTTATTTTTATTTTTATTTTTGTTATCTTAGTTGGAGTGGGGGTTTTGACTAAAACAAAGTAGCAATAATCAGAATATGATTTAGTGCCCATGATTTCCAGCACGAATTGTATATGAAATGTAAAGTCCTTGACGCACAGGTTTTTCTGTTCAACTGTTTAATTCCTGGTAATTCCGACTCTTTAATTATTTTGGAATAATCACGATCATTAAAGTATGCACTCCTGGGCACGAACTAACCATAATATCCATTTAATTTTACCACGAAGATGCGAAAAGACATTACATACATCGACATCACTGAATGGCGCACTGTACTAAGCATTCTGATGGTTCGGTTCGAGTTTTATGCTATGTTGAGTCAATGTAAATTATTAATTCTTACTGTCAGTACACTTCGAAATTAAATTAAAATTACTCGTCAGTGAAAGATCTAAAAAAAAGCCACGCCGTCATGTAAAGTATTTAAGAAGTTAAATTGAGTCAGAAGTTTAAATCAATCACATTTCCACACAAAACAAAAATAAATAAATAAGTAAGTCTAAATCCGATTATGTGGCCTGGGGCGAGTCGTTATCTTGTTCCGCTAATAATAAATCTCTATGCTTATAATAAATCTCTAAATCTCTATAGTTACACAATAGTTAAAACTACTGTCTAACTATTCTTACACAATACTAAAGAAATAAGATTGAGTCAGAAGTTGAGATCAACCACATTTCCGCGCAAAACAAAAATAAATAAATAAGTAGGTATAAATCCAATTTTATGGTCTAGGGCGGGCCTCCATCTTATTCCGCCGATAAATCTTTCTCAAAGGAAAATCTGATAGGACGGAATTAATAAAGGAATGAGCTATCATGACCCCCCTCCCCTTCGTTCCAGAAATTTCAGTTTAAATTCTCCTAGGAACTGAGACAACAGGGATCTGATAAGCGCCAGTTTCTGGATACTAATGAGACGGAAGAGAGAAAGGGATTAAAGGCGAATCGATAGCTGATAAATGATGTTGAGTGGTTTCTTAGGCCTAATTTCATTAAAGGGAAAACTTCGACTTTCGTTAGAGCTCGCTAATGAGGGAAGGCTGCGTCATCTTCTGGTAGGTTTTCCGATACGTCGGACATTACATTGGATTCCAGCTTATTCTCTTTCCCGAAGAAGCTCAGTAGTCTGGGCGGGACTCAATTTTTTTTTAATAAGATTTAATCCATATATCTGTAAAGTATAGGCTATACAAATAGCTTTGGATGTGCCAATGTTTAAATAAAAGCAGTCAATGTGGCATATCGAAATTACATGTTCAATTTGCTGTTTATTTATTTCAAAAATGTAGCCGACTAGGGGTCCTCAGTATATATACATTAAAACTGAAAAATGTGTGGAAGGCATAAAGCCTGAACAAATCGAGACACACAAACATCAATCAGGACGGGTCGATAATCGAACACTCAGTTAAGTCCCCCTCCCCCCGATTCCATCTATGCTATCAGCAGAGTTCTGTCAAGTTCGGTGACGGCTGGAATTCTTGCGGTTTTATATCAAAAAATATTTTGTTCCCAAAAGAAGCTTGTAGGAATCAGGGCGGGACAAAAATAGCATAGTCATTTTGCTATCATGCTATCAGCATAGGTTTGTTCAAGATTGGCAACGGACGGAATACATACGGTTTTACATCGAATCCCGGCGTATTTTTATTCCCAGAAGAAGCTCGGGAGCCAGGCAGGGACTAAAATTTGGTGCTATCGGCATAGTTCATTTAAAAGACCTGTTTTGTCTATAACTTACTTCCATAACTGCATTAATTAATTCTGAAGCCCGGAGACCAGACCAAAATTTCAGATGATCGCCTGCCAAAGATGCCTTACTGATCTTTGCTGTTGCCACGATTTGCCATTTTCAGTGTGCATTATGCTCCCGATGAGTGTTCGCGTATCACGCTATTAATGCGTAAAACCGGTTATCTGAATTTTGCCGAGTTTTTGCTAGAAATTGATGGACCTGGGAAAAGGCTTAAAACAGCCAAAACCTTGGATAATTTGTTAAAAGCAGAGCCTAGTTTTACAGTTTTCAAATAGTTTTGAATATTGGAACATGAACAGTGAAAAGCGCCAGGTGTGCTTTAAGTTCGAAAACGGGCAATTCGGTTCAATCCGAATTCAAAACCGTAATTGTGGTTTTGAATCGGATTCCTGATGAACGTTAAGCCGTCTTCCAGAGTATGTAAACCTGATTTTTTAGTTATTTAGTGACCTATCAGCTTCAGCCACTGAGGGGTTGCCAACTCTCGATGATGGTGTACAGTGCCCGGGGCCTGCTGGTGGCTAAAAGCCGGTCGGTGCCGGGAAAGGGTTTAAACAAAGTACCCGGCAGTGGGTAACCCCTCGTCGACTACATCACTAGCCCAGTTAGTATCATGCGGATTGTGACCAATCGGAAGCTACTGTAAATTGCAGACAATGTATGGGTTAACCATTGTTCCGCCATCACCCTCAGAAATTTGATAACAGATAACCCATGTTTGCGCATCGTTTAAAATCGTAAAAATAAAATGTCGAGGCGAAACTTCTGTCATGACCCTTTTAAGAGTTTAGTTTCTCGAAAACATAACATTTAAGAGGGTCGTCACAGATACATTATACGTTTGCAATTTAGTAACTGATAAGATTGTGGTTGAAAGAAAATATCCTGAAATAACAAGTAGAGATGGTAGTAGTAAAAACAGGTAGTACCTGTGAATGAAAAACTTTTTTTATTGCCCGCTTCTATAGGATAGAAATAGGTGAATTAACAAAAGAAAAAGTAAGAAAAGAAAAGAAACAACTGGGATGAGAATAAGTAATTACACTTAAATTTAAACAAACGGACAAATCCAGTCTAGAAATGAACGCTATTTGCTGGTGGGCAACTCCATGAGATGGTCTACCGAAGGACAAATTTTCAAATAAATGCTAGTGGAACATATTTAGGTCTTTCTTATAGAGCACACCCTGGGCTTTAAGAATCTGTTTCAATTATAAAATTTGGAGCATCCTTTCTAATTTTTTGAGCTGTCCAAATCTTAAGCTGATCAGTTTCAGGGATTGCAAGATTTTATGATCATTTTTGCTGCAATGAGAATCCATCTGGGAATAAGCCTAATCCTCTTAATTTACCATACTTAAAGAACTGCCAGCCCTGAATGGAATGTAGTTCATTCGGAGTCGCCATCTTTGACGGATTGGATTTGATCAGTGCTGAAAGATAAGCTTTCTAATGTTACGTTTGTAACGAAAAAGTGGCATATTGTTTGTCTACAACTCAACCCAAGCAAAATAATAAAGTGCCAGTACGTTAGCAAATAGCAATTTTAGTGTATATTCCAGTGAACAAGAAAAAAAAATATAATTTCATACCTGGAGCCAATAAAAGACGTTACAAACGTAACAAAATTTGCGTTACTGACGTAACACTCCAATGTTACGTCAGTAACTTAGAAAATGTCTGCAAATCTGGCAAGGTTTTAATCTTAGTATCGACCATCTTGAGTAATATGAAGTGCCCTGTATATGCAAATATTACATATCAGTTGATTGGAGAATAGGGGGGGGGGGGGGCTATCAGTGAATTTCTTGGTCCGTCTGTCTGTCTGTCTGTGAGCAGAATAACTTTCGAAGGTAATGAGATATTTTGATGAAACTGGGTGGGAGGATCCTATGGGTCAAGGGAAAGGTCGAGTTCGTAGGTCTTAGCCCTACATTTAGGGGTGAGGAAGGGGGTTCACATTAAGGGACAAACAAAATATTTTGAACAGCTAATAGATTGTCAATTGAGGGGTAATAGAAGACATGCTGGACACGAATATGAAAACCATTTTCTCGCCGGACAAGTAGTTCGCCCGGAATCCGGCCAAAACCGGAAAGTTTTGTTAAAAGTAAAAGTTTTATTTGAAGTTGATTTAGATGTTCGATTTAGAGGTAAGAAGACATGCTGAACACTTGTGTGAAAATCATTTTCTCGCCGGACAAGTAGTTCGCCCGGAATCCGGCCAAAGCCGAAAAATTTGTTAAAAGCAGTTCCGGAATTTTGTCGAAACCGGAAAATTGGCAGAAGCAAGGCAGGATCGTTTCGATCGGCTTATAGGGGTAAACACACATGCTGAATCCACATCTGAACTTGGATTTCTCAGATGATTAGCTATTTGGCCTTAATCTGTTTCTAAATTTTAAGAGTAAAAATGTTCAAGGAATCTGGCGAAGACTAGATCTGGCGGAGACAAAACCTAATTGTCTGGATCAAATATTGGATTTTTGGGATCCCATAAAAACCTTTGGTCTTGTTTATCCGAGACGAGACGTAGTAAAAAGGCTATCTCTCCCCCTGTCTGTCGGTGGTAGTAGCACCCGTGCTTCAAACAATTATGTACATTTCACTTTTCTTTTCCAAACAAAACCGTTTTGCTAAAGATTCGGGTGAGAATTCGTACGAGTTACGTTGGTAACGAAAATCTGTTACGTTTGTAACAGAAGAAAAAAAATTGTAGAAACGAAGCATGGCGCTCAATCGCTCCGAATTTCGGCCTCAACAGTCCTAAGACTGTTGGTAACTGACGAAAAAAAAATCAGTTCGCTAGACCTTACAGATTCGCTGAAAAGTAAGACTATATGCACACTACCAAAAAGTCACTTCCGTTTTTTGTTACGTTGGAAACGCGGGGTTTTTGGAGCCGTGCGCGTAGACCGTTTAAAGGAAATTGCTGGAACACTGGACATAAGATAGAAGAAGGTTTGAGCTTTGTTTTAGAGTAAAAACGAGTCCTCCAAGTTGAAAGTTGGCGACGCTACAGCCTTTCAAAGCGTACAAAACGTTACGTAGGTAACGATGGAGTTGCCCTGGTGGCGCTGATGCGCTCTTAATGTCTGACTTGGCTTTTTGACTTTTGTCAACTTCACAAAAAGTGGCTCAAATCGGACAGGTCAGCTAGGTCATTCTTTAGCGATGTTATATATATATCTATACCTAGCTGACGTATTGTAACGTTTTAGTGATAATAGTAATGTATTTGTCACCCACAAATTCCAGAGGAAGATCAAGTGAAGTAAAAGAAAGAAAAAATTAAGGAAGAAAATACTAAAAAATACTAACTATACATGCAAAAGTACTTAGAATGGAAATGGAAAATCCCGATAGGTGGCGCTCCTGTTAGTGGATCCCTGTGTGTAAAGTAAATCCCGAATGGAAGGAGCTGGTGCTCCTGTTAGCGGATCCATGTTATCCTGTTAGCGGATCCATGTTATCCTGTTAGTGGATCCGGGGGTTAAGGGACTGGTGTGGCGAAAAACAGAAGTAGGCTGATCCGGACAGCTTCCTATGTAGCATCAACAGGAAATATCTGGAAATTTCTCCGAACTATCTGGAACACCGAACTTACGAATAATAACTCTATTCCGATGCAAATGGGGGGAGGTAAAGAAGGAATTTACAAAAAACGAAAATATGTTTTTCGTAGAGAAAGAAGGTCTTTCTTATGAAGAAGAAGGTATAGTCAGGAAACATTTGAGTCATTCTTTTTTATACAAGATTAATCTTGGGCAGAAGTAGTGTTTTTTCAACTTGTTTCTGAGTGAACATTTCTGCGTCACTCGACTCATCTCATTCTCTGATTCAGACGTCTTGTAGCCTTTTAGCGAGCACTTTCTCGTCTTGCAAATTGGAAATCTTTTGTCCGTGCGATCAAACGAAAAAAGTAAAAACGGTCTTCGAAACTAGTTAAAATTCTTCCGTTTCAGGAACTTCTGAGATCTGTTCAGAGAATGCCTTTGTATGAGAAAGAAAGGTATCTTCTTGTGGAATTACTCCCTCGTCAGTCCTCTTTTCACTGGAATAAAACTGTCCTGGGATCCCAAACATCTGTTATGAGATTTTGGGTTTATCGGGGACTGGTATGAAATTTGAGGACCCTAGCTGGGTGGAGGTGGGCCTTTTTCCCAAGAAATCGCAGATTTTATTTGTGTGGGTCCCCTTGGCAGATTTTTTTTTACATGGATCCGAGGAACGTATCATTCAACAGGAAATCACATGGCCGAAACAGCTGTTACAGTTGAATTCTATACTGAACACTCGAACACAAGCCTGCCATTAGGGTGGAGCTTATTTTAAAAATTTTGGAAATATTATTTTCTTACCCCCCTAAGTTGTCCCATATCACATGAAGACATTATAGAAAAAGTTTGAGCCACTTATAATAATGTTTAGGGGTAGCTCAAGTACATCAAAGATTAAGAAAAAAAGAAAAAAGAAGGATTTCGAGCAACTTGTATTTTGCTTAAAAAACACATAAACAAAATTGTTTTGTTCATATTTATGGGAAACAGACAGAGTCTGTTTCCTGATATCGGGATAAACTGTGCGGTGTTCCTGCTATCGGGATAAACTCTGCGGTGTTCATTGACAACTTGCAGCAGAAATTGCAGCTGGGACTCATCTTGGGTTATAAAACCGCTGTACTCTTGAATGAGTGCTACTCCTCGCTCAGCGTGGCCATTGACAACTTTGAGTGACCTCACAGTTTCTGACGCTAGCTTGTAGTCGTGTCTATCCTTCCACAAGTCTGGATCAACTGTGAGAAATCCATCCGGAAGATCCATCATTTGATTGCTGACTTTGCTGTAACAAAATGTTCCAGGTTTTTGTTCTTGGCTGAATCAAGATCAACGGTGATCAGGGTTCCCGGGTGGCTAAAATACCAGCCGGTTAATACCGGCTAAAAGGTGATTTCTGCCGGTATGGTTAAAATCAAGTGGCATGGATAAAATCAAATAACTGGCTAAAATCAAATTTCTAACTGCTACTATGTGATTTTGGTAGCACTCCGCTCCATGCTGAGTCTGTTACGAAGGTCGGTATGTATAATCTTCAGGCTCGAGAACAGGCGTTCTAAACCTGCAGAACTAGATGGGCAGAGCTGGAGAACAAGCATTAGCTCTACAAACTCCTGCTTGATTTTTGGATTAGATGTCATGGACTTCCAGAACGTGGCCGGGTCTATGTTCACTATGATTTCATCAAGTATCGTATCAACATGTACGACAAAACGCCTCCTCAGTTTCTAATAGCCTTCTCGCTTTAATAGAACACGGTACGAATTCCCGGTATAAATAAATCGGAGGAATCAACGTGACCTGACGACTCCCTGCGTCGCTCACGGCTGCTTGAAAAGTGAATGCGACTTGAGGCGTTTTTCAGTGACAATCCAGATTGACGATTCACAATCCGGATTCTCCAAAGTACGTTTTCTCTGACAATCCAGATTATATAAAATCGTTTTCTGTGACACTCTGACAATCCGGATTCGTGCTTGGATTGTCGATTCGAGAATCTTGCAACGGAGTAAGATCGTCGGATCGTCGTTTGTACAATCTGGGATTGTCGATCCGCCGTTTCTCTGATGAATCAGCTATCCAGGATTACAATCCGGGATTGTCGCGGAAAAACGCCTTTGATCGTGTCAACCCCAAACCGGTTTTCTGGACTGGAGTAGGCGAGCTAATTTGTCCGGGAATCAACCCTGGTTGAAAAATAGTCGGAAAACAACGAAGAAACAACAGTAAAGATTGATACGTGGAAAAGATCCGTGCGATTTGATTTTAGCCAGTTTTAGCCGGCAAAAATCGGTTTTTATTGATAAAAGCCGATTAAAACCGCCGGTATGGTAAAAATCAGTTTTAGCCGGCAAAAACGGAACCCTGACGGTGATACGGTGGTCCTGTTCCTGGTCGTCGTCACTCTGAATGGCACTCACCATGAGTCTCTTCGTCGACGAACTGACGCGACTTCTAAGCCAACGAGTTCGGGTGACAAATACTGCAAGTAACCGGAAATCTTGTTTGATGTGGCCTTTGAGATTGCCAAATAGGATGGACGAGGACTCGAGCAGCGACTTCAGCAGTAGTAGGTCACTGTAGGGAGCACCTGAGGCTAAAGGCGCAGAGATCCAGGCTTTCAGGTACACACGTACTGCAAACACACACACGTCATGCAAACCTCTTTCTTCTGTGAGAGTCAGTCTAAACTGAGCCTTGAACATCCAGATCTGTAAACTGTAGCCTATATCACTTTGCTCATCCATCTGGCATGGTGCATCGCTCCGGGTGACAGGAATCGTACTCCTCTCGCAGGAGTAGCACCAAGAAAAATGAGCACAAGTTCCAGGAACTCCTTGTAATCATCCCTCGGCTGGCTCTGTACAGGGTTTTACAGCTACTCACAGTGGCCAAGCTTCCATCCAGAACAGGCGAGGCTCAGGCTTCTGCTGTCTTTGGAGCTACTGAAGACTGGGGCATACCCGGCAGCATCCGAGCTATGGGTTTCGATACTACAAGCTCAAACACTGGCAGGATCTCTGATGCTTGTGTTCTTTTGGAGCAGAAGCTAGGTAAGGAACTCTTGTCAGTGGCTTGTAGACATCATATTATGGAACTCGTCATTGGTGCTGCGTTGCGAGTGTGCATGGGATCGACATCTTCTCCTGAGGTTCCACTCTTCAAACGCTTCTAGGACTATTGGAGATTCATAGATACTGATAAATATGAAACAGCAATTGCAGCTGATGATGTGGCACGTCTAGTGGATGACATCAAACAAAGTACCATCGATTTGGCTAACAAGCACCTTGAACAGAGCCAGCCGAGGGACGATTACAAGGAATTCCTGGAACTTGTGCTCATTTTTCTTGGTGCTACTCCTGCGAGAGGAGTACGATTCATGTCACCCGGAGAGATGCACCATGCCAGATGGATGAGCAAAGTGATATAGGCTACAGTTTAAAGATCTGGATTTCAAGGCTCAGTTTAGACTTACTCTCACAGAACAAAGAGGTTTTGAATGATGTGTGTGTGTTTGCAGTACATGTGTACCTGAAAGCCTGGATCTCTGCACCTTTAGCCAGGTGCTCCGTACAGTGACCTACTACTACTGAAGTCGCTGCTCGAGTACTCGTCCATCCATTTGGCAATCTCAAAGGCCAAATCAAACAAGTTTTCCGGTCACTTGCGGTATTTGTCACCCGAACTTGTTGGCTTGGCTTTCTTCGACAGTCACGTCAGTTCGTCAACGAAAAGACTGATGGTGAGGCCCTGCAATTTTTGCTGCAAGTTGTCTATGAACACTGCAGAGTTTATCCCGATAGGAGGTAACAGACTCTGTCCGGTCAACCATAAATAGGAACTACAATTTTGTTTAACTGTGTTTTTTAAGCAAAATAAAAGTTGCTCGAAATCCTTCTTTTTTTCTTTTTTTCCGAATCTTTGATGTACTTGAGCTACCCCTAAACATTATTATAAATGGCTCAAACTTGTTCTACGATGTTTTCATGTGATATGGAACAACTTAGGGGGGTAAGAAAATAATATTTCCAAAATTTTTAAAATAAGCTCCACCCTACCTGCCATTCATTTCACAGTATAGAGTTCTAAATCCTCAGCCACTACATAGGCAACCTCACCCAAGGCGTCTGTGGCGGTGCCCCTGATTCTTATAACAGTAGGCTATTTTCTTGTGTCAAAAGCTAAAGCCCCAAGTGCCACTGAACCATGGCGCTGGATCTGGGGTTTGAACGGGAGTTGTTGTATGTCATCTTGCTTTAAGTTTTACAGACAAGAGCTGACCTCATATGGCACTTACTCTGTCGGTACCTTATCTTGGACCTTAGTTCCTCCTGCACGCACACCCGGGGGTGCTTTGGGCGTCCGCGAAGAGCGTGTTCCACCCTGCCTACCGTAGTTACTACGCATGACGTCACGGATCCTGGCTTCTTGGTGTCAAGGCTGGAACGAATTTTCCTATTTTCGGCAAAATATCGTGCCGCGGGCGATCGGGCCAACCACTTCACAGAGATCGGAATTACCACGATAACTGCCCGAAAAAAACATAGATCAGAGGCTAAAGCCTACAAAAACTTTTACTTTTTGGGGTTTCGGGGGGGGGGGGTCGAACCCCCTAACCCCTCCTGGATACGGCCCTGATGCCACTTAGTATGGAGTTCGGGGCTCAGAGCTCTATTCCGCATCTCCGTTGTTCGCTGGAGTTGTTGCCGGCCCCCTTAGGTATGGGGAAACGAGTTACCATCTAGGGTATCACAAATTTAGTCAAGTTGATGATTGTGTTCGTAGTGGAAGAAGACATGTCCAGTGTGTGTCTACTAGTAGCCTGACCGAGTTGCGGCAACAAACGGAGTACCAAACATTAATCCATCCCTCTCCGAGTCAATCAGGTGGTAAATGGTACTAACACCTAATTTGGATTTGCTCGTTTTCCCGCCGGACTATTAGATCAACCGGAATCCGGTGAAAATTTGGTGAGCGTCACACATTTGTCAAGCTTTAGGAACAAGTATGTAAGAACTGGAATAAATTCCGGAAGACTGAAATAACTTCTCAGGGGAGGTATGCTAAATCGTGTCATCTGTTTGTTTTCTCAGTGGATGGATATTTCAGACAGATTCTGATGCTGACCGGAAAAAGAATGTCCAAGCGAACGCCATGAGATACCACGGAACACTTTGGTCTTGTTTTGTTGCTTTGTCAGCTTCTGCGGTGCTTATCAAGCGGAATTTCTCTTTTATTTCTTTTTCTGAATCTCCCTTGCGAAGGTCTGGGAATGGTGCAGTAAAAAGTAGAGTTTAGGAAATGGACTCGGCTGTTTGTATTAGGCCTGTTGGCAAGCTCCCGTTTCTCTTTCCGAAATTGTTTTGAGAAAAAGTTCTTAAATGGTTCGGAGTAGAGAGTTCGTTGCCATATAGTCCCTACATAGACCATTCCAGAAGTTGGCGTTTGGTTGGAACTGTATCTTTTTTCATGACTAGAACAAGAATGCCCTTATTGCTGCTGTCAGGAGAAACCGGAGAGGCTGTAAATACGAATGTAAATAAAACAACATTAAATTGGTTAAAAAAATAAAAGGATCTAAAAAGCCATTTTGAATTTAAAGAGAGTCGGACCATCTGCTTGCACAGTTCCGACGCAAAAAAAAAATGCTTAAGTTTTCTCTTGCGGTGTTTTCTAACTTTCGTCCTTTCTTTAATTTTCGTACAATCCTGGATGCACGTGGTAATAGCTTACTAGATGGACTGACTTAAATCATATTTTACCTAGGACTGATAAAAAAAAATTAAAGGTTTTACCTAGCACCCAACTCCTGCAGTTCTGAAAATAATTTTTTTTACAGTCAGTTTCGGATTTATCCGGGTTTTGCCATTCGCAATTGAGACTGCCCTACGTAACTGTACTAGCTAAGCTTGTTCAAACTAATTCAACTTTCAAGGGTAGCCTACTAACAAAACGCATTATTCTTTGGAATAATGTGATTGGCTAGTTATAATAATAATAATTTATTTCTAATCCACTACAACAAACAAGAAAAAGGAGTAATGAACTGGAAACAAAAAGAAACCGAAAAGAAAGAAAAAAAAATTAAACTACGAGAAAAACATTGGATAAGACCATGAAAAGGCTCAAGGTTCGAATTTGCGGACCCGGACAGCCCCTCGTGTAGCAAGTGTGAAACCAATCCAGATAGACAAAAATGGCATCCATACCAGTCACGCAGACCAGTCTCCATTTCGAACGGCAGAAACCCAGCATAAGCCTCGGTCTTGGAACCATTTTCGGAACTGGCTGGGACCGAGTTAGCTAAAAACCCATTGCTGGTTAGCGTTTAAATATATTTGAATTGTACTTTAAAGCTCTTAGTAGAAATCAGTTTTTCACGAAAACATGGTTCGAAAATATTGTTTTTAAAAATCATACTTGCCTCGCTAAATTAGGGATTTGTGTTAGCGCTCGCTGACTCTGGCTGGGCTTCGCGCGAAAAAATTAAATATGAACGCCCGCCGTAGTTAAATGCGGAGAAATCTTAGAGAACGGACGTTTATTCCAGGACGTCTGAAGGCAGAAAAATTTATTACAGGCAACCCTGGAAAACTCAGCTAGTGCTGAAAATCGAAAAAAAAAATCAAATAAAGTGATCCACAAAGATTGTGTAAAGAGGATCGTGTCACAGGTTGGTAGATCACGCAGTTGGGGATGTAAAAACAAGGAAAAGCAAGAGGAGCCCTAAAGAACTGATTTATATTTAAGATTTAAGAACCCTCCAACATTTGGAATTCTAACTTTGCACTCGGCTCTATTACTTCCTCCATCTCTGGGCTTTTGGCCTTGACAAGCTTCTACGGCGGAAAATCCCTACGGGGCTAGCCTCAGAATCCTAATGTGATCTCATTTAGAGAATGACGTATAACTAACTGCTTTACTGTTTCAGTCTGGCTTATGTCAAGGAAAATCTAGTTGTCCTAGGGACAGGCAGGGGGAATTTCGGTAGTAGTTGTTGAGACTAGGTTTAGGGCGAAAAAGATAAGTAAAGATCATTATCAGCATCAGCCTTGACAGCCATAGAATAGAACACAAAAGCCCAAAGGCCATGGCAAAACATTGGGGAAAAAGACACGGCATATTATCAACATGAAAAACAAAAAAAAACAAGAACGGAATTGGGAATAACCTATTCAAGAAACAAGACCAAAGGTTTCGATGGGATCCCAAAAATTTAATATTTAACCCAGACAACTACGTCTTGTCATCGCCAGATTCAGTCTTCGCCAGGCTAATCATCTGAGAAAATCAAGTTCAGATATACCTGTATAAGGCATATCTATTTTGACGATAGTGATTGAAACTTCCTGCTTTACTTCTGCCAAATTTCCGGTTTCGGCCGAATTCTGAGCGAACTACTTGTCCAGCCCAAAAAAGATAGTTCAGAAACGAATTCAGCGTATCTCCGTATCCCTATAAAGAACATCTAATCAACTTCAAATACAACTTTAACTTATAAAAAAATCCGGTTTCAACCGGATTTCGGACGAACTATATGTCCGGGTGAAAAATGACTGTCCTATACAGATTCAGCGTCTCTTCTTGCCCTTAAATCTGTCATCTAATCAACTTCAAATACAAATTTTACTTTTAACAAATTTTCCGGTTTCGGCCGGATTCCGGGCGAACTACTTGTCCGGCGAGAAAATCGTTTTCACCACCGTGTTCAGCATGTCTTCTTACTTCTGAATCGAACATCTAATCAGCTTCAAATAATAGTTTTACTTTAACAAACTTTCCGGTTTTGGCCGGATTCCGGGCTAACTACTTGTCCGGCGAGAAAATGGTTTTCACTATAGTGTTCAACATGTCTTGTTACCCCTAAATCGAACATATAATCAACTTCAAATAAAACTTTTACTTTTAACAAACTTTCCGGTTTTGGCCGGATTCCGGGCTAACTACTCGTCTGGCAAAAAAATGGTTTTCACCATCGTGTTCAGCATGTCTTCTTACCCCTAAATCGAACATCTAATCAACTTCAAATAAAACTTTTACTTTTCACGAACTTTCCGGTTTTGGCCGGATTCCGGCGAACTACTTGTCCGGCGAGAAAATGGTTTTCACCATCGTGTTCAGCACGCCTTCTTATCCCATAATCGACTATCACATTAGCTGTTTCCAAATATTTTGCTTGCCCCTTAATTTCAACCCCCTCCCCCACCCCTAAATGTAGGGCTACAAGGCCCATCTACGAACTCGACCTTATTCTTGACCCAAAGAATCCTCACACCAAGTTTCATCAGAATATCTCATTGCCTTCGAGAGTTATCGTGCTCACAGACAGACGGACGGACGGACAGACAGACAACTTTTGCGATGTCATAGGTATCCGTCACTAACGTTTTGAGATCCCAAAAACAGTTCGCGGGGACGCAGACCGATCCGGAGGAATTTCTCAAACATCCGTATATCTCCAAAATGCCTACTTTTCAACAGCCTTATCATCCACTCTTCCCCAAATATTCTTTATCCGAATACTTCTGCTCTTAACTCATTCAGTTCCCTACACTCATACATAAAATGGCTCGCACTATCATCCACACACCCACACATCGGGCAGAAGTAAGGACCAGTCTTATCGCGAAATTTACCAATATATTTTCTTTTTTCTCCAAATGCTAAACAATCTCCCCGAAAACTTAATAACACCTTTAAATCCTCCCTTTCTAGACCTGCCTTTAAATAAAGTTCGTCCCTCCAACCCTCATTGACCACCGCGTACAGACCCAACGAACCCGAAGCCACGGGGTCTGAACCTGAAGCCACCCTCTCCACCTGCCACCTCTGGATCTCCTGGTCCTGGAGTACCTTTTGGACATCCCAATGCTGGCGGTGCGGATCTCCGATTATCTGCGCCGTGTTGCCAGATTCTTGACACAAGATCCCGCAGCAAGAGAAGCAAAAATTCGCTTTCGGCGCATTTTTGCCATTTGGCTTTTTGGGATAGAATTAGGTACCCCCCCCCCCAAATGTTTTCAGTCAGACGTTAATAAAAAAAAAAAAAAGAGTCGGCGCGTAGCGCCACGATTTTTTTTTTATTAGTAATCTTTTTTTCTCAAATGTAGTCTTTCATTTTGAAAAAGTCGGGAAAAACATCTAGCCAGTCGCGAAAGACCTTACCCCCCCTTCCTTCCATGCACCTATTTAGACTAGAAACGCCTCTGGTTATGTTCCCAGCAAGAGGAAAGTTAATCAGGTCTTGTCTTTCGTGACAGGAGAAATAGTGAAGATTTTTTGGAAAAAATAAATTTCGGATGTGCAAACTGCTCACACATAAGTCAAATAATATATAAAATAATACACCAATATCCAAATTTCGCAGCATTCAGCATTGGGACTGCTCGCCGGCATACAAGACTTGGAGCAGTAGAGAGGGATAACACATTCCGAGCCCTCATGCCCCTTACAGTGTTCTCGAATGAAATTTTTTAACATTTGCCCTTCAAGGCCTCAATCTCCGCAACCCTCGAGATCTGAATATAAAACGACTAAGTGGAATTTACAAATCAGTATCAGGATTTCTCTTTTAAAATTTGTGCATAGCAAATGCGCCCAATTTGCGCCGAGATTTAGGGGAATGCGCAAAAATGGCGCAATGCGCACACCTTAAAAAATCGAAGCGCAGCCGCCTCGAAAAAGCGCCCAAATGGCGCAAATGCGCACCATCTGGCAACAATAGTCAGCCAGGAACAGTGTCGCCACTTTTCTTCGACGAAACCTGTGACATTTGGCCGCCAAAATCTGTGACGTTCTGGCTCCTACAGAATTCGGTCCTTTTTTCCGTTTTCAGTTAAAAGTTCGTGGATTTTGAGGTTCCAGTTTACTCTTAGAACAGGAGCTAATATTCGTGAAACAAATAAATCCTCTGGAAAAGAATTGCCTCGGAATTGGCCAAAATGCTTTCAGAGCGCAGAATTTGCGATATTTTTGCGATAAGTGCGATTTCCTGTGACAAATTTTTAACAGCTGTGGATCTGGGGAGAAATGGTCGGGACCATCAAAAGTAAATTGTAACAGTCGATAATAGTAGCCTACGAGAGTAGTAACGTAGATTTCTGACGGAACAATGTGCAATTCTTGCAGCCGTGACAGAATGTCGGTAGCTCCGTAGGATTTAATGATCTTATAATTGGTATGAGGAACGATCTTAGAATTACTATGATAGAACTTCTTTGAATTTTTTAGTTTAATACTGTTCATTATATAGAGCAACTTTCATAAACTAAACTACGTAAAGCAAACCGTTTAAAACACTCTTATTATTATTTACACATCTGACTGCAGGAAAGCCCGAATGAGCCTGTGGGCAGAGCCGTCACTACTGGGGGGGGAGGGGGGGACGCCCCCCCCAATGTTGTCGGCCAGTCGGTAAAAAATAACCGAGTCGGCGCGAATCGCCGCGGTTTTTAGTAAAAACAGTGGATTTTGTTCTTGGAAATAGTCGTTTTTTCTTAAAAACAATAAAAAACAGTCGGCTTTTTCTTAAAAATAGTCGATTTTTTCTTAAAGTAGTTGATTCACGTGGGCCGAGAAGGTAGGACACACTATCATTTACGATGGGTCGAATATTTACGAACACACTGTCACCTTTGGTTTCTCCGAAATCTCCATGGTATCTAAGGTAATCCACAAATTACTTTCACTCTTGAAAACAAGGTCGTCAACTCGCCATTACTCATTAAATATTCACTGATCTCCTGTTGCGGGTCAGAGCTATACTAGAATCTCCGAGAAGATCAAGGGGCGTGTAAAAGGATTAAAACAACGATGTATATCACCCTGTGGACGTTTAGATATGTCAGAAGTAACAAGATCAAAGATTTCGATGGGATCCCAAAAATATAATATTTGACTCAGACAACTACGTCCTGACTACGTCTTGTCTACGCGAGATCCAGTCTTCGCCAGGCTAATCATCTGAGAAAATTAATTTCAGATATACCTGTATAAGCCATATTTATTTTGACGATACTGATCGAAACTACCTGCTTTACTTCTGCCGAATTTCCGTTTTCGGCCGAATTCCGAGCGAACTACTTGTCCAGCCAAAAAAAGATAGTTCAGAAACGAATTCAGCGCATCTCCTTATCCCTATAAAGAACGTCTAATCAACTTCAAATAAAACTTTAACTTATAAAAAAAATCCGGTTTCAACCGGATTCCGGACGAAGTATATGTCAGGGTAAACCAGATCCAGTCTTCGCCAGGCTAATCATCTGAGAAAATTAAGTTCAGATATACCTGTATAAGCCATATTTATTTTGACGATACTGATCGAAACTACTTCTGCCGAATTTCCGTTTTCGGCCGAATTCCGAGCGAACTACTTGTCCAGCCAAAAAAAGACAGTTCAGAAACGAATTCAGCGCATCTCCTTATCCCTATAAAGAACGTCTAATCAACTTCAAATAAAACTTTAACTTATAAAAAAAATCCGGTTTCAACCGGATTCCGGACGAACTATATGTCCGGGTAAAAAATGATTGTCATATACAGATTCAGCGTATCTTCTTACCCTTAAATCTATCATCTAATCAACTTCAAATACAAATTTTACTTTTAACAGATTTTCCGGTTTCGGACGGATTCCGGGCGAACTACTTGTCCGGCGAGAAAATGGTTTTCACCATCGCGTTCAGCATGTCTTCTTACCCCTAAATCGAACATCTAATCAACTTCAAATAAAAGTTTTACTTTTAACAAACTTTCCGGTTTTGGCCGGATTCCGGGCTAACTACTTGTCCGGCGAGAAAATGGTTTTCACCATCGTGTTCAGCATGTCTTCTTACCCCTAAATCGAACATCTAATCAACGTCAAATAAAACTTTTGCTTTGAACAAATTTTCCGGTTTGGGCCGGATTCCGGGCTAACTACTTGTCCGGTCAAAAAATGGTTTTCACCATCGTGTTCAGCATGTCTTCTTACCCCTAAATCGAACATCTAATCAACTTCAGATAAAACTTTTACTTTTCACGAACTTTCCGGTTTTGGCCGGATTCCGGGCGAACTATTGGTCCGGCGAGAAAATGGTTTTCACCATCGTGTTCAGCATGTCTTCTTACCCCATAATCGACTATCACATTAGCTGTTTCAAAATATTTTGTTTGCCCCTTAATTTGAAACCCCTCCCCCACCCTTAAATATAGAGCTACAGAGCCCATCTTCGAACTTGACTTGTACTTTGACCCAAAGGATCCTCCCACCAAGTTTCATCAAAATATCTCAATCCCTTCGAGAGTTATCGTGCGTACAGACGGACAGACGGACGGACGGACGGACGGACAACTTTTGCGATGTCATAGGTATCCGTCACTAACGTTTTGGGATCCCAAAAACCCTCTGCTAGTTTGACAATTTTTGGTATCGGAAGCTGAATATTATTTTGCTTACTTTCAAAATCTCTAAGAAATCGTTATAACGAATTTAGTATAATTTACGGCGTTTGTTTATTGTGATCTGGTTTACATCCTTAATTCTTTGGACTTCGGGAATTATCAAGAAAAAAACAGAAAACAAAATACTCAAAGAAATCGATAATGCAAATAGTTGTTTGATTTTTCTACACATTTTCCATGTGCCTGATACAATAAAAACAATTTGTTAGATACAAAGTCAAACTATGATCCCAGCCTCTCCATGTCGTGCACTTCCGACCCGCGCCACTAGATGACCCAGCGGTCGGATCGAGTCGTGTCTTCATCTTGGGTCTTGGGTGGGGGGTTCTAGACGTTGCAAGTGCTAGAATGCTTATGATGCATCTCCTTTAAAAATAGTCGTTTTTCGTCGTTTTATCCGCAAAAATAGTCGGTAAAAATGACCAGCCAGTCGGTAAATACCTTGTCCCCCCCCAAACATTTTGGCTAGTAACGCCTCTGCCTGTGGGAGCAGCCAAACAAAGCTTCATTTTAAATCAATGGTTTAATTGGAAAAATTGCCACAATAACAAAAGCTAAATAGTAGGCAACAAGGAGAAAATAAATAAACACAGATCACTAACATCTAAATAATCTACTATCAACAACGAAACTTAGAACACAGTACTTTAACAATTCAAAGAACCGAACAGGTACAAATGAACAACAGACGTGAGATTTTATTGGTTATTGATGTTATTAGTGACAAGGGGGGAGAATGAGTAGAGCCGACGGGCGGTACTTGATGCTGGAAATAGCTTAAGTAAATTGGAATGTCTTGCTGAGTAAGCCGGTTCAGGGAGATGTTAGGGAAGGAGGTGGAGGAATCTAGTCTTACCAAAATCGGTTGTTATATTTTTAAGCCTTGTCTTTAACATTTCAAGCCGGTGAGTTTTAAGGGCTTGGTCGTAATTAGTGTAGTCATGAGAGATAATCATTTTAATCACCCGCTTCTGAATTGTTTCAGTTAAACCATGTAGTTCGGACGTAAAAACGGGGTGCCAGGCGGCAAACATACTTTTTCAAAGGAAGAACAAAAAAAGAAGGAAGAACAAAAAAGAAGAGAAAAAAAGTAACTGGAAAATCAACACTAAAAAGCCCTTGGGCCATGGCAGTAGGTATTGTGATGGGGGTGTCGGGCAAGCCCCCCATATGGAAATGTCCCGCGTGAAATCGACCCAGGCAAAATTAAACAGATTCCGATCCGAGGAGGAAACTAATCTGAAATCGGGCCTACCGTCAGTTCGACCATCTAATAAGCCCTTTCAGCAACTGGAAGTTGGAAGGGCTACGTACAAAAACGGTCGACAATAGCAAATAATCGGATAACTCCGTTTTCTAGCTGTAAGCTAGATGTAAGATTTTATGTGCTGAAAAGAATTAGGTAGAAAATTTTTGAAAGGCCAAAAGGGGAATTCTAGGTAGGATTGGCTAATTAAGCTAACGGAGAATAAATGTTTCGGGGAATTAAAAATGAAGCGAGGTTCATCGGGATAGCAGCGAAACACCGAGAAGGTTTTATCTGAGAAATATGTTGGTTTTATTGGGTAAATGATTTCTGCTTTTTTTATAGTTTAATCATATCAATTCAGATCGTTTATTGGCAAACCAGCTTCGTAGCTTTCATCTGCAAAAGATGCTAAATTACGCTGGTCATTACAAATAAAAATTTGTTGTACTTATGGTACCTGTTGTCTTTCGCAATAAAATGTCTTTCATTTTAAACTGATTGACTGATAAGAAAGAACAAACACACAACAACAGCCCCAAACATACATTCAGAATCCAATCAACTTGAAAGCGTCTTACGATGTCTCTTGGAGAGCTTGCTGAATCTATGTTTTATATGACTGAAACGAAACATTCACTTTCTAGCATTCGAACCAACAACTTTTCATTAAACTCGTTCAGTCATAATTGACCTATCCGGAGGTCGGAAAGCCGACTACTTACTTTTTCGAAAAAACCGTAGCTTCCCCCCAAACCATTAAGAAGTTCTTATTACTTCGGAAATCCTTTTCGGCTTCTGAAAGGAAGTCGGGAAAAGAACTTGGTTTACACTACGGGGAACTTGAGCCAAACTTTTTTTTTTGCAATACTGCGGAGTTGGGGCCAACAGTCGACTTGCGTTTTCTCTTGCCGAAACATTCCTTTGATTTTTTTTTATTCAGTTTTGGTTATTCAGGAAGTGAACTGTCGTAAGTTAAGGCAGCCGTCGTACTTATAATGCCACTGCAACCTACTTTAGTAACCGCTCCATCATTTCTTAAACCGGGAGATCTGAATTTTGTCAAAAACTAATAATCCACAAGAACTTCCGTCTCCTTGTCTCTGTCATATGACCATGCGGAGTCGAATATTCTGATACCCTACCCGATACAAATGAGCGGAGGAGGAGCTACGCAGAACATCATAATTTGTTATCTCTACGAACAGCTGTAGCGCAGTACAACTCCGCAGAAAAATACGAACGCCGTGAGTCGTCCTTTACAACTGATTGGTTGTCTACCATTGTGACGTCACGTCTAACTAGCTTCTCCACCCCTGCAGGCATCCTGCGGTTTTTCACTCGGTATGCGCAACGGCGAAGAGGGAAGTAGACGGGTATCAACTCAAACCTCACAGCATTTACCTCTAGCTAGCTCAGTTCGGGGTGTCCGTAGTCGCTGCATGGGAACAAAGACTGTCTGATTATTTGTTCTTGATTTTGTGCGGTACATTTAAACCCCCCACGACAACTCATTGGTTTTCGCACTTACCTTGCTTCAGTATGTTTTATGCGTATCATGTTCCAGACGCTTATTTGCGAAAAGCTCCGTCGCAAGAAACAACTACATTTTCAGTCAAAACGTTTTACTTTGTTGAAAGCAAGAGCCTTGTTTTAGAGTATTCAACTACATTACAACCCTGGATTAAAACCCATTATATCAGGAGACTTATGAAGTTAATAACCTCGGGAACGAGAATGGATGGAAATACTGTAAATACTGTAGAAGTAGAATGAATTAGTATAATAAGTATTATAATAAGTATTATAATAATAAGTATTATATTTAATCTTAAATCCAAGAATCCAATAAATTCACTGAAACTAGGCGGTGAATCTGTTTCTGACCCTAAGCGTATTGTAGACGAATTGGCGAAGCATTTTAGTTCTTGCGGAAAAAATATTGCTGATGGGGTTAAAGCAAACGCCAAGCCAGATAGTCGTTATTTTGGACCAAACACAAGTAGCCGTCCAAATTCGTCTTTTTCTTTCCAAAATATTTCCCAGGATGATATATTGAAAATTTTCAAAGAGATTAATACGAGCGATTCTTTAGACGAATTCGGATTTTCTTCTAAATTTATTCTTAGCATTAGTAAGCACCTGTCTGAAGTTTTAACTTTTTTAAATAATCTTTGTCTTGATCAAGGTGTTTTCCCTGATATTCTTAAAAAAGCTCGCGTAATCCCTCTTCACAAAGGTGGTGCAAGAGATATTTTGAATAATTATAGAGGGATTTCGATTCTTTCTGTTTTTAGTAAATTATTAGAAAAAGTTGTTCACAAGCAGTTGACTTCTTACTTAGTAAACCATTCAATAATCCATGAAAATCAGTTTGGATTCCAGAAAGATCGGTCAACTGAGCTTGCTATCCATAATCTTCTTTTGTCGATTAACGATGCTCTTGACACTAGTCAACACGCTTGTGCAGTTTTTCTTGATATTTCTAAAGCATTCGACTCAATTGACCATGGGATTTTGCTTGATAAACTGAAACAGTACGGCATTGAAGAAAATACACTTGATTTTTTTGCTTCTTACCTATCTAAGAGAAGTCTCACTTGTAGGCAAGTTGGTGAGCTTTCAGAAGAATTTCCTATAGAATTTGGAGTACCACAGGGGTCTGTCCTTGGACCCACTTTGTTTCTACTTTACATTAATGACCTTCCAGAATATATGCCTTTTGTCAAAGTTATCATGTTTGCCGACGACACTGTGATTTTCGGTTCGCACTCAGATTTGGTTCAGTTGTTCACTGTCCTTAATTCAGCTCTTTCGATTGCTTCTGACTGGTTTACATCTAGTTTACTAGCTTTAAACGCGGAAAAATGTCGTTACATGCTTTTCTCCCGGTCTGGTTCAGTTTCAGTTTCTGGTAAACTTTTTCTTTCTGGTGCTGAGCTTCAGAGATCGTCCAGCTTTAAATATCTTGGCCTTATCTTAGATGAAAATCTTTCTTTCAAGCAGCACACCGATGCTTTGGCTCTTAAGCTGAGCCGTAACGTTGGTATGCTATCCTGCCTAAAACATTTTCTTCCAAAATTCATACTTCGATTGATATATTTCTCCTTGGTTCATTCCTACCTTTCTTACTGTACTTCAGCTTGGGCTTCTACTTTTGCAACAAATATCAATCGCATTCAAGTCCTACAAAACAAATCAATCAGAGCTATTTATGGACTTCCGTTTTCTTCATCAGTTTCTCAAATTCTGCCTCGTCTTGTTATTTTAAATGTCCGTCAAATTAGAGACTGGAATATTGCAACTTTAGTTTACCGTTATCTTCTAGAAGATTCACTACCTGCTGATTTTAATAATCTCTTTAAAATGAACAAGCAATTTCACGATTATAACACGATACGGCGGTCTAATCTCTCCACCAATAGATATCCTTGCACAAGATCTAGTTTTTCCATTCGTCATACAGGTATAAAAATATGGAACTCACTGCCCGACAATATTAGAGTGTCTGTAGACAGGAAAGTTTTTAAAAGAACCCTCAAAAAGTATATGTTATTTAGCAGTTATACTTCTTCTGTTGAGTGATTTTTTGATTTTTCGAGAAAGCTAAGACTGCTGCTGCACAAAAAATTTCTTTCTTTCGTTCTACGTCTGTTGTCCTAAAATTCTCGTATTGGTCGTATTCGTATTTGTGATTGTTTTAGTTGTTAATTACCTTGTCTAAAAAAATTCGAGCTGATGTTGTTAGTTGTTTGTTTCATTTTATTTAGGCTAGCGCAGTGGTTCCCAACCGGTGGTACGCGTACCCAAAGGGGTACGCGAGACCCTTGCAAGGGGTACGCGAAGATCTGTAGCTTCAAAACCTCGCCTTTTTGATGACCGAAAGCCTAACATTACCAGAAGAGGCATAACTAGCCAAAATGTTTTTGGAGGGGCTAGGTAATTTTACTGACTGGCAGGTCGTTTTTACCAATTATTTTGAAAAAACTAACTGTTTTTACGAAAAATCGCGGCGCTTCGCGCCGACTCCTTTCTTTTTAACAGTCTGGCTGACCACTTTGGGGGGAGGGTTGTTGCCAACCCGTGCGTGGGCCACTGATTTCAAACCTTAGTGAAAGTCTACGAAACAATGTTGATTCCAAAACAGCTAGCCTACTGCCGTAAATTCTCTTCCTGTGTCAAACAATAAAGATTCAAGACGAATCAAAGACATTGCAAGTAATATTGTCATTCAGGTTGCGAATTCAGCTAACGAAAACGTTTCCGATGCAGCTTGATGACAGCACGGAGAACATTAAAGCCAAACACAAAAACAGGCTGACTGTAAAAAATATTGCCGTTAATGACATCGAGCCGAGATTTGACACAATTTTAGTTACAAAGCAGCCTCAAGTGTTTTGGATATATTTCTAACAAATATCGTCTTTTTTAAAGTTCGGAAAAAGGGGTACGCAACCTTTTCGAACCTTGATTAGGGGTACGCGGTACGAAAAAGGTTGGTAACCACTGGGCTAGCGTTTTAGTATTTTTTTCATAAATCAGTGAATTAACGAAGCGTCATTTTGTATGCCACTGGCATGTTTGTCGCTTTTATGTTATTGCAGTTATACTAAAGTTGTCAATAAAATTGTACCTTACCTTACCTTACCTTACCTTAAGTATGACGTGTCCTGTAGTGAAAAACTACTTGCATGAGCCATGAGGTCTACAATGTGAAAGGTTTCTCCGAGTAAGGATAAGTTAACTGCAGTATTTGCTACTGGGATTAATCTGATCTCTATCGATAAGATTAATCCGAATTAGAGATAAGATTATCTCAATAGATACAAGATTAATCCCAGTAGCAAATACTGCAAGATTTTTTTTTACTGTGTAATAGTTACAAATACGCCTTGACGTATAATTCTGAAATACACCACCATTCATTTCGAAGGAATGAATTCGTTCCGGAAAAAGCCCATGGGCCATGGCGGGAACAGAAATATAGAACACACGAAAATAAGAAGATCAACCCAGAAAAGCAGAAAAAGGAAGTCGATAGTTTTTGGTTGACCATACCTAGGCTACCGTTAGGAATTTTTAATTTTAATATACTGCAATTTCGGGCTTTGACTTGGGCAACTAGCAGGGCAACAGTACTAGAGTCGGGGATACTTTAATGCTTGCTACATATAAATCAGCTCAGCTAAAGATGACCGGTTGACGTGGCCGCAATTTGAGAGACCAGGGATTTTCCGATTTAATATTACTAGTAGTTAATTTTTAATGCACTGCATATGAACAGTGTGACGGTAGTGAATTAACAAGAAGAGAAAGAAAGAAGAGTAGGTATAATAGAATAAACACAAATCAACAGAATAAAACGGACAAGCCCGTGAAATGGGAAAAAGCCTTTGATACGTCTAAGCAGATAACTTATCATGAAGCTCCTGGAGTTATCCGTTATATCAGCCAATTTTTTCTTTTAACATCAGGGGAATACCAGAAGATTAAAACAAATGTACTAGTGTTATAATCATTATCGCCCTTGCTTTTCTTCGGGCGATAATATATAGTACAACATCTTCTATTTCCTTAATGTCTGCAGACCGCATCTTACCTCTACAAGAAATTTTCCAACCCACACGTGTGTCTCCCATTCAGTGTCCCAAGCGTAGTGGGTGGCGCTACGAGTAATGCCGTTTCTGATGCACGGAAAGCATAGGTCTTGGCGCTACTCCCTAGTGTTGCACGAAGAACTGAAGAGGACCCTTGCCAAGAAGGCACGAAAGATCGTCAAAAGTCAACAACGAAGCCAGTCTACTAGCCGCACAAAAATTTTGATTTGATAGACCAGACATTTTGCGTTAAGAATATTTTTTGTTGTAGGTGTGTTGATAAGTTCTGCGATCCTGTGAAAGCTGGAGGAACAAGCCTCCCGGAGCTGATGATATGTGCGCCTTGGGCAAAAGAAAGCTTCTCCTGCCTTGCCAATGGCATTGATCATACTGCTTGCTGCAAAGCCCGAGGACTTCCGAGCGTCTGCGTTGAGCTATGCTCGGGGAACGTCACGACCCGGGTTGACTTCAATCACTTCAAGTAAGTGTTGGGTTCGTAAGTGTGGGGACCCGTCAGGTGACCCACCCGTTGAACTAACGGTGGATGAACTCAGAGCAAACTAACACTAGGGAGTAGCGACAAGACTTAAAGGAAGTGATACACACTCTAATAGCAGCGACACTAGCACCAGTAGCGGTAGAGAACGTCCCTGCTGAAGCTCAATCAGTCGTGCGCCAGCGCTGGCTCCGGCAACTCCATTCCGAACACAGCAAAAAAAGATACAACCTCCCGATTGACCGCTTCTTAGCTATACTAAAAAAAATTTGAACCCGCAACGTTATAAAATTTTAAGTAGGGTCAAATTCACTTCGCTATGTACAAATAGCGCTTGACAAAAAGACCCGCACAACACTTCTTCAGTGAAGTGAACCAATGCGAGTGGTCCACCAGGTCTCCACCTGTACTTCACCGTCAAAAACTGGTATTAAAACATTAAAACCCTTATTTAAAGTCACTCGCCCAAACATAATCCAAGTATGCAGTGTATTCGGATAAATGATGTACAAATAAGTTGGCTTCTCAGTTAAACTTTAAGTTTCTTTAAGTTTGTACAGTTTCCCGCATGTGATGCTGAGTTCCTTGGCTAGTTCTCTAACTGGTATGACTCTTGAGTTTTGCCGGACGTCTGCATGCCAGTCGTATATTTTGAGGTAGTCACTTCCCACGCCCAAGCCCTTGGACCCCCCCCCCCCCCCCCGAGTAAACTTAGTTTCAGTGGATTCGTTAAATAACGAATTTCTTTTCTTTTTTAACTATTTTTCTCTGTTTCATCTTTATTTTTCCGTTATACGTTAAAACCCATATTATTCCACATCCTAATAATAACACCCACAAAAGTAGACTTTCCCGTCAGGTAGACCCTACCCCACAAACATAAAAAATAATAAGTACATAAAAAAAATTGTAACTCCCGCAACGAAGGGTGTCCCTCCGTCCTAGGGAACCCCTCCTTGCGGTGGCTTTTCTTTAAATTTTATTTAACCCAACTTTCAAGCCTACTTCAGAAAATAAACCTTTAGGTTAAAAAAAATGAAAAAATAAGGCTGAAGTGATCCTGCTTTTACAAAAAAAATCATGATTATTTTAGTACACATTTACCACTTAATCAAAATGTCGAAATTTGATCAGAGTTGGGTTTAAGCCGCAACAGTGTATTATGAGACCTTGTGAGACCTTCTTTAATCAGAAAGGCTCAAGTTTTTTTTTTCCCTTCCCGGAAGAAGAAACATTTTTCTCTTATTACCCCCGGAGACACCATCCGTGATATTTAGTTACAAGGCACGACTGGCGGCAACAAATACTAGGTGTTTGCCCGAGATAAATATTTCCAACTTTTTGAAGCGGGATGTGGCAGACAATCTTGCTAAATATTAGGCTAAGTTTAAACTATGAACAAGGCACTGTGTACGCAGCTGAAATGAATCAAATAAAATAGACGATTTGCATAATGCGTCAGAATAGCATAACCTTATGGCGACAAGCTAAACGCTTAACGCCAAATGCAGAGCAAAATAACGCTAGGGAGTAGCGCCAAGACTTAGGTAAAGTGACACACACTCGAACAGCAGCGATACTAGCACCACTAGCGCTAGTGAACGTCCCTACTGAAACTCATTAAGTCGTGCACCATCGCTGGCCCTAATAACTTCATATTATAAACACAGCAAAAAAAAGATAAAACCTCACTGATTTCTTGATGTGGGAAGACCGCATCTTAGATTTGCTAGAAATTTCCAAGCCCGCAAGTTTGTCTTGCCTTAAATGTCGCAAGCGTAGTTGACTGCGCTATGAGTATGGCCCGTTTGCGAAGCACTGAAAGCATAGGTCTTGGCGCTACTCCCTAGTGTTATTTTGCTCTGGCCAAATGTAATAATAATAATTATAAAATAGATCAATTTTGTAATTGATTTTTTTTTTTTTTTTTAAATAGATAGCCTCATAACATATAAATAAATAAATACTTAAACATAGACGGAGTATATGGCAGTGAAATTCTACTCCAAAGCGGAGCGCCCTAGCTCCGCTTTCGAGTTAAACTGGGACAGACGTCTCGCAAACGCCTGGGTTGACCGACAATAACACCAGTTGATGTTTTGCTTTCGCCGGGTTTTGACCGAACAAATTTTGAGTGATAAAGAAGAGTTAGTGGTTGGGGTCTTGGATAGTCTATGGATTGTAGATAAGAGAGATTTTCTGTAGAGATGATTGTAGAGTAATTCTACATAGATATAAAGAGATACTATGTGGAGATCTTTCTGAAAACAGTCTATGGATTATCCAAGACCCCAATGACTACAATTTGTGAAGAAGGTGCGAAACCAATATCGCACGTTGTAGGAAATTCTACAGTGATTGTGATACAGATCGATCCACGGAGCATGGCTCTCCGAGTCCCTACGATTTTCGTCTTCGACATAGCTCTCGGAGCCCGGATGAGTATCGGACTCGACATTGACCGCTCTCGGAGCCTTAGAAGTCGTTCTAGGAACGTTGGATTTTGCCCACGGAGCCCAAGAAAATGCTCTCGGAGCCTTATAAGTCGTTCTAGGAACGTTGGATCTTGCCCTCGGAGCCCAAGAAAATGCTCTCGGAGCCTTATAAGTCGTTCTAGGAACGTTGGATCTTGCCCTCGGAGCCCAAGAAAATGCTCTCGGAGCCTTATAAGTCGTTCTAGGAACGTTGGATTTTGCCCACGGAGCCCGAGAAATTTTTCAAAATGGTTAACAAAGCCTTCTCTGAACCCCTGGGAATTGGAAATAGCTACTGGAATGGCATCTCAGCAAAGGCTGATAAAATGTGTACCCCCAAGTCCCAAAATTTGGGATTCTGTCTTCACGAGTTAAACAGAGAGACGTTTAGACGCTTTTAGCACAGCGGACAATTGTCCACACAGCTTTCGCTGTATTCTGGAGGCAGCACAGAAGGTTGTTGAGCTTCAAGATGAAAAATCAAAGGAAAAGGTTCTTAAAAAACCTAACTGGCGCAGTTCATACTGTGTAAGGGTTTGGATTTATTGATTATGATCTTAGTGTAAAGTGACGGTACGTCATCAAATTGTAAGTGAGCTCGGACTCCACTGTAGCATCAGCCCTTTGCGCTGCTCAACTTAATGTCACAGACTGCCTGTTTGGTAATAATGTTGGATATCGTCAATGTCGCTGGCAGTACGAGACCCCCTCCCTCCCCACAACTACCGGAAGAGGCAAGGCCAGGGCCGCCAAGACAGGTTCAGATTCCAAAACGCCTAAAAACGGGACTGCGAGTAACCGTTATGTACCCTATAGAACATACCCTGAACTTGTTTTCCATGATTTTCTCGTATTTTACTCGGCAGTCACAACTTTTGGTTGATAGCTTTAAAGCTGGGAGAATCAGTGGGTGTATCATCAGTGGGTTCATTGGAAGCCAGTAAACTGTACTGATGCGAATTTTGAGTATAGTATCTTTAGGATACAAGATACAACTTGAGACAGAAGTTTCAGTTTGGCTGAAATGTAAGCGAAAAAGAACGAAGTTGATCTATTGTTGCCCAAACAGGTTAATGTCCGAGTGTCTGATTAAACGACAAAGGAAGTGCTATGTACTTCTCTAGTACCTATACTCGGTCAAGGTAATGGTTCTTCCAGGTTCAGTGAATCTCGAAGAATTGAACAAAAGCGTCAGGTATTACCATTTTTAAATGGAAAGCTTTCAGATTGCTGTTTGCTAATGAGAAAATTCGGTTTCACGTCCTCTGTGGACCTGGTTGATTTGTTAATACATTATGCCCTTATGCCCTGTTTCTTTAAGACCAGATGTGGCTTTGTTTTGAACTAGAATTCCCTTATGTGTACACCTGCATTCCAAATGCGAGGCCAAACTTGGCCAATCAGCGGCTCCAAGGTTGTTGACAAAGCTATAGAAACCTGTTTTTTCAACCCTCCGTGGAAAGGGTCATTGTCGGTCGTCGACTTGGATGACTCACTACTTCTTTGGAAAGTTATTTCACGATTGTCAAAACAGCGTTTGGGTTGCAGTTAAATTGTTTTCAAGTTGGTTTGTGATTCACCCCGAGTTTAGTCAGTTTTGTTACCAATGCAGAGGATATTATTTTTGAGATTCGTATTGGGTTCAAGATACATGCTCATTTCTCTGCCGGAACGGAACAGTTGAAAAGTTCCCAGCAGTTACAATAGGCCCATTATTCGACCGGTATAGCTCTGAAAAACGCGCGAGGCGATATCAGAGCAAACATTATCCTGACAGCTGTCGTGTGTTTCGAGTTTCAATGGTGGCCAGGCATTCCTGATCATTCCGCTAAGTCGATCAAATTTAGGCTTGTGGATAAATACTTGTGTACATAAGCATCAAAATACGATGGGAACTTTGAGTATTCCATGAAAACAGCTGCAGACGAATGTTCAGTCGAATAAAAGCAGTCTATCGAGACTGAAAAATTGTGCGTACCATGTAAAAGGCAAACATTTCAGGCTGCGGTCGGACAATACCATTACTTTAGCATATATAAATAAAATGGGAGGTTCCCTAACCTTAATTATGTGATTATTTCGCAAACAAAATCTGGCAACTAGTGTTCTTTGAATGTGAGGGATATCGCAAGAACATATCCTTGGGATTATTAATCTCGCTGATAAAGCATCAAGAAAATTTGACGCGGGAAGAGAATGCAAATTGGATTCAGGAATATTTGAGATTTTGAATTTTTGTTGCCTCAATCCGTGGAGATTTTTGTTTGCAACAAGATTGAACTTTCCAGTCAACCCATTTCTTTTTTGGAAGCCAGATCCGGAATGCGTTTTAGTAGTTGGCTTTTCAGTGTCTTTGAGCTCTCGTTTTTTCTATGCGTGTCAACACCTCGCTTTTGAACACCCTTCAGAAGATCGATGCAGATCAGGCAACTAGCATATTGATTTTCAAATTGGACCACTCAAGTCTGGGGCCCCCCGTTACTCAAGATTATAGTAGGTCGCCTTATTCTGTTACCACATGGTAGCCTACTTCAACTGTTTCTTTGCCGCCCGTTTTAAGATATGCGGTTGGTGCCGTCTCCGCCAAGGCCTTGACCCCCAATGATATTCCTCTCAAACGATCGCTGTCATCATGGATGCTGGCGGCTATCAACGAAACTCCAGTTCATAGTTTATATTGGAAAAATGGGTAAATTATTGTGAGAAGAACAGAATCAACTTCTTGGAGTCAGCTCTGCCGGAGCTCCTTTGGGAGACGCTAATTTTCCTGGCAGAGCTATATAAAGCTCAAGACGGTGAGAAGTGCTTTATCGGCATTTTGAACACGCCTTGACCTATTTGTTTAATGCTATAACGTAATCACCAGAAAATGCTCTCCCCAGGTTTTCCAGCGCTTGAAAAGTTAATCGCCTACATGATCTGTTCAGATTACCAGCTTGGGATATTGAAGGCTTTCTGCTAAATCAACTTACACAAAATTAGAGGTTTGGCTGAAGGAGTACAGTTCTTGGCCACTTTCACAGTAATATGTTTCACAAGGAAGATGGGAGTTTTGTCTTTCGAGTTAACGTTTTATTAAACACGACGAAACCGGGTCACCATAAATCTGCAGTTTTATTTCGGCCATTTCAAGAGCCTTCATTGTGTCTAGTTAGACATCTACGTAAATATTCGTATGGAATAGTCGTATAAATAGTCGTAAAAAGTCGTACTGTGAATAGTTAGGATTGACATATCGCAAACTGCATAAAGTAGCACCGAAATCATCCGTTTCCAGGAGGATAAGAGAAGTTCTGGCATTTGCGGGAATATATTCCAGCATTTATGATGCTCATAGCACCAGGTGCGCGATGGCAGTTTAAACAAGAGATGTCGATGTTGATCAAATTGTAAAATATATCGGCTTGATCAGTGTAAAAAATTTGACACGCTTATTATATGCCGATTTAACCTGGCCAGGGGTTATCTGCTTTTTGATTTGTTGTTTTATTTGAGAAATGATTAGTAACAAGCCTTTATATTGGAACGTAGGCCAATGTACAAAAACCTTTGGTATGATATGCACACGTTGCTTGGTTAATATGTGCATTGATTCAGATAGGTTGATGGGTTAATATGTGTATTGTTTCAACCCATGATGAACTTTAAAATCCCAGTTTAACTCGAAAGCGGAGCTAGGGCGCTCCGCTTTGGAGTAGAATTTGTAAATTAAACGAGAACTTACCAAGTTTGAAGTTTGATTGTAATTCTACTCCAAAGATGGAGCGCCAGCGTAGCTGAGAGTTTAACTGCCCACCCGTTCCCCTCCCTTGAACTCTCAGTTTTTTCATCATGGGCTCAAACAATCCACATCTTTTATGAACTTTAAATACTGGTGTTATTGTCGGTCAACCCAGGCGTTTGCGAGACGTCTGTCCCAGTTAAACTCTCAGCTACGCTGGCGCTCCATCTTTGGAGTAGAATTACAATCAAACTTCAAACTTGGTAAGTTCTCGTTTAATTTACAAATTAAAAAGGAAGAAACAACACTACCACACAACAGCCAAAATAATTATAAATCACTAAACGGAAACATCATGGAGCTCCATGGGTGGTCACACTTCAGCTCCGTTTTGATGAATTTCAGGACCAGTGCCGCCACTTTTCTCTGACGGAACCTGTGAACTTTTAACCGCAAAAACCTGTGACATGGCCAGGGGCGTCACTACTAGGGGGGAGGCGGGACGGCCCCCCCCCCCGAATGTTTTCGGCCAATCGGTAAAAAAAAATAGCCGAGTCGGCGCGAAGCGACGCGATTTTTCGTAAAAACAGTCCATTTTGTTTTTGGAAACAGTCGATTTTTCTTAAAAACAGTCGGTTTTTCATACAAATAGTCGATTATTTCTTGAAAATAGTCGTTTTTCTTAAAATCAGCCAATTTTTCGTCAACACAGTCGTTTTTTTCTCAATACTAGTCGTTTCTGTATGCAAAAACAGTCGGTAAAAATGACCAGCCAGTCGGTAAATACCTTGCCCCCCCCCCCCCAACATTTTGGCTAGTAACAACCTCTGATAGTGGCACCTACGAAACTGGGTCCTATTTACCAACTATTTACGAGGAATCTCGCTTTATCATCTTCTTAATTATATGCCCCTACCTTTTTTGCTCATTTTCGTATTTACTGGCAAGGAACTGGTCGCAGAATTTGGGCTCGCTTTGTTGAAAATCTGTGGCAAATTGCAGAATTCTGCGACTAACGGCAACACTGTTCAGGACGGCAGGATGATCAGCTATACCAACTTTTCTATGAGGTGGCTGTTTCCAAGGCTGTTTCTTATCCAGGGGGGGGGAGGCTTATAGGAGCGCTCAAGGACTTTTCAGTTAGATTGTAGCTTTTCGGAAACGACTTATTATAACGCTTGTAGTTTCTTTTTTGCTGAATGTGTTCACCCATCGTATAACCAAAAAGGTAGAGACGGGAGTGCAAACCACCGAAAAAAAAAATGGAAAAGAAAAAAAAAATACTGTTAACATCTACCAGGCAAAATACACAAACAGACGATAATAAATATCGCACAAAAACTGCTGTAAAAATAATGCTTTAAATCGTGAGTTGGATCTAGCGACTCTTTAAATGTAATGCTCCGTTTTTCATTTGAACTAAATATAAAACTAAATACATTAACGTAAAATTCTCTACCGACCCAAGGACCTTATTTTATTTTTCTTACTACTAAATAATGTCCCAAAGACTCTGAAACGTTAAGGGGATTTCCCAGACAACTGACTCGTTAGAATTTTGGAAACCAGTTGTAAACAGTTCCCCTTTCGGAAGAGTAAACTAATCATCTCCTTCTATAAATGGCCTACCGTTCAGTTTCTATTTCCACTCGACCCACTTGTGTTGTTCATAAGCGATCCCCCTACTTGTCCTTGGTTGCGCTTGAGTGAGTCCTCTGGCTTAGTTCTCATTATTGCCCTCGTTTATGTCTCTGGACTCCCCAGTTCGTTTGCCTGGTAATTTCCGGAACCAAGGCAATTTCCTTCTTGTCGCGAGATATGTAAAATGTAGAGATCAGCCTAGTTTGGAATTTGCTCGTTGCTGTCCTGGAATCCAGAAATGTAGTGACGGAATACCTATGATTGCCCGTCCGTCTGTTAGCACGGTAACTGTCCAAGAGGTTTTCATCTTTTGTTCATACTTCGTGTTTAGTACAGTAAATCTACGGGAATTTATAGCCTATCCTGGAACAAATTGCAATACAAATGTATTTGACACTGTCCTGGTCAGAAAAAAATTCTCTACAACATATCCAAAATCGGCAGTGCTAGCAGAGGGCGAAATTGTCTTTTTTTGCACTTTTATCTTTTTTAATAAACATATTTAAAATAAAAAATAAAATCGGACTAACTGTAGCTTGCAAAACATGTTTGGGGGCTATTTTGACCCATAGAAACCGTTTCCGATACTTATTTTAAGTTTCAAAATTTTTTTTAATTTTTTTTATCAAGACATTTTTTTTACGAAAAAGCAAACGATACATGTGTATAGGGTCAACGGAGCACCCGGAATTGTTTCTGGGGTCGATTTTGTTTTCAAACTGCACAGCCTAAAGATAAATAGGGGGGAAATAGCACTTCAGCATCTCGTTTCAAGTAATGCATTCCGAAGCTTCGCTTCTGTTTTTTCGAGCGGATGTGTGAACATCAGAGAAGTTGTTGAAGCTGGTGAGAAGGCGCTTTTAATGCTATACGGCTGCCATGAATGTTCAGGCCTTGACGAGGCTCGACTCTTTTCCTTCGAAAGAAGAGTTTCCACTGCACTGTCTTTCGTTCATTCTAGAGACCTGCCTTACCTTAGACCTTAAATCCTCCCTTGTCACCAGAGGCACCACGAATAGGCGCAAGTCTTCTCTCTGGTGGGCTGCCGCCAGGACATCTTCCCACTCAGGTTGCAGACTTGCGTGGACGTTTGCAAGGTCTCTCTGGTAGGTGCGACGGACCGTGTTTCTTGGTCTTCCCCTTCGACGTCTTCCTTTTGGTTGCCAATTTAGGATGTTATTTGGCAACCTGGATTCGTCCATGCGCAGGACGTGGCCTCGAAGGCAAGAATCCTTTTCTCCTGCTGCATATTGAGCTTCAAGCATTCACTGTGACACAGGAGAATGGACAGGACATGCTGTTAAGCAGGCGCAGCTTCAACTTTGTGGAGCTGAAGTCCACAAAGTTTGGCGATCCTGGATCGCCAGACTGCTCTCAAGCGGTTGAAGGCTCCGCTTGCTTGTCCGATGCGAAGTTGGATCTCGCTGGCGTTTGAACCGTTCTTCAGTTCGAGACCGTTCGTCTCGAAGGCAAGAATCCTTTTCTCCTGCTGGATATTAAGCTTCAAGCATTCACTGTGACACAGGAGAATGGACAGCACATGCTGTTAAGCAGGCGCAGCTTCAACTTTGTGGAGCTGAAGTCCACAAAGTATGGCGATCCTGGATCACCAGACTGGTCTTAAGCGGTTCAAAGCTCAGCTTGCTTGGCCGATACGAAGTTTGATCTCTCTGGCGTTTGAACCGTTCGTCTCTACGGTGCTTCCTAAGTACTTGAATTCCAGGACCTGCTCGATTTCCTTCCCCGTACATCTCAGATTTAAAGGGGAGTCGCTCGTTGCCATACTCTTCGTTTTTTCGGATTTAATCCGGAGACCCAACTGGCTGGCGTTCTCTTCGATGGTGTTCATCAACTCCTGTAGCCTTGTCTTACTGGATTCCAGGAGTCCCACGTCATCGGCGAAATCAAGGTCAGCGAGGCGTTGGTTGTTGGAAAGCTCGATTCCGTAGCCAGTGCAGTCCCGTAGGATGAAGTTCATGACAAGAACGAAGAGGAATGGGGAGATAACGCACCCTTGCTTGACTCCGGGCATTATGCGAACGTATCTTGTGTTGCCGTCTTCTAGTCGCAAGCAGCACTCCGTGTTATCGTACAGGGCCATGATGAGCGCCACAAGTTTTGGTGGGATTCCGTAGTAGGCTAACCCATGCCACCAACTTACAATTCTGCGAAGTTTTACAGCATGCGTGTCTACTGCCAAGTGCAAATGTGGATTGGAAACTCTGCTATCGACCCTTTACAATGGGGATGGACGAGTCATAACGAGTCATCTTCACAGTTACTGAAATGATGTGTGATACAGACCGGTGTACATGCCGAAAGAACGGACTAGAGTGCACAGTTGCTTGTCGAAACTGCAATGGTACGTCCTGCACCAACGCCAAGATGTTTTGTGACGAGATGCTGATTGAAAGTTCAGTTGTATGCATCTGATTGTTTTTGTTCCCAAATTTGTCAGTCTTTGATCTCAATCAATCAACCTAGTGGAGAACTGAAATAGATCTCAATGAAAGTTCTGTAGTGAATTTGAAGTTTATTTTTGAGATATCAAGTCAATCACTCTAGTTGAGACATTAATTAGTGCAGTCGATTTACATTGCGAGTACCCATTAACCCGTATTGTCTATGGTGACTTCCTCACCATTTACACAACACGGGTAGATGATCTGTATTATGTATGTATGTGTGTTATGATCAACTTTTTTCTTTTCTTCTTACTTTTTATGTACTCCGTGTTTTTACTGTGTTGTTCACGGGCAAAAAAGTTAAATAAATAAATAAAAGTCAAAGTGACTTGGCTTACGACCGTTTATGCTTTTTTACTTAATTTTCTCTGAGTCCTGTTTTTACAAAGTAAGATAATAAAGAAGAAGATAAATTTTGGCAGAGTTGTCTTTATTGCTTCGTTTTATTCATTTAGTGTAGGAGCAGAAAATTATTTATCTTTAGGCTGTACATTTCCAAAACAGAATCGACCCCAGAAACAGTTCCAGGAGCTCCGTTGACTCTATAAACATGCGTCGTTTGCTTTTTCGTAAAAAAAAATTTGATAAAAAAAAGTCTAAAAAAAGGTATAAACTTAAAATAAGTATCGGAAACGGTTTCTACGGGACAAAATAGCCCTTAAACATGTTTTGCAAGCTACACCAAGTCCAATTTTCTTTTTTCTTTTAAATGTCTATTAAAAAAGTTAAAAGTGCAAAAAAAGACCATTTCGCCCTCTGCTAGCACTGCCGATTTTGGATATGTTGTAGAGAATTTTTTTCTGATCAGGACAATGTCAAAATCATTTGTATTGCAATTTGTTCCAGGTCAAACTCTATTTCGACTGTACTAGTTGGGGATCAGGTTCGTAAGAAGGCATGCTTAATCCAAATCGGAGCACTGTCTTTTCGGCCGGAAATGTACTTTGCCCACTATCCGGAGAAACCGGAATGTGTTATAAGTATAAGTTTTTTGTGGTGTCAGAGTGAGATATCAATCAATCAATCAATCAGTTGGCTTTATTTCAGCACAGGTGCCATAAATAACATAAAAGAAAAACAAAGAAAAACACTAGAGAACATAAGAATTGTCGTTTAACGACCGCCAAACGGGTAAATAAAAAAATATAGGCTTAGAGGCAAGCGCGATCAGCTCATTATCACACAGTTTAAGTCGTGACAATAGAGACACTTGTGACATCCGGCGAATTTCAGTAAACGTGTAACAGTGTTTCGACACTTGCGCAGAGCTAACACTGCAAATACGCGGAAGTCGAAAGAACCGACTATATGCATTGTTGTTGCACCATCGTGAATCTAACGCTTCACTACCATCTACCGAAGCTTTTAAGAGGTCGCTGGACGAAGAAAGGACAGACAAGAACCAAAGCCAAATTGGCACCGAATAATCGACACCGATATGTCGGATCCTTCATCGCTGCGAAAATCGAATTAAGGAAGCCAATTAAGGTTGCGTTGACTTTTTTCTTTTGCTTATAGGTGCGTGCAGTATATGGACGACCTTAGCAACTGCGTACTCCAGGGATTCGGAGTTCTGCCCAGCGAACCTCGTAATCTTGAAGTGTCCAATATCAACCCGAGTTTTGCCATCCTCCATTGGGATACTCCTAAGGTTTGTAGTTTTTGTCCTCCCATCTGACATATCTTAGTCACAGGCTTACTCATTCATAAATTCACAACCCACCCGATGACAAATTTGTAGCCTATGATAGTAGTACGAAAAAATTGCATGTATTTATATGTAATATACTAGCATTTAATATGCCTAAGACTGGGCCAGTAGTATCCAGTTGCGTCCTTTCTTGCTATAGTAGCATCAAGTCTTGCTAATAGTAACAACATGTAGTAGAATGCAGTAACATGGGAGCCCTGACATAGAAGCATGTAGTAGCATCAGTTCGTCCTGCATGCTACTTTTTCGTACAACTTTATACCGACTACTAATTTTGAGATAATTTTTCACAACCCAGGCTCCACCCCTCTACCAATAGTAACTATTAGTTACTATTTCCGTTCCAGCCTCACGAAAAGTTACTACGCTGACCGTTCCAACCATCTGAAAATAGTAACTAATAGTAACTATTTGCTTACCACGCTCGGGAGCGTAGTTAGCGTAGTAACTACGCGTCTCTGTAACGTGATTGGTCGGATCACCCCGCGGCCTGATATTTGGCCGAAAAAATTAAAAAAGCGTTCCAGCCTAGCGTAGTAACCACGGCGACTAGCGTAGTAACTACGGTAAGTAGGGTGGAACACGCTCATATTGTCAGTAAGTTTTAGTTAAATCCCTAATAGATTTAAAAAAAAGAACCTGAACTACATGTTCGAGAATTAATCGATTTACATGATAATGGCCTTTTTGCTGATTTCTCGAGCTCTAAATAATGTCAAATGTAGGGCGTCAGAGTTTGGTCAAAGCCATTATCTTGTTGAGTTTGACTACCAACTGAACTGGTGACGCTTCAGTCTTTACCTAACACTACTAGATGGCGTGATAAATTGGAAAAGTGCGGAACATTCAAATAGGGTGAGAAACGTAATCGAACGATTCCTAGACATCTCGAGAAGAATCCCTGAGAGGAGACGGAAATCCCGAAGAAGAAGAAGACGATTCCCAACAGCAAGTCTTAAAGGAACTCCCACTGGCACCGAACAAGTCTGTAATAGTCCAGTTCCACAAAAGACGAAATCATCAACCAGCAACTATACAACTTAATGGGATAGCCATCGCTGAACAAGCCTCCGTCAAGTATCTTGGAATCCACCTCGACAGGAAACTGTCTTTCCAGCAGCACACCCGAGAGGTAAGGGCAAAATGCTTCAGGAAAATGAGGATACTACAACGACTCAACAACACCCCGTGGGGATGCCCTGAACGCATCCTTCTGCAGTTCTACAAGCAGTACATACGCCCGCAAATGGACTATGGCCTTGTCGTCTATGGATCATGCAGCAGAAAGTACATGAGTCAGTTGGAAGCAACCCAAAATGCAGCAATACGGATCATCTTCGGCTTCCGACGTACAACGAAAACCAAGATACTACTCGACGAAGCTGGCATCACATCCATCTCTGATCGAAGGAACATCCTACTAGTAAAGTACTTCACGAACATTGAAGCAACACCACACCACATACTTCACAGCCCGCTACGGTCGCAGTTCTCACTCAGAGGCCCAGCAGCTGAATTCCGAAGAATACAAATATCAACCCCCATCTTCAACCAGTCTCTATCATCAAAAATACAATCAATCCCACCATGGATAGTAAAACGCCCAACGATCACAACGCACTTCCTTGGCGAAAAGAAAAACGAACTATCGCTAAGAGCAGTCCAAACCAGATTTCTGGAAATCTCCAGTACCACATACCACGACCACCTCCACATCTACGTTGACGGATCGAAGGACACCCATGCCTGCAGCTCTGCCGCCTACTTCAGTGCCTGGAACATGATTGCCAGCGAACGCCTCCCTAAGGCTTTTTGCATCATGTCTGCCGAGATAAACGCCATAAACATCGCCCTGGAGACTTTGGTCAACAAAACCGTCAGAAGCAAGAAAGTCGTAGTCTTCTCCGATTCAAAGTCATCGCTACAACTCCTGCTAGATTGGGAATCTCCTAGCAAAGACGTAGATGTGAGCCATACCTGCAGCCTCATCCAACAGCTCTTCGCTGCCAACGTAGAAGTACACCTACAATATATCCCTAGCCACATGGGGATCAAAGGAAACTGCGTAGCCGACGATGCAGCAAAAACAGCTCTAAACCTACCTCGTGAGGCCGGCAGACCGTTCCCGACGAGAGACCTCCTGAACCTGCGGATCACTCAACATTGCGTTGTACCCCCACCACCTAAGCTCTCCCCCTTCGCCAAGAAGACGGACAGCCGCGCCTACCACAGAATACGATCCAACGCAAACGGCCTACGCCAACAAGGTCACCGCTACAAGCTGAAGCAACCGAGTGGCGAAGCACCTGTATCCCCACTCTGCCGACTATGCCAAGCCGATGAAGAAACAATGGACCATGTACTCTACAGGTGCAACAAAATCCCATCCGATGCTTATCGCCAAAGAAAACAGATCGAACAGATCCTAAGGTCGCATTGCCTGCCCCCAACCGTGGAAGCACTAAAAAGCAGAACCCTCTCAATCAGCTGCGAGAAGCAAATCTACGAAGCGGCGTTCGGCATTCTCCGGAAGTGTCAACTCCTTGATGACGTCTAGACCCGTCTAGACAGCAAGAAGAAGAGGCCAGAGTGAGCAACCAGCTCGATTGGCCCTACGAAAAGAAGAAGAGGACCCCTCGCACTATTTACTCTCTTCAACTTGCAGTATTTTAAGATAACTGAATACTTTTAAACTAAACTCTATTTTTAAAAAATTAACCACGGGTTTTGTTGTTTTAAGCCTTTTTCGAGACCCGTGGACTTATAGCGAAAACAGGGAAAAATTTACATAACCGGTTCTCCAGATGGAAAACTTCTCGCAGACAACCGTTGACAGAATGATACTCATCGAAGGTAGCCAAACACGGAAAGTGAGAAAATCAGCGAGGTTTTGTTCGAGGGGTTAGAATGTACCTTACAAAATTCGGGTCTTCGGGTTGAGAAATGGATGGAGTGGTTACGGAAGGAGGTTGCGTTAGTATTTTAGGCGCGACAAGTCCTTTAATTTACCGTGAGAACAGCTGAGCGGTTTGGTTTATCTGACAGTTATAAAACCAACACTTAATTTAAGTCACCACCGTCGTTTCAACCATCACTTCATACAGGCTGGAATGGCAAAGGTAGCTTTTAGCAACTAATGGTAGGTGGTCGAACCCACACTCACCCCTCTCACTTTAATTGTGAAAGCGAGAAGCTGGCTTCACGAGACCGAAACGAGCAATGACTTGTCTTCCAATTAATCTTGAAGCGGTCCATGCCATACCATGCTCAATTGCCTGGAAAAATATAACATGGGTCAGTGTAATTTGGTGGTCATTCATCGTACACAGAGGCAACAAACCGTCGATACTCTACCACAAATATATGTAGGGAAAATAATACTGAAAATATGAATAACCTACCAAAATACGTGTTTTTTACACTAATATTTTCGACTTTAGTAAAAAGGTGGGACAAGTTTGAATATACCCGAAGAGACGTTTAGAAATGCTACCACTCTAGAGCCACATTTTAAACACAGGCGTCCTTTCGCGGAACCGTGGGTGAGGAGTGACGTCGTTTCGGGCCCCCTGACATTTTCCAGGGCACAATTGTATTAGGTAAGACCAGAAATCCAGAGGTAATCAGCAGCATATTAAATTTACACGGAGAACTATATATTGTCTCTTATGGAGAATTTGTAGGCTACATATGATAACAATAATATAATGCAAAAAAGAGGCCATTGGCCTCTTCAATATACGTCTAAAACACTTACCATCGACAATGTATAGTTCTCCGTGTAAATTTAACATGCTGCTGATTACCTCTGGATTTCTGGTCTTACCTAATACAATTGTGCCCTGGAAAATACCTCTGGATTTCTGGTCTTACTTAATACAATTGTGCCCTGGAAAATGTCAGGGGGCCCGAAACGACGTCACTCCTCACCCATGGTTCCGCGAAAGGACGCCTGTGTTTAAAATGTGGCTCTAGAGTGGTAGCATTTCTAAACGTCTCTTCGGGTATATTCAAACTCTTCAATATACGTCTAAAACACTTACCATCGTACATCTTTTCAGCAGACGGGTTGTCTAGGCATAGGCCTACAGGTTGTCCTTGGTCTTTGACGGCCATACTGACAGACTGGAAAGTATCCAGAAGAGAGTGGTGAAGCTCATCCTTGGCCCAACGTACATTCGTATGAAGGCGGACTGGCCAAGCTTGGTCTCTCTACTCTCTGGTAGACGACACAAACTGACTATGGACTTCGGACGTAATTGCCTGACTTCAGACCTTCACAGAACTGTATTACCGGACTATGAAGTACCAAACCCAACTCGACTGAACACCAAAAACAAAGCAGCAACTGTAAACTGTAAGTTCTTTGTTCGCCCAAACACACATTCAACTGACAGGTACCTCAAGTTCTTCGTACCCTACTTCGTACAGTACTTCAATTCTATGCTGTAATTAACAAGGTAAACTGTAGCCTATATATTAAGTATAAATTGTGAATCTTCAAGTTGGGTACTATATTTGTTAACTGTGTGACGATCCAATGCTAACGAGTGAATTGTACGGGCTTTTAAGGAAATTAAAGATGATATATTATATATAATCTTGCAAGCGTTATCGAGTCACTCGAAAATACTTACGATGGAAGGGTGTTTCAAGCGTTGATCGAGTCACTCGAAAATACTTGATATGGAGGGGCGTTCCGACAGTCCACCACTCTTTTCCGGAAAGACCATCTTCCGGTGAAGTCGATTGAAGTCGAACCCGAACAGACCGTTCTTATTAAAATAGAGAATAATGGGCTACTGTTTCGGATTCGCTCCTCGTCAACGTGTCACTTGCCGATTTCTTGAGTTTGTCGTTGGTAAATGACCCCCCTGTTTTACAAACAGCAAGACTAATTACTTCTTCGTGTCCTAAGCTTTTGGACGTTGACTATGCCCCGGAGAAAATATTTTCCGGACTGGTCTGAATTCTTCTTTTGTTTCCATTTCCGTCTTATCTGTTTTTGTTCTAAGAGGAGGGGGTCTGATTTACTTTCCTCTTTTGGAGTTCCCAAGTTTAAGTTACAAAATTAGTGTTGGAACGTGAGAGTGGGAGCCGTAAAACGTCGAGTTGAGTGTTAGTACGTCTCATGAAACTCGGATTCGCCGAGGAATTGAGAATGATTGGGTGGTTTGTTTTCGTTTGTATTCCCATCTTATCCGTTTTTGTTCCAAGGGGGAGGGGATCTGATTCACTTGCCTGCTTTGGAGTTCCCAAGTAAAGTTACAAAATTAGTGTGGGAACGTGAGAGTGCAGCGGGTGACTTTAGTTTCGTAACTAAGTTAGATAGATGGGAAGTTCTTAAAAGTTATCCATCACAGCGTGTTCGCCGAATTTGACCTTTACGTCAGACTTAATTTCGTTGGAATACGAATATGAAATAAACCAGAACATAGCTAAAAGGGTTAAAAACATAAACAGAGAAATTCAACAATAAGTGTGACTAGTTTTACTGGCTGTTGTAAGCCTACAGTTCAACAAAATTTTGGACAAAACTCCTTCGATGTCTTTCGTGCTTTGTGGGGACGAGAGTTAATTTGGGACCTTTTTTTTTTTTTTTTTTACTTGTCGCGTTGTGGTCTTTTACGGGACGGGTGAGTATCTTCGGGGAGGATGGGGCGTAATCGGGATAGGGTCTTGGTACCGAACAGAAGGCTTCTCGCGTTCAGAAGTTTACCACGGTTGGGGCTAGGATGATAAGACCTCCACTTACTCTTTGTCCTAGGCTCTAAAGGTATCTGTTAGAACTTCACCTAATTCCCACGTCCACTGAGTAATGTCTCCCCCTCTACTCAGTAACGTTGCAAACTTTTATCAAAACATTAAAATTCCTTACTTAACGTCACAACACTAATCTATATTCCTACCCTTTAAACATGAATAATCAAACTTAATTCGTGACTTAAATTTTTCCCTTGTTCCATCAAACCTAAATTATTTTACATTTCAGTTGTAGAAGCCAAATAGTAGACTTTTCAATCAGGATTTTTGGACGTTGAAAACTGATGATTAAATAACTGCTGTAAAGCCACGTGCTTTTCTGTATTTCATTTGTAGCAGCAAGAAAGCAGGATTTCTGACGTTTTACTGGGACCAATGAATAAATAAGTGCCTTAATTATTTGAGCGAAACTTGAACTTTAAAACCCATATTATTGATATTAAAATTATAGCAGCAAAAAAATATGTCGTTTGAATATGGATTTGCGGACATTAAATTCAGGCTGGTGCATAAATAAGTGCCGTAATCTTGTTTTTCGAAAGAGAGATTCGATCTTTGACCTTCATTTTCATCCCTTCTTTCAGGTCCTCGGAGACACAGTGACGTCATACAACATCCACTACAGAGCATTGAGTGGAGACGATGGAAAGTATATGGTCATCCCTAAAGCCAATGACCCGTATGTTCTAGAAAACTTGAAGAGCGATGCGGAATACGAAGTGTATGTGAGGTCGGTGAACGATCATGGTGTGAGCGACCCCTCGACCAGGCTGATTTTCAAGGTAAGGGTTATGTGTAGTGAACTGAAAGACAGAAGTTCTTCTCAGGCAGGGTTTGAACTGACGACTTTTCGCTTACAAGGCCACTGAGCTACAGAGGGGCTTGTGAAAAAAGTTTGCAAACAAGTATAATAGTCAGATAGAAATGAGATTATTTGCGACGGTAAAAGTCCCATATATAGCATTCCATCTTTATGTAAAGGAAGGGTGTTTACTGGAAGTAATCTAGAGGCTTAGTTAGACCAGGGACCCATAATCCTGTAATGCTATATTACTATGTAATGTAATATATTGCTATGTGTAATGCTCATAATACTATAATACTTCTATAGCATTATATAGAATCAATTCATCTGAACATCTTGTGCTGCTTTTGAAAGAATTTTGACAGAAATATTACATTCCTGATGAGAAACTGTTCCAAATAATCAAGGAGAGAATTACTATCTGGTACACATACGCGTCTGAAGGCTTATAGGCTCGTTAAAGGACACCTGAACGATCCTACCATACTTCCATGAAACCCTCAGATCGTCCTTCACAGTACCGGTACAGAGAAGACGAATTTTTTCGCTCCCTGATTTCGGCGCTATCCACTCTTGAAGTTCTAAGTCTCCCTATGGCGATTCGTTACGACCTCCCAAGACAAATTTAGCGCCAATATTTAAACTGTCATCATCGCATGGATAAACGTACGTTGATAACGCATGGACGGATAAACAGCGCATGGATGGGTAAACGCATGGACTGTTACGGCGTTGACTGTTACAACATGAACTGTTACGCATGGACTGTTACAACTGTTACGGCGAGCGTTACGACCAAGACAAGTCGGAAAAAAGGCTGAAAATTATAGCACGGTGAAACTTCATCCGATTTTAGTCCGGTTTTCGAGAGATAAATGGTAAGCACTATGTAAAAGTGGCAATTTAGGGTGTTAGACTTCATTCAGATGACCTTTAAGGGGTATAAAGGGTAAATTTTTGGGTCAACATTTGGTAAACTTTCCAAGGACTTGTGCCAACAAATTTTGTCTATCTGAGCAAGAACGCCGATTCGACCCAAGCGGAATTTTTGAAAACTAGGTGAGGCTCGGGCAACATAGCAACATAGAAGCATAGGAAATGACAAGCCCCCTGAATGGTGGGTCATTACAGGAAATGTGTGGGTCCCTGGTTAGACCAAGAACAAATGAGAAGTAGAACCTCCGTCTCCCGATCTCTGTAACATGACCATGCGGAATCGAACTGGTTCACGATGCTCTGCCCGATGCCGAATAGCGGAGGGTAGGAGCTACGCGGAACACCACAATTCGTTACCTCTACAAACAGATCCTCGCAGTAGAGCCCCGGAGAAGAAAAGTCGAGAGTAAAAGACTATTGGTTGTTTAAACTTGTGACGTCACTGCTGAGGCGGGTCATACACGTTCCTGCTACGGTATTTTCCTTGTTTATATATATATAGTAAAATACATCCATAAGTTGTTGAGTAGAAAACCGCAATCTGCTCCCCCCCCCCCCCCGAGTAGTAGGCTAGATAGGAAATGACAGCTAGCAAGTACCTCTAGCTCCGCTCAGTTTTATCGGGGTATCCGTAGTCCGGTTGAGTGTATTGAGCCTGAAGAGGACCCTTGCCGAGAAGGGCCAAAATGTAGCTCCAATAAAATGTAGCTGATATCCGTTTTGCTTTGTCAAATATAGTCTCCGTATAGTCGCTGCATGGGACCAAAGACTTTCTTTTGGATTGTTTATTCTTGATATTACCTTATGGATCCACAGTTTACTATTTCTCTGTCACATGTGTGTCACAAGGGTGAAGAGGCAACGGCTGTTGCAGTGGGAAGGACAGGAAACTCCGCTGAAATCGCGTTGCGGAAAATGGAGCTATCCGCTACCTAGCCTTCGGTCTTTGACCAACTGTAAACTACGAAAGTGATAGCAAGCAAACAAACATGTAAACATTTGCAAACAATAAAATATGACACGTGAAGTTCAACGATAATTGGCCTTATTACAGTTCAGCGCTCCAAGTGGACTAGTTTCTATTAGTCCCCCATTGCCTCATAACCAACCCTTGTGTAGACATAGTAAACAGTCGGGTCCATGGGGTAATGGGTCACTTTCACTTTCTGTTGCTGAGACATGTGCAGAACCTCCATTACCTGGGACACAGATGACAGATTTTCCACTCACTAACCTGTTGATCTATTTTACCATGTCTGATCCAAGTGCTGATGGTGAGGCATAGGGGGATTAACATAAACTAGTCCGCTTGGAAGCGCTGAACGGGAATATGGCCAATTGGCAGAAGGGATTGGTCGAAATGTCAACACAGAGACATTTTAACGGTAGTCCGACCTTTTGGAAACGCTTGTTAAAGCGGCTAATGAAACTTACTGGAGTTTCCCCTCTTTAGAAAATCGTGATTTTTTTTACCTGCAAGGCGTCATAGGCCGCCACTTCTCTCCCGATTGTCCAGATTGAGTTCTTGACACTATTGAGGGTCAAATTGCCAGACCACTGATGCCTCAAAAGAGACGGTGATAATTAAGGGGGTCGTAGAATTTTTAGAAAGAAGAATGTCGTAGAAAGTTGTGCACGACTGCCAATAGATGCTTCCGGTACCGCTGTCTGTCCGAGCCAGTCTAAGAAGAGGGGGGAGATGATGCTCCGAAAAATTGTCCCTCTCCTATCTTATTCCTGGTTTTGTAGGGCTTATCAGAATCCTTTCGATAAAGCCTCGCTCCGAGAGGCATTCCGATTTTAGTCCTGAGATACAAGTGTAGTCAAATCCGGCTTTGGGACCCGGAAAGGTCCCTTAATTGCTCGAGGAACCTCGTTTTCCCAGACCATTTCCTTTTCCGTGGATCTTAGCTTTCAGCTGATGAAAGGGGATGCGCACGTGTTATGTGATTTTAAACTCCTGCATGGCAATTCCTATTTAAACCGTGGTAGTTCCCGTTTAAAGTTCTTTTCGAGACCATTGGAAACGATAATTTCCACTTAAAGTTTAACTGAAAAGCCAACTTATTTTCCTCTAAGGGATTTTTGTTTTTCTTTCGCCCCGTATTCTAGTAGTGGCGTTGGAGATCTCCGCTACTTGCACGACAAATACAAATTCGTCAAGTGGCGAAGAATTTCAATATCTGCAAAAGCGTGCGTCTCAATGGCCAACAAAGTAAAACTACTGAAATGTTCTATTCCGGACTGCAGAACACATCAGAATTAACACGTATGGGCGAATGCCAAGTGCTTCCTGGTCACTTTCCATAATCAGGTCACTTTCATATTCAGTGGCTGGAATAATGAAAATCCGCCATTGCTGGTTATTTTTCGGCAATTGTTTGCCGCTGTAGTTGCTAAACTTTTCAAGCATAGAGGTACGTCCGTGAAAAGGTAAAACAATTGCGGAAGAATAAACTCGCCAGCTAAAATTCAATATTCGTGGATAACAAATCAACGAAGTAACGCGTTTTTCTCGGTTTTCTAGCCTATTTTTATCAAAATATGATAGGTAACCAGACTGTCATACCTCAGCCCTATTCGGTTAAGCTTTAAAGAATGTCTGGACTCTTGACGTGTTTTTGCAGTGGCATCCTTTAACGAAGAGCTGAAACCTGATTTTCTTCTTTTATTTTTCTTCTCAGTAACAAGGCCCATCGCCAGCAGAGGCGTTACTAGCCAAAATGTTTGGGGGGGGGGACAGGGTATTTACCGACTGGCTGGTCATTTTTACCGACTATTTTTGCGGATAAAAACGACTATTATTGAGAAAAAAACTACTGTGTTGACGAAAAATCGGCTGATTTCAAGAAAAAACGACCATTTTTAAGAAAAATCGACTATTTGTACGAAAAACCGAATGCTTTTGATTGTTTTTAAGAAAAAACGACTATTTTAACGACTTTTAACGACTAAAAATCGCGGCGCTTCGCGCCAATTCGGCTATTTTTTACCGACTGGCCGACAACATTGGGGGGACCCCCCCCCCCCCCCCCCCGACGCCTCTGATCACCAGGCCTCCTATTTCCGTTTTTCCTTTCTCAGTTGATTTCATGCTTTTGCTCTATACCAGGGACCCATAAATTTCCTTTACAGGGGGCCTGTCAATAAGAGATTTATGATGCTATCTTGAGCGCACGGAAGATAGCTCGAGAAATACCCACGGTCCAATCACGTTCCATACGAGATAGACAAAATTTGGGATTGTCTGCTGGCGCCTTGAGGGAGGAGTCTCTTTGGCGCGCACGTCCAGTGAGGCAAACAAGAATGCCGATCGACTCAAGCGGGGATTTTTGGAAACTGGATTTGGTTCGGTCATCATAGCAATATAGAAGCATAGGAAATGACAGGCCCCCTGTAAAGGAAATTTATGGGTCCCTGTCTATACCCAGATATATTCTTCTCATGGAGATTACTTTCACAAGTAAGCTCCGCCTGTCGCGTCGTTTGTTATTGGTTGAGCCAGGGGTACGGACTACACAGACCACTCAGTGACAGCGTTCGTTGGTGGCGATTGCGTGTAATCAGTAGTGTGGGTTCACTGTGAAGAGACATCGCGCGAGTTGATGCATAGGAGCTGGTCGTTTTTATTTTTTTTTATCCTGGTGAATTTGAACTGGAATGCAGTAACTGTAGGTGTAGGCCTATGCCTGTGGCGGAAAATTTCACTTCTTTCAAGCACCACTCTTACTGGAAATGATGCTTTCACGATAAGATGGTTCAGAAATACCATTTTCTTGCGACTTTTCGATCTCATTTTGTAAACACTTTCCTCCTTGGTAATTCGTGACCACAGAGGGTGGGTTGGTATGAAGCATGTAGAAGGTGAAACGGGATCAGGATAAAGTAGTCCAGATTTAATCTTGTAGAAATTGAACATTAACAAGTAAATTATTGCACTCGTTTTCTCAGGGATTTTCCATCTCTTATATTCGCATAAGCCGACTCAGCTCTTCTCCGCTCCTTTTTATCTTTCCAGGGCTTTATGGCCGGATTTCCAAGTCAGATTTCGCTAGTCCAGGGAATTTGAAAGCCCGGACGTAAAATACGGAGTCTCCTTTGGGTGTTCAAACAGGACTATCCGAACCCTTATCTTATTTGTCCTTTGTCTTGAGAGATGATCAAGGACGGCAGAATAGTCGGAACTGGGATAGGAAACGTAGGATAACTTCAAAGCAGTGTTTTAATCGTACTTGGTTCAGGGACCAAACAGAAGAGGTTACTTCGGACGTCTCCCAAATTTGAAGGTCTCTGAAAAATATGATGAAATTCGAACCTACATGATAGTAGCGTTTTTGCAGATAATATGTTATCTGATACCACGGTCTAAAGTAGTTTTTGCAGTTACCCGGTCAGAGGGCGTTTTTGCAGTTATCGTGGTATTTGGCCAGTTACCGTGGTATCTGATATTCAGATACCACGGTCCGACCGTGCAATGGTAACTGATCGTGATATCTGAAGAAGTCATCTCACTTTCATCAATTTTTGTCAAATTGCTGGGAAAGAAGTTTCTCACTTAGTGATGTGACTGGGTATCAGTTTTTCTTTTGGGATGACTTCGAAAAGCGCAATCTCGGCAATTGTCGTTTTTGCAGAGCAACCTTATATCAGATACCATGGTAACTGCAAAAACGACTAATTGCAGATCCAGTTACCGTGATAACAGATACCATTGTATCTTCAAAAATGCAATTAATGTTTATACATATTAATGAGCGCAAACAGTAATTTGAGTAAAATAAAGTCAAATTGAAACCGTGCACTGTAATATTAATCTTTTGCTCTGAATACTCGTTCAGCCCAAGGTGGCTGGGAATTATCCATAAAATTGACTCAAAAGAGGTATTTTTCAGAAATATTTCGTCTTTTCTTGGCAAAGATCCTCTTCCAGCAATAAGGACCGAAACATCGCTAAAGAATACTTAAAGCACAACTCTTACTAGAAATGATCTTTTCCCTATGAAATGGGTCAGAAAAAAAGAATTTCGAAAATACTATTACTTTCCACCTGAAATTAGCGATTTTCTTGTTAGCGCTTGTCGACTATGACCAGCCTTCCTGCTCTCCGACGCGGCTGTGCGCAAAACATTTAAACACTGAACGCGCCGTTAAACAGAAGCTTCTCAGATCCTCACGTGTGAAAGAGTTGTCAGCGGACGTTGAAGATTCCGGCAAACGTTTCGTTGTGGGACGGGCAAAACTCGGCAAGGCCAAAAAAGCGCTAAAAATTCGTAGGCACAAAATGAAACAATGGAGAAAGGTGGAGATTTTAGAAGCTTATAATTCTGTATAGAAGCTAGGTATATTGTAAAAGGCAGAATAAGCAAGAGGGGCCCTTTAATACTTACACGTAATACTTATATGTTTGCCGTCAAGGCTGAAGTTTTAATAAGTTATATATTTGAATTTGGGGGTATTTTGGCCGGGTGATGGTGGTACCGGGGAGGGGGGGGTACCGGGGAGGATTAGCTTTGCCAAAACCCCTTTAAGGTATTCTTGATAGTGGATTCCTGTGACAGTTGGAGAAAATTAGCATTCGCCGCTTGCACCATGTTGGACCAACAATGAAGATCGTGCTTCTACAATCTGGGGAGACAATTTCTCATCTTAATCTTCTCCTAGTTCCATCCCAGCATGTCTAATCCTTTTATGGCGACGGAAGTGGAAGGGAAAAAATGCTGACATTCACAATCTTGAGGTTCTAGCAGAAAGTATTACAGGAGCGGCTGGGACTTTGGCGTTCATTAATCTTGCCCTGAATGAAATGACCCGGAAAAACATGGCGGCGACGGTCCAGCTGCCCTAGCAATATCCGGAGCCGTTTGACCGGAAAATGAATAAAAAGTAGCTTCTCCATCTGACGTTATTCCAGCAGAGACTATTTCTTTACCTTTAGCGCTTTTGCTCCTTTCAGACGCAATAGTTGAGAGGTCAAAGCTTGGTCATTTTTCTTTTAATAGCCAAAGCTAAAGGCACCTTTACTTTCCTTCTAATTAACAAGTGCCATCATCAGTCATGGAGTAAGCAAAAATCGCGGACTTTTTTTTCTTCTAAGTCTTTCATTGTTTTTATCGAAGGCAACTTGTTCAGACCTACCAGAGTATGGACCAGAGCAAAATAACACTAGGGAGTAGCGCCCTATGCATTCTATGCATGGAAAACGGGTCTTACTCGTAGCGCCGCCCACTACGCTTGGGACAAATAAAGCGAGACAAACTTGCGGGCTTAGCAAATTTCTGGTTCAGCTTAGACGCGGTCTACACACATTGAGGGAACAGGAGAGGTTGTATGGTTTTGTTCCCTGTGTTTGGAATATGGAGTTATCGGAGCCAGCGGTGGTGCAAGACTGATTGAGTATCAGTAGGGACGTTCTCTATCGCTAATGGTGCTAGTGTCGCTGCTATTCGAGTGTATGTCACTTTTTCCAAGTCTTGGCTCTGCTCCCTACTTATTTTGCTCTGGGATAGACAAAACTCTCCTGGACAAACTGGCAAAGCTTCTCATGAAATAAATCCATTCTGTCTAATTTATTCTGACTTTTCTGACGTTGCCGTACGCTACGTTTCTTAAAGGCATGTTTCCGCGGCACTCCTGTGAGCCAAACATTCCTGAGTGTTTGTCGCGTAAACAGAAATTGTATGCCACATATGCGACCCAACAAGTTAAACCTCGCGAAAACGCTGTTTTGTCTTTTTTTTTTGCGGTAGATAGTATCTCTGTAAATAGAACTTCAGGCTACGGTTCTTACCATTTTTTACTAGAAAGATAGTTTTATATCCATCTACTAGATAAAGTAGCTAATTGTATTACATTTATTAATTTTGTACTTGATAAAGGGGCTATTTTTATTACGTGGACATGAACTTGCCGCTAAATTTGAATTTCCCGCCAAAATAGGGCCCCCGCCACGTGCCCTACCAAGGAGACGTCCCAATAGGCCTACGGCGGTTGTAGCCTCCACTGTGCACTTTCTATGACTTTCGGCGGCTCTTTGTCCCCCTAAGTGTGGGGATGGGACGATGAGGTACCGTGACACCATCTCCCTCCCCCGCGTCATTGAACCCTGTCTGCGACCCTAAGGTGGAAGTCTACCCGCGAAGAATGGATCTGATTTCTTTTCATTTCAGACGTTGAAAGACAGCGTCGTCGAGATCGAAGAGGAAGAGGAATACTCCGGCTACAACATAACGTCTTGCTGTATGCAGATTGAAGTAAATCCTGTGTGCTTGCCCCTCTGTAGCTACGGTGCAAAAATGAGCGACTTGAAGGTAATTATAAAAATTATTAAAAATTTGCTTTACAATCATGCAGGGGAGAAGGGACAGGTTCGGCACTTTTGACCAACTTCAGGAAAACCCCTTTTGCTCACAACAGGATAGGAATCGGAAGGATCTTTTTTTCCTAAGCTAGGCAAGACATGAACAAACGACACTGAATCACTCCGAAAATACTCCACAACTCCAAAAATACGCGGAAATGTGCCCTGCAAAAATACTAATAAAAAAAGTGCCGAACTCCCCTAATTGAATGTGACTGAGGTGTTTTTGTGAAAATCGTTATATTCCTTCTTGAGCTTTGAAGAAATCAAATAAATGATAATAATAATAAAATTTTATCCCGCTAGGTAGCATGGGCCTACACAACAAGTTATATAGATGCCAATCCGCGCCCATTAAACTCTCAACCACCTCAACAAATTTCAGGTATTTTCAGAACAAGTCAGTCTTAGAAACTTGGCAACCGTATGCGCTTGGATTAGCAATGTAAATATTTCGTTCCGTTCCTGGGATACTTACGTCTCCTCTCCCTCCCCCTCAATCAGCTCCTCGGCCTCCTAAACACCGCGAGATGGCCATAAAAAATCGCCTCATGAGCTTGACAAGAATAGGGGGGAACAGCTGGAGGACCATCTATAAAAAACAAAATCAGCTCCATTTTTACGCCAAGAATATCAGACCTATCTAGCCAGTGTCAGGACATAATTTGAAAATTCCAGGATAAGATTGGAATTGGAGGGTTTCAGAATACCGTGAAGCAAAACCAATCCACCCCCAACATATGTATCCCTTGAATGCGAAAGCGCCTGACAATGCAGGAAAAACTGGGCAAAATTCTCCTCTATAACCTTGCAAACTGGGCAAAGTTATGACCCCCCACCTCTCCCAGGACCGCCGAAAAATAGCCCCCGCCACGTGCCCTACCAAGGAGACATCTCAATAGGCCTATGGCGGTTGTAGCCTTCACTGTGGACTTTCCATGACTTTCGCCCCCCCCCCCAGGACCGCCCTTCCTTCCTATTGAAAATTTTCTTCTTACTGGGGAGTGGTAGACTGCATATTATAATCAATCAACAGTGCATTCTGCAAGGTCAAGACTAATATTCATTTCGGAGAAAACTATTGCACAGTACATTCTGCAAGGTCAAGACCAACATTCATTTCGGAGAAAACTATTGCACTTCACAGGTTGAGTAGAAAATTTTAGGAGCGTTTATTCAATGATTGATTCAAGGTCTTACCTTTCTTGTTAGTCGCTTGCGCCTGTCTGCGGCCGCGAATTTAACAAGATTCTTCGCTGTGGATCTGCTGGTCGAGATCATAAGTTCTGTTGCGCCCGCCGTGGAGTACCCCCTACTTGCCAGGGTCTTTGCACCGGTCATGTCTCTGACGAAGTCTTCAACGTCGCTGCTGCCTGCATGCCGTACCTTGGGAATGCCCTGCAGTGCTTTGAAGAGGGTAAGCATGGCCTAAGTGAATACACCAGTCGTTTCCCGATAAAAAGATTTGTGGCCTGTGTAGTTGTACGATAGTTGTACGAAAAAATTGCATGTATTGATATGTAATAGTACAGTATACTATTAAATGTGCCTCAGACTGGGCCAGTCTTAAGCAGTAATATCCAGTAGCATCCAGTCTAGACATAAAAGCATGTAGCAGCATCAGTTGGTACTGCATGCTTTTTTTTCGTACAACTTCATACTACTATTTTGAGATCATTTTTCATTTGGTTAATTCGCCATATCCTAGTTCAGCGCTTGCAAGTTGACTAGTTTCTAAAAGTCCCCCATTGTCTTATTATCTACACTTGTGAAAGATATGGTAAAATAGATCCATGAAGAGATGAGTAGAAAATCCGCTATCTGCCTCCCGACTTTTACTTTGTTATATTGTACTCCGCTATAACCAAAAAGCGGGTAATAAATAAATAAATAAATAAAATAAATAAACAGTGGAAGTTTTGTGCTGGCTTTAGAATAACAAGACCAAAGGTTTCGATGGGATCCCAAAAATTTAATATTTGTTCCAGACAACTAGGTCTAGTCTTCGCCAGATCCAGTCTTCGCCAGGCTAATCATCTGAGAAAACCCAAGTTCAGTTATACCTATATAAGCCATATCTATTTTGACGATACTGAACGAAACTTCCTGCTTTACTTCTGCCAAATTTCCGGTTTCGGCCGAATTACTTGACCAGCAAAGGAAAAGATAGTTCAGAAACGAATTCAGCGGATCTCCTTATCCCTATAAAGAACATCTAATCAACTTCAAATAAAACTTTTAACTTCTAAAAAAATCCGGTTTCAACCGGATTCCGGACGGATCAGGGGAAATACGACAGATCCAGTCCAAGCGTGTCACAAGTTTCCGGTTCCCCCTTCCGACCCCCTCCCCCCACCTTCATAGGATCCGGTCCGGACTTGAAACGGGACACCCAAGACATGTGGTCTTTCTATATATCAAGTTTTATTATGATCCGATAACCCGTTCGGCAGTTATACATACCTTAAGATTCCGGATTCCCCCTCCCTCCAGTCCCCCCACGATGGTCGGATCGGGAAGTTTACTATTTCCAGGCTAATATGGTCGGGTCCCTGATTTGCCTGCCAAGTTTCATTGTCCTAGCCCACCTGGAAGTAACTTAACTCCTTATCACCGGAATTGCGGAACCCCCCTCCAAGTGCACGAATCCGGTCCGTATCTGTCAGTGATGTACCTAGGGCCTGTGCTTGTACCTCCTACCAAGTTTCATCCCGATCGCTCCACTCTATGCGTGTGACATGATTTCCGGTTCCCCCCTCCGACTCCCCCTCCGCATTAATCGGATTCGGTCCGGACTTGAAATGGGACGTCTGAGACATGACGTCTTTCCAAATATCAAGTTTCATTAAGATCCGATCACCCGTTCGGAAGTTATGCATACCACTAAATTCTGGATTCCGGCTCCCCTCCCTCCCCCCACGATGGTCGGATCAGGCAAGTGACTATTTCCAAGTTAGTTTGGGCGGGTCTAATATGCCTGCCAAGTTTCATCGTCCTAGCACATCTGAAAGTACCCTAACTCGCAAACACCGGACAGACCGACCGACCGACGGAAAAGTGGTCGGTATATGGCACTTGGCCGGAAGGCAAGTGCCATAAAAAATGATGTCCGGAGCTGCCCCAGCCATGTCTGAACCTGCCCCCAGTCTGGGGGCAGGTTTTTCTTACAAAAGTGGCTAATAGAAAAAGGGAATATGTAAAGAAAACGTACCAAGATTCTACAAATTAACAATAACAGCTAAGACATGACTGTAGACAATCGCAAAAAATGGAATCAACAGAACTTAAATCGAAATCTTGGGACGCCAAAAAGCAAAAACATTAAGAAACACTAAAACTACATTATTCCACTATTCGCTACAAAGTCTGGATATTAACTCATCTCAAAAATACAGTTAGACTAAAACAAAAATACTTATTTACATTTCGCATATTTAAAAATTCCCCAAGCTAACTAATATTTACATAGATCCGTACTGCGCTTGCACTACAAACCCAATTAAACTTGAATATACCAGCAACCGAACTTAAAAACTGAATATTTGTCACATAATAATTTTATAACAAGACTCTCGTCTAAATCACCAGACCAAAGACACCGAATTCAGACCATCTGCAGCACACGCTTCCACCGCAAATACTTTCCCTTATCCCCAACTGCAAACGAATCCCCCTCAAACCCATGCATGATTTTATTTCTTTTCTGTTCAGGTCCGCACGAAAATTAACTTCCTTCAGTAATGTTATTTTGAATTTTAGTAGAGGAGGTATTACATGCCATAACTTCACCCTAACTTCATAGCGACAGGGCAAAATGCAAGTAGTTCTTTGTATTATTTTGTCGGATAGTTAATTTAGAACCCTCTGAAATATCCCCTCTTCTCGACCACTTAACATACCGCTGTCGCAACGAGTTAGTGAAGAAATTCAAAACTGCAAATCGATGTCAAGAGAGGTCGGAATGAATTTCCCTCTGGCGGGGAGAGATAGAGAACATGATAAAGCAATTTCCTTTCATGTGACCCCCCCCCCCAAAAAAAAAAAATGTAGCCGCTTGGGGATTGGAAGGGAAATGAGCTGAGCCGTGTTTGAACTGTTCACAGCTTTTCTTCTCTGAACTGGACAACAGATTATAATGTAGTAATATGTAAATCTTTGCCCTAACAAGTTGGCTAGCATTTGGTATTTTCACAGCCTTCCTGTTACCTGAATTTTTGAAAAATAAGGTTGCCACTTTTCCCTGGGAAAAAACGACCTATCCCCAAGAAGTTAATTCAGATTAAAGGACAATTATATATTTAAAAAAATAAGATATATAGATAACAAGAGCTGTAAGCTCATATGGCACTTGCATGGGTTGAGGTGTACTGTTTGATCAAACGTACTTTTAAGGTTACCTTTGCGGTTCAGATGCGCACTTTAAGGGAGCTAGAGAAAAAGTATTTTGTTTTAGAACTTGGCTGTAATGATACGCACTTTATAGGCGCTAGAAATTCATCTGCAAGAAAAACTATTGAGACAAAACGATCACAGGCCCTTAGGGATCATTGATATATACCGTTTGGTAAAAAGTATTTTTTTTTTCACTTTTCGGTTAAAATGTGCACTTTAAGGGTGATAAAATAAATTTTTAAGCAAAACCCTTGTGGCACAAATGATCACGGGTTGAGATGTATCGTTTGTTGAAAAAAAGTAGTTTTCGACCTTGCGGTTCAAATGCGCACTTTCAGGGAGCTAGAACTTCATTTGTAAGCAAAACCCTTGAGGCAAAAATGATATGGGCTCATGGGGATCATGAAAATGTATAATTTGCTTAAAAGTATTTTTCTAAATTTGCGGTCAAGATTGGTACTTTAAGGAATGTCGGATTTGGAGAGTGGCGATTTCTGAGCCAATCTTGTCGAATCTCTAATATTCCAGCCCAGTTCGATCGTCTAGCACATTTGGAAGTACCTTAAATCGCGATCACCGGAATCCCCCCCCCCCCTCAAACTCCCCCACAGTCGCCGGAGCCAATCCGGTTCTGTAAGTGATTTATCCAGAGCATCTCTTTATTATTCCCACAAAGTTCGATCCCGATCTCCCCAGTCTGAGCCGGTCACGTATTTCCCCCCCCCCCGCCCATTGTTGTCGAATCCGGTCCGGACATGACAAAGGTCACCAGAGACATGTCTTCTGCTCAATTATCAAATTTCACTCAAATCCGATCAACCGTTCCAAAATTACGCATGACTCAGTATTCCGGATTCCCCCTCCCGCTACTCCCCCCACAACTATCGGATCATGTAAATTTTTATTTATAAGTCAGTTTGATCGGGTCCCTGATTCACCTCCCAAGTTTCGTCGTGAAAATCCCCAAAACCGCCATTACCGGAATTCCGGGAAACTCCCCTCCAGCCCCCCCCCTAGTGTCCGGATCCAGTTCAAATGTATAAACGATTTATCTGGAGCAGATGCTTGTTCTTCCCAGCAAGTTTCACTCCGATCCCTCCATTCTAACCGTTTCTCGAGATTTCCGGTCTCCCCCCCCCAACTCCCCCATAGCTGTCGAATCCGGTCCGGACTTCAGATGGGACATCAGAGGTATGCCATTTATTCAGTTATTAAGTTTCATTCCCATCCGATCATCCGTTCGAAAGTTACACACTACTCCAGTTTTCCGGATTCCCCAGCCCTCCACCCCCCCCCCCAGGTGGTCGAATTGAGAAACTGATTATTTCCAGGTTAGTCCGGTCGGGTCCCTGATGCTCCTGCCAAGTTTCATCGTCCTAGCTCATCTGGAAGTACCCCAACTCGAAAAAGTGTGAAAAAAACTACTTAATTCTCAGAATTCCCCGGCCCACCACTCCCCCCCAGATGATCGGATCGGGAAACTGATTATTTCCAGGTTAGTTTGGTCGGGTCCCTGATTTTCCTGCCAAGTTTCATCGTCCTAACACATCTGGAAGTACCCTAACTCGAACATGTGGGACAAAAAAATTCGGACAGACCGACCGACCGACCGACAGACCGACCGACAGACCGACCGACGGACGGAATTGCGATCGGTATATGGCACTTGAGCCAGAGGCTGCAAGTGCCATAAAAACATATATTTTTATTGATGTACCTAAAGGGTTGAAATAAATTGGATAGATACCAAAAACCATCAAATACCATATACCAACAATTGATCACTTAATATCCATCAAATTTTTGGTTAATTAGGTCTGAAAAAGATAGCACAAAAGAGATTACGAGAACGGTAAGAAAACAGTAAATCGAGATGAACTTCTGCGTGGGGTCGACTGAAACAGGAATGAAACGGAAGAGCAAACGGGAACGCGTACAAAATACGGGAACGCCATACTAAAATTGGGACCACTGCACCAAGAGGATCACTACTAAAAGCAGGAATGATGCTCCGTTGTTCCTTCTTTTAGTGGCTTGTTTGGGTACGAGTTAACAAATCGTTCCGGTGCAGGAACACTCTTTTAACATTAGTTATTGTCCTGCCCTAGCCAAGCTCGCCTTTGTGTGATTTCCTGGCAGGAATGTTTATGTTAGTCGTGTATTTTTATGGCACTTGCAGCCTCTGGCTCAAGTGCCATATACCGATCGCAATTCCGTCTGTCGGTCGGTCCGAATTTTTTTGTCCCACATGTTCGAGTTAGGGTACTTCCAGATGTGTTTGGACGATGAAACTTGGCAGGAAAATCAGGGACCCGACCAAACTAATCTGGAAATAATCAGTTTCCCGATCCGACCATCTGGGGGGGAGTGGTGGGCCGGGGAATTCTGAAAATTAAGTAGTTTTTGTCACACTTTTTCGAGTTGGGGTACTTCCAGATGTGCTAGGACGATGAAACTTTGCAGGAACATCAGGGACCCGACCGGACTAACCTGGAAATAATCAGTTTCGCAATCCGATCACCTGGGGGGGGGAGTGGAGGGCTGGGGAATCCGGAAAACTGGAGTAGTGTGTAACTTTCGAACGGGTGATCGGATTGGAATGAAACTTAATAACTGAATAAATGGCATACCGCTGATGTCCCATTTGATGTCCGGACCGGAATCGACAGCTATGGGGGAGTTGGGGGGGGAGACCGGAAATCTCGAGAACCGGTTAGAATGGAGGGATCGGAGTGAAACTTGCAGGGAAGAACAAGCATCTGCTCCAGATAAATCGTTTGTACATTTGGACTGGATCCGAACACTGGGGGGGGGGGTGGAGGGGAGTTTCCTGGAATTCCGGTAATGGCGGTTTGGGGGATTTTCACGACGGAACTTGGGAGGCGTATCAGGGACCCGAACAAACTGACTTATAAATAAAAATTTACATGATCGGATGGTCGTGGGGGGAGTAGCGGGAGGGGGAATCCGGAATATTGAGTCATGCGTAACTTTGGAACGGTTGATCGGATTTGAGTGAAATTTGATAATGGATCAGAGGACATGTCTCTGGTGATCTTTGTCATGTCCGGACCGGATTCGAAAACAATGGGGGGGGGAGTGGAATACGTGACCGGCTCAGACTGAGGAGATCGGGATGGAACTTTGTGGGAATAATAAAGAGATGCTCTGGATAAATCACTTACAGAACCGGATTGGCTCCGGCGACTGTTGAGGAGTTTGAGGGGGGGGGGGGGGGGGTCCGGAATTCCGGTGATCGCGATTTAAGGTACTTCCAGATGTGCTAGGACGATGGAACTGGGCTGGAATATTAGAGATTCGACAAGAAATCGCTACTTTCCAAATCCGACATTCCTTAAAGTACCAATCTTGACCGTAAATTTAGGAAAATACTTTTAAGCAAATTATACATTTTCATGATCCCCATGAGCCCAGTATCATTTTTGCCTTAAGGGTTTTGCTTACAAATGAAGTTCTAGCTTCCTTAAAGTGCGCATCTAAACCGCAAGGTCGAAAACTACTTTTTTAATGAAACTATACATCTCAACCCATGATCTTTTGTGCCACAAGGGTTTTGCTTAAAAATTTATTTATCACCCTTAAAGTGCACATTTTAACCGAAAAGTGGAAAAAAAATCCTTTTTACCAAACGGTTTATATCAATGATCCCTAAGGGCCTGTGATCGTTTTGTCTCAATAGTTTTTCTTACAGATGAATTTCTAGCGCCTATAAAGTGCGTCTCATTACAGCCAAGTTCTAAAACAAAATACTTTTTCTCTAGCTCCCTGAAAGTGCGCATCTGAACCGCAAAGGTAACCTTAAAAGTACTCTTGATCAAACACTACATCTCAACCCACGCAAGTGCTATATGAGCTTACAGCTCTTGTTTATTTAAATATAGTTAAATGAACTGAACTGAAAACTGAGCTAGTAGTCGTTTCCTTCTTTTAGTCGAGCTAAGCATTTTGACGCACCACGAAAGGCAGGGCTCCAACCAGTAAAGAAAAAAACTGAACTTCAGTGTTGGTGGGTGGACGATCGAACCAGCCGGCACGCTACTAAAAAGTGGAACGATGCACTGTCATTCATCATTTTTGTTGCTTGCTTGGGCACGAGTTTCAGTCCCTTCCCGCGCAGGGCCCCGGTTCTGTTATATGTGTTCCTTCCTTTAGTCGATTGGTTGGGCACAAGTTCTACATCATAACTGCTACTACCCCAACAAGCTACTTCAAGAAGGAACGGCAGTGCACCGTTCCCCCTTTTAGTAGCGTGCCTCCTAGTGCAGCGTTCCCCTTTTAGTGTGTCGTTCCCGATTTTAGAATGCGATCCTCCTACATCGTGCCCTTCCCTTCCGTTCCCGATTTTCGGCTACCCCGCCTGCTTTTTTTACCCCAAACAAGCCGCTTAAAAAGTAACGACGGTACATATCGTAGCCTCTTTTAGTAGCATGCCTCCTGGTGCAGGTTCGCCCTTTTAGAATGTTGTTCGCGGTTTTAGTAGGCGTTCCCGTTTCTAGTACGCGTTCCTCCTAAATCGTGCCTTTTCGTTCCGTTCCCGTTTTTAGTCGATCCTTGAAGTTTAACCGAATAGGACTGAGACCCGACAGTCTAGTTACACATCACTTATTTACTTAAATAGACATGGGTATTTACTTAAATAGACATTAATGCGTTGCTTCGTTTGTCCACTATCCGCAAACTATCAGTTTCATCGAGTGAACTTATTATTTCGGGTTTGTGGTACATCTATGTGCTTGTCCCTCTGTGCTTGAAATAATTAGCAACAGAAAGGTAAGCCACTGCTTTAAAATAAACAAAAATTGACAGATACCTTGCAAGACATATCTTAACGTCACTTTCTTACGTTCTTCAGTCGTGACTTCTCCGAGATTAGCGTCTTTAGGCATAGAAATGCATGCTTTTATTGAAATTCAAATTTTCCGCGTCTGGGTGAATTTTGGTTTGTCTTGCAGGCGGTGCACATCTGACCGTTATTGCGAATCCCTCGAAAGAGTCAAAATAATTCGGTGGATTCAAATGTCAGATATAAAATAAGCTGCCTTTTCAGTTAAACTATAATCAAACCCTCACCTCTTCAGGTGCCGGGTTCCTACCGAGTCCGCCTTTCAACATTCACGCTACATCCATTGAGGAGGGGAAGATAACGCTGCGATGGGAAGCCCCACTTGAGGGAAATGTTACCACCTTCAACGTATTCTTCCACGAAGTTCCAGCAAATGCTTCTGGACATGACGTTGACGTCTCTGACTGGGATGGGGTAAGTACGGCTCTAAACGATACGGTAAAGCGGTAACTGTACGGTAAGTACGGTCGTAGAGAGTGGGAAATGGTTATAGGGTGTCTTAACGAAATAGTTGGAAACTCTTGCCGGAGCAAAAGATGGAAGATAAGCAGAAGCGCTTTCCTTCAGAAGCGCATTCTCGAGTCTCAGAACCCGTTGCCGGCTGTCCTGGCTGGGCCACATATGAGGCTGACGCTCCCAATTTGGTTGTTGTGGGGGAAGTTGCTGTTTTGCAGCTTTTCTCCGGACTGTGCGTGAAGTTTGTCTGATGTTGTTAATTTGTTATGCGTTGTAGTTTGTAGACTTGTATCGCCCTTGTCGGCCGTTGATTCAGATAAATAAATAAGACAATTTAGCAAAATACCTGCTAGGACTATTACTGCAGCATTCACTCGTGACTGTGATCTTATTGTTCAAATATTAAGTGTGATACAATGGAAAGCGAGAAAAAGCGGGCCCTCAGGCATCTAGCCGAGTTTACGCTAACGGGTCAGAGTTCACGCGAGGGTTTGGGGAGTTGGGAGGGGGATACCGGTCATATTCGGAAGTGCTCCGATTTTAGAGTTGAAGAGTAGGAGTATCATTTGTCAGAGTCGTTCCATTTATGCAGCCGAACCGCTTCCGACCAGGGATGGAGGGATAGTGATGAAACTTGGGAGGTTTAAAGTTCATGGGCCCTAGACGTGCCGAAGGTCCTGCCGGTTGATGACGGTTCAGTTTATCAAGTTATTTAAGCTACTATTGGATCATTGTATACATTTATTTGTTTCTGTTTTCTTTTCATTCTTATTGTAACGTATTCTTACTAAATTACCTAAAATTAATAGCAAAAAATCTGAGAAAGATTAATTCTTTGGATGTCCATAGTCTTCACCGTATTACTGTGTTTTATTTGTTTAGACGACGTTTGTCTCGAAATTGGAACAAAAATTAGATGAAATTCTTATTTCCTTTCTTTTGTACTTTCCTAGCACGCCTTCTCCTTGGCTATGCTAGATTCCCAGCTGTCTAGAACGTTTACTCTGCGCTGCGGGTCAAAGACCCTAGGGCAATTTCTGGATTCAGTCTTGCAGAAATAGACACTGTCACACTCGCCTGCGGGAATTCTCTTGGAAGACCTCGTTTCGAGGCCACTCATCCGTGAGGTTCGTGCTTTGAACAAACTGGCGCCGCGTTGCATTGTCGTCACCAATCCGGACCTTTTTTTTAACCCCCATTGCAATAAAGCAGAAGTATCTCTTTTTTTTCTTGTACTCCGTCTTTACCATTAGGTTCTACGATGGGTAAATAAACATGTATATATATTATTATTTATTTAAAAATCAGGTACAAAATTGTCGTGATCTTTCGATCAAATTCTTTGCCCTTATGTCAAACAAATACGTAAATAAAGCACAGGTTATGGTTATATATTACAGGTTATATATTATGTTACGATGAGGTTTTCACGGTAAAATTAAAACTGACGCACCTATTCTGGTTGTTCTTAGGAGACGTTGAACAACTACTTTCACTCGCAAATAATTGGATTTTGTCGTACCAAGTGGGTGAACATGGCACCATCCGAAGTTATTATACACCCGTCATACAGTGTTGCCACTGCTCGCAGAATTCTGCGAACAAAGCGAGCCAGAATTCTGCAACCAATAGATAAGGGCCCTTGATTATCCATCCCGTGCATTACGAATTTGTCTTCTCAGCCGGGCTCTGGACATTTTGTTATTTAATTTATTATTAAAAAGAACCTGAACCCATATCACGCAAACAGCTTCATTGGAGCTGTTCATCCTTGGTTTACCTAGCTGTTACCCACTCTCGAATTTCGTGTACACTAATTTCCGAGTACCGGCTGCCACGTGCTAGAAGAAGCTAAAGATGGCCATCGCATAATTTATCGCCGGCGCCGAAAGGATATACACCAAGTGACAGGGTGTGAGTAGCCCCTCGTAGTTTACCTCGAGTCATGCATAGGCTAGCATTTTGTTTTCTTTCTTGTTTTTATTTTTATTTTCTTCCTTTCTAGCCCGTTATCAACACGACAGAGTTGTTCGTTCACGTGGAGGGACTGGCCAAGAATAAAATGTACAGCTTCTACGTTGTTGCCAACAATGATTATGGCAGCTCACTACCCTCATCAGTTGTCACACTTAACGTCAGCAACCCAGGTAAATTTATAGCAGAACTAGTTCATTTTTATTCTAAATGACACGGTAATCACAATGTTGTTGTCAATCAACACTACAATGCACGCTGATACAGCGCATCGAATCTTGATTGGTCCTTTCCCCACCGATCTCTTCTCCAAACTTCGACCTTTTTGTCCGAATCCCAGTTTCTTGTGAAATAAGCGATCAAGCCACTCCGATTTTACTGTCATTGCTGCCATTAACCTCACTTGATAACTCAGAAGAGCAGTGGCCGAGCAAAGATTAGTTGCGTTTTAGCAGATATCATGGTATCTGATAGCACAATCTAAAGTCGTTTTTGCGGTTACCGCGGTATCTGATACCACGGTCAAAAGGCGTTTTTGCAGTTATCGTGGTACCTGGCCAGTTATCATGGTATCTGATATTCAGATACCACGGTCCGACCGTGGTAACTGATCGTGGTATCTGAAGAGTAATCTCACTTTCATCAAATTTTGTCAAATTGGTAAGAAAGAAGTTTGGCACTTAGTGATGTAACTGCATGAATATCAGTTTTTCTTTTGGGGTGACTTCGAAAAGTGCAGTTTCGGCAATAGTCGTTTTGAAGAGCAACCGTGTATCAGATACCACGGTAACTGTAAAAACGACTATTGCAGATCCAGTTACCGTGGTAACAGATACCATGGTATCTGCAAAAACGCAACTCAGATTGTTATTCAACCTGTACAGTCAAATATGATTCGCAGTCAGCTTGGGTTGAAGGAATATTAATACGGTGTCTTGCAACTGAGAAACTTACACTGCATGCTTATGCAGATTTTTAGAACACTTTACGACACCCTTGTCAGTTACCAACTCCTTTGAGGAGTGATCGCCCTTGTGATGGTTTATTGTCATTACTGTCGAGAACCCCACTTGGGAACTCACGAGATCTGTAGTGAAGCACAGTACCTTGAAACACAGAAATCTACCGTGTGACTCTACCCCTTTTCATTCACCGTGAACGTGTTATGATAGGTTAAAGTTGTAGTTTAGGGTAAGTGGTTGGTTGATAGGTCAAGTTTGTTTGTGAGTTATTTAGTTATTTTAGTTACGAGTTGAATATTTGTAATGGTACAGTTGGAGTGGAGTGTTTATTTATTTTTGTATTTTTGTCCCGCTATGGCCCAAAGGGCTTTTTTGGGAATATATTCATTCATTCATTAGCAAGATTAGCCAATCAGCCTTGCTAATGCTAAGGAAAAAATTTATTCAGCGAGAGCATACGTCTCCTTGAACCAGAAAGGTTGGGCATTTACACTGTAAAAAGTTTCTCCGAATAAGGATGCAGTATTTGCTACTGGGATTAATCTTATCTCTATTGGGATAAGATTAATCCGAATTAGGGATAACCTTATCTCACTAAAGGCAAGGTTAATCCCAGTAGCAAATACTGCAAGATTTTTTTTTTATAGTGTAGGTCTTCCCAATTACCTTTATAATCTGTAATCCTAAACCTGTATATTTTTTTAGAAAGTGAGACTGTGCGAGGAGTGCCATCTAGCCCAACCGACGTGGGAATTTCCAGTAGAGGCGCTGATTACCTCACTGTCTCATGGCACCCACCGAGGATTGTCCACCCGACTGATGCCATCGTATATAAGTAAGTAATGGTTTAGAGGGGGCCATAACTGTAAAAAGTAAACATAAATTTTAATAATTTGCTAAACACCTACCATCCGGCAAATTTGCCTGCCGTTTCGACTAAGGAAGAAAACTAAGCAGGTCTGTATTTTACATTTGCTTAAAAATCCGTTTGGTAGCGTCGCCTAATTAAAATTTAAGTAAATTAAAACACCTTTCACTTGTTTGTTGCTGACGTCATGAGAAGAATCTGATATAATTAAGTCTATTTTCGTGGCGACTGTTATGCATAACATTTCGTGCATAACGTTTTAAAATCACAACAGATTACATCCCAAGTGTTGTTTGTTGAGCGTTGTCTGTTGAAAACTGCGCATCCTTGTGTTATCTGTTATGAAACTTCTGACAGTGCAGTATTCCCCTCAGAGCGACTCACGACGACAGGAAGGGGGGAATAGACGGCCCATTAAAAAATTACTTTAAAAAATTGGTAGGTCTAAACCCGACTTCAGGGAACTTAGGGTCCAAAGTCTGATTAGGTTCTCAGTTCAATCACCAGAAACCCTAGATACGGTTTGCTGGCTTACCTCCCTCTATCTACATCCGTGGAATAACAGTTGTCTGAAATATCATTCCCTTAATAAATGACATCGCTTTTCTTTCAAGGCTTTCCTAGCAATTTCTGAGATGCATCTCAAATGGGTTCTTGTCTCGGGTCTTCATTTTCCATGCTATTGTTCCCTCAGTTATTAGAAAACTGTTGTAACATCTTGGAGATAAATGGAAAGAGACGTAAATCCAAGAAAAAAGATGGTCTCTGTTTTTTGCAGTAGCGTCACTTTTCTGAGTTGAGACAAATGTAAAACATAGGAAAAAATCCGCACTAGGGAAAAAAGTTCAGGAGTATCTGGACACCAGTGTCCTATTTGTGTCCCAATGGATAGACGTTTGCTGATCTTTTGTGAAACTCCTTTTTGAGACTACACTGTAAAAAGTTTCTCCGAGTAAGGATTAAAGTTAACTGCAGTATTTGCTACTGGGATTAATCTTATCTCTACTGAGATAAGATTAATCCGAATTAGAGAAAAGATTATCTCAATAGAGACAAGATTAATCACAGTAGCAAATACTGCAAGATTCTTTTTTTTACAATGTAGTCTCTGAGCCGATTTATTCAACAAGATATTCAAATACACTTAAACCATTTCCAGCGTCAAGTACCGCACGTTGGCTGCACTTGTTCACACACCTTGTCTCCGGTTATCTAAATAATCAATACAAATTTCATGTTTTTTGCTCTTTATTCAGTTTATGTTTTGCCCGTCCGGTTGCGTGTTTCATTTTCTTTTTATCTCTTCTTGTTAAGTATATGTTTGTTGTTGCCAACTTATTTATTGTTACTTCTTGTTTTGTGTATATTTATTTGCTTTTTGTGGCCAGTTATTTAGCTTTTGCTGTTTTGGCAATTTTCCATTAAACCTAAATTTGTTTATTATTTAGTTATTGATTTATCTCCCTCAAAACTGAGGAGTACAGAATATAAATTATAAAACAAAACTATTCCTGATCAACTATAGTCCTTTCAGTAAAATACTATGAAATACTATAAAAAATACACATCATTTCAACAACTAACTTAAAATTACTTACGTATCACATTAACCACTTGTTAAAGAATGGGTACAGGTTGTGGGTTCGGAGGGCTTCTGATGCTATTTTATAAAAGTTTGTAGCTTTTTCTTCAAAGTTAAAACTGGGTCTTTTACTTTAAAATCAGAAACTAACTGCGAATTAGTAAAAGAAATCGGGAACCCAAGGAGAAATTTGAAAAATTTGAATAAAAATCTGTGCTACGCTCGTTGTTACGGAGCGTCTTGGTCTATTTATCCCGGGCTGTTGGTTCCGCTTATTATTTTGAACGAAAACAATGGAATAGTATCAGATTTCAGTTCGGCTTTAAAGGCCCGGTGTATGGTGTGACTGGTTTCCCATGAAAAATTCTTTGACTGTGTAGTAGTATGGTAGTTGTACGAAAAAGTTGCGTGGAATGATATGTAGTAATGTGGGGTAGTTTATTTAGTGATATGCAGTAGTATGGAATACTTTGATAAACATGCATCTGACGGGGTAATCTTTTGTAGTAGTATCCGATAGCATCAACTTTGCTAGTAGTAGCATACTACTGCATGCTACTTTTTCGTACTACTCCATACGACTAATTCTCGGATATTTTTCATCGGGTTACTAGTAATGAACTCGCTAAATTAATATTGTTTTCAGCATTTACTACCGCCCAGTTGAAGCCCCGGATTTCCTAAAACGCGACTCAAAGTCCCTAAGCCACCGCATCGAAGGTCTTCAGTCAAACATCAAGTATATCATCTACGTCACAGCCTCCTCGGAATATGGAGAAAGTCGGCCTTCTGAGACGTTGGTCGCGTGGACAGACCCCTCCTACGCCCCAATTCTTGAGGTAAGTTTTTTTTCTTTCTTTTTTTATCTGCGTATCATCTCTCATTATTTATCGGTAGCCTACTATTTGTTATCTTATCAAATTTGAAAGTTCTTGAACCATTTGGTTTATATTATATTTTACTGCGTTAAATGGATACGCTAGCTGAATTCTATTCGAACGATGTTTGAAATTCAAATTGTTTTATTTTCAAAAAAAGCTCAAAGGCGGCATCAAGTCAAAATTTTGTTTTCTCGTCGAGATAAAATTTTAGAAAGTCCAACATATTCCTTGATTCATTGATTTGTTATCTCTCAGCTTCACAAACATTCATGAAAAAAATACTCATTCCTCCTCTAAAAGTGGAAACTACCCGATAAAAAATTCTTTGACTGTGTAGTTGTATGGAGTTGTACGAAAAAGTTGCATGATATGTAGTACCTTAGACCCTTAGACCTTAGATCCTACTGTGCCACCAGAGGCACCCAGGGCATCCACGAATAGGCGCCAGTCTTCCCTCTGGTGGGCTGCCGCCAGGACATCTTCCAACTCAGGTTGCAGACTTGCGTGGACGTTTGCAAGGTCCCTCTGGTAGGTGCGACGGATCGTATTTCTCGGTCGTCCCCTTCGACGTCTTCCTTTTGGTTGGCAATGGAAGATGTTGTTTGGCAACCTGGATTCGTCCATGCGAAGGACGTGGCCCAAGTATCGCCATCTTCTTTTTCGGATAACGTCTGTTATCAGCGGCTGACCAGTGAGACGGCGAACCTCCTGGTTTGATACTCGCTGCTGCCAAGTTATGTTGAGGATTCTCCGGAGACAATTCGTCTCGAAGGCAAGAATCCTTTTCTCCTGCTGCATGTTGAGCTTCCAACATTCACTGTGACACAGCAGAATGGACAGGACATTACTGTTCAGCAGGCGCAGCTTCAGCTTTGTGGAGTATTTCCAGGATCTCCAGACGGGTCTCAAGCAGTTGAAGGCTCCGCTTGCTTCGCCAATGCGAAGTTGAATTTCTCTGGCGTTTGAGCCGTCCTTTTCCACGGTGCTTCCTAAGTATCTGAACTCCAGGACTTGCTCGATGTCCTTTCCCGCACATCTCAGATTTAAAGGGGAGTCGCTGGTTGCCATGCTCTTCGTTTTGTCGGAGTTAATCCGGAGACCCAACTGGCCAGCTTTCTCTTCAATTGTGTTCATCAACTCCTGGAGCCTTGTCTTACTGGATTCCAGGAGTCCAACGTCATCGGCGAAATCAAGGTCAGCGAGGCGTCGGTTGTTGGAAAGCACGATTTCGTAGGCAGTGCAGTCCCGTAGGATGAAGTCCATGACAAGAACGAAGAGGAATGGGGAAAGAACACACCCTTGCTTGACTCCGGACATTATGCGAAAGTATCTTGTGTTGGCGTCTTCTAGTCGCACGCAGCACTCCGTGTTCTCGTAGTGTGAAGTATATGTAGTAGTATGGAATATTTTAATTTATCATGCCTCCGAGTGGGTTAATCTTAAGTAGTAGTATCCGATAGCATCCCATCTTGCTGTAGTAAGTAGCAGCATGGAGTGGCAACAGTTATAGTGGCAACATGCCACAACTCATACGACTAATTCTCGGACAATTTTTCATCGGGTAACCACCTGAATAAATTAGATTTACTTTAAAACAAACTGTAACTAATAAATATTCTATATCATTGAACAAATAAATCAGACAACTTGGATAAACTATTATCCAATTCTTAAATATTTTACCCCTCCCAACGATAAAAAGGAAAGAAAAAAAAGCTGGAACCCAAAGAAAAATTTCTAGCCTCTTAGTACGAGAATGTTGCTTGTATCGATATGTAGTAGTACGAAATTCTTTCATTCAACGCGCTTCAGACTATGATAATCTTAGGTAGTGGTATTCAGTACCATCCATTCTTGCTATAGCGGCATTTATTGGCAACTGGCAACGGTTACCATTATATGGTACCAAAACTTCTTCTTCTTCTTCTGATAATTTGTGGCATCGGGACAGCTGGAGGGCGCGACCCTTTCTGCCTTCCGGTTTGTCTTCTTGTAAGCTGTTGATGACTCGGTCTATGGCACCTCAACTGGGGTCGCCGCCCAGGAGGAATCATCCTCTTCTTGTTGATGAAGGGGCTGATGGAACCTCAAGAGGGATCAGAGCCAAGGAGGAATTATCCTCTTCGTTTGGTTTGTGGGTTGACAACGGTGCATCGACTGGGATCGAAGCCCAGGAGGAATTACCCTCTTCTTGTTGATGAAGGGGCTGATGGAAACTCAACAGGGATCAAAGCCCAGGAGGAATTATCCTCGTCGTTTGGTTTGTGGGTTGACAACGGTGCATCGACTGGGATCGAAGCCCAGGAGGAATTACCCTCTTCTTGTTGATGAAGGGGCTAATGGAACCCCAACTGGGGTCAAAGCCCAGGATGAATTATCCTCTTTTTGTGGATGAAGGGGCTGATGGAACCTCAACTGGGGTCAAAGCCCAGGAGGAATTATCCTCTTCGTTTGGTTTGTGGGTTAACAGCGCAACGGCACCTCGACTGGGATCGTAGCCCAGGAAGAATTATCCTCTTCGTTTGGTTTGTGGGTTGACAGCGGTGCATCGACTGGGATCGAAGCCCAGGAGGAATTACCCTCTTCTTGTTGATGAAGGGGCTGATGGAACCCCAACTGGGGTCAAAGCCAAGGAGGAATTATCCTCTTCGTTTGGTTTGTGGGTTGACAACGGCACCTCGACTGGGATCGTAGCCCAGGAGGAATTATCCTCTTCGTGTGGTCGGTGGGTTGACAATGGCACCTCGACTGGGATCGTAGCCCAGGAGGAATTACCCTCTTCTTGTTGATGGTGGGGCTGATGGAAACTCAACAGGGATCAAAGCCCAGGAGGAATCATCCTCTTCGTGTGGCCGGTGGGTTGACAATGGCACCTCGACTGAGATCGTAGCCCAGGAGGAATTATCCTCTTCGTGTGGTCGGTCGGTTGACAATGGCACCTCGACTGGGATCGTAGCCCAGGAGGAATTACCATCTTCTTGTTGGTGAAGGGGCTGGTATAACCTCAACAGGGATCAAAGCCCAGGAGGAATTATCCTCTTCGTGTGGTCGGTGGGTTGACAATGGCACTTCGACTGGGATTGTAGCTCAGGAGGAATTGCCCTCTTCTTGTTGATGGTGGGGCTGATGGAAACTCAACAGGGATCAAAGCCCAAGAGGAATCATCCTCTTCGTGTGGTCGGTGGGTTGACAATGGCACCTTGACTGATATCACAACTTCATGTAACTAATTTTCGAAAATTTTTCGCCGGGAAGGTTCCCGCTTCTATGCTTCTGAAACAACTTTTAAGTGCCAGCCCCCGTCACGTACGGAAAGCATACAGCTTAGCAGTAATTAGGGAAGTAACGACAGATCCTCAAGGACTTCCAGAAATGATTGCCTTGAGTCTCATTAAATCTAAAGCCTTTTCCGACGGAGCCAGCGGTTCGTGCAGGGATAACGCCACGATTTTGTGCCTCTTAATTGACACGAGAAATGATTCCTTTACACTTTTTAAGCTTTCATAGTCGTCTAAACCAGTCCTTGTAGTGTAACCGAACTGCTGCGAGAAACAAGACCAAAGGTTTCGATGGGATCCCAAAAAATCAATATTTGATGCAGATAATTGGCTTGTCTTCGCCAGATCCAGTCTTCGCCAGACTCCTTGAAAATTTTTACTATTAAAATTTAGAAAACAGAGTAAGGCCAAATAGCTAATCATCTGAGAAAATCAAGTACAGGTATGGATTCAGTATGTGTGTTCACCTACAAGTCATATCTATTTTGACGAAACCGATCGAAATTTCATGCCTTACTTCTGCATATTTTCCGGTTCAGGGGTATTCCGGAACTACTTGTCCGGCGAAAAAATAAAGCTCAAAAACGAAATCAGCGTATCCCCTTACCCCTATATCCAGCATATAATCAACTTAAAAGTAAAAATTTAACTTACACAAATTTTTCCGGTTTCAGCCGATTCCGGACGTACTATATGTCCAGCTAAAAAAATGATTGTTATACACGGATTTTGCATCGCTTCTTCTCACATCTCATCAAATACAAATACTGCTTTTGCTTTTAACAAATTTTCCGGTTTGGGGTTGATTCCGGGCGAACTACCTTGCCAACATGTTTTACAGGCGCTACTCGGTCCTTCTTGTCAGCTAATCATCAGGGCTTTCAGTAGAAAATGTTTAAAATCTTCAGAAATTTTTAATAGATTTTTAATAGCAATTTTAATAGATTAGTATTTGCCGTGAACTAAAGGAAACTTTATTCGATGTCCTTTGAGCATTCATGTTCCCTTTGATCATTATTTGGAATTCACGATACAGAAAAAATCAGGGGAATGCCTGGCTAATTAGCAAAAATGCAATGAAATACCGGCATTGCCCTGAAAGACGTCTGTTGTCGGGTCCCAAAAAGGTTAAGATCGATTCGACTAAAACGACGACGCCAGCGGAAAGATTCAGTCAACAGTGATAACGTTATGCCTACACGGGGAAACATAATAAATCGCTTGCCCATGGCGGTGAATGGAACTAATAGCCTTCGAGCCATTGCTAGCTTCTCTCGCTAGAACGATAAACATAATTATGGAGGGATGGGAACTTCACAGATGGAAAGCCGTGAAGTCCCTACTTGATTTCGGAGTACGGATTGCAACAGTGACGAGGTAATCCGAAGGAATTATGAAGGATGTTGGGAGTCCCGTCAAGTTCAGGGGCATCACGACTAGGGGGGGACGCCCCCCCCCCCCCCGAATGTTGTCGGCCAGTCGGTAAACAATATCCGAGTCGGTGCGAAGCGCCGCGATTTTTGAAAACAGTCGGTTTTTTCCTTGGAAACAGTCGATTTTTCGTAAAAACAGCCTTTTTTGTGAAATTAGTCGTTTTTTCTTAAAAATCAGCCGATTTTTCGTCAACACAGTCGTTTTTTTTCTCAGTAATAGTCGTTTTTATCTGCAAAAAGAGTCGGTAAAAATGACCAGCCAGTCGGTAAATACCTTGCCCCCCCCCTCAAACATTTTGGCTAGTAACGCCTCTGGTCAAGGTACCAACAGAACTTTCGCAGTCGGTTGCGAATTTCCTCCGTCGTTCGGCAGTGTTGAAGAGTTTTAAGGGAAATAAATAAATGTTTTTATATTTTGAGTTTTTATTTTCAGGCAGTAACCATCCATCCCAGCAATTTCGTCCGTGAGGGAGGCTCGATGACGATCATATGTGGCGCGCTTGGCAATCCGATGCCGACTGTCGAAATTTACGTCGGAGGCAAGCTCTTAAGCACAGAAAAGACGCGGTATCTCGTCAGCGTCGTTTCCAACGTCACTCGGGAAATGAATCAGGTCACGTGCTACGCCGAGAATGGAATTGGAATGGCCACTCAGGCATCTCGACGCGTCGTAATTAGCAGTAAGTTTTTCTTTCTAATGAGTTTCTGGGGCACGCTTTGACGTCATGGAGGGGGAGGGAAACTTGCCCCTCGCTTTCAACAAGTTTGAATCGAGTTTGCGAGTTCATTGTTGACGTCATTCTCCGTATTCCAGTTCAGGCCCACCATGCGGTTTAGTTCCTATTATTCCAATGATCATCACCATGATCTGCGCTTAAAGTTTAACTGAAAAGCCAGCTTTTTGCTATATCTTGGATTTGAACAGACTTAATAATTTTTACTCTGCTAAGTTTTTTTTTTATTCCTTCACCTTGGGCTCTAGTAGTGACGCTCCAAATATGCACTGCTGGCCGGACAAGACCAAGTTCGTATAGACGCGGAATATTTGAATTTCAGCAAAAGCTTCCATTTCAATGGCTAATGAAGAAAATAACTTTTTTCACTTCTGAAGAAAGCCTCCTTGCTCCAAACACATTATTTTTGGGTAATCGTTACCGTTGTAATTGCTAAATATTTCAAGCATAAAGGTATAAAAGACACAAAGAGGTACCAAACAGAAAGAAAAAGTTCATTCGATGGAAAACAGTTCTTATAGCGGAGCAACGAAGTAACGCATTTTCGTCGGGTCTTCAAGGCCATTTAAGCGAAATAAATTATGGGTTACTAGACCGTCGTATTGCGGCTCTTGCCGGTTAAACTTTAAAGTTTAACTGAAAAGCCAACTCATTTGTGTGTCATTTAATTGGATACACTGAATTATTGGGATTCTGCAAAGGGATTTTTTGATTTTCCACTATCTGCTCTAGCTATGAGGCTCAGAATATCTCTAGTCGTCCCCACAGCGTAAATTCTACTATATGACGCGGGAAATTTTAATCTCAACACAAATAAGGCTTTTCAGTGGGCAGTGGTGAGATCGGTGAAGATTGCTTAGTGGCTGAACAAGAAAAACGATAAATCTTTCTCGTAAGGCATACAGCAAAAATACAAGCGCATAGAGGCACCACAAATCACACGGAATTTCCACTATTTGAAAATCGATTATTCGTGAATAGCGGAACAACGAAGTAACTCATTTTCAGCGGGTCTTCAAGCCAATTTAAGTGAATAAGTGACGGGTAACTAGATTGTCCTATCCTAGCCCTTTTCAGTTAAACTTTAAAGCAGCCATGCAATTTACTATGCCCATTAATTCTTCGCCTCCCCTCCGGTTGTGTATGTTCAGTCACTAAACTCTTATTTTCACATAGCTTGTTTCCTATCCGATTCCGTTGAAAAATTCTTTGACTGTGTAGTAGTATGGTAGTTGTACGAAAAAGTTGAATGGAATGGTATGTATAGTATGGAATAGTTTGATTAGTGATATCAGGGACCCATACATTTCCTTTACAAGGGGCTTGTCAATAAGAGATTTCTGATGCGCTCTTGACCGGTCGGAAGATAGTTCGAGAAATACCCACGGTCCAATCACGTCAAAGGCCAGATAGACAAAATTTGGGATTGGCTGCTGGCGCCTTGAGGGAGGAGTCGCTTTGTCGCGCACGTCCAATGAGGCAAACAAGAATGCCGATTCGACTCAAGTAGGGATTTTTGGAAACTAGATTTGGATCGGTCAGCATAGCAATATAGAAGCATAGGAAATGACAAAAGGAAATGTATGGGTCCCTGGTGATATGTAGTAGTATGGAATACTTTGATAAACATGCCAATCAAGAATGTTTTTAGCCAGGTAAACAGAAGCAGGTAATTTCTGGTCAGCCAGCCCTAAATGTGCAAATATGAGCTGTGCCAAAAATTGCCGCCTTGATTGCACATATTTGAATCAATCAGACCGACCGGTTAGCCTCTACTTGTTTTACTTAGAAACGCATCTTTTGTATTAATCGGTAAATGTTATGTGAAGATAACCTAAAGGACAAGCAGTGCAGAATAACACTAGGGAGTAGCGCCAAGACTTGAAAAAGTGACACACGCTCGAATAGTAGCGATACTAGCACTACTATAGCGATAGAGAACGTTCTTCAGTTCATTTTCCAGCTTAATTGAGCCTGAAGAGGCCCCTTGCCAAGAATAGCCGAAATATAGCTCTAACAAATGTAGCTAACGTTTCCATTTTGCATCGTCAAATATGATTCGCAGTCAGCTTGGGCTGAAGGAATATCGAGAACGTCCTTGCTGAAACTCAGTCATTATTATTTTATTATTTATTTAAAAATCAGGTACAAAATTGCCGTGATCTTTCGATCAAATTCTTTGCCCTTTGTCAATTAAATACGTCGTGCACCAGCGCTGACTCCGATAACTTCATATTCTGAACAAAGCAAAAAAAGATACATCCTCCCCCGTTTCTTCGATGTGTGCAGGTCGCACCGTAGCTTTGCTAGAAATTTCTAAACCCGCAAGTTTGTCTCGGTTTAAATGCCCGCAAGCGTATCCGGCTGCGCTACAAGTATGGCCCGATTGTGAATCATGGAAAGCACAGGTCTTGACGCTACTCTCTAGTGTTATTTTGCTCTGGCCTCTACATGTTTTACTTAGAAACGCATCTTTTGTGTTAATCGGTAAATTTAATGTGAAGATAAGCTAAAGGACAAGCAGTGCAGAGTAACACTAGGGAGTAGCGCCAAGACTTGAAAAAGTGACACACGCTCGAATAGTAGCGATACTAGCACTACTATAGCGATAGAGAACGTTCTTCAGTTCATTTTCCAGCTTGAGCCTGAAGAGGACCCTTGCCAAGAATAGCCGAAATATAGCTGTAACAAATGTAGCTGACGTTTCGGTTTTGCATCGTCAAATATGATTCGCAGTCAGCTTGGGCTGAAGGAATATCGAGAACGTCCTTGCTGAAACTCAGTCATTATTATTTTATTATTTATTTAAAAATCAGGTACAAAATTGCCGTGATCTTTCGATCAAATTCTTTGCCCTTTGTCAATTAAATACGTCGTGCACCAGCGCTGACTCCGATAACTTCATATTCTGAACAAAGCAAAAAAAGATACATCTTCCCCTATTTGTTCGGTGTGTGCAGGTCGCACCGTAGCTTTGCCAGAAATTTCTAAACCCGCAAGTTTGTCTCGGTTTAAATGCCCGCAAGCGTATCCGGCTGCGCTACAAGTATGGCCCGATTGTGAATCATGGAAAGCACAGGTCTTGACGCTACTCTCTAGTGTTATTTTGCTCTGGCCTCTACATGTTTTACTTGGAAACGCATCTTGTGTGTTAATCGGTAAATTTCATGTGAAGATAAAGCTAAAGGACAAGCATAAATCGGCCAAAAGATAAAAAATGGTACCCTGAGTGCTTTAACTAAAACTGTGCGTACGATATGTTCGATAACACAAGAGGACATTCGAGGAATCTAAAGCAACCACCTGCGCACACACCTGTGCGATTAGCCCGACGAAATTTCTTCTTGTGGTGAATGATTGTAACTTGCTAACGGAGAAAACCGCCATGTCCGAATCCATGGTAACGTTCAAGTCATCATTCAGATACCAACGGGATTATAAATCCCCTTATCAATAGAACAGCTTCTATCTCCTCCTGTGTTCAAGTTCCACTCAACTAAACCCTTCACGATCCTCTCGACAAAGTTGTTCGGAAATTGAAAAGAGCAGGGGATACCATTGCTGTGGGGGGGAAAGTGCTGTCTATTTCTGGTTGTGGCGGCTTTGAGGAAGTGATTTTAGATTGGAAAGTTCCACCTGAATGGCATGGGAAAGTCGATTACGAAGGGGGGAAGTATGGAGCGGCGTTGTAACGTTAAGCGGTAATGGTGTCGAGTTGTAGGGCAGTAATTGTGTCTTAAGTAAACCAGACATGAAACAAAAACAAATGCAAGACACGAAACAAAAACAAGTGCAAGAGGCTGCCGTCGGTAATTATATTTACTTTCAGGTGATTGCGAATGCAATTGCCGTTACTTTAATAGCAATCGTGACTTTTGGAAGAAGTAATAGCAGAGCAGGCTTCCTTCTTAGTTTTCCTGACAGTTTTCTTAATATAGAACTAGTAGCTAAATTTAATGACCCAATGACGACTCTATGTACGAAAGTGAGTAATTTTCCCATACCACAGTATTTTCTCCTTCCTCAAACAACAGTATGAGTGTGTGCGTTAATTGTTTCGCTGCATTTTTCAAATTGTTCCGCTGCGATGTATTGATTGTGATGCAGTTTTTGTTCTTTTATTTACTTGCTATCCCTCCAGTCCATTGTATTTCGAAGAAAAAAAAAACAATACCAGTAATAATTCAAGTTGTAAGATTTACATTTTTGGATGTTTCCTCGTCACTTAAAACAAGAGCTGTAAGCTCATATGGCACTTGCAAGGGTTGAGATGTATTATTTGATCAAAAGTAATTTTCGACTGTGCGGTTCAGATGCGCACTTTAAGGGAGCTAGAGAAAAAGTATATTATCGTTGAACTTGGCTGTAATGATGCGCACTTTAAAGGCACTAGAAATTCATCTGTAAGGAAGACCCTTGAGGCAAAAACGATAGCAGGCTCTTAGGGATCATTGATATATACGTATGATTAGAAGTATTTTTTTTTCCCACTAATTTGCGCAGTTTAAGGGTGCAAGAAATTATTTTTTTTGCAAAACCCTTGTGGGACAACTGATCATGGGTTCAGATGTATCGTTTGATAAAAAGTACTTTTCGACCTTGCGGTTAAGATGCACACTTTAAGGGAGCTAGAACTTCATTTGTAAGCAAAACCCTTGAGGCAAAAATGATCATGAGCTCATGGGGATCATGGAAATGCATATTTTGCTTAAAAGTATTTTTCTTAATTTGCGGTCATGATTGGTAGTTTAGGGAATGGTCGGATTTGAAAAGTGGCGATTTCTAAGCCAATCTTGTCGAATTTCTAATATTCCAGCCAAATTTCATCGTTCTAGCACATCTGGAAGTACCTTAACTCACGATCACCGGAATTCCGGACCCGCCCCTCAAACTCCCCCCACAGTCGCCGGAGCCAATCCGGTTCAGTTTGGACTTGTTTGTTATTCCCACAAAGTTCCATCCCGATCTCTCCAGTCCAATCCGGTCACGTATTCCCCCCCCCCCATTGTTGTCGGATCCGGTCCGGAAATGAAAAAGATCACCACAGGCACGCCCTCTGTTCAGTTATTAAATTTCACTCGAATCCGATCACCCGTTCCAAAGTTACGCATGGCTAAATATTCCGGATTCCCCCTCCCTCCGATCCCCCCACGACTATCGGATCGAGTGAATTTTTATTGACAAGTCAGTTTGATCGGGTCCCTGATACACCTCCCAAGTTTCGTCGTGAAAATCCCAAAAACTGTCATCACCAGAATTCCGTGAAACTCCCCTCCACCTCCCCCCCCCCCCCCCCCAAGTGTCCGGGTCCAGTCCAAACGTGTAAACAAATTATCTGGAGCAGATTCTTGTTCTTCCCAGCAAGTTTTACTCCGATCCCTCCATTATAACCGTTTCTCGAGATTTCCGGTCTTCCCCCCCCCCCAACTCCCCCATAGCTGTCGAATCCGGTTCGGACTTCAAATGGAACATCAGAGATATGTCATTCATTCAGATATTAAGTTTCGTCCCAATCCGATCACCCGTTCGAAAGTTACACAACACTCAATTTTCCATATTCCCCGGCACTGCACCACAGATACAAACCCCTTTGACCCTCGAATGCACTAGCTCTTTCCAATGTTAACAGAGTGATCCGATGCAAAGAGTGACGTCACGCCGCGCGCAGACCTACTAGTGTAAAGAAAGGGGTAGGGGTTTTACAAAAACTACTAAATTTTCCGGATTCCCCCTCCCTCTACTCCCTCCACGGAGGTCGGATCGGGGAAGTGATTATTTGCAAGTTAGTTTGGTCGGGTCCCCGATATGCCTGCCAAGTTTCATCGTCCTAGCACATCTGCAAGTACCCTAACTCGCGATCACCGGACCGACCGACCGACCGACCGACCGACAGACCGACCGACGGAAAAGTGATCGGTATATGGCACTTGAGCGAAGCTGCAAGTGCCATAACAAGAGCTGGAAGCTCATATGGCACTTGCAAGGCTAGGTCAGAGGATGAAAGTAGGAATTCGTCAATTCGTGGGTTTCTTTTGATCATTTGTAAGCAAAACCCTTGAGATAAGAATGATCATGGGTCCTTGGAAATCACGAGACTGTATCGTTTGGCAATGCATTTGGCTGTGCGCACTTTAAGGGCCCTAGAAAATCATCTGTAATCAAAACTCTTGAAGCAAAAAAGATGATCACCAGGAGCACGAAAATGTATATTTTACTCAGAAGTATTGTTTGTACTTTAAGAAATTCAGTTGTAAGCAAAACCCTTGAGGCAAAAATGATCATGGGCTCAAAGGGATAACGAAAATGTATCTATTGCTTAAAAGTATTTTTTGTACTTTGCGGTTAGCATTAGTACTTTAAGGGATGGTCAGATCTGGGAACTAACTATTTCTTAGCGAATCACGTCAAGTCTCTAATTTTCAAGCCAAGTTTCATCGTCCTAGCATGTCAGGAAGTACCTTAACTTGCGATCACCGGAATTCCGGACCCCCCCCCCTAACCCCCCCCCTGTTTCCAGGTTAATCTGGTCGTGTCCCTGATTTGCCTGCCAAGTTTCATCGTCCTAGCCCACCTGGAAGTATCTTAACTCCGTGTGACCGGAATTCCGGAACCTCCCTCCAACTCCCCCCCAGTGCACGAATCCGGTCCGGTTCTGTCAATGATGTACCTAGGGGTTGTGCTTGTTCCTCCCACCAAGTTTCATCCCGATCGCTCCACTCTAAGCGTTTAACATGATTTCCGGTTCCCCCCTCCGACCCCCCCCCACATTCATCGGATTCGGTCCGGACTTGAGTTGGGACATGTGAGACACGGTGTCTTTCCAAATATCAAGTTTCATTAAGATCCGATTACCCGTTCGAAAGTTATGCATGTCACTAAATTCCGGATTCCGGCTCCCCTCCCTCCCCCCACGATGGTCGGATCGGGCAAGTGACGATTTCCAAGTTAGTTTGGTCGGGCCCCTAATACGCCTGCCAAGTTTCATCGTCCTAGCACATCTGGAAGTACCCTAACTCGCGATCACCGGACTGACCGACCGACCGACCGACCGACCGACGGAAAAATGATCGGTATATGGCACTTGGCCGGAAGGCAAGTGCCATAAAAACCCAAACCAGGCATTTTTTCCTATAAATACTAGTAATATTCACTCACACTTTTGTCCCTTTTTGAATATTTTGCTAATTCACGGCTGAAGGTGACTCAGCTGACACCTGGTATGCTTTTTATAATTTAAAAAGTTTGCCACGAGGAACGCACCTTCAGTGGAGAAGATGGCGGTCCAAACCTTCAGATGCCTGCAAAAGAGGAAGGACTTTTTTAATAAATTCAAAATCAAAGAAAGTTAATTGAATTACTACTTCAAGTTTGTGCCAGGATAACCCTGAAATAGTTGGCTGTTAGCTGATATCAAATTTGTTATTTTTCTTTTCCATTTTACTTTTTATATGCAAGTAAGAAAGCCAAAGTAGTGGAACAGTTAAATAAGTGTTCAAATAAGCATACCTCTATGTAATAACATATGACACGTGAAGTCATGGGCTAATGAGAGTTTCTCGTCTTCCCGCTGTTACGGTCTTTGTACCCAGGTTCAAATGGTACCTAGAGAACTCTGGGGAAGGTAACTGGAAGGGTGCGCGAAGGCACTAAGCATGGCTTGCCCCGAATTTGATGTAGTAAGTCAGCTAAGATTTATTATAGCGATCGGCCCTCCGTGGCAAGGGTCCTCTTCAGGCTTAAACTAGAAAAAACGAATCTGAATCTTACCATCCCAGCTTACTTATATCGCTTACTTATATATACATTATATAAACTTACATCGTTGATCCCAGCTGACTTATCAGTTTGACACCAGTTAATATGATTCGCATTGAGCTTGCGCTAAGCGAATACTTTTGACAAATTTATTCCTTGTCATTTTCTTATATTTTCTAAGAGATGTAAAGGTTTTAAGAATAACAAGAGCTGTAAGCTCATATGGCACTTGCATGGGTTGAGATGTATTATTTGATCAAAAGTAATTTTCGACTGTGCGGTTCAGATGCGCACTTTAAGGGAGCTAGAGAAAAAGTATTTTATCGTAGAACTTGGCTGTAATGATGCGCACTTTAAAGGCACTAGAAATTCATCTGCAAGGAAGACCCTTGAGGCAAAAACGATAGCAGGCTCTTAGGGATCATTGATATATACGTATGATCAAAAGTATTTTTTTTCCACTAATGCGGGTAAAATGCGCACTTTAAGGGTGCTAGAATTTTTTTTTTTTTTTTTGCAAAACCCTTGTGGCACAAATGATCATGGGTTGAGATGTATCGTCTGATAAAAAGTACTTTTCGACCTTGCGGTTAAGATGCACACTTTAAGGGAGCTAGAACTTCATTTTTAAGCAAAACCCTTGAGGCAAAAATGATCATGGGCTCATGGGGATCACGGAAATGGATATTTTGCTTAAAAGTATTTTTCTTAATTTGCGGTCATGATTGGTACTTTAAGGAATGGTCGGATTTGAAAAGTGGCGATTTCTCAGCCAATCTTGTCGAATTTCTAATATTCCAGCCAAATTTCATCGTCCTAGCACGTCTGGAAGTACCTTAACTCGCAATCACCGGAATTCCGGACCCGCCCCTCAAGCTCCCCCCACAGTCGCCGGAGCCAATCCGGTTCGGTTTTGGACTTGTTTGTTATTCCCACAAAGTTCCATCCCGATCTCTCCAGTCCAATCCGGTCACTTATTACCCCCCCCCACCCCCAATTGTTGTCGGATCCGGTTCGGACATGAAAAAGATCACCACAGGCACGCCCTCTGTTCAGTTATTAAATTTCACTCGAATCCGATCACCCGTTCCAAAGTTACGCATGGCTAAATATTCCGGATTCCCCCTCCCTCCGATCCCCCCACGACTATCGGATCGAGTGAATTTTTATTTACAAGTCAGTTTGATCGGGTCCCTGATACGCCTCCCAAGTTTCGTCGAGAAAATCCCAAAAACCGTCATCACCAGAATTCCGGGAAACTCCCCTCCACCTCCCCCCCCAAGAGTCCGGGTCCAGTCCAAACGTGTAAACGATTTATCTGGAGCAGATTATTGTTCTTTCCAGCAAGTTTTACTCCGATCCCTCCATTATAACCGTTTCTCGACATTTCCGGTCTTCCCCCACCCCAACTCGCCCATAGCTGTCGAATCCGGTTCGGACTTCAAATGGAACATCAGAGATATGTCATTCATTCAGGTATTAAGTTTCGTCCCAATCCGATCACACGTTCGAAAGTTACACAACACTCAATTTTCCATATTCCCCCGCACTGCACCACATATACAAACCCCTTTGACCCTCGAATGCACTAGCTCTTTCCGATGTTAACAGAGTGATCCGATGCAAAGCGTGACGTCACGCCGCGCGCAGACCTACTAGTGTGAAGAAAGGGGTAGGGGTTTTACAAAAAGTACTAAATTCTCAGGATTCCCCCGCCCTCTACTCCCCCCACGGTGGTCGGATCGGGGAAGTGACTATTTGCAAGTTAGTTTGGTCGGGTCCCTGATATGCCTGCCAAGTTTCATCGTCCTAGCACATCTGCAAGTACCCTAACTCGCGATCACCGGACCGACCGACCGACCGACAGACCGACCGACGGAAAAGTGATCGGTATATGGCACTTGAGCGAAGCTGCAAGTGCCATAAAAATCATGGACAACTGGCCCAACCAGCGTATGACGGTATCCATTGCTTCCTGGCCGAAGATGGAAAATTGTGTATCTTATATGTGTTTTATTTATTTTCTCTCACTTACTCGGCTTTTCAAAAATGGTGGGTTACAAATAATTACTTACTCTCTTAATGATAAAAATCCAATACAAAGTTTACTTTCTTTGCCATATTGAAACACTAAGCTGAAATCAGATGACTAGGAAAGAAAGAACTACGACAAAACCAAAGTGTTGCTCCCGCAACACAATGACGGCCTTCAATTCTGCTTTAATTCCCCGGTATTTCCCTTTGTATATGGCTACGGCTGAAGTAAATAAATAAAATAAATAAGCTCCCTTCTATTTCAGGACGGCCGCATATCACAGCACCAATGATGACTTTCTCGTCGCTGGGAGACGATGCCGTCCTAGAGTGTGAGATTGACGCCTATCCGGAACCCAATATAACCTTCTCTTATGACATGGACGGAGAACAGCTCATTCCCAACGATGGCAAATACAAGATTGAGAAGCTGAAACTAAAGGAGGTTAGTAGCAGATATTTAGATTGTTGTCCCAGTGTGAAGCATTTTAGGGGTTGTCCACTCTCGATTTTAGTGTACAGCAAGTGCCCGGTGCCGCGATGCCCCGTCGGTGCCGCAATGCCCCGTCGGTGCCGCAATGCCCCGTCGGTGCCGCAATGCCCCGTCGGTGCCGGCACTGGCTGAAATAAGCCGGTACAAGTTGTCACGTGTTAAAACATTCAAATAAGCATTTTTAGAAGCGTTTAAAATCAATTAATGATCAATAGAATTAATGTCGCCGGGTTGAGGAGATTTCGTAGCCCAAAATGTAAGTAAGCAAATATAATAGAAAACATGCTACGCGTGTTTTAAAATTTAACTAAAAAGCCAGCTTTTTTATGGATTGGATTTGGATACAATTAATTATTCTGACTCTGCTAAAGAGTTTTCTATTTTTCCTATGAGCTTTAGTAGTGACGTTCAGCACTGCTGGCATGACAGGACAAGGTTCATCCAGACGCGGAGAATTTCAATTTCAACAAAAACTTGCATTTCAATGGCTAATGAAGAGAAGCTCGGGAAATCTTCAGTTCCATATTGTAAGGTCACTTCTGCGTGTGATCCCAAAAAGATTTATTTTTCGGCAATCGTTTACTGCTGTAGTTGCTAAAGATTTCAAGCATAGATGTACCAGAGATCCGACAGAAAAAGTTCATTCGATTATTTGAATAGCGGAGCAACGAAGCAACGCATTTTCATCTGGTCTTCACGCCTATATAATTTGAATAAGTGATACCAGGGACCCATAAATTTCCTTTACAGGGGGCTTGTCATTTCCTATGCTTCTGTATTGCTATGTTGACCGATCCAAATCTAGTTTCCAAAAATCCCCACTTGAGTCGAATCGGCATTCTTGTTTGCCTCATTGGACGTGCGCGCCAAAGGGACTCCTCCCTCAAGGCGCCAGCAGCCAATCCCAAATTTTGTCTATCTGGCCTTTGACGTGATTGGACCGTGGGTATTTCTCGAACTATCTTCCGACCGGTCAAGAGCGCATCAGAAATCTCTTATTGACAAGCCCCCTGTAAAGGAAATTTATGGGTCCCTGGTGATACATAACTAGATTGTCGTATCTAAGCCCTTTTCAGGCTAAATTAAAAAAAATAAAGAAGCACGTCACCGAGATACCGTCACCGAGAAAACATCAGCAGTCGTAGCCAAAAAAGTGAGAAATATTAAAAAATAGAAAAAACTACGCGGGTTTTAAAAAAACAAAGCAAAAATCCTCATGTGGGTAGAAAAAGAAGACTCACCAAAAGTCCCTGAAAAGGGATATGTCTCGTTTCCTGAACCTATCATATACTCTGTCTGTAGTAGAAGTTGTTGCCTAAAAGTTACCATGGTCTCAGATCGATCTTTGTTGCTGCGTTACGTTTAGGACTTGAGTGCGTTCCCTTGATGTTGATGCTCCACTGATGTTGATGTTTACACTTGATGTCCAACTTGCAGAATCTCCCAGGACCTTCATTCCCTTCGTTGAATTATTAATTTTCTGGAAGTTCGTCTGTGTTATACAAACAACTAGGTGTAACTCTCTAGGTAACAACTCTGTTATACAAACAACTTCATGAGTTCTGATTCAACATGTTTGCTGTTAAGTTCGGGAACGTTTACATCTCCTAATTCATGTGGTTCTCTAACTTGCCAATGTCATAGGGAATAATCATGCTGAACCTCAGTTCAATCAGTCAACGTTATTCAACCAAATAAAATAAAGCTAGAACAGGTCTTCGAAGACTGGAAGCAGTCAGACATATTTGCAAAAAGAAACAGACAAAGTTCAACCAAGAACAAATCTCCCTATCTCTGCAATACGACCATGCGGAGTCTAATATATCTCCATACCCTGCCCGATGCAAAGGAGCGGAGGGTAGGAGGTTCTTCTTTCACCAAGTGGCAGGTTATCTGCCCTCAAATTTATAATTAGTTATATAACACCATGAGTTTCGAGGATTCGGGTTCAACATGTTTCCCGTCAGGTTCAGGGTTTGAATATTCCTTGAGCCAAGCTGACAGACTCATATATTCATATAATATATACAAAAACGGATTCGTCAGCTGTGATGCTTATGAAGCGATATTTCCACCCTTCTTGGCCAGGCACCTGCAATCTGCAGGTTTGTTTCTTTCCCCAGCGTTGTCCCAGAAGAATAACAGCCTGAAGAGGACCCTTGGCAAGAAGGGCCGAAATATTGCTTCATGCATTACAGCTGACGAATCCGTATTTTTATATATTATATGAATAGTTCAGGGTTTGTTTCTGTCTCCTGTTTCAAGTGGTGCTCTAACTTACCGAACCTCATTTGGATTCGTCTTTCTTTCTTTTTTCAATTAGCTAATACGCGTTTTTTTTTTCAATTTTTTTTTTTTAGAATTTTTCAAATTCGTCTTTCTGGTTCGTTTTATTACCCTGGACCTCGAGTCCTTCTTTCGAATGATTTATTACCAGAAGTTCGGTTTAACAGTAAAAATCGCTATGCGTTATTTTAACGAGTTCTGAACTTTTGGTTCCAACATGTCTGCTGTTGTATTCAGAGATTTTGTACATCCACTGTTTCACGGGTAGCTCTATCTTGCCAAACTCAACCTCATTGACATTCTTGTCGTCAAGCAAATAGCATTCGTTCGGAGAGGAAGCTGGAGATTGACTGTTCAGGTTCCTGCGGATGTCTAGCTTCTTCAGTTTCAGTAATAATCTACTGTGCGGAACCCTTCCGTAGGCTTATTGCAGAACCAAGATACAGAACGTCTACTTCAAAGCCAGAGTCTATATGCTTCATCTTTTGTTCGGTTGCTATTATTAACTGGGATTCAGTGGATCTTCCCTCGATAAAAACTGAACTGCTTATTGTTTAAGTCCGCCTCTTATTTCACATGTTACCCAACGTCGTTGGTATTCCTGTCGTCATGTTCATGCAATTGCGTCTTTAATTATTTTTCCATTCTTTCCCACGCTTTACTTGTTTTTCTCCCAAAATCGCGAAATGATAAGTTTAATCTTAGAGACTATCGCTGGCACGTCAGGATCGTCCTTACGTGAGTTAAATTTCTGACAAACTGGTCAAAAACTGGACGTGCTTTGTTGAAAAACTTTATTTCCAAAACAGAGCCATGATCCAGCGCCTTGTTTTCTTCGAATCTCATGAACAGGTTAATAATGATGTAATGCCAGAAAACACTTTCGCCTGTAAATAACTCTGAGAAATTGAGAGTAATCATACTGAGCAGAGTCAAAAATCTTATTATAATATACTTGTAACTATTGATCGATTCAGCATTAACGGCGTTCCGAGGACCAGCAGTTACCAAAGCTCCACGTATACACGTCCTTGCGGAATCCTGATTTTGCAGGCTATGCGTGCCCCCTATGATGACAGTTAATGCTGAATTTCATGAAATCGGGGACCTGTCGTTACTTCCACCGATTAATTAAAATGTCTCAATCAGTTCTCCTCTAAAACATCTTCATGCGATGGAGGGAAGGCACAACTCGGCTAGTTTCACTTGATAGGGGAGACTGCGTAGATTTGGTACGAACTTGGTAGCTCTCCTTTTGATTCCAAAGTTAAGAAAAGTTCGGAATCTGTTCCCCGTGCTTCCAGGGGGTGGGGGGGGCTATGTTATAACTTCATCATTTCATTTGGTATACTTGTTACCAAGCAAATGCAATTGCGCCTTCAGTTAATTTCCCCAACTTTTCCCACGCTGTAACTCGTTTGCTCCCAGAATCGCAAAATGTTAGATATTCTTGGAAAACTTTTTGAATCCATTCCTCGTTCCTCGCGTTTCTCAGGATGTTTTGTTAAATGAAATACTCATTAGAAGAGGTTTACAACACAGATAGAAGACCTCCTCGTAAGGTCAGCGATCTTGCAGCGTTAATGGTCGAGTAAATAAGCAAGATAAAAATAGAGAAAAGAACGAGAACAATTCGTATTAGAATAAATATTTGTACTTTAAACAAACGGCAATACTGTAGTGTCGAGAACAAACCGCAACCGACAGTACCCGATGGAAAATGTGTAGCTTGTGTATTTGTACGGTAAAAAAAAGCTGCATATATTGATATGCAGTAGTACAGAATACTATAATTTAATGCGCGTCACACTGGGCTAATCGTAAGCAGTAGTATTCAGTAGCATCCCGCCTTGCTCCAGTAGCATCAAGTCTTGCTATAGTAGCATGTCGTAGCATCAGTTGGTACTGCATGCTACTTTTTCATACAACCTCATACTACTATTTCGAGAAAAACTTTCATCGAGTAGGTCTACCCCGTTGTTTTCACCTGTGTTCCGTTCAGTCAACCAAAAAATCTACTGAATGCTTAGCCATAGATGTGCTCGACATTTATTTGAATTGACCGAATTAAATCAAGTAATCGTTCGTTGTTTCAGGATATTGAAGACTCAACAAATATTCTACGGCTGACAGTTAATCGTGTTACAAAGGAAGATGAGAAAGTCTATTACTGCAACGCTGCGAACTCGTTCGGCTCCTACACGCATGCGTCGAAGCTCAGCCTACGTGACAAAGCGGTAAGCCTTGCTAGACTATGGTTGCGTTTCAACGAAGTTGTTAATAATTGTGGTGATAAGACCAGGGGCGTCACTATGGGGGGGGAGGGGGGGGACTCCCCCCCCCAAAGGTCTTGAGAAAGTACTTTCGTCGGGCGAAGCCCGGCGAAAGTACACTTGTTTGTCGGCGCGGAGCGCCGGCAAACACAGAAAAAATAAAATTTTGCATGCTTTAGTCGGGCATCGGTCGACTCGTCGGCACATCGGGTTCTTTTCATGCGCAAGAAATCAAATTTCGCATACATTTGTCCTGCAGAACACAGGAGAAATCGAGTTTTGTATCCTTTTGCCGTGCCCTCGATATGCTCGTCGGCACATCGAATTCTTTTTATGCAGAAGAAATTCAATTTTGTATGCTTTCGTCGGGCGTCGGTAGACTCGTCGGCACATTGGGCTCTTTTTATACGCAAGAAATCGAATTCGACATACATTTGTTGGGCAAAAAACAGAAGAAATTGATTTCGGTACGCTTTGTCGGGCATCGGTCCACTCGTCGGCACATCAGATTCTGTTGATAAATTAGTTTCAGCAAACATTTGTCGGGCGCACCCGGGAAGACCCGTATCGTCGGCACATCGGGCTCTTTTTATAGGTAAGTAGTCAAATTCTGTAAAAATTTATCAGGCGCATCCCGAAAGTGTACATTTTGTCGGCACATCGGCTGCTATTTAAACGTAAGAGATAAATCTCTTTACAGTCTTGTCGGACAAAACAAAGAATAATTCGAGTTCTGAATGCTTTAGTCGGGCGTCGGTATTCTTGTCGGCTCATCGGCATATTTTTATTCGCAAGGAATCGGATTCTTCAGACATTTGTCGGGAGCACCCGGAAAGTCTAATTCCCTTCGGAAGATCAGAATCTTCGTTACACGTAATAAATCAAATCCGTAAACTTTTGTCCAATCCCGAAAGTTTATGTCTCGTCGACAAATCGAGATTTTATACACGAAAAAATCAACTTTGTGCCTACTTTCTTATGGATGGCCACTACTTTTTTGGCGGAAAGATCAGTGATTTCACATGTAGCCTTCCTTTTATTTGGGATCGCTCATCAATGTTTCCACAAAATTTCGCCTGCGGCGTGTTTCGTAGTATTTTCTATCTGGGAAAATGGTGTTCCATTTAGTTGGAGTTTTAGGATTGAAATTCGAGGTTGGAAACACAATAAAAGCTAGAAACTGTAAAGTTTAGGTATAGAATGGCCTAAAACTTTTCGGAAAAAAGAAAGATTAACAAAATTTCGGCTGCGGCGCTTGATTTAACTTGTTCCGGGTTCAGTCGTTGGAAAGCTTCGGTTTTTAGCGAAAGGTGAAAAGAAAAGCCGAATATGTAAATTTAAATAGAGGAATTTACATTAAAGGAATAATCTCAACTAATGCATTACAGTTAGTTTTACACAAAATTTCGCCTGCGGCGCATTTGTAGTATTCCATATCTGAAAGAACGGTGTTTCATTGAGTTTGAAACACCTTATTCTTTTTCATTGGTTTGAAACACCTTAAATGCTATAACTTATAAGCTAAATTTTCCCAGAAAAGAGGGCAGATTTAAAAAACTTCGCCTGCGGCGATTAATTTAACTTGTTCTGGGTCTATCCGTTGGAAGCTTCGCAAATATTTCCAGGAGAAAAGGCAGATCTAAAACATTTCGCAAGCGGCGAATGATTTAAATTGTTCTGGGTTGCCTACAGTCGTTGGAAGCTTCAGTTTTTAGCGAAATCTGCAATGAAACCCTGACCGAATATGTGAATTTAGATTTACGAATTTACATTAAAGGACTAATACGCCGTTGCCGCGAAGCGGCAACGGCGTTTTTCGTCGGCACATTTTTTAGTCCGTCGGCACAAACTGGACGTCCCCCCCCCAAAGGTAAAAGGCTAGTGACGCCCCTGGATAAGACGAAGAGCCAGGTCTCGAGAGGTTACCCCTTCCCGGGCGTCGGCTGTGCACCCTTTATTGGCACCGGCCGACACCTGCCGTGCCGGTCGTAAATTAGGCTTTCATCTTTCAATGCTTCTAAACATGCTGATTTTAATGTTCTAACATGTGGTAACCGGTTCCGGCTGGTGTCAGTCGGTTCTGTCATCGCGGCATCGGGCACTTGCCGTAAACAAAATTCGAGAATGGGCAACCCCTCATCCGCTCTTTATTATGGTAGTTACTACCCTCTCTGGAACGACAATAATAAGTAAATCACTAAATTGTAAGGATTGTGACTCGTTGGAGAACGAAAGTGATACGAGGGGGGGGGGAGCTAATCACACAATTAAAAAAACAAATATAATTAAATTATGCTATGGCGGGGCAACGAAAGTAATAACAGAATTGTAATTGATAATGGAACGTTAAATGAAGAGTAGCCTACAGGTGCGTAGGAATGAAATTTAACCCTGTAAAATCACAAGTTGTTCTATTTAATTGGAGAACTAGCCCTGATATAACTGTACGGCTGGGAAGTTCGAATGTCAGACCAGCAGATTTGCTAATTTATCTTGGTTTACCGATCGGGAGGTCGATCAGAGAGACCAGAGCACTGTTGATCAAGATTCTAGGACAATTGGTCACAGGACAATTCGTCATAGACAATTCGTCATAGACAATTCGTCACACGGACAATTCGTCACAGGGATAATTCGTCACATGACAATCGGTCACACGGAATATTCGTCACAGGATAATTCGTCACTAGGAGAGTTCGTCATATTTTAGAAAACTTGCTATTAGAAAGGTAGTTTGGATCAAATCAAAAAGGGGTTTGAATCAATATTTGAATCGTTATTTTTAATTCCTGCGCTAATTATTTTTAATTCCTTGCGCTAATTATTTAATCCTCAGTCTTATTGGAATATATTCTCGAGGAGAGTCAAGGTGTTATTAAAGTACTGGCCATGAGAATGCTGACAGCGTTGGCTTTTATCTCAGTGGCGGATATCCCATCAGCGTTCGACCGCTATGTTCAAATTTATCCATCTGAAGCAGGGCCTCGCAACCAACCACAAAAGTGTACGACAGTACAAGCCAAGCGCATAGGAGTACAGAGTACGTCCTATCCTTGTACATGGGAGAACTTGTGGGAGTACAGGAGTACACACGGTAAAGCGTACGAGAGTACAGGTGGTTGCGGGGCCCTGATCTGAAGTATATCCAATCCTCGACTGCTTCGAAGACTCTTACATAGGAAGAACATCACAGGCCATCGGGGCAAGCAGAAATGCTCTCTTTCCATCCAAACATTTGGAACTTCATTTCTCTCTGCTGCCGGAGCAGGGCAAAACAGGAATGAATATTGGGGATTTATTGCTGGGTTCCCGAACCCACCCAAGAAGAGGAAGTACGAAGACTAACCTGCGACTGAAAACCGTAGTAGGGAGATATCGGTCTAGTCAAACTGACGTACTCGAATATATGCGGGAAATTGCTCGTAACTACATGTTTTAATGTATTATATAGCCACCCTATTTGCATGTAACGGAGTATTTAATAATATATACCTTAAAATATATCGGAATCCGAACTTGAAATCAGGCTCTTTGTGACGAAATGTCCGTATGACAAACTGTCCTAATGACGCATTGTCCGTATGACGAATTGTCCTTGTGACAAATTGTCCTGTGACGAATTGTCTGTGACGAATTGTTCTATGACGAATTGTCCTGTGACGAATTGACCGGACACCGTTGATCAAATATATTCGAAAAAAGATTGCTGCAGCTTATGGTTGCAATGTGGCGAATAAGTTGCGTTTCAATCGTCTTATTCTCGCCACGATTTTTAACTCGGTGTCCCTGCCTCACATCTTATATATCCACCTTTCTGGCGAAGTCAAATAACACTGATAAAAAACAAATTCGATCTATTTATTTTCGTTTCTGTAAATTCCTGCTCCGTCCCCCTCCTTGGACCCGAAACAGTAAAATCGTCGCATCACTGAAAACAACATCACTGACCCACTTACAGCAGTTGGACAACTGATGCAAAAGTACAACAATAACATTAAGCATGAATGGGAGAGCATTCTTCGACAATAGGATAGTTTTGTAGATAGGATAACGTTGTCGTAGTCTCTATGTTTATTTGGTCTCCTCTTATTATAGTGTTCCCTTCTTCTTTTCTTTCTTTATTCCTACTCCGTCTATGCCATGTGCTTTTTGATGGGTGAAAAATAAAATTATTATTATTATAACTCGGCCTAACGAAATTCCATATCGTGCCCCAACTATGTTTTATAATAATAATCGAAGTAACACAACGCGTGAAAAAGTCAATGTCCTCGCAGTTCCTTTTGGTTTGCCAAATAAGTGCTACGCCTTCCCCTTTGGGCATGAAACAGTTACCTTATGAAAGATTTGTTAATAGTTGTTCTATTTGGGGCTGTACTGAAACTCACGAAGAATATGAAAAGATATAAACTTCAACTTTTAACTGTAGTCTACTTAATTTTTATTCGTTTCATATTTTTCGTTAGTTTGTTTGTGTGCTATTCGTGTTGCTCGGGAGTGTTTTCCTAATTATTGCCCGTGAAGGGCTGTTGGGGTCACTATAAACTTTATTTATTGATTGAGTTTCTTTTTAAGTTTTTACCGTACTCCATCTTTTCTAGACGAGCGAGATTTGACATATAATTTTAAGTTTAATTTAAGTTGCTGTGTAGTTTTTTTTCGCTTCTGTTTAATTTTTCTTGCTTTATATTCCGTAGACTGCTGATATTCGAAGTAAAATATCATATTTAAAGTACTAACCGCTTCGTTTCTGCCGGCAAAGGTTGTGACTTTCATCGTACAAAACCATGATCAATCTTTTGAGCTGTTTACATCCGGTGTGCTTAATTCTTTTGTTTAATTATCTTTTCGAATAGTGAGAAAACGCGGTGCAGACATTCACTTCGATCAGTATGTTAATTGCAGAATATCTAATCCCTTTGTTCATCGCCTGCCTCTTTATTCTCTATTTCCGCGACTCCGAAAATCTCAATTTCTTCCATGACCATAACGAATCAGCAGTGAATAACTATTACTGATATGCTCATAAGTATCGTGTATATCAACCTGTAAGTGCTCCATCATTATTAATATTTCGAATGCATCCTTCCATTTTAATTCTCTTTTTTCTCGAAAATAGTTGCTATTTAGGATGGGGATATTAAATGCCTGAAATCTAGTCTCGACTTGATCATGGATGAGAACGGAGGGTGGGTTTTTATGAAGCATAAGCTGACGATTTTATTAGAATCCAGGTTGGATCTAGTATTAATCACCCTCACCGTTTAGGTCCCCACTATCGACGTCGAACAGTGTTGCAGAGACCAGAACGTCTCTTCGTCTTGCATGGAAGCCTGTACCCTGTTCCTTGACATCGACACGGTCATCAACAAGCCCGAATGCATCAACGACTTCCAGAAGCTTATGAAATGTGCGGCAGATGGCTCTGATCACCGCAGCTGCTGCACCCAGTGGGGAGTTCCTCGACGCTGTCTTGACTGGTGCAGAGGAGAACCAGTGGCGGATTCAGAAATGTGTGTCCTATCGTATACGAAGCAGATCGTGTCCTGCTTTTATGAAGGAAGAGGTAAGGAACCACACCAATACCCCTTGCTATGCCACTAGATATGGCTAAGCAAGTGCTCCTGCACCCCGTTTTTTAATTGCAAACAAAAAGCAAAGTAAATTTTTGCATACAAACCATTTGAAGGAACGCGTATCGCAGGTGCCGATCTTCTGATTCACTTTCCTGAGCCGGGAGTGCGATGCGTAGTTGGGGGCAAATCATCCCCTGCTTCTCCCTAGATTACTCTAGATATACATTTGAAGCTGGGTGGACTTTTGATTGCCCTAGACCAGGAAACGCCTCTAACCGTTGCCCCGAACCAGACGGTTGGCTCCACCGAGACTCGAACCAGCGACCCTCGGAAACCTCGCTATAAGCAAAGGCACATCATTTGTTTTTTCAGAACTTAGTTATTTAGAGGGGCCGTCGTACTACTATCCTTCAAATGAGCTATCGTTTGCCCCTTTGTTTAGGGCCAAGTGTGTCCACTGCCTGGTATGGCGCTGAAGGGAACGTTTCTGGTCAGATGAGCACATCGTTCACCGAACTTAGTTTAACTCTTTTTCTTGAGTAGAGCTAGAGACGAACGTGGATTTTCTCCTTTTATCTGTTCTTTCTCCGAAAGGTGGTAAAGTTCGCCCATCCATCCGTCTGTTAGAATCAGAACTCTGGAAGTGATTTATATATTTGGTTCAAACTTGGGATGAGGATCCTTTTTTTTTTAGAAAAAGTATTTATTTATATTCGTAAACACTGAAAAGTAAACTGCAAAGAAAACAACAAAAATGATTCTTTAGGTTTTTTATAAGGTGGTAATTGATGAATTCTCTTTCCAGATAAAATACCTGGTCCACCAACCAATGTGCAAGTCCAGATTGTTGGAACTGACTCCGCTACTGTGACGTGGGACCCTCCGTCGAAGAACCCAACAACTGTGGAACTTTACAGGTGAGTTTAATAGGCCATCACCGGGAAACTGAGTTCAGATTCTGTAGTATTTTCAGATCTGTAATCTGAAATCATCGAGAGTTGAAATATAACCAAATGACTTTTACGGCTCTGGTAACTTACCGTATTTGTACCTTGCCTTACCCTACCTTTATACCAGTTATAATTTCAGTCTTGAATTGGAATTAATCAATCAATTAAATTTTTTTCCTGGAATAGGTTACAACGAGTTACAACTTGAGCAGTCAGCATTGAATGGAATAGAATCAAATAGGAATGAATGATCAGCACTGCTTACATTACAGAGATATTGGCATATTTTTCAGGTGGCCGGGCTATGATTGATAAATAATTTCCGAATTCCCGAAAGTTTAAACCTTAAAAACTAGAACCTTTCAAAACGACTTGTACAAACTAAGTCTTGTTTTCGGTGCCTCCCAGTAAACAAAGACCAGTTAGGATGACGGCTTCTGCCCTCTGTGGCGTTACGTATGGGGGGAGGACGCCCATCCCCAAATGTTGTCGGCCAGTCGGTAAAAGAATTGACTCGGCGCGTAAAGACGCGATTTTTCTAACAGACGTTTTTTTCTGAAAATCAATCGGTAAATCCCTGCCCCTCCTCCCAAAAAAAGCGAAAAAATTTCTTGTTTAGTAACGCCTCTGTCTGCCCCACCTTAACTCCACCCGCCGTGACTCTTTATCGCACTTGCAGCATTCGGCTCAAGTGCCATGCACCAATCGCTTTTCCGTCGATTGTCTTCGGAAAACTGTCTGTGGGTCATTCAGGTGCAGTCAGGTGATGGTATTGGTGAGTTAGAGTACTTCCAGATGTGCTAGGGCCTGTCAAGCTTCATTATCCCGACAGACTGACTTCGAAATTTCACTGCCCGGATCCGACCATCCTGGGGGGAGTGGTGGGAGTGGGACGAAACATCTTGTAGCTTGCATTACAAAGCACATGTGTCATATGCTCGAGGACCGGAGTCCGGACTGGATCCCACAACTCTGGAGGGAGCTGTGGTGGGGGGGGGGGGCACCAGAAAATCTGTTGAACGCATAGGGTTGACGGATTGGGACAGTACTCGGTGGGAAGAACAAGCTTAAGCCCTAGATGCATCATTTTTAGGCCGAGGTGCAATCTCTCTGTACACTGTCAGAGGTTTCATAAGAGACAACAGAAGGATGCGCGGTTTCAACAGACCGCGTAAAAGACAACACTTGGGATGTTATCTGTTGTGTTGGAAAACATTATACATGAAATGTGATGTAGAACAAGCATTGCCAGGAAGAGCCCAAAAACAGCAAAAAAAGCATCTATTGGCTTTTTTGTTTGTCGTCATGATGATGGAAAATTCAGCAGATGCTTTTTGGCGATTTTCCGGCTCTTCCTGATGGCAACGCTTGTTATGCAAAACATTTTCAAATGCAACAAACAACATCCGAAGTGTTGTCTGTTAGAACCGCGCATCCTTCTGACAGTGTATTAGATTGCTCACAGCATCACTATCCGGATCGCGGCCAGTTTAAGCATTGTTCAAATAGATGTAATAAGCTTAAGAGCGCTATACGCGATGTTTACGTCTTAATACACACGCCCGTTCAAATAGGCAACCCGAGAGGTCCTCATGAAAGCGACGTTCGATGTTGCAACGTTGATACAATTTTTTGAGCTCTAAAAAGATCAGAAAAGGTTCTTAGTACTACTTGAAGTACAGGAGTCTGATTTGACGCCCATTATATTGTAAAAAAGCTATTCAGTTATCGGATGGACAGCATTGGACCTCGAACTAGCAATAACCAGTCGTAACAAAAGAAAACGTGTTCTTTCGAAGAAAAGTTGTTTCTTTAGCTTTCAACAAATAGAACTTTCGTGCTTCCTTTGGCAACCCTGGCGACGCTGCTCCTCTCCTCGGCCCGCTGGCGGAACCAACCAAGCGATCTGATTGGCCCTGCATAACGGAGAATAGGACCGAGCTCTATTCTCCTTATTCGCCTTATTACAGCGCGCTCCGAAGAAAAGAGGAATCTGTAATACAGCTTATACGCCCTATTACACCTTACTACACCTATTTGAACAACGTCTTACCGAGGCGGCTCTACGGAAAAACTGTCACACCTTCAAAATTCGCTCTATTCCAGCTCAGTGCTTCCAAGCGGACTGGTTTCTGTAAGTCCTCCGTCGTCTCGTTATCAACGCATGTAACATAGTAAATTAGATCCGCCAGTCGATGAGCAGAAAACCTACAGCCTTCTTCCCTAGCAATTGAAGTTTTGCACTATCCTTGGAGTGGAAAGTGAAATCCTATGTTCTGCTCATTGCCTTACGGATCCATTTACTATCTCCCTGTCAGAAGTCTTGATAATAGTTGCGTTTTTGCAGATACCATGGTATCTGATATACGGTCTAAAGTCGTTTTGCAGTTACCGTGGTAACTGATATTAAGACATCACGGTCCGACCGTGGTATCTGAAAAGTCATCTCACTTTCATCAAATTTTGTCAAATTGGTGAGAAAGAAGTTCGGCACAGTGATATAACTGGATATCAATTTTTCTTTTGGGATAACTTCGAAAAGTGCAATTTCGGCAATAGTCGTTTTTGCAGTGGACCGTATATCAGACACCACGGTAACTGCAAAAACGACTAATTACATAACCGGTTACCGTGGTAACAGATACCATGGTATCCGCAAAAACGCAACTAATGAGACAATAGGGGAGTTTAACCAGTCTGCTTTGAGCGCTATACTGGAAAAGCGAATTATGTCTCTAGTTTTTCCATTAAGTAAATTCTAGACGCCCTTTTTCGTACCACCCATTGTCCTTGCGACTCACTCTAGGAGAAAGGTTTCCTGTGTTTCTTCTTTAAATAGGAATGAGAGATGTCTGAGTAGTTCTCTATCACGGGGCTTTCTATTATTTTATGTGGAGTGCATTTTCGAAATTCATTTCAATGACTTTATTCACGGTGAACTCCTATTCATATCATAATGTCAACTGCTATTCATGGTGAAGAAAGAAAAAAAGCTACCTCAATACCCACTAGTAAAGAGAAGTGTAGTTTGAAAATATTGCTTACTAAGTTCTAGAAGTCGGGGATTTGGAATTTGTTTTCTGTTTGAACATATATTGGATGAATGGAATGGTTTTAGAAACCCCATTTCAAGCACAAAAGTGTGTCTAATTGAGTATACAAAAAAAAGAAAAAGAAAGAGTAGCCTAACAAAGTAAGGACACGAACAAATAGCCTACTTCAGATACAATCGTCAGATACAACTGAATTAGCGTTCATGTATCTAACACGCTACTTATTAATTAATAATTAGCGTATAAGTAGTTAGGCTGTTATTAAACTGGGAAGTAAAAGTAAACTTTCAAAAAACTTCGGAGTAGAGATAGTGTGTTGTCCCCAAATGAGACGCCTACCCCCCCCCCCCCGCCCTCCCGTCGTCCGTGCGTCGGTCCGAAAAGAACGCTGGCAGTCAGTTTTTGCCATATCCAGCCAGTTCGTCAACCCAATTTTTACAGTCCCATTGAAACATTTATTTCAGGTCATATCTTGTAAAGTGTTATTAGTTAATTTGTTGTCGTTTTTGTGTTTTTCGTATCATTCGCCTCTTCTAGCTTGAACCAAAAAGCGGGTAATAAATAAATAAATAAAATAAAAATAACTTCTGACCATTCTTTTCACAAACAAACTCCTTTATCAACCCCCCCCCCCCCAAGAAAGCTAGGTACATCACAGTCAGGTACACTAGGGGAGCCATCAGAAGCAATCTCATGTGAAAACAAAGGGAAAAGTACACATTAGGAGTGAGAAAGGATAGCAAGAATAGAATAGTCTTGTATTGATTTTAAATAAATAAATAAAATATGTAATTTTTCCTTCTGAGATAAAACTATTTTGATACCGGTTGGTTTTAGCCCGACCTGGTTCAATTTTTGAGATTTTTGCGGTTTTTGGCTCTAATTCTTTTCCCAGAGAATGGGGGAGAAAGAGTTCACGTTGCGAGGGTCAAAATTCTTTTAAAAAAATGATCGGCCGTCTGCCATCTCCGAATTTCAAGAGAGTCAAGTTTATAAATGAAAAGGAGAGACTTTTTGACTTTTGTGGATGATCACGATTGCCCTCTTTTCTATGCTTTATGTGACCAATACTCCTCAAACTTCAGTAGCCTATAGTGGATCGTGAACTTGCAGGTTGTTCTGGCGACCCGTTGGAGCAGTTGAGGCCGGGCGGAACGATACCAAGTCCCGATCTCTCACCATACATGGTCTGAAAGATGGAGTTCCCTATGAACTTGTTATTAAGGCTGGTAACCACTACGGAATCAGCAAGCTCACCGAGCCCGTCAAGTTCAGCATTGATGACTCGACGATCATTTATTTCAGCAGTCCAGGTAAGATTCAACCTTAAAGCACCTGCGACAAAGAAGTGATCGTCCATTAGTATTCCATCAGCCCGTTCTGACTATAAAAAAAAAAAAGGGTACCAGCATCAGTCTATACAGGCCTAACTGGCGACGCTGATCTCTGCCCTCAGCCAGGAAGTGCAATGGGCGGTTGACTATCCATCCTGGTGCCTTCGCATACCGTTCCTGTCACTTTTCCCAGATTTATATTCAAACAATGCATAAAATGGATACGTCAGCTACGACGTCAGCTCCTATCTGAAGTATTCGTTGTATGAATTGTTTGAGTATATGTTTCCCCGTCAGCTTGGGCTCTAGGAGTGTTTTTTCTTCCCCAGATTTCTCCAGGTGCCCATTTGAAGCTGGGTAGACTTTGGCTTGTCTTGCAGGGTTACGCCACAAACCCCGCCCCAAAAGAAACGATAGGCAACACCGAGACTCTAACCAGCGACCCTTTGCTTACGAGTTTGGCGCAGAAATGGGCGAATCCGATCCTGGATTCGGATTCGAATCCAGGATTCGTCCCTTTGGCCGTCCCTTTTTGCTTCTCAGGCTGGATTCGGATTCGGATTGCAAACCCCAGTATTACGAATCCGCTCAAATTTTAGTATCCCAGTTTTTACATAGTGGCTTAGGCAATCAGTTTGGTTGGTGTCCACCACCAGTCATCCTCAGTTGACTACCACGTTATCTGATTACCTTAGATATCAATGCTTTTTGTCACCTCTGATTTTTAAACTATAACCTATGTACATGATTTGATTTTTGTTAAAGTCGGATTGGAATCCGAATCCGGATTCAAATCCTCAGCATGAAATGATGGATTCGGAATCGGATTCGTATCTTGCCCTGGATTCGGATTCAAATCCTTTCATGATCAGATTCGCCCATCTCTGGTTTGGCGTGCTATCCATTCGGCCAGGACAGACAGCACATATAGTGAATCATGTTCGACTCCGCTGAACGGAAAAGTCAGTCGAGGTTTATTCCAGCGATATTTCGGCCCTTCTTTTGTCAGCTGCTGCAGGTTCGTTCTTTTAGCTACAGTCAGACGAGGACCCATGCCAAGATGGGCTGAAATTCCGCTGGAATAAATCTCAGCTGGCTTATGCCTTTAGCGCCGTCTATAGTGATCGTCCAGACTTCATAGCCTATAACGAACTGGAAAACGGAATTTTTGGGGAGCGGAAATTTGAGTGAATGTAGAGCGTGTTCCGCCCATTTACCGTAGTTATTACGCATGACGTCACGGATTTCTATTTTCGCTGACGTCAGGTTTCTATCTTCGGCAAAAATATCGTGCCACGGTCTAATCGGGCTGATCACGTCACAGAGATCGTAGTTATCACGCTTACTACGCTCCCGAGCGTTGTAAGCAAATAGTTACTGTTAGTTACTATTTCGAGAAGGTTGGAACGGTCTGCGTAGTAACTTTTCACGAGGTGGAACGAAAATAGTAACTAATAGTTACTGTTCTTAGAAGGGTGAACACGCTCGTACTTTTATGACGCACTGGATAGGAAGGAAAATAGCGCAGTATAAAGAAAGGAAAAAAAATCACACTGAGCTTCCAGTGACGATGTAAATGCATAGATGCAAAAAAGAAACAAAAAAAGACAAAAAGAAGGATAATTGCCCTAAAAGATACGCATCGAAGGTAGAACACAGGACAAGTGAGAAAATCAGTGAGGTGTCGTTAGGGGGGTTGGAATGTATCATATGAAATTTGGGTCTCCGCGTTTAAGTGTGGATGGAGCAATTACGGAAAGTAGGTTGCATTAGTATTCTAAGGTAAAGACAGGTCCTTTAAAGTATTTTTTTTTTAGTTTCAGCTAATCAGTCTGCCGGTGTGACAGTTGGAGTCATAATGGGACTCCTGGTCGTTATTGGATTTTCTCTTGTTGGATACTTCATTTATAGAAGAAGGATTTTGATATTCTCCAACAAGCTAGCCAATGGAGTGTCGTTTTCCAATCCGGGATATGGAAATAACGATACTGTGCAAGTAAGTGGTAGACTCGTTTGTTCTTACCTGGGAATTTGGTGTAATATTTACCTCAGCCTGTTATGTGAGGCCCGTGACGTTTTTGTGACGTCACGAAAGAAATAGGGAAATTCGATTAAATTAATATTGCAGAATATATATAGAGCCGAGCGGCCAGCGGGGCTCCGGACGCGTTTACATTTTTAAACCGTTTTAGCAGGGACCCATACATTTCCTATAATGACTCGCCATTCTGGGGGCTTGTCAATAAGAGATTTCTGATGCTATGTTGACCGAACGGAAGATAGTTCGAGAAATATCCACGGTCAAATCACGTCCAAGGCCAGATAGACAAAATTTGGGATTGGCTGCTGGCGCCTTGAGGGAGGAGTCTCTTTGGCGCGCATGTCCAATGAGGCAAGCAAGAATGCCGATTCGACCCAAGTAAAGTGGGATTTTTGGAAAGTGGGCAAGGATCGGACAACATAGCAACATAGAAGCATAGGAAATGACAAGCCCCTGTAAAAGAAATTTATGGGTCCAAGGTTCTAGGGACAATCAAAACAAATCATTTTGTATGACGTCACGGGCCTCACATAATCAGCGGAGGTTTAGCGGTACTGTACAAGGAAGCTTTTGTTCCTCGTTTGTTCTTATCTGGGAAGCTGTGCTGACGACCCAAGACGTTAACAGTAGGAAAGACAGGAAACTCCGCGGAAATCGGTTCCGTGACCTTATCCAAGATGAAAATACTGGAAAGGATCGGATGAAGTAATACCTATTTTTCCGGAACTGCTAAATTTCAGTCTAAGCGCTGTCTCGTTTGCCCGCTTGTTCTGCGAGTGCCAGAAATGAAGGAACCCTCGCATTATTTAAAGCAATATTTCGCAGCAACATTTCAAATTCAAATTCATTGTATTCCCCAAATATTCTTTTACAACGAATAGCATAGGACGTCAACGAAAATAATAACACTTTTTGATTTATCAATGTCTTACGGCGGTTACATTTAAACGACAACAAGTATAAATAAAAGTCGACAATTCATAAAATATCAAAATAATCGGCAAACATATATCTACAATTATGAAATGACAATATATACAGTTACACTAGGTCAACAATACCCCGAATTTTTACGGGTCATTTTGTTGTATCGAGTTAAAATGTTTCACGAAATACGGCACGAAAGACTTGAGAAAACGATCCGACGAAGCAGCTGGAGGCATTTCTAATAGTTGGTGTTTGAGATTTTTTGATCCCCGGGTTATTTTCTCTTGTCTACTGATTTGAAAGCTTGGAAGTATTTCACGATGATGATCGGAATTCAACAGAGACATCCCAAAATTCAGCAAGAGCTGATGTCTTCGCTGGCTCAGTGTCATCAGATTCAGTTTTGAAAGACTTGTATTGTAATCAGTGTACGAGGGTCCAAGAATAATTTTGCACGCCCGTTTTTGTATTGACTCAATCTTGTCACTCTGCTCAATAGTTAGAGAGGCATGCCATAGACTACAAGCGTACTGGATCCTCGTCAGGCTGTCGAACTTGAGGGACAGCGTTGGGGATTAAGAAACGAACCTACAATCCCCGACGTTGTCCCTGATGTTCGATAGCCTGACAAGAACCCTTGCCAAGAAGGGCCGAAATATCGCTGCCAAAGCATCGTAGCTGACGTATCCGTTTTATCCCTTGTTTGAATATATGTTTTCCATTCAGCTTGGGCTCGTGGAGTATTTGAATACACCAAAACCAGGCTCTGCTTTTAGCAGATTCCCCGTGGCTGTTTTGAGCTTTTTGCCAGGCCGGTTTGCTTCTAGCAAAACACGGAAAAACTTACATAACCAGCTTTTCAGACGACTGAGCTTCTCGCAAACAGTCGGATCGGAAGCATTATGCGCATCCAAAGTAGCGAAACAAAAGTGTTTTTACCGCTAGGGGATAGGAGGAGGTATGTGGGAAGGGGCTTAAGTGGGATAGGTCCTTACTACTGCCCCATGTGTGGGTATATGAATGAGAATGTGGTGCACCTGATGTGTGAATGTGGTGAATTGGATGGGTTAAGGGAAGAAGTGTTTGGAAAAGGAGTGTATGATGAGGAATCGATGGTTAAAGTAATGAAGGATGAATGCTTTACGGGAGTTCGCCAGTTGGTAAGATTCCTTAAGCTTTCGATGAAGCATCGAGAAAGGTTTATTTAGGCCTAGTTAGCCTAGTTGGAATTATTGTTTGCCATGGCCCTCGGGCGTTTTGTGCAAATATATATCATATCGTATCATATCATATGCGTGGTGTAGTTTTGGAGGGCTTAAAATGTTCCGTACGAAGTACGGGTCTCGAGTGTAAGGACGGATAGAGCGATTACGGAAGTAGGTTAGCATTAGTATTATAGGTAAGACATGTTCTTTGAATTTTAACTGAAAAGCCAACTCATTTGTGTGTCATTTAATTGGATACACTGAATTATTTGGATTCTGCAAAGGGATTTTTTGATTTTGCACAATCTGCTCTAGTTATGAGGCTCAGAATATCTCCAGCCGTCCCCACAGCGTAAATTCTACTGTGACGCGGGAAATTTTAATCTCAAGACAAATGCGGCTTTTCAGTTGGCAGTGGTGAGATCGGTGAAGATTGTTTAGTGCCTGAACAAAAAAAAAATGATAAATCTTTCTCGTAAGGCATACAGCAAAAATACAAGCGCATAGAGGCACCAAATCACACGGAAATTCCACTATTTGAAAATCGATTATTCGTGAATAGTGGAACAACGGAGTAACTCATTTTTAGCGGGTCTTCAGGCCAATTTAAGTGAATAAGTGATGGGTAACTAGATTGTCCTATCCTAGCCCTTTTCGGTTAAACTTTAAGAATTGCCGAATCCCAACTTCGTCTACTTAATCGATATACTTCATTATTTAGATTATCCAGTCAGAGGTTACTGCCGATTCAACTGAGCCCCCAACACTGCCTTCGCAAATCAGCACCAGCAACGACTGGCGGCAAGAGACCCTCCAGGCCCCGAACGCCACCAATCCAACTGGCGCAGACAATCCGACAATGTATGAAGAGCTTCGCCTAGGTTCAAACGGCGTAGGATTCAAACGCTTAAAGTGAACTTTTTCGCGTGCTACCTCTGCCTAGAAAATGTCGTTTAAGAAATGTCGGGTTCAGATTTGGCAGGGACCCATAAATTTCCTGTAATGCCTCGCCATTCAGGGGGCTTGTCAATAAATGATTTCTGATGCTATGTTGACCGAACGGAAGATAGTTCGAGAAATACCCACGGTCCAATCAGGTCCAAGGCCAGATAGACAAAATTTGGGTTTGGCTGCTGGCGCCTTGAGGGAGGAGTCTCTTTGGCGTGCACGTCCAATGAGGCAAACAAGAATGCCGATTCGACCCAAGTGGGATTTTTGGAAAGTAGGAAAGGATCGGACAACATAGCAACATAGAAGCATAGGAAATGACAAGCCCCCTGTAAAGGAAATTTATGGGTCCCTGGATTTGGATAGATGTGTGGATCAGCACCTCTACTTCTTCTGATCGATCCTTTTGCAGTGTCTTCCACTGTTTGTTGTATGTCGAGCAGTTTTCTCGAGGCGTTTTTCCACGAAATATTTTTGTGCCACACATGTGTTGGTCGCGGAAACAAGTGTGTGCCACACGCTCGACCCACAAGCCGGAACTCGGGAAACGCCGTTTTGTCTTTTTTTTTTGGCGGCGACTTCAGATGTCTGAAAGTAAAAATAAAATCAGACAAAATGAACTTCAAGCTTACGTCCTTGCCATCCAGTGCTTCCACTCGGAGCACTCTCAAAATAAGTAGGCTCCTCTGAAAAGTAAGTATTTAGTAAGTAGAAATTTTTACTGAACCTGTCAGAAATTTCACAGACAATTTTAGCTTTAATTTAAAATTATCAAGTTTTGGAAACTGTGACCAAACATTGCTGAAACTATGCGCCGCAGGCGGAAATTTCGAAAATATGTCTCTTTTTGCTAAGATATAGAGATTTTATAACTTTTTATAACAAATGACTCTCTTCAGGAGAAGACAAAAAGGTACCTGGAAAATAAGTAGTAAATAAGTAGGTAAGTAGATTCGAAATTTGGTAAGAAGAAAAGGCCGAAAATAATTATTCTACTGCCAAAATAAGTAGAAGTGGAAGCACTGTTGCCATCCTGTACTAGATGGATTCTCAACTGTCTGTCCATGTTCTTGATAAAGCAATATAATTTTAATCTACCGATAAATTTGAATTTCCCACCAGCCTTAAATACCTTGTTGATCGTGGTAACACACTTGTGGGCCATACAAACGACCGCGGAAACACTTTTTTTTATACACAGACAATTTGTGGGATCACGGAAAAATAGTTGCGTTTTTGCTGATACCATGGTATCTGATATACGGTCTAGAGTCGTTTTTGCAGTTATCGTGGTATCTGATACCACGGTCAAAAGGCGTTTTTGCAGTTGTCGTGGTATCTGGCCAGTTACCGTGGTAACAGATATTCAGATATCACGGTCCGACCGTGGTATCTGGTCGTGGTATCTGGAAAACGCATCTCACTTTCATCAAATTTGTCAAATTGGTGAGAAAGAAGTTCAGCACTTAGTGATGTAACTGAATATCAGTTTTTAGTTGGGATGACTTCGAAAAGTGCAATTTTGGCAATAGTCGTTTTTGCAGTGGACCGTATATCAGACACCACGGTAAATGCAAAAACGACTAATTGCACATCCAGTTACCGTGGTAACGGATACCCTGGTATCCGCAAAAACGCAACTAATGTCTTCGACAATCTATCTTAACGCTTAGATAAACTTAAATCCGTCATTAACTTGTAAATTGCCTAGAGCGTTGAAAATATAGTTACTTCGATTCTCCGACAATATCTTGACGTGCAGATAGCCTTAAAGCCCTCATCTGAACTTGTAATTATCTTCAGCGTTGAAAATTCAGCTACTTCGAATATCCAACAATATCTTGTTTTGCGTTACAACCTTACTAAGTTTCAAGCTTCAGGCATCATTTTCATCAAAGTAACTCAACCAGTTCGGTATCATGAAAATAATAAAGTATAATTAAATACTAAACGAGTTGAGTTGGTCGAGTAATCCGAAGGTATAGTTGGAGAATTCGCAGTAAGTGAATCAAAACGTCCGGACAATCTATCTTAACGCTTAGATAAACTTAAATCCGTCATCTTAACTTGTAAATTGCCTAGAGCGTTGAAAATATAGTTACTTCGATTCTCTGACAATATCTTGTCTTGCGTTACAAGCTTCGTGGGCGGAAAAATGCCTTAGACAATCTATCTTGACGTTCAGATAGCCTTAAAGCCCTCATCTGAACTTGTAAATTATCTTCAGCGTTGAAAATTCAGCTACTTCCAATATCCAACAATATCTTGTTTTGCGTTACAACCTTACTAAGTTTCAAGCTTCAGGCATCATTTTCATCAAAGTAACTCAACCAGTTCGGTATTATGAAAATAATAAAGTAAAATTAAGTACTAAACGAGTTGAGTTGGTCGAGTAATCCGAAGTTGGAGAATTGGCAGTAAGTGAATCAAAACGTCCGGACTGTAATATCTAAAGCTGATCAGTTGATTTGATCTAATTTATTATTCGGGTAGAGGTGCTGATGATATTTGGCCGATGAAGTGCTGATAGTGGTGTATCAAGTTAGCAATTCCAGATTGATTTGGTATTATTGCTGTGCCATAAAGGGGTATATTTTGGTTGGGGGTGATGGGGTAGCCTGTATAGTGCGTGCTGAAAACAGCTTCTTAAAATGCTCAAACTGTAAAATTCGATAAAAAATAGTGTATATTTTGTGATATCTGTGGATCCGTCCGAGTGAGAAACTGGATATTATAGGAGGGTAGTGGCGAGTTCTAGTTCTTTCTTCTTCTGTTTTTTTTATTTACGAGCGAGTGAATGTTACTAGGATCTGTGATTGTTTTATAATACGGAAAAAAGTAAATTTTCTAGAAAAGAAAAGGTTGTGTCGCATTAGATATTGTTTTTTCCGCGCCATCAGGTAGGCTATCCACGCTATTGCAAATAACAGCTTCTTGTCGTTTTCGTGGACCTGGTACGAGATTTTCGGTTTTTTTTTCTTGATCAGCTATAGTTATCACTCTAGAATGATATGCGAGGGATAACTAGCTGCAGATCCAAGAATAAAAACAAAAAATCTTGTTTTTTGATTAATTTTGCAATGAGTGGTCAGCTTGGCCTTCTATATGTACGCCGACCGTGCGCAACTCGGACAGTGGCCTAAGAATAGACGGGGCACCGGGGGGGGTCGGAGGTCCAGCCCCGGCTGTTTCTTTGTGCCAGTTCAGCGCAGCATGTAATTTGTGTTTTCCCAAGAACTCCGGTTTGCATTGCAAATCCCATACAGGTATAGCATCTTTTTTCCAAAGTGTAAAGCATTGTGTAATAAGCTGAATAGCGCTATACGCGATGTTTACTGCTTAATACACATCCCTGTTCAAATAGGACGGGAAAAGGTTCTTCTCATTGCAGCGTTCGGTGTTGTCACGCTGATACAATTTTTCGAGCTTGTAAAGATCAGAAAAAGTGTTCTAAGTACTTACTTAGCACTCACTACCTAGTACAATTTGACACCCGTTCTGCGCTCTTATATTGTAAAAAGCTACCAAAGTAACGGATGGACAGCATTGGTCCTAATAATAAGCAGTCGTAAGAGAACAAAATGTGTTCTTTTGAAGAAAAGTTGTATTTCAGGAAATACCTGTTTTATAATTTATTACAATGGGATGGGAAGATTTTACTGCCTCTTAGAATCATCTGAGCTCGCATCTGAGGACCCCTTATCGCCGTCTCTTATGAGGAACAAGCGGCCAGACGACTCTGATTGATCTTCCTTTCAAGAACCCCACTTGGGAACCCAGTAGAGCAGTAGCGGAGCACAGTGTCCTGAAATCCAGAAACCTAAAACGCCGCTATCCTTTTGGCTCCCCTCAGATCATTAGCTATATAGCGAAAAGGTTTCTTGGAGGTAAACCTATAACCCTGCCAATGAGACAAAGGGTAGGAGTCTTTGGAGCTGGGGTCTCGCCGACAGTGTTTAGGTTAGGACAGGTTCACTGCTTATTGCCCAGAAACAGCGTGTGGACCATTCTCACTACTCTTTTAGCGCCATCTAGTGGCTTAAGCTACTTTTGAAATTAGCTTTCAGTCTATGGCATTAGATGGCAGTTCATGGAATAGTTTTCCTATTCGTGCCGAAAAACCTGGAAGGAATACTCTATATGACCAAGTCCAAAACACGCCAGTGATCCTTAGGAAGAAGGAGTAAACGTCTCCGGAACGATTCAAATCCTGTGTCAAACAATCACGGCGATCTTTGGGAGCAGCTGTGATACCACTTCTGCCTTTCTTCCGCTAGGTACCCGGAGAGGCCGGAGATTTTGCATCGGCAAGGAGAGAGTCATCAAGAGTACTTGGCCAACCCGTTGCTGAAAGAAAAGCTTTTTGGGAAAAATTACAAGAATCTGTGGATTATGTTCAGAAAAACCACCCGTTTTTCGCAGTAAATTTACTTGGGGATGGGAATGAATTAAGTACTGATTCACTAGCATCATCGGTAAAGCTAAAAAACATCAGATGTCACATAGGGGTAGAGGGTTTGAAAAGTAGTTAAGTTCCCTACTACAAAAGGCGGAACAAAACTTGACGTTATTCTGACTAGTATAGATGAGTATTACCAGACACCTAGTGAACTAGCACCGCTTGGAGGGAGCTATCACTTTATGATACAGTGGAATCCTTTAAGAAAAATTAAGATTAATTATTCCGTGACTGAAGTTACGAGCAGACCCATTACTGATTCTGGTCTTGTTTCTTTTGGTAATTGGATTACTTCAGAAAAATGGGGGGATGTTCTTTCGGTTCAGGATTTAGATTCACAAGTTGAAACGTTCCACGATAAATTGAGGGCACATTTTGAACTGTGTTTCCCTGAAAGAAAACGAAAGTTTTGTTCTTCCGATAAGCCATATATTAATTCAGAAATTAAACTTAAATTTATGAGAGATGAAACACCCACAGTCACAGCAAATGAATTAAATGTCCATTTTTCTTCTATAGTTCAAACTTATCCTCCCCTATCCCATCCGGTGAATGAATCTCACGTGTCAAATACCCAGGATAAGAAAACACCTAGTCCCGGTGATGGTAATTACGAAATCCCTCTAATAACTATGTCAGATGTAAGAAGTCGATTGTCTAAACTTAAAAGAACGTCAGTAACCCCTTTTGACATCCCTGTTCAGTTGATTAAAGCTTTCTCTCCAGAGCTGTCTGTTCCTCTTACGAATATTTACAATAAAATGACTCACCTTGGACAATACCCCAAAAAATGGAAGATGGGATTTATAACCCCAATACCTAAAAAGGGTGGGTCTAATGATTTTTCGGGGGTAAGACCAATAACTGTAACGTCAATTTTTAGCAGGGTTTATGAGGGATACGTCGCTTGTTGGCTAAAAGAACATATAAAACATATAATTGATAATAAGCAGTTTGGGAACATCCCGAAAGCATCAACAACCCATTATTTGGTCAGTTTACTGGATTTTATACTAAAAAATCTTGATGAACCGGGTAAGTGGGTTAACTTACTCGCAATTGATTTTAAAAAAGCTTTTGATTTAATTGACCACGAAATTCTGCTGAAGAAAATGAAAGAAAAAAATATTCCTGAATTTATTGTAAATATTATTGCGAGTTTTTTTACTAATAGAGAACAATTTGTAAAATATAAAAATTGTTTTTCTGATCCACAACAAGTGTTTTGTGGTGTTCCGCAAGGTACGGTTCTTGGTCCACTGTGTTTCTTGATTATGATTAATGATATCGCCGAAGATCATGAGGAAAGGTGGAAATACGTAGACGACCTGTCTTTAGTTGAAGTTCTTTTGAGGAATTTCAAAAGCCAGGCTATCTCCACAATCCAAGAGATTGCCTCTGAGGCAAGGTCTCATAATATGGTTGTTAATAACGATAAGTCAGCAATTATCCCCTTCTCCTTTCTAAAGTCACAGCCTCAGTACAACCCTCCAATTCCACCCCATATTCTTACTGATTCAATTACACTCCTTGGACTAATTATTTCTTCAGACCTAACTTGGCATAAAAACACTTCGAATATTATAAAAAAGGCTAATTCGGCGATTTATATGCTCAAAGTACTGAAAAAGTTTAAAGTGCCAAAAAAAAAGATGATATTACTCTACTGTATGTTTACTCGTCCTCTACTGGAATACGCTTGTCCAGCCTGGCATTATGGGCTAACTAAGTGCGAATCAGATAAGATCGAGAGGGTTCAAAAGCGATCCCTTCAAATTATTTACGGTGGGTGTAAAATGCCGTACTCATTCCTTCTGAATGAATTTAATCTTCCTACCCTATCGGCGCGCAGGGAACACCTTTGTACAAATTTTGGACTGAAACTCCTTGGTAATCCCACTTATCGCCATTTCCTGCCTCCTCCTCATGTTCCCGAAAGAAGCCGACCCGAACGAGATGTGGCTACGAAAGTTCCAAAACTCGCGCCTATCTCTTGTAGAACCGAGCGGTACCGCAATAGTTTCGTACCCCGATTTTTGGAAAAGTACAATCAGCTGATGTAATACGTTATCGGTTGTTTACAAGTTTATGTATTGGTTGTTCTTGTTTTGTATGTACAGTGACAAAGATCTACCAAATTGCTCGCGCATGAAATGTTGTATCCGCTTATTTTTCACTAAACATTAAACACACTCCATCGGCTCCGCCAATCCGTCTGCAGCATAGATGGGTGGAAATGGCACTTTCCGAAGAAGCTTGCTCAGAGGCGTCATCTCAAGAATCGTTGGGGGAGGGGGGGTAATTTTATCTAAATCTAAATGTGACTCTGACATGCCTTACTAAATGCTGCGTGCTTTTGGTTTTACAAGCAAAATCAGCAGTGGAGAGGATTCAAACTCCAATCCTATATCCAACTCAGGTTCATTTATTGATATACTTTTACTTCTACAAAAATAAAAATTCTTCTGAACTAAACTTCTACAAAAATAAAATCGTGTGTGCCTTTTTTCACATCACGGTCTAATGCGAAGACATAATGTTTTTATATGTATGAAACTGAAGTTAGTTATGCTACGATGGTTTCTGGATATACCAATAACTCATGATGGTTCCAAAACCCTAGCAAAAATTCTAGTCCGTATGCATACGAAACTGATCAACATTCACCTATCCAAAACATAAATGAACAAGTTTAAAGGACACATGGCACTAAATAATGATTTCGCTAAGATGTAACTGAGATAGTTCATAATTTTAAAACTAAGCTGTGCTTCTAGAAAATTGCACGAGGCTTCGGCCTGTTTTATCCTCTTTCCATGTCCTTTGCCTTGGATGACAAACTTGGCAAAATTTGCATAACCGGTCTTCGGACGAATAAGGTTTGCGGAAAGAATGATCGCGAGTCTGATGGGAATTGTACAACGTGGCAAGTGTGGTAATCAGCGTTATGCTAACAGACTAACTTATGAAGAAATGGATGGAAGAAATGGAACTTATGAAGAAATGGAAGAGAACGAGAAATGGATGAAAAGACTACTGAAGTAGAATTAATTACTATCATAAGTACTACCAAGAACAAATAAACCAATAGAAACTTCGTCTTTGGTTCGTCTTCGTCTTCGAGCTGGAGCCACACTTGCTGAGCGCCGAGTTGACGCCCGTGTACTTCCCTCTTAGCTGCTGCTCATTGAAAGGAAAAGACCGTAACAGGCGTGTACATGACCCGCCTCAGCTGTGACGTCACAAGGCTAAACAACCAATAGTGTTTTACTCTCTATTTTCTTCTCCGGGCTCTACTGCGATAAGCTGTTGTAGAGGTAACGATTTGTGATGTTCCTCGTAGCTCCTAACCTCCGCTCGTTTGCATCGATAATGGATTCGACTCCGCATGGTCGCATCGCAGTGATCGGGAGACGGAGGTTCTTTTGCTTTCTTTGTTGTTGGAACGACGTGTCCTTTGGAGCGTGTTCCACCCTACTTAAAATGGTTGCTACGCATGACGTCACGGCTTCTGGCTTTTTGGCGTCAAGGCTGGAACGAATTTGTCTATTTTCGTCAAAATACCGTGCCACGGCTTAATCAGGCCCATCACGTCAGAGCAGGGACCCATAAATTTCCTGTAATGCCTCGCCATTCAGGGGGCTTGTCAATAAGAGATTTCTGATGCGCTCTTGACCGACCGTCCGGTAGTTCGAGAAATACCCACGGGGATAGAATACGCGACTATCCAAAATAGAATACGCGACTATCCAAAATAGAATACGCGACTATCCAAAATGTATTGGCTGCTGGCGCCTTGACGGAGGAGTCTCTTTGGCGCTCAGATCCAATGCGGCTAACAAGAACGCCGATTCGACCCAAGCGGAATTTTTGGAAAGTAGGAGAGGGTCGGGCAACATAGCAACATAGAAGCATAGGAAATGACAAGCCCCCTGAATGGCGAGGCATTACAGGAAATTTATGGGTCCCTGGTCAGAGAAAGTAGTAATATCGTAACATTATCGTAGCAAATATTTACTATTGGTCATGAGTGGCGTTTTTGATCGCCAATTAGTTCGGCGATAGCGTAGCCGTTTGACTTGTTGGCGTTTTTGACGTTCGCCAGAAGCCGATAGCCGTAGCTGTTTCTTCTAATTTCTGTTTTTGTGCTCAACGGCTAACGTCTATCGCCTAAATTCCTGTCCATCGCCTATCGGCCTAGGACTCGCCGATAGGCGATGGACGTTGCCTCCAATGGCTATCGACTATCGAAAACAGTAAATAAGCACGAATCGGCAAACTCCCTTCGTCTACCGGGGAAATTTCATCGGCGATCAAAAACGCCACTGAGCGTGTCCGAAAGCTCAGAAACGAACGAAAATGCTGAATTAATTCAGCATTTTATGCAGCATTTCGCTTTCGGACTTAAATTTTCGCTCAGTTAATGCAGCATTGATCTTGTTCCACCCTACTTAACGTGGTTACTACGCTAGTCACCGTAGTTACTACGCTAGGCTGGAACGCTTTTTTCTTTTTTCGGTCAAATATCAGGCCGCGGGCTGATCGGACCAATCACGTTACAGAGATGCGTAGTTACTACGCTTACTACGCTCCCGAGCGTGGTAAGCAAATAGTTACTATTTTAAGAAGGTTGGAACGGTCAGCGTAGTAACTTTTCGTGAGGCTGGAACTGAAATAGTAACTAATAGTTACTATTGGTAGAGGGGTGGAACATGCTCATTAATTCAGCATAAATTCATCGAAAAATTCAGCGAAGATGCTAAATTTTACGCTGAATTTTCAAGAAGAAACTGGGGAGCTGGCGATTAAGGCTAAATTTCGGAATTAGAAGTGTCAGAGAAGAAATAAAAAAACGTGTCCGAAAGCTTTTAGTGCTGTAAATGCTGCATTTAATGCTGCATATAAGGTAAGAGCTTTCGGACGAAAAAAGAAATAAAAATGCAGCATTAAATGCAGCATTTACAGTCCTGAAAGCTTTCGGACACGCTCACTATTATTTCGAGAAGGTTGGAACGCTCAGCGTAGTAAAGGTCGGGCTTCACTACCCAGACGCCCCAGAATCTGGGGTCCGGATTATGTGAAGACGGTCCCAAACAGAAATCAAATCAAATGTCTCTTCAACAGTCCACTTTTGTGCATTTTTCAGCACTTATGTCATTTTCTTAGATTTTACCACCTCAGCACAATAATTTCTCCAAGTCAAATGAAAACTACTTTCAAATTCCCGCTTCTTTTCACCCAGAATCCGGGGATCTGGTAGATTTTCTACCAGATTCCCGGACGTGTCCGGGGTACTTTCAGACCGTTTCAGACCTGTCTTCACAACCCATACCGGTATCGAAGAAAATGGAACCCAGAATCCGGGCGAAAAATCTGGGTAGTGAAGCTCGACCTTACATTTTCACGAGGTTGGAACGAAAACAGTAACTTAAGAGTTACCAATAGTTACCATTGTTAGAAGGGTGGAACACGCTCTTAAGCTTGCCAACCTGCCCGATAAATTTCGTCAGCTTTTCTATACTTTTTACTGCCACCTAACAGTCACACTACTTGTTCAGAAGCTACTTTCTCAGGCACTAGATGGCAAGATAATCGACCGGTTTTTCTTGTTTGCGCAGCCGCTTAGCATTCAGAGAGCATCTCGCTGGCTCAAGCCAATAAAATCGGCAAGCGCATAAAAGTCGGTCTCTTTTCCGTTTGTGTTTTCGTAGGGCGAAGAAGGGACTGTGATTTGTAAATCTCTCTTTTTACTTGTGTTGATAAATAAAGAAGAAATAAACAATGCCCGAAGCAGCAAAAGTGAACGGAGTACACGAAAATGGAGACGAAGTTGAAACCTTCCTGTTCACATCAGAGTCTGTAGGCGAGGGTCATCCAGGTCAGTTTTGTTTCTTTATTTGAAGGTATTTTGGATCTTTATTCTAGCCTACCATTTAGCCTGAAACTGCATTGTTTAGGTTTAAGTAGCTGTTCAAATAAGTACTTACTGTAAGTGTAGGCTATGTCAGTTTTTTTTTCAAAAGAATAAAGAGTTTATTCTTTGTTGGTTTACCAGGTGACAATGCAGACCTGAACAGAAAAAAACAACAGGGGGTTACTGTCTGAAAAGCGATTGGTTTGTTACCCAGGCCCAGATCCATCATTTAGTTGGGGAGGAGCGGGGCAAAACTGAGGGAGGCAGCTGGGAGGCAGGACCTCTCAGTTTTCTTCATCCTTAAGAGTTCGGAGACAGAACCCCTCTTCTCCTGGCCAAATTTTGATGTTTGGAGCCTTGTTTTGCCAAGTTTTATTTGGCAGAGGAGTGGGGCCCGATGAAAAACATCCGAGAATTAGTCGTATGGAGTCATACGAAAAAGTAGCATGCAGTAGTAACTGTTGCTACTAAATGCTACTACTAGCAAACTGGAGGCTAACGGATACTACTACATAAGAAGATTAACCCAGTCGGAGGCATGTTTATCAAGTATTCCATACTACACTACTACATATCACTAATCAAACTACTCCATACTACTACGTACCATTCCATGCAACTTTTTCGTACATCTACCATACTACTACACAGTCGAAGAATTTTTCATCAGGGGCAATGGCCTGTACCAGGGCTGTACCTGGGATGTACTGTTTCAGAATCAAAAACTAGATCTAGGCTATAGATGTTGACCTATCCATTGATTCAGACTTGATTGTTTGCTTTCAAGTTAGCCAAAGGCCTTGACAGCTTTGCTGGTCAACTACCTGCTAAATTTGAGGTAGCCTACCCTAACGAAATAAAATATTGACCATCTGAGTGAAGTTCAGAAAATCAACCAATCAGAAATCCTCTTATAGCGGAGTGGTGCCAGAAACCTTTTTATCCCATCAAGCAGCCTAAACTGATGGTCTTAACTTTTCAGACAAAATGTGTGATCAGATCAGTGACGCCGTTTTGGATGCCCATCTCAAACAAGACCCAAATGCCAAAGTGGCCTGTGGTAAGTGCATTTGCCTCACATCATTTTTTGCTGTGTTTTGTTTATAATATATTTTCATTTTTCGTTTGTTATTCTTTATTTCTTAATTATAATTAGACATACATTAATGTATGTTTTCCTCACTTAATTATTGGCCTGCATTTTTTCTTTTATTCCTTTTTCTAGCTCCCGTTCAGTATTTGCCGAGTTTTCGTTTATGCCACATTTTTTTCATTCATTATTTGCCGGCATTTTCGTTTCCTCATGCGTACGCACACGTGGTTTCTACGTTTTCTCAAGTCATGCTCTTGGCGCCTCTCACTCACAGACGCCCGGCATCGGTCGTCTGACTCCGAATTTCATCATACGAATTTGCTTACGATCTCTTGGGTGAATAAAAGCAACATTGTTGACATGCCTGTTGCGAGGGGTTGTTGAATTACCTTTCCCCTTATTACATGTGAGAATAAATTTGTCGTCTGTGGCGAGGGGTTGTTGAATTACCTTTTCCCTTATTACGTGTGAGAATAAATAGGATTTGTATTTACCGTCTTGCCATCCTAAAGGTTTCACTCGAATCTGAGCATTTTCGACAAATATTTGGTACCCCCTCTAACCCCCCACGAGGTCGGATCCTTGCAGTTAGGCCAACCTGCATATTTGCAATTGAAGGCGAATGGTATTTCTCCTAATTTACGTCTTCATGGGGATTGTCTTGTTAGGATTGTCGCCTGACCCATGGTCCACGGTTCGCCTGACCACTCCTGATCTAGTTACTGTTTGAAACTCTTAAAAAACAAAAACTTGTGTGATATTATAGATAGATTAATAGATATTTATAGCAAAGTAGCCCTAGCAACCACGCAGAATATAACAAACACGATCAAACATATTAGAAAAAAAACGAAAATCCTAGATATAACTTTATAACACTTAGATTAGATCCTTCCGATGCTTCGCTTCTAACCGGACGAACACCGCCAAATTTCTCGTTACTTGTTATCTATTTGCTTTAAGCATTGGTAATTAATCCTACCGCCAAGAGTCTTAGCAATGCCAAAGTAAGTTATAACCGTGTGTTCCGGCGTTTGTTTAAAGTTTAACTGAAAAGCCATCTCATTTTGTGTGTCATTTAACTGGATACACTGAATTATTTGGATTCTGCAAAGGGATTTTTTGATTTTCCACTATCTGCTCTAGTTATGAGGCTCAGAATATCTCCAGCCGTCCCCACAGCGTAAATTCTACTATGACGCGGGAAATTGTAATCTCAACACAAATGCGGCTTTTCAGTGGGCAGTGGTGAGATCGGTGAAGATTGCTTAGTGCCTGGACAAAACAAAATGACAAATCTTTCTCTAAGGCATACAGCAAAAATACAAACGCATTGAGGCACCACAAATCACACGGAAATTCCACTATTTGAAAATCGATTATTCGTGAATAGCGGAACAACCAAGTTACTCATTTTCAGCGGGTCTTCAAGCCAATTTAAGTGAATAAGTGATGGGTAATTAGATTGTCCTATCCTAGCCCTTTTCGGTTAAACTTTAAGCTACCGTGTATCGGTAGTGTTTCTTCGGCGCTCGTTTCGAGGAGATGCCTCACTTTTGATGAAATTCGCCGTAAGGCTAGACGGCGCTTCTGTGCCGTCTTTTAGACTCAAAGATTGACGTTATTAAATTTGCCACCGAGCCAGTTTTTGATTGCCTGCCTGTATGGCAGTCTCTTCTTGCTGCAACGCGGCAGCAGGAAGAGACTGCATGATTTTGTGATTTTTGGGATCCCAAAACGTAAGTGGAGGGATACCTATGACATCGCAAAAGTTGTCCGTCCGTCTGTCCGTCCGTCCGTCTGTCCGTCCGTCCGTCTGTCCGTCCGTCCGTCTGTCCGTCCGTCCGTCTGTAAGCACGATAACTCTCGAAGGGAATGAGATATTTTGATGAAACTTGGTGTGAGCATTCTTTGGGTCAAGAGTATAAGGTCGAGTTCGTAGATGGGCCCTGTAGCTTTACATTTAGGGGTGGGGGAGGGGGTTTAAATTATGGGGTAAGAAGACACGCTGAACACGAAAATGAAAACCATTTTCTCGCCGGACAAGTAGTTCGTCCGGAATCCGGCCAAAACCGGAAAGTTTGTTAAAAGTAGAAGTCTTATTTGAAGTTGATTAGATGTTCGATATAGGGGTAAGAAGGCATGCTGAACAAGAATGTGATAACTGTTTTCTCGCCGGACAAGTAGTTCGTCCGGAATCCGGCCAAAACCGGAAAGTTTGTTAGAAGTTAAAGTTTTATCTGTAGTTGATTAGATGTTTGATGTAGGGGTAAGAAGGCATGCTGAACAAGAATACGAAAACCGTTTTATCGCCGGACAAGTAGTTCGCCCAGAATCCGGCCAAAACCGGAAAATTTGTTAAAAGTTAAATTTTTATTTCAAGTTGATTAGATGTTGGATATAGGGGTAAGGAGATACGGTGAATCCGTTTTTGAGCTTTAGTTTTTCGCCGGACAAGTAGTTCTTGAATTTCGGCAGAACCGCAAAATTCACAGAAGTAAGCTAGGATCGTTTCGATCGGCTTATAGAGGTAAACGCACATGCTGAATCCATATCTGAGCTTGGATTTCTTAATGATTAGCTGTTTGGCCTGGCGAAGACTGGATCTGGCGAAGACAAAACCTAATTGTCTGGATCAAATATTGAATTTTTGGGATCCCATCGGAACCTTTGGTCTTGTTGTTGTTGTTGTTTTCTTTTCTATGTGTTTTTTTTTTCGTCTATGGCAATTTGCTGAATTAAAAGTATTCATTCATTCAGTTGTAGCGATCGTACCTCTGGAATAAAATGATAAGAGGGAGGAGCTAATTTTCTAATCACGCCAGACGGTGGAATGAAAATAGTTAGAGCATCGTAACTGATAACAACTCGGTCGAACGCTACCTTAGAATGAATTATTGATTCTTCCGCTTCTTCCAGAAACTGTGACCAAGACCGGTATGGTCATGATCTGCGGTGAAATCACATCGTCTGGAATTGTCGACTACCAGAAAGTCGTCCGTGACACAATCAAGCAGATCGGCTTCGACGATTCAGCCAAGGGATTCGACTACAAGACCTGCAGCGTTCTAGTCAACATTGAGCAGCAGTCGCCAGAAATCGCCAGCGGCGTACATTTGACAAGAAATGAAGACGAAGTCGGCGCAGGAGATCAAGTAAGTGTCGTCTAACCTGTTTCTGTGACGGGGCCAGGGTTTCTTTCTTTTAATTGTTAATGGCTCAGGCTAGGGTTTTGTGATTTCGTGTAACAAATCAGTTAGTTATTTAACACTGGCAGACTTTTATAGGGAACGGTGATAACTCCAATGGCTTAATGTTGCCACTTGCAAAGGACAAAGGCCGTCATATCCATTAGACAATTCTCCTTTCCTAAATTTCCGGGCTAGACCGGATTACGACCGGATTTTATTTGAAAATTCAAAGGATATTCTATATTAATTTCCACCTAGTATGTTTTTCCAAAGGATTTGAACTTTTTCCCAAATTTAACGCACGGAAAACTTTACGAACTCGTCAATTATGTTCGGGACCAAGAAAGGGTAGAATAGACTAACGAAGTATAACGGAAAGTACGATACTGCACACCAGCCAAACCGTGAAAAACTGCGGTACCCAGCAGAAAAAACGGGCTTGTGTTTTCTTCCAAGGGTTGCCAGTCAGTCGAGTACCAGGCTTTGAGCTTGTTTAGCCCTTCCGTTGTCCTTTGCGTCTGACCTATCTAGGTAATATAAATAAGAGAAGGTGTCCGGGTAAACCTATGCTATAGGCAAACTAAACTTGGGCACAGTAAAGGCACGTTCAAATGTCGTTCCGCCTTTGAAAACTCGTATTGGTCTGTACTCGTATTTGTTGGATGATAATGTTTTCATTAGTATTAGTTACGACCTTTTGGGTCACTGCACTGTCTTCTGCTTGGGTGTTTTACAACCAGTACCCCATATCCAAGTTGTGACCGGCTAGATTTGAGTTAGATGGGTCATTGACCCTGTATTCAACCTTAAGCCACGCTTGCACTACTGGTTTTGCCGGTTTTGAGTACCTCAACACAAGCCAAAAATGTCGTATTGCCGTTAGCCAGGTCTCGTATGTGCTTGAACTTCAGCCAAGTTGATGTGCGTTTTTCCTCTGCACCTACCGGAGTATTGCTGGAGTGATTTTTTCTCGTGGGAATAGGAATCAGAGATGGGTGTGGGAAGACTGGAAGCTGAGTCACGGGCGAATACAAAAAAAATAATAAAGAATCAAGCCCCGACTGCGTTATTGGAATGTTCCATGGAACTGAGCAAATATCTAAAGTACAGTAGTTGCGTTTTTTGTCTCAGTTTTCCTCGCAATTCTCCTTTTTCGCTTTTTTGAAGCCAAGCCGTATTTTCTTTCGTTTCTTATCGAAAACGAGAACGGGAAAGCTTCGCAGTTCTGCAGGATTGACAATTTGGCTGAATAGTCACTTCTCGATTCTCCGTATCTCGTTCTCAATAGTTCTATCCTTAATCAGAAGGTTGATTTTTAAGAGAATCGAGGAGCGAGAACTGAGAATTGAGACCAGAAACGCAAGTAAAGATTTTTAACTCGTACGATACTTGGTTCTCGATCTCTGCCTTAGGTGTGTCCACATAGTCGCTTTGGATATTTTGTTAAAGTTCTTTCAAATCGAACCGTTGTGGTTACGAAAACAATGCAAGGGCGACATTTTGTTTTCTTGTCAGATTGTTGTGAAAGTTCACTTCGATATTCTGTGTCAACGAAATTTTGTCTTCTTGTCAAACAATGAACATTCAACAAACGACAATAATCATTCACTGAAAAATCATGTGTTCACACAAGACTCTGTGTCTCAGGTTGGGTGCCGCCCTGCCATGCCCGTCGTTTGGACTAGGGGGATTTGGATAGATTACAGGTCGGCCTTTTGGTTAAAGCTTAACCGAAAAGGACTGGGATATGACAATCTAGTTACCCATCACTTATTCACTTAAATTGGCCAGAAGACCCGCTGAAAATGCGTTACTTCCTTGTTCCGCTATCCACGAATAATCGATTTTCAAATAGTGGAATTTCCGTGTGATTTGTGGTACCTCCATGCGCTTGTATTTTTGCTGTATGCCTTACGAGAAAGATTTGTGATTTTTTTTTGGTTCAGGCATTAAGCAATCTTCACCAATCTCACCACTGCCCACAAAAAAGCCGCGTTTGTGTTGAGATCAAAATTTCCCGCGTCATAGTAGAATTTTCGTTGTGGGGACGGCCGTAGAAATTCTGAACGTCATAACTGGAGCAGATAGTGAAAAATAGAAAAATCTCTTTGCAGAATCCAAATAATTCAGTGTATTCAGTCAAATGTTTTTATTGTATAGGCTATTGACGATAATACTGCTATTCGGCATGTCCGTGGAAAGTATTTTGAAATTAAATTGAATTGAAATTGAATTGAAATGACACAAAAATAAGTTGGCTTTTCAGTTAAACTTTAAACGTGAAGCTGAACCGAACAAGTTCTTTTTCTTTATCCCGACTAGATAAGTCAGCTAGAGTCAGGTGACGAAGAGGAACTTTGCAAGGGAAGAAAATGGATCGAAGTGTATCCTTTTTGGCTATCAATCAGTCAATCAGTTTTATTTTAACCCTGATAGCACTAGGCTAACATAAAATACCACCAGTGCAGCTCCAAACCGCTACCGATTAGAATGGATCGAAGTGTATCCTTTTTGGCTATCAATCAGTCTTATTTTAACCCTAATAGCACTAGGCTAACATGGGTGGGAGTTGGAAATACGGCGTCAAACACCACCAGTGCAGATCCATACCGCTACCGATTGGCATAGTGGAAGAAAAGTCTTCAAGATTTGGGATTCTGCGGAAGCTTTGGTCCTTGTTGCTCCCTTAATTTTTGAAAGATGCTGTGATCGATAAGGCTTCCTTCCTGTAGTGTATTCTGCGAAATAGTCTTAACAGTTCGTAAGGGAAGAAAGTTGTTGGGACGCGGAACCGCTGCTTCCACCTTGGCTTCCACTTCTAATTTATTTATTTCTAAGCAGATTAGCAGAACACTTTATTTTGGACCAATCTACTATCCCATTTCCTCTTTTCCTTCTTTTGGGTGCATTACCAAGAACAAATGTTTGCAACACAAATTTTAACAGAAAACAGGCTGAATTCCGAAATTTTTGCCTTGGGCGCTCAGTTTGAACATATTTTGCATCAAATCTCTATATTTTATCAGAAAAGGTGTTGACTTTCTAAATTTTAATCTAACTTTATAGGCTTGCTGTGTCTGAATTATGAGTCGGCTTTGTAAGCATTGAGATGAGTTGACTGCAGTTGGTATTTTGCACGTGTTTTGATGTAAACTCTTCTTTTTTTTGTTATTGTTTTTTCGGAAAGAGTTGAGTGGAAGCACTACTCTACTCCCAATTAGATTAATTCTAAACTTTCTGTATTCATATGTTGTTTTTTCTTTGTGCTGTTTTCCCTTTTTATTTGTGTAGAAATAAAATATATAAATACATATATATATATATATGTACATATTTTGGATGATTCTGATGATTCTATATACTTTCTGTATTAATTCATATGTTGATTTTTCTTTGTGCTGTTATTCCTTTGTATTTTGGTAGAAATAAAATAGTTGTACATATATATATATATATATACACATGTACATATTTTGGATGATTCTGTATATGTATATATATGTATTTAATATATATATAATAATATAAATATATTTACACATATACATATATATATATATTACAATATGAATTGCATATATATTAAGATTTTCAACTCGGCTCTGTATGACTATTATCATGCCCAAGTCTGTTTATGGTGCAAAATTGCATAATTGTTGTCGAAACTGCTGTTGCTGTCAAGTTTGGAGATTCTGGCTTGGGTCAAATCCAATATTGCGTAGTTTTGGCACTGTCTTTTTTAGAGCACACCTCTTGTAAATCAGCTCCCATTGGCCGTTCTTTGTCCAGTTCACATTGCTTATTGTCTCTCCCTAGCCAAGTGCGCAGACGCAAAACGTTCCGCAATTCTGCTTACCGCATCTTATTTTAAAAGTTTCTATGTCAGAGGAGCGTCTTTCTCTTTCATTTCACTATATATAACGCGTATAATGACGATTATGTTTTAAGGATCGTCATTCCAGTAAAGAGATAGAAGATTGTGGTAAAAGACCCTCTGCGGATTGTATTATGTCAATCAGTTTCTATAGGGAATGGAAATCCAGTATTTTGTCATTTAATGAAAATGCTAGAAAAAACACTTGTTCATCCTTTTCTTCTAGGGTATTATGTTCGGGTATGCCACTGATGAAACAGAAGAAGCCATGCCGTTGACAGTCGTCCTCGCTCACAAGTTGAATGAGAAGATATCCGAGCTTCGACGAAATGGCACGTTCTGGTGGGCCAGACCCGACACCAAATCCCAGGTAAGTTAGAATATGACCCCCCCCCCCCGCCCAACCACCCGTGTATACTGCTGTAAAATTATGGTACGGTACAAACTCCGTAAGTAAGATTGGGTAAAATAAGGTATTCCACGGGAAACATAGGGTTGAATTGATGTAGCTCAGAGAATTTAGACAAGTTAAGTATTTAAATGCGGTTGTTAAGACTGATGTATCTATATTTCAAGGAAAACATGCGTACATTGCTTTTCCTGCACTTCAAAAGGATTAAAATTATTGTCATTAAAGGAACAGAAAACTTGACTCAAACTTGACTCGGGGAGCTAGCTAACATATCAAGAATGTACCCTGAGTCGATAGAGTAAGAAAAATTCTCGTTACGACCATTGCAGTTTCCGAGAATTCGACTTTTGAGTTAGTAGAAAAAAAAAGTAAAAGGTTTGTGTGCCGCGACTAGGAATCGATCCCAGGCCGTCTTGTCGGGGAGGTCGTTTGTCTGCAGTCTAAACGTAAAAACGCGAACTTTTACAGTACATGAGTGCATAATTACAGTGCATAAGGGGCAAGGGCCTGCCAGCTAGCTTTGGGAACACTAAGGAGGGGGTTCGAGACGGTTTGAGATAACAAAGAAGGGGGGGGGGCCTGTCGACAATAAGACCCTGTATATTTATCTAAGCCCCCCCCCCCCCCCGGGCGATTCGATGGCCGAAAGTTGCGTAGTCAAGTTTACTGTTCCTTTAATGTGTGAAATAACATACCTTCAGTGAATAGGAGAATTGAAAGTAACGCTTTGATGAAAGTAATATAGTGATAAAAATAGCTCAAGCCGACTTGAACAATAACAGGAAGAAATGAATCCCGTATCTTGTCATCACCCCATGTCCAGCTGAAAACTAAACAACGTATCACTTGCCGATAAAACCTGTCGTAGCAGGCACACCTGATACTACTACTACGGTACTAAATTAGTATAGAATTATTATTTTACATAATTAGTGTTAATATGAAAGAGAACCACCAAATCGGCTTGACCGTTGTACCGGTTTCGAGAATAAATTGAATTGAATTCAATACTATCATTTCTTTCAAATTTCACCTTTCCATTGATAGTTTTTTCCATTAAAAAATTAGAAGTCATGTTCAAACCTCTCTCTGACTCCTTCCTGGTCCCTGGAGTCGCTTGGTGGTTTACATGGCAACAAATGTAAGGGTGTGAGTTAATTACGTAAATTTGCGGGTTAATTACGTAAAATTGGTAAATATGAAGTAGCAATTTTACTGACGTCCGTAATATTACGTTAAACTACCCAATTTTATAGGGTACAGCGCTGACCGTGACTATTCTTCCTTGACCAAAGAAATTTGCATCTGTGAAAAAATCAAAATGTATATAGTAATAATAAGATAGTAATATAATAGCAATAATAAGGCTTTCGCCTCTATAGATTTCTCCGGACACTCTACACACTAGATTTAATTTCAGCCAGGTGGTAGTCGACACCTGCTTTGAATTGGTTGACATTTTCGGCATTTATAACACTTTCTGGGAGATTATTCCAATATTCTTCTATTCGGTTTATGAAAGTCCATTTTCCAATGTCTTTTCGGAATTTCTGACCACTCAGTTTCAAGTTGTGTCCTCTGAGACCGCTGTGATTGAAAGTGAGGGCATCATCAGGCCTTATGTTATCATAATAACTGTGGCAAATTTTTAAAGTTTCGATCAAATTTTTGGTATCATCAAACCTCGTAGAAATCTGTAAGATAAACTTGGTAATCGTAACTTTTGAAGCCGGTTTTCGTAAGGCAGATGGCGAATGGCTGTCACTGTTTTTGTTACATATATATGTATATTTGTTTTGTTGTATAAATTACAGTAAAAGACACTAATTTGTGCATTGACCGCGGCATACAAACTATGGTACTCGCCTGAAAAAGCGAGCTTAATATTTTTCGCTGAATGCTTCACAAATAAGCAGTCATCTTAGCAGTGAAGTGATTAGCATATTTCGAATCTTTGTGTCTGAAATAATTTAGCTTGAACCGGTGTCAGTCGGCATTATTCAGCAGCATGTCTTGTTGCTATGTTGAAAGATAAAACCATAAACGAAATATCGTAAGATGTCCGTAGGCCCAGAAACACATTTGGTCTGCGAAGAACACGCGCTGTCAAGGCGGGGATAAGATAAAAAAAAATGCGTATCTCTTCTGTATTTTTTTAAATATGGGAAGATCGTTTAATGTGGGCTCGAGTTAGGCTGTGAGACGTATAAACTTGCCAGCTTGTCATCGGTTCACGTTGATCGTGAATGAGACGAACTGACTCGGCCTGTTTTGTTGTGAATTCGGAGCCATCCATGGGGTAAAATAAAGTTGCGTTTTTTTTACTTACTTCTGGTTCGTCAAAGTTTGTAGTTTGGCTTTTGTTTTGTCTTACTTGCGTTTTTTTGGTTCTTGTTTCCGAAACTCAAACTACTAGTCCAACTACATTTGCGAGGTAGTTTGTAGTTCCAGCTAAGTTGTTTCAGGTTCGAAACTAAAGCCCTGGAATGGACAAATAAAACGGCATGAAGCAAAACTTTTTTCCAGAAAAACCCTGTTAAGCGAAACTTAAAAAGGTTAACGATTTCCCAATTGAGCGTTCCTAGCGGAATTAATACGACTGGAAACGACTACTCCGAGTTGACGCCTGAAACTCTTCTCCAAACCTATGGTTTTTGATTCTGGTGTAACGGTTATTGTTTTTGTTATTGTTGATTATTACATTTAGCTTCTCATGCTTCTTTCCTTTCACGAAAAACAAGTTTGATCAGAATCTCTCTAACCGTTTGAGAGTTAGTGGGCTTACAAAACAAAATGACGGACATGCAGATCTACCAATGTGTAGGCCCTCGCTGCCCTTTAGGATCCGGAACTGATTTTAATTATGCTTTTTCCGTTTATGAGTTTTCAATCACATATTTAAAAGAAAAATCAGCGTATTTTTTGGCAAGTTTCTTCCCAGTTGCAACTACCAAAGATCCAAAGGAATCATTACATTATGCTTTTTCCGTTTGTGCGTTTTCCATCACATATTTAAAAGAAAAATCAGGGTATTTTTTGGCAAGTTTCTTCCCATTTACAACTGCCAAAGATCCACAGGAATATTCCTGTTACGCCAGTGTATGATTTAAACCTTGGCCGGTTTCCTCGTATAATGTTATGGGTCCTGTCCAATCCAGTCAGATTCTCAGTTTTTGGCCACACTATTCAAAAGTTGGAGCACCGTGTCCTGGAGCAAGAGCACAGTACCCCCCCCCCCATAAAAATCTGTTGAATTGAAAATCTGAAATGAAAATATGTTTTTCAGAGAGATTTTTGTCGGGGTACCGTGCCTTTGCTCCTGGGCATGCTGCCCCAGTGCTATAGTCTATTCCCCCCTCCCGTCCCGTCGTCGGTGCGTCGGTCCGAGAGGAACACTGGCAATCAATTTTCTCCATATCCGGCTAGTTCCTCTTCCCAGTTTTTACATAGTTAAATTCCATCATTTATTTCCGGTCAAATTTTGTAAGTGTATTAGTTAAATTGTTCTGTTTCTGTGTGTCTTGTAAATATTGTTGTTGTTTTTATTCATGTTCTAGCTTTATTTAGAGCTGTTTGGAAATAAGTGTGATTGATTGATTGGTTGTCAGACAGACAGACGGACAACTTTTGTGATGTCATAAGTATCCCTACATTCACGTTTTGGGATCCTAAAAGGGCCAGAGTACAAAAGAAAGAAACAAGTTTATGTATATTATTATTATGCACATCATGTATTGTAGCGCGACATTGAACTGACAAGGGCTGGGTTGAACGCATATTTTTTACACTTAGGAGCGAATGAGGTCCATCATGGATCTGTGTTGCTTTTAACTAATATCTTCTTTAGGTCACCTGCGAGTACTTCTTCGACCAAGGAGCCTGTGTCCCAATCCGAGTTCACACAGTTGTCATATCAGTTCAACATTCCGAAAAGATCACCTTGGAGGACCTCCGCGCACAAATTACTGAACACGTAATTAAAACCGTCATCCCCGAGAAGTACCTTGACTCGAGGACAGTATACCACATCAACCCCTGTGGCACATTCATCATTGGTGGACCAATGGTAAGGATCTGTTTTGTTATTTATTTCTGCGTTTGGTGTTTGTGTGCCCAAAATCCTAGCAGGAATTGAAGTCACGAGCCCCCGACCCTAGTCAGTAAGAAGAAGAAGAAACAGGTGACTCCAAAACCAAAATGCAGAAGAACCTCTACCCTTTCGAAGACCCAATCGAGCATCAAAAACAGCAGCCGTGTCCAAAATAAAATCACAGCACCAGCTTTAACTCCAAACAGTTTTCCAAGCTTTGACTCCAAGCATTTTTCCGGGAAGAAGTTCAAAAAATCAGATATTTAAGGAAGAATCTTTAATTGTTTTTCTACAAGTTCATTTTCCAGCTTGAGCGGCTTGAGCCTGAAGAGGACCCTTGCCAAGAAGAGCCGAATATAGCTCCAATAAAATGTAGCTGACTTATCCGTTTTGCTTTGTCAAATATAAAATTTGTCTGCCGTAGTACAATAAGAAAATAAAGAAATTAGATGAGTTCTATGTCTGTCAATGCATTTCGCTTTGTCTAGCGACTTCACCGTTCAGGAACTAGCCAACTAGGCTAGAGGAACGGGTTACCTGAACAAAGTTTTGGCCGACATTTCGGCCCTTCTCAGCACCCCAGGAACTCCTAGAAATTTATCTACCGAAAATTGGCAAGGGTCATCGTCAGCAGACGTCGACTTTTTTCCGAAAAAAGATTGTAATGTAGTGTAATGTAATGTTTATTTATGACCCATCGTACAAGAATGATGGAGTATAAGAAGAAAAGTTATCACACAACAAAGAAAAACAAAAAGCAGATCACAAAGAGAAAATCACACATATAATTCAAAGAATATCAGAGAACAATCCCTTGCCACTCATGGCCGCTCTGTTTGCATTTTAGCCGTTGACAAAGCTCGTCGAGTTTAAGAATCGGGTCAACGATACCATATTTCTTGGTCATGTAGGTATTGCGCGTCCAAGGAGGAAAACGAAGACGGTATTTTGCAAATTTAAAGTAAATCCGTTTAATGTTTAGTCGGTCCGTATCTTTAAAGTTTCAGAAGTTCTGTGTTACCGTTGCGGCGGAGAAGTTGCGTTTCGACGGCCTTTTTGTCGACACGATTTATAATTCCTTGCAAACAAAATGATGAAAACGAGATTTTCGGGGTTTCTTTTTGATCAGCTAAATTATCCCTCTAAGATGATGTGCGAGGGATAAATCAATTTCGGATATTTCGGCTGCACTTCCGGCAAACCGTCCTCAGCGAAAACACAAACAAAAACTAAATCATAACATCCACAACAATACCAACAGGACAACGATGCGAAGCCAACAACAAGAAAATGGCATGAAACTCAAAAACCAGAAAGAAACGATGCGGATTAAAACGACATGCAGATAAAATAACGAAAGATAAAAGTGCGTGTTAAAATGTGTTTATACAATTCTGAGATTATTTACAATTAGAGTTCTGTGCAAATGTTTATATATACACAATCTGCCTGGGAAAGCGCAGAAGCTTTCACCCAGAAAACGGAAAAATCCAGTGAACCATCATTAAAAATTACCACCACTTCACTCAAACACTTCCACAGAACTCTATTCCACTATTCCACAGAAATCTCGTTTTCATCATTTTGTTTGCAATGAATGGTCAGCTTGGCTTCAAACCTTATATTTTTTATAATTCCTTTCCCTGTCCCACATTTATCTACGCACCTTTCTGTCGAATGTTGACTAAGGCAAACAAAAAAAATCCGTTCTGTTTATTTTAGCTTCTGTGAATCTGCTCCGCCTCCCTCACTGGACCCGAAATAGTAAAATGACCGCAACTTACAATAGTTGCGTTTTTACAGATACTATGGTATCTGTTACCGTAACTGGATCTGCAATAAAATTAGTCGTTTTGCAGTTACCGTGATATCTGATACCACGGTTGCTCCGCAAAATCGACAATTGCCGGATTTGGGCTTTTAGAAATCATCCAAAACGAAATACTGATATCCACTAACATCTAGAGTGACAAAACTTCTTTCCCACCAATTTGACGAAAAACATAGACTCTTGTGTTAGTGATGATGAAAGTGAGACAAATTTTTCAGATACCACGACCAGTTATCACGGCCCAACCGTGGTGTCAAATACCGCAAATAATATCACTGACCCGCTTACAGCAGCTGGACAGTTTTTAACGAGATTCAAGAATAATGTTAATCATGAACGGAAGAGCATTCTTTTACAATAGGTCAGTTTAGTAGATAGGTAATGTTGTCGTGGGCTGTTTGTTTTTTTCCTTTAATATAACGTTTTCTTCTCCAATTCTTTCTTTTTCTTTTACTCCCCTATGCCGTGTATGTGATAAATCAGTTATTATTAGTATTGATATAGTGTGTTGTCTCATGTGTAAAATTGCATAGCCACCCTTGCATAAAAATTATGAACCTTCTGACAGTTGGCCAGTTTCACCGTGCGTTTTTCGTGGGCTCAGTAAACCTCGGAAACTTTCAGCCTGATTGGCGAATGCCTACAAATCTTCCTCTTCTTCTAGGGAGACTCTGGTCTCACCGGCAGAAAGATCATTGTCGACACCTACGGCGGCTGGGGAGCGCACGGAGGTGGCGCCTTCAGTGGCAAAGATTTCACCAAGGTCGACAGATCTGCCGCCTACGCCGCTAGATGGGTCGCCAAGTCCCTTGTCAAAGGAGGAATCTGCAAGCGTTGCCTTGTCCAAGTTTCGTACGCTATTGGAGTTGCCGAGCCGTTGTCCATAACCATCTTTGACTATGGCACCAGTGGCAAGAAGCAGAAAGAACTACTTGAAATCGTCAACAAGAACTTCGACTTGAGGCCCGGCAAAATTGTCAAGTAAGTAGATTTACGCTATTAGAGGTAAAGGTATAGCCTAAGGGAAAATATTTTGTCAGGAAAACATTTCAGGCAGAAATCATGGGTACAGTTTTGACAAAGCGAGGATCTATTCGTCTTGTCTTCCACTGAGTGTTTAGATTTGGGCAAAAAACAACAACAAGAATTTACATTTTCCATGCCAGAAGAAAATAACTATACAACGAGTTGGCCGAAATTCGTCCGTGTTTGAACCTATCAGTCCTGGATCCAGACTGCGATATCGTTCAAAAACGGGGGTAGCTATTTTATTAGAGCTATATAGCTGTAGAAGGTCTGAAAAACCAACTTGTTGTGCTGAAAACGAATATCCTACCGCACTACTTCGCACTCATGTAGGTAACCGACTTTTTTGCCGATAAAGGTGGATTAGGCCTACACAGACGTGCTGTAGAAAAACAATTTTGCTAGCAGGAACTCGAGTTCATTTTCCCAGCTTGAGCCTGAAGCAGAGATGGGCGAATCGGATCACGAAAGGATTCGGATCCAAATCCAAATCTCGGGCTAGGTACGAACCCGAATCCACCACTTCACGCTGAGGATTCGAATCCGGAATCGAATCCGACGTTAAAAAAAATCAATATGGCTTATAGTTTAGAAATCAGTGGTGACAAAAAAGTACTGATGCCTAAGGCAAATGAGGGCGATGTAAACCATATTTCTGGGTTTCATGTGGGGTTGCCATAGACCATAGTATGGTTTTCCTCTTGGCAACCAGGAATGAAGCTGGGGCTCGTTTAAGCACAATACCTTAAGCACAGTGTGTACAAATTGCGAAAACGGAAACTGGAAGGGTGAAGATTAGAAAGTGGACTGGATCCGTAAGATTCAACATTTGGAATCCGAATCCGAATCCAGCCTGACAAGCAGAAGATTCGAATCCAGATTCGAATCCGGCCAAAAGAACGAATCTTGGATTCGAATCCGGATTCGGATTCGCCCATCTCTGGCCTGAACATGACCCTTCCCTTGAAAATAGCGAAATATAGCTCTAAAGAAATGTAGCTGACGTATCCGTTTTGCAGTGTCAAATATGGCATTGTAAGTCCTTTAAAAGGGACTCAATGAGACATATATTCAAACAATAGTTGCGTTTTTTGCCTTTTCTCCGTAGGTCGGTTAACCGACCTATTTGCCACTATTGACCGTTTTTTCGTCTCGCCGGTCGGTTCGACTGAGCTCTAAAAAACGGCTTATAAGGAAACATGGCGTCATCCCGTCGCCGGCGCCTATAGGAGGGTTTTCGCGAGTTGGAAAGCAAAGTCGGAATCACTTTCCAGTGGTATTCGCGCTACGTCGGAAAGTTGCCGAGCTTTCCCACCCGGTTTTCGCGCTTTGGAAACCGAAGCAGCTTTCCTGGAAAGTGATTCCACGAAGTTAGTGGAAAGCTCCGCGGAAAGTTGATTTTTTCGGCGGGAATTTCAAAAGTATGGAAAAAAACAGTAGAAATATCACTAATAAATAAAGAAAAATTGCAAGCGTTGTTAGGATGACTTCGGTGAACTGTATGAGATTCAAAGAAGTACTAAAGTGATCCATATTTATTCGAAAGAGCTTGTAATTCAATATTTTACCGGTAACATCAGCTTTCCATGCGTTTTCGCGATCAGTCCAGCGGGAAAGTGGAAAGTGATTCCAGGAATCGCTTTCCCACAGTTTTCACGATGCGCTTCGCTCGCCGGAAAGTGATTCCGAGATTTCGCGAAAACCCTCCTTATCTCTCCCATGAGAATTTTGAATTTCGCGCCGTGCCAAGAGCGTAGGTCGGTTGGATGGAGCTCCCGCCTCAGTCCACAGGTCGGTTAACCGACCTGCAAACGGAGCAAAAAAAAACGGCTTATAAGAACTTAGGTCGGTTAACCGAAGGAAGAAAACGGCTTATAGTGGGAAATCTTGTAGGTCGGTTAACTGGATGACGGCAATAAACGCAACTAATGTATAAAACGGATACGTCAGCTACGATGCTTTGGGAGCGATATTTCAGCCCTTCTTGACAAGGGTCCTCGTCAGGATGTCGAACTTCAGGGTGACGTTGGGGAAGGGACGAACCTGCAAAAAGGGCCGAAATATCGCTGATAAAGCATCGATAGCTGACGTATCCGTTTGATACATTGTTTGAATAAATGTCTCCCAGTCGGCTTGGGCCCAAGGAGTATTTAACTCGAATGAAGCCTTTTGAAATCAAAATAGATCATTTTGTATAACCTCTAAAAAATAAATATTCCTTAAAGTTTAACTGAAAAGCAAATTTATTGTTGCATCATTTACCTGAGTACACCGTATTATTTGGATTGTGTTAAGGGATTTTTTTTTCCCACTATTTGGAGAGTATGATGTCCAGCATGTTCACAGCGCAAAATTTTACTAAGACGCGGAAAATTTGAATCTCAATACAAACGCGGCTTTTCAGTGGCCAGTGATCATCTTGCGGAAGGTAGCTCACTGAGTGAACACGTATTTTTGTAGATCGTTTCGTCAAGCAGAAAGGTACAAGCGCATAGAGGTACAAAAATCCGACAGGGAAATACCACTATATGAAAACCGATTATTCGTGAATAGCGGAACAACGAAGTAACGCATTTTCATCGGGTCTTCAAGCCTATTTAAATGAATAAGGGAGGGGTAACTAGGTCGTCCTGTCTCAGCCCTTTTCGGTTAAACTTTAAGCCCAGTTTACTGCGAATTATGGTTGACTTCGCTCTTAACGGATGTGTCAGTTGAGACTCATTCTAGCTATTTCGGCCCTTCTTGGCAAGGGTCCTCTTCAGGTTCAAGCTAGAATAAATTAGCGGATTTTGGCTTGAACCTCTAGAGGGCCCTTCCCAAGTAGGGCCGAAATATCTCAAGAATAGATCTACTGACATACCAGTTTAGCGCATTAAGATACGAAAATATTTGAATTGCGAAAAGCCTGTTTGCAATCGTGGTTTTGGAGAAAGGATGGATTTGCATATCTCGGTTTTCTTTTGCGTTTGCGGTTTACTGATAAGCAGGCATTTTTCATACGCAAAACACAAATTGATGTAATAACGCCGCTTTAATCGCAATTAGTATTATCAGTCTTTATTACGTGACACTGCCGCAGTTACTCCCATTATGCAGGGAGCGAAAACTTTTTTATGATGCAAACTGTTATCAATATTTATTTATTTTTCGTTAGTTTTACGTTGGCGTTATATCTAGATGTGGGAAGCGGCGACCCACCTCAATCCTTATTTTAATGTAAGAATGAACGTGCCTAGGGTGTGAGTGACTTTTAGGGTAGGCTTAAATTACAATTGTACAGGTAGATTTTATCTTTTTTTTTTCAGCGTATTTTGAATTCCATCAGGAACTGATATAATACGTCTAACTTCCAGGGTATCTGATTAAATGCGTGATAGTATTGTCAAAAGATTGAATAGTCCGCTGGTACCTTGGCTGTCGATTCGAATATGTCTGAGTGATGACCCTGAGATACGCGCTAACCGCTTGGGCTATTTTGATCAAAAGTGACTTCGGCAACAGACAAGGACCATTGAGCGGAAAGTATTTATCCCAAAGCAAGCGCAATTTGCAATCCAAGCACTAAAAAACGACTTATGAGTTTTTAATGCCGACGTAGCTTTTTTTCCCGTCCCCCTCACAAAGGAGGGAACCAGTGCGAGTGGCTACGTTTCCGCCTGTAGTCAGTAATGTTTATTATTATACTATTGACTATTATTAAAACACTAACATTCCATACTGAATGTAACTTACAGTTATTTATGTTCAAACTTAATTTGATTGAAAATTACGAATTTCTTTTAACTTTCTCTGTTTCATCTTGATTTTCACTTCTGCTTTGTAACCCAGATTAGTATACATTTGAATTGTAACAACAAAAGGTAGACTTTCCCATCAGATATCCTACAAACAAGCGCTAAACTAAAACGTCGAATTATTAGCGTCTTTTATTGATCCCTGGCTATGCCCTGCTGAAGAGAAAGCACTGACTTAACCATTAAATAAATAATTAAAAAGGCGATAGATAAAACAACAAGACCAAAGGTTCCGATGGGATCCCAAAATTTCAATATTTGATCCAGACAATTAGGTTTTGTCTTCGCCAGATCCAGTCTTCGCCAGGCCAAACAGCTAATCATTAAGAAATCCAAGCTCAGATATGGATTCAGCATGTGCGTTTACCTCTATAAGCCGATCGAAACGATCCTAGCTTACTTCTGTGAATTTTGCGGTTTTGGCGAAATTCAAGAACTACTTGTCCGGCGAAAAACTAAAGCTCAAAAACGGATTCAGCGTATCTCCTTACCCCTATATCCAACATCTAATCAACTTCAAATACAACTTTAACGTCTAACACATTTTCCGGTTTCAGCCGGATTCCGGACGAACTATATTTCCGGCTAAAGAGTGATTGTCATATACGGATTCTCCATCTCCTCTTACCCCTAAATCTATCGTCTAATCAACTTCAAATAAAACTTTTACTTTTAACAAATTTTCCGGTTTTGGCCGGATTCCGGGCGAACTACTTGTCCGGCGATAAAATGGTTTTCGTATTCTTGTTCAGCATGCCTTCTTACCCCTACATCAAACATCGAATCAACTCCAGATAAAACTTTAACTTCTAACAAACTTTCCGGTCTTGGCCGGATTCCGGGCGAATTAATTGTCCGGTGAGAAAATGGTTTTCATATTCGTGTTCAGCATGGTTTCTTACCCCAAAATCAAACATCTAATCAACTTCAAATAAAACTTTTACTTTTAACAAACTTTCCGGTTTCGGCCGGATTCCGGGCGAACTACTTGTCCGGCGCGAAAATGGTTTTCATATTCGTGTTCAGCATGTCTTCTTACCCCATAATCAACTACCACATTAGCTGTTTAAAAATATTTTGCTTGTCCCTTAATTTGAACCCCCTCCCCCACCCCTAAATGTAGGGCTACAGGGCCCATCTACGAACTCGACCTTACTCTTGACCCAAAGAATGCTCACACCAAGTTTCATCAAAATATCTCATTCCCTTCGAGAGTTATCGTGCTCACGGACGGACGGACGGACGGACAGACAGACAACTTTTGCGATGTCATAGGTATCCGTCACTAACGTTTTGGGATCCCAAAAAGAAGTAAAATTTACTTACGATAAAAGAAAACTTCTTTCTATATGATGACTTCGTGATCCCGCCGAGAGGAACGTACAGCGTAGAGGGATTGTCCAAACTTCTGTCCTAAAATCACCGAAAGAAAGCACGTCAGGTGGCCCTCAAATTTGAAAATAGAAAGCCAATATTGGCCTGTTTTTGTTTGTGTCACAACAAATAAATTAATAGCAAAGTAAAGGGAGAGAAACACAAGCAACAAAAACGGTGCTTGAACATCATGTTGTTGTGTGTAGATCTCAGTATTTTAGCCTTTAGTCACCCCCAGTCTTGCTGCCATCTGGAAATCATTACTAATGATTTGTTTTTCAGGGATCTGAACCTCAAGCACCCAATCTACCAGAAGACAAGCACGTACGGACATTTCGGTCGGGATATCTTCTCATGGGAGCAGCCTAAACAGCTCATCCTCTAAGTTCGAAGTTATGATACCGCACCCCTTTCATGCTGCCAGTCTTTTCATTACTTTGTGCCATTTTTTCATTACCGTTCCTTTTTGTACTTCGACATGGTATGCGCCGGCACCACGATTGCCACCCCCTCTTCCGACCTCTCGGTAAAGCTCCCACCCTGCAGCATTGGGTATAGATCCTTTTTTCATTCCATGAAGCCATAGAGGTTTCAGAACTAGAGAGAGCTGATTCGATGATCACATCGTCAGTTTCTTTGCTCCGCTTCGGTTTCTTAATCGGCGCTCTGGCATCGTACATAAGTGGTTGATAAGCATAGCAAAAGATATGCTTGTGGAGACAGATTGACTGTCTGTCGGCGACAGATATTCCTGCCTGGATTTTTAGCACCATCATCAGTTTCGAAATCCGACAGGGGAAATCCCTTCGCACTTCTATGTAAGTCTCGTGTACGTTGTCAGAGCGGCGGTGTAACCGAGGGGAGAAGTATTCTCTCTAGTGCGGTATAGAACGCCATCTCTTGGCAGAAAGTAGATGGCGCGCGTCGAAACGATCCTTACTCGAAACGGTGAGCTTTGCTGCAAATGTGTGAAATTTAGATCCACCATACGCACACGTTTGTGTTGTGTTTCCGAAAATTCGAAAACGGAAAAGAGCACTTTCCGAAAACACTCCGGGGCCGGACGACGGGTTTTTCTGTGGCGGTGCCGTTAGCGTGTCCCAGTCTCAGTTTGCTGATTGTGACCTAACTTTTAACGTCGTTTTGATTCAACTGTTTTTAAGGCTAAATGCAGTGACGGAATGTAGGTCCAGGGTTTTGTGCTCACAATTTGCAGTTCTCTGTTACGAAGTGAATATTTTGTTTTTCGGGGCAATAAAGGGGTATTCACTTGTAAAAATCGACTTAACTATATCAACGGCGTTTATATTCATATAATATATAAAAACGGACTCGTCAGCTGTAGTGCTTATGTAGCGATATTTCGGCCCTTCTTGGCAAGGGTCCTCTTCAGGCTGTCGGTCTTCTTGGTTGTCTCTGTGCCAACGCTGAGAAGGAACAAACCTGCAATAAACAACTGAAAATTCTACCAACTATAAATATCTTATTCGGGGAAATTATTTTCAAAGACCACTCTATGGAAAAATATAATTGTTAGATTTAATTTTTAACACGGGTATTGTTTTTACTGCACGGTAGGGTCGATATCTGAAAAAGTTTTCTTTTGCATTTTGGTCAACTTCATTTTTATTAATAATAAAAGAATGAAACTAAATTTTAATTATATTACCGGCGCTGTTCCACTTTTCTTATAAAGAATTCTCAAATATCGCTACATAAGCACTACAGGTGACGAGTCCGTTTTTATATATTATATGAATATATGACTTTAAGTCAGCTTGGGCTCAAGGAATATTTATCAACGGTGTTTTTCCAAATGTTATAAGCGACATTTTCCTCTAAATTGAGTAGTTAGTAGTGCCCTATCCGCAACTGTGTCGGGCATGTCTGCTGTAAACATCAGCCAGATCGGAGCAGTCATTGCGGGGATACAGAGATTTGTTTTTGGGACTTTTAGGCCCTTCCTGGCCTACACGTGAAAGGTTTTTCCCGGTTCATAAAAAAATTGAAAAATGTCGTATGTAATATTTTGGAAAAACACCATGGATATAAGTGTTCCGCTATACACTCCTAGTCGTTGCATCAATTGTATTTCTACGGTTTTCGAACTTCCTGTGTCAGTTATGTACACTCTAGCGACACTACACTGTAACAAAAAATCTTGCAATATTTACTACTGGGATTAATCTTGTCTTTATTGAGCTAAAATTAACCCTAATTCGGGTCAATCTTATCCCAATAAAGATAAGATGAATCCCAGTAGCAAATACTGCATCCTTATTCGGATAAACTTTTTACAGTGTACGCTGATTTTTTCATATTCCGGGTTTGGCTTTGTTTGAGGCGGATTAGGCTTCCGCTTCCGAGGATTTAAATGGTCAGATCTGCCACCAGAGCATCAACGAGTAGGCGCCAGTTGGCTCTCTGCTTGGCTGCTGCCAGGACATGCTCCCACTCAGGTTGCAAGCTTGCATAATTTATGTCTGCAAGGTCCCTCTGGTAAGTGCGAAGATTCGTCTTTTTGTCTCCCCCGTCGACGTCTTCCTTGTGGTTACCAATTTAGGATGGTGTTTGGCAACCAGGATTTGTCCATGCGGAAGACTTGGCCCAAGAAGTACCGCCGTCTATTGGTTCAACTTATTAGCCACATCGGAATCGTGGCTGGGAGCGTTCTACCAAGAACAAATAATCTTATAGAACTACTGTCTTTAGTCCGATGCAGTGACTATGGGGACGTTTTCGCGTGGATGGCTCTGGTCCTGTCGACCTCCCGTTGAGCTCGACGGACTTTTTCGCGTGGATGCCGTTGATCTTTTTGTCATTTTCGCGTGTACGGATGAACAGGTGAACGGGCCATCCAGCTCGACGGGCGTCTCCCGTTCAACGCCGCTCCGAGGGCAGCGTTGAGCTGAACGGGGATACTGTGTGGACCTTCCCACTCATATGCTCCCGTCCAGCTGGATGGGCATTTTCGCGTGGACGGAACCCATCTTCCTCAGCCGTTCAATGCCCGATCGATTTGCTCATTTTCGCGTGGACGGGTTCACCCGTTCAGCTCTACAGCCATCCACGCGAAAACGTTCCCTGAATACCCCGACAAAACTGAGAGGACCTAGAGGTATTTACTCTAGCTTTGAGCTGATGTTGATACCAGTTTACTCATCTTCCGTCTTCGCCGTTGCTTTTCGCAGAAAAAATAGTGAAGGATGCTGGCAGGAGGCATACTCCTCGCGCTGACCAGCTCTGAAGCGCGTCCATAGAACCAATCAGCTTTGACTCCTAATTTCCTCACGGCGGGTTCACAGCGATTTAGCTATTTGCAGAGGTAATGAAACGTGATGTGGCGCGAAGCTACTAACCTCCGCTCGTTCGTAGCGGACAGGGTGTGGGGAAATATTTGACTCCGTATAGTCATATTACAGAGATATGGAGACGGAGGTTCTGTCCGATTATTTGTTCTTGGTTCTACGTATTTGTATGATTGCCTTCCAGTTTGCTGATTTTCTTCTGTTAAAACGTAGGTATATGCTGAAGAAGTAGAAGGAAGGATGTCCGTATATGAGAAAATGTATTGTTGAATATGTGTTTGAAACTATCTGTCTAGAGCCGAGCGGCCAGCGAGGCGCAGAACGCGTTTACATGTATGAACCGTTCTAGCGACAATCAAACCTGTTGTAGCTCCTCAAACTGATGACGTTAAACTTGTACAGTTCTAGCCGGAATTCCCTGTGGGCAGCAGCGAATTGGAAGGCATGCATAGAACGTTCTCAGTCGTACGGATATTTAAGATTCCTATACTCTTGATGACTAACTCTTCGTACCTATGAAGAATCGCGGTCTGCCTAGCGAAGAGCCAGAAGAGTCACGACAACAAACGTTGGTGATTGATTTACACATGGTTTGAATTAGTTTTGAGGGCTTGTCCAATCAACGACGTTTGAATTGTGGTAACTTGTGGTAATTGTGGTATAAGCTGTCTGGTTCATAACGTCGATTATCACACCGACGTTATCAGAATTATGCAGCTTATACTCTGGCAAGTGATCGTTCTACTACCAGGTAGTATTATTACAATTCTCGAGTACGATAATTTAATATTCTAAACGATCAACATGGGGCATACAAAAGAGCTTAGGAAATCCATAGGTAGAGAGAATTTAGAGGATCAAGCCCTCTTGAACAGTGAAGAGTGTTCCTGCACTTGTCTGTAGCTGTGCTCTTTCGCCGTCCGTGAGAGTCTGCTGAATGATGTGAGTGACACCGGTTTCGCCAAGAACGCAAGGGACGGAGAGGAAGACGTCCTTGTCGATGCCGTGCATACCCTGGAAGAACGAGATCAATCAGTTTGATTGCAACCCCAATAACATTGGGCTAACATGAGCGAAATTGTAGAAAGCTTGATAAAATACGGGACGAGACTGCGCTCCGTCAATTCGCCATATTCTAGTTAACCGCTTCCAAGTGGACTAGTTTCTGAATGTCCCCCAGTCTCATTATTAACACGTGTGACAGTGACAGATATGTATCAGTAAAATAGGAAATCGGCAATCTGCTTCCCGATCAATGGAAGTTTTGCAGTGTCTTTGGAGTAGAAAGTTTATGCTCATTTGGCTCATTGCCTTATGGATATCATCTCAATGCCACACGTCTTGACATGGCAGACTTTCAGAAACCAGTCCGCCCGGAGCGCTGAACTAAGGCGAATTTTGTTGGCAGAGGAAGAAGTCTGGGGTTCGGATCATTGGTAAACAGACAATAAGCCCAAACGACCCAGAGCAAAATAACACTAGGGAGTAGCGCCAAGACCCATGCTTTCAATGCTTCGCTAACGGGCCATACTCGTAGCGCCGCCCAATGCGCTTGTGGTATTTAAAGTGAGACAAAACTTGCGAGTTTAGAAATTTCTAGTAAAGCAAAGGTGCGATCTGCAGACACCAAGAAAACAATGGAGGCTGTGTCATTTTTTTGCTATGTTCAGAATATGATGTTATCGGAGCACACGCTGGTGAACGGCTGAATGAGTTTCAGTAGGGACGTTCACTATCGCTAGTGATGCTAGTATCGCTGCCGTTTGAGTGTGTGTCACTTTTTCTGAGTCTTGACGCTACGCCCTAGCGTTACTTTGCTCTGAAACGACCTAAGTTGCATCAAGGGCCCCGATCAGAGCAAAATAACGCGAAGGAGTAGCGCCAAAACTTGGAAATAGTGACACACACTTGAACAGCAGAGAGACTAGCACCACTAGCGACAGTGAACGTCCCTACGGAAACTCAATAAGTCGTTCACCAACGCTGGCCCGGGTAACTTCACATTCTGAACATCGCAAAAAAAGGATACAGCCTCCATTGTGTCCGTGGTGTGTGCGGACCTCACCTTTGCTTTACTAGAAATTTTCAAGCCCGCAAGTTTGTCTCGCTTTAAATGCCATACGCGTAGTGGGCAGCGCTGCGAGTATGGCCTGTTTGCAAAGCATGGAAAGCATAGGTCTTGGCGCTACTCCCTAGTGTTATCTTGCTCTGGCCCCGATGACCGGCTACTGCTCATAAGGCGTAAGCTATAAACCACACGGAATGACTTTCCTTTTGTTTGATAATGCTCTTAAACTCGAGCCATGGCGTTGATCTTTTAGTTTAACCAGTAAACTCGTCTCATTGCGGGCAAGTCATTCTTTGTTATTTAACCAGGTATCTTTTGAAAGCTCCAGTAAAACTGAGCATTAGTAACCCTTTTAGCAGGCTTTCGTTGATTAGGGTGTGGCTTCGGCTTTTAATTGTCCTGTCTCGGAGTTTTAGTGCTACGCTCAGTGACGTCAGCACGAAGAAAATTTGTTTTCGCAGTAGACGAGAACTTCTTGCAAACAAATTGTTCAAGATCCTAAGGACTAAGAGCCCACTAAACTAGCAGAAAAAGTACATTCTAGTCGCTGTTGCTCTCTGTACTGCAATGTTCAGTCCCAGTCGGGTTTCCTATATGGCGCTGGCTGCCTGCACCTCCTTTTATAGTTGTGCGAAGTGCACGAATGGTGTTTCTGTCTCAGCAGCGATCAGATAACCAACTTGACCAGTGGCGCCGTTTCAGTCAATCCAGTCCCAGGTTTATTACACAAACTCAACATTGAATGGGGGAGTTTTTGATCTGAATTCTCCTCGGGATTCTCCTATTTCGCGTTTTTTGACCATTGAGATGAAGCCAATACTTCTTTTATTGCGTTTTTGTCAATAATGAGAACGTGGAATGCTTCGAGATTCTGCACAATTGAGAAGATGGTTGGATAATCACTTCTCCTTTCTCTTTCTCAATCGTCATTCTTCAATTAGAAGTGATAATATTTTGTAAGATTTATTGAGAAGCGAGAACTGAGAATTTAGAACCGCAACTCTTTACAGTAGTTTTTCGACACTCCTTACAGTAGTTATTGCTTTGCCTTTAGAAACTTATTTAGCGGCAAAAAAATAGCACCAAGGGGAAAGATTTTGAAACCCGGCGAGGCCCCCCCCCCCAAAAAAGACGCCTCTGAACTTGACACCGTCCACTTTTGTACTTACGTTGATCAGGGTGGAAACGGCGAAGCAGTTTCTTGTATTCTTCAGAATGGCTTGAGTGAGAGCCGCTGCACTGAGTCCGATAGCCCATGAGGTGTATCCCTTCAGTTTGATGATTTCGTAGGCGCTATCGACGACCTGCTTGTGGAGTTCGATCCAGTTCTCTTTGTCGTCGGAGGTGCCGACACTAGGCTCGATGTCACGGAGTCGAACACCAGCAATGTTGACGCCAGACCAGACGGGAACTGTCGAATAAAAACATTAAAGACGGGCTCAAGGTACGCTGTTTCTGTAGAAAACTAACTTTACTCTCTATTTCTTGACTCCTGTAAATTTTCGTTCCAGCAAAGGTCAACTATTATGACGGAACTGCGAAGTCAACACAATCCCCAGTTACATAGCTTCCAGTATCAAGTACGGGCTCCCTAGCTTCTGAAAGACTGCCAGACGAGGAGCTGGGACGATAAAGTTTTCGTGAGATATTTCTATTGCCGGAACAGGGAACAGGCACACACAAGTTCCCGGTAGTCAGTGAAGTCAGATCCGGGAAGCGTTTCCGGGGGAACCATAAGAACGACATAAAGTACGGCTCCCGGTACCCTAGCCCGATGATCTCAAAATTAGTAGTATGAAGATGTACGAAAAAGTAGCATGCGGTACGAACTGATGCTACTACTTGCTTGTATGTCAGGGCTACCGTGTTACTGCATTTTACTGCATAGCAAGACTGGGTGCTACTATAACAAGACAGGACGCTACTGGATTACTGCTTAAGATTGGCCCAGTCTGAGGCCCATTAAATGACGTCTTCGTTCCTATTACATATATATACATGCAACTTTTTCGTACAACTACCATACAACTACGCAGACTACACATTTTTCATCGGGAGATAGTGCCGATTCCAGCCATTTTTTAACGGCACCGAGAGCCGGATCCAAGAGTAATACCGCCTTCTCCCGTGGCGGCGAAAACCTATGGGTTTGAGGTCCAATTTCAAGGTATTCAGCCATGTAGGCTAGTTTTTGGCCTCGGGGTCGTTTTTTCCTGTTGGGGAGAGGGATAGAAAATAAAGTGACGATGGTAAAAATTAGTAGGCTACCTGTTGACAGGTGGTTTGGAATCGCGTGGACATATTCGCAACTTGGAACAACAAGCCCAGTTCGTTTATTAGTATGTTTGATTTCTATGCAGCCTACCTCACCTACCTGTCAACATCGCCAATGGTATGACTGCGAAAGTTCACTCAGAAATAGTACAACCCACTTACCACTAGAGTCACCATGTTCACCAATGATCCATCCATGGCATGAGCTTGGTGCAATGTTGAGTCTCTCAGACATCAAGAAACGGAAACGTGACGAGTCAAGATTTGTGCCAGAACCAATCACTCGGTGTTTTGGCAGGCCACTCAGTTTCCATGCAACGTATGTCAGAATATCAACTAAAATCGGTGAAATATTAGTCAAATGTCATTCAGGTCAACCGGGACGTTGCTCTGTAAGGTGGCCTGCGTCTAAGGTGGCCTGCATTCGAACTCAACCAAGCTGAATTGTATTGCGAAAAGATCCGCGAATTGAGAAGTTTCCATCTCCGGTAAACCAAAAAAGGGAAAAGTCATAGTCAGCATGATTCTAGTCATGTCTGTTATATTTTTATATGTTCTTGATATCACAAAGGATATTTGACGAGCCGTCTTAGTAGGCTATTACCCAAAGTAGAATATTCTTACCCGGGTTGGAGATGATCAGGAGGATTGTGTCAGGGCTGTACTTGACTAAGTTGGGGATGATTCCCTTCAAGATATCCGTGTTCCTCTGAACTAAGCTGAGACGGGACTCGCCTTCGCGTTGACGGGCACCGGCCGTCACGATGCACACCTTAGAACCGGCGGTGACGGAGTAGTCCGTTCCAGCAATCACTTTCGAGTTCCGCAAGAAGGTCAAGCCGTGCTGGAGGTCCATCATTTCTCCTTTAAGTTTGTCGGCGACGACATCGATGAGGGCCAACTCGCTGGCAATGTTCTACAAAAAGGAAAGAGTTTAGACATGGGTTGTAGCAAGAACTTGTCTTAGACAGCTGGACCAAAAGTGGACTTGGGAATTCATTGCCCGATGGCATGAGTGCAGTAAAAATATTGAAAATATAAAACAGTCAAATAATTTCAAAAAAGCTTAACACAAGATTATTTAGTGTTATAAAATTATGACTTGGCGAACGGCAAACCGGAGGAGATAATCTCGAGAACAGGTTTTCCATTGTCAGTACGGTGCGTCGGGAATTGCCAAATGACGGATCAGGAGGATGAGGAGATTTGAAAAAAAAATTTCATGACAGTGAAGTGCGTCGAAATTACAAACGAATGTTCTCCATCAAAATTGAAATCGGTCACCTTGACAATGAGGAAACATTGCAAAAAAAGTTAACTCATAACTAGTATCTAATCAGTTGCACTAACCTATTCACACAAAACAATTGTCTTTGACAACGTTTTTTTTCAAATTCCCTCTCCTTATCGTATTTATTTCAAAATATAGTCAACAGGGGCTGATACATAAGTATACGTGTATTATAATGAGCATTCTTTTAGCCCAAGCTGACTGCAAATTGCTAGTGTCAGCTTAGATTTCCTTCCACCGACATTTCGGCCCTACTTGGCAATAGTCTTCATCAGACTATAGCCAAGTCTGTTCACGTCCGTTTGGCACCATCTTTCTTTCAGCGATAGTGGGGCTCTTCTTGACAACGCTCTTCATCAGGTTGTAGAGAAGTCAGCTGACTTCTGCGTTTAGCGCCACTGACAGCTGTATTATATTGCTCACACATGCGACGTCGTAGCAGTTTCGTTGCAACGGTGCTAACTGCAATTGAGCAAAGGACTGTTTAGTCCCGTCAAGTCACAACTATCTCCATCCAAAAGACGGTCATAATAATCAATATAACGAGGTAGCCTAAATGAAATCCGGACATTTGGGTATTTTTTTAATTAATGAGGCACTTCTACATGAATTAGCCCCTTCGTTACCGTGAAAAATGCGACCTGAAACAATTTTTAACTGGTTTTATAAGACTAGGACTCCAGTACCGAAACTTTGTTGAAGGATCCTGGGCCCTAATGACAGTGCCTCATGAAGAAACACAAACAAAGCCAAAGACCATTGAAGATGAAGATGAGGAAGGAAACATCGTGAACAGTGAACGGTAAGACAAAGTGCTCCTCGGATGGAATTTGAACAGAATTTCGAGTTCAAATGTCGCCCGAGGAGAATTTGTGTCTTCAATTTCATTATTTACAAGAAGTGGTAGCGAAAAGTTTCATTGCGGGAAACGACTCGCAGACTTAAACAGAAAAATGGTGGCAACTTGGAGTTCTTACCTGGGTAAGGATACTGAAGGCGCATGCCATTCCGACCTGGCCAACACCAACGACGGTGACTTTAGATCCGGACACGTGTGGTGCCGGTTCCACCTCGGTCATCAACTTCTCAATAACGGACGCCATCTTGATATAGCTAGAGGAATATAATATGAAATAATGTTTAGCCGCACGATATTCAGTAAGCCTACTTTTTTAACGTAAAGGGCGAATTGGTAATGCGTTTCTAGCTACTAGGCTAATTTTAGCTGCGACAGATATATCAGCAATCAGCTACGAGGCCTAATCCGTATTTCTTCAACAGTTTAAGTGAACTGCCTTCGACGTACTTATTATATCTATTCTTATGGTTCTTTTTCTTTTCACACTACTTGTCCATTGAATATTCAAAGGGCATCCAATATATTGTTTCTTTTGTTCTCTGTATATCGTCATACCAGCAAGAGTTTCTTTCCTTCCACGTGACCGCAATAAACACTGAAAAAACGCACATGGTCTCACTTCCTTCAGGTTGCTACTCGAAAGTGGCTAACCCCTTTGCTCCCCACCTGGGTGCGACGCCAAGATTCCTTATTTCCTTCAGTGACCATAACCCAAGCATAGCGAATAATCGTTCAATAACTAACAATGTAATATCTGTGAGTTGTAAGTATCAGCATATAATAAGTTCTTCATTGCAATTCTTTTCAATGCCTCCTTTTCATTTTTATTTCTGTTCTTGCTCAAAATTGGTTGCTATATGTAGGACAAGAATGTTTCAGGCCTGAAATCCTGGCTGGTAGGCCTATTGACAGTGACCGACTGACAAGAAGAGGTAGGTCTGTGTAGAGCAGAAGCTGAAGACTGAGGTAGGACTATAATGTCCTGGTTTTGCTACGGACTTTTAGTGGGTTATCAATTAACGAATAGAACTGTTACAATCGACATCCACAGCTGATGACATCCACCTTGTCACTAGACAACGCGATTTAAGGTGATTAACTGAGCATTTACAAATTGTTTTACTCTGATAGTAGTGGAAAATCGGTTTCGATTTCAGACTTGCCCATTTCTGCAAGATTCCGGCCGCCACGGCGTCGATTAAAGGGCCCGTTGTGCCTATAATGCCAATGTGATCTACTTCCGCAATCGCATTCATTAATTCTTCATCCCGGAAACCCAACATTCATATATTAGCCCGCTAACGATACCTCACTATTCTTCGCACTTGCCACGATTCACTATTCATATGCACGTTATGCTTCCGACGAGTGTTCGCGTATCACGCTAATGATTCGGTAAAACCGGTTATCTGAATTTTTCCGAGTTTTTGTTAGAAGTCAACGGGCCTAGGAAAAGGTTTCAAACAGCCAAAGCCGTGAATAATTTGTTTAAAGCAGAGCCTAGTTTTGCAGTATTCAAATAGTTTTAAATTAAAGTCGCATTAAGTAGTACGAGGTGTGCGTTGACGATTTTTCACTCACTCTGAGATATTCTTTTTGCGAACGCTGGTGGTAAACTGCAAACTTTAAACAGAAGACTCACCAAGATTAAAAATATAGTTTATTCCTCCACGTAACAACTTGGACTGAGATACTGGACTGAGAGTTTCTCTCTCCTTTCCTCGTCCTTCGTTTGCCCGATTGGAGTTCCCGACCTTCAGCATCGATCGCAAGCTTTGCGCGGAGTTTCGTCACGTTTCCTGTCTGAGCGCTACCTCGCGCAATTAGTACGCAACAAAACAACACATTGCCAAAATGATATTTATGCAATCTAGCGAGCATTCCATAAACGACTTAAACTTGACTTTGATAGTAGTCTGTTGTTCTTTATTGCTTCCACTGTCATAAGCTAGGACGATGCAACTTAGCAATGACTTCCGCTCCTGGATCCGACCATTTCCAAATTTTGAGCTAAGGGTCATTAGCCGAGCTAGACCCGGAATGACCCCGCTGCCCCATTAGGTTTTCGCGAAATCACGCTCCTATAGTTGAGGGACGGGGAATCCGGAAATTAGTGATATGTTAAGCAAATATTGAAACTTAATGGGGGGAAGAACTGATGGTCTAGATATAAAACAAGAGCTGTAAGCTCATATGGCACTTGCATGGGTTGAGATGTAGTGTTTGATCAAAAGTACTTTTAAGGTTACCTTTGCGGTTCAGATGCGCACTTTAAGGAAGCTAGAGAAAACGTATTTTGTTTTAGAACTTGGCTGTTATGATACGCACTTTATAGGCGCTAGAAATTCATCTGTAAGAAAAACTATTGAGACAAAACGATCACAGGCCCTTAGGGATCATTGATATATACCGTTTGGTAAAAAGTTTTTTTTTTTTCACTTTTCGGTTAAAATGTGCACTTTAAGGGTGATAACATAAATTTTTAAGCAAAACCCTTGTGGCACAAATGATCATGGGTTGAGATGTATCGTTTGATAAAAAAAAGTAGTTTTCGACCTTGCGGTTCAGATTCACACTTTAAGGGAGCTAGAACTTCATTTGTAAGCAAAACCCTTGAGGCAAAAATGATAATGGGCTCATGGGGATAATGAAAATGTATAATTTGCTTAAAAGTATTTTTCAAAATTTACGGTCAAGATTGGTACTTTAAGGAATGTCGGATTTGGAAAGTGGCGATTTCTGAGCCAATCTTATCGAATCTCTAATATTTCAGCCCAGTTCCATCGTCCTAGCACATCTGGAAGTACCTTAAATCGCGATCACCGGAATTCCGGACCCCCCCCTCAAACTCCCCCACAGTCGCCGGAGCCAATCCGGATCTGTAAGTGATTTATCCAGAGCATCTCTTTATTATTCCCACAAAGTTCCATCCCGATCTCCCCAGTCTGAGCCGGTCACGTATTCCCCCCCCCCATTGTTGTCGAATCCGGTCCGGACATGACAAAGATCACCAGAGACATGTCCTCTGATCAATTATCAAATTTCACTCAAATCCGATCAGCCGTTCCAAAGTTACGCATGACTCAATATTCCGGATTCCCCCTCCCGCTACTCCCCCCTCGACTATCGGATCATGTAAATTTGTATTTATAAGTCATTTTGATCGGGTCCCTGATTCGCCTCCCAAGTTTCGTCGTGAAAATCCCCAAAACCGCCATGCATTACCGGAATTCCGGGAAACTCCCCTCCACCCCCCCCCCTAGTGTCCGGATCCAGTCCAAATGTATAAATGATTTATCTGGAGCAGATGCTTGTTCTTCCCAGCAAGTTTCACTCCGATCCCTCCATTCTAACCATTTCTCGAGATTTCCGGTCTCCCCCCCCCAACTCCCCCATAGCTGTCGAATCCGGTCCGGACTTCAAATGGGACATCAGAGGTATACCATTTATTCAGTTATTAAGTTTCATTCCAATCCGATCACCCGTTCGAAAGTTACACACTACTCCAGTTTTCCGGATTCCCCAGCCCTCCACTCCCCCCCAGGTGGTCGGATTGGGAAACTGATTATTTCCAGGTTAGCCCGGTCGGGTCCCTGATGCTCCTGCCAAGTTTCATCGTCCTAGCACATCTGGAAGTACCCCAACTCGAAAAAGTGTAAAAAAAACTACTTAATTCTCAGAATTCCCCGGCCCACCACTCCCCCCCAGATGGTCGGATCGGGAAACTGACTATTTCCAGGTTAGTTTGGTCGGGTCCCTGATTTTCCTGCCAAGTTTCATCGTCCTAACACATCTGGAAGTACCCTAACTCGAACATGTGGGACAAAAAAATTCGGACCGACCGACCGACCGACCGACCGACCGACCGACCGACCGACCGACCGACCGACCGACCGACCGACGGACCGAATTGCGATCGGTATATGGCACTTGAGCCAGAGGCTGCAAGTGCCATAAAAACGTGTGTCATAACCAGAAGCATCCACGGTTGGGGGAGTTCGAGAGGGGTATACGCATAAGAACCGAACGGATAGACCGATTGGGATGAAAGTTGGACGAATTGGACATTATCGAGATTATGTGGCCTATCTATTTTATTTGGCGTTCGGACGGGACTCGGCCACCGCGGGGGGGGGGGGGGTGAAGGGGGCATCGAAAATTTGAAGATAAGTTCCAGTTCAAAATAAATCTGATTGATCGGAAGAGAGCCTGTAATAGATGCAATGTTTGTGGGTCCGATTCGTTCGTATTCGACCTCATTGGGGGGGGGGGGGGGGAAATCGTGTGGCTGGCTTAAGGGTCAAAACGAGCGGAGCGATTTGAATGAAACTTGGAATATATAGAGATCAAATTAATACCCTAGATTTTGAGACCCACACCAGACCTGGCCACAGTTTGATACAACTGACCCAATTTTAGTGAAACTTTGATGGGTGGCAAGAAAAGATACCCCAGAAGACTTTTTGTATGTTTCCGAACCGGATTCGAGCACGGAGGGGGGAGATTCTGGAAAAAAAAATTGGACGTCTAGGCATCAAACGAGTAGGATGGAACTTTGACTTCGCTAAGGTCATATGCCGTAGATAATCTAATTTTGCGGTCCCCGCCGGATTCGGCTTCTGTGGAGGGAGTTGGAGTGGATACTGGAAATTTTCCGGCAATGCTCAGTTTGGAGTGAAACTTGATGGGCGGCAAGAGCAATTGCCTTAGATGATGAATTAATGTGTCTGAACCGGATTCGGCCCCTGTGAGGGGAGCTAGCTCGCCTGGGAGCATATCACGAGACAAATTTTCACGCGAACAGAAGATACACTGAATTCATTATACTTCAGTAGTATTCCCATCCGCTTCCGTTCCCGAGATCCTGCACTTCATAGTATCCAGAAATCCTATCGCCTCTATTAGCATATCACGCGACAATTCTACTGGATTATCACCCTTGTTCTATTAACGATCAGGCTCCCAATCATTGTTTCGGAGGGTGAAGCTTACTGGTCCGGAGAGGTCGGAGACTGGTTCTGCAAATTTTGCCAAGTTGTCATCCAAGGCAAGGGACATGGACAAAAGCTAAAGACAGCCGAAGTTTTGTATTTGTTAATATTTAAAGTATGTTATTCGCACTGAATATCTAAGCAGAAACACTAAGTCATGCGAGGTTTCCTTTCAGAAACAAAAGAGCATTTGATTTTTCATGGTTAGAAGTTGCTCTACCGGTTTCTGGAAGAGAACATTTCTTGTTATTCTAGCCTAGGGTAGTTGAAACTTGAAACCCCCCGAGGAAACCTTCGTACAACCGTATTTTGAACTAGATGATCTAGGATTCTAGGTGATCTTAAGTATGATTGAAAATTCAAAAGTAATTGATCGTCCCCTTGGGCCTCAGAAGTCATCTTCAAAAGATTTTCTTGTCCTTTTTCGGATAATACTCGTTGCGTCTGCATTGCGCATACGTCCTTCATAAAATCCAATGACGAATTGACGCCAGATGCGCTAGAGAAACAATAACAATCACACGTGAGATCGAGGGATAAGTTATCTGAAAGGCGAATAAGCGATTAGGCTTTCGCTTCATACCGAGTCGCGCATTAGCCCCGTTGAAAAGTCCACTAGCGCTCAGCACTGAAGTCGGAATTGACAACTTGATGAAGTTTGACAGAACAGAGTTGGGTAGAGCACAAATAGAGGCAGAAGCATTTTAAACAGTTTCAAACATGGTTGGGCCTAAGAGGAACTGAAAACAGCCAAACAAACCTGGATAAACGTATACCCGGAAGTAACGTGTCATTGTTTATTTTATGCTAGCCCATCTAGCGGTCGAAAATGAACTAATCTGGAAGGAATTTTATCAAGAGCGTATTGCGGTGTGGGATTGCTGTCCTTCGGACTCTTACCTTGAGCGTGTTCCACCCTACTTACCGTAGTTACTACGCTAGTTACCGCTGAGTTACCGTAGTTACTACGCTAGGCTGGAACGCTTTTTGAATTTTTCCGTCAAATATCATACCGCGGGCTGATCGGACCAATCACATTGCAGAGATGCGTAGTTACTACGCTAACTACGCTCCCGAGCGTGGTAAGCAAATAGTTACTATTAGTTACTATTTTGAGAAGGTTGGAACGGTCAGCGTAGTAACTTTTCGTGAGGCTGGAACGGAAATGGTAACTAATAGTTACTATTGGTAGAGGGGTGGAACACGCTCCTTGCCTGAACGTTGCGTGGCGCAAAATATTTAAAAAGGTTGGGTAGCGTGAGGTGAGTTCTCATTATTTTTTCTTATCTTTTACCTGCTTCCAGTGTTGCCACCGGCAGTAAATTTTTACTAGATCTAGTAAAAAACATTAAATCTAGTAAATATAGAGGATCTAGTAAATTTCAATCTAGTAAAAAATCCCAATTTCTAGTAAAAAAGAGGTGGAGACAAAACTTGGGTCTTGGGCCAATTATCGACGAAACAATACGTTTTCGTGACGTCATGAAAGAAATAGGAAAATTCGATTAAGTTGATATTGGAGAATATATATTTGTATCTTTATATATAGAGCCGAGCGGCCAGCGAGGCGCCGGACGTGTTTACACTTATAGTTATAAACCGTTCTAGGGACAATCAATTCCGTTAGTAAATGGAAAATATGTACTTTTCGTGTGACGTCACCAATCGTCGATAATCGGCCCAAGTATAGTCAACACCAAAAAAGATGGTCGATTGTGTCATGTCATTGTTGTGTCATTTTTCATAGATTCTGATCCACTCTTGCTTATCACTCCAGAGTTCTTTATTTTGTCTGTTAACCAAACCAAGGATCGGAGCTACGACCGCACCAGGACCGCACAAACCAATTGCTTTGTTTTGAAAAAAATCAGGAAAAATTGACTGTTACTTTAGAAATTGCGGCGCTTCGCGCCAATTAATTTGTTCTTTGCCGAATAATCCAACTTGTGACTATTACCAATGACATTTTGATTCAAATTCAGCAACTTGATATACTTTCATTATTGTTGACTGATTGCTTTCTTGAAACTAAGAATATTATATATTATCGCCCTTGCTGAGGGTGATAGCGCAGTCTAGTACACTAGCCCCTTTTCAGGCATGGTGCTCAAACGTCTAGCACCATGCCTGGGTGCTAGACGTTTAAGCACTGTACCTTGGATTTCATGTATAGTGCATGGATTTCAGTATACAGTGCATGCATGAAAAACACAGTTTCTGTCACCACAACTTATCAACGGCTCGGATAGAGCTGAAATTACTACCAAGAATTAGAGAAATCAAAGACAATCCTTATCATATTTTTCATAACAAAAACAAAAGGACGCGACTGATGAGGGAGATAAAAAACCTCATTTCCTTTTCTACATAGTCAAGGGTTTTGCATGCAAAGTGTCCTGTGCCTCAGCTTTTTCTACCTAACAGTCAACCAGAATATTGGCTCCTAGGGCACTCTACATGGAAAATAGATAGGCTGCTGTCAGGTTTTTCATCTCCATCATCAGTCGCGTCGTTTTGTTTTTGTTAGGAAAAATATGATAAGGATTGTCTTTGATTTCTCTAATTCTTGGTAGTAATTTCAGCCCTATCCGAGCTGTTGATAAGTTGTGGTGACAGAAACTGTGTTTTTCATGCATGCACTGTATACTGGAATCTATGCACCATACATGAAATCCAAGGTACAGTGCTTGAACGTCCAGCACCCAGGCATGGTGCTAGACGTTTGAGCACCATGCCTGAAAATGGGCTAGTGTACTAGACTGTGATAGCGGAAAAATTTGGCCCGCGGGTGGCATGATAGGCTGATATCGTCCGCCTATAATAAATAACGCCCGGTTGGAACTTTTTTTCTTATAACATCAGGGCAATACCGGAAAATTTTGGCACTGGGTAGGATAGGACTGATATCATGGGGCTGCACGGTGTACTGGTGTTATAACGAATTATGGACCCAGCAACACAAAGCATGTTTCTGTGTAGCCTAGTTTTGTTCTGTTCTGTTAATATCTTGTCATATTCAATGCAGTCTTCTTACATGGTTCTCAAATACATTTTCTAACTGAGGGGTGGAGATTCTTCTTGTTTTTAGGAACATTGATAGAGACTGTTTCAGCAAAGTTGTCAGCGATTTTTTCTACCAATCTTTTCTTTGTGTCTGCTGATAACCTCCTAATTTTTAGCAGCGTGCCTGAATCTTAAAATGGGAAGTGGAAGGCTATACTTGCACGAAACCTATTCATTCTTTGTCTGCACTCTGGCTTTGTATTTTCAGTTTCTGAATTCTCATTTTCACATAATTTGTTTCCTATGGAATCACATTCATGTATTAACAGTTACATGTGCAGAGGCGTTACTAGCCAAAATGTTTGGGGGGGGGACAAGGTATTTACCGACTGGCTGGTCATTTTTACCGACTGTTTTTGCGGATAAAAATGACTATTATTGAGAAAAAACGACTGTGTTGACGAAAAATCGGCTGATTTTAAGAAACACAACTATTTTTCTGAAAAAATTTACTCTTTTTACGAAAAACTAACTGTTTTTAAGGAAAAATCGATTATTTTTAAGAAAAAACGACTATATCTAAGTAAAAAATCGACTGTTTTTACTAAAAATCGCGGCTCTTCGCGCCGACTCGGCTATTTTTTACCGACTGGCCGACAACATTGGGGGGGTGTCCCCCCTCCCCCCCCCCCAGTAGTGACGCCTCTGTACATGTGGATTTTTTGCAAAATGTTTTGTCCTGATCAGGAATCAAATGCTTGAGATTTGAAAATCTAGAGATTTCAAGTCAGAAATTTCAAGCCATATGCATTGATTGGAATTTGATTTCATGGATTTTGGAAATTAAAATGATAAGAAAAAAAGTGCAAAATAATTCAGACAGTTTGTACTGCCAGTATTAGATTGGTAAGCCCTCTATGTGGTTTATCAGGAAATTATTTATTATTGTTAATTAGTGACTTTAACTTGAAAATACGCTAAAAGTCTACCATAAATCAGCTGAAAGATATAAAATGGTGTCCTGTGTGCTTTAAGTGCTCACCCAGTCTCAGATTTTCTTACAAGCTTTTAAGGAAATACAAGAGCAAAATAACACTAGGGAGTAGTGCCAAGATCTATACTTTCCATGCAGCAGAATCGGGCCTTGTTCGAAGCGCCACCCACTACGCTCAGGATATTCAAAGCGAGAAAAACTTTTGGGCTAAAAAAAATTCGGGTACAGCTAAAATGCAGTCTGCACACACCGAGACAGGGGAGGTTGTATCTTATTTTGCTGTGTTCAGAATATTAAGTTACCGGAGCCAGCGCTGGCGCATGACTGATCGAGTTTCAGTAGGGATGTTCTCTATCACTAGTGGTGCTAGTATCCCTGCTGTTCGAGTGTGTGTCACTTTTTTCAGGTCTTGGCGCTACTCCCTTTTGTTATTTTGCTCTGGGAAATACTAAAAGGTCACAATTAGTTTGATTTATTATAGATTATTGTAAGCTATACTACACTGTCAGAAAATTCATAACAGATCACATAACACTTTCAAGAACAACACCTTTTCACTTAGAAATAAAGTGTTATGACCAATTAAGTTTACACCATTTCGTGCCTAGATCTTCAACAACACCCTCAATTGGTAAAAACACTACACTGTCTGAAGTTACATAACGACAACAGAAGGATGCCCGGTTTTAACAGATAACACCTTGTTTTAACAGATAACACTTTGGGATGTTCTGTTTCTTTCTGTTATGTTTCTTTCGTTCCCGTTAGTATTTTGACCAATTGAAGGTGTTGTTGGAGATCTAGGCACGAATGCGAAGGATGTGCTATGGTCTGCTGCAGGGGTGAAAACCCGTCCTTCCGAAAGGAAGGACTTCCAGGATAATATTCTGGACATGATTAAAGTGTTTAGACTATGTGACGAAAAGCAGACCTCCCTCCCGAGATTCGTTATCTTCGAACCTGACGAGGTTCCCATTGTATCAGGTGAGGTTACGGCCACATTGACTAGGAAAGTCAACGAACGTTGCTCATCCTTTAATAGCTTTGTTGCCTCTGAACGTTGCAAAGTAACCGTCGCAGATGCAAGCGGTTCTCCAGCTGAACCTGCCCCAAGACCCACGTACGCTGTAATTCTGAAGCAACCTCCAAAAGGTCTTGAAGATCCTACCGCTCGTAAAAATTTCATTGATCAGGCTTGTGGTGGCTCAGTCGATAGCATTGTCGACCTCAGGCCACGCAAGAATGAGTGGCGAGTCTTGCTGGATGACAGGCAAGCTGCTACTTCGCTCGCGCAAGCACTTCAGACTTCGCATAGCTCAGTTGACGCCAGACTGAAAAGCCCATTTTTCTACGGCCTCGTGCGTTTCGTCCCGAAAGATGTGACCCCCGAACAGTTATGTTCTTTAATTAACGGCTGCGTTAAGGCTACACAGTTCGGCGTTTCCCGTACATTCAAACTACAGTTTGAAAATAAGGAAAGTTTGCACCTAGCTATGAACTCCCCAGTTACGTTCGGTTATGAGCGCCTGCGCATCTCTGACTTCAAGTTTTTACCCAGCCGTTGCTACAATTGCCAACAATACGGCCACATTGCGAATTCGTGCAAAAATACGACCAAGTGCTCTCGTTGTGGAGGTGGGCACTCAAATTCGAAAGAATCCCCATGTCAAAATGACGTGAAATGTGCTTTATGTGATTCCCCTGACCACCCCTGCTACAGTATAAAATGTCCCCATGCCCAAAAGCTCATTCGCGAACCCTAATGACCCAGTCGGAAATCAAGTTAGTGACATGGAATATAAATGGAGGGGTAGTGGAAAAAATGCCCCTTATTGAAAGTCTCCTTTATTGCAATGACATTCTGTGCATTCAAGAGCACTTTTTAACGACGGAGGCACTAGGACTTCTCCAAATCACCAAAGAAGTTAAAACTTTCGCAACTCCCGCTAAATCGGCTGGCCGTGGTAGACCCTCGGGAGGTGTAGCACTTATTGTGAGCTATAAACTGAATCCTGTGTTGTTCAAACAGTCTGATTTCTTTGTGGCTGTCCGGTGCGGGGAGACTCTTGTGCATTCTGTTTACATGCCCACAGATTATCGCGATAGTATTTCGGAACGCAAATTCAGCTCTGCTTGCGCAAAGATTGCTACTGTCCTGACAAATGCTTTCAAGCAAGGACTGAAATGTGTCATAGCGGGCGATGTAAACTGCAATCTATTAGACAATACGAGTGCAAGGACCCAGGATTTTCTTGCGGCGTGTGAGAGTTTTCGTGTGATTCCGAACGATGCCGAGTTCACATACATCCACAACTCTGGTTCAACTTCCCAAATCGATTTTTTGCTCTGCTCAGACGGTGTGACAGTGGTGGGACCGTCTCATGTTGACATGGGCTTCTGCTCTTCTGACCACTTTCCGGTATCGAACAATTTCACCGTAACTTCTATACCTGCCCGGCAAGCCAAGAAGCCAAATAAGTGGGTTTCCAAGACCGCGTGGGAAACAAGATCAAAGATTTCGATGGGATCCCAAAAACTTAATATTTGATCCAGACAATTGGGTCTTGTAGATATCCAGTCTTCGCCAGACTACATGAACATTTTTAATATTAAAACTTAGAAACAGATTAAGGTCAATGGCGTTGACGAAATTGATCAAAACTTCCTGCCTTAGGCTATACTACTGTCAAATTTCTGGTTTCAGCCGGATTCCGGTCGAAGGATATGTCCAGGTAGAAAATGATTGTCATATACGGACTCAGCAGGTCTGCCTACCCCTAAATCGACTATCTCATTAGCTTTTAAAACCAGATCCAGTCTTCGCCAGGCTAATCATCTGAGAAAATCAAGTTCAGATATACCTGTATAAGCCATATCTATTTTGACGATACTGATCGAAACTTCCTGCTTTACTTCTGCCAAATTTCCGGTTTCGGTCGAATTCCGAGCGAACTACTTGTCCAGCCAAAAAAAGATAGTTCAGAAACGAATTCAGCGTATCTCCTTATCCCTATAAAGAACATCTAATCAACTTCAAATAAAACTTTAACTTATAAAAAAATCCGGTTTCAACCGGATTCTGGACGAACTATATGTCCGGGTAAAAAATTATTGTCATATACAGATTCAGCGTCTCTTCTTACCTTTAAATCTATCATCTAATCAACTTCAAATACAAATTTTACTTTTAACAAATTTTCCGGTTTCGGCCGGATTCCGGGCGAACTACTTGTCCGGCGAGAAAATGGTTTTCACCATCGTGTTCAGCATGTCTTCTTACCCCTAAATCGAACATCTAATCAACTTCAAATAAAACTTTTGCTTTTAACAAATTTTCCGGTTTCGGCCGGATTCCGGGCTAACTATTTGTCCGGCGAGAAAATGGTTTTCACCATCGTGTTCAGCATGTCTTCTTACCCCATAATCGACTATCACATTAGCTGTTTCAAAATATTTTGTTGGCCCCTTAATTTAAACCCCCTCCCCCACCCCTAAATGTAGGGCTACAGAGCCCATCTACGAACTCGACCTTACTCTTGACCCAAAGAGTCCTCACACCAAGTTTCATCAAAATATCTCATTCCCTTCGAGAGTTATCGTGCTCACAGACGGACGGACGGACGGACAGACGGACGGACAGACGGACAACTTTTGCGATGTCATAGGTATCCGTCACTAACGTTTTGGGATCCCAAAAACGGATAAAACGCTTTACACCCAAGTACTCGACTCTATTCTTGAGCAGATTAAAGTCCCATTCCAACTGCTGCAGCAAAAATCAACGATCGCTGATAGTGAAAAACAGATGTTACTTAACATCTATTGCAGTGAGATTACGCATGCCCTGCGAACGGCGGAAAAAGCTGCAGTGCCAAGTCGTAAAGTTCGTATGGGTTCTGAGGTTCCAGGCTGGACAGAGAATCCAGCCCTAAGCAGTTCTTGTAGGAGATCTAAGTTTTGGCTCCAGCTATGGAAAGATTGTGACAAACCTAGATGTGGCATCGTGAATGATATCCGTTTGTTCTCAAAGCGTCAATTTTCCAAAGTGCTAAAAAAACACAAAGCGACTGTGATTGAAGCGCATTCTAAATTGGTGAGTGGAAACATGGCCGCAGCATGGAAATTTGTGAAAAGTGCCACCAGAAACGACGCGGTGGAACATGTCTTTCCCACCGAGAACGAGTGGGTTGCTTACTTTAGTGACGAGTTTTCACCCCCTGATGTTGCGCTAGAAGACAGATACGAAACCCAGCTTAATCATAGCCTGTTAGGTGTTAGGTCCGAAATAGGGTATGTGGTTACGACAACTAAACTACGCGAGGCTATTCGAAAGCTCAAGAAAAAGTATTCGCGTGGCGCCGATCAGCTATGTGGGATGCATTTATCACATGCTAGTGAAATTCTTACACAGCATCTCTCACTTTTGTACCAAATGATATTTAACAGTGGTCTTGTTCCGGACGCTTTTTGCTCGGGGATAATTACGCCAGTTTGTAAGAAGGGAAAAGATCCTAGTCAGTGTGAATCGTACCGTCCTATCACCGTTTCTCCTGTTCTCTGCAAAGTTATGGAGGCTCTGGTGATGGAAGAAATTCAGAATACTTGCACCACTCCTGATTTTCAATTCGGTTTTAAAAAAGGTCAAGGTCGCGAACACGTGCACAGTCTCCTTGCAAATGTGCTATTAGATTCTGACGGTTCGGATGAAAGTATCATAATCGCGAGTCATGATGTACGTCGCGCCTTTGATTCGGGTGTGCATCCTCAGCTTCTGCTGTCAGCACATAAGAGAGGTCTTGACTCCTCAATCATTGTTACTTACCGTGCTATGTACCGTAAGCTCCATGTTAAAGTAAAATATCCTTCTAAGGAAGGACACGTAGTTTCAGATAAAGTTATTCCTGTACGCAAGGGTATTAGACAAGGTGCCCTTTCGTCTCCACCATTGTACAACAATAGCGTCATTGAAGCGCAAAAACACGCAAAATTGAGTTTTATTTTCCGAGGGCTTGATGTGTCGCTTTTGAATTATGCAGACGATGTACTTAACCTGAGCCGTTCGATATCCCGCATTGAAGATAATCTTAGTATACTTAGTCGTTCGTATGCGGTCATAGGACTAGCTTTTAACCCTAGTAAAAGTGATGTTATTATTTATAACGGTAGAAAATGTGATAGCTCTTCGATAAAGGTGAAGTTGGGGGACGTATTGCTAAGCCCTTCTGAGTCTCTGACTTACCTCGGGTTACCAATCGGTAAAGATCTGCGATCGACACGTTCCGGTTTAATCGCGCATTTTTCCGCAAAAGTTCGAAAAGCTTATATACCGACGCTAGCTGCGTCGAAAGCGCGTTACAACAGACTGGTGCTAGCGCAGCTGTATAATGCTCTTGCATTACCGCATGCACTTGCACTAGCACCATTCTGGAAAATTTTCCACACATCCGATGTTAAGACTATTAGAACTACTTATTACAAATACGCAAAATTCCTGCTTGGGCTGCCGTTGTGGTCCCGTAATCGACGAGTCACAAGAAATCATGGGGTAAGAGATCCGATAGAGGCTGCTTTAGAGCGTCGTGCTCGATTTCTGGAATCCCTCGACCCTCTGAACAGCCTCTATCCAGCAATTAAGCAATAGATAAAGAAAAAAGGTTATTAGTTATTTATGTATTTTTTTGAAGTTAAAATAGTGCAAATTGTTTATAAAGTTGAAATTGTATCTTGTGTGTTTGTTATTCATTGTTCTTTCTTCTTTATTTTTTTTTTTCTTTTCTTCTACTCCATCAGTGACATTTTTATGTAAAGATGGGAAATAAACTTATTCATTCATTCATTCAAATAGTGTAAACTTAGTCGGTCATAACACTTTATTTCTAAGTGAAAAGGTGTTATTCTTGAAAGTGTTATGCGCTGTCTGTTATGAAACTTCTGACAGTGTAAGTGCATATTCCAATGGTGGTAAGATCGGGTAAGATAGCCTAGCATGTTTCGACTAAGCCCCGTAGACTAATAGCATATGCTTTCATAAAAAGATAGGCTAGGAAAGTATTTCTGATTTGCATTATTATTGAGCCTCTAAACTCGAAAGTGTTGAACAGATATTTGCAGATTTTTATTGCTGTTGCCAAGGTGCTGGAAGACTGAAATTGAAAAGCACAGTAAGCCTGAAGCAGTCAGGAAGAGTGTGATGCAAATCCGTGTATGTATCTATTCAGCATTTCACTTTGACTGGATGGTCTTGGCAAACCCCTAGCAGAGTAACCTTATAGAGTGCTTCCACAAAGGTATTCTTGAAGTAAATTCATATAAGCTTTAATATTTTCATACTGTAGGGGTACTGTAGCTTAGCCTACCATATGCTTCTTTGGATTTTGTCTAACTTTATACAGTGCCAGTTCTTTCCCAATGCTTGGATTTTCTAGGCTAGGGTCTTACAAAGATGCCCGAGAAAGCAGTCACAGAGAAGGAGGTTGTCACTGACGGTGTTGTAGCTGACAATGAGGGCGAAGATCATGTTGACCCATGGAATGTAGTTGGCTCTTCAGACAAAGGAGTTGACTACGATAAACTTATCAGTAAGCTATTTTCTAAGCTTCGATTTTCTCTCAGTCGCCTTTAAATGAATCAGTAGTGTATGAATGATGGAAAAAAAATATGAAAAACTTCGTCTCTTAAAGCACAACTCTTAGCCTACTAGAAATGATATTTTCTCAATAAAATGGTTCAGATATCGTTTCTAAGTACTAGTACTTACCCCGTGAGATTGGCACTTTTCTTGTTAGCACTGACGTTCACCGAAGCGGAGTTTAGACGCAAAAAAAAAGTGTGCGCACCATGGTTGAAAAGTGGGAACCAAGTAAAAGAAAAGGAGTCCAAAACAAGTGAAAAATTAAATTTTGAAGCTATTTCTGAAGCTTTAAATTCCATAAGGAAGCTAGGGATAATATAAAAGGTAGAATAAGTACGAAGGGATCTTTGACACTGTACAAAAAAGGCTCCACCGTTGTTGTGAGCCTTCAAATAATGAAACTGAGTTCAGTAAATTCATAAGTGCGCTATCAGCTTAATTTGCACTTTGTAGCGAATAAGGTCCATAATGGATCTGTTATGCTCCGGTTATTGTTGGTTTTCTGGTTGGATGGTCTTCTATCGTCTTGTTCGCTTAGAATGTTGATTCTATGTGCCTTGCCTGTTAATTTCCAGGAGAAGATGACCACCAAAGGATAAATATTGCCATGTTGAATTGTCAAAATATCTTTGTTATTTGTCCAGTATTTGTGCCATCTCGAGTAAAGGCTGAGGTTGTTTCCGAATCCTCTAGGTAGTTTGTAAGAGCTACCGTTGTTGATCCAACCTGCGACAGTGTTTGTACAGAAGCCATTTCCAACCTCAATGAACGTTTCACTGGTAACTTTTACCCGCTATGGGCTACTCCAGAGTATGGTAGGTAGATAGTGGTAGCCCTCATATTTCAGAAAAATAAAAACTGAGGGTACTCGAGAACTTCATTACTCTGTTGACCCAGTATTCTGTATTTCATACAAAAATAGGTATTCTTGCTAGTTATTGGTGATTAAAAAATATTTATTGACTGTCCGCTTTAACAAAAGAATAGATATTTTTTTAAATAATCAGTTATAATGCAGTTCCCGGTAGGTAACTTCATATTACTGTTGGTAGTAGGCTGGAAGACACTTTTGAAAGTGCCCTGAAATTGCATTAGGTCAGATTGTTCTTTTTTTTTTAAGTTTTGGTCCGATTAACCAAAAGTACCCCTTCTTCAATGTCGGCTAGCAGCATGAAGTTTTATACCAGCATTTTTTTTCAGGTCGTTTCTCGTAAAGTATATTAGTTAATTTGTTGTCTGTTGTTTTAGTGTCGTTCGTAAATACTTTGTATGTCTTAGACTCACTGTCTTCGATGACCTCTTCTAGCTTTAAGGTGTTTGGTTTGATAGAGTTGATTGATTGATTGGTTGATCGACTGATGACACACGAGTTGTTTGGTAACTTTCTTTTTGGTTGCATTCATTTTCAAAAGTATTTTTGCATTCTGACGTGTCAGGTCAAACATTAGTTTCGAATAAGTACCACAAATTCCCGATTTTTGAAAAGGCCATGCCAAACGGCAGTTGAGGTGTGCCAACTTCGAGTGCACCCGAAAACAATAATTCGATGGAAATCAGCAAATTAAGCATTTAATTTTTTTTTGGTGGGTCAGGTTTCAAGTTCAACTGTTTTAATTCATAACGCTAAACCGTAAATACCTGAAACAAGCACTGTAGAGAACACAAATTCGGACGTGCAATGCTTCTATTTAAGCGTCTGGTATAGAATATCAAAACTTTGGATTTTGTGGTAGACTACTCGAGTTAGCTTCCAGTCCCATCTTGTGTTCTCGTCAGAATTGTAATGATGTATTGAACCTTCTGGATGTTGACCTGAGAATTGAGTATGACCTCTCTGGAGCTAGGTTAACCAAACCTCTTCCAAGTCATGCCCATGTCGCCGTGCTATCGTCGACGTTTAGACGTGTACATGTAATACGAGTTGCAAACTAGATCATCCTTCCCACCAGTAATATAGTAGTGATAGTTTAATTAATTTGAAAGGCACATCACACATATTCTTTCATTTACAGAAAAATTTGGAAGTACGAAAATTGACGATGCTCTAATCGAGAAGTTCAAGGCCGTGCTTAAAAGAGACAGTGTACATCACTTACTCCGACGAGGAGTTTTCTTCAGCCATCGAGATCTTCACTTAGTACTCCAGAACTATGAACAGGGGAAACCCTTTTATTTGTATACTGGGAGAGGCCCTTCTTCACAGGCAATGCATCTTGGTCATCTCATCCCTTTTATTTTTACTAAGTAAGTTTTCTTCTTCATATCTTTGCATCTTTTAAAATATTTCTCCAGATAGTTTTAAAGGATACATCGTACTTATGATAGTAATTCATTTTACTTCAGTAGTATTTCCATTCGTTCTCCTTCCTTAGATTTTTCACTTCAGAACTGTATCCTCTATTTGCAATACCCCGATCTTCACACTTGCCACGTTTGTACTCTTTACGTGACGTATCAGGCACCCGATCGTTGTTTCCGGGGAGCTTATTCGTCCGAAGACTGCCAATGAAAATTTTGCCAAGATTGCCATCCAAGGCAATGGACATGGAAAGAGCTAAAAACAGCCGAAGCCGTGTGTAGTTTTCTGTAAGCATAGCTTAGATGTATCTCAGAATATCTAAGCAGAAACACTATGTAATGCGAGATGTCCTTAAAGTTTAACCGAAAAGGGCTAGGATAGGACAGTCTAGTTACCCATCACCTATTCACTTAAATTGGCTTGAAGACCCGCTGAAAATCAGTTAGTTCGTTGTTCCTATTCACGAAAAATCGATTTTCAAATAGTTGACTTTTCGTGTGATTTGTGGTGCCTCTATGCGCTTGTATTTTTTCTGTATGCCTTACGAGAAAGATTTATCTTTTTTTTATTGTTCAGGCACTAAGCAGTCTTCACCAATCTCACCACTGCCCACTGAAAAGCCGCATTTGTTTTGAGATTAAAATTTCCCGCGTCATAGTAGAATTTACGCTGTGAGGTTGGCCGGTGATAGTCTGAGCCTCATAACTAGAGCAGATAGTGGAAAATTAAAAAATCCCTTTGCAGAATCCAAATAATTCAGTATATCCAGTTAAATGACAAACAAATAAGTTGGCTTTTTCAGTTAAACTTTAAAGATTTGAAGGTTTGTATCCTGGTTGTATCTCCCTATGTCCAGCCAAATGGATTGCAGTTTCGCCAGCCAAGTTGCTAAGAACAGGGTACATGCCATCCATTTCCCCTACCCCAAAATCTCCTCCCTTAATCCCTGTATATGAAGATACACTTCTGCGATATTTCGGTCCTTCTTGACATGGGTCCTAGTCAGGCTGTTGAACGTCAGGGAGAACGTTAGGGCCGCATAACCCAACTGATTATACTTATTTGATTGTATTTTTTTTTTTTTTTTTATCTATATATTTCAATCATATTATATAATTTTAACATGATTATCTTTCCACGTTTATTATTCTCATCATTCAAATTATTTATATTCCAAAATTGTTCTTATATTATGCTGTCTTTGTTCTTTTTGTTTTTCTATTTATTTATTTATTTACTTCAACCGTAGCCGTATACAAAGGGAAAAAGACACAATAACATTACAAATCACACATAACCAAATATGTAACAAAGATCATCGAACCACACGTTCATCATTCTGTTTTTTCCACAAAGGCAAGACAGTTGAACAATTGGAGTGGAAAGAATTTGGATCAGGTTGTTATCTGACTTCAAAAGGCGGCATTTTAGCGACAAAACTGCTTTACGCTTCAGTTCGTAAAACGAAGGCATATGATTATTTGCAAACATCCCCGAAGCGCTACACCGGTGCGGGAGTCGGTGAAGTTTTCTGTAACAGTTATTGTGAGTGACGCGAGTCACATTAATCGCACCAGCAGTGAAGTTCGTACAAAGAGCAAAACAGTAAAACTTAATACAAAAGGTACGAAACACGGATAATTGCAGAACAAAATTATCTTTGCTCCACTTTCTTTTGCTGGAGAACATTTTGTGGGTTATAAATATAGGCCTACTATATAATACTATGTGTCCATTGTGTGAATAAATTTTTCCCAGTCAGCTTTGGCTCAAGGAGTATTTGTCCTCTTCTGACTGTAGCTGGAAAAGGCGACCCTTGCCAAGAAGGGCCGAAATATCGCTGAACAAATATCCCAGCTGACCTTTTAATTTTCAGTAACTTTTATTAAAGGACCTCTGAACAATGAAACCATACATTAACACACCATGGAGAATGCATTAACAGACATGGCCACGGAGAGCATTCTTCTCCTGAGCGTGACGTTTTCAATATAGGGATGTTCGTTTCTGGAGGTTTCACATGCTGACTCCAAGACAAAAAGCGCAATTCATTCAAATCTTGTACAGCGCTGGCCGGATCGTATTCGAATTTCTTCTAGATATACATTTGGGCTTAACTGGTTAAAAAATAATCCAGAAGAAGGGTTGATTGGAGATATTTGTTCATTTCTGAAATTGTTCGGTACTGAAATAAGGACAGATGCAAAATGGAGCAAAAGTCATAGCTTGGAAACGCTGTTTCGTATTTGGATTGTGTTTTCTGCAGGCATTGTTAACGGAATTTATACAGGTAGGGATGATACTTGCTACTCTTCATTCCGGTGTCCTTTAATATGAACTTCTTCAGGTGTCTTCAGGAAATATTCAACGTACCTCTAGTCATTCAACTTACCGACGACGAAAAGTTCCTGTGGAAGGATCTCACACTAGAAGAAGCTCATAGACTAGCCTTCGAAAATGCGAGAGATATTATAGCTCTTGGATTCGATCCGGAGAAGACATTCATTTTCTCCGATCTTTCCTTCATTGGGTGAGCAATTTTTTTTGTTTTAAGCTTTATTAACTTGTTGGCAGATTTTTTATTTTTGGGATCACGTTTCCCATTCAAGAATTTTTTAAAGGTCGTTTATTAGCCTGACGTATGTTCTCTCGTGCAGGGATGGTTGAATTAATGGTGAGGGGTGGCACTTTTATGGATTTACTTTAATGTCGTTAAATGTCTGGTAAATAAATAGATAAGGAAATGGAGTGACAGTTAGCCATGAGTTTATTTAGCATATATTTTACGCCTCAACTCGATTCGTCAGTAAACACTCTACGTTTGAGCGTTTGAGATTATCCAGTGTGTCCGAGAGAAATACTGATGGTTGATCTGTCCTTTTTATGGCACTTGCAGCCTCTGGCTCAAGTGCCATATACCGATCGCAATTCCGTCCGTCGGTCGGTCTGTCGGTCTGTCGGTCTGTCGGTCTGTCGGTCGGTCTGTCCGAATTTTTTTGTCCCACATGTTCGAGTTAGGGTACTTCCAGATGTGCTAGGACGATGAAACTTGGCAGGAAAATCAGGGACCCGACCAAACTAACCTAGAAGTAATCAGTTTCCCGATCCGACCATCTGGGGGGGAGTGGTGGGCCGGGGAAATTCTGAAAATTAAGGAGTTTTGTCACACTTTTTCGAATTGTAGTACTTCCAGATGTGCTAGGACGATGAAACTTGGCAGGAGCATCAGGGACCCGATCGGACTAACTTGGAAACATTCAGTTTCCCAATCCGACCACCCGGGGGGGAGTGGAGGGCTGGGGAATCCGGAAAATTTGAGTAGTGTGTAACTTTAGAACGGGTGATCGGATTGGAATGAAACTTGATAACTGAATAAATGGCATACTTCTGATGTCCCGGTTGAAGTCCGGACCGGATTCGACAGCTATGGGGGAGTTGGGGGGGGAGACCGGAAATTTCGAGAAACGGTTAGAATAGAGGGATCGGAGTGAAACTTGCTGGGAAGAACAAGCATCTGCTCCAGATAAATTGTTTATACATTTGGACTGGATCCGACCACCCGGGGGGGGGGGAGTGGAGGGCTGGGGAATCCGGAAAATTGGAGTAGTGTGTAACGAACGGGTGATCGGATTGGAATGAAACTTAATAACTGAATAAATGGCACACTACTGATGTCCCGTTTGAAGTCCGGACCGGATTCGACAGCTATGGGGGAGTTGGGGGGGGGGAGACCGGAAATTTCGAGAAACGGTTAGAATAGAGGGATCGGAGTGAAACTTGCTGGGAGGAGCAAGCATCTGCTCCAGATAAATCTTTTATACATTTGGACTGGATCCGGACACTAGCGGGGTGAAGGGGTGGGGAATCCGGAAAATTGGAGTACTGTGTAACTTTCGAGCGGGTGGTCGGATTGGAATGAAACTTAATAACTGAATAAATGACATACCTCTGATGTCCCATTTGAAGTCCGGACTGGATTTAACTGCTATGGGGGAGTTGGGGGGGGGGAGACCGGAAATATCGGGAAACGGTTAGAATGGAGGGATCGGAGTGAAACTTGCTGGGAAGAACAAGCATCTGCTCCAAATAAATCGTTTATACATTTCGGATGGATCATGACATTAGGGGGGGTTGGAGGGGACTTTCCCGGAATTCCGGTTATGGCGGTTTTGGGGGTTTTCACGACGAATCTTGGGAGGCGAATCAAGGACCCGATCAAACTGACTTATAATGAAAAATTTACATGATCTGATAGCCGTGGGGGGAGTAACGGGAGGGGGAATCCGGAATATTGAGTCATGCGTAACTTTGAAACGGCTGATCGGATTTGAGTGAAATTTGGTAATTGAAGAGAGGACATGTTTCTGTTGATCTTTTTCATGTCCGGACAGATCTGACAGCAATTGGGGGGGGGGGGGGGGAAATACGTGACCGACTTGGACTGGTGAGATCGGGATGGAACTTTGTGGGAATAACAAACAGATGCTCTGGATAAACACTTACGGAACCGGATTGGCTCCGGCGACTGTGGGGAAGTTTGAGGGGGGGGGGGTCCGGGATTCCGTTGATCACGATTTAAGGTACTTCCAGATAATCTAGGACGATGGAACTTGGCTGTAATATTAGAGATTTGACAAGATTGACTCAAAAATGGCCACTTTCCAAACCCGACCATTCGTTAAAGTACTAATCTTGACTGCAAATTTCGAAAAATACTTTTAAACCAAATTCATATTTTCATGATCCCCATGAGCCCATTATCATTTTTGCCTCAAGGGTTTTGTTTACAAATAACGTTCTAGCTCCCTTAAAGTGTGAATCTGAACGGCCAGGTCGAAAAGTACTTTATTTCAAACAATACATCTCAACCCATGATCATTTGTGCCACAAGGGTTTTGCTTAAAAATTTATTTCTGTCACCCTTAAAGTGCGCATTTGAAATGAAAAGCGAAAAAAAAAACTTTTGACGAAATTGTATACATCAAGGATCCCTAAGGGCCTGTGATCGTTTTTGGCTCAAGGGTTTTGCATACAGATGCATTTCTAGCGCCTTTAAAGTGCGCATCATTACACCCAAGTTCAAAAATAAAATACTTTTTATCTAGCTCCCTTAAAGTGCGCATTTTAACCACAAAGTCGAAAAATACTTTTGATCAAACAAAACATCTCAACACATGCAAGTGCCATATGAGCTTACAGCTCTTGTTTGATAAAGAAATGTTTGTTTGCCTTTTTTTGTCTCTCCGAAGACAAAAAAAATACAGTTATTTTTGTTTACAGACAATGTCCAGAGTTTTACCAGACGATGGTTAGGATACAGAAATGCGTGACATTTAACCAAGCGAGATCGATTTTCGGCTTCGGTGACAGCGACTGCATTGGAAAGGTACGTTTTACACCAAGTCTGTTGTTAAATTATTTGCCTGTTTGAGCAACTTCTCCTTTCTGATGGTTCAGGTGAGCGGCAGCGGCAGGGGAGTGGCAGAACGACTTCTTAAAGGGCACATCGTGCTCGTGACACTAATTCATTCTACTTCAGTATAGTATTTCCATCCATTCTCTTTTCCTAGATCCTTCACTTCATAATTGTAACCTATCTCTTTTGTTGGCAATACACTGATTATCACGTATGCAACGATTTGTGCTGTTTACGTGACGTATCAGGCGCTCGAGTATTGATTCTGAGGAGCTGATTCCGTCCGAAGACCGGTTTTGCAAATACAGCCAAGATTGTCATCCAAGGCAGAAACACTAACATCTGAGCAGAAACACTATGCACTGCGAGGTGCCCTTCATGTTCACAAGCATGACTAGCCAAGTACAGATGCCTAGGCGCATGCTCAGGCGTAGCCAGGCACAGAGTTCTGGAGCCTGGAACTCCGCGCTTGGCCCAAAATCTGTGCCTAGGCATGGGTGTGAACGGTGATGCTAGGCACGTACCTAGACATCTGTGCTTGGCTAGGCATGCTTGTGACGGGGCATTAAAGACATTCAAGGCAACGGGCTTAAATCAACAAAAGTAAGAAGATCGGGTCTCACTGTCCTTCGTCCCAAGAAGGCCCAAGAGAGGTAGGTAGGTAGTTTATTTATAACAAATTTAACCAACTTCTAACAAACAACGCAAATGCCTCACGACATACTTAAGCGCGTAAATTAACTCCAATAAAAGAAAAATAACCGTCTTAACCTAGCCTAAACAAAATAAATAATAGAAATCCTTCGAAACACCACAACTAAAGATACGTACATACACTTTATTGCTTGCAAGAATCAATAATATGCCTTCTAAGTAGTTTTTTAAATTTTGATGGGTCAAGACACTGCTTCAAATCAGCTGGAATGGAGTTCCAGATTTTAGGGCCAGCATGGCGAAGACCAAAACTAGATCGTGAAGTAGGCCTAATTTCAACTGAAAAATCCGATCTACGGGAAGTGGGATAATTGTGGAACTGCGAGTTAATTGAAAATAACCCTGCATAACTTAATGGTAATAATCCACGTTGATATAAAAAACAGATAAATGAAATAGACATATCTCTGAGCTGACAAATACTGAAAATTCCCGACAGTGCATAAAGGTGCTTAACTGAAGATCTATTGTCAATACTGAAAAGTATCCTAAGGGCTTTATTTTGAAGAATCTGAAGAGGTTTAAGAATAGAAGGAAAAGTAGAAGCCCACACTGAAGCACAGTAAACAAAATACGGGTGGACGAAAGAAAAATAGATAGTGTTCAGAATATATCTCGGGAATAAATGGCGTAGTTTCCGAAGAATGCCAATATTCCGCGACACTTTCAATGCAAGAATTTTAATATGTTGACGAAAAGAAAGATTTTCATCCAGAACTACACCAAGGTATCGAAAATGATCAACTCTCTGTAGTTCGACATCATTGAGGTAGATATTCAAACCAATCGTATTAACTGAGCTAATACGTGAAAACAACATGTACTGACACTTTTTTTCATTCAGAGTTAACAGATTGTTTTTATACCAATCAGATGCAGTCGACATTGTATTATTCAGATTAAGGAAAAGCTGTGACAAATCAACATGAGATCCAAAGATGACCACATCATCTGCAAACATAATAATTTTGGAGATTGGCAGTACATCAGGCAAATCATTAATAAAAAGCAAAAACAAGGTGGGCCCCAGAACAGATCCCTGGGGCACACCAAAGTTAATGTTAAAATTCTCAGAAAAAATACCATTTGATTTATCAGAGCATCCAAGTGTTCTATTAGAAAGGTATGAAGCAAAAAAATCAAGAGAAGTGCCCAGAAAACCATAATTCTGTAGTTTCTGAAGCAGTAGACGATGATCAATGGTGTCGAACGCCTTGGCAACATCAAGGAATATGGCCAGTGCATGCTGTCCACTATCCAGCGCATCATTCACTTCCAATAACAGTTCATGTATAGCCAACTCAGTAGATCTACCATTCATAAAACCAAACTGAGATTCATGTATAATTTTATTATCCTTCAAATAAACTTGTATTTGTCCATGCGCCAATTTTTCCAAAATCTTACTAAAAACAGATAATAAAGAAATACCTCTATAATTTGAAGGGTCGGTTGAACTACCACCCTTATGTAAAGCAATAACACTTGCCTTTTTTAACAGGTCCGGGAAAACTCCATGTACTAAGGATAAACTAAAAATATGTGCCAACATGGGAGAAATATTAGTTGCAAGTTGTTTAACAATTTTAGCTGAAAATCCAAAATCATCTGGGGTACCGTACTACTTGTTTTTAGTTTCATAATAGTTTTCTTTACTTCTTCAGGGGTAACCTCTGAAAAGGAAAAAAAATTCTCAGTCAATAGTGATCCCTTCGGACTTTGGTCAGAAGGTTGTATACCGTCTTTTTTAAGTTTAGATGCCAATTTACCACCAACAGAACTAAAATGTTCTGCAAATACATTAAGGATAGTCTTAGGATCATTAACTTTCTTACCATCAACTTCCAAACAATCCACATTCGTACTAGACCGATAATTAGGACGAATAATTTCATTTATTAACTGCCAAGTCTTTTTCATATCAACCTTATATCTAAGAAAATTTTCATGGTAATACTTCCTTTTTGCATGTCTAAGTATTGAATTCAGCTTATTCCTATAAATCCTATATTCTTCAAACAAAAAATCTGACGGAGATTTCAAAAATTGTTTATATTTTGTATTCTTATTTTTTATTGAAATTACTATTCCGTCTGATATCCAAGGGTCAAACTTTTTAATACGATTCTTTTTAGGAATGTGAGAAGAACTCACTTTATCTCGCAGGAGAGAAATTTTATCAATAAATAAGGAAAATGTCTCATTAACATCAGAAGAATCAAAAACGGGGCTCCAGTTATCTTCATCAATTATAGTTCTTAACAGTTTTAAATCATCAACATCAAATAATGTACGACATTGTTTCAAGCGCAGATTTTGATGTCCAGATTTTTCCTTGGTTACCTGAAGACAAACACTCACCGGAAAATGATCAGACATATCAGATATAACCACCGATGATGTTTTGGCAATAAATAAATTCCCAGAAAAGAAAATATTATCAAGTAACGTAGCTGTTGTAGCTGTAACTCTTGTTGGTAACGAAATACCAGGTAGCAGGCCTGAACACAACATAATGCTAAGAAATTCTCTGTTAGCACTCAGATCCAGATTCAGCAAATCAAAGTTGAAGTCACCAGAGATAATAATTGGCTTTCTAGTATCGTGGATTTTTAATAGCAATGGTTCAAATATTTCAAGAAATCGACTCGGGTTACTAGATGGGGGCCTGTACACACAACCAAAAATAAACGGCTCACAGCCAACTGGACTAACATCAATAAACAAACTTTCACACAGGCCTTCTTGCCATATCGACAGATCATTCAACACACTACAAGACCAATCATCACGGGTATATAGCGCTAATCCACCTTTTGAAGTATGCTGTCGGCTGCGGAAAATGCATTTCATACCAGAAATCTCAAGCATAGATGTCGGAGTATTGGCAGACACAAATGTTTCACACACAGCAATAATGTCAACCGGGTTAGGAGCAACTAGATATTTTAACTCATTAAAAGAACTCTGTAACCCCTGTGCATTAATATGTAACAGCCGAAGCGGAGATCCGGAATCACCAGCAGCTTCGAACTGGCTTAAGCCAGTAGTAGAAAATTCACAATCAGGCACATTTTTCACAAAAGGGAGGTCTTTATCATTACCAATTGCAGTGTTAAGAATAGCATCTAACTTCAAGCGAGAATCCAAAAAACTCTGAAATCGGTCCATTAATATAACGTAAAAGATTTGAAGAATCTCAGCTTATAGCGAAGGTTCATCATTCACACTTCGAATCTGAACAACATCCCCGATCATTTTACAGGGGATAGTTTGAGATCCCCTCTTGACGAAAATGATGCCCCTCGCTGTCCAAACGTGTTTTGATTCAAATTTGTTGCGCGCCAATCTGTAAACTTCCTGTCGTTCCTTTGTTAGGGCCTCATTAACGAAGATATGAGTGCCGCGCAGTTTTGAACGATTGCGGAGAATCTCTATCGCCACAACCTCAGAAACCAGTGTAAGTTCAACCGGAGCTTGAGACTGATCAGGAGCACCCAAGCGCCTAGCTCCTTGAACCACAGAGTACTCCATATTAAGACCCATTTGTAGATTTAGGCGATCAAGAATTTTTGTACCGAGACTCGGTAAGTCACGAGCAGTGGTATCAATTCCGGAAACGATCACCCTGTTTCGAAGAGCAGTTTGGTAGATATCATCCAGTTTAGTCTCGACTTTTACAAGCCTAGTACTGTCCTTCACAATTTTTGCCTTAAGTTCATTCAGGCTTTTTTCGATCTGATCAAACTTAGAGCGAAACTGTAGGTCGATTGCTTTATAAACAGCCTGAGTAATATTGTCCAGAAAATTTTGCTTGAACTGAGAAGGGGACAGATTCTCAATTTTTGAGAATTCCTGTTCGACTCGCTTCCGAATCTCATCCTCAAAGAGGGCGTTATGTGACAGATTCGAAACGTAAGTCTTTTAGTTAGGTTAAGATCATTGGCTGGCCTGCGATATCCAATGATCCACGTTATCGCTTGCTCTGTCTTCGGCTGATGCCTGGTCAGTGTGGGTTGAAAGTAGGCTGGGGCAAAGGCAAGCAGGTCATTTTTTTTACAGTTCCTCGCCGCCCGAGCACCAAAGTGTGTAGCATAGACAGTAGGGCCCAAAATCGGCCCAGTAGGCTATGGATGAACCAGACTAGGTTATACCAGGGACCCATAAATTTCCTGTAATGCCTCGCCATTCAGGGGGCTTGTCATTTCCTATGCTTCTATGTTGCTATGTTGCCCGACCCTCTCCTACTTTCCAAAAATTCCGCTTGGGTCGAATCGGCGTTCTTGTTTGCCTCATTGGACGTGAGAGCCAAAGAGACTCCTCCCTCAAGGCGCCAGCAGCCAATCCCAAATTTTGTCTATCTGGATAGTCGCGTGTTCTATCCCGTGGGTATTTCTCGAACTACCGGACGGTCGGTCAAGAGCGCATCAGAAATCTCTTATTGACAAGCCCCCTGAATGGCGAGGCAATTTATGGGTCCCTGGTTATACGGAGGCTTAACAGTCATGTTTGTCTGATGAGATAGTGAGATCAGGCTAATTGAAAGCTGTCGCAACATATGGCTGATTTGCAGTTCCATAACAAACAGTAAAGCACAGCACATATATAAGAACAAAATAAAGAACAAACGGAATAAGGTAGGGCAGGATCCCTGTTCTGATGGTTTTCTTTTTCTCTTTCCCCGAGACAGAAGCCCTGTTCTGAGGCAGGAGCACTGTTTCGGTTATGGCAGGAGCAGGTACCTGTTTGTTCGTGTTTTGCGGGCTGGAGTTTAATTTGTTGCCGGATACCGTAGTTCGTGGGTGCTTGTTCGGATAATCGATAGATGTTCAAGCCGCGCTTTTATCGGATCTTTTTTCAGCTGCAGTAGAGCCTGGTACACCTCAAGTCACGGTTACGGAGTATTATTCTCAGAGTATTACTCCACGCTGTAAATTGCACCATTCGGCGAAATTTCGGAAAATGTCATAGCATTAGCTTACAAAGACAACTTCGCTTACCTGACTCATTCTCCATTAACCGCCCCCCCCCTACCCCATGGGATTATCCTGCTGAAAAATTCTTTGACTGTTCTAGTTGTATGGTAGTTGTACGAAAAATGTACTGACTAAGTATGTATGTATTGATATGTAGTAGTATGGAATACTTTGATTTAACATGCCTCCGACTGGGTTAATCTTAAGTAGTAGTATCCGATAGCCTCCAATCTTGCTGTAGTAAGCATCCAGTTTGCTAGTAATAGCATGTACTGGCAACAGTTATTACTGCATGCTACTTTTTCGTAAAACTCCATACGATTAATTCTCGAAAATTTTCATCGGGATATTGTTGGTAACTTGGAGACTTGTTTTTCTAGGTTTCTTTCCCGTCTGTACAAGCGACCCCTGCCTTCTCTGCTGCCTTTCCTTTCATTTTCAACGGCCGGAAGGACATTCACTGTCTGATTCCCTGTGGGATCGACCAGGACCCCTACTTCCGAATGGCCCGAGATGTCGCCCCCCGTCTTGGCTTCCAGAAACCCGCTTTGATTCATTCCACTTTCTTCCCGGCCTTACAAGGCGCAAAAACGAAAATGTCTGCCAGCGACCCCAATTCATCCATTTTCATGACGGATACGCCAAAACAGGTTAAAAATAAGGTAAGTTTGAGGGGGGGTTTTAAAATTTGATGATGCTTTTTGTCGTTGCTAGCAGTTGCCTCACTATACTCTTAACATGTTCTTGTAGTCCGTTGAAATGCTTGAATAGAAAATTTATTTCCTTCTTGTCTGAAGATATACGGAGTATTGCAAAGATTTGAAAGTAATATACTTTACATTTAAAATCTAAATAATTCATGACGAATACGACAGCACAGGGTAATAATAGGGTATGCTTTGGTTAAGGGTGGGGAGGGGCTGCTGAAAGTAGATGGTGTGGTTCCCCGAGGCATCTGTAGATTGGCGGGTATTATTTTATTATATGGTATTTATTGGGTTTTAGTGGTGCTGGATGTTGAAGGCTTAATGTGCACAATGGGTTACTGATATAATTTGTCGTAAGTTGCTCACTCCATAGCCTACTTGTTTATTTTTCGGTTATCGGCAAAATTTCAAGTTTTCGCTATTACCTTTTTCAGTTAGTCAAAAGCAGAGCCTAGTTTTAAAGTATTCAACTATTTTAGAATTTTGGAAAATAAATAGTAAATAGAGTGAGGCTTGCTTTAAAGTTAATATAAGTATTATATTATAAGCAAGATCAAATAAGGAGAGAATTGGAAACTCGCAAGTCAGCATGTTGAGCACAATTTTTTCCGACTTTTATTTACTGGGGGTGGAGCTTCCGCTCAAACTAGCACGCGGTAACAATAGTTTCATGACAAGCAACGTCGAAATCTATCTTGATTTCTTACCATAGTGATAAAAGTGACGGCACTAAGACGAACAGACGAAAGAAAATTAACTCTTTGTCGTGACAGGGAACGGCTCCACCCCTGGGATACCAAAAACGGGAAAAAGTGTAGTCAGCACGGTTCAGATCATGTCTGTTCTATCCTTATTTGTTCTTTTTACAGGTCATAGGTAAAAAGCTGTAGGACATGTATAGTAATTTCTCTGATTTTTCGGCCTGTCATGTAGGTAGAGTTTCTTTCTAGATTAACAAACATGCGTTTTCTGGTGGCCAACCCTCCGTGGAAGAACATAGAGAGAAGGGGGGCAACTGTGATGTCGATATTGCCTACCAGTACCTAACGTTCTTCTTGGAAGACGATGAGAAGCTGGAGCAAGTGCGACAAGTGAGTACTGGTTGATGTTCTTCTAAATCTGTTTGGTCCCTATGCATTCGAACATTTTACCGCCCCCCCCCCGCCCCCCCCCCGCCGTAGTCGGATGCGGTTCGAACACAACAAAGGAAAATCTCAGGCATCTGCTCTTAACTGACGTCAAGTCTCGTTCGAATTGGATAACCCGTTCGCAACTTCTGTGGGTCACAAGATTCCGGTCTGGAATCCCCCTCCCTCCACTCCAGACGGAAGATCGGATCTTTGTTGAGTACTGGGTCGGTTCCTTATTGTGAATGGATGATTTTCTTACGCAAATCCTAGTAGTTACGCATTTGAACAGTATATACACACAAAAAATATAAATAAACGCACAACGAGAAATACAGAACGGCATTTTCATATGCAACAACAAAAAAAGTAAAATAATCGCATAACAAGAAACACACAACGAAACACGAAAAGAACAATAAATGTAGTGAATTAGCTGGTGCATTAAGCAGTGGGCAAGAAAGCGGCTGGATGATATATGTCCGTATCAAGTTTTATCGTCCGTATCAAGCTTTATCGTCTTTAGTGCCCGAACTAGCAAAAGCGAGACAGAACGACTATCGGTATATGGCACTTTAGCGAAGGCTGCAAGTACCATAAAACAACAGCAAAGAATATATATGGAAGGCAGGAAGCCTCAGTCAAAATAGGTCGAACTCACAATAACAGCTCTTTTCCCAAAGCTCGCCACACAGACAGTGGCGGACGCATATGCGAGTCGTGCGATCCGTGGCTGAAGTATCAGAGTTTAGAAAAAGCGCGGATTTCGGAGAGAGAAGGAAATTCTTCACCAACAATCATCATTTTCGTATTGGTTATAGTGATTTGGTTTTGCTTTCTTTTTGTTGGGGACGACGGATTTGTGATGCAATATATATATATGTATATATTACAAGTAGCGAACGGAAAGACAAAAACGCTCCTCAGTGAGAATATGATTTGAACCCAGGAGTACCCAGGACCCTCTGCTTACAAGGCAGACGCTCTACCATTTAAGGTACCGAGAAGCTTGCAGTCGCTGGACACACTATGCCAAATCCTGGATACTCTAACCAAATAAAGTGTTGATGATTTGAGTGAAGTTCAGAAATCAACCAATCAGATTTCATCTAGAGTAGGGTAGGTCAGGGTTATAGAGTACCAACCGGTATCCAGCGTTAGGCATAGGGTATGCCACATGCTAGAAATACTCAGCGTTTGGAATAGGGTATCCAAAAATCAAGGGTTTGTTGTTGACTGGGAGCTTGTGGACATAGATCGCAGACCAATAGAATAGTCTGATAGAAGCCGGTCGTAGGAACAGTGCTTCCGCCCGAAAGCAACATCTAATCAGTTCACGTCTCCGCGGTGATGGGGATGTAAACTAATGAGATATATATTATATTCATAACTAAGTTATGTTTTTCTTTTCTTTCAGGACTACAGCTCTGGCAAGCTTCTAACTGGTGAGCTGAAGAAAATGCTCATCGACATTCTGACTGCAGTCGTAACGGAGCACCAAGAAAAGCGGAAAACTGTGACGGACGAGATGGTCAAGAAGTTCATGACACCAAGAAAGCTGGCATTTGACTTTTAATTTATACCCTCTTTCGATCTTCCTGCCGTTAGTGGGGTTCTGGCAATAAACGTAAAGCGTTAAAGGAAGAATTGATATGGACGAAAATTGTACCGTTACCAGCCAATAGGAACGATTATTGTAAACGCCACTGTACCTTTTCACCAGCCAACATTATTCGCAACAAGAAAAATGAATCAGCGTTTTTTGCCAATGAATCCGGCAATCCTAGCCGCTTATTAATTGTTAGCGGTGGCGGACGAGATGGTGAAGGTATTTGACAATGCAAAACAGTTGATACGTCAGCTACATTTTATTAGAGCTATATTTCGGCCCTTCTTGGCAAGGGTCCTCTTCAGGCTCAAGCCGCTCAAGCTGGAAAAAGAACTCGTGGAAAAACATTGAAAATTCTTGAAAAAAAAGAAGAAGAAGCTGGAAAGAAGAAGAAGAAACAGGTGACTCAAAAACCAAAATGCAGAAGAATACCTAGGCCTACCCTTTCGACGACCCAATCGAACAGCAAAAAATGCAGCCCTGTCCAGAATGAAATCACAGCACCATCTTAACTCCAACCAATTTTCAGAGAAGAAGTTCACAAAATCAGATATTTAAGGTAGAGTTTTCAATGTTTTTCCACGAGTTCATTTTGCAGCTTGAGCGGCTTGAGCCTGAAGAGGACCCTTGCCAAGAAGTGCCGAAATATAGCTCTAATAAAATGTAGCTGACGTATCCGTTTTGCATCGTCAAATATGATCCATAGTCAGCTTGGGCTGAAGGAATATCTAATGTAAAACACGCCAGCTACATTTTATTAGCAAAATAACACTACGGAGCGTCAAGACCTATGCTTTACATGTTTCGCAAACGGGCTATACTCGTAGCGCCGCCCACTACGCTTGCGGCATATAAAGCTAGAAAAACTTGCGGGGTTAGAAATTTATAGAAAGCTATAAGATGCAGTCTGCACACATCGAGGATACAGGGGAGGTTGCATCTTTTTTTCCAGAATAGGAAGTATTCGGAGCTAGCGCTTGTGTACGACCGAATGAGGTTCAGTAGGGACGTTCTCTATCGCTAGTGGTGCTAGTGTTGCTGCTATTCGAGTGTGTGTCACTTAATTCAAGTCTTGGCCCTACTCCCTATAGTGTTATTTTGCTCTGATTTTATTAGAGCTATATTTTGGCACTTCTTGGCCAGGGTCCTCTTCAGGCTCAAGCTGGAAGATGAACTTGTGGAAAAAGAACTAAAGATTCTCGTATCTGATTTTGTGAATTTCTTCATGAAAGTTGCTTGGAGTTAACGCTGATGCTGCGATTTCATTTTGGACACGGCTGCTGTTTTAGCTGCTCGATTGGGTCGTTGAGTGGGTAGATATATGTCTGCATCGGTGGGGCTTGAAACCAACTTCCGTCCCTCCTCGTTGCCGAGGTCGTTGCCAGCCCATCAGTCGACGATAATCAGCGTCGATAATTTTCGTAGAATCTTGTAAGGGCTTGCGTCTTTTTTGACTATCAATAATAACAATGACAATAATAATAATAAACTTTTTTTTATGCAGCTTGTCACAAGTTTATTTTCCGGTTTGAGCGGCTTGAGCCTGAAGAGGACCCATGCCAAGAAGGGCCGAAATCGAGCTCTAATAAAACTCAGCTAATATATCCGTTTTGCACTGTCAAATATTCCGGACCCCCCCCCTTCCTCCAACTCCCACTCCCCCCACAATGTCCGGATCCGGTTCTGTCACCACTTTGACTGAGCGTGTCACAAGATTTCCGATTCCCCCTCGAACTCCCCCAAAGTCACCGGATCCGATCCGGACATGAATGAGACTTCTGAGACACGAGGTCTTTCCAGATATCAAGTTTCATAAAATTCCTGTCAACCGTTCGAAAGTTATACATACGTATAAGTTAAGTTATCAAGTAAGAAAGTTCTCAAGATTCCAGATTCCCCCTCCCTCCACTCCCTTGACGACGGTCGGATCGGGGATGTGACTATTTTCAAGTCAGTTTGGTCGGGTCCCTAATATGCCTTCCAAGTTTCATCGTCCTTAGACATCTGGAAGTACCCTATCTCGCAATCACCAGACTGACCGACCGACGGAAAAGTGATCGGTGTATGGCACTTAGCCGGAAGGCAAGTGCCATAAAAACAAAATGGTAACATCATTGGTAAATTTTCAAGTGGTTAGCATGGATAAATAGTAACGTGTGAAACGTGTCTGGCGAAAACTGGAAATCTACAAGCCCGATTGTCAGGATCAAGAAGTCCAACAAGCATTCAGCTTTTGGGATTCCATGGGAAACTTTAGTCTTGTTCCGAAAGCTGTTCCAGAGTGGTAAGCTCCGTAAGGAGAAAAAAATATGCCGCTCGCGCCTTTTACAGCTGGTCATTTGGAGCTTCTTGGAAAGGCACCTCGTCGACTTTGACTGATTAATCGAGGGAGCTCTCGAACATATCCATCGAGAGTCTCGAGGGATAGTGTTCGAGTCTAACAACTTTATGACCACCAGAACGTCGCCACGTTTACGTCGACATGAGATACTCGGAAGCTTAAGTAGCCAAAGCTCAACCGATCATGGTATTGTAGGTTTTCTAATTGCGGGGGGATGCATATCTCATTCAGATATTCATGACGGAATTTTCAAATCGCCCACACATGCCGCCGACAAGTATCCATCTAAACTGGAAAGAAGAAGAAGAGACAAGCGACTCCAAAACCAAAATGCAGAAGAATCTCTACCCTTTCGACGACGACGACCCAATCGAACTGCCAAAACAGCAGCCGAGTCCAGTATGAAATCACAGCACCAGCTTTAACTCCAACCTGTTTTCAGAGAAGAAGTCCAATAAATCAGATATTTAAGGAAGATCTTTAATTGTTTTTTTTCACAAGTTTGTTTTCCAGCCAGAGCGGTTTGAGCCTGAAGAGGACCCTTGCCAAGAAGGGCCGAAATATAGCTCTAATAAAATGTAGCTGACTTATTCGTTTTGCGTCGTCAAATATGATTGCAAGGAGGTTTTTATGGCACTTGCAGCTCCGCTCAAGTGCCATATACCGATCGCTTTTCGGTCGGTCGGTCGGTCGGTCTGTCGGTCGGTCGGGCGGTCCACTGTTTTCGAGTTAGGGTACTTCCAGATGTCCTAGGACGATGAAACTTGGCAGGCATATCAGGGACCCGATATAACTAACCTGGAAATAATCAGTTTCACGATCCGACCATCTGGGGGGGAGTGGTGGGCCGGGGAATTCTGAGAATTTAGTAGTTTTTGTAAAACCCCTACCCCTTTCTTCTCACTAGTAGGTCTGCGCGCGGCGTGACGTCACTCTTTGCATCGGATCACTCTGTTAACAGCGGAAAGAGCTAGTGCATTCGACGGTCAAAGGGGTTTGTATATGTGATTCAGTGCGGGGGAATATGGAAAATTGAGTGTTGTGTAACTTTCGAACGGGTGATCGGATTGGGACGAAACTTAATACCTGAATGAATGACAAATCTCTGATCTTCCGTTTGAAGTCCGAACCGGATTCGACAGCTATGGGGAGTTGGGGGGGGAAGACCGGAAATCTCGAGATACGGTTATAGTGGAGGGATTGGAGTAAACTTGCTGGGAAGAACAAGAATCTGCTCCATATAAATCGTTTACACGTTTGGACTGGACCCGGACACTTGGGAGGGAGGGTGGAAGGGAGTTTCCCGGAATTCTGGTGATGACAGTTTTTGGGATTTTCACGACGAAACTTGGGAGGCGTATCAGGGACCCGATCAAACTAACTTGTAAATAAAAATTCACTCGATCCGATAGTCGGGGGGGGGATCGGAGGGAGGGGGAATCCGGAATATTTAGCCATGCGTAACTTTGGAACGGGTGATCGGATTCGAGTGAAATTTAATAACTGAACAGAGGGCCTGTGGTGATCTTTTTCATGTCCGGACCGGACCGGATCCGACAACAATTGGGGGGGGGAATACGTAACCGGATTGGACTGGAGAGATCGGGGTGGAACTTTGTGGGAATAACAAACAAGTCCAAAACCGAACCGGATTGGCTCCGGCGACTGTGGGGGGAGTTTGAGGGGCGGGTCCGGAATTCCGGTGATCGCGAGTTAAGAGATGTGCTAGGACGATGAAATTTGGCTGGAATATTAGAAATTCGACAAGATTGGCTTAGAAATCGCCACTTTTCAAATCCGACCATTCCCTAAAGTACCAATCATGACCGCAAATTAAGAAAAATGCTTTTAAGCAAAATATGCATTTCCATGATTCCCATGAGTCCATGATAATTTTTGCCTCAAGGGTTTTGCTTACAAATGAAGTTGTAGCTCCCTTAAAGTGTGCATCTTAACCGCAAGGTCGAAAAGTAGTTTTTATCAAACGATACATCTCAACCTATGATCATTTGTGCCACAAGGGTTTTGCAAAAAAAAAAAAATTCTAGCACCCTTAAAGTGCGCATTTTACCCGCATTAGCGGAAAAAAAATACTTTTGATCATACGTATATATCAATGATCCCTAAGAGCCTGATATCGTTTTTGCCTCAAGGGTCTTCCTTACAGATGAATTTCTAGTGCCTTTAAAGTGCGCATCATTACAGCCAAGTTCTACGATAAAATACTTTTTCTCTAGCTTCCTTAAAGTGCGCATCTGAACCGCGCAGTCGAAAATTACTTTTAATCAAATAATACATCTCAACCCATGCAAGTGCCATATGAGCTTACAGCTCTTGTTTAATAGGCTCTTCTCTGTCCTCCCTCCAAGGCTAACTATAAAATTAGTATAGTTAGTATTAAAATTAGTATAAAATTTCGACACAAATTAAAAATAGTAGCCTATATACATTGTATGCAGCAGCTATACTGACTTTAACCAAACCTGACGGTTATTTTCTTGCACGTCTTCGTACTTGGTATCCTGACCTCTCCAGGGCCACAGGTGAAACGAGGTGTGAAGATACTACCATCTGTGAGAAAATAATTAAATTAGAAAAAGAAATCCATGGCGCGCGTATTTGCTTCGATTCAAGTGTTACCAAGCACAAGTGTCAAGAGAACCCATTGTTGTTGTTTTTTTAACTAATCGTCATATTTCAGTTCAGCGCTTCCGAGCGGATTAGTTTCTGTTAGTCCCCAAATGGCTCACTATCAACACTTGTGACAGACATATTGTTGTGGCCCCAAGCCCACATAGTAGTTCTGTTATTTCCAATCTAGAGGAAAACACATATGCCATCTAGGTAGTGATATTTTATATTGCCGGTAGATGATGTAATCGTTCATGATTGTGGCGGTTCCTATTGGATGGTTCTGACCTGTTCTCAGAATCATCAACACGTTTACGGAATCCGCCATGTTGTCACTTGCAGATTGACCTTTTCTGTAAACCACTTCAGAGAAGTACAACATTTGGTTATTTTGAGAGAGAAGAGAACGGTGTGTTTGAGCCATAGGCTACCTAGGACATCCGTCCCCACCCCCTCGTCTGTTGATTGGTTTTGAAGGTGGTAACTAAGGCCGGGCTCCACCGGTCTGCAGAAGAGTTTCTCCACGCTACTCACAGGGTCCCAGTGACCCTATTTAAGACCTTGCCTTAACCACCACCCTCGAAACCACATCACATATTAAAATAGATCCAGATATTCATGAGTAGGAAATCCGCGATCTACTTCCCTGGTGATGGAGGTTTTGCATATGTCTCAGCAGTAGAAAGTGAAGTTACTCACTACCTTATGGATCCAACTTTTTACCATGTCTATCACAAGTGTTGATAATGAGAGAATGGGGGATTAAAAGAAACTAGTCCACTTGAAGCGCTGGACTCGAATAAGGGGATCTGGGGCTTTTTGAATTCCAGTAACCCCGACCGAAGCTGAGCAGTAATATTATTGTCGCAGTTCTTCTCATCTTAGCAGGGTTTGGTAAATTAGGGCGTGGCTTTCTCTTCGTCCAATCACAGTCCTCCTAACAAGTAGGGCAAGTAGCGTGACGTCAGCTTGATAAAGGCCCGGTTAGTGGCGCAACAATGTAAGAAACGCCGAAGTCGACCTAGCTTCAAATGGGCAGGTAGAGAACCTAGACAAAGGTGAAAGAAGTTAGGTAGAGTAGAGTAGAGTAGTAGGTAGGTAGAGAGAAGCTAGGTAGAGAACCTAGAGAAAGGTGAAAGGAAGGGGGGTGCGAAAGGAAGGGGAAGCGAAAGCACCAGGATGGCTTGCCCCCGACCGCCCGATATACTTCCTGGTGGAGGGCACATAATTTTAGACCAGCATCCAGTAAGTCCTGTCAAAGCTGATGCTGATACCTTTACACTATGACCCCAAGGATGTACATGAAAGTATATGGGAACAAAAAATGCCTTACCGACAGTACAGGCGAGTCTTCCTGTACAATTGCTCACTGGAATTTCCTCATCCATGGAGTCAGGAGTGTTATCGTCTTGATATTCAGAGCTAAATTGCGTGATTGGGACCGTCTGGTTATCCACTGTCAGGCAAAGGCAGTTTACGTTACCAGTGTTGCCGATTGATATTAGTTTCAGGATGATGAGCATTGTTGCAGCAGTCCCGATCACCGATAAGAACCCAATGAGCCAATGTCTGTTTGTTGGGGGACACTTTGGTGGACAATTTTCTGGAGCGGAACCTGGAATTTATAGTCAAGCTAATTGGGATCCCAAAACGTAAGTGGAGGGATACCTATGACATCGCAAAAGTTGTCCGTCTGTTCGTCCGTCTGTAAGCACGATAACTCTCGAAAGGATTGAGATATTTTGATGAGACTTGGTGGGAGGATCCTTTGGGTCAAAGTACAAGTCAAGTTCGAAGATGGGCTCTGTAGCCCTATATCTGAGGGTGGGGGAGGGGTTTCAAATTTAGGGTCTCCTTACCCCTTGATTTAGGGGTAAGGAGACATGCTGAATCCGAATATGAAAGTTATTTTCTCACCGGACTAGTAGTTCACCCGGAATCCGGCAAAAACCGGACACAAAATTTGTCGACCAATTTTCGGCTACCCCTTTTCTTCGCAGTAGTATAGCTCTGCGCCTGGATGAGGCACAGAGCGCGTAATCAATGAACGTACGAGAGAGCTAGTGTAATCGAAGGTCGAAGGGGTTGGTATACGGTAAAAGAGTAGGTGGTTGCGGGCTACGTAACAGTTGGAAAGTTTAGAGGGGTTGACAACTTCAGTAGTAAGATACACACTGAAACCAAAAATAGGCCGATCCCAATTGTGAGACAAGTTGGGGACTTCTAATGGTCTCATGGTCTAATAATAGGCTGTCAGACCATAATCATCAGAAATCTTCGGCAATGAGGGGTTAGCAGTTTTGTCTAATTGGCAGTTGGCGTACCTACAATCTGTTTCCTGTGCTTTATATGGTACGAACAATTTGGTACCACGTCTATCACGAGGACATGGACTCGTAAGTAAGAATCGGTTGCTAGAATCTTTGGTGATGAGGGGTTGCCAACTTTTGCTATAGTTGGTATACCTTTTATTTTTTGCCAGTGTATTTCATGGTAAGAACGATACGGTACCATGTCTATCACGGGGAGATGGACTTGTAAGTAAGAATCGGTTGCTAGAAGGGCTTCGCGAGGGGCTTGAAACTTTAAACTTTGATTTGTTTTCTAAATATTACAAGAAAAAAGGATTGATCTATCTACATTATATACTTGATTTTTAGGATCCCATCGACACTTGTGGTCTTGTTCTTAGACGTCGTCAAAGAAAGGATTTCGAGACAGAGCGGACGCGCTTTTCTTACAGTAGCCTAAAATAAGAACAAAAGAAATAGATTCTCCTCTCACTTTTCCAGCCTGACACTCAAACTGTTTGCAGTTTCATGTAGCCGAACTATCCTTACGAGCCGTCCCCAGTTGACCTCCCCCCCCCCGAAATGGAATTTGTACATAACAAAATGTCCCAAAAAAACTGTCCCCACCAAAAACTTTTACAACACAAAATTCAACAGTAGTCCAAATCGGAATCGTTCCCTGCAAGAAAGATTCCCACCCAGAAACGTGTCCAGAAGCGTCCCGTCTCGTTTAATATTTTCGTATTTTCATTTCAGCAGGGACCCATACATTTCCTGTAATGCCTCGCCATTCAGGGGGCTTGTCAATAAGAGATTTCTGATGCTATGTTGACCGAACGGAAGATAGTTCGAGAAATACCCACGGTCCAATCACGTACAAGGCCAGGTAGACAAAATTTGGGATTGGTTGCTGGCGCCTCGAGGGAGGAGTCTCTTTGGCGCGCACGTCCAATGAGGCAAACAAGAACGCCGATTCGACCCAAGTGGGATTTTTGGAAAGTAGGCAAGGATCGGACAACATAGCAACATAGAAACATAGAAAATGACAAGCCCCCTGTAAAGGAAATTTATGGGTTCCTGGTTTCAGGCACGATATTATAGGGCACTTGCTGGCATTCTATATCGCAGCGATAAAGACGGATATGGTACCAAGGTGTCATTACATTTTACAAGGCTAATAACCTGCTCTTAATCGACGCTCTTCTTCTGCACGCACGCTTCGTGTTTCGTTCTTTCTTTGTTTCGCACCGTTCACGATTTGAATAATTTTCAGTATATTCTGATCAAGAACTAAGATGCAAATACCTGCAGCAAATACCTAATCTAGAAGTTATTTTTGGATTGCAAAGACGTTCATGGTTTGATTCAAAAACATGACAAAATATAAATAAAAGAAGAGCTATTTTATGATTATTGGTTATAATTTGGCAAGCGAGCTTGAACTTTGTATCGATAATATCCGGCTACCAGGGACCCATAAATTTCCTGAAATGCCTCGCCATTCATACAGGAAATTTATGGGTCCCTGGGCTACGCACAGTAGTACGCTCCAGACCTGGTTCGCAATCGTTGTGTGGATCGGGAGTAAGATCTGCCAAAATTTCGGAAAATTGGTTCATTTACGTGATATTTTCAAGAGGAAAAAATTTAGCTCGAGTTTGTAATTCTGCGATTTTATCTAATGTTTTAATTGCATCCTCGTGGTCTTAATGTTTGTCGGTTTAACCGTTGCGAATCCAATAAAGTAATGATTAATGATTATAATATGAAAGATCTGACAACTGTTATAAATAAGAAAGGAAATAAACTAAAAAGCCGGTTCACCTCTTAAGCAACGGCTCCGTTATATTGAAATAGTTATCACCGTTTGAAATATTTAGGATTATAGTGTTTCTATGAGGTTTATTGTTGATATACATGAATATGCGTAGGCTACATATTGTTGTAATTGTTTGCGTATTCTTGTGGCTTTTTTCTTTGTAATTTACTCGCCGATTTTGACGAATAGAAATAAAACAAATAAATAAAAAATAACAAGAGCTGGAAGCTCATATGGCACTTGCAAGGCTGGGTCGGAAGATGAAAGTAGGAATTCGTCAATTCGTGGGTTTCTTTTGATCATTTGTAAGCAAAACCCTTGAGATAAGAATGATCATGGGTCCTTGGAAATCACGAGACTGTATCGTTTGGCAATGCATTTGGCTGTGCGCACTTTAAGGGCGCTAGAAAATCAACTGTAATGAAAACTCTTGAAGCAAAAAAGATGACCACCAGCAGCACGAAAATGTATATTTTACTCAAAAGTACTGTTTGTACTTTAAGGAATTCAGTTGTAAGCAAAACCCTTGAGGCAAAAATGATCATGGGCTCATAGGGATAACGAAAATGTATATATTGCTTAAAAGTATTTTTTGTACTTTGCGGTTAGCATTAGTGCTTTAAGGGATGGTCGGATCTGGGAACTAACTATTTCTTAGCCAATCATGTCAAGTCTCTAATTTTCAAGCCAAGTTTCATCGTCCTAGCATGTCTGGAAGTACCTTAACTTGCGATCACCGGAATTCCGGACCCCCCTAACTCCCCCACAATACCCGAATCCGGTCCGGTTTTGTCACTGATCTAAATAGGGCTTGTGCTTGTTCTTCCCACCAAGTTTCATTCCGATCGCTCCATTGCACTCCAAGCATGTCACAAGGTTTCCGGACCCCCCTCCGACCCCCCCCCAGCTTCATCGGATCCAGTCCGGACTGGAAATGGGACATCCGAGACATGTGGTCTTTCTACATATTAAGTTTCATTATGATCCGATCACCCGTTCGGAAGTTGTACATACCTCAAGAGTCCGGGTTCCCCCTCCCTCCACTCCCCCCACGATCGTCGGATCGGGAAGCTGACTGTTTCCAGGTTAATCTAATCTCGTATCCCTGATTTGCCTGCCAAGTTTCATCGTCCTAGCCCACCTGGAAGTATCTTAACTCCGTATGACCGGAATTCCGGAACCTCCCTCCAACTCCCCCTCCCCCAGTGCACGAATACAGTCCGGTTCTGTCAATGATGTACCTAGGGGTTGTGCTTGTTCCTCCCACCAAGTTTCATCCCGATCGCTCCACTCTAAGCGTTTAACATGATTTCCGGTTCCCCCCTCCGACCCCTCCCACATTCATCGGATTCGGTCCGGACTTGAGTTGGGACATGTGAGACATGATGTCTTTCCAAATATCAAGTTTCATTAAGATCCGATTACCCGTTCGAAAGTTATGCATGTCACTAAATTCCGGATTCCGGCTCCCCTCCCTCCCCCCACGATGGTCGGATCGGGCAAGTGACGATTTCCAAGTTAGTTTGGTCGGACCCCTAATACGCCTGCCAAGTTTCATCGTCCTAGCACATCTGGAAGTACCCTAACTCGCGATCACCGGACTGACCGACCGACCGACAGACCGACCGACCGAACGACCGACGGAAAAGTGATCGGTATATGGCACTTGGCCGGAAGGCAAGTGCCATAAAAACGTGATCTTCCCGCTAGATCTTATTAAAGATTTTTCCTTCATTTCCGAGCTGAAATTCTATACCGTTCTGGGCGGTTTTGCCTTTTGTTGAACCAGTCTCAGTTGTCGAAGACCTACGCGGACAAAACCTGTCAAATTTATAGGCCTATTCGTTATTGAAGCAAAACCGTTACGAAAAATTCCGGTTTACTTACATGAAGGTGAACACAAAATATTCGGGTCGAGAAAGTACAAATTACGGAAGAATTTTGGGGACCAGCGATAAGCATGTCGCCAGATTGCTTGCCTCACCTCGACTTAAAACAAACCGGAATGGACCGGATTGTTTATCTGACCTTGACATGAGTGACAAGCTTAAAGGACCTCTCTTGCTTTTCACTGTCTTCACACCCCCAGGGGTGACTTATGCTGTATACTGATCTCTGAAATATCCGGAAATATCCCTCTTAACAAAATTCTTGTGAATCAGTTTGTTTGAATTTTTCCGTTCTCGACGCTAGCCAAGATTTTCCTGGATTGCCAGACAACAACTTTGTTTTGGGCAGGTTGCTTCATCCGATTTCGCCTTTGCGGACGTCGGGGAATCGCATGATTTCCCAGCACTTAACCACGGCGCGTATCTGTTGAAATTTTTTCGCGAGAAAAACCAAGTATTTTTGCGGTAAGCCCGGCCAGATTTGACAAGCGCTAACAAGAGAATTAATTTGACAAGACATGTAGGAGTATTTTTTTAAAACACTGCTTCCGGACCATTTATCCTAGAAAAGCTATTTGTAGTAAGAGCTGTGCTTTAGAACTACGAGCTCATATTGTCGTCATGATGTCGGAAAATTCAGCAGATGCTTTTTTGGCTCTTCTTGACAATTCTTGCTATGCATAACATTTCATGCGTAACGTTTTCAAACACAACATATAACATCCAAGTGTTGTCTTGTCTGTTACGCATTGTCTGTTGAAACCGTGCATCCTTGTGTTGTCTGTTATGAAACTTCTGATAGTGTACCTTCACGCAACAAATGGTTGCATTTTTTTTTTATCTCAGTTCTCGCTTCTTATTTCCCAGTCTTCTCAAATTAGTGGCAGAAATGATTGAAAACGAGAACCGGAGAGTCAAGAAATGACTACCCAACTCGTCGATTTTGTAGATTAGCGAAGTTTTCCCCATTCTCATTTTTAACGAAACCGAAAAAAAGAAGATTTGTTTTCACCTCTGTAGAAGAAAAAGTTTAAACAGGATATTTGTGAGGAGAATCCCAAGTAGAATGAGATAAAAACTCAAATAATATTTCAACTAAAAATTGCTTACCATCTGTCATAATTAATTCTCCAGGATGTTTACTACTCGAGCAGAGTAATAGTGAAATACTGGCAGATTTTTGTCGACTATATCAGATCCATTTCAAGCCACTACCCGGCCAACAGGTTTTCTGTTGAGGCCTATAGTAGCCATAGTTTTCTCATCAGAAGGAATGCTTCCTATCGTTATTGATGACGTCAATCGGATTCGAGCGGTTTTCAAACATCAGTGTCCTTCGGTTGACCTTTATTCAGATATACAGATCAAGAGCAGGAACATCAGCTAAGATTTGCGCTTCCAAGATCGGATAGCTCTTCCTGTATCCCCCTCTATCTACATCGGGGGTCTAGGCGACCCCTCCCCCCCTGGTGAACCCCCCGGTACCAAAACCCACTGGCGAAAACCCCCGGGTACACCCCGAATGCAAATATATAGGAAATCAGAAAATCTTGTTAAAAACCAATTGTCAGTCTACCAGATGCTTAAGCCAGAATATTAGTTGTTTTTCGCGGGAATTCTGCTTTTGGGGAGCAGTGACAGGAATAGACTGGATCAAAATCCTAAGCTTTTTGATCCCGGAAACCTTTGGTCTTTGTTTCAGTCAAAGCTATTCGAACCTTTGATATTTTTTCACTGCCAGATACTCCCATCATGTATAACTGGACTTTCGGAGGCCGAAGTTCTAGGATAATTCCGATAATGATTCAAACTATAGTCATTCAAAGAGTTCCCTCGTTTGAGATCTCATCGAAATCTTGTTCTTGTTGCATTGCGAGCTGTTTTTGCCGCGATAATCTGCCAAAATCCTCTCGGTGACTATAATCCCTTCGTGGTGACGCAGAATCACCGTGTGCTAAGCGAAGAGCCAGAAACGTCACTCAACAGACGTTTTTGATTGATTTACATAGGATTTGAGTCAATTTTGAAGACTCGTTTGGATGACGTTTCTTGTTCTTCCCCATGATCACTCACTTTGCACCAGTATCTGACACTGCGAGGTTCTTAAAAGATACATCTCCAGGGATAAAAGATACGTACCATCCAAGGATAAAAATCGTTAGTTTTATCGTATCACTGGAGGATGTATAACACAAAAATTGTAGTTTGTTCCTATCGGTGAATAAATTTGAGACTATATATATAGAGCCGAGCGCGTTTACATTTGTAAACCGTTCTAGGGACAATCAAATCCTATGTCAGGTCCTCATCATATGACGTTACTATTTACGTGACGAAACTATGGTATTTCGACATAATTTGTATGACAACGCACATTGTTGAAGTTCTAGTTTATTTTAGGTTCGCATAGCTCAGTTTAGCTAACTCTAACTTAGTATAAGCCTTGCTAAAGGCCTAGGCCGCAAAATCTCCTGTGACGTCACAAAAGATACAAAGATACGTATCACTGGAGGTATTTTATCCTCCGATGGCGCGTATCTTTTGAGGATCAGTTATCCTGAGATTTGTGTCAGTCCTTGCTGCACTTTGTTCGGACTAGGTCTTATAGAGCGTGTTCCACCCTTCTAACAATAGTAACTAGTAGTTACTATTTTCGTTCCAACCTTGTGAACAGTTACTACGCTGACCAGACGCTGGCCGTTCCATCCTTCTCAAAATATTACTTAACAGTAACTATTTGCTTTCCACGCTCGGGAGCGTAATTAGCGTGGTAACTACGATCCGTGTGACGTGATTGGCCCGATCAGCCCGAGGCACGATATTTTAACGAAAATAGAAAAATGCGTTCCAGCCTTGACGCCAAGTAGCCAGGATTCGTGAGCCATGAGTAACAACTTCGGTAAGTAGTATATGGAACACTACTTAGGATTATAGTTAACTAATTCTATTACAGTACCATCTGTTTAATCCGCAAGTAAGTATAATACGCAAACACAAGTTATGAATATTATGTACATTGCATACGGTATCTGGTGACTTTAACCAATCCTGGTCTTTTTCTTGCACATATTTGTACCTAGTGTCCTGGCCTCTCCTCGGCGACATGGGACTAGAACCACCTCGTCCGCCAACGCTCCTGTGAGAAAAAACGAATTAGAAAATATTCCAAAAAACCACGAGAAAAAAATGAATTAGGAAAATATTTCCGAAATCCCCTGATGGCTCACTATCAGTACTTGTGGCAGACATAGTAGAATAGATCCACGTAGTGATGAGTAGGAAATCTGCAATCTGCTTCCCTGGTAATGGAAGCTTCGCACACATTTCAGCAGCAGAACCTGGAAGTTACCCACTACCTTATGGATCCGACTTTTCGCTTTGTCTATTATGTTTGTCTAATATGAGACAATGGGGGATAGATATTAATAATAATAATAATTTATTTTTCACCAATAAAATAGCACATGGCATAGACGGAGTAGAAGAAAGAAAGAAAAGAAGAAGGAAACACTCGAATAAGAAGAGACCAAACAAACATTGAGACTACTGCAAGATTATCCTATCTACAAAACTATCCCATTGTCGAAGGAAGCTTTCCCAGTCATGCTTAAGGTTACTATTGTACTTCTGTATAATTTGTCCAGCTGCAGTTAGTGGGTCAATGATGTTGTACGTAGCGACGATTTTACTATTTCGGGTCCAAGGAGGGAGTCGGAGCAGGAATTACAAAAACGAAAATAAATAAAAAGAATTTGTTTTTTGTCAGTGTTAATTAACATTCGCCAGAAAGGTGCTATATATAAAATATGAGGCAGGGCCACCGAGTTAAAAATCGTGGCGAGAATAAGACGATTGAAACCGAATTTATTCGCCACAATGGAACCATAAGCTGCAGCAATCTTTTTTCGAGTATGTTTAATCAACAGTGCTCTGGTCTCTCTGATCGACCTCCCGATCGGTAAACCAAGATAAATCAACGAATCTACTGGTCTGACGTTCGAACTTCCCAGCCGTACAGTTATATCAGGGCTAGTTCTCCAATTAAATATAACATCTTGTGATTTTTCAGGATTAAATTTCATTCCGACGCTGCTGTACTCTTCATTTAACGTATCAAAATTTTCTTCAAGACGAGTAACGACTGGGGTTTAGAATTTACGAGAAGAGATACTTGTTTGTTTGTTTGTAGTTGTTTATTTTGTATGCGATGGCCCTTGGGCTTTAAGCTCATATCATATCATATAGAAACTAGTCCACTTGGAGCGCTGAACTGGAATAAGACAAATTAGGCCTTTTGAATTCCGAAAACTCGGAAGGAACCTAAGGAGGCTGTGTGGCACTCGTAAACAGTCTGGTTCGCTTGACAGGAAACAGTTCAGAGCCCTCCTCGTAGTCTCAAATCCTAAAGTACCGCATATAGACCTCCTCAGTACTTTTAATTTAGAAACCCTGTTGAAGCGCGGTGAAAAGCTCTCTTTAGTGTTTGGAACTAAAATTTTAAATACACCAGCACTATACGTGATATTATCCCCCCATATTTTTCAGCGGCGAGAGTAAGGCCCGAGAGAGTAGCCCAGCCAATACCCAAATTGCAGCCAATTAAACACGCAACGATTCGAGAAGTTTTGTTCCCTCTTTCGTCAACATTTTTAACTCGCATCATTAATTTGAATATATATTTGAATATTTTGTGTTTTGTTTGACAAGTAATTTTTTTTTTGATAGTGTTAATATGGACCAGAACCATCAAATCGGCTTGACCGTTATATCGGTTTCGAAAATAAACTGAATTGAATTGACTTGAGTAGCATTATCTTTGCAGTTCTTCTAATCTTAGCAGGCTTTGGTAAATTAGGGCGTGGCTTTGTTTTCGTCACAACTTGATCAGAATGGAAAGCCGCGGTCGAAATTAGCCTTGTCTTTGTCCTATCGGTCATACGTCTTTTTATGTGTCCGGCGTGTCACCTTATACCGCATTCCACCGTAGTTACGATGCATGACGTCACGGACCCTGACTTCTTAGTGTCAAAGTTGGAATTTTAACGCATTTTTGGGATCCCAAAACGTAAGTGGAGGGATACCTATGACATCGCTAAAGTTGTCCGTCTGTCTGTCCGTCTGTGCGCACGATAACTCTCGAAGGGATTGAGATATTTTGATGAAACTTGCTGGGAGGATCCTTTGGGTCAAAGTACAAGTCAAGTTTCAAGATGGGCTCTGTAGCCCTATAGAGTGGGGGAGGGGTTTCAAATTAAGGGGCAAAAAAAAATGTTTTTGAAAGCTATTGAGATAGTTGATTTAGGGGTAAGGAGACATCCTGAATCCGAATATGAAAGTTATTTTCTCACCGGAGAAGTAGTTCACCCGGAATCCTTCAAAAACCGGACACAAAATTTGTCGACCAATTTTCGGCCCTACCCCTTTCTTCACACTAGTACAGCTCTGCGCGTCATCTACGCGCAGAGCGCGTAATCTATGAACGTCGGACAGAGCTAGTGTAATTGAAGGTCGAAGGGGCTGGTATATGTTGTTCAAGCTTAGTAGGGGTTGATATATGTTGTTCAAGCTTAGTATGAGGATTCATTGGCAACGTACAGGTCAAGATCGTAGATGGGTCCTTTAGTCCTATATTTAGAGGCAGAGAAGGGTTTCGAATTTACGGCAAAAACCTGTATGTTTTATGAGCTAAGAAGATGTACATTGAAGGGGTCAGGAGGCCTGCTGAATCCATATCTGAACTTAGTTTTCTTGCTGGACAAATGATTCATCACGAATTCGGCCGAGACTGGGAATTTGATTGAAGCTCAAGGTTGTTTCTGAAGTCGATTAGAGATTTGGTATCGGGGCAAGGAGACGTGCTGATTACATTTTTTAACTTTATTTTAACAGTAAAAACCTTAAAGGAATCTGACGAAGACTGAACGGCGAAGACAAGACCCAATTGTTAGGATCAAATATTTTTGGGATCCCATCGAAACCTTTGGTCTTGTTAGCGTCTTAACAAGACGTCTTGGTCTTATATATCGTTATAGCGTTTTTTGCTGACTGCCATACTCCGATTTGAAGCTTCGACAAATATGAGCGGAGTTTCTTATTTTCTTATCCATTCGTTGTTATTATACACTCCGGATTATTTGTATTGTTGACAAATATTCATATTAACGGTGTTAACTGAGAATTCCTTGTTAGCTCTGGAATCAGCTGCAAGTAAGTCGGTTATATCTGTAAGTTTTGGGCAGTTTTGTAACTTTACATCCAACTTTTCTTCGGTACTACAAACAACAGAAGTTTCATCAGATAGAACTAGAGCAGTCTGATAGCTAGGCTATCAGAGACGGTTTATTTTAGCAACCATGGCACTCTCATCACTCAGCTCTTCAAATGATCGATTTTCGCACATGGCCGGGAGTTTTGAATTTCCGCGCCTTGCAATACCGTGCTCTGAAATCTTCTCCGCCGAGACGCCGAAGAGGTAATGATAAGCGATAACAAGAAAACGGCTTATTTTTTGAAGCGCTGTCTAATGGAAGTCAGAAATTTGTATGTGTGAAGCATTATATAAAAATTAAAGCATAGTTAGCGTCCATTGTGCTTTAAGCTCAAACCTTTACCTTTTACAATGTAGCCACAAGGGTGTACGTGAAAGCTGATTAGAAAAAAATGCCTTACCGACATCCTCACTCTGGTAGTCCTCGTAGTCAAAGCTTAACTGCTCAATTGGGACCGTCTGGTCATCCACTGTCAGGGACAGGGTGCTTCCCTTACCACTGGTGCCGACCGGTATCGCTGCCGCAGTTCCGATCACCAATAAGAGCCCAATGATCAACAGGCTGTTTCTTGGTCGATACTTTCTTTCTCGAGGGGATTCTGGAATTGATAGTCAATCTAATTCGTAGACGTGGTGAGGGCAGCAATGGTCCGACTAGGACCATTGCTGGATGGACATTGCATGCACATATTTTCAATACTATTCATACTCTTTTCTATCCCCCTTTTTTTCTTTTTTTCTCTACCGAAATGGACCCATCCAACCCTGAATAAGACTGCGTCCTTCTTGTGACTACCTTCCGACTACCTTCTAGTGCACACGAGCGCCCATCGACTGATTGGCTCTGCCTCTCAAGTCCGGCATATGGATTTATTTGATAGCATGATACCCCCAAATCCACCTTTTCTGGCAGGTGGATATTTGAGGGAAGATACAAAGTGGCATTGATCAAACCTGATTGTAGTCCATCTTGTGCCAAAACAATGACTATTCGAATACGAGCCATAAAGATGTTGATCCAGACCTTCGATGCCTGTCAAGTGAGCCATCTTGGGGCATGCCAATAACAAACAAGGTAGTAGCCCCTATTTACGCTTCTCGAGGTGTTCACGTTAGGCTAGACGAACTATTCTTTCTTAAATTTCCTAAGTAGTTTTATACCCGGGGGGAGGGGGGTGGATCCTGCTTGTTCAGAGAAGAGCAGGCCATTCCATTTTTTTCTTCGACGTTGAAACATCCAGACTTATCTTCGCCTTGTCAAAATAGTTCTGGCAAAGATTTGAGGAGACTCCCAACTATCCAGGACATCATCGTGCTGCACGGACGAAGATTTTCACTAGGCATAGGCCTACTTGGGTGACACTGTCGTCAGTGCAGATCCTGTACAAGCGTTCAAGATCCGCTCAAACATGGGTGGAGGACGTGCGATGGGGTTGACGCAGCAGTATCAAGCAGTACTGGAACTGAAAGCTAAAGACCATCGAGAACGGTTAAATGTGTGATTGTTCCTTTTCTTATTTTTGTTGTTTCTAATTTGTTAGTGATTAATTATGGTCTTTGTCACCGGAATAAAATATTGAATTGAATTAAAGTCTGGAGGCGGATAGCAAGTTGAGAAGAGGCAAAATGCAAAAAAAAAAAGGCTAGACTTTTCGAAGATGAAGAGATGCTGCAGCTTGTGCCGGGAGTAAGGGCTGATCGAAAGGGTTATACAACAAAGGTTTAGCGACTTCGATGGAAAAATAAAACTGTAGCAAACTTGTGAAAAAAAGTGTTCCACGTTGACTGGATAAGTCGTTTTCCCCGACAGGTTATGTGAACCATAACCTATGAGTATGCTGAACCATTCGAACAAGATTTTTATGGCACTTGCAGCTTCGCTCAAGTGCCATACCGATCACTTTTCGGTCTGTCGGTCGGTCGGTCGGTCGGTCGGTCGGTCGGTCGGTCGGTCGGTCGGTCGGTCTGTCAGGCCACTCATGTCGAGTTACGGTACTTCCAGATGAGCTAGGACGATGAAACTTGGCAGGCGTATCAGGGACCCGACCAAACTAATTTGGAAATAGTCACTTCCCCGATCCGACCACCGTGGGGGGAGTGGAGGGATGGGGAATCCGGAATATTGACGTATTTATAACTTTTGAACGGGGAATCGGATCTTAATGAAACTTGATGTTTGGAAAGACCTCGTGTCTCAGATGTCACATTTCAAGTCCGGAATGGATCCGGTGACTTTGGGGAGAGTTGGAGGGGGGGAGTTGGAAATCATGTGACATATTCAGAGTGGACGGATCGGGATGAAACTTGGTGGGAAGAACAAGCACAAGCCCTAGATACATAGTTGACAAGACCGGACCGGATCCGAGCACTGTGGGGGGAGTTGGAGGGAGGGTTCCGGAATTCCGGTGATCCGACTTAAGATACTTACACATGCGTTGGGACGATGAAACTTGGCAGGCATATCAGAGACCCGACCAAACTAATTTGGAAATAGTCACTTCCCCGATCCGACCACCGTTGGGGGAGTGGAGGGATGGGGAATCCGGAATAATGACGTATTTATAACTTTTGAACGGGGAATCGGATCTTAATGAAACTTGATGTTTGGAAAGACCTCGTGTCTCAGATGTCACATTTCAAGTCCGGAATGGATCCGGTGACTTTGGGGAGAGTTGGAGGGGGGGAGTTGGAAATCATGTGACATATTCAGAGTGGACGGATCGGGATGAAACTTGGTGGGAAGAACAGGCACAAGCCCTAGATACATAGTTGACAAGACCGGACCGGATCCGAGCACTCTGGGGGGAGTTGGAGGGAGGGTTCCGGAATTCCGGTGATCCCGACTTAAGATACTTACACATGTGTTGGGACGACGGAACTTGGCAGGCATATTAGAGACCCGACCAAACTAACTTGGAAATAGTCATTTCCTCGATCCGACCATCCGATGAAGGGAGGTGGAATCTGGAATGTTGACGTATTTATAACTTTTGAACGGGGAACCGGATCTTAATGAAACTTGATATTTGGAAAGACCTCGTGTCTCAGACGTCACACTTCAAGTCCGGGATGGATCCGATGACTTTGGGGGAGTTAGGGGGGGGGGCGGAAACTGTTTGACATGTTCAGAGTGGACGGATCGGGATGAAACTTTGCGGGAAGAATAAGCACAAGTCCTAATACATAATTGACAAGACCGGACCGGATCCGAGTACTGTGGGGGAGTTGGAGGGAGGGTTCCGGAACAAGACCTGATCCTGACAAGACGCTTAGACATGTGCTAGGACGATGAAACTTGACAGGCATATCAGGTACTTAACAATTTTCACTTAAGAACAGTCGGATTTTGCTTGCAAATGATCACAGCAAACACACGCATTGGCGAATTCCTACTTTCATCATTTTACCAAGCCTTGCAAGTGCCATATGAGCTTACAGCTCTTGTTCAAATTTCAAACCCGAAATAATTCGGCACCCATACTGCTATTTAATTAAAGTTGGCTTTTGTTCCATTAATTTCTCCCGAACAACCAGAATGTTGAAAACCTTGAACCTAACGGATCCATAGATCCCTCAATACGCCTATACTTAACAAGCGAAAAAAGTATAAGAATAAATTGAATTTCTTTTTTTTTCGGTAGATTACTCGAGTGAAAATATTACATTGAGAAGTCCGATATTTTTTTTCGAATTCTATTTCTATTCTATGGAAAAACCAGTTATTTCTAACTTGACTTTTGGATGATATACAGTTAAGAAATCCTAGGTTACCCTTCCCTTGAGAAAAAAAAGATGCACAAGGCTTCTTCTCAATAGAGGCTCATTTGTAGGTACACCACACAAAAAATCGTAGACCCCTCAAAAATTAAATTAGAAAACTGAATTTCAGCTCAAATTGTTTGGAAATGTACGGGCTTCATTTCTAAGAGAAAAAAAAATCGCTACCCTGAAAAATTCTGAGTTTTTAGCCTGTCCTTGCAATTTCTCATCTTTGATAGTCATTATATGGAAAATATGGTAAATAGAAAATAAAGAATTCTTTTAATTTTAAATTAAAAATCCGATTCTTATGGAGCTTGATTCGCTTTTTCGAATGATATAAGATAAGGTTGGATTTAGATTACTCTGACTATAAAATAAAGAATGTGAAGGGTCACTATAGGCTAAATTTGCCGTTTTTAGCCAATATCTCAGAAATGCCCCAACGGCGGAATTGCGCTCTACGATATTCGTTTCCAGCGAGATTGACTACCAACACGAGCACTTCTCAGCATTTTTGTACCTTCCGTCATGGGTAGTAAGAGAAATAAGTGAGGTACGGAATCTCGCGGCCGGACTAATAGCTAAATGATCTACCTAGCTGACTCTGACAAAAGGAAGTTTCCACTTTATCAGTTCAATACCAAGCCGGACGGGTTCTCCGTATCAACTGACAAGCTACCCGCCGAAAGGTTACCACGTCTATCTCAAATGAACTCGAATGGAGCCAGTACTCCAGGAGGTATAATCGGCTACCACATTCGTCAACTGCATCTTCATAACGCGACTAATGAGTACGTTTTTCATCGCAGTTCTCTCTCCTGATTTTCAAATTCTTTTACAAATTAGCGTGTTGTTCTTAGCAGGAATTATTGAGAACGAGAAACAGAGAGTCGAGAAGTGACTATCCAACTTCACGATTTTGTGGAATTGCGAAGTTTTCACCGTTCTCGTTTTGACAAAAACGCAAGAAAAAAAATATGGTCTCCGTCGGAAAAAAAAGGCGAAACTGGATATTTGTGAGGAGAACCGAGAGTAGAATGAGATAGAAAACGCAATCAAAATTTCAAGAAAAATTTGCTTACCATCTGTCATAATATCTCCCGTTCCTTGTCGATTATTTGTCGATGTTGTTTACTACTCTACGCAAGTGATAGTAAAATACTGGCAGGTTTTTGTCGACTGGATGGGATCCGTTTCAACCCACCACCCGATCAGCAGGTTTTGTCAATCGCATCAGCCAAAGGACACTGATTGTCAGTGTCCTTCGGTTGCACTATATTCGGGTATACAGAACAAGAGCGGGAAGTTAACGTGGTACTTGTGAGGGTAGGCAGCATGTACATCAGCTAAGATTCGTACTTTCAAGGTCGGATGGCTCTTCCCAGGTCCATCTCCCTCGGTGCATATGATAGTCCTGCTCCACCATCCAGGTCTCCGCACTCGAAATTTATCACCAGATTTCCAAGAATCCTTCAACTCTTGTCTGCTCCCACAGAGACGGAGTCTTATCTGGACCTGCACTGAAAAACTGTTTGAGTGGCACAAAAATAGTTTTGGACTGTGCGGTCAAGATGCAAACTTTAAGTTTATCTGAAAAGCCAACTTATTTTTGTGTCAATTTAACTGAATTCACTCAATTAGGATTTATTTCCCTATGTGCCCTAGTGGCACGTTCAGAATATCTACGGCCATCCTCACAACGAAAAGTTCTTCTATGACGCGGAAAATTTGGATCTCAACACAAACGTGTTCTTCAGCGGCCAAAGGTGAGGTTTTTACCCGCGTAGTCGAAAGCTTTTGCTTCACTTAAATCTAATAGACGTTGTAGCTCACCGAAGGGGCGAGACAAGATTTCACACATGACGGCTGCATGACGTTTAGTGCATTTGACGTTAGCGCATGACGTTATCCACTGCTTCCTGGCCGAAAATTGAAAATTTAGTTTCTTTTTTATGTGTCTATGTGTTTCGTTTATTTTCTTTCACTTACTCCGCTTTTTAAAATGGCGGGTTACAAATAAATTACTTACTTGCATTCGTATCCTCAGTAGCAGACCATTCTGATCAAGACAGATAAGAGAAAACAAGAGGAGACATCCAATATTTTAGCACGCAAAATTGCAAATACGCCATTGCTAATTATTCACAGATGATTTTTACTGCTCATGGTACGAAATTGGCAAGCATTGAGCAAGAAGGTAGAAACTACAACTGAAAGAAGTGAATGTACTCGAGAAAGTAAAGAAAAGAAAAGTTTCAGATGTCAAGAAATGGAAATTAAGTTTGGTTTCAAATAATAACAGCGTTTTTGTGGGCCTTTCAGTGGACTCATTTGTAACCAAACACCTTGAAGTATGATAATCATGGGCCCTGAAGAACATGAAAGTGTATAGTTTGGCCCAAAGTAGTTTGTCACTGTGCGGTGAAGGTGGTCACTTTAAAGGAACAGTAAACTTGACTACGCAACTTTCGGCCATGGAATCGCCCGGGGGGCTTAGATAAATATACAGGGTCTTATTGTCGACAGGCCCCCCCCCCTCTTTGTTATCTCGAACCGTTTCGAACCGTCTCGAACCCCCTCCTTAGTGTTCCCAAAGCTAGCTGGCATGCCCTTGCCCCTTATGCACTGTAATTATGCACTTATGTACTGTAAAAGTTCGCCTTTTTACATGCAGGCTACAGACTAACGACCTCCCCGACAATACGGCCGGGGTTCGATTCCTAGTCGCGGCACACAAACCTTTTGCTTTTGCAAACCTTTTGCTCAAAAGTCGAATTCTCGGAAACTGCCCGGAAACTGCAATGGTGGTAACGAGATTTTTTCTTACTCTCAATATCGACTCAGGGTACATTCTTGATATGTTAGCAAGCTCCCCGAGTCAAGTTTGAGTCAAGTTTTCTGTTCCTTTAAATGTGCTAGGGATCCATTTGTTACCAAACACCTTGAGGTAATGATCACCTTTGGAAAACATCAAAAGTTTCGTGACCCAATCGGCACCTGAAACAGAGCACCTCACCGTCATCACAGATCAGTTCGAGTGTCATACAATCGGATAGCTCGTTCGAAATTTGTTGTGGCATCAGGCCCCATCCAATTTCGTTGTCATTCCCAATCAAGGCCCGGTGGAAACACATATGCCATTTAGCAATAGATTCAGGTTATTGCCGGTAGATGGCATGTGTCTCTTATCGTCATTGTAACTTAGCTTGTTAGCTGGATGATTCTGATCCGCCCTCACCACCATCACGTTTACTGTAGCCTCATCATCAACATTTTTACCATCTTGATGATACAAGTAAATAGTACTTAGAAGTACACTTATTTTATTTGGAGAGAAAGAGAAGAGTGTGTCTAAGCCCTAGGCTACCTAGGACATCCCTACCATCATTTGCTGATTGGTTCTGAGAGTGGAAAATAAGGTCAGGCCCACCGGTCTTCAGAAGATTATCACGCTACCCACAAGGTTCCAGCGACCCCTGTTCAAGACCTAGCCTAATCTCCACCCTCGAAACCATATCAATAAGCCTCTGGTAAAGTGTGCAAAGGGTCTCTGCAGGTACCCTAAGTCGCTCGTACCACAAAATATCCGGTCACCCGCCCAGCTCCCTTCTAGTGATCTGATCAGGTCCAAAAAGAGGCAACAGTAAATATTCGAATAAATAGGTGGAAAAATGGAGGCGTGATCGACAGTTGAGATAGGAGGCAAAATATATAATAGGAAATCCGTGATATTCTGAAGAAAAAAACGTTAGCTATGCCGTTAGGTTGAAAATCGGGAAGGGACAGATAATAAAATAAGACGATACCGAAGATAGAGTACAAATACAGCTAAATCTTGGTGTTATTTACTTCCTTATTTCAATAATTCTTGTTTAGGTTTCTATGCCAATTCTGGCTAACAATCGATTGAACTTTCCCGATGTTCAAGTTCTTTTTATTGATACGTACGACATACAACTAACATAGGGTATTAATAAATGGTGTATCTGCTAAGCGATCGAACACGATCTGACCCCCTAAATATTTCGTGACTAATTGATGGATGCATCGTCATAAAATGTTGATTGACTTTTCTATTGGTTGCGAATAATGTCTGCTGGTGCTAATATTTCTTAAAAGTTTAACCGAAAAGCCAACTTATTTTTGTATCATTTAACTGACTACACTGCATAATTTGATAGTGTTAAGGGGTTTTTATTTTTATTTTCACTATTTGCTCTAGTATAATGTTCAGAATACTTACGGCCGTCCTCACAACGCAAAATTCTACTATGACGCAGAAAAAGTGAATCTCAATACAAACGCGGCTTTTCAGTCGTCAGTGATCAGCTCCAGGAAGGTGGCTCACTGCTACACTTATTACCACAAATCAGAGGGAAATTCCACTATTTGAAAATCGATTATTCGTGAATAGCTAAAGAAGGAAGTGACGCATTTTCATCGGGTCTTCATGCCTCTTTAAGTGAATAAGTCATGGGTACCTAGATTCTGCTATTACATTCCTTTTCGGTTAAACTAAAGAAAAGTTATAGTATTGTTTACGATAGTCAGCCCAGTCAAAGGTAATGGTGTCTACCATATTTTACTTATTTTATCAGTTCACTTTTCTAATCTCGCATGTTTTGGTCGACCACATGAGCAAATATCAATGTTCTCTGAAATCCATGAATTCGGCAGCCTACGCAAACAGCTGAATGTTCAAACGTTGGCAGACGGAAATTCTTATATCGCCTGGATTTCAAAGAAGAACAATAACTTCCGGTTAAGCCATAAAAGTGCAATAGTTTATATATTAAATACGTACAAACGTAATAGAAATTCAATCGAAAATTGTAACTGTGGACGTACATAAATAAACCTTACGGTTATTCGTATCATATTCGTATCCGTACTTCGTACGTCGGGTGTGAAGTCGGGTGAGCGTGTGGCCTCGGGTGTGGCCTCGCGTGTGGCCTCGGGTGTGGCCTCTTCGTGGGCACCTTCCAAACGCCGCTGAAAATACTCCCATCTACGAGAAAATATTAGAATCAGAAAAATTATCCGTCCTCCCATACCAGAATAAGCAAAAGATAGTCCGTCAGAATTTCAAACCACTCATCTGTCGAATTGAACGCAAAGATCCAGACTGAACCGGCAATCACGTGGGAAGATGCACCTGCCATTTATAGAAATCGAAAAGGCACTGCATTATGACGAATATTCGGATCGGAGTATTTGTGTGGCATAGCTTCTATTAAACTGACAGGGTTAATTTCCAGATTTTCCTTCCGGATCCAGCTTTACTCTTTGGAAATCAGAACCGGACACCGGAAAGAACAAGACCAAAGGTTTCGATGGGATCCCAAAAATTCAATATTTGACCCAGACAACTAGGTCTTGTCTTCGCAAGGTACAGTCTTCGCCAGGCTAATCATTTGGAGAAAACCAAGTTCAGATGTACCTGTATATAAGCCATATCTATATAGACGATACTGATCGAAACTTCCTGCTTTACTTTTCTGCCAAATTTCCGGTTTCGGCCGAATTCCGAGCGAACTACTTGTCCAGCCAAAAAATGACAGTTCAGAAACGAATTCAGCGTATCTCCTATAAAGAACATCTAATCAACTTCAAATAAAACTTTTACTTATACAAAGAATCCGGTTTCAACCGGATTCCGGACGAGCTATATGTCCGGGTAAAAAATGATTGTCATATACAGATTCAGCGTCTCTTCTTACCCTTAAATCTGTCATCTAATCAACTTCAAATACAAATTTTACTTTTAACAAATTTTCCGGTTTCGGCCGGATTCAGGGCGAACTACTTGTCCGGCGAGAAAATGGTTTTCACCATCGTGTTCAGCATGTCTTCTTACCCGTAAGTCGAGCATCTAATCAACTTCAAATAAAACTTTCGCTTTTAACAAATTTTCTGGTTTCGGCCTGATACTGGGCTAACTACTTGTACGGCGAGAAAATGGTTTTCACCATCGTGTTCAGCATGTCTTCTTACTCCTAAATCGAGAATCTAATCAACTTCAAATAAAACTTTTGCTTTTAACAAATTTTCCGGTTTCAGCCGGATTTCGGGCGAACTTCTTGTCCGGCGAGAAAATGGTTTTCACCATCGTGTTAAGCATGTCTTCTTACCCCTAAATCAAGCATCTAATCAACTTCAAATAAAACTTTTGCTTTTAACAAACTTTCCGGTTTTGGCCGGATTCCGGACGAACTACTTGTCCGGCGAGAAAATGGTTTTCACCATCGTGTCCAGCATGTCTTCTTACCCCATAATCGACTATCACATTAGCTGCTTTAAAATATTTTGTTTGCCCCTTAATTTAAACCCCCTCCCCCACCCCTAAATGTAGGACTACAGAGCCCATCTACGAACTCGACCTTACTCTTGACCCAAAGAATCCTCACACCAAGTTTCATCAAAATATCTCATTCCCTTCGAGAGTTATCGTGCTCACAGACGGACAGACGGACGGACGGACGGACGGACGGACAGACGGACAACTTTTGCGATGTCATAGGTATCCGTCACTAACGTTTTGGGATCCCAAAAAGAGGACCAAATTCGTCGCAGTCACACATTAAGGGTTTTTGTGAAAATGAGTATGGTACTAAGGCTATGAAATATGAATATGAACGTTTGCTCCAAAGAACCCGGATACTGCCTCCGTTTGCTCCTGCATACTGTAAGTTTTCAGAGCCCTAAGACAGGCTACATGAGTTGCTAAAAAAAAAATCAAACGCCATGAGAAAAATCTAAAATAGGTAAGCAAAATGGCCAAAAAAACGATAAGAGACAAAAAAATCGTTGTTATATCGGTACAAGAATTCAATTCAATCCAATTCAGTTTATTTATGACCCGTCAAGAAAAACAATGGAGGGCGTATAGCCCTAGTGACGGAGTACAAAAAAGATATACAACAACAAATAAAAAAGACAACGCACGTAGCAAAACTTTACACTAAACACAGCACAAACATAACTAAAGATTACACACAGAGGGAAGACCACTGGTGGTTCAGTTTAATAGGGGAAGATTTGAAATCTTCCACTCTTTTAGCAATAATCTTAGCACGCAGAAACAGTTTCTGTTTTAAGTGAAGGAGGCCATTCGAATCCGACTGGGTATATCGGACGGGATCGACTAAAGGCGTATTCTCACCGTTCCCCGAGGACTTCTTGGGGAATCGAAGGGATCGGCGAGAATAGAGGGAGTCAAACCACGGGGAATGCTTTCAAAATAGATTTTGTTCGAAATAAATATGCAGTTAACGAATTAGTCTGGATACACTTTATTTTTGGTTTTGTTCATTCTGATTGTTTTTAGTAATTTTACATCGCACCATCACCAGCAAAATTGGTTCCTCTCCGAATCTAAAAGGGTGTCCTTTTTGATGATGGTGAAGATAATTGGAGCATTCCTCGACCGTGGGGACTCGCGAGAATACGGAGAGTGAGTTCCCGGGACAAACAAAACGCGGGGGCTCTTCAGTGGAGTTCTCGGGGAACGGCGAGAATAATCCTTAAAAGAGGTAAAAGACGGCAAGACATAATTTAGGAGGCACGAATACTAAAAAGAGGCACGAAAACTAGAGGGCCCTTGAGAGTTTCAGAGTGAGGGGCAGGAATAGAACAATGTTCTAAAGTGCCTTCTTTTAGGCTCTGGAGTAACGAACTCTTGACTTCCTCGCCTGCTTCAACTACTTGCTAATCTCTTTTTATTACTCGTGCCTCCTACACCATGCCGTGCCATGCCTCTTTTTAGTTGATCTCATATCGGACTGCGTTTTCACAGACCTTAAAGCACAACTTGCACTATTGACTAATAATGTTCCAGTTTTCGAAACTATCTGAATACTGTAAACTTAGTTTTCTTGTAACAAATTATCCCCGGCTTTGGCTGTTTTAAGTCCTTTCCCAGGCCCATTGGATTCTAGCAAAAACTCGGCAAAATCAGATAACCAGTTTTATGCATCAATAGCATGATATTCGAACACTCGTCGGGAGGAAATTGCGCATGGAAACTACACTGTCAGAAGTTTCATAACAGATCGCGCATTACACTTTCAAGAATAACACCTTTTCACTTAGAAATAAAGTGTTATGACCAATTAAGTTTACACTATTTCGTGCCAAGATCTCCAACAACACCTTCAATTGGTAAAAATACTACACTATCATAAGTTACATAACTACAACAGAGGGATGCCCGGCTTCAACAGATAACACTTTGGGATGTTATCTGTTATGTTTCTTTCCTTCCCGTTAGTATTTTTACCAATTGAAGGTGTTGTTGGAGATCTAGGCACGAAATAGTGTAAACTTAATTGGTCATAACACTTTATTTCTAAGTGAAAAGGTGTTATTCTTGAAAGTGTTATGCGCTATCTGTTATGAAACTTCTGACAGTGTAGTAATGCAAATATTTAGTCATGTGAAGATTGGGTCTCCAGGTTAAAATGCAGTTACGGAACTAGGCTGTATTCGCGTGATAGGTACGAAGAGTCCTTAAGATTTTTTTTTAATGAAAACTGGATAAGTTGGAAATACTTGGAAAACGTCGTCGAAAGAGCATTGCAATGTGAAACCTGAGCTACGAGCACCGTCCGTAAAAAAAAAAAAAAAATTAATGTCCCTCGCATTAGTTTTGTTATTGCGATACCACGATGTCTGACAACATGGTCTAATGAGGTTTTTACAGTAACTGCGGTATCTGATTCCACGGTCATAGGTAGTTTTTGCAGTCACTTGAGTTTCTGGACTCCTACCGTGATACCTGATATTCAGATACCAATGTCGCCGACCGTAGAAACTGACTCGTCTGAAACATTCATCTCACTCGCATCATCACGATCACAAGAGCCAAGGTTTTTGTCAAATTGGTGGGAAAAATTTATAAATGGTTGTAAGTACTTTTGGGGTGTAAGCTGAAAACCTCACTAAATTCAATTCAATTCGATTATAGACTTTTGATCCGGAAAAAAGACATATGATAAAAAGCGCGCATTCGACAATTGTCTTTCTACAAAGTAGCCGTCCAAAATCAGATACCAAGGTAACTGCTTAAACGACATTGACCGTGGTATCAGAGACCATGGTAATCTGCATAACCGAAACTATCGTATGTATGTATGTATATGTTACCCAACTGAAATAGCTACACAAGCATAAGACGAAGTATAAGAAAAAGAAAGAAAAAATAACAGTAAGAAAAGAACGAAATAAGATCACAACCAATTACAAACAAATAAACAACACGAAATATTCGAGTAAACGCTTCAAGTTCAAGTTCAATGAGTTTATTAACAAATAAAAAATAAATCGCACATAACCAGAACACTCAGTCCATTCCTGGACGCCGAAAACCAGAATCTTTACATTTAGACACAAAACGCAGAGTGGTCACTGCTCCTACTCTCAGACACAGCCTTACCTATCAAAAAACAAAAAAAAACTAAACAATTACCTTCCTGCACCTCACCCCAGGGGAAGCCACTAGCTAAAAAATAATGCCACTCCAAGGATGGTGCGACGGCGTACCGGTGGTCATCCGCTTGTAATGTTCACCCATTTCGATTATTGGTTCACACAGACCGTATTTTCTAGTTGATCGTCTATTTCTAGACCAGAAGGGGAAAGTAGAAATTTTGCATATTTAAAGTATATTTTCCAGAGGTCGGATTTGTCTCCATCACTCAAGATTCCCCAGAAATATATATAAAGTGTCCCATTACCGAACTATTGAAAATCCGAGAGAGTAGTTCCTACCCATATTTAACTGCGACACTACAAATGAAACATAAGTATTACGTACTTTAATATCAATGTTCTGTACACTTATTATATTTTCTCGCAGCCACTCGCAGGTATGCCCTAGACCTTAGCGTGCTACAGCTCCAGTTTATGAGGCATATAAGGAACAGCAGAACAGGGACGTTGTCAACTAATTCACGTAGCGTGTCCGCTACGATGTGTTTTTTCTGCAGCCACAAAAACGCTGCGTCACTGGTGCTACGGACAGCCGGTCAAGGTGGGCTGCTATCATCAATTTCATAGCATTTTTCATTTTTAGGATGAAGGTGTAGAAAATCTGGTCGAGAAAATCCAAAAACCAACAATGCCTGGAGCAGAACAAGCCCCTTGGGAATTCGCTCCGAAGACCGAATTGCAACCGTTGCTTGATATTTCGGGATAGTCATTTAATACGGTTGCTACACTTTCAGAACTTTCATAACAGATACCGCATAACAATTTCAAGAAGAACACCTTTTCACTTAGAAATAAAGTGTTATGACCAATTAAGTTTACACTGTTTCGTGCCTAGATCTCCAACAACACCTTCAACTGGTAAAAATACTGACGGGAACGAAAGAAACATGACAGATAACATCCCAAAGTGTTATCTGTTGCATCAGTTTCAGACATTCCGTGTGTAATGGCGTGACGAGGAAAAATGTCTATAGAACTTACGCCAGAGTAATGATGGAGTTTATTTCAGTGAGGCACTTCCCGATGAAAAATTCTTTGACCGTGTAGTTGTATGGTAGTTGTACGAAAAAGTTGCATGTACTGATATAGTAGTATGGAATACATTGATTTAACATACCTCCGAGTGGGTTAATCTTTAGTAGTAGTATCCGGTAGCATCCAATCTTGCTGTCGTAGCATCCAGTTTGCTAGTAGTAGCATGCAGTGGCAACAGTTACTACTGCATGCTACTTTTTCGTACAACTCCAAACGATTAATTATCGAAAATTTTTCATCACGTGTACAGCTGGACCGAGTAACACTGAACTAGAGAATAATAACCGTTGCAGAATTAAGCTAATTGGTTCTAGTGTCAGTGTTCACAATATGCACGATTAACAAAAGTCATAACCACTAATTTAAATGAAAATAAAAACAAGGGAAAATATTGAAGAATCGTCTGGAAATAATTTGTAAAACAAACTGAAAAAAGAAAGGAAAAAAAAAGTTATTGGCGTGGGAACATGCAACCGGTTGTAGCCTTGGTACTTCGTCGTGCAAGTCGGAAACTGCCGTCTCGTATTCTGGTGGCAGGATTTTTTGAAAGATTGAGTTGGCCAGAATGCTTGTACCAAACGTGAGGGATAGTCCGGGGCAGCGGACTTCCCCAGGATCTAATCGGGAATCATTCAGGAACAGGAAACTTTTTGGGGTTGATAAAATTAGAACGGCTCTATCATGAATATTTTAAAGTTGGTTCAACTGCTCCTACGTCAGTCCGAAATGCAACACAAGGGCTGTAGTACCTAGGGCTGGTCGTATAAATGAGAAAGAAAAGTGTAGTACGTGAATTGGAGGGGTATTGCATTGGCGGGATATAAGTTTACGGCTATATTCGTCCTTTTGGCGCAGCCTCAGTTGTAGTACATACGCAGGTCCTCAGTGAATAACCGCAGTTTCTTTGAACTGTGGCCGTAATTGGACTGTATGGTGAGGCAAGATAAGGTTTAATTTCTAGAACATGTAGATGTAAAGTTTCGCAGTTCCAGGTGAGCTTGGGCTACAAAGACTTCGGCTCAACACAGTCTTTTCCCTCGGTCGAGGGACTGCTCATTCTCAGACATGGCAATCTAGAAAACATGGCAATCCATCCAAGCAATCTAGAAATGAGAATTCCTTACCGACAGTACAGGCAGGCCGTCCTGTGCAGTTCCGCAGTGAAACTTCTTCATCCCAAATGTCAGAAATGTTGTTGTTTTGTTGGCCATTTTGCGAAATCTGGATTGTCCGATTATCCGCTGTTCGGCAGACACAGTTTACGTTACCAGTGTTGCCGATTGATAACAATTTCACGATGGTAAGCAGTGTTGCCGCCGTCCCGACAACCAGTAAGAACCCAAGTTGTCTGTTTCTTCGCTTTATTCGTTGGTGCTCATTCTTTTCTTGAAGAGCTGCTGCAATTGATAATCAAGCTAAATCTAAAGTTTCGTTTTTGCAGATGCCCTGTTATCTGATGCAGTTTTTGCAGTTACCGTGGTACATCAAAAGTCATCCTACTTCCACCATCAACAACACAAGAGCCTAGGTCAGTATCAAATTGGTGGGAAAGAAGTTTGGCACTTGTGATGTGAGTGGGTCAATTAGTATTTCTTTTGGGGTGAATTCTAAAAGCACAAATTCGGTAATTGTCGTTTTTTCAAAGCAACGGTAGTATCAGATACCACGGTAACTGCAAAAACGACAAAATGCAGATCCAGTTACGGTGGTATCAGATACTATGGTATCTGCAAAAACGGAACTATAGATGTCTTAAATAACCCTGACATTTTTTTTTTACCTTTTCTGATTTTGCTGATAGGTAACTTCAGATGGTTCCGGTGACCGAAGATGACCACTCCACGATATTACCTAATTAATGGCGAATTTTAACTATGTAAGTCGCCTACCCCCTACCTTACAGGCTACTAAACAGAGGAAAGGAACTGTGCAGCGTTCAGGTTTTTCGTACCCGTAAATTCTGGTGCAACTCCTCGTTTTAGTATCCTTTTCCCGGTTATAGTATGCTTGCCTGCTTTTCTGGGGCACTATGCCTTTCCTTTCTTTTCCTGCTTTTAGTCAATGCTTGACTTTAATGGTGTTAGTTTGTCTCCACGCAGCATTCTAAAACGGGGAGAGGAAACGTTGAAGCTTTTCAGTTCTTAGTATCCTTTATTGATGGGGCAATTTTCCTTGTTTTATGACGCCTCTCCTGTTGTTAATAGCCATTTCTGCCTTAGTATCCTTTCCCCGTGACTTCCCTATACTTTTCTGTTTTTAGTCGATTCCTTGGATGTCAGGGCTAGAAATGAGGTTGGATTGGACGTGGAATTTTGCAACGGCATAACATCCTATCATTACGAAATTATTTCTGAGCTTCTCTAAGAATATCTGCAAAAAATAAGAAGAAAATCACCACAAAGTAACTTACCATAATCTGCTGTATTCGCCATTACTAGTGAGTTTATTCTTGGCGTTGGTTACTTCAGCAGCCAAATGATACTTAAATACTGGCAGGTTTGCTGGCATCTTCTTCCGTTTTGTTCTCTTTTAAGTCCGCTTCGGAAGTCGAGAACTGGTTTTCTTGGAATCAAGGCTCTTTTCTCGGTAATCCCGCGCCATATCCGTAGCCTAACGGCGGAACGGAAGTGATTTCGTACAGTGTCGGTGCCACGAGACCTAGACAAGAAACTCCCATAAGCCCCATGGGTTGTAAAAAAAATCGGCGCTTCCTACTGGTTGGACTATCATTTAGACGCCTTTCGACCGTCCCTTCTGCCAAATCATCGTTAAAATCACGTGTCATGTGTTATTGTTTTCAAATCCTCTTTTGTTATTGTTTATAAGTGCTCGTTCGTTTCCATTTTCTGTTTGTTGAGGCTACTCTTACTTTCATCGTATAAAGTTGGAAAAATTCCGAACGCTAGGCAACGGGCAGCTCGGTTTTTCACAACACGTTTTTATCGCCATGAAATTTCCCCGGTAGACGAAGGAAGTTTGCCGATTCGTGCTTATTTACTTGTTTTTGATAGCCGACAGCCGTTGGAGTTGGAGGCAACGTCCATTGCCTATCGGGGAGTCCTAGACCGATAGGCGATGGACAGGAATTTAGGCGATAGACGTTAGCCGTTGAGCACAAAAACAGAAATTAGAAGAAACAGCTACGGCTATCGGCTTCGGGCGAACGTCAAAAACGCCAAAAAGTCAAGCGGCTACGCTATCGCCGAACTAATCGGCGATCAAAAACGCCACTACTGTTGCGGTCATTGGTCGATGTGACCAGGGTTGCAACATGTCGCCCGATAGTCTCTATTTTGTCAGTCTATTTTGTTTTTGTCACTCTTGTCCTACGTGTGACATAAGAATCACTCTATTCCAGAAAACGACCAAATTCGTCATTTTTGCAACAGGGATTCCAAACAGAAGAGACTATTTTCACGTTTTTTTTTTCCGTGTTGAAGATTTTTCATTTTAGCAGCGGTGAAATAAAATTTCATCCTTAATTCACTCTCTATTTTTTGGCAGAAAGTCACTCTCTAAATATTTTTGGGATCCCTAAACGTAAGTGCTGGGATACCTATGACTCCGTGAAGTCCTCCGTCTGTCCGTCCGTCTTTCAGCACGATAATCCTCGAAGGGGTTGAGATCTTTTGTTCAAACTTGGTTTGAGGATCCATTGGGTCGAAATACAAGTCAAGTTCGTAGATGGACCCTATAGCCCAATATTTAATGGCGGGGAAGGGGGTTTTCCTTAAGGAATGAAGAAAATATTCTTTCAAGCTGATGCGAGAGTCGATTTAGGGGTTAGAAGGCATGCTGATCCAATACTGAACTTCATTTTCTCACCGGACAAATAGCCCGCCAGGAATCCGGCTAAAACCCAAAAATTTGTTAAAATAAAAGTTTTATTTGAAGTTGATTAGATGTTCGCTGGCACCTTCTTCCGTTTTGTTCTCTTTTAAGTCCGCTTCGGAAGTCGTTGCTATGCGACATGTTATTAAGACATGCCAAATCCGTATATGACGATTGTTTTCTACCCGGACATATCGTTCGCCCGGAATCAGGGCCGATACCGGAAAAAATGCTAAAACAGGCAAAGGCACATTCATGATGTTGGTTCTCATCGGTTCATGACTGCATCTTCTCCATACAACCACAACCGATTTTGGCATTATTCTCGGGAATACGGCCCAATCAGGTCATAAGAGGAAAAATGTTATCACTTCGTTCAGGGCTCGAAAATGTCTATCATCTAGGTTAATATCAGAAACAACCTCGACGTCCATTTAGAAAGACCAACCTTGCCTTAGGCTCGGAGAGGTCATTTTCAATGGTCATCTCAATGTTATTTTCCGAAATGTTGGAAGAAACCTTTAATATCTAGGATTCTCGTTTTGTTCACTTTTTTTTCTTATAGGTTTGATCGTGTTTGTTATATTTTTTGCAATAAATACCTATCTAAACAAAATTCCTAGTTTTTCAGAATGCTAAAAAAAATTTTTTTTTAGGGCTGTGATATTTTAACATTTACATTTTTTCCCTATAGCTCTCAAGAAAAAATGAATAAAGTGAAATCAAATAACATTGACGTGCGATCGCCGACGATTAACGTCCAGGGATAGAAGACTGACGTCTTCTCGGGCTCAAATGACGTCGACATCTACTATTAGGCATAGACTCTGACGAAAATCTACAGGTATGACGCAGGTTTCGCAAAAACAGCCTTAAAGATAAACTTGTTTTGGGGTCCGCTTTGGGGCTTGAGAGAGACAAGCCTCAGACACAGATGCCAAAGAATCAGCCAGTACTTAACTCGTACTATAATATACAGAATTGAAGATAAGCTCAGTAGAAATGGTGAACCGAGAAAATGGTGAGTAATTTTTACTGAGTATGATATATAGCCTAATCATTTTCTACTCAACTTTTTCGCAGAAAATTCATGTGATTTTCTTAAAGGAGTTGCATCATAAGCATTCTAGCACTTGCAACGTCTAGAAACCCCCCAACCAAGACCCAAGATGAAGCCACGAATCGATCCGACCGCTGGGTCATCTAGTGGCGCGGGTCGGAAGTGCCCGACATGTGGAGGCTGGGATCATAGTTTGATAAATGGGTCTAACAAACTGTTTTTATTTTAGCAGGCATATGGAAGATGTGTAGAAAAATCAAACTAATTATTTGTCTTATCGATTTCTTTTAGTATTTTGTTTTCTGTTTTTTCCTGTTAATTCCCGTAAGTCACAATAAACAAACGCTGTAAATTATACTAAATTCGTTATAGTGATTTCTTTAAGACTATGAAATTGAACTAAATAATATTCAGATTCCGAGTCAAAAAAATTGTCAAACTGGCCGATGATTTCTACTTGTGACATATATAAACGTCCACAGGGTGATATACTTAGTTCTTACACGTCACTCGATCTTCTCGAAGATTTTAGTACTCTTTTGACCTGCGTCAGGAGATCAGTGAATAGTTAATTAGCAATGGCGACCTTGCCTTAAAGAGTGAATTGTGTTCAAGTAATTTGTGGATAACCTTGGATACCCTGAGGATTTTGAAAAAAACAAAGGTAACAGTGTGTGTATAAATCCGACCCATCGACAAATGATGGTGTCTTCCACCTTTCCGGTCCACATGAATCAAATACTTTAACATACCCCAGAAGAAATCTCAAAATGAACAGTTGTTGCGGAATATCGTTTCCATTCATCCCTAATTGCCAGCCCCGAAAAACAAGCAGCAGTCCGCTATTTTGGCTGTAATTTGTTCTCTCCAAAACGTTGGACTGTTACAGAACAGGACAGGACGCAGTTCAACATTTAGTGGAGTGTTCAGAGACGCATACCTCTACTGTACAGCCGTTGCTAATCAGCTCGGTATTCGCTCAGGTGTGCCATTTGGATCTTGTTATGGCACTTGCCATTCGGCCAAGGCCAGATGTTACTTCCTGACATCTTAAAGTTTAACCGAAAAGGAATGTGATAGCAGAATCTAGGTACCCATGACTTATTCACTTAAAAAGAAGCTTGAAGACCCGATGAAAATGCGTCACTTCGTTCTTTAGCTATTCACGAATAATCGATTTTCAAATAGTGGAATTTCCCTCTGATTTGTGGTACCTCTATCTGCTTGTGTCTGTGTTGCATGCTTGACGAAAACGATTTACGAAAAATAAGTGTTTAAGCAGTGAGCCACCTTCCTCGAGCTGATCATTGACCACTGAAAAGCCGCGTTTGTACTGAGATTCAGTTTTTCTGCGTCATAGTAGAATTCTGACTTGTGAGGGCGGCCGTAGATATTCTGAACATCGTACTAGAGCAAATAGTGAAGAAAAAAAAAACCTTAACACAATCAAAATAATGCGGTGTAGTCAGTTAAATGATACAAAAATAAGTTGGCTTTTCAGTTAAACTTAAGTTTAGACTTAAGCACGACGCCAAGCGTCATATGTCAAATTTGAAGATTTATTGATGGTGTCGTGAAATTCGGGAGAGCGATGGCGAAGTTTAGTTCATGTAAAGTTATTTTGTTTTGTTGTTTTATATGTACCTTCTTGCATACGGCCTTTGGCTGTGAATACAATTATTATGATTATACCGATTGCAGTTCCGTAGGTCTGTCGGTCGGTCGGTCCCACGATTGTGAGTTAAGGTACTCAGGGGCGTCACTAGCCTTTTACCTTTGGGGGGGGGACGTCCAGTTTGTGCCGACGGACTCAAAAGTGTGCCGACGAAAAACGCCGTTGCCGCGGTAAATTTAAATTCACATATTCGGGTTTTCATTGCAGCTTTCGCTAAGAATTGGAGCTTCCGACGACTGTACCCAGAACATTTTAAATTATTCGCCGCAGGCGAAATATTTTAGATCTGCCTTTTAGTCTGGAACAATTTTCGAAGCTAATTCCAACGGCTAAACCCAGAACAGGTTGAATTAATCGCCGCAGGCGAACCTTTTTAAATCTGCCTTTTTTCTGGGAAAATTTAGCTTACAAGTTATAGCTTTTACGGTGTTTCAAACCCCAAGAATTTCAATGCTAAAGCGCCAACTCAATGAAACACGGTTCTTCCAAATATAGAATACTACGAAATGCGCCGCAGGCAAAATTTTGTGTAAAACTAACTGTAATGCATTTGTTGAGATTATTCCTTTAATGTAAATTCCTCTACAATTCGGCTTTTCTTTTCACCTTTCGCTAAAAGGCGAAGCTTTCCAACGACTGAACCCAAAACAAGTTAAATCAAGCGCCGCAGGCGAAATTTTTTTAACCTGTCTTTTTTTTCGAAAAATTTTAGGCCATTCTATACCTATACTTACAGTTTCTAGCTTTTAATGTGTTTCCAACCCCCAAGAATTTCAATCCTGAAGCGCCAAACTAAATGGAACACCATTTTTCCAAATAGAAAATACTACGAAACGCGCCGCAGGCGAAATTTTGTGGAAACGCTGATGAGCGATCCCAAATAAAAGTAAGGCTACCTGTGAAATCAAAGATCTTAACGCCAAAAAAGTTGTGGCCATCCTTAAGAAAGTAGGCACAAAGTTGATTCTTGTGTGTAGAAAATCTCGATTTGCCGACCGAGACATAAACTTTCGGGATTGGACAAAAGTTTATGGATTTGATTTATTACGTGTTGAGATTCTATCTTCCGAAGGGAATTAAACTTTCCGGGTGCGCCCGACAAATTTTGCGAATAGAAATATCCTGATGGGCCGACAAGAATACCGACGCCCGACTAAAGCATTCAGAACTCGAATTATTCTTTGCTTTGCCCTCCAAGACTGTAAAGGGCTTTGTTTCTTACGTGTAAATAGCAGCCGATGTGCCGACAAAACTTAAACTTTCGGGATGCGCCTGATAAATGTTTACAGAGTTTGATTTCTTACGTATAAAAGGAACCTGATGTGCCGACGATACGGTTCTTCCCGGGTGCGCCCGACAAATGTTTGCTGAAATTCATTCATCACAGATAAACAGAATCCGATGTGCCGGCGCCCGACAAAAGCATACAGAATTCAATTTCTTCTGTTTTTTTGCCCGACAAATGTTTGTCGAATTCGATTTCTTGTGTATAAAAATAACCCGATGTGCCGAAGAGCATATCGAGGGCCCGACAAAAGGATACAAAATTCGATTTCTCTTGTGTTCTGCACGACAAACGTATGCGGAATTTGATTTTTTGCGTATGAAAAGAATCCGATGTGCTGACAAGTCGACCGACGCCCGACAAAAGCATGCAAACTTTTATTTCTTTTGGCTTCGCCCGACGAAAGTACTTTCTCAGGACCTTTGGGGGGGGATTCCCCCCCTCCCCCCCATAGTGACGCCCCTGAAGGTACTTCCAGATGTGCTAGGACGATGAAACTTGGCATATCAGGGATCCGACCAGATTAACTTGGAAATAGTCATTTGCCCGATCCAACCATCGTGGGGGAAATGGGGAAGGCGGAATCCGGAATTTAGTGACATGCAGAACTTTCGAACGGATATTAAAAAACTTGATATTCGGAAAGACCGAGTGTCTTCGTTGTCCCATTTCAAGTCTAGACCGGATCCAATGAATATACGGGGGGAGGTCAAAGGGGGGAACCGGAAAATTTGTGACTCGCTTAGAATGGAACGATCGGGATGAAACTTGGTGGGAAGAACAAGCAAAAGCCCTAGGTACATCACTGACAGTACTGGACCAGATTTGGTGGCTGTGGGGGAATTGGAAGGGGGGGGGGGTACAGAATTCCGGTGATCCAGGGTTAAGGTACTTCCAGGTGTGGGTCAGGACGATGAAACTTGACAGGCATATCAGGGACCCTACCAGATTCACTTGGAAATTGTTAGTTCCCCGATCCGACCATTGTGGCGGGATCGAGGGAGGGGGAATCAGGAATCTTGAGATGTGTATAACTTTCGACGGGGGATCGGATCTTGCTGAAACTTGATATTTGGAAAGACCCCTTGTCTCAAATGTCCCATTTTCAAGTCCAGACCGAATCCGATGAATGTGAGGGGTGGGGTGGAGCGGGAAACCGGAAATCTTGTTACACGCTTAGAGTGGAGCGATCGGGATGAAACTTGGTGGGAAGATATAGCACAAGCCCTCAGTGACAGAACCGGCGGATTCGGGCACTACGGGGGGAGTTGGAAGGGGATTTCCGGATCTGCGCTGATCCCCGGTTTTTCCAAGTGGGCTAGGACGATGGAACTTGGACCCGACCAGATTAGTTAGTTCCTCGTCCCAACCCCCTTAAAGTGCACATTATAACCGCAAAGGACAAAAAAAGTGTTGAGCAAACGATAGCCTACATTTTCGTGATCTTCAAGCCCCCGATCTTCTGCCTCAAGGGTTTTGGTTAAAAATACATTTTTGTGCACAGTCCAAAGTATAAATCCTAACCGCAAAGTGAAAACAATAGTTTTGACCAAAAGAGACATTTTCATGATCTCAAAGGTTCAAGGTTTTTTATTCTCAACTCTAATGATACATAAACATTAAAAATACGCTACTCTGCACTTACAATTATTTCAGGGTTTGAACCGGAGAGAAAAAAAAACATCAAATGGTTCAAACCTTTCATAAAAATCAATAAAACAAAATCGACCCAACGCTGAGTAGAACGATCACCGCACGACACTGCCAACACGAAACGAAATCAATCCAAACAAAAACAACAACAAAAGTTGGGCCCATGGTCATTCTTGTTTCAAGGTTTTGGTTACAAATAAATTCCTTAAAGTTCTTCCACATTAAAACAGTTCTGTGTAAACGATACATTTTCATGATCCCCAAGGGCCCATGTTCATTTCTGCCTTCTAGGGGTTTCTGTTACAAATTAATTTCTAGCGCCCTTCAAGTGCGTATCCTAACCGCAAAGTGAAAGAAGTAATTTTGACCAAAAGATGGAATTTTTTCAGAGGGACCATGATCATTTGTGCCTCTTGGGTTTTGCTTACACATAAATTCTTAGCCCTCTAAAAGGGCGCATCATCACCGCAAAGTGCAAAAAATTACTAAACAATACATTTTACGATCACCAAGATCTCGTGATCATTCGTGCCTCAAGGGTTTTGCTGACAAAGAATTACAATAAACCTACGAACTGACAATTTCCCACTTTCATCCTCTGACACAACTTGCTTTTAGCGCTTGTTTTTTAATTTTTTTTTTGAAATACGCTAGCAACGGGCGGAAATACTGTCAAATTGACGTCTATCATTTATCTTTTTCATCAAGGATCCACCTCGCAATCAACTCAAAGAAACAGACAGATCGTCATTGGCTTCTTGTTGGTAGTCGGGACTGCGGCAGTAGTGGTTATCATCATGAAGCTAGTATCAATCGGTCAACCGATCGAGGACGGAACTGGTAATGTGAACTGCGTCTGCCTACCAGCGGATAATCAGACGGTCCCGAATTCGCTAAATGACCTTGAAGACAACAGTACTGACATTTTTGATGAAGAAATCTCAGTGAGAAACTGCACAGGAAGGCTCGCCTGTACTGCTGGTAAGGCATTCTTATTTCTCTAGATTGCTAGAATGATGTGTATGAAGGTGAGCAATCACCTGAACGAGGGTAAGTTCAGCAATAAGTCAAAGTTTTAGTACCACTTAGGACCAACAGTCCTGCAGGGTGTCTGCTGACCACTCGTTATCTTCAGACAGTTTCATAATGGGGTACTGCACCCGGCACTTCACAGCATCGCAATCAGACTACAGCCATGTTGCGTTTGTATGCTGTACGGAAAAAAGACGCGTTTAGTAACGTATCCCTTTACGTCAATTTCGTGCTGTTGAAGACACTCATCTGCTGAGACGTAATCGACGTAGCACCTTTGAGTTGAAATATTTCAACGGATCCGACACTGCATCAAAACGGATGGTTCCGAGTCGTTCGTTGGACGATTTGTTTTGTGTGTCGCAAGTCGCAGGTTTTTGCGCGAAATCGCAGCTGTGTGAAAATTTCACTGAAAATCTAGAGTCTAGAGCAGATAGTTGCAAATAAAAAATCCCCAAGCACAACCCAATAGCTTGTGGTGTATTCAGTGAAGTGATAAGATGGCTTTTCAGTTAAACCTTTAGTGTTTTTTTAGTAAGCTGTTGCTTTTATTTGCAAATATGACCCAAGGATACCGCATGCGAGATGTGAAATTCTTTAAGGTAGCCTTAATTTTATTGTCATCCTGAATCTGCTGAAATTCTTCAAGATAGCAGGACGAATTACTTTCTAATTCAAGCATTTTTTCTATAGATGGCAGCTTTTTTAGCGTCATCCGGAAGGTGCCCAAGAGGAAGTCAACCACAGGATGGATGCGAAGGTTTAAGCTTAATTCAAATACGTCCACAGCTGCTTCTCCACAGCTGCTTCTTCTGTTCAGTTTCTACTGTATTATAATATTTATATAGCCATGTATATTTCTACCTTACCTTGATGTTTTTTGTTCTTACTTGTCAATTTGCCTTGTTACAGTTCAGCGCTCCAAGTGGACTAGTTTCTATTAGTCCCCCATTGCCTCATAACCAACCCTTGTGTAGACATAGTAAAAAGTCGGATCCATAGGGTAATGGGTCACTTTCACTTTCTGCTGCTGAGACCAATGCAAAACCTCCATTACCTGGGACACAGATGACAGGTTTTCCACTCACTAACCTGTGGATCTATTTTACCATGTCTGGTCCAAGTTTGATTTTTTCGAGGGCCGTAGGCACTTGAAATATCGGAGCCCTCTTGCAATTAATCTCTGAGTAGTATCCATGTCTGCATTTTTGTTTACCTTTTTTAAGCCCGTAACGTCTTTTATTTTGTATTATTATTTAAAAAAAGGAATACAATCACTCTTCATACTTTTTGTTGCTACTCCTCCATCCTCAGTGACGTTACTTTAAATCTATTTTTACCCATTTATCACTATTCACGTCAACTAATTTCTAAATACAAACCCATATAATATAGTGCAATTAACTATTCTTCCCCCCTAATAACTGGAAATTTAAACTCTCATTTTAAAGTTTTAACTGAAAAGTCAACTTATTTGTGTGTCATTTAATTGGATACACTGAATTATTTGGATTTGCAAGGGATTTTTTGATTTTTCACTATCTGCTCTAGTTATGAGGCTCAGAATATCTCCGTCGGTCCCCACAGAGAAAACTCTACTATGACGCGGGAAATTTTAATCTCAACATAAATGTGGCTTTTCAGTGGGCAGTGGTGAGATTGGTGACTATTGCTTAGTGCCTGAAAAAAAAAGTGATAAATCTTTCTCGTAAGGTATTCAACAAAAATACAAGCGCATAGACACACCACAAATCACACGGAAATTCCACTATTTGAAAAAAGGTTATTCGTGAATAGCGGAACAACGAAGTAACACATTTTCAGCGGGTCTTCAAGCCAATTTAAGTGAATAAGTGACGGGTAACTAGATTGTCCTATCCTAGCCCTTTTCGGTTAAACTTTAAGTTTTTAATTTTTTTAACAAAATTTCCTTGAAACAACTACATCTGAAACCTCTAAATTTAGCTAAATCTAACTTAGCCTAAGCCGTAGCTAAAGGCCTAGGCCGCAGAATATCCTGTGACGTCACAAAAGACACAAATATACGTATCTTTGGAGGTATTTAATCCTCAGCGTGGCGCTTATCTTTTGAGGATCTTTTATCCTCAGATTTTTGTCAATACCTTGTCTCAATGTGTCAATATTGGGCCGTGAATCCTTTCACTGGGAGAGCCAAAATAATTCATTGTGTTCAAACCCAAGATATAAAAAATAAGATGGCTTTTCAGTCAAAGATAATTGTGCTATTTTTCATTTGTGCTTTAAGTCTCGGGTTCCGCTCTTCACAAAACCACACAAGTTTTAATCCAGTCGATATAATAATTTTCTGTCGAACGAAAACAAAGAAAAAACGATGGAGCATGTCGTGTATGCATGCTCCTGTTCAGTAGGGTCCTGTTTCTGCTGTGGCAGTCCGGTTATCTTGGTCTACAAATGCTTTCTAGGATACCAAGTCTTTCGTAATATGGAATCATTAGGCTCATACTGGGTTGGCTGATCATAATCAACAACCGCTTTCGCGCACTTTTCTTTTGTTCAGCTTGTTTTTTAATTAATTTTCCAGTTCCCAAGCTTGTTTTGGTGACGATTTTATGCCATCAAATCGGTGGTGTACCCAATTGCAGGCTACTCTGACCCACTTGGACCGCTCAATTGGAAAATCGGGAGTTCCTGGATTCCAGAGAATATAACTGATCAGAGCGATAGAAATCGAAAAATCTGCTACCTGATTCCCGTCAAACAACTGATACTTAAAAACGTTAGCTCAGTGTCTTTCGTTTTATCAACATTCTTGTTGACCAGCCAAATTGTAGTTTATTTGAGCAGGTTTGAAGTATCAATTCAACAATCCAGAAACAGTGCAGAATCGAAGTAATACCGGAAGTGCATCCAGGGGCAATTCGAAGTGCTTGGCCTAAAAGAAATACGATGACTGATTCCGGACAAGGCTGAAGGTTTCCTACCGATTAAATATTAAATTATTATTATATTATATAACTTGTGCCTTCAAAGTTCACAAGTAAGACAGAACTTCGCAAAAATAGTTTTATACTTTGTAAGCAAACACGAAAACCCTGAACAAGACAGGTAACTTTTTCATCTTTTCTTCTGTTGGGCCGATCACGAAAGGATAAAGATAAAACAAACAAATATCATGGAAAGGTGAAAATGTAATACACGGGGCTTTATCCGTGACAAATTAACCAGAAGCAGATTTTTTTTTTGATAATTTAGAGGCCTCGGACTCCGTTGACTGAGTCTCGTGGATAGCCCAGGGACCACACGGCGGGATCTTGCGTAGAAAACCAAAATTTTTATTTGACTGAAATTTTCACTTCAAATCACACTTCAAATATATCTTACTTATTATATTTACTTATCAGTCACAACCGTCAATCAATTACCCTTTTCCTCCCAAAGATGCATCTTTGTTGTGTCTCGAACGGGTTGCCTCTATGGCCAGGGCTGCAAAATTGGCACATTTTGTGTGTTACGTGACAAATTGGCATATTCAACCGACAAGCGCTAGAAGTTCATAGGGCACTTGCAAGGCTGGTTCAGAGGATTAAAGTAGGAATTTGCCAGTTCGTGGGTTTGTCGGGGTAACCAATGGCTTCTAGTCATTGTTGATTACTTTTCCAAATGGCCTGAAGCAATCCCAATGAGATTTTGCAAAGCACCTAAAGTAATCGCAGCCTTGCAGGAATATTTCAGCAGACACGGCTTTGCAAAAACTCTGATACACGATCAGGGTTCGAACTTCATGTGCAAAGCAACGTCCGATTACTTAAAGCGAGTAGGTGTTAAATCCGTTCATGTTAGCGCCTATCATGCTCAGGCAAATGGCATGGTTGAAAGACGCCTGCTCTAGCCGTGGGGGACCAAGTGCTGGTATTGCAACAGCAAGGAGAAACGAAACTTGAGAGGCAATGGTCGGGACCATTTCGAGTAACCAAGGAAATAGGTAAGAACACCTATGAAATTTCTGGTTTTGGGGGGCGCAAAAACAAAAAGGTTCTGCATACGAATTTACTGAGAAAATTTCATGAGTCGACCCTGGTCTGTTTTGCGAATGTCCTAGTCGAAGCCGACGAAGACGAAAGTCGTTTACCAAGGATCATTACCTTTGACCAAACTGAAAAAATGAATAGAGATAACGTAAACATTAACCCAAATCTTACCGAAGAACAAAAAGAGAATGCTCGAAGTTTTGGGAGAATTTTCGAGCTCCATGTCAGAAATACCGGGTAGAACGAATCTTGCATCGCACAGAATTGTAACTGGAGATTCCAAGCCAATTAGAAAACGTGCATACCGTATCCCGTATAGCCGGAGGGCACAAGTAAACGAAGAGATCAAGCGAATGCTAGAGGCTGGCATAATTCGCCCGTCTAAAAGCGCTTACGGTTTTCCGATTGTTGTCATTCCTAAAAAGCAGGATGGGTCGGTTAGGCTCTGCGTCGACTATCGGGAACTGAACAAAATCACAGAAAATCCAGATCCGTATCCCATGCCGAGAGTAGAAGATCTGATCCTCAAAATTGGGAAAGCCAAGTACTTGTCAGTCATCGACCTGACAAAAGGTTACTTCCAAATTCCGATGGAAGAAGACAGCATCGATAAAACCGCTTTCGTCACGGACTCGGGTCATTGGGAGTTTTTGGTTCTACCGTTCGGGCTTCGGGAAGCATGTGCGACCTTCCAAGCATTACAGGATAGAATCCTAGATGGCGCTCAGGATTACGCGGGAGCGTACTTTGATGATACGATAGTGTTTAGTTCCACTTGGGAAGAACACCTACAGCATGTGCGAGACGTACTCGAGCGCCTTGCAACGGCAAAGCTTACTGCGAACCCTCGAAAGTGCCGTTTTGGGTACACAGAACTTGAGTACCTGGGGCATATAGTTGGGAATGGGCGCATCAAAATGTCAGAATCGAACGTAAAAGCTATTGCAGAATTCCCGCAACCAAAAACGAAAAAAGATGTGAAGGCTTTTTTGGGGTTGGTGTCGTATTACCACGGGTTCATTCAAAATCGAGCTATGATCGCACGGCCTTTGGTGCAGTTGACGCTCAAATCTGAACCTAACCTCGTAAAATGGAGTCATGAAACCGAGTCGGCTTTTCAGGAGCTGAAGCGTGTTCTCTGCAGCGATGCCGTGCTACGCTGCCCAGATTTGGGAAAGCCAATAACGATACACTGCGATGCGAGTGACACAGGTTTAGGGGTAGTTGCCTCCCAAACGTTTAGCGACGGAGAACACCCCTTCCTTTTTTTAAGTCGTTCGCTGAGCGCTGCAGAACGAAGCTACTCAGCTGTGGAAAAAGAATGCTTATGCATTCGCTGGGCTGTATCTAAGCTTTACCTCTATGTTGAGGGTCGCGAGTTTAACGTTGTCACAGATCACGCGCCTTTGAAGTGGTTGGAAAGCATGAAAAACACCAATCCTCGCCTAACCCGCTGGGCCATTGCCTTACAAGGCCTAAACATGCGGCTTAGCTGTAGACCCTGGCGAGATCACGGGAACGCAGACAGCCTATCGCGAGCATTCATGAACTCATCTGTTGAGTAAACATTCTTTCAGAGTACATAGCTATGTAAATATTTGTTGTATATAAACATTTTTTTCTCTAGATGAAAAAGCGAAAGAAGCGATCGCTCGTTAAGCTCAGTTGAGTGGGAAAGACGAAGGTGGAGATTTTCGGAAAGCGGTGGAGGAGCTTATCGTAGACCAAGTCGCTGACGATCATATCAAACAGCTTACCCGTAGACCACAAATGGGAAAAGTCTGTGTGTTCCAATTAAGCGGCGTGTGGTTTAGAAGGTGGGCGAACCAGGTCCAGTTACTACTTCCGTATCGCTACCGCACCCGCCTGTTCAAAAAGTGTCATCTGCTGGAATCGTCCGGCAGACACTTGACAGCAGAGGTTACCCTTAGTCGGGTTAGATCAAGATTCTTCTGGCCACGTGTTCAACAGGAGGTGGAGATGCTTGTCAGCAGCTGCGACTGCCGTCGATTGATCGAAGGACACTCTTCAAAGAAGGCCTACTAAGGAGACCGACGAGTATCTTATGTTTTTTTGTGTATTATTTAGTTTAGTATTTTGGGGGGAGGGAGATCGAAGTTAAGAAGGAAGTGATGTCATGATCTGACATGTTCCGTAAATATTATTGTTTTCGCAACCATTGTTATGAAGTCTCCGACCCCTGATAGCTAAATCCTGCGAACCAATCTGATTGGTCGAGCTATTTCCTTCAGCGAAGCTAGGGGAAAGTGTTGTGTTATGTGATTTTTGTAATTGGGGTTTAGAATATAGTTAGCTGTCGTGCAGTTAAGATCGAAACCCTGACATATGGGCGGAGAACGTGGGAAACACCATTATCTTGGGATCAACTAAAAGCAGGAAGGGAAGAGAACACGAGAAAAGCAGAAAGGCATACTAAAACCAGGAAGGGCATACTAAAACGAGGAAGGATGTCATCAGAATTCAAGGCTGCGAAAAACTGGAAAGCTGCACCGTTCCCTTCCTCTGTTTAGTATTCATTGAGGGGTCGGCAACTTTTTAAACTCAAAGTTCACCATCCCTTCCTCTTTTTTGTATCCTGACATGGGTAGGCATTAAGTCCAGTGAGGGGTCAGCGACTATCAAAATTGTAATTCACTTTTCGTTCTCGTTCTGACGGTAGGCGACTAAAATCTTCCGAGTCCAGCGAGGAGTCGGCATAAAAATATATTTCAAGTCCACTATTTCCTTCATCGTTTTATTTCCTGGAAATTGGAATTTTTCAATCATTCTTCATTGAGGGTCAGCAACTATCAAAATTCTTAGTTCACCGTTCCCTTCCTCGTTTTAGTGCTTTGGGGGTCCATTTTACTAACTTGTCACGGGTAGTACTAAAACCAGGAAAGAAATGATGGATTATAATTTTTTAGTTTTCGGGGGGTCGGAAACTATAAACATTCTTAGTTCACCATTCCCTTCCTCATCTTAGGGCTTTCAAGGGTCGGCAACAAGATTTTTTTAGCCCAGCGAGGGGTCGACAAATAAGATATTTCAAGTTTCCTCGTTTTAGTACGCTAAGGTACTACCCGTGACCTCTCAAAGAAGAATAATTAGACATTTCCAATTTTCTTCCTTGTTTTAATATATGAGAAATATCTTAGTTGCCGACCCCTCGCTGGACTCGGAGGATTTTAGTCGCCTAGCGTCAGAACGAGAAATGAAACGGTGAATTACAATTTTGATAGTTGCCGAACCCTCACTGAACTTAATACCTACCCATGTCAGGATACTAAAACGAGGAAGCGATGGTGAACTTTTAATTTGAAAAGTTGCCGACCCCTCAATGAATACTAAAGAGAGAAAGGGAACGGTGCAGCTTTGCAGTTTTTCGCAGCCTTGAATTCTGGTAAAATCCTTCTTTGTTTTAGTATGCCTTTCCTCGTTTTAGTATGCCCTTCCTGGTTTCAGTATGCCTACCTGCTTTTCTCGTGCACCATGTCCTTCCCTTCCTTTCCTGCTTTTATTCGACCTCCATTATCTGTCGGTGGGTCAGATTGTCACGAACACACTGCTACCTTTATTTTCTTTAAAATCCTCACGCCCATAGCCAACGTTATCCACAAATTACTTGAACACAATTCACTCTTCAAAGCAAGGTGACCATTGCTGATTACTTAGTCAGTGATCTACCACCGGAGATCAAAAGGGGTACTAAACCTTCGAGAAGATCTAGTGGCGAGTAATAGGATTAACCATCTGAACGTTCAAATAGTCGGAAGAGGACTTTTTGTTTGGTCTCGGAACATGGATGGGCTATTATTTAGCTAAATTTCAGAATCTTTAAGAAATCACTAGCTTTACAACTACCATTACGATGTTAATTGAACACTCTGATGATTATTCTAGAAGGGCAGCAAGAAATTATTTTTGGTATAAAGATTATAATCAAGGAAAAGAGACCATCCCTGTAGTTGCTTCATTTACTCCAATTGCAGCTGGAGTAGCAAGAACTAGGACAGTCAGTTTGACAAATAGTAATAATTATAATAAAGGGTTTCAAAAAAGATATAATAGAACTAAAAACAGTAAATTAGTATATATGTATTTGCCATTATAAGAGTTGTTTTTATTTTCGAAAGGAAACACCCGATTTTTTAGAGGTGCATTGAACAAAATGTTTCTAGAAGAAATGATGATAATAGCATGATTATAAGAAATGGAAATACTAATTTTCAAGTAGTAATTGAGTTTTACAACTACCGTTACGAAGTTAATTGAACACTCTGATGATTATTCTAGAAGGGCAGCAAGAAATTATTTCTGGTATAAAGATTATATTCAAGGAAAATAGACCATCCCTGTAGCTGCTTCATTTACTCCAATTGCAGCTGGAGTAGCAAGGACTGGGACGGTCAGTTTGACAAATAATAATTATAATAAAGGGTTTGAAAAAAGATATAATAGAACTAAAAACAGTAAATTAGTATATGTGTATTTGCCATTATCAGAGTTGTTTTTATTTTCGAAAGGAAATAACCGATTTTTTAGAGGTGCAGTGCACAAAATGTTTCTAAGAAGAAATGATGATAATAGCATGATTATAAGAAATGGAAATACTAATAGCAAGTAGTAATTGAGTATTTATCCTGGAAAATCCCTATTGTAGCTCCTAGTATTGAAATGATGAGTGAAATGTAAAAGCCCAAGGATAGAAAGCAAAATAATATTAATCAAAATAAGGAACAAACCAGGAAAGTCATTTCTGAGAGAAACAATCAAACAAAAGTAGTTGTGATGTTACAGAAAAATTAAAAGCGTAACAACCAATGAATAATACGGTGTTTGATCGTATGAATCTAACAGACATAGAGCTTAGAATAATGGGGATAAATATCCTGAAGAACCATTCAAATGTAACTTTAGCGACGAGAAATGCAAATACTCGAATATCTAGAATAGATTCATACATATGGGTCAAGAACAATTAGCGTTTGAAACTTATTAATGTAGAAGAATTTAAAGAAGCATACCCACTATTCTGTTTCGACGTTTCCAAACACGAACTGTATATATAATGGAACAATTACTGATATTGAAATAAGTACAACATTAAAAGACGCTCAACCTGTACCGTGTAATATAATATAAGAAAAGCTACATTAGATATTATCAATAAAAATAAGTACCGTATGTAAGTTCAGATTTTTATTAAATAACTTCAGCCTCTAATAAATGAATTCAAGAAATGAGTTTTCAATACAGTCGGATCAAACATATATACCGAGAAAAGAAAATGGGAGTCAATGGTTTTGAGGAAATACAATGTTGATAAAATACAGTGCTAAGACACCACATGGGGATAGACTAGTTGTAGTTATTTATAATAACGGCAAACCATGGGATGTATTTATGTCACAGGGGTATAATGTTATTGCTAACGAATTACTTCTAAAGAAAACCCTGATTTTGCAACTGATTTTACGGGTAAAAAAGAACTCAAGAGTCGTATTTTGAATTTGTATTGTTAACCACACTATGATCAACTATCTCTCACAAGCTATTAGCCAAAGGTGCTCGGTTTCTATTACCGGATGTTGATAAGCGATTTGGATTTTTATTAAACAAATTCAGTCACTGATAAATGGAGTCATGAGGTCCTGAATACAGCCAGAACAAACAAATACAATGAGATAGTCAGAATGGAATCATTAGTGTTATGGAAGAAATATAACGTAGTGAAAATAAGAATTACTACGACAAAATATAGGGATAAACTAGTTGTACTTATTATTCATAACGACAAACCATGTGATGTATTTATAACACTGAAATATAATGTTATTGTTAACTAATTACTTCAAAAACAAGAGCTGTAAGCTCATATGGCACTTGCATGTGTTGAGATGTTTTGTTTGATCAAAAGTATTTTTCGACTTGTGGTTAAAATGCGCACTTTAAGGGAGCTAGATAAAAAGTATTTTATTTTTGAACTTGGGTGTAATGATGCGCACTTTAAAGGCGCTAGAAATGCATCTGTATGCAAAACCCTTGAGCCAAAAACGATCACAGGCCCTTAGGGATCCTTGATGTATACCGTTTCGTCAAAAGTTTTTTTTCGCTTTTCATTTCAAATGCGCACTTTAAGGGTAACAGAAATAAATGTTTAAGCAAAACCCTTGTGGCACAAATGATCATGGGTTGAGATGTATTATTTCAAATAAAGTACTTTTCGACCTGGCCGTTCAGATTCACACTTTAAGGGAGCTAGAACGTCATTTGTAAACAAAACCCTTGAGGCAAAAATGATAATGGGCTCATGGGGATCATGAAAATATGAATTTGGTTTAAAAGTATTTTTTGAAATTTGCAGTCAAGATTAGTACTTTAACGAATGGTCGTGTTTGGAAAGTGGCCATTTTTGAGTCAATCTTGTCAAATCTCTAATATTACAGCCAAGTTCCATCGTCCTAGATTATCTGGAAGTACCTTAAATCGTGATCACCGGAATCCCGGACCTCCCCCCCCTCAAACTTCCCCACAGTCGCCGGAGCCAATCCGGTTCCGTAAGTGTTTATCCAGAGCATCTGTTTGTTATTCCCACAAAGTTCCATTCCGATCTCACCAGTCTAAGTCGGTCACGTATTTTCGCCCCCCCCCCCCAATTGCTGTCGGATCTGTCCGTCAACAGAAACATGTCCTCTCTTCAATTACCAAATTTCACTCAAATCCGATCAGCCGTTTCAAAGTTACGCATGACTCAATATTCCGGATTCCCCCTCCCGTTACTCCCCCCACGGCTATCAGATCATGTGAATTTTTCTTTATAAGTCACTTTGATCGGGTCCCTGATTCGCCTCCCAAGATTCGTCGTGCAAATCCCCAAAACCGCCATAACCGGAATTTCGGGAAACTCCCCTCCAACCCCCCCCCCCTAATGTCATGATCCATCCGAAATGTATAAACGATTTATCTGGAGCAGATGCTTGTTCTTCCCAGCAAGTTTTAATCCAATCCCTCCATTCTAACCGTTTCCCGATATTTCCGGTCTCCCCCCCCAACTCCCCCATAGCTGTTAAATCCGGTCCGGACTTCAAATGGGACATCAGAGGTATTTCATTTATTCAGTTATTAAGTTTCATTCCAATCCGACCACCCGCTCGAAAGTTACACAGTACTCAAATTTTCCGGATTCCCCAGCCCTCCACCCCGCTAGTGTCCGGATCCAGTCCAAATGTATAAACGATTTATCTGGAGCAGATTCTTGTTCCTCCCAGCAAGTTTCACTCCGATCCCTCTATTCTAACCGTTTCTCAAAATTTCCGGTCTCCCCCCCCAACTCCCCCATAGCTGTCGAATCCGGTCCGGACTTCAAACGGGACATCAGTAGTGTGCCATTTATTCAGTTATTAAGTTTCATTCCAATCCGATCACCCGTTCGGAAGTTACACACTACTCCAATTTTCCGGATTCCCCAGCCCTCCACTCCCCCCGGGTGGTCGGATCCAGTCCAAATGTATAAACGATTTATCTGGAGCAAATTCTAGTTCCTCCCAGCAAGTTTCACTCCGATCCCTCTATTCTAACCGTTTCTCGAAATTTCCGGTCCCCCCCAACTCCCCCATAGCTGTCGAATCCGGTCCGGACTTCAAACGGAACATCAGTAGTGTGCCATTTATTCAGTTATTAAGTTTCATTCCAATCCGATCACCCGTTCGGAAGTTACACACTACTCCAATTTTCCGGATTCCCCAGCCCTCCCCCCCCCCGGGTGGTCGGATCCAGTCCAAATGTATAAACAATTTATCTGGAGCAGATGCTTGTTCTTCCCAGCAAGTTTCACTCCGATCCCTCTATTCTAACCGTTTCTCGAAATTTCCGGTCTCCCCCCCCCCAAACTCCCCCATAGCTGTCGAATCCGGTCCGGAATTCAAACGGGACATTAGAAGTATGCCATCTATTCAGTTATTAAGTTTCATTCCAATCCGATCACCCGTTCTAAAGTTACACACTACTCCGATTTTCCGGATTCCCCAGCCCTCCACTCCCCCCCGGGTGGTCGGATTGGGAAACTGAATGTTTCCAAGTTAGTCCGATCGGGTCCCTGATGCTCCTGCCAAGTTTCATCGTCCTAGCACATCTGGAAGTACTCCAGTTCGAAAAAGAGTGACAAAACTCCTTAATTTTCAGAATTTCCCCGGCCCACCACTCCCCCCCAGATGGTCGGATCGGGAAACTGATTACTTCTAGGTTAGTTTGGTCGGGTCCCTGATTTTCCTGCCAAGTTTCATCGTCCTAGCACATCTGGAAGTACCCTAACTCGAACATGTGGGACAAAAAAATTCGGACAGACCGACCGACAGACCGACAGACCGACAGACCGACAGACCGACCGACGGACGGAATTGCGATCGGTATATGGCACTTGAGCCAGAGGCTGCAAGTGCCATAAAAATCTGATGTTGCAACCTATTATACGGGTAAACAAGAACTCAGAACAATAAGTAGATTTAGAACTGTTTACCCACTAGTATGATTTAGAATTGTTATTGAATGAATGAATGAATGAAGTATTTTATTGCCCATCAAACAACACAGCGGAAAAAAAAAGATGGAGTATGTGAAGAGAAAAGAAAACAACAAGTTACAAGAAAAACAAACAAAAAACAACATTAACCTAGATACAAATCACAAAACAAAGAATCTTATCAAAAAAGAATACCCATCCAGGGGTGTTCCAACGTCTTTACGAACAAGGTTCGCGACCAGATTTTCAACGCTAATCACGGGGTCTGCGATAGAGTACCTCTGGATCAAATACCGGTTGCGGGACCAACTGGGAACTTGGAGGAGATACTTAGCAAATTTAAAAAACAGTTTTCTCAATTCTTTCTTGTCCGTAGCGGTTAGAAGATCCCAGAATGGAGCCACAAACAGTAAATGAGGCAGAGCCACAGCGTTATACAGAATTGCAAGGAGCTTTTTCGACATATTCACTTGCGACGGAACAAGTGACGCGTAGGCTCCACGAAGTTTCCTATCAGTGCGAGCGATTATTAGCTTGCGAGTTGCCGGCAGTGACGGCCCAATCGGAAGGCCAAGATATATCAGTTCGCTCGTAGGCCTTACATCAATACCACCAAGATTCACAAACTCAGGAGAGAACTGGGGCGGACAATTAAAAAGTAAAACTTGTGACTTCAGAGCATTCAACGCCAGACCTATACATTTATAATTCTTTTCAATTATTGGATAATTCATTTCAAGACTCAAAATCGATCGACTTAAGTTCAATAAGTCGTCAGCGTAACACAAAACAGAGACGTCAACACCCTTCACAATACACGAAGTTGGAATTTCAGTTTGCGCACTTAGAGCAGCATTATTATAAATAGTTGGCGAAGTAATTGCCCCTTGCTTAATTCCAAGACAAACTTGAATATCCTCTTGGATCAGTGCCTTCCCAATCTTTAAACGGACTTTCAGATGTCGATACATATAATAAAGCGGTACAATAATATCCGATATAACCCCCCGGTTTATCAACTCTAACATAGCCTGTGAATGGATTAACGACCCAAAAGCGTTGCTCACATCATACGCACCAATAGCTAAAAACTCACATGTTTTACCAGAATCTTTCAGTATCGAAGAAAGCGATTTCAGGGCCTGAAAACAACCCAGACCTCGCCGAAAACCAAACTGGTAAGGAGGCATCTTACAAACAGTCACAATATTATCAATAATAAGAAGCTCAAATATTTTCGACAACACACTAGATACAGTAATTGGTCGATAAGAAGAACACTTGGAAATTGGCTTGCCCTTCTTTAAAATCGGTGTAATTACTCCAGTACAAAAATTATCCGGCACTATACCCACACTAAAAACCATCTGGAAAAGCAAAGATAAATGATTGACCATCAGTTGACTACCAAGTTCCAAATGGCGGGCACAAATACTATCAATCCCACTAGAATACTTCTTCTTTAACTTTCGAATAATATGAATAATATCATTCGGTGACACAACAATTGAACCAGATTTAGGCAAAGACCCGAGGGCGGTCTCGATTTGCCGGTTAAACTGCTCGGACACGCAAGAATTTGGGGCATTCAACTGATCTGAAAAATGTGTGAACCATTCGGAAACAGGTATTCCGTCTGCAGCAGCAACCGATGACGGCTCAGGACGCAATTTCCAAAGCAAATCAGGATTTTTTTCAATCTTTTTCGCGCTATCAACTCGACTCTGAACCATATGCTCTCGTAACACTCGATTAAATTTACGCTTTGCATGAATCCGCACAGCGTTTAACTGGCCCGTTCTAGGCCGATCACATTCGTGCCATAAACGCAGCCAAAACTTCGAATCAGCGCAAGCTTTTTGAAGGATAGGGTTACGCGACCATCCAAATTTTTCTGTTTTTATCTTATACTTTTTTACAGGAACTGCAGAACGCTCAGCACACCTGAGAGCGTGCAGAATTTCTGAACAATACATGTTTAACTGAATACGGATCTCTTCTTCACTTAAACGGGGGCTCAACTGGAGCAGATGAAAAGGGACCTTAATTTTGTTGAGGATATGATCACTTACATTCCGAAAAAGGACGGCATCTACATTCTCCCACATTTTCTTAAATTTCCACTCGGGTTTATCACGAGGAATACAAGAACCTTGGATAGGTAGTGACAGGCAAATAGGGATATGATCGCTGTATACACCATTACTCAACACAGAAACTTCATAATTAGCAACAGAACCCGAATATAGAGCGTGGTCAAGGTTTGACACAGTGCTACTTGTCGTAATAAAAGAATAAGATTTATCCTTTCTTAGCAGAGCTAAGCTATCAGGCAACAAATCAGTAATTAACTGGGAACGAGAACACTTCTCATTAGTTAAATCGCAGTTGAAGTCCCCAATTATTAAACAACGTGGAATCTTACGGATTGATTGCTTGACACACTTAGCAAGCTGACGAGCAGCTATGTTAAACCTTGACTCGGACGCCTGATCTCCATAATTTGTAGGAAGATACACATTAAAAATTACCAAATCATTTATCAGTATTGCCACAAAATAATCTGTACTCTTCACAAAACTTGCGGGGACACTACTAATTATTGCAAGCCCACCCGAAGGGCGACCGCGGGACTTACGACATTTTGCTGGGGAAATATAAACAGAACCACTGAACAAGTTCAGAAGGCCTGATTTTTCTTGGGAAAGAAAGTGTTCCTGAAGGCATAGAATTCCATACTTCTTAGCTAATGTTTCGAGAACAGGCAGCTTTTCAGACACACAACCTCTAATATTCCACGAGAATACAGAAACATTAGTTTCGATGGCCATGGTTAGAATTTGCCAAATTAGCTCCTGTTACCTTCTTGTTTGCTGGGCAATGGAAAGAATAACAGTTATGCTTGGAAGACTTGCAGGAAACACATGACAACTGGTTTTGGCAGGGCGAATCCTTTGAACTTGAATGACCCTCCTGGGCGCAATGTGAACACACTTCAGAGTTAGGACAAGCTGCCGCTAAATGGCCATCCGACTTCTGGCACTTATAGCACCTACGTGGCAAGAAACGGAATTCTTCGATAAACAGTCTTTCATAGCCTAGCTTAATTGGGTTAGCTAAGGCTTGGTCCAAATATCGCTTACTTGAAAAGAACAGTTTGAACGCACGGGATACACCACAACGTTCTGCTCGCTCGCACCCCGGGATCAAGCTGGACAAAGACCCTTCGTATTCCACTGGTACTCGCTTGATTATTCCCAGAAACAGTTTCTCCTTGACTTTTACGGAAGCGTTCACATCATTGCTCTTTATAGTTTCAGCAATTTTTTCAGCTGTGCTTTTCGAATCAACTAGCACTTTAAGCTCCGACCTTTTACAACGAATTTCAATGCTATCCGGCTGTTGCGAACCACAGGCCATTTCAATCACGTTTTTTCTTGCCTCGTGAGAAGCAAGAGATTTTGGTGGATTCTTCACAATGACAGCGTACGAGAGAGGAAGCGGGACATTTTTCTCTACAGGTGCAACAGGAGCAGGACCCCACTGTAAGGGCAAGGATGCCGACTTTTCCATGAAGTTATCAATCTTTCTGGCTATTTCGTTAACTTTGGTAGTAATGCACCCGCTAACTAGCTCGGGGCCAGAGGGCACTTCTTGGGGGTCGTAGAAAACGAACTTCGGAAGAACCAGTTTTTCCTTGTAGCACTTATGAAAGATTTTCCCAATGTCCAACACATTGTCTTCATCCTTGACGTGCTTTACATATCTGTCCTCGCAATCCGCTTCATCGTGCAAGGTTCTCTTTGCACTAAGAATATCGTCCTTCGAAAAAAACTCCACGCACGTTCGACTAATTTTCTCGAACTTAACTCCTGCCAGCATCGAGCGACTAATAAAGTTCAACATCGGGCTGAAAACCAGTTTCTCACCCATTTCAATCGGTGCGCCAAGGCAAGCATCCAAAACAGCGGAATAATGCTTGGGGGTGTTCACTTCTCGGATGCTGAATGAATTGTATTTTTAGTGTATATTGTAGTAGTTTGTGCGTATTAAAGGGTAATATTGCAATATTTTTAATAATATTTTCTAGTATACTGTGGTAGCTTAGGCGTATTAAAGGATAATATTGTAATATTTTAAATAATATTTTAGTGTATATTTTAGTAGTTTATATGTCTTAAAGGAACTTTTTTCATTTCTTGAAAATAATATCTTTAAACGGGGTTTAATTTGGTATAAATATATGTAAAAATTGATAAGTTTCATTTAATAAGCGGTTATATTATTTTTGTGGTTGGGTGGTCTAGAATCCGGTTTTATATACTACTGTTACGAAACATCCCCAGCGAAACGTCCCTGGCAAAACGCCTCCTTTTTTCTTGAAAATACTTCGCAAGAAAACCACAACAATCATCTCTTCCTAGTGACTTACATGCACATAAGAAGGTAATTGTCAAGGAGGCCCCAAAATTACGGATGCTTAAGGTACAGATTTGCATTAAAGATTTATATATCATTTTATTATACAAATGTGTTATAAAAATAGGATAGAAATTTAATATACACAGATTACATAAATACAATAGAAACTTTTTATAAAAAGCAGTAGCTAGCTAAATAATTCAAAATTTATTTTATGTTCGCATCCGTTCTTGGTTTGACCTCCTCCTGGACACCTTCGAGACGGCGCTGAAAAGGCTGCCATCTATGAGAAATTGACTGAATTAGAAAATTAATTCGTAATCCTGTACCGGGAGCTCCAAAAGTAATTCCAGCAGCTGGCTGGATACCTGGCTGGATGTCCGTCTGTGGCCGAATAGGTTAACGCGCCGAACTCACGAGCAAAGGGTCGCTGGTTCGAGTCTCGGTGGTGCCGACCGTTTGGTTCAGGGCAAGGGTTAGTGGCGTTTCCCCGTAAGACAAGCCAAAAGTCTACCCAGCTTCAAATGGGTACCTAGAGAAATCTAGGGAAAAGCACGGGAAGCGTTGGACGATTTGCCCCCAGCCACGCATTGCACTCCCGGCTGAGGCGGAGTATCAGGAGCGCAACGCGAACCTTAACCGGTTTGCATGCGAAAGTTTGCTTTGTTTGCTGGATAGCTCACAATTTCACACCTCACTGTTTTTGGGTCGGTTTTGCTGCCATCTACAATGAGAATACGCAATACATTATAAAGCCATTTTGGGATTACAGTATTTGCGCGGCGCTATTGCTTTGGTTTTGATTGTTGACTTTTCACATTTTCTTTCCGGATTCCTCTTTAGTGTTTTCTTCGAAGTAGAACCGGAAGGGAAAGAACGACCAAAAGTTGGTAACTTCGGAAAGCTTGTTTAGATGCAAAAGACATAGGAAATATAGTAGAGTGTGTTACCCATTTAATTTAGTTGCGTTTTTGCAGATACCATGGTATCTAATACACCGGTCTAAAGTCGTTTTCGCATTTACCGTGGTATGTGAAGCTGAACCTACCAAAAACTTACCTCACGCTATGGATCCAGTTGCGAGCGAACTGTCTACCAGTACATGGGAAAAGTAAGTTTGATAAGAAAAAAAGAGGTTCCGCCAGTGCGAACAGCCTCTGTCCCCTTTGCGGGGAGGGTGAGGATGACCTAGCCCACTTGGTTGCACGGTGTCGCGAACTCTCGAGGTTAAGGAAATCTTGCTGGGGGGAAAGGGAGATACTGTTTCCTGATATTCTGAAGAGCACATCACCAGCAGTAATTAGTGCGGTATGTAGATTTGTAGTGAGTAGTATTACATTAAAAGTTGATCGGGCGAGTGTAGTTTAGGTTATGCAGTGTGTTGTAAGAGTTTATCATGAAGATTTATATTCTGTTGTTTTGTATATGGCCCTAAGGCTTTAAATACAATTATTATTACTACCGTGACCCACTACTACCCACTTTCATCATCACTAACACAAGAGTGTAGTTTTTATGGCACTTGCAGCCTCTGGCTCAAGTGCCGTATACCGATCGCAATTCCGTCTGTCAGTCGGTCGGTGTTTTTGTCACACTTTTTTTAGTTAGGGTACTTCCAGATGTGCTAGGACGATGAAACTTGGCAGGCATATCAGGGACCCGATCAAAATAACCGTGAAATAATTAGTTTCCCAATCCGACCATCTGAGGGGTGTGGAGGGCGTGGTAATCCGGAAAATTGAGTGGTCTATAACTTTCGAACGGGTTATCGGATTGGAATGAAACTTAATAACTGTATAAATCACGGGTCTAGGCTAAAACCCCCCCGGCGAAACCCCCCCCGGACAAAACCCCCCCGTGACCAAACCCCCCCCGACCAAACCCCCCCCGGTACCAAAACCCCCCCGACCAAAACCCCCTCGGTACCAAACCCCTCCCGACCAAACCCCCCCCAGTACCAAAACCCCCCCGACCAAAACCCCCCCGCATAAAAAAGACGGGTATAAGTAGAGTAACTGGTAGTTAGAGAGTAAGAGTAAATAAACTTCTTTCACAAACTTGACTCTACAATAATGTCTGAAGTACAGTGGGTATCAGAACAATGATAAACAAAGAGAGTGTAAGGCTAAGGTGAAGGTTGATGGTTTTGCTGAAGTCACCAAACACCCGCATTCATTAACTGAAGCTGTTGTCAGTGAGGTGTTAAATGTGAATGATCAAATCAAAGCCAGTTCCACTCTGTGTATCGATCCCCCCAACAAATCCTTTCCCAATGCCTCCTCCTTCTTGGCAAGGAAGCTGCAGTTAGGATGCCACCCATTGGTGCAATGTGAAGCTCCCTTTGCCTGATTGCTCTTTAGTTATCCCTGATTCATACCAGAAACTCAAAGATGGGCAGTAAGCGGAGGAAAACCTATGACACCGCAAAAGTTGTCCTACTTTCCGTCTGTGAGCAGGATAACTTTCGAAGGGAATGAGATATTTTGATGAGACTTAATGGGAGGATCCTTTGGGTCAAGGGAAATGTTGAGCTCGTTTTGTGATAGCACTTTCAAGATAGTCCCAGAAATATTCTATCAGCGCTTCACCTTCGTGCTTGTCAATGGTAAAACTGTCACATGGTTGTTCGTTTTGTTGCCCAGTAAATCCCAGTCTAAATATGTGTGAGTGTCTAAGGATTCGGGGGGGGGGGGGGGTACCGGGGGGGGGGGTCTATTCTTCTCTTACTCTCTACCTAACAGTTACTTTACTCATACATACCCGTCTTTTTTTATGCGGGGGGGGGGGGTTTGGTACCGGGGGGTTTTGGTACCGGGGGGGTTTTGGTCGGGGGGGTTTTGGTACCGGGGGGGTTTTGGTCGGGGGGGTTTTGGTAACGGGGGGGTTTTGGTCGGGGGGGTTTTGGTCACGGGGGGGTTTTAGCCGGGGGGGGGGGGGTTTTCGCGGGGGGGGTTTCGCCGGGGGGTTTTTAGCCGGAACCCATAAATCACATATCTCTCATGACCTATTCGAAGTCTGAACCGGATTCGACAGCTATGGGGGAGTTGGGGGGAGACCGGAAATCTCGACAAACGGTTAGAATGGAGGGATCGGAGCGAAACTTCTGCGGAACAAAGCACCTGAATCAGATAAATCTTTCACACAATTGGCCTGGATCCGGACACATGGGGGGGGGGGGGGGGGTGAGGGAAGTTTCTCATAATTCCGGTGATGGCGGTTTTGGGGGATTTTCACTACGAAACTTGGGAGCCATGTCAGGGACCCGATCAAACTGACTTGTAAATAAAAATTTACTCGATCCGATAGTCGTGGGGGAAGTGGAGGGAGGGGGAATCCGGAATATTGAGTCATGCGTAACCTTTGACGGGATGATCGGATTCGAGTGAAATTTTATAACTGAATAGGGGACATGTCTCTGGTGATCTTTGTCTTATCCGGACCGGATCCGACAATAATTCGGGGGGGGGGGGCATAAAATACGTGACCGGCTTAGACTGGAGAGATCGGGATGGGACTTTGTGGGAATAACAAAACAAATGTTCTGGATAAATCATTTACAGAACCGGATTGGTTCCGGCTACTGTGGGGGGGGGGGTTGAGAAGGGGGGTCCGGAATTCCGGTTATCGCGAGTTAAGGTACTTTCAGATTGGCTAGGACGATGAAACTTGGATGGAATATTAAAGATTCGACAAGATTGGCTTAAAAATCGCCACTTTCCAATTCCGACTATTCCTTAAAGTAGGCCTACTAATCTTGACCGCAAAGTAAGAAAAATACTTTTAAGCAGAATATACATTTTCGTGATGCCCATGAGCCCATTACAAGTTTTGCCTTAAGGGTTTTGTTTACAAATTAAGTTCTAGCTCCCTTAAAGTGTGCATCTTAACCGTAAGGTTTTGCTTAAAAATTTATTTATATCACCCTTAAAGTGCGCATTTTAAATGAAGAGTGAAAAAAAAAAATACTTATGACCATACAGTATACATCAATGGTCCCTAAGGGCCTGTTATCGTTTTTGCCTCAAGGTTTTTGCTTACAGATGAATTTCTAGCGCCTTTTGTTGTGTCGGTCTCTATGTCAAGCATTATAACTATCTCTATACACGAAGCGTAGTGAATATGATCCTCCGATATTTCTAGTTTTTAAATTGCGCAAGTGATGATTCAGAGTTAAATTCTAGAGTAGTCATCTGGAACTTGGACCAAACCTTAATTCAAGAGTAGTCAGTTCCAGCTTGAATCAAACCGTGATTCAGGAGTAGTCAGTTCAGTTGTTTCAAAGTTAAATCCAAGAGTAATCAGTCCCAGCTTGAACAAAACCGTGATTCAAGAGTAGAGTTCCAGCTGGAAACAAACCTTGATTCAAGAGTAGTAAGAAGCTGATCGTGGAAAACAAAGTATATAAGCTGGCGTTCTTCTTAGCGAGTTGTCATTCATTATTCGAAGTCGCTCATGACTTAGTGTTGTCGTTATCAACAGTGACATTATTTACCCGGATTGGGATTATCATCTGTACAGAGTAAGTTGTAAATAAAACCTTTATATGTTAACGTAAACTTTTCTACTACCGCCCTTACTTACCCGCCGCCTTACGTACTCATCGGTACACGCTACCCAAAGCTACGGTGTAAGGTTCCATCTTCAGATCAGACCGTAAGGTCCATCTTCCAGTTACAACACTTTAAAGTGCGTATCATTACAGCCAAGTTCAAAAATAAAATCCTTTTTCTCTAGCTCCCTTGAAGTGCGCATCTTAACCGCAAAGTCGAAAAGTACTTTTGATCAAACAATACATCTCAACCCATGCAAGTGCCATTCGAGCTTACAGCTTTTGTTTGTCAAATTAGTGGGAAAGAAGTTATGTCACTCAAGATGTAAGTGGATATCAGCATTTCTTTTTTGATGGTTTCTAAAAGTGCAAATTCGGCAACTGCTGTTTTTGCAGATACCGCGGTAACTGCAAAAACGACTAATTGCAGATCCAGTTATACCATGGTATCTGCAAATGCAAAAACGGTACGCAGTTATTATCATACCCGTGAACTGCGCTGAACTCCCGAGTTTTCTCTCATGATCTCAGATTTTCGTTTACGCCAAGGTGGACCGGTGAGTGCGTGCTCACACAGTCTTAGATTTTATCCGTCGGTCGAGCGATTGCGCTTTCTCAGACGAACCAGAAAAACAAGGATGCCTTACCAACAGAACAGGCGAGCCTTCCTGTGCAGTTACTCACTGAAATTTCCTCTTCGTCAGGATTGTTGTCGTCACGGAATTCAGGGTCATTTTCTGAATTCGTTACTGTCTGATTATTCGATGTGAGGCAGACGCAGTTTACGTTACCAGTGTTACCAGTTTACCAGTTTACCGTTACCAGTTTACGTTACCGTTACCTACTGATAGTAATTTCACGATGAGAAGCATCGTTGCCACTGTCCCAATTACCAACAAGAACCCAGCCATGATCTGTTTGTTCCTTGGTGTCATTCTACGGCGCTTCTTTCTTGAGGAGCTTCTCTAAGTAGTAATCAAAATAAATCATAGACATCAGTTAGCTCAGGCACCGTTACCATCGCAAACAAATTTTCGTTGAAAAAGTGATAAATAAAATTATTAAAGGGTACCAAAAATAGGAAAGGCACACTGAAAGGGTGAACTAGCTGTACCAAAGATTCTAAAGACTGGAAAGCTGCAGCCTGCACCGTTCGTTTCCTCTTCTAGTTATTTTTCTCTGTGAGGGGTAGGCAGCTAACACCCACAACATTCACCATACTCCTCCTCTGAAGATCCGGCTCTTCTGAAGATCTCGTGAGGGGTAGGTCGGCTGGCTGTTCAATCGTCATCAACGTCATCATTCGTCGTAGCCATAAAAATGAGGAAAACTCCGAGAAAAAACACACATTCAAAGTTCCCTTTTAATACTCCCGAGAAGGCACGAGTGAAGTCATTTTCTCACTTTTTCGTTCCTTTCCTCTTTTTATCATTCTGTGAGTAGGTGGGAGGGGGGGGACCATTAATACTAGCATTGGCGAGCATAAAAGACATAATTTACTGTCTTTCGTGGTTCTGCTTACATCTTCACCGCAAACTCAAAAGATTTCCAAGTTTAGTCGAGGACCCATGATCGTTTCTGTCTCAACTGTTTTTCATACAAATATAGAACCCTATACTAAGGCGGGTGAGGTCGTTTCGTTTACCGTTTGGGAATACTAAAATGTAGAAAGCACCATGGAAATACATCTCCGAGGCTTCTACTTTTATTCTTTCGAGGGGGCACGAGTAGCCTCATTTCGCACATTCTTCATTCCTTTCCTCTGTTTAGTCCCGTGAGGGGGCAGGCAGCTAGGACCCTTAAATTTTCTCATGATGCGCGGTTTAAGGGCGTTAGTTCCTTCACCTCACAACATAACCAACTTATTTTTGTTTCATATAGCTGAGTTTACACTCATCATTGGTTTGTGTAAAGGAATTTGTTCACAATTTTTTTTTTTTTCACTATTTGCTCTAGAATGACGTCCGTTCTCACAATGCAAAACTCTACTATGACCCGTAAGATTCGAATCTTAATCGAAACGCGTCTTTTCAGTGGCCGTGATCATCTCGCACTGCGTGAAAACTCGTTTTTCGTAAATCATTTTCGTCACATCAAGAACAAATTATTTACTCTTGGTCACATACAACATAGATACAAGCGCATACAGGTACGACGAATCCGACCGGGAAATTCCACTATTTGAAAATCGATTTTCGTAAATAGTGGAGTAACTGAGTAACACATTTTCATCGGGTCTTCAAGCCTCTTTAAGTGAATATGTGATGGGTAACTAGATTGTCCTATCTCAGCCCTTTTCTGTTAAAGTTTAAACTTCACCAAATTATCAACTTTTCAGTCGCGTTCAATGATTCCTTTCAACGCGTCAGCGCATGGTAACGTGTCTAGTCACACATTCGCCAAGGCTGTTGAATAAATTGATAAGCAAGTTCAGGTGATTCTTATGGCGGCTAAAAATGTCCAGTCCAGGATATTATCTTCAATCATCCATTGTTTGGAATAATCAAAACTTTTAGGGGGATTTAACAACCTGCTGCCTGTATTCTGTGGCCACGAAAGTATTTAGGAGAAAATACCATGTAAAGTAACTTACCATATTCTGCGTTATGCACCATTCTTATTGGGCTTATTCCCGACGTCTGTTTACTTCTGTAGCCAAAGGATATTTCGATACTGGAATATTTTTGTCGTCTTGTCTGTTTAAGAATCTCTCAATCCTCTACCCGGCAGCGAAAAAACTAGTCTACCCGGATGTTAAACAAAAATTAGTTGTGTGATGTCTTGTGCGTAATTAACAAACCTGCGTCATATCCAGTGGATTTTCGGCAATTGTAACCATATATTAGATGTCTACGTAATTTGAGCGCGAGAAGATAATCTTCTCCTGACGACGTCGTTCTTTGGTTGTACGTCAGTCTTATTTGATCGCGTGTCACTGTCATTTGAATGCATTATCTTCAATATGTTCCGAGGAAACTATTCATAAAAAGTGTAAAGAAAAAATATTAGTCTTGAACCTAGGCGAACACTGTTGCTTGCTAGTACTTCGGTCGATGATAACATGGCTTTTCCAGACACTATAGTATAAAACTTACGCGTCCTAAACGTTGATCTTCGGGTCCTGCTCGGACTAAAGGCAAAATTACCGAATACCGCACTCTTCGAGTAAAACCAAGAACAAGAAATCAGAAGAACTTCTGTTTTTAGTCGCATGCAGCGACTATTAAAACCCTGACAAATCTGAGCGGAACTAGAGGTATTTACTCTAGCTTTGAGCTGATGTTGATACCCGTTTACTCCTCTTCCGTCTTCACCGTTGCTTATTGCACAAGAAATATAGAAAGAGGCTACCAGGAGGCGTAATCCGCGCGCTGACCCGCTCTGGAGCGCGTCCATAGAACCAAATAGCGTTGACTTCTAGATAATATCCTCTTTAGTGACTTAACAGTGATTTACCTATTTGTAGAGGTAATGAAACCTAATGTGGCGCGAAGCTAGTAACCTCCGCTCGTTTGCGTCGGGAGTCGGTTGTATTTTACTCGACTCAGCATGTTTGTATGACCGAGATAGGGAGACAGCAATTCTATCTCGTTATTTGTTCTTGGTAAAACGTATCAAGGAAGCTGAGAGAAATACCGAGTGACTTAAGTTAAAGTTAAGTTAAGTTGACCTAAAACGCGAAGAGATGTGTAACAAACAACTCGTTTATTATCAGGAAGTCTGCTACGAGTGTTTGGAATATAATCCCAAGTAAAGTCCGTGAAGCCCCGCACCTTGCTGCATTCAAGGCCATAGTGAAAAGGTTCTTCCTCGCAAAAGAGTAAGCAAGAGTCAGTCTTTTTTTTTTCTTTTTGTATAGTATTTGTTTTATTAATTAGAAATGTATTGTTAGTAGTAGTATCTATTTCTCATTAGTAGTAGTATTTATTTTTCATTAGTAAATAGATGTGAATTTTGTTTTTCGCCTATTATTTAACAAGTCCCCCGGGACTTTCCCTGCAGGTGATGCAGATTTATTTTTATGTTGTGCGTGTATGTTTGTATTAAACGTAATCTAATCTGATCTATTCTAATCTAAATAAATAGGCGGAAGAGAGGTATAAAAAATTATAAGAAATAGCACTTCAACAGTGCATCAGCAGCGGCACCTCAATTCCACACGTGCATTGGCCGTTGAAAATTACCCAAGCAAAAACCTAAGGATAACGTGTCTACTTGCTAACCTTTTCCTATTGGGAAACAACAACAATAGGAAGAAACGTAGCAAGGGGTTCAAGTGGCAAACAACAGTGAGCAGTATTTCCCCACAGTCTTGTCCGTTTGTTTGAAGTGTAATCTGTTGAAGTGTAAAACTGTGTTGTAATTTAGCTTGTGTTCTTTCTTTTTTATATGTACTCCACTATTTCTATTTCTGTAGAAGTGGGTAAATAAAAATATGCATTCATTCATAGTAGGCTATTTTGGACAGTCGATATTTTTTAGTGCCACACGATGGCATCAAGAACACACATTTGTGACCAAGAATTATTTATTTATTCTTATTTATTCTTGTTGTGACGAAATTGATTGGAAAACAGGAACCGATCCTCGGTTCACGCTCTGTCCAGCGCTGCACATTTTTCAAACTGGTAACGCCTCGAATAATTGAAGGATTAAACGAGACTCACCTGTGAGTCGCTGTTTGATCCGAATTCTACGAAGAGAAGAGGCGTTTCCGATCCTTGAGAGTTCATGTGAGATACGATGTTGTGTTACCAAGCGATTAGGGTGTATTCTGGGAAACCCGGTTCAGTTTTGAGAGACTTGCAACCTGTTTAATCAATGGCCTAAAATCTATGTGAAAGACCTACCGAGTTCATGAGGGAGGGCGGGTTCTTAATGGGCACATGAACTCTCAAGGATCGGAAACGCCTCTTCTCTTCGTAGAATTCGGATCAAACAGCGACTCACAGGTGAGTCTCGTTTAATCCTTCAATTCTACTTCACTCGAGGCGTTTCCTCCCCTATCGGTTCATGTGAGATTTGAAAGTCTAGGTCTGTAACATAGATTTGCCATGTCCTCAGCCAACAGATGAAATTCGACAATCAAATATACTTCTGTAATCCTTAAATACGGTTCACTTACAAAGTTTCATACATATGCTTCCCAATTCTTCAGCCAAATACAATACTTAAACACAGTTCAATTACAAAGATTCATATCTACTGAAATAACAAATGAATGCACCGAGTTTAACGCTTGTAAAAACGCGAAAAAGTGGATTCTCGTCTCCACCCTCCTTGTTGCAGAATGACATGGACTGGTAGCCCTCGATTAAATTTATCTGACACCGACGCTGATCTTGTACTGTGCGCCTTATACACCGTCGTGTCAATACCTGCAAGAGACATCACTAACTTTAAATACTTCCCAATAGTATCTCTTGAAGCTGCTCGATACGGTTTTGAGATTGTCAGCAACAACTGATTAGATCTGTTTTCAAAATTTGTAACTTGCAGATATCGCTTGATATGGGCAACTGGGCACAAGTTCATTTCTGAGAACGACTTGATTTCTAGGCTACCCAATTTCGCGGCTGGCATGACCCATCAAAGTTATAGCATGCCCCATAGTGTTCACAAATTCTTTTGTATCTGTTGGGGCCCCAGAAACAACCGACTGCAGAGCTACTGAAACCGCAGCAGCTGCGTGCATAATATCTTGACCGACATGGACTAGGCTTAGATCTTTTCGACGAGCATTTGCGGACAAATTCGTCCATATCTCAGGGTTTACTTTTGGAACAACAACAGCCTTCGCATTTACGGGAGCAGGGTACAATTCTCTTATCTTTGCAATCTTTTCATTCTCCGGAGGTGAAGTAAAAGCATTTTCTAGCAGCTTGGCTAGATTACCAGAGAGCTTCTTGCCGTATTTTTCTTCACTCAAAGACTCAATGTACTCATCAATGAGCACATTGTTTTCTTCCTCTGAAGATTCTTCAAATCTATTTGGCTGTGCCTTCTTGGCCTGACTACCTTGTTTTCGTGCTGTATTTACCTTCTTGGTTGGTTTTGCCTTCTTGGCAGTAGTCAAAAAAGGTGTGACCGTCTCTGCGTCGTCAGACGCCTCACTCGAGTATTCCGACCCAATTTCTGATACCCCGTCATATTGAATTTCAGGCTCACCTTCATCTTCCGAACTTTCAATAATTCTCTTACGTTTTCTCTTCAGCCGCAGACTTTCGTAAAAATCACTCATTTCTAAAGTATACAATACAACCCCGACCGCTCTGGTCACAAACAAAACATCGACTGAACCGGGTTTCCCAGAATACACCCTAATCGCTTGGTAACACAACTATGAAGGGGCATTTTGGTTCACATCAACTTACAAACCATATGTTAACTTTGCTAAACCAAATGTTTGTTTCCCAAACCAAATGTTTGTTTCCCAAACCAAATGTTACCTTTTCAAAACAAATGTTTCTTTCCCAGACTTAATATTCATTTTTTACACCAAATGTTAGTTTGCCAGAATATATATTCCTTTCCCAAACCATGTGTTCGTCTTGCAAATCTTATGTTTGTTTCTCAAATTCTCTGTTTGTTTCACACGTTATGTTAACCACGCAGATCCTGGACTCTGTCACAATCAGGATCTAAAAGTTTTCGCTCCTAACATTGCGTCTCGGAGACTCCGAACATTACGTCTCGCAAGTTGAACATTTCGTTTGGGAAACTTTTAAAACAGCTGACTTCGTATCGGCCGATAGCGCCCATTTTTTTCGCCAGTATCGACGTATCGATAACATCGATGCTGGTGGAGCATTGAAGTAGAAGAAGTGGATGAAAAGTAGTTCAAAAGGCAAGTCGTATTTTCCCTAGGCTAAATACTGATGAATATAGTATCTGTCTTTCCTTTAGATCAGTCATTTCTAGACTAGTTCAGGTTGTTCTTTCGATTTGTGGCTTAAGAGTTAAGGATTGTTTTTTTTTTTGACTGGCATACAGTAGGTCCCTAGCGGCCTAGCTGCAACCTCAAAGTTTGAGTCAAACAGCTTGACTAAGGTCAGACCTTGGTCAGACTAGGGTAGCACAGTGCTGGCACAGTGGTGCCATTTTAGGAAATCTCAGAGGGTGGCCAAAGATCCATTTTGGGCCCCCACCCTGTTTTTTTCTACCAGATGCAAACTTTAATTGCTCTTTTGGAATAGATTGAAAGGAAAAGATTTGGAATAGGTATGGAAAATCACAGCAATTCATGCTTTCATTACAGAAAACTTTTGCGGCACTGCCGGTAGTGTTTTTGTGGCTACATAATGTGTTCCATCCTACTCACCGTTAGAGGCATCACTACTAGGGGGGAGGGGGGGGGATGTTATCTGCCAGTCGGTAAAAAATAGCTAAGTCAGCGGGAAGCCAGAGTCAGCGATTTTTCGTCAAAACATTCGATTTGTTCCTGAAAACAGTCGATTTTTCACAAAAACAGTCGGTTTTTTGTAAAATGGTCTATATTTTTTGTAGAAATTGTCGTTTTTTCTTCAAATCAGCCGATTTGAAAATAGTCGTTTTAATCGAAAAAAACAGTTGGTAAAAAGTGCCAGCCAGTTGGTAAATATCCTACCTCGCCCCCCCTGAAACATTTTGGCTAGTAACGCCTCTGCTCACCGTAGTTAATCTGGATGAATTTTTGGCTTCTCTGCATCCAGACTGGAATGCATTTTTCTATTTTTTTCAAAATGTCATGCCACAACCCAGCCAATCACATTACAGAGATTTGTAGTTACCACAATTAGAAAGTCCCGAGCATGGTAAGCAGATAGTTGATGTTAGTGCAGTCTAGTACACTAGTCCCTTGTCAGGCACAGTGCTAGGCATACCTCTACTGTACCTGAACTGGTCTATGACTGATCTAAAAAGAAACAGATGATAGGTCATCAATGTTTAGGGGAAATACAACCTGCCTTTAAACCAGCCTACCATCAACAGCCAGGCACTTTTTGACTTTTTCTTCCACTTCTTCTACTTCAGTGTTCCACCACCATCGATGTTATCGATACGTCGATACTGGCGAAAAAAATGGGCGCTATCGGCCGATACGAAGTCAGCTGTTTTAAAAGTTTCCCAGACGAAATGTTCAACTTGCGAGACGTAATGTTCGGAGTCTCCGAGACGCAATGTTAGGAGCGAAAACTTTTAGATCCTGATTGTGACAGAGTCCAGGATCTGCGTGGTTAACATAACGTGGGAAACAAACAGAGAATTTGAGAAACAAACATAAGATTTGCAAGACGAAAACATGGTTTGGGAAAGGAATATATATTCTGGCAAACTAACATTTGGTGTAAAAAATGAATATTAAGTCTGGGAAAGAAACATTTGTTTTGAAAAGGTAACATTTGGTTTGGGAAACAAACATTTGGTTTGGGAAACAAACATTTGGTTTGGCAAAGTTAACATATGGTTTGTAAGTTGATGTGAACCAAAATGCCCCTTCATACACAACATCGTATCTCACATGAACCGATAGGGGAGGAAACGCCTCGAGTGAAGTAGAATTCCCGTCAGCTTGGTATAATCTTTCTCAGAATTTCCACCTGTTGTGCAAAAAAAACCGTAAACTCCTTAAAGAAAAGTTAATGTCCTTCCAGATTTTCCACTGTTCTGTATGTAATATAAAGAATTTATTCTTGGTAATATGTACTCATGAATCATCACACAAAAGAATATGGATCATTAAAAAGTAGTGAGCTAAAAGACAAAAATAGTCCCAAGACGGCGTTGGGGCCCACGACCTTCAGCTATCCTTACCAGCGCTCTAAAATTAAGCTATCGACGGACTTCTGGACTCCGTTCGCAACCGCTACAATCTCTAACAGAAGCGGGCTACCGGAACTTTGATCGTGGTAGAGACAATTCGTTTAGTTTTAACTGAAAAGAGGCGAAATAGGACAATTTAGTTACCCATCGCTTAGTCACTGAAAGAGGCTTGAATACCCGATGAAAATGCGTTACCTATGGTTCACACTGCTGCGATTTCGCGCAAAATTCTGCGTCATCCGACATACGCCACAAATCGTACGACTAGTGACGCAGAACTGTGCGTTTTGTCGCAGTGTCGTATGCGTTGAAAAATTTCAACTCATCCGACATAACGCATGCGATTTTTTTAGGGAAAGAAAAGAAAGAACAAAGATTAGTTAATTTTCAAGACTAAAAATTGCTCTATCTTGTTCTGATTGTAATCCTAGGATGGCTCAATGCAAAATATCTTCTGAATAAACTTGTATTAACCTGTTTTGAACAAGATGACCTATAGGTTTTGACTGAAAATAACCTAATGCTGGGTAGTATTCAGAAGTGTAATCTCCCCGCATCTTCAGAGGTCGTTTCCCCAAGGGCTTCTTTGTCGTTTTGCAGATTAATCATGATAAAAATTTCGTTTTCATTTTGCGTCTGCGTGGTGGTGAGAACGTCCGTGCGATTCTGTCGCACGTCGGACCGTCAAAGAAAAAATCGTGTCGCATACGACACAGCAGTGTGAACCAAGGGTTACTCCGTTGCTCCCGAATAATCAATTTTCATAGAGTGCCATTTCTCTGTCGGATTTGTTGTACCTCTATGCGCTTGTACCTGTGTTGTATGCTTGAAAAAAACGATTTACGAAAATTAAGAATTCATGCAGTGAGCCACCTGCCAAAGGCTGATCAAAGGCCACTGAAAAGCCGCGTTTGCGTTGAGATTCGAAGTTTCCGCGTCATAGTAGAGTTTTGCGTCGTGAGGACGGCCGTACATATTTTGAACAGCACCAACAGAGTAGGCTAGAGAGTGAAAAAAAAAAATCCCTGAGCAGAATCCAAATAATTCAGTATTTTCACCATGTCACGGGTGTCGTGGGTCCAAATCCGCCTTAGAAACTTTTTTTCTTTCAGTTCACTCTACTTATTAGTCAAATTAAATCTTTGGGTTTTCTCCGCAAGGTCCCACCGTAGGGTCCCAAGGCAATCCACATGACTTCGAAAATTGAGCCCTAGACCTGTAAATGTTAAAATCTGGTTAATTCGTCACTGTAAAAGCCCCGTGTATTCCATTTTCATCTTTCCGTGATATTTGTTCTTGTCGTTATCCGTTCTTGATCTGCCCAATCAAAAGAAAAGATGAAAAAGTTGCCCGTTCTGTTCACGGTTTTCATGTGTGCTTATGAAGTGTAGAAATATTTTTGCGCAGTTTTGTCCGCATAAATGTTGAGCCTTGTCGGCCATTAGCCAATCGTGTTTTTTCTTAGGTCTTAGCCCCCCCCCCCATTTCCGGACACTTCAAACCGGCCCTGGACTTCCATTATTACTAGAAATTCGATTATGCTGAACCTGCTGTTGGATTGTCGAATTGATACTTGAAACCTGCTCCAGTAAACTACAAATTTGGCTGGTCACCAGGAATGTCGACGAAAACGAAAGAAACTGTGCTAAGGTTTCTTAGTATCAGTAAAGTTGTTTGACGGGAATCAGGGAACCAAAGTTGTTTTGAATTATATGTATATACAACTTATAACCTGTTTTTGTTCGTCGGATTCATCCTTGGTATGGCAGGTGAAAACTTGAATAGTAAAACAGATTCTTCTGAAATAACTTATTGAATTGTTCCGTCCATTTCCCTTTTTATCCAGGAACTCTCGATTTTTTAATTGACCGGTCCTAGCGGATTAAAGTAGCCGACGATTGGGGACGCGACCGATTTGACGGCGTCAACTCGTCACCAAAAAAAGCTTGGAAACTGGAAAATTGATTTGAAAAAAAGCTGAATAAAAGAAAAGTGCGCGAAAGCCAAGGATGTTGACTATGATCTGCCAAACCAGAATAAGCCTAAAGATTCGATATTCCTAAAGACTTGGTATCCTAGAAAGCATCTGTTGATCAAGGTAACCAGACTTCCACATGGAACAGGATCCTACTGAACAGGGGCGTGTGTAAACGTTTGTTTTTCATGGTTTGTTTTCGCTCAATAGGAAATTCTTATGTCCACTGGATCAGAACTTGGGTGGTTTTGAGAAGGGCGCACTTGCCTCGGGACTAAAATCACAAACGAAACAAAGCTCAGTCATCTTAAACTTTGACTGACATATATATCTTGGATTTGAATACACTGAATTAGTTTGACTCTGCCAAGTAAAGTTTTATTTTATTCACCCTTTGCTGTAGTATAATTGACCTTAAGTATATGCATTGATGGCCCGATGAGGCAAAATTGCGCAGAACTTGATATCAAAATGTGCAAGTCTATGGCTAATGAAGCAAGCATAGGAAATGTTCAGTTCCGGATTGTAAGGTCATTTTTGAAGAAACCCGGTCTGTGTGAGAACCAAACAAGATTTATGTTCCGGCAAACGTTTACCATTTTAGTTGCTAAATAGGTCAAGCAGAGATATATAGGTACATAGAGGTACCACAAATCTGAAAGAAAAAGTTAATTTGATGAAAGTCGGTTTTATTAATAGAACACGCCATCGGTCCTCAGGAAGAGCGAGAAAACAACGACTCAAACTCAACAGCTCACATCCTGCGTCAACCAATCACGATGATCGTTGGGGACAGCTGTTGTGCCGCTTCCGGCTATTCCGCTAAGTACGTGGCGATTATACGTCGGCAAGGAGAGTTAGTCATCAAGAGTATAGTGGAGCAACGGAGCAACAACCATTTTCATCGGGTTTTCAAGCCTATCTAAGTGAATAAGTAATGTTCAACTAAACTTTGGTATCCCAGACCTGTTCGGCTTATTTATTTTGAAACCTAAAACTATAACGCTATTCCGGGTAAACAATTACAGTCTGGCTTTCTTATTCTGCTTCGCTGCAAATGCCATATGCTTAAAGTTGAACCGAAAAGGGCTGGGATAGGACAATCTAGTTACCCATCACTTATTCACTTAAATTGGCTAGCTAGAAGACCCGCTGAAAATGCGTTACTTCGCTGTTCCGCTATTCACGAATAATCGATTTTCAAATAGTGGAATTTCCTTGTGATTTGTGGTACTCCATGCGCTTGTATTTTTTTTGTATGTCTTACGAGGAAGATTTATGATTTTTTTTGGTTCAGGCATTAAGCAATCTTCACCAGCCTCACCACTGCTCACTAAAGACCGCGTTTGTGTTGAGATGAAAATTTCCCGCGTCATAGTAGAATTTACGCTGTGGGGGCGGCCCCAGATATTCTGAACGTCATAGAACCCTTTGCAGAATCCAAATAATTCAGTGTATTCAATTAAATGACACAAAAATAAATCGGCTTTTCTGTTAAACTTTAATGACGGACAGTAGCCTAGGGACGGTCGAATCTTCCTAACAGCCGATGAAGCAAGAGCTGCAAATGACATAAAAAGTAAGTACGTACGTAAAAGTAAAAAGGCCGATATACATAGAACTAAGAGATTACTTGCGAGGGGCTCCAAAATTTGAAGTGTTTAGGGGCCTCCACAAAATCAAATTAATTCGGCAATGCCAATACTTTCCCACGTTTGGGATTCCGTTAAATTCGCAGGTCTTGTTTCAGGTGAGAGCTGTTCCCGTTCGGTGGAATCTGGTTTGTGGGATGACGCCGGGAAAAGCTAATTACGACGCTATCACTCCAGGATATCGACAAGTAAGAACAAAACTTCAAGGAAAATCAAATACACAAGTCTACATAAATATTATAATACAGTGAAACTGAACAGAATAAGCAGCTGTGGACGTATTTGTAGAAAGCTGAAGGTAGGTTTTATGTTCGTATCTGTACTTGGTTTGACCTCCTCCTGGGCACCTTCCGGACCACGCTGAAAATGCTGCCATCTATGGAAAAAAAATTAATTAGAAAATAATCTGTCCTCCCATCCTAGAATAACCAAAAGAGTTTTCGGCAGATGAAGAATCCCCCCCCCCCCCCAGTAGTGACGCCTCTGCCTATAATGCCAAGGAAACATAATACCATAACTGCATCTTGTCTCTTGGAGATCTTGAAGTGCCGGTGCAGTACCACCTAATGGAACTATCTGAAGATAATACCTTAAACAATTTCACATCTCGCATTTTGCTTCTTGGGTAAAATTTGTAAACAAAAGCAAAAGCTGATTAAAACAAACACTTGAAAAGGCTGCCATCTCCAGTGTGAAAATGTCAGGAATGGACAAAAGTCCAAGTCGGAAAAATCCAGTGGAACCATTCGAGGAATAGAAGGACCAAAGGTCTTTAGAGGGAGGACCCGTAGTACCTATAATCAGTGGCGTTACTAGCCAAAATGTTTGGGGGGGGACAAGGTATTTACCGACGGGCTGGTCATTTTTACCGACTATTTTTGCGGATAAAAACAACTATTATTGAGAAAAAAACGACCGTGTTGACGAAAAATCGGCTGATTTTAAGAAAAAACTACTATTTTTAAGAAAAAATCGACTATTTTTACGAAAAACCGACTGTTTTTTATTGTTTAAAAAAAAAACGACTATTTCAAAGAAAAAATCGACTGTTTTTACTAGAAATCGCGGCGCTTCGCCTCGGCTTTTTACCGACTGGCCGACAACATTGGGGGGGGGTCCCCCCTCCCCCCAGTAGTCCCCCCCGGACCTCTTGAATGGTCCAGAAGGTTGCATTCCCTTGCAAAGGTCCACAGGAATGAATAAAATTAAAGATGAAGGTGCAAGTCTGGTCTGGTGAATGTGGTATTTTCTTATTTATTTTGTATTTATGGTATTTTGCGGATGATTAGTCGTTATTTATTTAAGTTAAACTGTTTTTTTTTCATTGTATATTGTTCCCGAGCATTCGAGATGCCTGCCGGGAAAGAAGTGTAATTTATTTTATAATTTTTACGTAAATATATAAACCTGAACCTGAACCTGACGCCTCTGCCTATAATGCCAAGGAAACATAATACCATAACTGCATCTTGTCTCTTCGGGGATCTTGAAATGCCGGTGCAGTACCATGCACCTAATGGAACTATCTGAAGATAATGAATTGTCAGCAGACACATTGCAGAATTTTCGTCCTAAGCCATACCGAGGGGATAAGGGGTAAACTTAGTCTCGGTCGGGGGGTTGCTCGTTCTCATACACATCATTCAATTCAATCCAGCAACCTCAATGTAACCCAGAGAAATAAGAATGCTTTACCAGCAGTACAGGCGAGCCTTCCTGTACAGTTTCTTACTGAGATTTCTTCATCAGAAACGCCAATACTGTTTTCATCGTCGAATTCAAGGTCAGTTTCCGAATTCGGGATCGTCTGATTGTCCGCTGGTAGGCAGACGCAGTTCACATTACCAGTATTGCCTATTGATACTAGTTTCATGATGATAAGCATTACTGCCGCAGTCCCGACTACCGACAAGAAGCCAATGATGATCCGTGTGTTTCTTTGAGTTGGTGGCGAGGTGGGTCGTCGGCCCTCGCCGACTCGAGGAGCTACTATAATAGAAAAAAAGAATAATTAATAGACGTCAGTTAGAGAGTAAATCTGCTCATTGCGAGCGTTAAAAAAACAAACAAACAAGATATAACGGCACACGTGAGCGAGTACCAAGTCGATCAGCAACGGTTGTACAGACGAGGTATGCTTATGTGAACGTCACTTAACAGTGAACGACACGGCATGTTTTTTTGCAAAATACTAACCAAAACAGTTAAAGGAACAGTAAACTTGACTACGCAACTTTCGGCCATTGAATCGCCCGGGGGGGCTGAGATAAATATACAGGGTCTTATTGACGACAGGCCCCGCCTTCTTTGTTATCTCGAACCGTCTCGAACCCCCTCCTTAGTGTTCCAAAAGCTAGCTGGCAGGCCCTTGCCCCTTATGCACTGTAATTATGCACTTATGTACTGTAAAAGTTCGCCTTTTTACATGTAGACCACAGAGAAACGACCTCCCCGACTAGACGGCCGGGGTTCGATTCCTAGTCGCGGCACACAAACCTTTTGCTTTTGCAAACCTTTTGCTCAAAGTCAAATTCTCGGAAACTGCCAGGAAACTGCAATGGTCGTAACGAGAATTTTTCTTACTCTCAATATCGACTCAGGGTACATTCTTGATATGTTAGCTAGCTCCCCGAGTCAAGTTTGAGTCAAGTTTTCTGTTCCTTTAATCCATTCAAAATGCCACTTTTTATTTGAATATTTGCTGTTACTTTGCTGCTGTAACTGCTATCTGGTGTCCCTTTCATTTTGCTAAGCGGAACGTAACTTAACGAAACAGATGGCGTTCAAACCTGCAGTATCTTAAAAGAAGCAAAGAAGTACATTTAAAAATTCATAATAACATATTTTGGACTCAATGTTCGACCAGGATGGGCAGGGACAACCCTGAATCAGTTGGCTAGTAGCTGATATTAGTTGCGTTTTTTGCCTTTTCTCCGTAGGTCGGTTACCCTACCTATTTGCCACTATTGGCCGTTTTTTCATCTCGCCGGTCGGTTCGACTGAGCTCTAAAAAACGGCTTATAAGAAAAAATGGCGTCTTCCCGTCGCCGGCGCCTATCTCTCCAATGAGAATTTTGAATTTCGCGCCGTGCCAAGATCGTAGGTCGGTTGGATGGAGCTCCCGCCCACCCGCCTCATGGTGCATTTACACGCTGCGTAAAATCCGAGCGTATTTTGAAATCTGAGCGTATTTTACGCACGTATTAGAGCTAGAAAAGGTTTCTAGCAACACGGACGTATTTGTATGTAGAACGGACCGATTTCTCAAATACGTCCGTATTGCTAGAGATCTTTTCACGCCCAAATACGGACGTTTTTCAAAATATAAAAACTTACGTCGGTTAACCGAAGAAAGAAAACGACTTATAGGTCGGTTAACTGGATGAGGTAAAAAACGCAACTATTAAGTTTGTTATTTTTCCTTTCCATTTTACTGTTTCGTAAGCAAATAGAAACACCAGGGCAGTGAAACAGTTAGAGAAGTGTCCAAATAAGCATACCTCTACTGTACGGGAGAGGTATGCGTCTTTGAACACTCCTCTAAGTATTGGACTACCCTGGTTTTGCTTTTTGTCTCTAAAATAGCCACATGCATGGTAATGACAAATTAAGAATTGTATATCTTTTCAGAGGCAAGTATTCCAGATTTCTTTTGACACATAGACTGAAATCGATTCGTTTAATTCATCTGCCATTTATTTTTTTAATGTTCCGTTTCCTCTGTTGTAATACTTTGTTACGATTAGGGAAGTAATGCGAGACTTACGTAATCCTAATAACGTCTTAATTTTGCCGTTCTAGGGTGCTAAAGCAACTGAGCAAAAATGAGCAAAAGATAAACAGAAAAATTAAGTGTATACGTGGCTTTAATCCGGCGGTTGTCTTCCTTGAATTATTGCTTGTGCTCACGACTGAGAATTCACGTTTATAGGTTTTTGTTTCGTCCAGTTTTTTGGCACTGTCCAAAGCTTTCGGAGCAGCTGTCAAGTAAGACCGCGTAACACCCATAGCTCATTTACATAGGCTATGCCTATGTAACGAGGCAGTTTCGTCATCTGGACTCTGGGTCTGCATAGAACTATCCTCCGTGAGTGAGTGACCATTTCGCAAGCGAACTCAGAGAAATCCTATTCCTATCAGCTGATAGCCTCCTACTTTTTTGTTCAGTCGCAATTTTCCTTGCTGATTAAGTACGACCGGAAACGGTGCTCCGAACCGACGACTGACGACTGAAACTCTTCGCCAAAGGTAGGATTTCGAAAGTTGATGTTACGGTTATTGCTATCTATTATTGATGAATACTAATATCTTGCCATAGCTGTCTTTTGTTTGTGTTTCTACCAGACTCCTCTTACTTGTTCTGCCTTTTATGTCATCCCTAGCACCCTTATGGAAACGTTGCCGTCGCAGACTCTTTCACATAGGCTATAGGAACATGAGAAGCTTCAAAATACTGTTTTTCATTTTTGCAAACCACAATATTACCTTTTGATCATCATTTGGTCTTCCGAGGTCTGGAATATCCAACCTTTTGGAGAGAGCAAATCTCTGACAAAATAGCGCCTGCTGCTTGTTTGCCGGGGCTTGCAATTAGGGATGAATGGAAATGATATTTCGCAACTACCGATCGTTTCAAAATTATTTATGAGGTATGCTCAGAAAATAACACGGAGTTTCGACTAAAAAGTTGAGTAGAAAGTTATTAGGCTACATAGATCACATAGTAAAAACAACTCACCAGATTGTGGGTTATTCAACATTGCTCCATTCTCCATTCTCGATTCTGTATACAACGGTAGCCAAGTACAAGTGAAGAACTGGCTGACATTTGGCGTCTGGGTCGTCTTATACTCTTTCAAGCCCCTAAGCGGACCCAAAAACAAGTTGTTCTTGCAATTAAGGCTGTTTTTGATAAACCTGCTTCGTCCGCATAGCTTTCGTCAGATTCTACGCCTAATAGTAGATGTTGACGTCATTTGAGCCCGAGAAGACGTCAGTCTTCTACCCCTGCACGCCAGTCTTCTTCGATCAGATTACGTCACTGTTATTTTCATTTTATTCAATTTATATCTTGGAGCTATGCGTCGAAACGGAACAACTAAAAACATCACAGCCCTACAATTTCTTTTTTCGCATTCTGTAAACCTAGGCACATTATGCATTATCGTTTGGTAGGAATAGGGTACAGGATAACGATAACGTAACTTTTCAGGATACTATAGCATCACACTTTATTACTCGAGGAGATATTTTGTCTATGGGGTCAGGGAACCTTAAACTGGTGCCTGCCTGCTGTAGAACCACAGTTTCCACGCAATAACAGAAACATGGTTTGACGAAACGAAAGCTTTGCTGCAGAACTCCGGACAGGCCACTCTGACTTGCGGCACGGCTGATTAGGTCAGAGTGACCGCCGCCCACTGGCAATCCCATTGGTCCGTGCCCTCGGTCTCCCGTAGCCGAGGTCCTATTCCCAAAATGTGTCATTTCTATTGAAAAATGTGTCATTTTCGTCGATTGTGTCATCTTTTCGACTGAATGTGTCATTGTGTCACGCAACATCAAAATGTGTCATTTTGACACAAAATGTGTCAATTTGGCAGCCCTGACTCTGACATATTCTATAAAACTCCACTCCACACACTGCAGGCTTTGGCTCCGGGGTCGACTAAAAAGAGGCATGGCACGGCACAACATAGTGTAGGAGGCACGAGTACTGAAAAGAAGCATGAAAACTGAAAGGGCCCTTTCAGGCTTCAGGGGGGGGGGGGGGCAGAAACAATGTTCAGTCGTGCCTTCTTTTAGGCTCTGGAGTCCCGAACTCTCACTTACTTTTCTACCTCTACTACTTGCTATAATCTGTTTTTATTACTCGTGCCTCCTTCACCTTATCGTGCCGTGCCATGCCTCTTTTATTCGACTCCTTTGGCTCCGGGTCAAGCAAAAACCATCCTTTTCGCCCCTGGAAAAAGTTCTACGAAACTTTCCAAAATCACTATTGTAGTCATCAATTCGGCCTAAGATCCAGGCTCTCCATATAAGAACAGCAAATGTTGGACGTTTACTATAATCTAGCCCTAAGCAAAATTCGGCGGACTAGAAAGAATACAACAAAAAACGCGACAAAACCAAAGTGTTGCTCCGCAATACATGTACTCTCTGAATATTTTAACTGAAAGGTTGTCCGGAGTCTAAACACAAACGAGAATGTGTCACCAAGGCTACAACAAGGGCTAAAGATAAAGCACCTTTGTAGGGAGGCAATAACTATATGTAAAGCACTCTCCAATGTCAGAAATAACCAGGATTTTGGGGGAAAGCCAAGAAAGCAAGAACGACCATTGGTTACATGGTACTATTCTCATATGGCACCATCACATTCCACGGAAAATGGCTTGACCCAGCACCAGGTCCCCAAGAACTAGGCATTCAGTTTTGCAAGATAATTCTTTAGACCCAGTGCCTGGATTCTGTGATAATTTGTTTCTCAAATTAATTGAGATCCGATGTTCAGCCAAGAAAGCGTATGGATATCCTTTTGCATGTGTTCGTTGAGGGGATCCTGACTTCCCCAGGTCCACAGCTGAATCTGGGCGAGAAGATACTTGCTCCTGTAAAAAAACAGAACAATAAAGTCTTCACCGTACCAACTGGACTCCAAATGATTATACATGATGTTGGTTTACATATAAATCACCAACAGCCACTATCTACTTCATATTATTTAGATGTCGCCTTATTCTAGAAAATAACTCCCTCATGGAGAGGTTCAACCCAGTAGTTTAATATCCATGAAGCATTCACTGTCATAATGTCAAAACCCCTCGGATCCTCGCTGAGCTCATTGTTATAACCAGCAAGACCAAAGGTTTCGATGGGATCCCAAAAATTTAATATTTGATCCAGACAACTAGGTCTTGTCTTCGCCAAATCCAGTCTTCGCCAGGCAAATCATCTGAGAGAACCAAGTTCAGATATACCTGTATAAGCCATATCTATTTTGACGATACTGATCGAAACTTCCTGCTTTACTTCTGCCAAATATCCGGTTTCGGCCGAATTCCGGGCGAACTACTTGTCCAGAAAAAAAAAGATAGTTCAGAAACGAATTCAGCGTATGTACTTATCCCTATAAAGAACATCTAATCAGTTTCAAATAAAAATCCGGTTTTAACCGGATTCCGGACGAACTATATGTCTGGGTAAAAAATTATTGTCATATACAGGTTCAGCGTCTCTTCTTACCCTTAAACCTGCCATCTAATCAACTTCAAATACAAAATTTGCTTTTATCAAATTTTCCGGTTTCGGCCGGATTCCGGGCTAACTACTTGTCCGGCGAGAAAATGGCTTTCACCATCGTGTTCAGCATGTCTTCTTACCCCTAGGTCGAACATCTAATCAACTTCAAATAAAACTTTTACTTTTAACAAGTTTTCCGGTTCTGGCCGGATTCCGGGTGAACTACTTGTCCGGCGAGAAAATGGTTTTTATCATCGTGTTCAGCATGTCCTCTTACCCCATAATCAACTATCACATTAGCTGTTTCAAAATATTTTGCTTGCCCCTAAATTTAAACCCCCTCCCCCACCCCTAAATGTAGGGCTACAAAGCCCATCTACGAACTCGACCTTACTCGTGACCCAAAGAATCCTCACACCAAGTTTCATCAAAATATCTCATACCCTTCGAGAGTAATTATCGTGCTGACAGACGGACGGACGGACGCGGACGGACAGACGGACAACTTTTGCGATGTCATAGGTATCCGTCACTAACGTTTTGGGATCCCAAAAACCTCATCTCGCAGCCCATTCCGTTCTTCGAGCTCACTTATCAAATGTAGGACTGCTTATGGATGAAACGTTCCCATGGCAAAACGTCCACGGGCAAACGTCTCCATCGCAAAATGCCCCTATGGCTCTTCGCCTCATTATCATCAACTGTATAGCACTTCTTCAAACATCCACATGGGTTTGCAGCGACCCCCCCCCCGGCAAGATCCCCCACCCATCCTCCCGTCCCGGCGAAAAGAATTTTTCTGAAGAGAATAAAACAACAACACATTTTACTTATCAAACAAAAGCAAAATATGAGGAATAATCAGAGGGAAGGCTCGATGTTAGTTCGGTGTTGGATGGCTGCGCTTGGGGTGAGTGGCCTGCTCTGTTGTAGTAGTAGTTGGTGTAGACCTTACAAGGGCACTAAAGTATTTGGTTGCATCGATTCCGAACGCGGCCAGGGTTTGCTTTAGTCATATTATATAGGAACTGTCGGAAGTTGCGGGGGGGGCGCCAGTGCAGTCAAAATGGGTAGGTTAGATCTGGTGGCTCTTCGTATTTTGGTTTGGATAACAGGGGGTTTCGGGCGGGGGGCTCGCCGGGGTGGTGGTGGTGGGTGTTCGTTCGGGAGGGGGGTCAGAACCCCATCCACACTTAGGGCCAAAGTAAGAACCGGCGCACCCTTTGCTTCGGCTCACTACGGTGATGTCGAAGACTAGTGTCTTTACATTATCTTCGTCTCCACATATGTACAGTTCAAACGACTCGATCACCAAACCTAACGAATGGCCAGTTTTTCGCTTTATTCTCACCGAAGCTTGGATATATTAGGAAAATAAAAATTTCTATATGAACTTGGTGCATCTGACCCTACAAGGGCACCGACTGTGCTAAAGCTTGTAACCTGTGTGCGAGTTCCAGACTGCAAAACGACTTTCACAACAACTAGGGCGGCCCGCTCAAGGGCTAGTTGGCTATCCACCCATTCGCGAATCTGACATTAATCCAAAACAAGCTTCACAACAACTTTTCTAGTCTAGTCCACTTGACGGCTACTAAGATTCCGTACAGACGATATAAGGAGTTAGGAGTTTCATGTTGGGAGCATTGCGTCAATGTCGTATATTCACCTCAAAAAGTACGCCGTGCTTAAAGGAGTTGCATCGTAAGCATTCTAGCAACTCGTCTAGAACACCCCCACCCAACACCCAAGATGAAGCCACGACTCGATCCGACCGCTGGGTCATCAAGTGGCACGAGTCGGAAGCGCCCGACATGGGGAGGCTGGGGATCACAGTTTGACTATGGATCTAACGAAATGAGTTTTATTTTAGCAGGCATACGGAAAATTTGTCGATAGTATTTTGTCTTCTGTTTTATCTTCTTAATTCCCGTAAGTCCAAAGAAGGAAGGATGTAAACTAGGTCGCAATAAACAAACGCCGTACATTATACTAAATTCGTCACAGTGATTTCTTGAAGATTCTGAAATTGAGCTAAGTAATATTCAGCTTCCGCGACCAAAAAATGTCAAACTGGCCGATGATTTCTTCTTCCGATATATCTAAACGTTCACATTGTGGCATACTTAGTTGTTTAATCCTCTTCCAGGCCACTCGATTTTCTGGAAGGTTTTAGTAGCTCTTTTGACCTTTGCCGAGAGATCAATGAATAGTTAATGAGCATTGGCGACCTTGCATTCAAGACTGAATTGTGTTCAAGTAATCTATGGATAACGTTGGCTATCGTGAGGATTTTGAAGAAAACAAAGGCAACAGTGTGTTCGTAAAAATCTGACCCATCGAAAAATGACGGTGTCTCCCACTTTCTTGGCCCACTCAAATCAAAGACTTTAAGATCAATCTTACCGACAGTGCAGACGAGATTGCCAGTGCAATTGCCCGCTGTCATCTCTTCGTCGATACTGTCCGTTTCGCTGAAGTACTCCTCTAAATCAGTCCCCGGAAATGTATCATTGTTCTCAACACAAATGCAGTTGACACTTCCACCCTCGCCGAGAGATGTCAGCTTGACAATCGTCAGCACAACTGCTGCAGTGCCAACGACCAATAAGAACCAAATAAGGAATTTTCTGCTTCGTTTTCGGATAAGGCCTGTCCGGTCGTCTTTGGGAGCTTCTGTAAAGAGGAAATGAAATAATCTAGGCTACGATATTCACAGACTGGGAGCCTTCTTAACACATGGATGAGTGTTTCAATTTGTTACAAATTCTGTTATTGAAGAAAGGGAAGTCTGCCAAACTGTGTCAAGTCTTTCTTCGTATTCGAGGCAGAAAGATTTTTTTTTTGCGTCTGATGAAAGACCGGCCGCTTGGAATTAAGTAATTTATTTGCGATCTTTAAAAAGCGAAGGAAGTGAAAGAAGATAAATAAAACCAAATAACACCAGTACACCGTGCAGTCCCATGATATAAGTCCTATCCTACCCAGTGCCAAAATTTTCTGGTATTGCCCTGATGTTAAAAGAAAAAAGTTCCAGAGGGTGACAACAACAACTATTATCGCCCTGCGACAACTGTTATGGCCGGCTAAAAACTGTTATCGCCCGCTGACAACTGTTATCGCCCGCTGACAACTGTTATCGCCCGCTGACAACTGTTATCGCCCGCTGACAACTGTTACCGCCCTGCGACAACCCGGATACCAAAATTTCATATGTAATCTTTGTACTGACCGCGATTCACTAGTTTCCATGTGCATTATGCTCCCGACGAGTGTTCGCGTCTATTGATGCGTAAAACCGGTTATCTGAATTTTGCCGATATTTCGCTTGAAGTCAATTTCCCGGGAAAAGGCTTGAAACAGCCAAGGTTAATTTGTTAAAAGCAGAGCCTAGCCTTATACTATTCAAATAGTCTAGAATATTGAAATATAAACAGTAAATAGAGCGAGGTGTGCTTCAAAACAAGAGCCTACTTTCAAACAGTTTTGAACCCTGGAACATAAACAGTAAAAAAAAAAAAAACTGCGAGGTGTTCTTAAGATCTATTCTGAGCCGAACCGCGTCGCTAGATCAGTGATCCCCAACCGGTGGTACGTGTACCCAAAGGGGTACGCGAGACCCTTGCAAGGGGTACGCGAAGGAAACAAAATTGTTTTAATCTGTAGCTTCAAAACCTCGCCTCACTCATTTTTGATGGCCGAAAGTCCAGTATTACCAGCACAGGCATCACTAGCCACAATGTATTTTGAGGGGCAAGGTATTTTTACTGACTAAAAGGTCGTTTTACCGATTGTTTTTAAAAAACAGTAAATGTTTTTACGAAAAATCGGGCGCTTCGCGCCGACTCCTTTCTTTTTAACAGTCTGGCCGACCACTTTGGGGGGAGGGGTGTTGCCAACCCGTGCGTGACGCCTCCTGATTACAAGCCTGAGTGAAAGTCTACGAAATAATGTTGATTCCAAAAGCCTACTGCCGTTAATTCTGTTCCTGTGTCAAACAATAATGTTTCAAGACGAATCAAAGACATTACAAGTGATATTGTCATTCAGGTTGCGAATTCAGCTAACGAAAACGTTTGCGATGCAGCTTGATGAAAGCACGGAGAACACCAAAACCGAAAACAGAAACAGGCTGACTGTAAAAATATTGCCGTTAATGACATCCAGCCGAGTTTTGACAAAATTTTAGCTACAAAGCAGCCTCAAGGTGTTTCATTGATTTTGTCAATATTTCTAACAAATATCGTATTTTTCACGTTCGGAAAAAGGGGGTACGCAACCTTTTCGAACCTTGATTAGGGGTACGAGGTACGAAAAAGGTTGGGAACCACGGCGCTAGATGACAAGACCCTCGCACTGAGTCTCGTCTTGAATCCCCGACGGACCTAGACACCGCTAATGCTAGAATGCTTCCGACTTAACTCACTTAATTTTATACGCGAGGAATTGATTGAATGGATGTTGTTAGGCTAATGTCCCTTAGCTGATGGCCGGGAGCCGAGCGGTTGCAAAATCGTTCCGATTAATTGTACTGTGTTATGAAAAACTGTGCTAACTCCGCTTTTTACAATTTTACAGGAGAGCAAAAAGAAAAAAAATCGATTTCAATCCGTCATAACTTTTTTATTTTTTACCTAGGGAGATGGAAAAAATAAAAATAAATAGGTTTATTGTTCCGCTTTATGCCTAGAACACCAATTTTCTTACCATTTTTGAGAACCAGTGATGAAAATGAGAAAATGAAAATAGCTCAGTTTTTCAGAATTCGGTTCCTGGGAAAACGGATCTGAAAAAGTATGCTAAGTGCAAAAAGTTATAGATTTATCGAACGAAAGAAGTTCCAAATAGAGAAAAAGTTGAGAAAATTTTAACTTTGCCTCTTCCCAAGTCAAATTCCATTAAGCGCTTTCCCGAGTATCAACCAAACGACGACTCGAATCCTATGTCAACCAATCAACTTGGTTCGTCGGGTTCAGTTGTGGGGACGCTTCTGCCTTTTCTCTAAAGAAAATGGCGATTCTGCATCGGCACGAATAGTTAGCCATCTAGAGTATTGGACTCGTTCGACTGTACTTGAGTCATCTTCATTTTTTAAGTCCTTCTTTCAAATGTCTCAACCTTTGAAGCCGTGGAAACGGCCGCATAGGCTTTTGTTTCATCGGCCCTGGAAAAAAGTATCGACATCGTTGCATACAACGAGAGTTTCGAGGTAGCTAAAGTAGAGTCGTTTAATGTGAAGTCGCTAAGTCCATCGAAAGACCATTCTGGATCGCCCTCATTTTCCTCGTTTTGACAAGACCCACCTAAGAACCCCAACCGCCTCATAACTTTTTGCCCGATTTCTTGCTGTAGTTCTTACCCTCTTTCTTGACGGTGATACATACACGATAGGCTACTGCAAAAACATGGTATCTCGGTAAGAAATCGACATTTTCTTTACTGAACACTGCATCATGTGTACTTCGCGTAGTTCACAAGCCATCAGAAGGGCATATTTCCATTGGCAACATTCCGAACCATATCCAGAAACCCCTCGCATTGAAAAGCTCATTTGGTTACTAGGACACGTTGGAAATGCTACTTACTATCTTCGTTACACTCAAAGATTGCCTAAATGCTTCTTTAGCCGATACCTTTTCTTCTGTGTTGACATGCTATCTGCAAAATTCAAGGGGAAACTCTAGCCCAGTATTCAGAAAAACTGTGCTAAGTAACATAGCACAGTTTATCAAAATTCCATCTGACCAATAAAGAGGTGTTTGAAATCAGTTAAACTGAACAATAGGCGATAGCCAGGGTTGGTCACCAAAAGTAACTTCGTACACCCTGGAAAGTAACCCAAAAGTATCTCGAAGTAACCCAATGTAACCCAAAGTAACTCAATGTAACCCAAAGTAACCCAATGTAACCCAAAGTAACCCAATGTAACCCAAAGTAACCCAATGTAACCTAATGTAACCCAAAGTAACCCACATTATCCCAAAGTATCTCTAAGTTTCCGTGAATTTCAATTGTTTCGTGAAGGAATTTCGCATCAGTTTCAAGATACTGCAATCGGCGCCTCGTCTCGTCTGACGAAAAGTTTGAAACGTCACCACGCAAGTCTTGCGCACGAGGGGTTGCTTTGGGTTACATTGGGTTACTTTGGGTTACATTGGGTTACTTTGGGTTACATTGGGTTACTTTGGGTTACTTCGGGTTACACTGGGTTACTTTGGGTTACTTTGGGATACTTTGAGATACTTGGGTTACTTTGGGATACTTTTGAGACAATTGCAAGCGTGATGTACGCCATTTGTGCGCAAGACTCGTGACCCAATGTAACCCAAAGTAACCCAATGTAACCCAATGTAACTCAAAGTAACCCAATGTAACCCAAAGTAACCCTGAGTAACCCAAAGTATCCTGAAGTAAGAAAATAACTCGTACACCCTGGTTCTTGGTGACCAACCCTGGGGCGATAGCGTGCAAGTCGTCTTACAAACAGATACCACAATTTACCAGATCATAGAACTCGCTTTCCTGCGTCGAACTGTGTACTTAACTCATTTTTGCGAAAAAGTGAAGTTAGCACAGTTTTTCATAACACAGTACAATTAACAAGAAGATGAGCACTAAACACTTGAGTCGCGAATACAACATATTTACAGACGACCCCGGGAGGCCGGGACCAGCGATCGTGGCCAGATGCCAGATCGCTTGCAAATCGCGACTAAGACAAAATGGAATGAATTACTCTGACTTGTCCGTCCGACCTCGACATAACTATCATGTGTCACGACGGAGAGTGTGAGGGGTTAGTGCCGTCTCCAAATCGCAAGCAAGACAAAAGTTTGCTGGGTACAACAATAAGTGAGGATTGAAAAGACAATGGGAAGAGCCCCGGGACACAGACAGCCCACGAGGGGAACCGTGAATAGAGGAAGAATCCTCGGGAGAGGAAGCGCCCTGCATTTGTAAAAGTTTCTCCGAGTAAGGATTAAAGTTAACTGCAGCATTTATTACTGGGATTATTATCTCTACTGAGATAAGTTTACTCCCAGTAGCAAATACTGCACGATTTTTTTTTAGTATGGGTGGAGAATACGAAACGTGACTGTTCTTTTTTTTCAGTCTGAAGAATCTGCATTTATTCGTACTCAAGATAACGACGTCAGGCGAAATGAACGTAAATATCCAACTCACCATAATCTACGCCATTGTCCATTATCCTTGATATTCTGCACTGCCGAAACACTCGGAAAAGACTGAGCGAAGCCTTTTTCTGATTACTGCTATCCAAGGTCACTAGGCACACATTATGTGTGGGATTGGTACACACTTTTCCCGAACATAAACCAATCCTAGCTAAAGTAAACGGTCGTCTGAAAGCTTTGGCTAGCTTCTCCGCTAGAAGTGCTGAACGTGCCTGGTTCCTCTAATAAACTTGATTTATTTTTGTGGACTCAGCTCGCGTCACGGAAACGCCTCAGCGTCTGGAATACCCATGTGTCATCAGAATTAAAACTTACGTCATCAGGCCTATCAAGGAAGCTGAGGCTAAGCGGTAATCAGGAGTTATGTTTGAGCCGTCAACCGGATGTCCTTTCCTACGCCTCGCTTCGATTAGGATTCTAGAAACTGAGAATTTGTACATTTTATTCTTGTTGTACAAGGAGCTGATTTAGAAACACCGCACGATCAGGCAATTCAAAAAGCGGGCGATTTCATTCCAACTGAGAGTCCCGTTCAAGCATTTTCTGTTTCGTTCCCGTTGTAAACGGACCTCATTCAGAAATACACCACGATCCAGAATTCCAAAAAGTGGACGACCTAGTTCCAACTGAGAATCCCATAAAGCGTAGTATTTATATTTTTTTTTAATTTTATGTTATTTCATATCTCGTTATCGCTGTAAACGGAGCTCATTCAGAGATACACCACGATCCAGAATGTCAAAAAGTGGACGACCTAACTTCTTCTGAGAATCTCGTTAAAGCACAAAATTTTATGTTATTTTTATTTTATTTTATGTTATTTTACATTTAGTTCCCGTTATAAAGGGAGCTCATTCAGAAATACACCACAATCCAGAATTTCAGAGAGAAATGACAGGGAAATTCCCCTTTATGAGAATCGATTGTTCGTGAATAGCGGTGCAACGATGTAAGACATTTTCATTGGGTGTCCGAGCCTCTTTAGGTGAATAAGTGATGGGAAACTAGATTTTCCTGTCTCAGCCCTTATCAGTTCAACTTTAAGCTCACTTTGTATTTGATCAGAAACATGGACAAACTTGCATAAATGGTATTTTCTCGGAAACAAAAGCGGGATGCGTTCAAAGCTCCTTTCATATGGGATTTACATTACACACATGCACCAGCCGACAGCCATGATGAGCGTGTTCCACCCTACTTACCGTAGTTACTACGCTAGTCACCGTAGTTACTACGCTAGTCACCGTAGTTACTACGCTAGTCACCGTAGTTACTACGCTAGGCTAGAACGCTTTTTTATTTTTTTCGGTCAAATATCAGGCCACTGGCTAATCGGACCAATCACGTTGCAGAGATGCGTGGTTACTACGCTCCCGAGCGTGGTAAGCAAATAACTAATTTTTAGAAGGTTAGAACGGTCAGCGTAGTAACTTTTCGTGAGGCTGGAACGGAAATAGTAACTAATAGTTACTATTTGTAGAGGGGTGGTGGTACACAAAAATGGCACGGGAGTGAGTGAGTAGAAAATTTTAAGGGTTCTGACTTACAGATTTGTGACGTGTAACTTACAGGTTTGTATCCTAGCTAGAGGGAGAGGAAGTGTAGTGAGAAGAACCTCTGCGCTCCCTAAAACCACCCCGATTTTCCCCCTTGAATAGATACCCAAACCTGCGAAAGTCCCTTGAATAATTACTCGATTCAAAGGACTCTCGCCAAGTGCCTTTTTATCGTAAAGTCACTTTTTCTGACACAATTTCGCAGGCATTGCATATTTTTGTGTCACTGCGTTACGAAATTGCTAACAAAGGTTGCGTTCCAGACCTTAACGATTGTTATCAAATTGTTAACAATTGTTAACTTTTGCGTTCCAGGTTTCTATTTTAGAAATTGAAGCTCCGCCCATATACGATTTTCGTTCCAGAGCTTAACGATTGTTAACTATTCTGTAACGATGGTTGGTGAGCATCGTTGGGATAATTTAACAATTGCAGAACTGGGAAAAGCTAACGATCGTTAAAGCTGCTGTTAAACTCCGCCCCGAAATGAAGTTGACTTTTGTTAACAATAGTTGAGTTTCTGGAACGCAACCGAAGTGCCAGTTTTCAGGTAGAGAAGGACCCCTGTCCGAGTATTAATTAAGTCAGTCGATCTTAAGACAGTCTTAAGTACGTTGTACGTCAGTCAGTAAAAAGTGCCACAATGTAACTGCAAGTGTAAGAACTCCATGTATTGAGTAAGTTGAAACTAATGTTAAACCTATACTCGCACTCTATTTCGTTCAACTCTGCAACGCCCTGGGAGATAGACCCCACGAGCCTCCCCCACGCTACCGAACGCCGTACAGGATCGGGACCCCAACGGTACATCGTTCCTACCGTATTACAGAAGAAAGGAATATTAACCTATGGCATGCTGTAAGCTGTGAGGGAGGGGGAGCCACACACTCCCTTTGGACGCATAAAGCTTATAGTTCTCAACTTCCTTTCTCTCCTTCTAGCTAGGATAAGGGTTTCTTCTATAGTTGAATAAAGTCTTGAGATTCTGCGTCTGTTCAACATTCCTGAAATTTGCATAATTTCTCATTTCTACCTGTCCACTTACCTGCTTGGCTTGGCTGCACTTACCCGCGAGTTCGTGCCTCCAGGACCCGAAAAACAAGACCAAAGGTTCCGATGGGATCCCAAAAATTCAATATTTGATCCAGACAATTAGGTTTTGTCTTAGCCAGATCCAGTCTTCGCCGGGCCAAACAGCTACTCATTAAGAAATCCAAGCTCAGATATAGATTTAGCATGTGCGTTTACCTCTATAAGCCGATCGAAACGATCCTAGCTTACTTTTGTGAATTTTATGGTTCTGGCGAAATTCAAGAACTACTTGTCCGGCGAAAAGCTAAAGTTCAAAAACGGATTCAGCATATCTCCTTACCCCTATATCCAACATCTAATCAACTTCAAATAAAAATTTAACTTCTAACAAATTTTCCGGTTTCAGCCGGATTCCGGACGAACTATATGTCCGGCTAAAGAGTGATTGTCATATACGGATTCTGCATCTCTTCTTACCCCTAAATCTATCATCTAATCAACTTCAAATAAAACTTTTACATTTAACAAATTTTCCGGTTTTGGACGGATTCCGGGCGAACTCCTTGTCTGGCGATAAAATAGTTTTCGTATTCTTGTTCAGCATGCTTTCTTAGCCCTACATGAAACATCTAATCAACTTCAGATAAAACTTTAGGATAACTTTTAACAAACTTTCCGGTTTTGGCCGGATTCCGGGCGAACTGCTTGTCCGGCGAGAAAATGGTTTTCATATTCTTGTTCAGCATGGCTTCTTACCCCAAAATCAAACATCTAATCAACCTCAAAATAAAACTTTTACTTTTAACAAACTTTCCGGTTTTGGCCGGATTCTGGACGAACTACTTGTCCGGCGAGAAAATGGTTTTCATATTCGTGTTCAGCGTGTCTTCTTACCCCATAATCGACTATCACATTAGCTGTTTAAAAAAAATGTTGCTTGCCCCTTAATTTAAAACCCCTCCCCCACCCCTAAATGTAAAGCTACAGGGCCCATCTACGAACTCGACCTTACTCTTGACCCAAAGAACCCCCACACCAAGTTTCATCAAAATATCTCACTGCCTTCGAGAGTTATCGTACTTACAGACAGACGGACGGACAGACGGGCAAACGGACGGACGGACAGACGGACAACTTTTTCGATGTCATAGGTATCCCTCCACTTACGTTTTGGGATCCCAAAAACAGCTACCGGACGAAGTGACGTCATACCAGCAGCATTCCATTCCAACACCGGCAAGTTGTGAATGAGCGCGTAAGCTGCACGTTTGAGACCGGTATTGATGTTATTGTTTTGATCGGTCAGTAGGTCAAACACGTGTGGCGTATTATTGTGGATTGCGTAACGGGGACCGTAAAGTTGATGTTTCAGAGATCGCAGAGAGGGAAATTAAAACTGGAAGAACTGGAAAGAAAAGATAGGAAAGAAGTAGGAGAAATTGTTTCACTAAAAAAAGAAGGCAAAACAACCCCTGGCGAAACGTCCCCGTGGCAAAACGTCCCCGTGGCAAAACGTCCCCGTGACAAAATGTCCCCGTGACAAAACGTCCCCATGACAAAACATCCCCATGACAAAACGTCTCCACGGCAAAACGTCCCCGAGCATAGATTTTTTTAGTTAGCCTCGATCTTCAGGTGCATTATCGAGGTAAAACAACTTCAGAGTGTACATTACAAATGTGGGAACATTCCTTATAAGCAGGAGAGATCGGATATAGGACCGATTGCTTCATAAATGTATTGTTAAGCGTAAGCTAACATACAAATAAACCAATCAAATAAAAGATAAAACGAAAACTGACAAACTACTAAATCTTTGCACTCTTTAAGAAATGGCTATAGCCGGGATCAACACTTTGGTTTGTTTCTTGACTATCGGTTAAATGCTGAATTAGTCACCCCATCGTGGTTTTGAAAAGTTTATATTCCAAGAACATTTTTTGTCTGAACTGATGACGTAATCAGTAATCTCAGAGGCCCAGTTATCCCTCAGCGATGAAAAAAAAAGTTCTATAGCCGTGGACGTTTCGTCATGGGGACGTTTCGCCAGGGGACGTTTTGATCGGGGACGTTTCGGCACGAGGACATTTTGTCGTGGGGACGTTTTGTCATGGGGACGTTTTGTCACGGGGACGTTTCGCCGGGGACGTTTCGCCGGGGACATTTCGCCAGGGGACTCTTCAAATGGGGACGTTATGTCGACAACCCAAGTCAACGAGGCCGCATCTCGGAAATACTCCTTACCAAAGTCGAGGAAAGAAAAGAAACACTTCCGACAGGTCAAAACCCTGCTTCCCCAATTTTACAAGCGCCATATGCTCTGATTCAGAATTCTTAGATAAAACACCCTTTAAGGAGGAACTGAGAAAATTAGAATTCGCCGATTTCGTCTCCCATACTCCAAGTTTTTCCTCTTTCCCCGATCAACGGTGCCGAGAAGACTTTCTCCGAGACTGAAATATCCAGTCTTATTTTTCAAATTTCCCCAGCTCAACTAACGGATACGAAGCCTGATACGATCAACCTTTCTTCCGAACTGAATATAACAGTCATCATGAATCAGCAACAACAGCAACAACAGCAACAACAAAGCACATCAGGACAAGCTGCAAGCAAAGAGAAGCAGAGCTTGAGCTGAGAGAGAAAGAACTGGAACTAAGAAGAAATGAACTGGAACTGAATGAGGAGCTACGAAAAGAAGAAATAGAAGCTACTGATAAGCTCAGGAAGGAAGAACTCGAAATTCAGCTGAGAATGCTGAAATCAAATCGCATGGCGCAAGTTCCAGCGATGAGAGACGGCGACTGCATCGAAACGTACCTGAGTACATACGAACTGACCCCCAAGTCCCTCGGCTGGGATGATGCCGTATGGGTTCCATGTCTTCTTCCTCTCCTGGCCCCCAGAGCCAAAGAAGCCACTCATGTCCTGTCAGATAAAGACCGAAAAGACTAGAAAAAGGTAAAAAGGCCGTCCTGGAAAAATTTAAAGTCAACGAAGAGTTCTACCGACAGAAATTCCGCTCTTTCCGGAAGAAATACGAAGACAGCTACCGAGAACTAGCTTCCAGCCTGTCGAAAGTCCGGAATAAGTGGCTGAGAATCCCAAGTGACTACTTAACAGCCACCGATTTAGCCACAACGAAAGCCCTGCTATCCAGCACACTCGAGACAATTGCCCTTGAGCAATTTTACAGCAGCATAACAAACGAGTACTTGGAAATGCACGTGGTCCAGCAAAAGCCAACGACGGTTGAAGAAGCTGCGAAAGCTGCAGATGAGTATCTCCTCACTCGCAAAACGTTGGGAAAAGATGAAATCAGCAAGAAGCAACGTCACAGCCGTCCAACTTCTCCAACATCTGGGAAACGTGCTTCGGACGCTACACCAGCTTCATCTTCAGGCACCAGCACCAACCGTTCTAGGAGAGAACTACCTGCAGTGGAATGCAACTACTGCCACAAGAAGGGACACATGGTCCAAAACTGTCCCAACAAATTCGGAGTGAAGAGAGACGCTCCAGACACGCATCGCTCAGCACAGTACAACAAAGATGGTCGCCCTAAAGGACCGGCAAGTAGTTCAACTACCAGCTTTAGTGGCCTGGCCAGAAGTCCTGATAAAAATAGCCCGTCACTCAAGAAAGACCGCGAAATCCTTGGCAGGATGAACGGTAAGCCCGTTAAGATGATTCTTGACAGTGGCAGTGAAGTGAGCTTAGTTCGAGCTAATCTTGTCGATCAGAAAATGTGAATCAGGAAGGTAGATGCATGACAGATTGGGTTTTTGGTGGCACGTATCACACTTCGACTACCGCCGTCAAGCTCGAGCTCATACGACCTGATCGCTCCATCGTCGTCCGAAAACTGGAGGTAGGTGTTGTCAAAAACCTGCCGGTAGATGTTCCTTGGCTGCGACTTTCCAGACCTCGCCAACGTGGTTAGCTTCGATACATCCAAGGCACCTCAGCCAACTTCCCTCGTGGTATCTCGTTCAGCTGCAGCCGAACGAACCACAACTCTCTCTGCTACAAGCGACGATTTTGATTCAACTGAAACCGGCGAGCCCAACTTCCTGAATTTTGACGACAGTGTCTTCAGCATCTCGTCTTGCAGCATCTAGTCTTGCAGCAAGCTAGCTCGAAAATCAAAGAAAAAACCTGTTCATCGCCTTAAGAAGCAAAACAAGACCTGAGTAGCATTCGTGACGCATGTTTGGCAACACCGAACGATGTTACTAAACATGGGGCCTCTAAGGAGCCACCTGGAGATACTGCTGTCCCAATTAATCTCTATGCCCCTGAAATTTTGTGTCTGAAAACAGAAGAATTTGCAGCTCTGCAGAATCACCCTTCTTCGAAGTCACTAATCACCCAACTTGAGCAAACACTTGACGATTCCAAACCTCATCAAATTTTGGGACGCAACGGCTTATTCTGCAGAGCTCAACACGGAAAAAGAAAACTGCTACAACTACTAGTTCCAGAACAATGTCGCTCAACAGCCTTGCACCTATGTCACACCAACTCTCAGTGGCCACTTAGGAATCAACAAGGCTAAAGACCGCATAGCATGAAGATTCTCCTGGCCACACTCACCTCCAGATGTCGCATAATTCTGCCGTTCCTGCTACAACTGTCAGCACGTCTCTAGACGCAGACCCCTTGAAAAAGTCCCACTGCAACAAATGCCGGTACTAACTGCGCCATTTATAAGGATTTTCATGGATGTAGTTTGTCCTCTTATCAAATCTTCCTCAGGCAATCGGTTTATCCTTGTCATCGTCGATTTGAGTACCGGATATCCAGAAGCAATTCCGCTTTGGAGAACAACAGCAGCCAAGGTCTCTGAAGAACTCATCAAGTATTGCTCCCACTTCGGCCTCCAGCAAGAAATACGCACCGACCAAGGCCAAAACTTTATGAGTGCTGCTCTGAACAAAGTCTACAAGCACTTCAGATCAAGCCGATTCGCACGTCACCATACCACCCACAAATGAATGGTTGTGCTGCATCTGTGAACTCTACACTCATCACCATCATCAACAAGTTCATCATGAACGAGCCAAAAGCCTGGAACAAATACTTACCGTTGGTTTGCCTACCGAGAATCCACCCATCCGGCAACTGGATTCACTCCGTTTGAGCTGCTGTACGATACAAAATCGCAGGGCATCCTTGATCTCTTAAGAGAATCTTGGAGATCGTAGATTGACAGGGAACCGCTCTCTGTTGTCAAATATATCATTGATTTGCGACAAAAACTCAGCTTGTACCGAGATCTATCAAGGGGGACGTTTTCGCGTGGATGGCTGTAGAGCTGAACGGGTGATCCCGTCCACGCGAAAATGAGCAAAACGATCAGGCGTTGAACGGCTGAGGAAGATGGGTTCCGTCCACGCGAAAATGCCCATCCAGCTGGATGGGAGAATCTGCGTGGGGAGGTCCACACAATATTCCCGTTCAGCTCAACGCTGCCCTCGGAGCGGTGTTGAACGGGAGACGCCCGTCGAGCTGGACGGCCCGTTCACCTGTTCATCCGTACACGCGAAAATGACAAAAAGATCGACGGCATCCACGCGAAAATGTCCGTCGAGCTCGACGGGAGGTCGACAGGACCAGAGCCATCCACGCGAAAACGTCCCCAAGATAGATTCAAGAAGAGGCCAGTAAATCAGCCAAGCTCTGGTATGACCGCAAGACGAAACAACGCGAACTCCAACAGGGCGACGAAGTTCTGCTACTTCTCCTTCAAAGAAACCACAAACTCGAAGTCTCGTGGAGAGGTCCGTACTGAGTATTGAGAAGAGTTGGCCGCATCAACTCTGAAATCCAACTTGATGGCCCTAGAAAGAAGACCGAGTTTTTCCATATAAAGAAATCCTTCTGCCGAACGCCATCCAATCAGCATCATAGTGACTCTCAACGCAATGCAACTAGCCTGTTCTGCTTGATGCAATCGGACGAAGATGAAGAAGCTGACGATAATCTTCAAAACTTTCCAGAAGACCCCTCAGAAGATCCAGTTGACTTCGACACCATAACTGACCAGGGTATCGAAGGAGATGACAGAGCCAAAATGAGTTCTCTTGTAGAAGAATTGAAGACGTTATCAGCAACAGCATCGGAGTCAAGAAAGACGTAGAACATGACATCGATACCGGAGATGCTAAGCCAATCCGAATGTACCAATCCGAAGTACCGCATACAAAATCAACTTCCCTAATACCGTTATTAAAAATCATTTCTGCATTTAACTACCTGAAAACCAAACCAACTGAAAACGATCGGAAACAATTGAAAACGATTGTATACAATTGAAAACGATCGTTTTGAATGGATACGAAAAAAAACGGTCGTAAAATTACGATCGGAAACAATCATTTCGAATTGTTAACGATCGTTTCCATTGTTTACGATTGCTAACAATTGGAAACGATCGTTTTGAATTTACGACTGGAAACAATCGTTTCCAATTGTTAACGATCGTTTCCAATTGTTGACGACCGTTTCCAATTGTTCACGATCGTTTCCATTTGTTAACGATAGTTTCCGGTTGTTAACGATCGTAAACAATTGGAAACGATTGTTTACGACTTAATTATTTCCATACGGGGGGTCCTGGGGTCCCGTTTTCGGGAGGAGCGCAAAACCCTTGAGATAAGAATGATCATGGCTCCTTGGAAACCAGGAGAATGGATCGTTTGGTAATGCATTTGGCTGTGATGATGCGCACTTTAAGGGCGCTAGAAATTCATCTGTAATCAGAACTCTTGAAGCAAAACACGAACATGTATATTTTACTCAAAAGTATTGTTTGTACTTTAAGGAATTCAGTTGTAAGCAAAAACCTTACAAAACTTAAGTGACGCACAGCATCTCTTGACATATCTTCAGGTTTGATTTTGCGATTACGCCAATCTAATACCAGAAAAGATCAGATTCGATCATCAGCGAACGCCGGTTTTTGACGTCCGGGTAGACAAATCCAGTTGCCAAAAAATATGTCAGCATTACTGGCAGTAGAACTAAACAACGCCGACAAGAATCTCACAAGGAATGAGGAATTTCGATTACGGTAAGTCAGCTTTGTTATTTCTTTTTGGGGAATGGGCAGTCTCCCACCGCAGGACTAGGAATCTTTTATTTAGGCTAGTTTTCTTACGTAGCCTTGAATAAAAAAACTTCACCAGCATGGTGAGTTAGTGGACGGTAGAGGTAACGTCCAGTTACCGAAGGTTAGCAGTAGATTTCAGTAGACATGTGCTAAATAGAAGCTAACTGGCTTTAAGTCTATTTTCTTTAGTATTTACAAAACCATTTTACAATCATAATTGTTACTTTAGGTGACTCATTACGGTTAAACCGACACAAAACTGTCCAATAATTAGTTTAGTGAACAGTTTGTAGTGTACCCTTTATCGGTCTCTTTACAGCCGGCATAAATTCAATAAATCTGTGGCACGACCCCACTAGCTCAGAATGCCGACCATTACAATAATAACGGGTTAAAATATCTTGAGTACCTACCATCAGTACAAAAAAAAATTCGCTTGGAATCCATGAGTTTTTTGTTGATTTTCTCTGTAAAATAAGGCACGAAATAATTCATATACCGGTTTGTACGACCTTTCAATGGCTACAACAGGTTCTGGTGCTGCGTCCGTCCTGTTAATCCTGTCAGTGCTAGTTCGGACAATACATATATCTGGGCTTTTCACTGACAAGGATCGACCGGCCAAAGCGTAAAATTAGATCGTCCCGGTGGACGTGGAGTGGTTCCAGCCTTAAGGCGTATTCTCGCCATTCCCCGAGGACTCATCGGGGAATCGAAGGGAACAGCGAGAACAGAGGGAGTCACTCCACGCGGATTCCACGTACAGAAAACAGCGAGAACACGGGGAATGCTTCCGAAATGAATTTTGTTCGAAAAAAAAAAATGCAGTTAACGAAATTAGTCTGAATCCACTTTATTTTTCGTTTTGTTTATTCTGATTGTTTTAATTAATTTTACATTACACAAACACCAGCAAAAATTGACCCGCCCCCCCGAATCTGAAAGCCGAATCTGAAAGGGAGTCCTTTTTGATGATGGTGATGATAATTGGAGAATTCCCCGTCCGTGGGGAATACAGGGAGTGAGTCCCCGGGACAAACAAAAACGCGGGGACTCCTGAAGTTGAGTCCTCGGGTAACGGCGAGAATACGCCTTTAATGGCAGGAGGGAAGCTTTGTACCCATCATAGACGTCTCGCACGGCCAAAACTCTCTGCCCCGTAATTAGGAAAGACAATCAGGTTTTCCCGGCCTGATTTTCTGCAGTTTCATCATCAAGTTGAAGAAAATCTTAACTTTTCAGGATGAGCTGATGCGGCTTTCCAGTCCACGAAATTTTATTTTCTTCTAATGTTTAGGCTAAGTCTGTAGTCTAGCTAGGCCTACACAAGTTTCTTCTCCTTCTAGGCAGTAAATCAAGTTGTCCAGTGTGTATATTCCTAGGACGTAAATAAATATTTGACGATGCAAAACGGACAAGTCAGCTACATTTTATTGGAGCTATATTTCGGCCCTTCTTGGCAAGGGTCCTCTTCAGGTTCAAGCCGCTCAAGCTGGAAAATGAACTTGTGGAGAAACAATCAAAGATTCTTCGTTAAACATTCTCTGAAAATTGGTTGGAGATAAAGCTGGTGCAGTGGTTTAATTCTAGACTCGGCTGTTGTTTTTGCTGTTCAGTTGGGTGGTCGAAAGGGTAGAGATTCTTCTACATTTCGGGTTTTGGAGCCAACTTTCTCTTCTTCTTCTTTCCAGCTAAGATGGAGACTTGTTGGCGGCATGTGTGGGCGATTTGAAAGTTCCGTACTTCGGTGATAGATATTCCTTCAGCCCAAGCTGACCGCGAATCATATTTGACGATGCAAAACAGATAAGTCAGCTACATTTTATTGGAGCTATATTTCGGCCCTTCTTGGCAAGGGTACATTCAAGTAAATAAATACTTGAACGCCCGGCCTTCTGTCGGAAAGATTAGCTAATTGACACGTCTAATGTAATTAGCTGGATTTCTTATTACAGAAGCCCCAACAGAAAGTGAGCGCCGACGATCCAAAACAAGGCAGAGGAACAAACAGATGCTCATTTGGTTCCTGTTGGTTGTTGGAACTGCAGCAACTATGCTTGTCATCGTGAAACTGATATCAATAGGCAATAGTGGCAACGTAAACTGCCTCTGTCTAGCAGTGGATAATCAGACAGTCCCGATTGTTCAGTACGACCCTGAACTGCGGGAAGACACAACTTTTGATGATGAAGACGAAGAAATTCCACTGAATAACTGCACAGGAAGGCTCGCCTGTACTGTTGGTAAGCATTTTCTGTGGAATCCTTTGACGTACATCCAGTGTTAGATGAAAATTAATCGCTCAACGTTCAGGACCAAGAGTGGATAATTATATAGGATGTTTAACCATTATCTTTTGATAATCAAATTTAGAAATACGACAGTCGCAATTCCATCTTATGAATGAGCTTCTCGTTCCAACAGAAGCGAGGCAGATTTACAAATTTTGCTTACAAAAGCTGTAGTTAGGGGTGAAATCTGTTTAGTGTCGTACGGTATACGCCAAAGCAGAAATAAACGTAGATGGCGCAAAACGCGTAGTAAATTCGCACAAGCACCTTCCAGTTGCAGATCTGGAACAGAGAAGATCATACTCGATACCAACAGATGTTGAGGTATCTTGAACCGACTTGTAAGCCACATCAGTATCTGATCGGTGTCGTAGACATCCCAACAACCGGGAGCGTTTTAAATATTTGTACGATTGCCTTTTTATTTGCTGCTTTTCTTCCATGAAAAGTTAGGTAGCTGCTGCTGAAGAAGTAGAAGAAAGGATGGCCGTAGAAAACCTCATGTAGCTACTCAAACTGATGACGTTGGTACCTAAACATAGTAGGAAATCCATACAGGTAGCAGCGAACTGGATGGCAATCGTTCAAATACGTGGAACGCTCCCAGGCGAACGGATAACTACGATTCCAATGATGTGGCTAATAAGCTGCTTTAACTGGGGCTAAAGCTAGGACAGACCCCTCGAGCGGATCAGTTGATTGGACAAAAAAAGTCCAACGGAGATCGACTCTGAAGGTGAGAGATTGAACCAGATGTGTCCGGTCGACTTTACCTTTCTAATGCAGCTCGGTTTACGCAGAAATTTGGAATTCGGAGGCTTCCGATTGCAGTCAAGCCCACCATCCCGGGTTTTTGTGATAATTAACTTTGCTATAATCGACATTTTCTAGGTGTACCTTCTGCACATTTGTTACCTTCCAATAACAACACTCCCCCTTTTGCGCATTATTTCACCTTCCGGATCCATCTCGACGGAAATTTATAGCATCAGTGTTTCCCCCCACCGGCGATCTCCTATTTTATTGACCACGTAGTATCTTAGCTTTTTTTATTTTTTCCTTTTCCTTTGGAGTTCTGCACAAACCGTTTACATTCATGGCAAGTTATACGTCTACCAACCAAACACGCCTTCTTTAAACTGACGTCACGAAACGTGTGCACTAGTGAACAAAAATAATGGATTCTCGCGTTCAGAACAATCAAACCGAAGCGAATACACTAAATGGATTGTTTCTCTAACTTAATTATTTTCTCATAGATGGAAGTATCTTCTCGCCTCGTTTCACATGTGGCCCAGGAGAGGTAAGGATACCGAGTACGAATACGTGCAAGAAAATAACCGTCAGGTTTGGTTAAAGAGGCCAGTTTTGTATTTTTGATCTCGTGTCGAAATTTTTGTAGCCTATTATACTTGTAGATAGCCAGCACTGATGGGATGGCAACTGATTGGTTACAAACATTTTGATTGTACTTGGTAAGCACTCAAGGCTTCGTCCTCCAAATTTTCACCTCCAAGACTCTTCTGGACAGGAATAGCTCGTAGTGGAATAAGACCAAGGTTTTGACGGGATCCCAAGCAGGAGAAAGCTTAGGACGACTTTGATCCCTTCGTTACCCTACAACTCCAGATCCAAAAGTGAGTTGAGGAAGGAGGCTTCTCGAGCAGTCGTAAGCTTCTTCGAAAATGTGTGGAACGATCGGTGACGAACAGGATCCCGGGGGCGACAAACGTGACTTTATTCAGAGCGAACCAAATCCGAATCTTTATTTTAACAGTAAAAATCTTAAAGGACACCTGAACAATGAAACCATACTTGAACACACCATGGAGAATGCATTTACAGACATGGCCACGGAGAGCATTCTTCTCCTGAACGTGACATTTTTAAAATAGGGATGTTCGTTTCAGGAGGTTTGCACATGTAGACTCCAAGACAAAAAGCGCAATTCATTCAAATCTTGTACTTCGCTGTCCGGATCGTATTGGAATTTCTTCTAGATATACGTTTGGGCTTAACTGGTTAAAAAATATTCCAGAAGAAGGGTTGATTGGAGACATTTGTTCAATTCTAAAATTGTTCGGTACTGAAATAAGGACAGATGCAAAATGGAACAAAAATCATAGCTTGGAAACACTATTTCGTATTTGGATTGGGTTTTGTGCAGGCAATGTTAACGGAAGTCATACAGATAAGGATGATACTTGGTACTCTTCATTCAGGTGTCCTTTAAAGGAATCTGACGAAGACTGAATGGAGAAGACGAAACCCAATTGTTTGGATCAAACGTTGGATTTTTGGGATCCCATCTTTAGAAAAGTTTCCCCTATGGCGCCATGTGAAAAGGATTGGAAGAAAATCGGATCGAATCGAAAATCAAAGTCAATCCGACCTAAGATTCGAATCGGAGCTTGACCAGAAAGAAAAGTCTTGAGTTCGTATTCGGACTTGGTTCCAGGAAAGGTAACTTCTTACAGTGCTAACAATAGCCGAGCTAAGGGTTAAATTTGTGTATCATTGTTGGGGGAGAACAGAAAAGAAAAAAGGCAACTCGCCACTTTGGAGATTTATCTCCATGATCGTCAATAGTAAGCAATAGTCAAGGCACTTGTCTCTACTACCTGACAAAATAATATCCGAAATTCAGGCAAGAAGATTGGATTCGTCTTACGTTGTCAATTAACTCGATTTCTTTTGAGACTATGGAAACCTGACGACTATCAGACTTAGATTAGAGTGCTGCGGCTGAAGGAAACGACGACATCTTCTTCATTTGGCCAATCAAAGTTTTGATTTACTTAAGTAGGAAGTTGGTTTTCCTGAACTTTGGTTGTAGTTGTCTGACGTAAGAAACCGAAGATGGCTATTGACGTAAGATGGCTATTGTCGCCTTTTTCTTAATCTTCGTTTTCTGTTATTTTTCATTTCAAGCCATGGAAGGTCCATGGCGTCTTATTGTAATATACTTTACCACACGGGCGGTAATTGATTTCCCGAACAAAATTTTTAAGAAGCGGGCATGGTTCTGTAAAGCTGCTTATCGTGCAACATAAGTGATGTCAAGAATCTCAATACGTAACACAAGGATGCGCAGTTTCAACAGATAATGCTTGGGATGTTACCTGTTATGATTTTGCAAACGTTACGCATAACAAGCATTGACAGGAAAAGCCGAAGAACCGGGCTCAGTGGAAAACAGGGAAATTTTCGTGATACAAAAGATCGGTAAAAGTTTTTTTTTCTTGAAAAGAATGCTATTTTAATAAACATTCGGCGTTGCAACGGTCTATATACCTCATTTGTCTTCTGAAAGGAAAAGGGAAGAGCTTCGCGAACATGACAATTTGCGGATTAAGATCTTATCAGAATACAAAATGCATCATTATTTGCAAAACTAATCAGAGCAACGTATAGAGAGAACTATTCCTTAATTAAATGTATGCATTTGGAACAGAACAGATGTTCTTCTGAATACCAAGACCAAACCATTCGATGGGATCCCAAAAATTGAATATTCTGGACTTCTTGATACAGACAATCGGATCTTGCAGATTTCCGGTCTTCGGCAGATCCCTTTAACATTTTGTTATTTATCCATAATCAACCACTTGAAAATGTAAAAAGCCAAACAACTAATCAGATCAGAGAACCAAGTTCAGGTATGCATCATGCATATTTAACTCTAATACCTCATTTCTAATCGACTTCAGAAAAGTCTTTACTTTGACAAAATACCTCGTTTCAACAGTAAACTATTATCGTCGAAATGCACGCACAGCTGCAAAAGAGCTGGTGATACACAGAGCCGAACCTTACGATCCAAATTTCCGGGTTTTGGCAAATTTTGTCAGCTTATCCGTGGAGCGATATTGTCCCCCTAAGAAGAGCAACGTACCCGAAGTCTCTTTCGTCTCTTGCACTATTGGACGAATCAGACGAATAGCTCTACCAAACAAGAGCCCATGATTACCACGGAAACCAGATTAATCCGAAAAACTTCGCAGAACCTTTATCATCACAAATCTTCAGAAAATATCAATTTGTACTCAGGTATAAAATGCTAGTTACATAAAAATTCATAGCATGCTATAGTATCATTGGCTCCTCTAACAAAAAACTACTCTCTTCATCACAGAAGTACATTTCTGTTCCCCCCAGGGAATCCTCTTGTTCTTCTTCAAGAAGTGGCACTTCTTGCACAAACTGTGCATGGTTGTCGAAATCTCCGTGTTCTCCAATATGGTTGAGGCACTCCTTCCGACGAGAGAATCGCAAACTGCACAGAGCGCACTCAAAGCAAGACTGCTGGCCGTGAACTGAACTTTCGTGCATCTGTAAAATAAAAAATTAAATAAATAAAAAATATTGGTAACTTAGCTGTTTTACTTTTCACTATTTTTAAATTAGAAGTTCTTTTTAAAGTTCAACTGCAGAAACGCCAACTTATTTTCGTATCACTTAACTGAATACACTGCATTATTTGAACTGTGTTCAGGGATTTTTTTTTTTCACTTATAGTTGCTCTAGTATGACGTCCAGAGTATCAGGCCGTCCTCGCAACGCAAAATTCCACTATGACGCGGTAAATTTTAATCTCAATACAAACGCGGTTATTCAGTGGCCAGTGATCAGCTCGCGGACGGTAGCTCACTGCGTGAACACTTATTTTTCGTAAATCGTCTTCGTCAAGCATACAACACAAGTATAAGCGCATAGAGGTTCTACAAATCCGTCAGGGAAATTCCACTATACGGAACGTGAATATCGGAACAACGAAGTAACGCATTTTCATCGTCTTCAAGCCTTCAAGTGAAAAAGTGATGGGTAACTAGATTGTCCCATCTTAGTCCTTTTCGGTTAAACTTTAATGCAAATCTAACTAATAAAGGTAAAAGGTAAAGGTAAAGGTGTCAGCTATCAGCCTTTACAGGCCAAGCCGGCGGTGCTGATCTCCGATTCTCGGCCCTCAGCCAGGAAGTGCAATGGGGGGTTGGGGCCAGCCATCCTGTGCTTTCGCACACCCTTCCTGTCACCTTCCCCGGATTTCTCCAGGTACCCATTTGAAGCTGGGTGAACTTTGGCTTGTCTTACAGAGTTACGCCACTAACCCCCGCTCGAAACCAAACAGTAGGCACAACCGAGACTCGAACAAGGGACCCTTCCCTTGTGAGTTCGACGCGCTAACCATTCGACCACGGACGGACTAATAAACTAATAACTAATACATAACTAAATAACTAACAACTAATAACTAATACATAAAGAGCCAAGAGTGAGGGCTCGAAGCTGGCAAACGAGGAAGACGAAGAATAAATTTATCTGAAAAGTAAAGTGGGTCCTCCACTATCAACCGTAAGCCGGTCGTAACCGTGCTCATCCAGACCCGTTCTCATTGGCTGAAAGCCGCCAAAATGGCCGCTTACGATATATTACAATCGCTTCCGAAAGCTTACGATTGCCACTGGAGGACCCAATTAACTTTTACAGCGAAGACACCGAATTGGACTTCGTCTGATACATAAAAATACTCAATGGCTTAAATATATATTAAAAAAAGGAAATGGCTTAAATATATAAAAAAAAGGAATCTCGTAAATCGTCAAAAATTTCGTCATAACACAAATATTAGAGAAACATAGTGACTAGGGCACGGTTGTTAATTTATTGTAGAGCTCGACAAAAGACGGAAGAGAGCTTTTTCTGTACCTTTCATGTGCTGGAACAACTGGAATTATATGCGGGATTTTTGGGATGAATCATAGAATACATGATTACACAATAGTTCCGATTTTGCAGATACCATGGTATCAAATACAGCGGTCTAAAGTCGTTTTTGCAGTTATCGTGGTATCTGATACCACGGTCAAAAGACGTTTTTGCAGTTATCGTAGTATCTGGCCAGTTACCGTGGTAACTGATCGTGGTATCTGAAAAAGTCATCAATTTTTGTCAAACTGATGGGAAAGAGTTTGGCACTTTGTGATCTGACTGGATATCGGTTTTCCTTTTGGGATGACTTCGAAAAGCGCAATTTCGGCAATTGTCGTTTTTGCAGAGCAAACGTATATCAGATACCACGGTAACCGCAAAAATGTCTAATTGCCGATTCAGTTACCGTGGTAACAGATACGTGGTAACAGAGCTTTTATTGAGAAGGTATGTTTGTATTTCCGCCAATGGCCATACAGATACACCTACAAAGACAGAAAAACATAACTGATGACTCGCAGTTGTAGACAATCAGTCGCGCGAAAACGGCGGAGTCAGTTGAAAAAGAAATCGAATAAGCTTAGCAGCCGGTATTCCAGTGAAGAAACAACTTTGCCACATGCATGAATAGATAAGAATCTTTTCTTGATTTCCATGTATTTTTATATTGCATCAAAGATACTGTGTTTCTTATTTCTTTTTCTTTTCATACTTCATTTCCGACAACCCTCCCATCCCCCCACTCATCCACACACCACTAGATCTCACGGTCCGAAGTCGTTTTTGTAGTTACCGTCGTATCAGGGTCAAAAAGTGTTTCTGCAGTTATCGCAGTATCTGAAAAAGTCATCACACTTTCACCATCGCCAACTGAAGAGCCTAGGATTTTGTCAAATTGGCGGGAAAGAAGTTGAGCACTTGTCATGTAAGTGGATATTAGTTTTTGTAGGGGGGGGGGGGGGGGGGGGTGAATTCTAAAAGCACAAATTCGGGATTGTCGTTTTTGCAAAGCAACCGCAGTATCAGATACAACGGTAACTGCAAAACCAACAAAGTGTAGATCCAGTTACCGTGGTATCAGATTATACCATCATAGTTAGAGTTATTAGTTGACTTATAAGGTCCGGCCTTCTCGTGCTTTGCGCCCTGCCGGAGTTGTGTATATTTTTATTTTTGTTGAAGTAGGTATATCAATAAGTGAACTTGAACCTGAACCTGGCATCTTCAAAAACACAAATAATATACCCTACCTTTAAAGCTTCTTCAGTAGCAAACGCCTTTGAACACTGGAAACAGGGAAAGCTTTTGTTATCCACACCGAGGTGCCTCTTCATATGCGAGTCTAGAGCTTTCTTTGTTGAGATCCTAGAACGGAACAAAAAGGTTGCAATTATAATAACATTATACAGCCGAGAGGCCATGCAAGCGAGACGGAAAACGAAACAACTAGACTTACGTTGACTGGGCAACGTGAAGAGTTGCGGTAGCAACACGGTTTTGTTTCTTCGCTACAGATGAAACGCTAAGTTGCTAACCCATCGAAACAAAGAACACCATTTTTTCTTCAAGAAAACTGATGACAAATTCCTTACGACGGTCCAAGATACATTGATTTTCTGGCCCCTAACCAAAAAGGGTATAAGTTATTTCTTGTGCGTAAAAATTGAATTCTAGTTACATCAGTTGCGTTTTGATCTGAATTCTCAGTTCTCCGTTCTCGCTCCTGAATTCTCGATTCTCGTACAAATTACCGTTATTGCTCTTCTCGCTTCTCCATTCTCGCTTTTGACAAAAACACTAATTTCGCAGCTCATCTGTAACCCGGTACACCTGTTTTTGCATATTGAACACCCGCACTCTGTTGGCCAATCAGGGAGGAGAACGGAGAGAGGAGAATCGAGAATTCACTATCGGAGCGTTCGAGTGTTCCTCTCTATAGGCCTAGCCAACTATGTATTGATCTAATGCAAAAACAAAACGAACTTGAACTTGAGCAACTTATCGATTCTGAAGAATCGCGAGGCTTTCCCCGTTCTCGGTTCTGACAAAGACGCAAGAAAAGGAGAATTCGCTCCTTCTGATTAGTCCAAAAACGCGAAATAGGAGAATTGCGAGGAGAATTCGGATCAAAAACGCAACTATTGATAGATTACGGAGACGAATTTCCCCATCCTTATACAGTAGAGGTATGCTTATGTGAACAGTTACTTTAATGTGAACAAATGGTAGATTGAAGATCCAAAATACCTGTACAGGTGTTTTCAGCTGCCCTTCTTACCTACTTGGCTAACTGATTGTTAGCTTTAGACACAGCAAGTGCATGAAAATTGCAAAATCCGAAGTCAACAAACGTTCACATAAGCATACCTCTACTGTATGTACGAAAAACATACAAAAGCTCCATTAAGTTGCACATGTTTCTAACCTCTCACACCTGAAGAATTCTGTGCATAACATTCTTACTTGCCCATCTCTATCCGTGACGGACATGGAACTGATTTGTTCGTGCCCTCAAATGCGTCGGAACCAAGAAGGCTAGTAGGTACGCCCTCTACCAAAACATGTCAACCCCCATCGCCGAAGAAAACCATGGTGTAACAGCCGTCTGTTACTTACAAGTCCCTCCTTTGTCTCCCAGTTTTTATCCGATTTTTTGTTTGGTCAGTGTGTACCACACCACTGAAGTTGTCAACCCCTCGAAAATATCAAAATGGTGTATCTCATGAGGGAATTTCTCTACAAAAAAAAACAAGAGCTGTAAGCTCATATGGCACTTGCATGTGTTGAGATGTTTTGTTTGATCAAAAGTATTTTTCGACTTTGTGGTTAAAATGCGCACTTTAAGGGAGCTAGATAAAAAGTATTTTATTTTTGAACTTGGGTGTAATGATGCGCACTTTAAAGGCGCTAGAAATGCATCTGTATGCAAAACCCTTGAGGCAAAAACGATCACAGGCCCTTAGGGATCCTTGATGTATACCGTTTCGTCAAAAGTTTTTTTTTCGCTTTTCATTTCAAATGCGCACTTTAAGGGTGACAGAAATAAATTTTTAAGCAAAACCCTTGTGGCACAAATGATCATGGGTTGAGATGTATTGTTTGAAATAAAATACTTTTCGACCTGGCCGTTCAGATTCACACTTTAAGGGTGCTAGAACGTTATTTGTAAACAAAACCCTTGAGGCAAAAATGATAATGGGCTCATGGGGATCATGAAAATACGAATTTGGTTTAAAAGTATTTTTCGAAATTTGCAGTCAAGATTAGTACTTTAACGAATGGTCGGGTTTGGAAAGTGGCCATTTTTGAGTCAATCTTGTCAAATCTCTAATATTACAGCCAAGTTCCATCGTCCTAGATTATCTGGAAGTACCTTAAATCGTGATCACCGGAATCCCGGACCCCCCCCTCAAACTTCCCCACAGTCGCCGGAGCCAATCCGGTTCCGTAAGTGTTTTTCCAGAGCATCTGTTTGTCATTCCCACAAAGTTCCATCCCGATCTCACCAGTCTAAGTCGGTCACGTATTTTCGCCCCCCCCCCCCCCAATTGCTGTTGGATCTGTCCGGACATGAAAAAGATCAACAGAAACATGTCCTCTCTTCAATTACCAAATTTCACTCAAATCCGATCAGCCGTTTCAAAGTTACGCATGACTCAATATTCCGGATTCTCCCTCCCGTTACTCCCCCCACGGCTATCAGATCATGTAAATTTTTCTTTATAAGTCAGTTTGATCGGGTCCCTGATTCGCCTCCCAAGATTCGTCGTGAAAATCCCCAAAACCGCCATAACCGGAATTCCGGGAAAGTCCCCTCCAACCCCCCCCCCTAATGTCATGATCCATCCGAAATGTATAAACGATTTATCTGGAGCAGATGCTTGTTCTTCCCAGCAAGTTTCACTCCGATCCCTCCATTCTAACCGTTTCCCGATATTTCCGGTCTCCCCCCCCAACTCCCCCATAGCTGTTAAATCCGGCCCGGACTTCAATTGGGACATCAGAGGTATGTCATTTATTCAGTTATCAAGTTTCATTCCAATCCGACCACCCGCTCGAAAGTTACACAGTACTCCAACTTTCCGGATTCCCCAGACCTCCACCCCGCTAGTGTCCGGATCCAGTCCAAATGTATAAACGATTTATCTGGAGCAGATGCTTGTTCCTCCCAGCAAGTTTCACTCCAATCCCTCTATTCTAACCGTTTCTCAAAATTTCCGGTCTCCCCCCCCCCAACTCCCCCATAGCTGTCGAATCCGGTCCGGACTTCAAACGGGACATCAGTAGTGTGCCATTTATTCAGTTATTAAGTTTCATTCCAATCCGATCACCCGTTCGAAAGTTACACACTACTCCAATTTTCCGGATTCCCCAGCCCTCCACTCCCCCAGGGTGGTCGGATCCAGTCCAAATGTATAAACAATTTATCTGGAGCAGATGCTTGTTCTTCCCAGCAAGTTTCACTCCGATCCCTCTATTCTAACCGTTTCTCGAAATTTCCGGTCTCCCCCCCCCCAACTCCCCCATAGCTGTCGAATCCGGTCCGGACTTCAAACGGGACATCAGAAGTATGCCATTTATTCAGTTATCAAGTTTCATTCCAATCCGATCACCCGTTCTGAAGTTACACACTACTCCAATTTTCCGGATTCCCCAGCCCTCCACTCCCCCCCGGGTGGTCGGATTGGGAAACTGAATGTTTCCAAGTTAGTCCGATCGGGTCCCAGATGCTCCTGCCAAGTTTCATCGTCCTAGCACATCTGGAAGTACTCCAATTCGAAAAAGTGTGACAAAACTCCTTAATTTTCAGAATTTCCCCGGTCCACCACTCCCCCCCAGATGGTCGGATCGGGAAACTGATTACTTCTAGGTTAGTTTGGTCGGGTCCCTGATTTTCCTGCCAAGTTTCATCGTCCTAGCACATCTGGAAGTACCCTAACTCGAACATGTGGGACAAAAAAATTCGGACAGACAGACCGACAGACCGACCGACAGACGGAATTGCGATCGGTATATGGCACTTGAGCCAGAGGCTGCAAGTGCCATAAAAACGATGTGTGACTTTGAACAGCCCATCAAAGGAAATCGGTCAGCATCGAAAAAAGAATCATATCTGTCTTAGTTGAAAAGTTGATTTTCTTGCCGCAGGCAAAAACTATTGATTTTACTACTTAGAAGGGAGCAACGGATAATCCCCAACTTCTTTCGCAGTGAAAGAACTTTTAAAGATCAGGCGACATATCTGATACCAGTTATAATTCTCTATCCCATACGCAGAAAATAAAATGATTTATCCTTTCAATCGTCGACATCGTGACAGTTAAAAATAACTTTTTATAACTAGTCAGTACCGTTAAGCTATCTGTAACACTTCAGTATCACAATACTATATAAATTAACTCTACTCTACTAATAACTGCAAAACTGTCATCGTTGTTATTTGTTATCTCTTATCAACAGTGATAACTGATAGATTATGGATGAACTTTCTTACCTTCAAACGTACAGAAAACAAACAAAACGTTCACTAATTTGCACAAGTTTCTAATCATTCGCCCAAGAAGAAGACCGTGCTCTGACTACTGACTCTTACTTGCAAGCCTTTCTCTTTCATAGACATGGTTCAACCAAAAAAAAAGTCAGAAACAAATAACAGGTACACCAACTAGCAAAAGTTTAAACGCCTCATCGCCGAAGACGATTCTGGTGTAATAGCTGATTGTCCTTTACAAGTCCCTCATATGTCTCAGAAATTGGACCCGACTTCTTTTTCGTGTGTACTTTACCACTTAAGTTGCCAACCCCTCGAAACTTTGCAACGCATGACTTGATGCCTAAACATCGCTCAGAGAAGAAAGGCAGACAAAGAACCGACAACAAAGCACATTTTTTTCTTCTTCTTTGAATTTAATGTAGTTTACCTATCTATGTCATGTCCCCCCCCCCTCCCAAGTTGGTATTAGTTAGCTTATTCACCATTTATTTTGGACCCTCCCCCCCCCACCACAGTTAGGATTAGTTAGGTTGCTCACAGTTTGATCTAGCTGACCCCCCCCCCCCACTACAGTTAGGATTAGCCAGGTCACTCACCAATTAATGTAGTTGACCGAATTCTGTGTAGTTGCCCCCCACCCCCCTCCCGACTAGGTTACCCGCCATTTAATATAGTTGACCTATCTCGGTTCAGCCCCCCTCCCCCCGAGTTACGATTAGCAAGGTTACTCACCATTTTTTGCATAATTTGCAAGCTTCTCCCTGACCGTAGTGAAACTTTGCACGATGTCGCTTCGATTGGGTTTCATTCTCGAACGAAATTTCACAGAATTCACACAAAAGAGGCCCCCGCACGCGACTGTGGACTTCACAGAGGTGGATTGACAACTTCCGTAGGTTGTCGAACCTGAAATAAGGAAACGGTGGGACATCCAATAAATTTTTTCCTTTAAAGTTTAACTGAAAAGCCAACTTATTTGTGTGTCATTTAATTGGATACACTGAATTGTTTCGATTCTGTAAAGGGATTTTTTTGATTTTCCACTATCTGCTCTAGTTATGAGGCTCAGAATATCCGGCCGTCCCCACAGCGAAAATTCTACTATGACGCGGGAAATTTTAATCTCAACACAAATGCGGCTTTTCAATGGGCAGTGGTGAGATTGGCGAAGATTGCTTAGTGCCTGAACAAAAAAAAATGATAAATCTTTCCCGTAAGGCATACAACAAAAATACAAGCGCATAGACGCACCACAAATCACACGGAAATTCCACTATTTGAAATTCGGTTATTCGTGATTAGCGGAACAACCAAGTAACTCATTTTCAGCGGGTCTTCAAGACAATTTAAGTGAATAAGTGACGGGTAACTAGATTGTCCTATCCTAGCCCTTTTCGGTTAAACTTTAAACAAAAATTGTAAATATACAGGATCGGGGGAGATATTAGCTGCGTTTTTGCAGATACCATGGTATCTGTTACCACGGTAACTGGATTTGCAATTTGTCATTTTTGCAGTTACCGTGGTATCTGATATAGCCTACGATTGCTCTGCAAAAACGACAACTGCCGAAGTTGCGCTTTTCGAAGTCATCCCAAAAGAACAAGACCAAAGGTTTCGATGGAATCCCAAAATTTAATATTTATCAGACTTCTTGATCCAGACAATCGAATCTTGTACATTCCTCAGTCTTCGCCAGACCCCTATGTACTTCGGTTATGGCCAAACAACTAATCAAATGAGGTATCCAAGTTCAGATATGGATTCAACAAGCACATTTACTCGAACATCTCATCTCTAAACGACTTCAGAAAGGTCTTTGAATTATTATTATTTTTTTTTTTTTTTACCAAACTTCTCGTATTTTAGCAGCATTCCCGGCGAACTGCATGCAGAGCAAAAGATGAAGGGGCACTGAGAGCCGAACCTTTCAATCCATATTTCCAGGTTTTTGCAAATTTTGCCAGCTTATCGGTCAAGGAAATAAAGTTCAAAATTCGATGCAGCATATATCCTTATCTTCGATACCGAATCTCTAATGAACTTCAGAGACAACTTTGAGCTTCAACCAAATTTCCAGTTTTGGCCGACGTGCTGGTCAATCATTTGTCCGGCAATAAAACAAAGTTCATCAGATATGGATTCAGTGAGCCTCTTTGTCCTTTAAACGAATTTCGCATTAGCTTATAAAACATACTGTTTTTACCCTTAATCCGAAACCCCCTCCTCTGCCTCTAAATATAGGGCTAAAGGAGCCACCTACAGACTTTGGCCTGTACCAGTGAATCCTTATACGAAGTTGTAACAACATATATCAACGATTCAACCCCTTCGACACCCCCGAGAATCCAAGACCAAACGAATACGTTCACTAGGTTTAAACAGTCTTCTATCAAACCCGATTAACTTTGTGCGTATACATGCGACGGACGTCGCCATCCCTCATCGGTCCATAGATTAAACAAAGTGGCGTCACCCACGCGCAGAGCTTATGGCTTCTGTGAATAAAGGGGTAGGATAGGTACTCGAAAATTAAGCTTTAGATATGCGAAGTTCTTTTCTGGCCGATGAATAACAAATTGTATATTGTATTTTAGTTGTGTTTTATTTAATTCTTTTATTTTATTTTACATACTCCGCTTTTCAAATGGCGGGTCAGAAATAAATTACTTAATTACTTAGTTTTTGCTCCAGACCTGTAGTTGACGGCTGCGCTCCAACCTTAGTGGAAGTGTCGAATTTCACAGACCCTTTGTGCAACATTTAATTCTGCTGTACGCTTCGTAGCCTATTATTATTTTACTATAATCAGGCCTATACTTACTGCTGCTCGCACTCACTGCAGGAATGTAGAGTGGTGCTGTCCTCTTCGTCCCCCGTATTATCATCTTCCTTCGCCGTTGTTTCCTTACTCAGATCATTTACAAGCTCATCAATATCCACTATCCTCTTGTTCTTCTCTGAATGTTCAAGAGTCGTGTGCTCTTTCAAGTCCAAGCGACTAGAAAATTCCAGACCGCACGTCGGACATTCCTGCTGCATTCCTTCGTGCTTTGCGGTTCGGACAGGGATTGGGCCTAGGGATTTCCTCTTGCCCTCTCCCTTCGCTTCCCCTGCTCTGCGTTGCCGCTCCATATGTTCTGGCGACTGCTTGTGGATGTCCCGGTCTTCTCGAGAACCAAAGTAGAATTTGCAACCCCTGCACCTGTAACAAAAAACAGAGGTAAGGCAAGGTTTTTGTTTGTCCCGGGGACTCGCTCCCCGTGTTCTCGCGGGTCCCAATGGGCGAGGGGTGCTCCGATTGTCGTCACCATCATCAAAAAGGACTTCTTTCAGATTCGGAGGGGAATCAAATTTTGCTGGTGTTGGTGCAATCTAAAATTAATTGAAAATAAAAAGAATTGAAAACTGAACCGATAATGATAATCCGCGACTGTGTGATCGGGTAATTAACAAAACCCCTAAATCCTTTTAAACCGTTTCAGATTAGGCTATTCTTATGAGAAAACATAAAAAAAGATATTTAACGTAGATATTGGTTGGGTATTATACCATTACTAAAAATATTCGATCTTTCCAATCCCGGACGGTTTCCGATTGCAGATTGAATTTCAGTTGGGTTATTCGAAAATTGTTGCTAACAGGGGGAAATACAATCGGAAAGCTCTTGGCAAGCTATACTCTTTCTTCTGTGACCATTCTATTCTCTTTCTATCTGGTGTTTATCCTGTTTTAAAGAAAAAGGATATTAAAGCTATGCGATCCTCTTACTTTCGTTTCTTTAAATTTTTCTTTTTCTCCCTCCTTGGCAAACAAATTCAAAAATTATCAGTAAGTATATTCACTACCGGATTTTACGGAGAAATTGTCTGTTCTCCATAAACAAGAGCTGTAAGCTCATATGGCACTTGCAAGGGTTGAGATGTATTATTTGATCAAAAGTAATTTTCGACTGTGCGGTTGAGATGCGCACTTTAAGGGAGCTAGAGAAAAAATATTTTATCGTTGAACTTGGCTGTAATGATGCGCACTTTAAAGGCACTAGAAATTCATCTGTAAGGACGACCCTTGAGGCAAAAACGATAGCAGGCTCTTAGGGATCATTGATATATACGTATGATCAAAAGTATTTTTTTTCCACTAATGCGGGTAAAATGCGCACTTTAAGGGTGCAAGAAATTATTTTTTGCAAAACCCTTGTGGGACAACTGATCATGGGTTGAGATGTATCGTTTGATAAAAAGTACTTTTCGACCTTGCGGTTAAGATGCACACTTTAAGGGAGCTAGAACTTCATTTGTAAGCAAAACCCTTGAGGCAAAAATGATCATGAGCTCATTTGGATGATGGAAATGCATGTTTTGCTTAAAAGTATTTTTCTTAATTTGCGGTCATGATTGGTACTTTAAGGAATGGTCGGATTTGAAAAGTGGCGATTTCTAAGCCAATCTTGTCGAATTTCTAATATTCCAGCCAAATTTCATCGTCCTAGCACCTCTGGAAGTACCTTAACTCGCGATCACCGGAATTCCGGACCCGCCCCTCAAACTCCCCCCACAGTCGCCGGAGCCAATCCGGTTCAGTTTTGGACTTGTTTGTTATTCCCACAAAGTTCCATCCCGATCTCTCCAGTCCAATCTGGTCACGTATTCCCCCCCCCCCAATTGTTGTCGGATCCAGTCCGGACATGAAAAAGATCACCACATGCACGCCCTCTGTTCAGTTATTAAATTTCACTCGAATCCGATCACCCGTTCCAAAGTTACGCATGGCTAAATATTCCGGATCCCCCCTCCCTCCGATATCCCCACGACTATCGGATCGAGTGAATTTTTATTTACAAGTCAGTTTGATCGGGTCCCTGATACGCCTCCCAAGTTTCGTCGTGAAAATCCCAAAAACTGTCATCACCAGAATTCCGGGAAACTCCCTTCCACCTCCCCCCCTAAGTGTCCGGGTCCAGTCCAAACGTGTAAACGATTTATCTGGAGCAGATTCTTGTTCTTCCCAGCAAGTTTTACTCCGATCCCTCCATTATAACCGTTTCTCGAGATTTCCGGTCTTCCCCCACCCCAACTCCCCCATACCTGTCGAATCCGGTTCGAACTTCAAATGGAACATCAGAGATATGTCATTCATTCAGGTATTAAGTTTCGTCCCAATCCGATCACCCGTTCGAAAGTTACACAACACTCAATTTTCCATATTCCCCCGCACTGCACCACATATACAAACCCCTTTGACCCTCGAATGCACTAGCTCTTTCCAATGTTAACAGAGTGATTCGATGCAAAGAGTGACGTCACGCCGCGCGCAGACCTACTAGTGTGTAGAAAGGGGTAGGGGTTTTACAAAAACTACTAAATTCTCAGGATTCTCCCGCCCTCTACTCCCTCCACGGTGGTCGGATCGCGGAAGTGACAATTTGCAAGTTAGTTTGGTCGGGTCCCTGATATGCCTGCCAAGTTTCATCGTCCTAGCACATCTGCAAGTACCCTAACTCGCGATCACCGGACCGACCGACCGACCGACCGACCGACAGACCGACCGACAGACCGACCGACGGAAAAGTGATCGGTATATGGCACTTGAGCGAAGCTGCAAGTGCCATAAAAAGCTGTCCGAAAGGGCCTACGCGCGTCTTTCGCCCTCTCATGAGCTTATTCGTCTGTATCGACTCTTGAGTAGATTTTGTTCGTCTGTGTTATGTTTTCGCTAATTATGTCTTCTTAATTACTTTTGTACTCCATAGTTTTCGTCTTGTACGATTTGTGGGTTAAAAATAAATATTATTACTATTACTATGGTCAGTTTCCACAACGCGCAATCTTGTTACAAATGTTATCAAACTTCTGCAAGTGTAGAGCTGCGTATCCTTTAAAGGTCCACCAAGAACAAATAATCTGATCGAACCTCCGCCTCCCTATCTCTGTGATAAGACCATGAAGAATATTCTGATACCCTACCCGACACAAACGAGCGGAGGAAGAGCTACGCAGATCATCACAATTGTTATCTCTACAACAGCTGTATCTCGCTAAAACTCCGCAGAAGAATCTGAACGCCGTCCAAGTCGTCCTTTACAGCTGATTGGTTGTCTGCAATACTGACGTCACGTGTGACGCGCTGTAGAGCGGGTTCTCCACGCTTGCAAGGCATCCTAGTGATCCTACGGTTTTTCACCTCGTAAGAGCGAGCAACGGCGTAGAGGGAAGTAGACGGGTATCAACTCAAACCTCACAGCATGTACCTCTAGCTCCGCTCAGTTTTATCGGGGTATCCATTGTCGCTGCATGGGACCAAAGCGGAGGTTCTATCAGATTATTTGTTCTTGGACCACTATCGTCGCAATTTGCACACCAGGGGCATGCAGTTGCTGCATTCCAGTTCACATTTCCGGAAAGAAAAAAGGATCATTTCTATATATTTACTCTCGCAATATCTTTCCGCTGATGAAGCCCACCGAGTGTGTGAAAGCACACTAAGTATGTGAAAGCACACTTGATACAAACGATATCATTCGGAAGCTTTACACCCGCTATGTTATGTGATATTAACTCCCGGATATGTTAAACCTCAATTTGCGCAAACAAATACTGGCGAAGATACGAAGATCTGAAAAAGTTCAAGTTCAAGTTTTTTTTCAAGGTCAATGGGTTTATTAGGAAGACCTGAACAAAAAATGGTATCTCTGACTGGTTCATCACAAACGACGCGAGAGGCAGAGCTTAGCTGTGAAAAGACTCTCCATAGGAAGAGGTGCTCTGACTAGAGCAAAAGCATGAAAACAATTGAAGAGCTGATCGCACCAAGTTGATAATTCGCCTTTTATGGCAAATTGTGATAGGAGCACCCTGCTATACATTTTTGGGATCTTTCTCCTTGTGCTATCTGAATCTTCGCCAGACGAAATACTCAGTCGACAACGGTGATACTAGCTTACGATATACTAACTTTCCCAAACTTTAAACGCAATTATCTCGAAACTAGCAAAAAAAATTATCACCACTGTGCGCTCAGCTCTTCAATTGTGAAAAGAACGCAACAAAATGCGGGCTTGTGATGCCGCTTGTCAGAAGTACCAGGTTTGGGAATGTGAAACAAAATAGCCTCGACTTACGCGAAGTGCTGCAGATGATCTTCCCAATGATCGTAGTACTCATCATTGCCTTCTACTTCCTCTTCGCACCATTCACACACGAACACAGGGGGACATGAATGCTCACTTTTCGTATGCTTTTCAAAGTCTTTGGTACTCCCCTTGATCGTTTCATCACAGATGTTGCACACTCGATGCTTAAGAGCCGGTACCCCCTTAATACTTCCTATAAAAGACGCAACCCAGGCTTCCCTGAAACGTCGGCGTCTTATGAGACTCGAAAGGCTTTCGAGCTCTCGTTCATCCAAAGTTCTCCCGATTGCGGACTCCAGGAACTCCATTGTGAATTCGACTCCGTACCACTGGTCACCTGTTAATGACAATCACATAAAATTACGTTTCTAATTTTACGTTTCCGGATAGTCTGGTCAGCCTCAGTTGGCGATGGCGACCTTTGCGGATGGAACGTTGGCTGGCTTTTTGTAACTAGTGTCTAGCATCTGATCACTGATCACCCTAAAATACACTACCTTTGATAAGGCAGGACTTCTTCGACCGCCCACGGACATAGATTGTTAATGTTTTACGTTGACGATTGGCAGCTAGCCATTTGTAAATGCCCTAATTAAAATAATATGACTATTTTATTTATTTATTATCACATTTGGCGTTGAGCTTTTAGCTTGCCTCCATTTTGTTATCTTATTAACAAAAACCGTTTTCATTATATTTTCGACCACCTAACTTTGATTGCAAAAGGATGCTACAAAGACCTGACATTGAATGAATGAATGAATGAATATATTCCCAAAAAAGCCCTTAGGGCCATGGCGGGACAAAAATACAAAAAATAAATGAACACTCCACTCCAATTGTACCATTACAAATATTCCACTCGTAACTAAAATAACTAAATAACTCACAAACAAACTTTAACTATCCACCAACCACTTACCCTAAACTACAACTTTAACCTATCATGACACGTTCACGGTGCTCCATGGCGATCTTCAGAAACCTAGCCAACCGACGCAGCTCATGGAACACTTTACTCCCCATCAGATCTTTCAAATACCTCACTTGCAAAACCTCTTTACCAAAAACTTCTTTCCTTAGATCCCCTAACTCACTACAAAAACAAACCAAGTGTTCAACATCTTCATCTATCTTTCCACATAATGGGCAAAAATAAGGACCAGAACCGCACTTAATCCTACCAATATATTTTCTTCTTGCACCCACCGGTAGAGCATCTGCCCGAAAACTAACCATCCATTTCAACTCTTCTGGTCCTAAACCAACTTTGAAAATTCAATGAAAAGAAACTCCAGCCTCTCCAAAGCCGCCGATTTTCCAAAATGGTCGCGACGCTGATCGTTGCCTAATGGATAAGGTTTATTTTCCTTGAACACTCTCTGTCGGTCTAATCCCACGAATGGCAGAATTTCCCCTTAAAGTTTCACTGATAAGCTTATCGTTCTACTTTTCCACCAAGTTCATATATTTGCTGCATTCCAGTTCAAATTCCTCAGAAAACAGATCAACTCCTATACATCAACTGTCGCAAAGTTTCTCCCTTGTGAACGCACGCTGCCTAGAGCGTGTTCCACCCTACTTACCGTAGTTACTGCCCATGACGTCACGGATTCTAGCTTCTTGGCCTCAAGGCTGGAACGCATTTTTCCATTTCCGACAAAATATCGTGCAACGGCACGGGCTAACCGGGCCAATCACATCACACAGATTCACAGTTACCAAGCTTACTACGCTCCCGAGCGTGGTAAGCAAATAGCTACTATTTCGAGAAGGTTGGAACGGTCAGCGTAGTAACTTTTCACGAGGTGGAACGAAAATATTAGCTAATAGTTACTATTGTTAGAAGGGTGGAACTAGACCCTAATGTGCGCAACCTTGGCCAACACTGTCTCTGACTGTACGACGTGACAGGCGGTACTCAGTCGTGAAAAGACTCGCCATGGCCATGGGAGGATTTGGTTTTGCTTGAGAGTCAAAGCGCGAAAACAACCGAGCAAGGAAATTCGAAAACATGCGGAGTGGTAAAGGCGCATGTGGTTGAGAAGGGAAATAATAATTAGTACCAAGTTTCAGTTCAGATTTAAGCTCTTCTAACACAGGTCAGTGTCCTTGAAGCAAGCCACTGAGCAAGAACAATCAACGCGCCTTTATCCACCCAAAATTCCAAGCGTCGTGCCATCAGATTCAGCATTTGTGATTGACTTTAACGGGTGCTGCACCACGCGGCCCCCCACATCCCCTTTACGCAGAAATAGGGGGGCCGTCATTGCCAGAACTGTAACATCATTTAACGGAAGGAAGCACAACCTTGTGTTGAATGTTACGAAATTGTCGATAATGTTTATCAGGGCCGTATCCAGAGGGGGGGGGGTAGGGGGTTCGAACCTCCCCCCGGAAACCCACAAAAGTAATAGTTTTTTGTAGGCTTTAACCTCTGATCTATGTCTTTTTTGTACTTTTTGGTCCGACCCGCGGGACCCCCCCCCCCAAATAAATTCCTGGATACGGGCCTGTGTTTATGTTTTCTGTTTGTGTTATAATGTTTCACGAAAATATAATACTTAAAGCACACCTCGCACTATTCACGTTCCGATATCCGAAACTACTGAAATACTGTAAAACTAGGCTCTGCTTATAACAAATTATCCACGGCTTTGCCTATTATTAAGTCTTTTCCAGGCCCATTGACTTATAGCAAAAACAACGCAAATTTCAGATAACCGGTTTTACGCATCAGTAGCATGGTACCCGAACACTCGCCGGGAACATGATACGCATGGAAAATAGTGAAATGCGGCAAGTGAAAACCAGTGAGGTGTCGTTTAATGCGTGTTTAGAATGTAATATAAAATTCTGGTTTCCGGGATTAAAAAATTAACTGGTGCAATTACGGAAGTGGGCTGCATTGGCCTTAGGCTATAGGTACGACGGGTCCTTTAAAGTTTAACCGAAAAGGGCTAGGATAGGACAATCTAGTTACCCATCACTTATTCACTTAAATTGGCTTAAAGACCCGCTGAAAATGATACTTCGTTGTTCCGCTATTCACGAATAATCGATTTTCAAATAGTGGAATTTCCGTGTGAATTGGTGCCTCTCTGCGCTTTTATTTTTGCTGTATGCCTTACAAGCAAGATTTATCATTTTATTTTTGTTCAGACACTAAGCAATGTTCACCAATCTCACAACTGCCCACTGAAAAGCCGCATTTGTGTTGAAATTAAAATTTCCTGCGTCATAGTAGAATTTACGCTGTGGGGACGGCTGGAGATATTCTGAGCCTCATAGTTAGAGCAGATATAATCCCTTTGCAGAATCCAAATAATTCAGTGTATCCAATTAAATGACACACAAATGAGTTGGCTTTTCAGTTAAACTTTAAAAGGTCGTAATACACATATTCTCGGCATCCGCGTTAACAGCGCATCCATGCATTAAAGCAAAAAGAGCAAAAAAGCAGACTTACAATAAGGCTGCCATTGCTTCCATCTCACCGGACAAGTCGGCTAGTTCGACCGGAATCCGGCAATAACATGTTTTCTTGCTAGAATCTATCTACCCACCCCACAAGCGCCAAAGTGGGCTTTTCAAACTCACCAAGCAACTTCCTCGGACGGACCCCAGAGTCTTCACCAACAACGGATTCAATCGGAGGATGATGCTTTCGAATTACTTTTTTCTTTGGTTTTTCCTCAAACTCTTCGTCCTCTGGCTCTCGGTAGTTTCCATTCAGAAAAACGGTCGTGTCTTCAGATCCTTCATCGGGAATTAGTTCCACGCTTCCGTCGTCAGCTGTGATAAAAACGTAGCTTGTCGTATCTGGAACAAAAGGTGCGTTAAAGGATCTGTCTTACAATGCAATGGCTCCAACCATTCTTAAAACCAGAGTCGAATTTCATTTTTTTTTTCTTTTTCCTTTTGTCCTTTTGTCATTACTCCATGTTAGCACCTTGCGTGTTTTTTGGGAAATACAATAATAATAATAAAAAAAAAAAATAATACGGTACATTTTAACACCCTAACACGGTTTTTCTTATTTTCCTTGTTTCGTTAGCTTCGATGCGGATGATGCTGTCGACTGTCGTATACGAGAAGTTTATTTATCAATCAATCAATCAATAAGTATATTTCACATAATATTTCTGTAGAACAAAAATAACCTTGTACGTCAAAACAAAATGTTTTGAAAAATAAATAAAACAACGGTTAATGCAAAGTAAAAATAAACTAAGTGTCAAACGCTGCTTTGTTATAATCAGATACGAAATATGGTACAAAGGATTTTAAAAAACGCTGAGAAAACTTGAAATCGGGTTCTCTAAGGAGTTGTTTCTTCGCTACTTTTCTTTCTTGCCGCGTGTCGACGGTTGGTTCAGGAGTGTAAAATGGCGGTAGGATGTCGCGATGGTCTGGAGACAGAAGGAGGGAATATCCAAATGCCATGGTGAGATCGTGTCTCCTTTGGTTGAGTGTTTCTAGCTTTAGAATCTGCAGGCTAGTGTTGTAATCAACGTACATGTGACCGAGTACAATGCGGCAAGCTCTCTTCTGAAGGGTCTCCAATTGGTCGCTACATGCGTATTCAAAAACCGGCCGAACATACGTCTTGTAGCAATCCATCGCAATTTATCGGAAAAACAGTTTTTATGGCACTTGCAGCTTCGCTCAAGTGCCATATACCGATCACTTTTCGGTCTGTCGGTCGGTCGGTCGGTCTGTCAGGCCACTCATCTCGAGTTACGGTACTTCCAGATGAGCTAGGACGATGAAACTTGGCAGGCATATCAGGGACCCGACCAAACTAATTTGGAAATAGTCACTTCCCCGATCCGACCACCGTGGGGGGAGTGGAGGGATGGGGAATCCGGAATATTGACGTATTTATAACTTTTGAACGGGGAATCGGATCTGAATGAAACTTGATGTTTGGAAAGACCTTGTGTCTCAGATGTCACATTTCAAGTCCGGAATGGATCCGGTGACTTTGGGGGGAGTTGGAGGGGGAAGTCGGAAATCATGTGACATATTCAGAGTGGACGGATCTGGATGAAACTTGGTGGGAAGAACAAGCACAAGCCCTAGATACATAGTTGACAAGACCGGACCGGATCCGAGCACTGTGGGGGGAGTTGGAGGGAGGGTTCCGGAATTCCGGTGATCCCGACTTAAGATACTTACACATGTGCTGGGTCGATGGAACTTGGCAGGCATATTAGGGACCCGACCAAACTAACTTGGAAATTGTCATTTCCTCGATCCGACCACCGGGGGGGATGGAGGGAGGGGGAATCCGGAATGTTGACGTATTTATAACTTTTGAACGGGGAACCAGATCTTAATGAAACTTGATATTTGGAAAGATCTCGTGTCTCAGACGTCACACTTCAAGTCCGGGATGGACCCGGTGATTTGGGGGGAGTTGGGGGGGGGGCGGAAATTGTTTGACATATACAGAGTTGACGGATCGGGATGAAACTTTGGGGGAAGAATAAGCACAAGCCCTAAATACATAATGACAAGACGGACCGGATCCGAGTATAGTGGGGTTACAATTTTCAGTACAATTAGAGTACAACTTTCACTTAAACCGAGTACAATTTTCACTTAAGAACAGTCGGATTTTGCTTACAAATGATCACAGCAAACACACGCATTGGCGAATTCCTACTTTCATCATTTTACCAAGCCTTGCAAGTGCCATATGAGCTTAAAGCTCTTGTTTAAACCTTTCCCTGTTTCAGCTAGTTTTTTTCAACCCCTTGGTAAAAAAAAATAACCCCTGATTTTATGAGACAAGCTTCCGGGCATATGGTTACTACTTGTGATCAGAAATAACTGACGCGAGGCATAATGGTTTCTGAAGAACTTGAACTGGGACAAGTTCTTTTACTGCATGACCAGAACGAAATCCAAGGTTGCGTTCCACATTTGCTACAATTTGGGTTCCTTGGAGACAAAGCTGTTAGTAGTAGGTTATGATTTTCTTTCCTTGGCGCTTACAACCATTAAAGTTTTCATACGGTTCACTGCACGAAGGCATATGAAAGAAAAAATTAGGCCTATTATCACAGTTACCTTTCCAGAATTCAGGTTATAACACTGATATCCTTGCTTAAACAAAGATGCAATTTCTTTATCGTAAAACTGATAATATCCTTATCCACTACAACTTTTCCTCTTTATCCTAAAAAAACATGACATGATCATTTTAGTTTTTTATTTCTTTTTTTTTTTAACGTAGAAATACTGATATTTCTGTTCTTCATTTGTTTCATATTTATGTATATATATTTGACCGCGCTAAACGGACACGTCAATTGAGTTTTCTGATGCTTCTTGTCCTCAGGTTAAGCTAAAGAAAACGAAATTTGTGAAAACTCCTGGCTGGATATTCGTTTGTCTAACTGTTTGATATGGTTATCGGTGGAATGATTAATACATTTTGTCTTGATCTGAAACGTTCTAAACAAACGTTTGAAATGCTGGACAAATTTTCGTCAGGGAGAGGATAAGCTAACTTACTGGTGTCTTCCGGCTCTTCATCCTCTGCATCATCCATGTCAATCTGAACTGTGTACTCCCCACCATCTCCAGCCTCTTCTTCATTGCTTTCCTGCCTCCCAACCTCTTCCTCATCAAGTTTTATCCCAACAAGGTCAACAACCGTCGATTGACTAATCCTTGCTTTCTTCTTCGGAGGAGGCTGTGAATCCTGATTGGTGAACTGACCCATTTTATTGCTGATCACAGATGGATCAAATATCTGCTTGGGTTTGGGCGTACGCTTGGATCTGCTCTGAGTGGGTTCGGGTTCGACTTTTGGGGTAGGCGCCTCTGTCACGCTAGGTTTTCGCGGTCTGCCTTTTTTCTTTGGAGTCTTTTCGGGAGGTACGGCCAATGGATCCACTTCCACGGGCTTCTTTAATTTAGGCCTACCACAATTTTTTTGATGGGCTGGAGTGTCACTGGATTGTTCCTCACTTTCTGTTTCGTTTGATGGCTTGTCAGTTCCACCTTCACGTTCCAACTTAACATCAACAATGTACAATGAATTCATTGCATGGTTTGGAGTCACTTCACCGGCATCTTTCATTCGTTTTAGTACAACTGCACACTCCTTTACAGGTGAATCCATTATTCCCGATTCGTTCTTAATCTGTTCCTGGATCTCCTTCGACTTTTTAGACAAAGGTTTCGGTTTTGAGGACTTCTCTCTGTTTACTTTCTCTATTTCACTAACACTACTTTCAAACTGTTTCTCTCTGATTTTCGGTGATTCTTCCTTCAGATCGTTTGGCAAATCGGTCTGCTGATTAGGTTCTTCAGAGACGGCTTGACTCAAACTCTCTGTCTGTGATTCATGTATCCCGTCAGCTTTCTCTTCTAGAGTCGTCTTACAGCGACACAACCTCAGATCCTAAAATTTAAAAAAATAGTAATGGAAACACATAGCTTTCAACAGTGACCCAACTCAACTTTCAGCAAACACCATAAGGTAAGCAACATAAGATACCCAGATTTCTTAATCCTAACCTGTTCTTCAGCTCAGCTTTTGCTTTTTGTTCCATAAAACTAGATAAGATTTCCGGCTCCAAAAATTCCCATCCTAAATAGCAACTATTTTCAAGCAATAAAACAAAATAAAAGAAAACACATAATTATTGGGGTATTCAAAATTTGACATTTTGAACTGGTGAACACACCATTGCTAATTATTCACAGATGATTCATCATGTTCATCACAGGGATCTGGGAATCCCAGCGTGGCGGAACTGCAGAATGGAGAGCCAGGCGATAAGAAAAGGGGTTGAAGACTTTGCATTTGACAAATGAAGGAAGTGAAAGTTTGTGCATTTCTGTCATTGTTTATCACAATTTGGTGGAAGTAAATGCTTGCATGTATGAAGAAATAATGAGCAGATTCAGATCCAAGTGAAAACGGCGTATTTGGAGACCGTCTTCAGAACTGGATTGTGGCAATAAATAAAAACGAACGCTGATGACATATAGTTCAGAAGATTTGGTTGGTTGACTAGTCACAACAACCCTAACCATCAGGACACAAGACGGATTCAAAAAGTGAACTGAAGGACTCATGCGCGAAACCACGGAGAGGGGGCTGGAGCACCCCTGTAGCTGCGGCCGGAAAAATAGTCACCACCATCAAGAGGCTACATCCTTATGAAGTGCAATTTAAGGTAATGGAGCTATACAAACTTCTGGCAGGCTCTGCTGGGCTTGAAAACATTTGTCCAGATACACCTTCCATCCGGTGATTGCATTTATACAGTCAATGCAAACACACTGAAGCACATCCGCAGGATCCACCTGTAAAAACAGATAAGTCTAAAGATGGCATACTTACTTGTATAAATAAACATATGGCTAAAATAAGGGTGTTAAGCGTCTGAAGGAGCTGTCCCCGTTACTTTGACTGACAGGAAGAATGGACATATTCTTAATCCAGAAGAGCATGCTGAAAAGTGTGACAAAGGTGATTTTTTCAAATGTGTATTGAGTGTTGTAGTTTAATGGAATGAGACAATGGACCCCAAGTGGCTGACATTCAACCTGCTTTCGTCTACCCACCATAGTAATAATAAGACTGCCATGCAACATTTTTCAGTTCATTACCGATTTAGAAAATGTAACTAAACATATAGAATTTTATCTAACAAAAATGGTACTACTAATAGTCTACCTTACCTACCTTACCTTAAGGTAAGGTATGTAAGGTAGCACTTTAGAGACCAAAAAGCCAAACTGAAAAGAAAAAAGGAAAGAGACCTGTGCCTATTGCTACTTGTGAATGCTCTCAAACAAGCACTTAATAAGCATCTTGAAAATGTCAAATTCAATTATGTTATTGTTCAAATTTTGTGGACAATTGCTAATGGACAACATGCTAATGGTCTGAGCCTGACAAGACTAATCTGTTTTCTCAGATTCTGCAGATAGCATTTAGAAAGCTCCTTTTCTTAGCCTTCTTTTTGTTTAGTAGAAATTTTGCCAAACTGTTTTACTCATGAGTTCACATAGAGACTGTGTGTCATTACGTCATAGGGTGAGTTGAGATAGTCATGTGCTAGCTAAGTTGGTTGAATACTTGATTGAATACTGAATATAAAAAAGTTGGAACAGGTCAATTGAAACATAAAACACATTTGCCTGAGAGCAAAGATGTTACGAGTAAAGTAAAACTAAAAGTGTGTTGAGGTGGAAACTGCCTTTTTAGAAAAACCTTAAAATATACAATACCTTCACAGAGAAAAGACTGTTGATAATAGGCAGCATGGGCTCCGGATCCTGGCCATCCGTGATGACAATAGAGGTATCTGGTATCAAGTAGAGCGTCTCAGGTTCAAATATATTGCAGCATAGCTTGCAAATCGTTCGAGGATCCACAATACTCCCCATACTGAAAACAAAGAAAGTTTAAGTGAGTATGCGACTCTGGGTCTGACTAGCAAGTGATTGACCAAGTAAGTCAAATTTTTTAGAAAACCAAAATTTCACAGGATATAAGGGAGAAAACGAAAAGAGGGAAAGAAAAGATTTAAAAAGATATATAACCTGCCAGTGTTTTGTGATGCCCTCCCTTTTCTGCCCTGTTTTCAGCTTTATTTTCCAGAGAACTTTAGAAGTTACCCAGCAATGGAAAAGAAGACAAATGAAGAACACTCTGTGTTTTCACAAATAGGGGATAGTCGGGTAGTAGCCAATGACACATTTTTTTTTTTTTTTTTTTCCCTGAAATTTGTAGCCTATGTTTGTTGCCAAATTTTTGGCAGCACATACTGGGTTCCCTATAGAGTCTTTGGGATTTTTTTCATTTTTTCTCTCTCACAGTTTTTCAGTAGTAGGGTTAATTCTGGACATGGTCACTGTGTCATACTACCTGCCGGTGGAGGGTAGTATTACAGACCCTGGGTTCAGTATGACAAAGCTTTGATTTTTGCATTTTCTTATTATATTTCACCCTGAAACTTTCATTGAAGAAAAAAAAAACTTGTCTCCCTCCACCCCCCATGGGTGACTGAACCAGAAAAACGAATGTTTCATACATTTTATTGCATATTATGAGTCTAAATACTTATATTACAGAAGAAACAACAGAATCATCCGAATACAGTAGAAATACATGTTAAAAGGTCAGTCAGGTACTATTACACATGTCATACAAGCAGACAAAAAGTCTGTCATACTACCCGACTCCCCCATTTTTTACGGGATCTGAATTTCCTCCTAAATTGTGTGAATATCCGGCAATTTCTCAACTGCTTACGATAATTAAATACCTTACCTAGGTCCATGCAAGAAATGGTTATACTAAGTTATAGCACCTTATCCACATGGGAGTTCATATTAAGACAAAAAAATTACTTTGAGGGTCAAAAAATATGTTTTTTAGCATAAGTTCTGAGTCATTAATTATTTTTTATTGAGAACTCATTTTCTAGTTCGTATAGTAGATGTTTCTTAGCTGCTGCAAGCACAGATGAATTAAAACCAACAGAACCAATAGTTCCGAGAGTGTGTCATACTACCTGCTGTGTCATGCTACCCGACTCTCCCCAACAGGATACCGGTACCTTGTTATTGGCACCACACATATATTTATGCTAACCCCTAGTAAACTTGTGTATATAGAGATTAAATCGTCAGGATTGCATGTAGAACCTCAAAACACATCCATTCTGACTTAACTAACGAATATCAAATGTCATCCACTAACTTCTATTTCTTCTTTAAAGAACTGCCCGACTAAAAAGCCGAAAAGATGCAAATAGGCTACATGCGACAGAAAAACACTGGAGCAAATACTCACGCTCAGGCTATTTGGGTTAACATGGTAGCATCAATCTGGAGTAAATGAATCTTAGACAGGGTAGTCACAAAAAGCGCTACCGGCAGCTGCCATTGCATTTGGTTGGCGTTGCTGTGTGACATCATCATTCAAACAAATATTTACTGCGCCCAATTACGCGATTTTTTTAACACATGCCCGGCATGCTCACTCATCAACCAGAAACTAGTTCTGCAAACCAACAAGCCAACCAACCACAAAAACCAACCAGTCCACAAACCAACCAATGTTAAAAAATCATCACTCAACCAGCGAATCTACAGGAGCATTGCAGGAGCATTGGCACCTTTTTCGCTGGACAATGCAATTTAAGGTAATTTAAGGTAAAGGTAAAGTTCAGGAGAATCATTTTCCTATGACCAAAAGATCAGAATTTGAAAATTATTTTTTAGTAGCTCGGCTACCCTATCTTAGATTTAGAAAAGGTGCAAAAGAAAACTTGGAATGGAAGGTGATGCAAAAACAATTTGGTCATGGTCAGTAGGTGTTCAGAAGAGTTCAGAAGAAAGGCATTTGGGACTGCTGCACCTTCATTCAACGAAAATAGAAAAAATATTAGGTTGTAGAGAATAATTAGACCTTTCAATCATTTCAATCAAGCTGATCAAGGCCTAATTAATTTCCAACATTGGTAAGTGTAAGTGTAGAGCAGCCAGCAGGTGACACAAGTGTAGAGGCTGGAAAGAAATAATGAGAGTTGCATGCATATGTTTCATTCACGGGGTGGTACAAATAGCAAGGTATCCTGTACTGCCAAGAACATTAATAAACCCAGATTTCAAGACTGCTTATTAGCAGCTAAGTCATAAGTTAAGGCATCAAACCAGTTTTTAAAGCAAAAGCCTACTTTACTCCTGAACATAGAAGAGAAGAAACACCTTCCAAGTACGTTTTTTCTCCGGCTCCACAAACAACCACAATAGTTGCATTTTTGTTCGACTTTTCACTCGCCTTTTTGTCGGCTTTTTACTTTTTTTGCGTTTTCGTAAAATGGTCCTACTAAGCACTGTTTGACAATTTCCCGTCTTTGTCAAAAAGCCAAAAGGCAAACGCTGACTTTCGCTTTTTCCCTCGGCTTTTTGCAAAAAGGCTAACTTGGTATGTGACGAAGTTGCGCTCAGTCTAGTACACTAGGCCCTTTTTTGATACCCATTCGCAAACGGGGTGGCATGCCCCCAGGTGTGAGTAGGGTACTTATACGTATGTGTACCCCTTCTTCCCCAGAGGTCTACCAGTCTACTACACTTTCTAAATCAAAATTAATTACTGCTTACCGACTGCTTCGCAAGGTCTAAGGATTACAGCAATGAATAGCCCTGCTTTAGAGCTAAAAAATGATGTATTTTGACCATTTTTTTGTAGCTTATAACCAGGTAAAAAGAGGCGCCAAAATGGAGAGACAAAGATCGACACCAACTCATGAAGAATCGACGGGCCGTCGTGTTTACAAAGTGCAGTGCACCACCTGGCGTTGATATGCGCAAGGTTGCCAGATGTTAAGTTGCGTTTTGGTCTAAGTTTTGTTCGTTGTTGGCTTATGCTACGTTTACACCTGCGTGAATCCAAGCGTGTTTTGAAAAACGAGCGTATTTTACGCACATACTTGTGCTTGAAAAAGTCTCTAGCAACACGGACGTATCAGAGAAATCGGTCCGTTTTGTATATGAATACGTCTGATTTTCTGGCTCAAATACGTGCGTGAAGTACGTAATACGTTTACGTCGTAAACGTACTTCGGCTTGAAAAGATCTCTAGCAACACGGACGTATTTGAGAAATCTGTCTGTTTTGTATATGAATACGTCTGATCTTTTCTGGCAAAAATGTGTGCGTAAAATACTCTCGGATTTTACCCAAAGTATAAGGTCGGGTCTTCACCTTCCGGAATCTGGGTTCCCAGATTTTACGAGATTTTTTTTTTAATTTCTTCTGCGATTCCGGAAATCTGGAAGTTCAAAAGCCCCTTTTTCCGGATTATTTTGATGTACTTTCGGACCGGTTCATATTCCAGATGCAATTTACAGAAGAAGTCAAAGAATAATCTGGAAGCCCGGATTCCGGAAGTTCCGGGATGTGAAGACCGGACTTAAACCCACGATTAGCCGGTTCCTTAATTTCCGTTTTTAAACGCCGCCTTAATTTTTTCTTTTTACTAATCCGTTTTACGTTTTGCGAATCCAGGCGATCCTTGCGCTGTTGACGTGTTTTCGACAACTGAAGCAAACTTCGAACTAGCTCACGAGACCTTTGAGTTTGAAGGTAACTTCGAACTTTGATCAGAAACGTAACTATGAAATGTCACTGTGCGATTAGAGACTCGCCGCAGCATCTTGCGAGTGCCAGACGAAGCAAAAGTTGCGTTTTTTATCAAAATTTTGTTCGCCGTTGGCTTAGCCGTTTGCTCAGTTTCCGTTTTCCAACACCGTCGAAGATCACCGTTTGCTTAATTAGCATTTTTACGACTCCGGCGATCCTTGTCCGGTTGACGATTCAAGCAAACTTCGAACTTGCTAGCTCACGAAGTTCGACGGTCAGAGTTTGAAGGACAAAGCTACTGTGACTGGCTACCAAAATGGTATTTAATAAGTTACGTTTTTTGACTTGCATGTCGTTGGTTTGGTATGCACAGTACCGACTGGAATTTTACAATCATTGAAGAGGCATTTTTGGAACCAAGACCCAATTAACAAATTGATGGAACCAGAACTTGAACAAGTGCTCTGCAGTGACAGTAAACTCATATTTTTAACCTCGCGTAGTACAGTATATTTCGCAAGCATATTTTCGCGTATCCTCAACATAGGAATTCGCTTCATTTTTCAGTATGTTTTTTTATAGCTCTTTCTCAGTTATAACCCTGTCCGTGTGGCATTGTCAATGTGATAAAATTTGTCGAGGCTTGGCAAAGACGTCGTAATGAGTGTTTGTATTTTCCTAGGTCTGGATGTGTGAGTGATTATGCAAAAGAAATAAATATTTGTCATACACTGACATGAATCGAGTCAAATTTCCGCATACTCTTTCGTTTAATTAGTCTAAAACGGAATTCATGGTTTTTAATGGTCGTACTGAAGTGGATATCGGCTGCCATCCCGTGTAACCAATGGAGTTTCCAACTTACTTGGGCCTACCATTTGGAACCAGACTCTGTGCCACCAGTTCGCTTCAAAAAGTGTTATTTTTTGAAACAGCGCGTAAAGCATATGGAATCCTTGCCTACGATTTAATAGATTTGTTTTAGCTTAAATGTACAACTCTTTTATGGTTCAACAAGTCACGATTTTGCCCCTTTTTGGAGGCTATCCTCTTGCTCGGACATCACAAATTTATTCGTTAATCTTTTCACGAATGTGTAAAATGGGCTATCTGTCGAGGGCGAACCAAGATGAACTTCAAAATCTATGCTTGGGGACGTTTATTTCGCAACGGAGACGTTTCTATTGGAGACGTTTCGCAGACAACCCCGTCTTGCCTCCTAGAGGTGTCTCTGAGACATTCGATTTCGGTTCTGCCCTACTTTAGTTCTGGCCTACACTAGCCGAATAAAAACGTATTAGCGATCTTGTCACAATAACGTTCCCACTCTTCCGCAAGCCATACTCATGCTCAAACTCGTTTCCCCCTTTTCAATCCAACACGATTGTCCGCTTCAACTGACCCTTCAGCTCTTTAAAGATCACGCAATTACTCTTTAGTCAAAATATACTATTTTAGCGCACACCAAAGAGGCAAGGCAGCAGGGATTTCTACACCTTGCAATAGAAGTGAATAGCCCCTCGGATCCCCCCTTCCAGTGGTGAGAAACATTTCGCACCCGTGAGAACTCAGTGTATCTCGGAGATGCACTAAAGCATCGATTTTTTTCAGTAGAACTTACCACATACTTCGAACATAAACAAAGGATTCACGAAACTAGAAGAAAGACTCACCTGGCACATTGTATTTTGCTGACTTTTCGTTTACAAGAAATTGCTTTTGGTTCCACAAATCCTTTTCAGTTTTTTTTTCGAGGGGTACCAGCTGTATTTTTTATTGAAGCTTTGTTCCCCGTTGGCTTAGCCGGTTGCTGAATTTCCGTTTCCAAACGCCGTCGAAGTTCACCATTTGCTTAATTTATTGTTTTTTATGACTCTGGCGATCCCTGCCGGTCACTGCTTCGTCGAACATTTCACGTTACAGGCAAACTTCGAACTTGCTAGTTCACAGAGTTTGAAGGACAAAGAAACTGTGACAAAAGACGAGAAAAAGCAACTAAAGGCGATAGAGCTATCCAGCGGTGATAGATACAAGTTGTATTTTTGATCAAAGTTCCAAATTACCTTCAGATTCCAACTCAAAGTTCTTTGTTTAAATACCGTTTTTTGTCACCGGTCACAGTTTCTTGTCCTTCAAACTCTGAGTGACCGCCGACTTCTTGAGCTAGCAAGTTCTAAGTTTGCTTCAATCGTCGAAGAAACGTCAACCGCGCAAGGATCGCCTGGGTTCGCAAAACGTAAACCGGATTCGTAAAAAGAAAAAATAAAGGCGGCGTTCGAAAACGGAAATTAAGGAACCGGCTAATCGTGGGTTTACACTTTGGGTAAAATCCGAGAGTATTTTACGCACGCATTTGAGCCAGAAAATCAGACGTATTCATATACAAAACGGACCGATTTCTCAAATACGTCCGTGTTGCTAGAGATCTTTTCAAGCCGAAGTATGTTTACGTATTTTACGCACGTCTTTGAGCCAGAAAATCAGACGTATTCATATACAAAACGGACCGATTTCTCTGATACGTCCGTGTTGCTAGAGACTTTTTCAAGCACAAGTATGTGCGTAAAATACGCTCGTTTTTCAAAACACGCTTGGATTCACGCAGGTGTAAACGTAGCATAAGCCAACAACGAACAAAACTTCGACCAAAAACGCAACTTAACATCTGGCAACCTTGCGCATATCAACGCCAGGTGGTGCACTGCACTTTGTAAACACGACGACCCGTCGATTCTTCATGAGTTGGTGTCGATCTTTGTCTCTCCATTTTGGCGCCTCTTTTTACCTGGTTATAAGCTACAAAAAAATGGTCAAAATACATCATTTTTTAGCTCTAAAGCAGGGCTATTCATTGCTGTAATCCTTAGACCTTGCGAAGCAGTCGGTAAGCAGTAATTAATTTTGATTTAGAAAGTGCAGTAGACTGGTAGACCTCTGGGGAAGAAGGGGTACACATAAGTATGAGTACCCTACTCACACCTGGGGGCATGCCACCCCGTTTGTGAATGGGTATAAAAAAAGGGCCTAGTGTACTAGACTGGTTGCGCTCTCCTTTTGGCTTTTGGCCTCGCGGCTTTAGTGACTTTTGTCTTTAGTAAAGACTTTACCCAAAAATTCAATAAAAGGTGGATTTGACTCAAAGTGATAATCAGTATTTGGAGACTGTGTCAGATTTTAAAGATTAAAATTTTCAGTACAAATAAAATACAAGTAAAATGGTATTTGTCAAAATTGTGTTTTTGTCCAAGAAAAGCGAAAAGTCCTTAGTTGTAACGGGGATTTACAAGAATGCGAGAATGTTAAAACAGGCCTGAAAAGCCTAAAAGCTAAAGCCGAAAAGGGAAAGGCAAAAGCCGAACAAAAACGCAACTAATGCTTACCTTGGAAGTGGAAAAGGCGCTCTAATTCAAAATTCCCTTGGAAAGAAATTTCGTTTTCGTTGTCTTCTTCTTCTTCTCAAGCTCATTCTAATGTTTGCTAACTCTATGTCCCTGGTATCTTTCAGCGCGGAGAATTCAAAGTTGTTTCTGGCAATCCTCCTCCTAGGACCAAAAACCTTTTGGTCATCCATTACATCTTAATTTAGCTTTCTCTGAGGTGCGTTTTATTTACGATCCGAGGGTCCGCTAGCGGGTCACTATGACGTCAGCATTTTGCCGTTTTATTTGAGCTTGCGAGCGTAAATAAAACGACATTAGGTGCGTTTTATTTAGGTCCATTCGCCCGCGCGGGTCACTAAAATCGTTTTATTTAGCGAGTGGGTGACAGATGACGTCATAGTGACGTCACGGTTTCGCCGTTTTATTTACCCCAGCGGACAGTTCGTCCGCTAGCGGACCATGAGACACCCGCTGGAAAAGTGAGCGGGCGATCGTCAGGAAATTACCATTTGGCGCCAAGTTTGAATCGGTCCTGATAACTTGACCGAAACTTGCTCCGAGATCATTTATGTCGTTTTATTTACGCTCGCAAGCTCAAATAAAACGGCAAAATGCTGACGTCACAGTGACCCGCTAGCGGACCCTCGGATCGTAAATAAAACGCAGCTATTATGATCTCGGAGCAAGTTTTGGTCAGTTATCAGGACCGATTCAAACTTGGCGCCAAATGGTAATTTCCTGACGATCGCCCGAGGTGCGTTTTATTTACGATCCGAGGGTCCGCTAGCGGGTCACTGTGACGTCAGCATTTTGCCGTTTTATTTGAGCTTGCGAGCGTAAATAAAACGACATTAATGATCTCGGAGCAAGTTTCGGTCAGTTATCAGGACCGATTCAAACTTGGCGCCAAATGGCAATGTCCTGACGATCGCCCGCTCACTTTTCCAGCGGGTGTCTCATGGTCCGCTAGCGGACGAATTGTCCGCTGGGGTAAATAAAACGGTGAAACCGTGACGTCACTATGACGTCATCTGTCACCCACTCGCTAAATAAAACGATTTTAGTGACCCGCGCGGGCGAATGGACCTAAATAAAACGCACCTCCGCTCACTTTACCAGCGGGTGTCTCATGGTCCGCTAGCGGACGAATTGTCCGCTGGGGCAAATAAAACGGCTAAACCGTGACGTCACTATGACGTCATCTGTCACCCACTCGTTAAATAAAACGATTTTAGTGACCCGCGCGGGCGAATGGACCTAAATAAAACGCACCTCTGAAGTTACTTGATTGGATTGGATTGCAATCCAACTGAGGCCGAAATGGATCCAGATTTGAACCCTAAGTGCTAGTCATTTGAAGGAAGGAAGGCACTACATTAGCTGAACAACGCTCGGAGATATCATCTAACAAAGGGCTCACACACACACAAGTCAAACTCCACACATCACCCTTCAATGCAAGAAAAGAAAACAACAAAATCTTATTTGAATGGGGCCTCCATTATACTCCAAACCGCAGACTGTGCCATGAAAAGGGTGTCTTAAATTTCCATCCTCCCCATCACAAATCGCAGCTGCCGTGAGGGGATGAGCTATTGCACGGCTCATAAAAGTCAAGTAGACAGCGGGACCTGCCTGGCAATCGAGGAAGACGAAAGGAAAGGAAAGGCAAAAAGGGACCGAGAGCAAATTAAATTGGACCCAAAGCCAATTCAAGTTGAAGGAAGGTCGCTTCTCTGCATTTTCGACAAGATCAAAGTAGAATGGAACGATGCCGCAGCACCCAGTGGCTCGTCATTTTGGATGATGATGAAGGAAAGGAAGATAATAAACTTGCAAGAAAGGTAGAAGTACATTGTTTGCTATCCTCCATTCACCGTTCATCGAGTCTGCTTCCTGTCCTTTTTAGGAAAGTAACTTTTTGGGAAGCTTCGGGATGCTGGCAGTCACTGGCAGATGAATGAAGGCCTAGGCCCCTGTAGAACAAGACCAAAGGTTTCGATTGGTGAAAATACTATATTGGTCTTCTCTATCGAAACAATCAGGTCTTGTAGACTTTCTGTGTTCACCAGATCCTGTAAACATGTTGTTTTTTCCAGCTCAGATTACGGTCGTGGTCAGAATACGACAGGAATACCAATGCTGGCCGAAAATCGTAAGCTTTTCTGATCTAGCATTTTCTTTGTATGTGCACCACGAACTACTTGTCCGGTGAAAAAATTAACTGTAGATACGTATTCAGCATTTATTTTTCCTCTAATATCAATCTCTAATCACGCCAGACACAACTCTTACATATAGCCGATTTCCGGTTGTGGCCGGATTTCTGGCGAATTGCTTATCCGTCAAGGTTAAAATTTCAATCCCGTTAAAACTCGAAATGGGATCAGAATGTCTTCTCTCCCTGATATAGAATCTCTAATGAACGTCAGAAAAAAACTTCCGGATGAACTCCTTGTCCAGCCTAAGAATAATGTTAAAAATGGATTCAGCATGTTTCCTTCCCCTTAAAGCTTCAGCGACATTTTACGCTATTTCTACCCTCTGACAACCCCCCTAGAATACCCACTTCCACCCGAAGTCTCTTTTCATTGAAATTCTTTTGGATTTGAGTTACAGCTCTTTGGCCAATTTTCACGCGTCTCGGAAACTGGGCAGTGTTTCCACTGTTCGCAAGACTTTGGCTTTGTTGCCACTTCGGAGTGCTCCGTCGGACTGTCGTCGAATTTCAAATTGCTGAAACGCTCGAAAATTCAGTCATAAATTGGAGGAATTGCTTGGTTAGCAGCAGGGTGCAAATGAAGGATGTTAATTCCAGCCTGATGCTCCCCCACAAAACAGGGCAGTCCCCCTCAGCTTTTTTGAAAATCAGGGCCTTACAGCACAAGGACCACCACAGAAAGATACAGAAGATGCATTAGCCGAATATTTGTTTGCACCCTTCTCTCAATTTTGGCAGTTACGTGTTAATTTATTGTTATTTTTGGCTACACTGGTTTTAATTTCTGTCTTTAAAACTATATAACGGAAGTAGAGACTCAAAAGACGACAGGAGGGGTACCCAACCTCGAATTTTTACAACCTCGAACTTGGCCTAAAAAGGTTAATAGGAAAGCTCATTGCAGTCCTAACAAAGTCCTAACTGTCAAGAAAGACACCCTGAATGTCAAGAAAGACACCTCCACTGTTCGCAAGACTTTGGCTTTGTTGCCACTTCGGAGTGCTTTGTCGGACTGTCGTCGAATTTCAAATTGCCAAAACGATAAAAAATTCAGTCATACATTGGAGGAATTGCTTGGTTAGCAGCAGGGTGCAAATGAAGGATGTTAATTCCAGCCTATTGCTCCCCCAGAAAACAGGGCAGTCCCCCTCAGCTTTTTTGAAAATCAGGGCCTTTCAGCACAAGGACCACCACAGAAAGATACAGAAGATGCATTAGCCGAATATTTGTTTGGACCTTTCTCTCAATTTTGGCAGTTACATGTTAATTTATTGTTATTTTTGTCTACACTGGTTTTAATTTCTGTCTTTAAAACTGTATAATGGAAGTAGAGACTCAAAAGACGACAGGAGGGGTACCCAACCTCGAATTTTTACAACCTCGAACTTAGCCTAAAAAGGTTAAGAGGAAAGCTCATTGCAGTCCTAACAAAGTCCTAACTGTCAAGAAAGACACCCTGAATGACCTAGGGTAAATTTGGGACTGTACAGAAGTTTGCATGTAGTATTTTCAGGCCAAGTTCGAGTTCATATAAGTTCGAGGTTGCATACCCCTCCTGTACTTTCAAATCCAAATATCTGCACCAAGTCACGTTTCTCTTGCTGCAAAAATTGACATAATCAGGCATGTTCTCATTACTGGAGAGTGGAAAACCACCAACCATTTATTTACGATCTTTGTAATGTTTCAGTTTCAGTTATGTCATGTTTTTTTAGACTTTATCGTCCGACAGCACAGGATGTTTCTGTGTGGTTGACCTTAGGACACTACTGTAGTCAACTTATTACTGATTAGGTCATTATCATTATAAGGTTAGGCAAAAGGTAATATCCTGGTAGTCTCTTGTCCTTCTCTAATCGGGTATGCCATAGCCATGCCTCAGACCACAAAATAATGATTTCTAGTGCTCATATTTCTGATATCTTAGGCCTCCAGCCATCAATATCTGTGGGTGAAGCGGAAAGTGCCAATCATTCTAAAACATTTTGGCCAGGCCACGTCAATGACTGAATATTGTCAGTGAACTGAAATTCAGTGGCCTAAATAAAACAAGAAAATTACGTAACGATTTTCACTTTCCATAAAATTCATTAAATTTTACAGGTATAGCTGTTGGAAATGTTATAAGCCAATAAATCCACAAGATTCCTACAATAATTGATCCAACACAGCCCAGGATTAACTGTTGTGCTCCCGCTTCTACTACACTGGATCCATGCCCTCACAAGCTCATGCCTACAGCTATCTGTGCTAAAAATTGCTGACTGGTCTCTAACAAGGTTTCTGGTAAACAGGTGAGTGTTTACCCTGTAAATAAAACAGTAGATACTAGTTTAATATGTTACTTCTAAATTGGTCCTATTGAGTGTTGATGAACATGTTGAAAAGTAGGAAAAATCATCACTTGTGACATGTCAAGAGAGCCACTTCCTAAAACAATTATTTATCAGTGGATTGATTAATGTGTGGATTGGTAATTCCCCAAAACACTGTCGCTTCCTTCCTTCCTGTTTTCTGAGACCACTCATGACTCTAGTCTCCAGTCCTGCTAGTTTAATTGGTGCATAGTTTTGCCGTAGTTTTTCAACAAAAACCATTAGGGTGTCATTTATGTTTATTTTCAAACAGCTGCTGTTATAAATAGTAAAATGTTTAAAAAATCTGACAAAGACCACATCTCTAAAAGCCCTGATTGTCTGGACAAGTCTAATAAGTATTAACATTTTTGGGATCCCATTGAAACCGTTGGTTTTATTCTTTATGTTCTGGCATTTTTTCTATGCATATTGAAGCAAGCTTGTGTCGCTCAAAGTTTTATCAACTTGTCACGTTGACTGCACGCAACTATTGTGACACACTAGGCAAACGTTGGTCAGGGATGGGGGGGGACTATTACTATTGAACGCAATACATGCCGAGTTCCTACTTGCTGTCTGGTACTGTTCTGACAACATAACAAGAAACATTTTCACTTCAGCTCCTGAATAGCTTTATGGTTTTGTAGGGCTTTACGTAGATACTTCATGGATTCTTTCTTTCTAGGCAGAAGATACACTGGGCCTCAAAAGTTTTTCAAACTGCTATAGCCTACCACTCCCTGGGAAAAGGGGTCGGTCTGGTGTGCTGATCCAAAAATCTGAACTTTCCAGATTACTGTGAAGACACATTGATGTTTGTACATCGGGAACCAATTTGTCTATGATTATTGAAAGTTCCTTTGCAGACTTCATTGTTTTATTCAAGTAAAAAGAAAGAAAAACAAAACTGGGATCATAGCGTAGGCTTATATCGACTCCAAAAGGTGAAAGGCCTATATTTATAAACAGTGGCCTATCCGCATCTGTATCCTCCATGTCTGGTAGAAATTTTAGACAAATCAGAGCCACTACTTTGGAGATAAGCTACAGATTTTTTCTTCCTGGAACTTCAAGGCCCTTCCTGGACTACAGTTTAAAGCGTTTTTGTTTTCTGGAAAAATTTTACAAGCATGGCTTGTGAAATTTATACAACCGGTTCTGTTCATGGCCTCGGTGACTAAAAGAGTCAGAATGGCAACGGCAGCCTCCTCATATTTATCGAATCAGCACTTTTATGTACTTCCAACGGTAAGTGCGCAAATATAGCCAATGACAGCCACAATGTCTACCGGTTCAAAAGCATAAACAAAGCTGTTCTCTGTCAGAAGGAGAGCAGATTTATCTCTCTTCTTATTTCTGTGCATCTCAAAAGTATACAAGTTTCTATAGACAGTGGTCAGATACAGATTATGCTATGATGAGATCTAGATTTGTCTCTTTTTTTATAATTGGTGCATCTTTCAGTCAAGTGCAATGACCTAGTAACGACCAATTTTCTGAATTTTTGGTTCTAATCCTGGTAGAAAATGAAGAAGTAATTCTGAATTCAGGCTTAAATGTTCTGCGAAAGGTTTAGGCACCCTATTGCTACGATTCAGAACAGCCTATGCCAAATGCATAACTCTTTAGATAAGATATCTACCTCAGACCAGCGACCCATAAATTTCCTTTACAGTGGCTTGTCAAGAAGAGATTTCTGATGCTATGCTGACCGCACGGACGATAGTTCGAGAAATACCCACGGTCCAATCACTTTCAAGACCAGATAGACAAAATTTGGGATTGGCTGCTGGCGCCTTGAGGGAGGAGTTGCTTTGGCGCACACGTCCAATGAGGCAAACAAGAATGCAGATTCGACCCAAGCACAATTTTTGGAAACTGAATTTGGTCCGGTCATCCTAGCAATATAGAAGCATAGGAAATGACAGGCCCCCTGAATGGCAATCATTACAGGAAATTTATGGGTCCCTGCTCAGACTAAAATCATAATGCAGCTATTAAAAATTATTTTTGACTGGTCCTGGTCTCATTGTTTAATTTGAGTAAAGGCAAAATCTTGTTTGTGATTCTTGAAAGTTGCTTTACAGATCCTGTTATTCGATTGTATAGAAAAGAAACTACAATTATGCAGATGCTCTAGGGTCAAGGAAAGCATTGCGACAAGATTAGAATTTGAATAGGTTTACATAGACATGGTTTTTCGTTCTTCACCTGATTTGTTGGTGACTGGCTGCATTTTTATTCAGGGTGATTTTGCTCTTTCCGCATTTCTACCCTGCATGTCTGTTGGAAAGGTCGGCCAAATCAGAGCCACCACTTCGGATATAACCTACAGATTTTTTTGTTTGGGTCTTTAGGCCTTTCCTGGCTTCTTAGTAAGGACAGTAGGGTCAGTACCTAAAAGAGGTTGGTAAATAAAAGAGTGGCAATTGTAACTTTCTGAATTTTTACACCATCATCAACCATCATCAAATGGTAAGTGTGCAAGAATAAAATAGCCTAATTCCTCAGCCTACACACAGCTGTTCTCTGTCAGAAGGGGAACAAACTTATTCTGCATCTGAAGAATATCCAGGCTCCTGGAGCTGGTGAGGTACAGACTAGCTATGAGACTCAGATTGTCAATGTCATATGCCAAAAACCTAGTACCAGCATAGGATATCTTATGAATGTTTGGCTCTAATCCTGGTTAAAAATCAACAAGTATAGAATTTTGTTATATTTGTTCTTAAATGTGGTTAGACGTTATTTCACGCATTTCTCAACCATCAACGATATGGCTTTTTCCACGGTTCAAAAGAGCCTAGGCAGAAAAAAAAAATCAGAAAACAATAGAAGTAAACACCTCTCCCAATACTCCTTACCTTGACCTAGTTTCTTGCTTACAAAACAGCCAACCAGAAAGGGAAAAACAAACTTTGTCTCAGTGAACAGCTAACTCTTTCAGCAATCTTCTGTCACAAAATTAAATTGAGAAAAGTGTGTTTACATAAATTATTCCGATTTGTAAGAATCTCCTCCTTCCATTTCTTGTTTGAATCAACCTGCAGCAGTTGGGCACCAGATTTCTCCTGCCCAAGGTGAATCTCCTACTGAGAAGAAAAACAATCCCCTGTGTATTTGAGTTTCATGTGAGTCAGGTGAGCAAAGCTAGAGAAACATCTTTGAATATTTCAGTCCTAGAGACACTAAGAAACTGTAACATAGATCACCCCCTCCTTCCCCTCCACCCTACCTCTACAAATCAAATCAACTTGTCTGTTTTTTGGCCTATTTTTATAGGAGTTCTAGAGGTAGAGAGGAGGTGTGATCTCTGAGATATGTCTCTGAAGTGCGTCTCTAGGACTAGAATATCTAAAGATTTTTTTTTCTAGCTTTGCTTGTCTGACTCGCATGAAACTCTCCTACACAGGGATGATTTTTCTCCTCAGTGGGAGATTCCCCTGGGCAGGAGGAACCTCCAAAAAGTCTGCTGCTCCATTGTGCAGTGCTGCACAAGAAATCAAAAGATTCACCAGTTCAATTCAATTTATTTATAACCCGTCAAAAACAAGGAGGGTGTTTAGCCCTAGTGACGGAGTACAAGAAAGAAAAACAACAACAAAGAAAAAAGACAACGCACATATCAATATTTTACATTATACACAACACAAACACAACTATAAATTACACGAAAAGGGAAGACCACTGGTGGTTCTGTTTACTGGCGGAAGATTTGAAATCTTCCACTCTTTTATCGATAATCTTAGCAGCCAGAACCAGCTGAAATTTCTGTGCCAAGAGAGAATTACTGGTCCAAGGGGGCAAATGCAGCAGATACTTGGCAAATTTAAAATAAATTCTGTGAACACGGGCAGGGGCTTCAACCGGCACACAGAACCCAAAGTGTTCAAACTTTTGAACACGTTATCTTGAATATGAATAAAGGTTTAGGCAAGTACTTTCCTGTAAAAGTTGCCTGATATGGTTGGCCTGCAGAAAAGTAAAAAAAAAAATCAAAAGAGATCATCTGCGGGTTGAACAGGCACTTTAAATGAGACCAAAATGTTCAATCTTTTGAAACCTGGTTATTTAGATGCATATGGACTGTTATGACAGTTACTTTGCAGTAAAGTTGCCTGGGATGGTTTGAGTGTTCTCCAGCAAGGGTTCGCCACTAGCAAGCATTGAGATAAGCATACAGGAGAGGTACCCAACCTCAGACAAGATTTCAAATTTCAAGAGAAATCTTTTTTTAGTGAGATATATCTGGCTTAAAAAGGAACCAAAAAACATGACAAAAATACTAGAGTGAAGCTAATAGAATGGATTACATGTTGGGGATATAAATTTTACTTCAGTATTTTCAGTTAAATTTAATTTTCTTTTCAAACAGTTTCACCCATTTTTACATGAGGTCAGATTGCTTGCAAAGTGATGAAAAAGATAGAGGTAATAAGGCTAATAACAAGAAAATCCCTTTTTAAACCAGGTTCAAAACAAAGAAAAGACAAATAATTGTAATATTTTGGGACATAACCGTTGAAAAAAAATTCAGATTTTGCTTCTTACTGTCAGGATAGCACTTAACTTTCATTTTAACATTTTCGCGGCAAAATTCGAGGTTGCGTAAAAACGAGGTCAGGTACCCCTCCTGTACACTGTAAAATTTTTTTTTGCAGTATTTGCTACTGGGATTAACCTTGTCTTTATTGATATAAGAATATCCCTAATTCAGAATAATCTTATCCGAATAGAGATAAGACTAATCCCAGTAGCAAAAACTGCATCCTTATTCGAAAAAACTTTTTACAGTGTAGCTCTAGTTCTACTCCGCAAATGTTGAAACTCATTTTTTAGTTGAAGGCGCTCCGCAGTCTGCCATCACTTACTGTAGGGTAACAGGCATTGGCTTAGGCTATCCAAAACTGTTAACATGACCTATCCAAAACTATGTTTTACTCTGTTTTTTCTTAATTTGCTTACCTGAACTGTAGGTACTGTAGTTCAATGTGACAAGTTTGCTGAGTGGAGATTGGTAAGCAGTGCGATCAATTACCTCCTGAGACTTGCAACCTCAAAAATTAGAGATATTTCATGGATAAGCATTCTCTTTACGACGAAATTTAACCCATCACAATGCAGTTGAAAAATACCAGAGGCACATAAAAATCTCTGACATAATACAGCCACATAATAAAGGGTGTAAACTCAAGAGAACTTCCTATTTGCTGCAACAACTGCCAAAAATGCACTTTTTTGAAAGTTTTGGAACTCAAGCCTGAAAACGCATGCACCAAGCGAAAATTGAATTTTTCTGCGCTGGGCATTCTACGATTTCGGTCGAACGTTGGGGTACTTCGGGATTGCAAGAGTTAAAAAACGAGATCTTACGAAACGATAAAGCGTACCATTACAAAAAAGATTTTTCTTTGGCTATTTTACAAATATTTATCATATATACTGTCCTTTGTGCTTTAAACGAAATCTCTGGCTTCAGAAACAACTTTTAACTTCTACCAAATAACCGGTTCTGCCGGATTCTGGGTGAGCTACTTCTCCCGGTAAGAAAATGAAGCTCAGATGCTTGTCTCCTTCCCCCTAAATCGACTGTGAAAAAAAACTACCCCTAACCTGGCCTCCCATCCCCCACCACTAAACATAGGGCTCCAGGGCCCATCTTCGAACTTGACCTTACTTCCACCCAGTGGATCCTCACACCAGGTTTGAACAAAATATCTCAGTCCTTTCGAGGGTTATCATGCCCACAGTCGGAAGGACAAACAGAGAGACGGATGGGCGGGCAAAATTGACGAAGTCATAGGTGTCAATGACGTTTTCGGATCGCCGACTTGTAAAATGAAAGCAGATGCCAAGCCTATAGGTTGTTTGTAAAGCCTAGGCTTTAGGCCTGATTGTAGCAGAAGCTGCTGAAATAATTTCTAAGATTATTGGATCTTCCAAGCTGATAACAGTATGACAAAAGAGGTAAAGGCCTAGAAGAATCATCGTGGAATCATCCCATGGTATAAGGTGGTTCTGCATTGGTCTGAAGAAAGAAGCTTCCTCTTGTGCTAAAAGAAAAAAACAATTGGTGAGTAGCCTGTGAGTGAGTGGCCTGGACGTGAAAACCCCCATTTCAAAATGGATAAAGCACTACTTACTATTTTGGAATTATAACGCAATTAGCAATTAGCCACACACTTAATCGCGGTCGAGCTAAACAAAACCTAGAGTGGCACCTGATGGAGCTCAACCTATCCTCTCTAGAGTGCAGGTTTGAGCACTCGGGAAAGGTCCTGGCAAAAAGCTCTTTTCCACCAATTTTTACCACGGATATTGCAACGGTAATTGCAGACCTGTTAAGTCTGTGCGATTCCTTACTGAACATCCTCCATCAAGATTTCTAGCAGTACGGACCTATTTGAGAAATCGGTCCATATATTATATAAATACGTCCGTTTTGCTAGAGATATTTTTCAAGCCCAAATACGTGCGAAAACTACACTCGGATTTCAAATACGCTCGGATTTTGTGTAGTGTGTAAACCCACCATAAGCTATGGAATTACGACTGGAAGGCACGATAATATAATGAACTGGACGCAAAGTTACTACGAGGAGGGACCAACAGGATGGAAAATTCTTTGCTTTACTTCAAGGTTTGATTTAAGGTGAAAAGAACATAGGAAAGGACTATCCACTCTAATCATGCCCGAGTTAATAAGACTAATATCAGGGACCCATAAATTTCCTATAATGACTCGCCATTCAGGGGGCTTCTCAATAAGAGATTTCTGATGCGCTCTTGACCGAGCGTCAGATAGTTCGAGAAATACCCACGGGGATAAAATATTGCCTTGAGGGAGGAGTCTCCTTGGTCTCACGTCCAAGGAGGTCCGGGATTGGCTCTGTCTGAGCAAGAACGCCGACTCGACCCAAGTGGAATTTTTGGAAACTAGGTGAGGCTCGGGCAACATAGCAACATAGAAGAATAGGAAATGACAAGCCCCCTGAATGGCGAGTCATTATAGGAAATTTATGGGGCCGTGCTAATATTAACTGTAATATGTACTAAGAAGTTAGTGAGACTAATGTGTCAATATGTTTGTAAGAGATTCTGGGAGTTCAAGAAGCATCTCTTTTTGTCTATCCTAACTTCCGACCAAGGACCCTAACCAAGAAGGGTCGGCATATCGATAGAACAAATTTCAGCTGACTAGGGTTATGGCAGTAAAAATATACCCGATGAAATTTCTTTAGCCTCTGTAGTTGTACGGTAGTTGTACGAAAAAGTTACATGTATCGACATGCAGTAGTACAGATAATGTGCCTCACACTGGGCTAATCTTAAGCAGTAGAAGGGGCGTCGCAAGTGAATTTTCGGGGGGGGGGCAGAGCCAAAATTTTACCGAATAGAATTTTACTGAATCCTGGAAACTCAGAGTTCGAGCTTTAATTATGGAACAGAAAGGATTTCGTAGGAAGAGTAACATTAAAGGGCAGCATGAAAGACAAAAAGCCAACTATTAAGGCGGTGTTTTGGCGAAGCCCACTTGGTGAATATATTGCCGGGCACGATTGCAGTAACAGCTTCCATACATTATACCCAAGGGAATATTAAATCGAGCGCCGCCGGCGAAAATTTTTGAAATCTATTATTTTCCCTTAGGCTAAAATTCAACTGCTTCTCTAACAACTTATATCATTTACAGTAGATTAAATACCGAGACTCTAGGAAGTTCCAGAAACCGGATGGATCGACGTTCCGGCAACAGCAGCTATGGCCAGCTACTGTAGTCTAGTCAATACTACTCATGATCACATGAAGTGAGCGCCGCAGGCTTTTTCCTGCCAAATTTAACTATATCCATCCAGATTCTAGCTTTTAATGTTTCGAAATCCCAATCCTAAAACTGGCTTAAAACCCCAGTCAAATGACGCTCCCTTCCACAAAACAGAAATAAAAGTAAGGACTATCGATGAAATCATAGTTCAGTCCTTTTATTTGCAACCAGTGCGTCACTCGACCTCTTCCGAGTTTCCATGTTGGTGGCAACTCCCGAATCCTGACAATAGTTCCGAATAAGTTACCGAATCCCAGCTATTATACCGACTAAGTCTAGACCGATAGCATGACTAGACCGATAGCAGGGACATATGTTTCGGGATATTAGAACTACCGCGTACCCCAGTTTTTATACCGAATTGTTTTGGTATCGAAAGACTACCGAATATTCGGTATAAATTCGTCGAAACTGGAACAAAAGTCGGGATTCGTGGTAAGTACCGAATTCTGAAAATTATACCGAATAAATAACCGAATTCCAATCACGACACCGAATTATTTTGGACCGATAGCTGATTCGGGACTACTGAATCTCCGTGAATTTACGAATAGTTCTGACATAGAAAAATTACCAAATAAATTTCAGTATTTTCTCTCACCGAATACGTAATACAGAATACTGGCTTTACCGGATCTCGATCGTTATATCGAATAAATTTGTACCGATAGCCTTTTTGGGATTCTGTAAAACTACCGAATACCCATAAATATACCGAATAGTTGTGCTGTCGAAAAAATACCGAACAATTTTAGTAAAATTTTACCGAATATAAAAAAGGTGGGGCGGGGAGGGGTGATGCACCCCCCCTTGCGACGCCCCTGAGCAGTAGTATATTCAAAAGCACCCCCCTTGCTCCAGTAGCATCCAGTCTTAATATAGTAGCATGTAGGAGCATCAGTTGGTACTGCATGCTACTTTTTCGTACAACTTCATATTACTCTTTTGAGATAATTTTTCAATGTGTATTTCGCAGTCAATTTAGGCTGAAGGAATACTTGTTGATTATTAAAAGGAGCTACCAGTGCTACCACCACGATCATCCAAACCTACTACTTGATCACCACTGAAGAGGCGACAATTCTGGTATTTGGTTCCATTTTTGCGCGTATGAACGTTACCATCGCTGTTCTGAACTTACAGTTTTCTCAGTAGACCGACGACAAACCCTCGGACAAACCCGTGGTTATTCTTGGTCTACACCCTTTGTTGCACCAATCATGCCATCAGTTCGTTCAGCTCCCCATGTGGCAGATAACCCAAAAATAATTTGCGAGAAGATAACAAGTTCCGGTCCATTGTCTTACCTTCTGTCCAAGTCATGTCCCAGATTCGCTTCCTGGTTCCCATCACACAGGCCAAGTAGGAAATTGTCATAAGTATCACAGGTAACAGCTCTGAACTTTGTTTCACCATTGATAGATTCTGTGTAGTATTGGTGAGAACGACTGTGGTTGCACCCTCCTAGTAGATAAATTATTTTAGGCCATTTAGGATGACGGTCTGGGAAGCCCACTGGCTGATTCACCGGGTGTTCTTACGACTGCGGCTACAACTTACTTCGCTTTCCACGGCTGTTCTGTTCTAGTATTATACAGTTTTGTATAAAGTTTTGTGCAAAGTGACGTGGAAAGTGAATCCACTCCGTACGTGGAAACTGATTCGGCAAGCCAGCGAGAAAGATGCAACGACTTCCCGTCTGTTCTGGCGTTCAGCGGGTTATCGCTTTGCTTTTTGGAAAGCGAATCCGTGAGGTCGCCAGAATCGCCGTTTTGTCAGGGTAAAACTGTAAGACAAGACAGCCACTTAAAGATTAGCTTAAGGGCTTGAAAGTTTGGTCTCCTAAGTTTGTAAAACCTCAGAAGGTAAAGCGAAGATAGTTGATGTGAACTTCATAAATGGCCGTCATTACTTAGGTTATATATTCACTCTGCGTTTTAATAAACTGGGCTAATCATACAGAAAGCCTCAATTTTTCGGAGGTCAGTCCACTCAATGATGAATCCGAAACAGTCCATTCATTTCGTGACGCTTGAGGGTGCGAGATGATTAACGACGAAGGTGACGCGGTAATTAATGAAGATAAGAAAGGGAATTTTCTATAATGGTTGTTCGCTAATTTTCACAGGCTTTCTCGGCTCTTGACCGTAGTTGCGTTTTGCAGATACCATGGTATCTGATACCACAGTCTAAAGTCGTGTTTGAAGTTGTCGTGGTATCTGATACCACGGTCAAAAGGCGTTTGTGCAGTTATCGTGGTATCTGGCCAGTTATCGTGGTATCTGATCTGGTAACTGATCGTGGTATCTGAAAAAGTCATCTCACTTTCATCAAATTTTGTCAAATTTGTGCGAAAGAAGTTTGGCACTGGATATCAGTTTTTCTTTTGGGATGACTTCGAAAAGCGCAATTTCGGCAATTGTCGTTTTTGCAGAGCAACCGTATATCAGATACCACGGTAACTGCAAAAACGACTGATTGTAGACCAGTTACCGTGGTAACAGATACCATAGTATTTGCAAAAACGTAACTCATGATCTGTTCTGTTTCCTCTGACGTTAAACCTTGAAGAAAATACTTTCTTTCAGACTAGCGACCTCTCGCTCACATGACCTGTTTCCCCCCAAGTGACTTAAAGTGGCCTGGGTAATGTGAAATAAGTTGGCAAACCATCAAGGTTTCTGTAGGAGAATCATTTCTCCGCTAAAAAGATCCCCAAGTTCGTAAACGGAGCACTAGGTTTCCCGAGGGGTTGGCAACTCTGTGTGGCACACGTACACCCTCCAGTATGGCACTTGTGTGGATTTGTATGGCACTGTGTGGCACTTGTGTGGCACTGTGTGGCACTTGTGTGGCACTTGTGTGGCACTGTGTGGCACTTGCGTGGCACTGTGTGGCACTTTTGTGGCACTGTGTGGCACTGTTGGCACTTGTGTGGCACTGTGTGGCACTTGTGTGGCACTGTGTGGCACCTCCATTATGGCACTTGTGTGGCAGTTGTATGGCACTGTGTGGCACTTGTGTGGCACTGTGTGGCACTTGTATGGCACTGTGTGGCACTTGTGTGGCACCGTGTGGCACTTGTGTGGCACCGTGTGGCACTTGTTTGGCACTGTGTGGCACTTGTGTGGCACGTGTGTGGCACTGTGTGGCACTTGTGTGGCACTGTGTGGCACTTGTGTGGCACTGTGTGGCACTTGTGTGGCACTGTGTGGCACTTGTGTGGAAATATCTAAATATCCAAGAAAATATCTAAACCAAGGCCTGTTGTAAAGATAGATCATATTTTACAAGTAAGGCGCATTCAAACTGTGGGAGGTAGACGAACTTCTTAATGAGAGGTGACTTCGAATTGTCTTGGCATAGTCTTCACGATGTCTTAATTTCTTTTTCTTTTTACTACTCGCTCGCTGACAAACCATTTTGATGTTCTGGAAGATCTGGAGATTCAGGCTGTGTTTTATTATTATTTCATTAGTCGATCAACCAACACATCTTGTCAACTTGCTTGCTGAACAGTTACTTGACATATCCAAAACAGCATGTTCGAAAAAATACTCTTTCAGTTTCAGCCGGAGCTGATAAGAAGTAGCCACTAGGAATCTGGCAGCCTGACAGGTACCGGAATTATGAAAATGGACTAACTTGTGGATTTCTCCCAGCAACCCGGTTGCTTGTCTCCGCCGTTGGGGTAGAAATCAACTTGACCAATTGCATCGAACATGCCAAGCTCAAAGTCAAGCAGACCACCTGCATTGCTATGGATGACGTCGACGAAGCGTCCACTTGTGTCGTTTAGACGTTGCTCTGGGCGGTCGAGTGAAAAACCAGGACCTGCTGGATCGAACCCTGTGGAAAGCAACATCTGTAGGCATACTTGAACTTAAGCTGGATTGCCGCATTTTTTGCCCCCTGGAATGGTGACCAGACACGAAGTCTCCAAACCCCACGTGTAATTAAAATTTTCTTCTTTGCTTAGACACCCAAGGCGTATTTTGTTAACAGTGAAAACCTACCACAATCACAACTGTTAAGGACATCTGTCCCGTAATAATTAAGAGCTTTTCCCCGATCTTTATACTAGGGAGACCTCCGGAATCATTGAACACTATACTATTGGGACACCCATCTTCTTATCCGTTGGATGGTGGGAACGTCAAGTCAGTGGAACATCTTCTCATCAACTATCTTAAAATCTTTTGTGTTATCTATATCGTGGGTCCACAGGTTGTAGTACCTTTAGCAAGAACAAATAATCTGATAGAACCTCCGCAGAACCGAGCCCCATGCAGCGACTATGGATATCCCGATAAAGCTGAGCGGAGCTAGAGGTACATGCTGTGAGGTTTTAGTTGATACCCGTCTACTTCCCTCTACCCTGTTGCTCAAACGAGGTTGAAAACCGTGGGATGCCTTGCAGGCGTAGCCAACCAATCAGCTGTAAAGGACGACTTTGACGGCGTTCGGATTCTTCTGCAGAGCCGCGATACAGCTGTTTGTAGAGATAACAATTATGATGTTCTGCGTAGCTCCTCCTCCGCTCGTTTGCGTTGGGTAGGGTATCAGAATATATTCAACTCTGCATAGTCGTATCACAGAGATAGGGAGACGGAGGTTTCATCAGATTATTTGTTCTTGCCTTTAGTCAAAGCGATAGTAGCCTATTTGACTTTGCCGGGTTTGGTTCTACTATCTATACGTAAGTGCAAAAGTGTGCACTAAACTGCAACCGTTTACGGTGATAGAACAAAAAAAAAATACCTGTAACCCTCCAGACTGATCCTCTTGACACTGCTGATCCCGTGTGCCCTGCAACATGTGCGCCGAGACTGAATCCTAGGACATGAATCAAGTCCAATGAGGTCCCCTGATCGACAAGGAAGTCAATCAGAGTTGCTGAAAATTCACCGACTGGTTTGACGCTTGAGGAGGCGGTGAAGTAGTCGGGGCTGGAAGCGAGCTCCTGCCAGTCGATGGAGATGACGTTGCAAGCTTCACGTTCAAGGAAAGCTATAATGAAGTAAGAACCGTTGTAACTTTGGTTATTGACGACATTGCTTCTTGCTCCCGTTCAATATCCTCGTTTTGCTCCCAAACTGCCTTTCACTTGTCCACGTCTTCTCTCCGCTATGAATTTTCCTCAGAGTGGCGATCACTTATAACTTAGTGATCAACGTTTTAGGATAGACTAAAAGAAGGCACGGTATACTAAAATGAGGAACGTCGGGCTTAAAGAAGGCACGTTGACACCACGATTCAAATGCCTTCTTTTAGGCTCTGTGGTTCTCGAGAATAATAGACTTTCAAGCATGAAATTTGTGTCGTGCCTCTTTAACCTAAGCATGAACAATGTCTTTTCAATACAGTCGTCCTTTAATATAGTAAAGACATACGTTATGTGTAGCCTACGTCGTATGGTTTCTTCCTCAGTTTCACTTGGCTGTGGCCAGGAGTCTTATTACCAGCCTAGTAACCAATTCTGCAGGGGGCGAAAACTTCACGCTGTCAAACATGATCTTAAGTTTGGTTGCTGTAAGACGTCTGCAAGAAACCGCACGGCAGACCGAAACAGTGACGGTCCGATAGCTTTTCCAAACGCCTGAAGTTGGCAAATCTCGACGTCTATGACGTGCCAGTGCTAGCTATTGATCTCATTGGCTGGAGGATGCTGACATCACTCTCTATGCTGAGCGACGCCTGGCAGGAGACATAAGTCATGGATGACGAGAACGACCAAACAAACGATCAGGATCTTGCAGAATAGTCTTTCAGAACAGTCACCTATTCCGGGATCACCTGGGTGCCTCTGTAGACACAGGACGAAGTAAGCTCTAAGGCTCTCATAAGAGCATGTACTTTTCGGAGTAGGCGGCATTTTCCGTTGTTCATAAGAAGATCATGCAAACTCCCCAGTTATCTCCCTGTAATGTTGTTTTGCAAAAGGTCATCTTCCGCGATTGAGGAAATGTGTGCCAATTTTGCCAGTTCGTATGGGACGAAACGAAAGCATTACTTTACTGCTGAAATGTGGGGCATTTCATACAGATAGCAAAAAAATTTGATGTCGGCACGAAACGAACCGTGGATCTCCAGTTTTTAAGGTATTTTGCCTGCAGCCTGAGATGGGAGCCCCAGGGAGTTTGACTCCGAATACTGTGAGAGGTTCGATAGACTTAACACAAGGATCAACCTCCTTGCCTTGTGTATCATCAAACTTCTCTCACATAGTATTTGAAACAGTTTGGTTCACTTGAAACCCCCAACTTCTGCCAGTGGAACAAGAGTAAACATCTTCGTAACTACTTTTAACTAACGGGTCTCACCATCTGGGTTCCGGCTAAACCCCCCCCCCCGGCGAAAACCCCCCCGGACAAAACCCCCCCGCCAAAACCCCCCGGCTCAAACCCCCCCGTTACCAAAACCCCCCCGACCAAAACCCTCCGATACCAAAACCCCCCGGTACCAACCCCCCCTCCCCCCCCCCCCCGCCTAAAAAAGACGGGTATGCAAGAGTAGAGTAACTGGTAGGTAGAGAGTAAGAATAGAATAAAATTCATTCGCAAACTTGATAATAATGCTGAAGTACAGTGGGTATCGGAACAATGATAAACAAAGGGAGTGTAAGGCAAAGGTGAAGGTTGATGGTGACAGACTAATTGCTGAAGTCACCAAACACGCGCATTCAACTGGAGCTGTTGTCAGTGAGGTGTCAAAGCCAGTTCCACTCAGTGTAACGATCCCCCAACAAATCCTTTTCCAATGCCTTCCCCTTCTTGGCGAGGAAGCTGCAGTTAGGATGCCACCCATTGGTGCAGTGTGAAGCTCCCCTTGCCTGATTGCTCTTTAGTTATTGTCATACCAGAAACTCGAAGATGGGCAGGAAGTGGAGGAATACCTATGACACCGCAAAAGTTGTCCAGCTTTCCGTCTGTGAGCAGGATAAGTCTCGAAGGGAATGAGATATTTTGATGAGACTTGATGGGAGGATCCTTTGGGTCAAGGGAAAGGTTGAGCTCGTTTTGTGATAGCACTTTCAAGATAGTCCCAGAAATATTCTACCAGCTCTTCACCTTACTCGTGCTTGTCACATAGTTGTTCGTTTTGTTGCCCAGTAAATCCCAGTCTAAATATGTGTGAGTGTCTAAGGATTCTGGGGGGGAGGTCGCCGGGGGGGTGTTACTGGGGTGATTTTCTATTTTTCTCTTACTCTCTACCTACCAGTTACTCTACTCTTACATACCCGTCTTTTTTTTATGCGGGGGGGGGGGGGGGGGGGGGGTACCGGGGGGGTTTTGGTCGGGGGGGGGGGGGTACCGGGGGGTTTGGTCGCGGGGTTTTTGGCAACGGGGGGGTTCTTAGCCGGGGGGGTTTTGGCGGGTTTTTTTTGTCCGGGGGGTTTTTCGCCGGGGGGGGGGGGTTCGCCTAGACCCTCACCATCTTTCTGCGGAGTAACAAAGCCGTCAGCGCCGTTGCTGCCAAATCCGTGGGCAAGCAGGCGAGTGGGTAGAGTCGGGTTATAAAAGCTTGCCTGAAGGGTGTTGACATCACCAACGAAAAGCTCTTGATAGTAGATCGGATTTTCCCTGTAAAGTGAAAAGCTTTAAATTGTCCCAAGTTTTGTAGTACATGTACTACATGCATGCAGGCCATGCAGCAAGCAGGAGTGGTCTGGGGCGTATGTATTCGCTGGAGGTTACTTATGTAGCTTCTAAAGTATGAATGCAGAAAAGAAAATCTAGTAGCACGAAGCTAAAGATGCATGTGGGACTGGCCAGAGGCCTTTCGGTCCTTTGCGCTATGATTAGTCGCTTGTAACTTTTGTAGTGGTATGCTTGTTTCAACATTGATTAACTTTAAACATTGTAGTTTCTGGCTAAACTTTAAAATACCCCCCCCCCCCCCAAAAAAAAAAAAATGAAAAAAAAATGAGAGTTGTTCTTAGCTTTAGCTTCTGCTCACCGGTAGTTTGCTTTAGTTACAGCAAGTGAATGGAAATGACACTGTTCAAGGTTGACCAGTGTTCAAAGGAAGCATACCTCTACTTTAGGCTACTCCTTCAGCCTAAACTGACTTCTTATCATACTTGGCTGACAGATGGCGTGCTGGACAGATAGCTACAGCCTGACGAGGACCCTTGTCAAGAAGGGACGAAATATTGATAGAACTAATCTGTCTTTATTTTCAATATAGCGCCATCAGATATTGTCGCTTCTATTTGGTGTTGCCAAATGGGTCTGCTGAAGTCAGCTAAAATCTTTGTTCGTCGTTTTGGGCCTTTTTGGGAAAGGTCTTTCTCTGGCCTTAACCGAAATCTAAACTTGCGATCTCAGCAAATTCCTAGACTAATTCTAAATAAAATCTTAGAGTTCGCGATCGTCACCAGTTCAGATTCGTAGCCGCGTGCTGAAGTACCCTACAAAGAGCGCCGAAACAGAAGCTCCAGCTGAGTGACCCCTCTGAACCTAAATCACAGTCAGCCTGGGCTAAGGGAACAGTCGTTGTGACCAATTATTCCCATTGACCCTCATGTAGGATGAGACTGACGCGGAACACAGCGTAACATTTCTTCCGAAGCGTACCTTATGTAAAATTCAAATTCTCACATTTTTGAAAACACCGCTAAAGCTGCAACAAGCCAAAATTTAGTTCTCTTGTTTTCTTCGTTTTCTCAATCCAACAAAACAAGATATTGGGTGAGACGCGCACTAAAAATCCGCTAAGAATTCTGTATCAATATCAAGGACTAAATCTTGGAACTGTTTCACTACTCGAAAGAATGCACAAAATGCGACCATCCTACACTTCGTATTTATGCTGGATTTGCTCAGAGATGTTGTATCGTGCGATGGGTAGGCTAATTTGTGCAGTCTCTTTCTCTGTCCTGGTCCACTCACCGTGTAAACAGGTAAAACTTGACAGTGTCGGCCGCTGCCTTGGGTTGTGCCTTCGCTACATATTTCGTCCAGTCAGGATCATTCATAGCGAGAAGGAGAGAACCATCCTCAGAAGGGTAGCAGAACCACTTAGGGTCCTTGTGAAAGGGGTCCACGAGTAGAGAGTCGTCAGAACATGGTTTGATAGTAAACTTAGCTGGAATGATGCGGAACTTTCAGCATAGGGATGATCACTTATCACTAAGTGATAAAAGGAGGCACGTCGTGCTTAAAGAAGGCACGCCCCGTCCATGCCTTCTTTTAGGCTCCGTGGTTCTGGAGCATGCCCTCGAGAATAATAAAAAGTATGAAATTTGTGTCGTGCCTCCTCAGCCTAAGAGAAGTCATATGACGTACCCTCATCGATTTTTGTGCGCATTTCTGCTCCTGAACTCCGTAGCTTAAATGAAGGCATGGAAAGTACATGCCTCCTGGTCCAGCATGGGTGTCTTGGGTCGGAACAAAATCTGGAAGGTGACACCTAACTTTTATCTGTGGTGGTATTTTTATCGGGGTGGTGGTGCGTGGTACCTCTGCCGTGTCTATGAACTTTTAGAACGTCGCCACTTCTTTTAGTAGATTCCGCTCTACTGAAGATGAAATGCATACTAGGTACAAGAGAGTCGTTCGAGGAACTGATAAAGAGCGTGAACGATGCATTTTCAGTTCAGTCGTCCTCTAATATAATAAAGGCATACGCTACTGTAACCTACGTCGCATGGATATTCGATTCAGTTTCTTTTATTAAACGTATCACTTTACTTCAGGAATATTTCGTTTTTGGAATATTTCTTTCTTTGTCCTACCATTTCAAAAATTTCGAAGGGTTGACAACCTCAGAGTTGATAGAGGAGAAATAAAACCAAAGATTGCTGCAAAACCTAATGTTGCCCAGGCAACGTAAATCTGGTTGAAAAATCAGACTGGTTGAAGACGTCGCTGCCAAATTATCGTAGCTGACGTATCCGTTTTTATATAACAAACTTATTAACACAAAAATTGATATGGTTGCAAAATCATTCCAGTTTATTGATAAGACGATGAACACAACAAATTTAGTCGCGAATACAACATACTTTCAAACGACCCCGGGGCCAGCGATCGGCATGTGGCCAGATCGCTTGCCGATTCGAGACTAAAACAAACCGGAATGAATTACACTTGACTAAGTCAATCGACAATTATGACCCACGACGGAGAGCGCGAGGGGTCAGTGCCTTCTGCAAATCACAAGCAAGACAAAAGTTGTGCTAGGCACAAGTATGAATGGGCAGTATACGGCAAAAACCGACTGTTAGTGTTCCTCTCAGACCGATGTACAGATGATGGGAGATACTTGGCTCTGGAAAAACAACAACAAGACAATTGTTTTAATAAGAATCCGTAATACTGAACAATGTATTATATATTATCGCCCGAAGAAAAGCAAGGGCGATAATGATTATAACACTAGCAGAGGCGTTACTAGCCAAAATGTTTTTGGGGGGACAAGGTATTTACCGACTGGCTAGTCATTTTTACCGACTGTTTTGCGGATAAAAACCACCACTATTACTGAGAAAAAAACGACTGTGTTGACGCAAAATTGACAATTTTTACGAAAAACCGACTGATTTTAAGAAAAATCGATTGTTTTTAAGAAAAAACGACTATTTCTGAGTAAAAAATCGACCATTTTTACTGAAAATCGCGGCGCTTCGCGCCGACTCGGCTATTTTTTACCAACTGGCCGACCACATTGGGGGGCGGTCCCCCTCCCCCCCCCCCAGTAGTGACGCCTCTGAACACTAGTACATTTGTTTTAATTTTCTGGTATTCCCCTGATGTTAAAAGGAAACCGTGCGTTATCACTTGATATCGCATGGCTGGCCGGGCGTTATCACTTGATAATAACGCCCGGGTCGAACTTTTTTTCTTTTAACATCAGGGCAATACCAGAAAATGTTGGCACTGGGCAGGATAGGACTGATATCATGGGACTGCACGGTGTACTGGTGTTATACTTATTTGCTATAGTATTTGTTGACACGAGTTTGGTTTGTAGTGTCATTATTGGCGGAAAAGCCAAAATCGACTCGTCCATCTATGTTGAATAAATGTACTCATACAACAGTTTTACAGGTAAGCCTCGGTCAGGTGAAGAAGAAATTAGAATGTTTTGAAGATAACTCACCGTTAGCTAGGTGGAGGACTAGTAGTCCTACCACAAAAACGGGCAACTTTGGCAACATTGTTCAAGAGCAACTAATGTCGCACTTTCCACGGTCAGGAGATGCGATCGTTCATCTCCTTATCAGTTCTTGTAACAATCGATATCTTTTTACTCCGTCGTTCTTTGCATAGCTGGGATTTTTTATTTTCTCGATAAATAGCTAAATCGGGATTGAAACTTATTCTTCTGCAAATAGATTGGGCGTAAATGAAAGAAAGTCGAAACACGTAGACCACTTGGTACATTCAGTCATTTATCCCAATAAGCTTGCCATGGAATATGCTGGGCTCCCTCTACAGTGGCCGTGGTTCCGATCAAGATCTATACTTGACAAATCTAGGTCTCAGGATGTATCGCACAGCTGAATTTTTTCTTGATCCCTTCGTTTGTTTGCATAACACAATGTTTCGCAAGATCCCTCTCTAATTCCCTGCACAATGTCGAGATCCTGTCTGAATCTGTAAGTCGCATCAGGATTACATCTTTTTATAACGTGGTGTAAATACTTCTGGTGATGTTCCGTAGTGTGATTTTTTTTCTCTTTTCTTTTCTTTGTTTCCTTTTCATACTCCGTTCTAATTCCATGTGAATTTTCGGGTAATAAAATTACTTACTTATTGCTCCGAAGTGCAGTTTAAGGTAAGGTAAGGTAGTGGTGCCTCTGGGACCTATGCTCGCCCTGCCTACCAGGTATCATCATAATCCTTCATCTGTTTGACAGTGAGGTATGCCACAGCATTTCCTTCCCCCCCCTTAATTCTGAATGTCACACTATCAAGTTTCGTCCGGGACGAATCACTCGTCCAGGTCCCTAATAGGCCTGTCAAGTTCCACCCTGCTGTCTTTCTGGACGTAACTGTGGAAGTAACTGGACCGAACGACCGACGGAAAAGCGGCTGGTAAATGGCACTTGAGCCGAAGATTGCTGTGCCGTAAAAATAGAACGGATATGAGAGAATGCAGACACCAACAACCGCTTTGCAGAAATCGGTCATTAACGTACTCCATCTATACATTAAAAGAAGTTCGCGAAAAGAAGTTGGGTATTATATCTTGTGGTTTTGACATAGAGGAGCAATTCCTTCGGGTACACTGTCAGAAGTTTCATAACAGGTAGCGGATAACACTTTCAAGAATAACACATTTTCACTTAGAAATAAAATGTTATGACCAATTAAGTTTACACTATTTCTTACCTAGATCTCCAACAACACCTTCAATTGGTAAAAAATACTACACTGTAAAAAAAATCTTGCAGTATTCCGCAGGATACTGCAGTATACTCCTGCATCGGATTATGACTCTCCGAATTCGGATTTTAATTCTCCAAATTAGGAATAAAAATGTCCGATAAAGGAGAGACTTTTTACAGTGTAACGGGAACGAAAGAAACATAACAGATAACATCCAAAAGTGTTATCTGTTGAAACCCGGCATCCTTCTGTTGTCGTTATGTAACTTCTGACAGTGCAGTATTTTTACCAATAGAAGGTGTTGTTGGAGATCTAGGCACGAAATAGTGTAAACTTAATTGGTTATAACACTTTATTTCTAAGTGAAAAGGTGTTATTCTTGAAAGTGTTATGCGAAATCTGTTATGAAACTTTTGACAGTGTACCTATTATACTCTAAAAAGAGTGATAACGTATTTTTAGTTGTTTTATTGAACTTTGACAGTCAAGGTAACGTGTTAAATACAAAATTCCCACCTAATCAGACAACGTGCTCATCAGCAGAAACAAACTCAGAATTATCTCTCTCTCCGACCTTGTCCTATTGCAAAAGGTGGGTCCGAGTTCGTCTCAAGGTAAAAGGTTCCTCTTGCGCTGCAAAACACAAAAATACTCCGTCAATTTTGACCGCCAGGATGCTGTCGTAGAGCGACTCCGGCCTGATGTTTGTTTTATACCTTGAGTTCCCCTGGTTCTCTCGCTAATTGGTGGGGTAGTATATCAACTTCGCGAATCCCTATTTCTTTAAAGTTTAACTGAACAGCCAACTTATTTTTGTGTCATTAATTAGTTGAATACACTGAATTATTTGGATTCTGCAAAGGGATTTCTTTGTTTTCCACTATCTGCTCTAGTTATGACGTTCAGAATATCTGCGGCCGTCCCCACAGCGAAAATTCTACTATGACGCGGGAAATTTTTATTTAAACACAAGCAAGGCTTTTCAGTGGGCAGTGGCGATATTGGTGAAGATTGCTTAGTGCCTGAACAAAAAAAGTCATAAATCTTTCTTGTAAGGCATACAACAAATTAGAGGTACCACAAATCATACGGAAATTCCACTATTTGAAAATCGATTATTCCTGAATAGCGGAACAACCAAGTAACGCATTTTCAGCGGGTCTTCAAGCCAGTTTAAGTGAATAAGTGATGGGGAACTAGATTGTCCTATCCCAGTCCTTTTCGGTTAAACTTAAACACAAACGTCTGTTTTGATAAAAAAAAAGAAATGCTTATTTTCAAAACCTTTTCTACTGCCAATGATAGGGACCCGTCTATTCGTCCACACGTCGATTTGCCCAAATTCCGCCCGTCATTCCGCCCAAAGATCCGTCACTTCATCCACTTTTTCGGACAGTTCTCCCACCCCTCAGTTGACCCAAAATATCCGTTGAGTCGCCCAACCGTTATTTCACCCACCCGTTGATTCACCAACCCGTCGATTCGCCCACCGCCAATTTGCCCTGCATCCGTTTACTTAAGCGTCGGTTCGCCCACTCTTAAAATTCGTCGATTCACCAACTTATCAAATCCGTCGGTTTTCGGACGACATTCGGTCAGGTAGAAATTGGTCTCTAAGTATTCATCATCTACTTGTAGTCGTAGCTGCGCGGCATCTAGTGAAAAATTAGTTAACTAATAAGGGGGAAGAACTTTACCGAGAAATCCTGATAGCGGTAGATTTTATCATGTGCGCTCTACTTTGAATACTTAGAGAATTGATTTGGTACCACTATAACAGACATAATGGTAAACAAAATTCTCCCATACCAGAGACCACTGTCAGTAGAAAAGATTGATCCTAATTAAAAGGATCGCCCTGTCAAACGATTTATGGAAGGCTTTATGGTAAACAAACTAGGAACAAGTACAATGAGCCATTGATAGTGTCTGAATGGGACTTCATGCCTAACCGTGTTCCCCATCAAGACCCCTCCACTCCAGAGTGACAGATACAAGTGTTATCCTTTCGACAATAATTGGTGCCCGACAAGTTTGTCTGCCGTGCGACTTTATCTTCAGGCTAGAGCTCTTAGGACTACATGTAGATCTCTCACCTGTGATCCACATCATGCCCCATGTTCGCTTCTGCATTTCCGTCGCAAAATCGTTGAAGGTAGTTGTTGTAGTTATCGCAGACGACTGCATGAAACTTCGTGACGCCGTTGATGGATTCAGTGTAGTAGCGATGTGCCCGGCTATGGTTGCAGCCTCCTGTGTGTAATTCCATTACCCTTTTTGCAATTTACAAAGAAACTATCGAATGATTCCTAAGCCGACTTGCGTAAAAAACTTTGTCACCCAACTCGTACATCTCTGACAGACTTCCTAGTACTTTTTGGGATCCCAAAACATAAGTGGAGGGATACCCATGAGAGGCGTTACTAGCCAGAATGTTTGGGGGAGGGGGCAAGGTATTTACCGACTGGCTGGTCATTTATATCGACTGTTTTTGCAGAAAAAACGACTATTTTGACGAAAAATTTTGACTGCTTCCAAGAAAAAAATCGACTGTTTTTACGAAAATCCGCTGAGCTTCGCACCGATTCGGTTACTTTTTACCGACTGGCCGACAACATTGGGGGGTATCCCCCTCCCCCAATACGTGACGCCCCTGGGGATACCTATGACATTGTAAGTAACACAGGGAAGGTTATTTTAACTGTTAGAGCGTCCGACTCCAACTGCAGATCGAAAGGTTCGGTTTGCCTCTCGGTGTCACTATTATATATTATCGCCCTTCCTGAGGGTGATAGCGGAAAAATTTGGCCCGCGGGTAGCATGATCGGCTGATATCGCCCGTGCGCAGCGAGGTGTACTGGTGTTATTGCGAAGTTTTGCACCTGGTAAGCTAAGATCAAAGAGTCGACATAAATCAAATCAGAGACACTCTCTTATTATAGACAATTAAAAAACACATTTGGATTTGAGTATTATTTTAAATTAGGACTTTCGGCTCAGGTACTTAATTGTATTGTTCGAACTCCGGACTAACTCTCTTCCATTAAGGTATAGAAAGAAAGTTTTTGGTAGAAAAAACAGGTCGCTGAGGAGAATTATATTTGCCCACTTTGTTGCACTGGGCAAGATACTATTTTCCACCTTCTACGGCAGTGGCAAGAGCTTTCTTCATTGGGTTTAGTTGGTATGGTTTATGGTTTTCTTTTCCTTGGTATCTTAAAGTCGACAATTAAAAGTATAATTCGCGAGGTCGTTTTTTAGTCTCAAATGCACTGAAAAGAAGAAAAATAGTTTGTGTTTTTATGGCACTTGCAGCCTCTGGCTCAAGTGCCATATACCGATCGCAATTCCGTCCGTCGGTCGGTCTGTCGGTCTGTCGGTCTGTCGGTCGGTCTGTCCGAATTTTTTTGTCCCACATGTTCGAGTTAGGGTACTTCCAGATGTGCTAGGACGATGAAACTTGGCAGGAAAATCAGGGACCCGACCAAACTAACCTAGAAGTAATCAGTTTCCCGATCCGACCATCTGGGGGGGAGTGGTGGGCCGGGGAAATTCTGAAAATTAAGGAGTTTTGTCACTCTTTTTCGAATTGGAGTACTTCCAGATGTGCTAGGACGATGAAACTTGGCAGGAGCATCAGGGACCCGATCGGACTAACTTGGAAACATTCAGTTTCCCAATCCGACCACCCGGGGGGGGAGTGGAGGGCTGGGGAATCCGGAAAATCGGAGTAGTGTGTAACTTTAGAACGGGTGATCGGATTGGAATGAAACTTAATAACTGAATAGATGGCATACTTCTAATGTCCCGTTTGAATTCCGGACCGGATTCGACAGCTATGGGGGAGTTTGGGGGGGGGAGACCGGAAATTTCGAGAAACGGTTAGAATAGAGGGATCGGAGTGAAACTTGCTGGGAAGAACAAGCATCTGCTCCAGATAAATTGTTTATACATTTGGACTGGATCCGACCACCCGGGGGGGGGGAGGGCTGGGGAATCCGGAAAATTGGAGTAGTGTGTAACTTCCGAACGGGTGATCGGATTGGAATGAAACTTAATAACTGAATAAATGGCACACTACTGATGTTCCGTTTGAAGTCCGGACCGGATTCGACAGCTATGGGGGAGTTGGGGGGGGAGACCGGAAATTTCGAGAAACGGTTAGAATAGAGGGATCGGAGTGAAACTTGCTGGGAGGAACTAGAATTTGCTCCAGATAAATCGTTTATACATTTGGACTGGATCCGACCACCCGGGGGGGGAGTGGAGGGCTGGGGAATCCGGAAAATTGGAGTAGTGTGTAACTTCCGAACGGGTGATCGGATTGGAATGAAACTTAATAACTGAATAAATGGCACACTACTGATGTCCCGTTTGAAGTCCGGACCGGATTCGACAGCTATGGGGGAGTTGGGGGGGGGGAGACCGGAAATTTTGAGAAACGGTTAGAATAGAGGGATCGGAGTGAAACTTGCTGGGAGGAACAAGAATCTGCTCCAGATAAATCGTTTATACATTTGGACTGGATCCGGACACTAGCGGGGTGGAGGGCTGGGGAATCCGGAAAATTTGAGTACTGTGTAACTTTCGAGCGGGTGGTCGGATTGGAATGAAACTTAATAACTGAATAAATGAAATACCTCTGATGTCCCATTTGAAGTCCAGACCGGATTTAAAAGCTATGGGGGAGTTGGGGGGGAGACCGGAAATATCGGGAAACGGTTAGAATGGAGGGATTGGATTAAAACTTGCTGGGAAGAACAAGCATCTGCTCCAGATAAATCGTTTATACATTTCGGATGGATCATGACATTAGGGGGGGGGTGGAGGGGAGTTTCCCGAAATTCCGGTTATGGCGGTTTTGGGGATTTGCACGACGAATCTTGGGAGGCGAATCAGGGACCCGATCAAAGTGACTTATAAAGAAAAATTTACATGATCTGATAGCCGTGGGGGGAGTAACGGGAGGGGGAATCCGGAATATTGAGTCATGCGTAACTTTGAAACGGCTGATCGGATTTGAGTGAAATTTGGTAATTGAAGAGAGGACATGTTTCTGTTGACGGACAGATCCGACAGCAATTGGGGGGGGGGGCGAAAATACGTGACCGACTTAGACTGGTGAGATCGGAATGGAACTTTGTGGGAATAACAAACAGATGCTCTGGATAAACACTTACGGAACCGGATTGGCTCCGGCGACTGTGGGGAAGTTTGAGGGGGGGGAGGTCCGGGATTCCGGTGATCACGATTTAAGGTACTTCCAGATAATCGAGGACGATGGAACTTGGCTGTAATATTAGAGATTTGACAAGATTGACTAAAAAATGGCCACTTTCCAAACCCGACCATTCGTTAAAGTACTAATCTTGACTGCAAATTTCAAAAAATACTTTTAAACCAAATTCATATTTTCATGATCCCCATGAGCCCATTATCATTTTTGCCTCAAGGGTTTTGTTTACAAATGACGTTCTAGCTCCCTTAAAGTGTGAATCTGAACGGCCAGGTCGAAAAGTACTTTATTTGAAACAATACATCTCAACCCATGATCATTTGTGCCACAAGGGTTTTGCTTAAACATTTATTTCTGTTACCCTTAAAGTGCGCATTTGAAATGAAAAGCGAAAAAAAACTTTTGACGAAACGGTATACATCAAGGATCCCTAAGGGCCTGTGATCGTTTTTGGCTCAAGGGTTTTGCATACAGATGCATTTCTAGCGCCTTTAAAGTGCGCATCATTACACCCAAGTTCAAAAATAAAATACTTTTTATCTAGCTCCCTTAAAGTGCGCATTTTAACCACAGTCGAAAAATACTTTTGATCAAACAAAACATCTCAACACATGCAAGTGCCATATGAGCTTACAGCTCTTGTTATTTTTGGTGGTACAAATCGTTGTTGTCGCCTTAGGCGTCAGTTGCGTGGCCGTATTTAGCTTTTCAATAAATTATTATTATTATATTATTATACACTGAACCCATATCTCAACTTTGTTGTCCTGCCGGAAAAGGAGCTCGCTCGGGATTTTATTTATTTATTTATTTATCACCCGTCATTTCAAAAACAAAAAGAACGGAGAACAAAAACGAAAAGAAAAACAAAACAAAACAAAAAAACATATACAGCTAAAATACGGAATTCGTCAAAGTAGATGAGATGTAGGGGTCAACATGCATGCTGAATCCATATCTGAACTTGGTTTTTGCAGATAATTAGCCGTTTTGCCGTAATTTGTCATAAACACAACTGCGGTTTCGTTTATGTTTATTTTTTAAGTGGCTGATCAGTGATATATAGTACAATGTTTACGGAGTGTGGCGAAGACTGGATAGTGGATATCTACAAGACCCGATTGGATGGTCTACAAATAATATGATTTTGGGATCCCATCGTAACCTTTTATCTTGTTCTTATTGAGAATCTAACAAATTTTTCTAGATGACATTATTGAGAAGTTATCATCGGAGCGTCATCACCAGGGTTTTAACCGTTATCGTGTTGCATGCAGCATTAAAGCCAGGCTTCACCTTCAAGATGTCGAGATCTTTCGTACAGTCAAGCCAATCCTTCAGGAATTTCATGATAATGATGATAACTGGTTTTGATAATCTTCAACATTTCCTAGATGCCCCCTTAAAATTTATTGTGCCTCGCAATCACAAGTTTCAGTCACTCTTACTTTTTCACATACCCCATTCATTTGCATATGTATCATGTCTCTCAAGCGCGGTGCCTCTATAAAACCCTGCCAGATTCCAGAATCTGGCTGTCTTGGATCGGAAGAAAATCTGGAAAGTTATTCAAATTATATGTCAACCAATCAGCAGTGTCTGTCGGGGCTAGGGACAAGGCGATTCTTCATCGGCACCAAGAGTTAGTCATCAAGATTATTTCCCTAAGCCCTAAAGACAGTTTCAAGTTCTTTTGGGGAACATATCTATTTAACACAGATGAATGCAACCATTTTGAGATTAATTTGGTAGGTGTTGAGCTAGCCGGAAAAATTGAGTGCTCTGAATTTCAACCTGAGATGGTCTCGGCTTTTGAAGTTGGAGGGGAGGTCAGCGAACGGGAATTTCTAAAATGCTAGGAGATGGGGGGAGCCTTACGCGTAATGTTGTTCCAGCAGCCTGGCTGCCTGTCTCCTCCATTAGGGTAGAAATCAGCATGGCCTATGGCATCGAATAATCCTAGTTCGAAATCAAGCAGATCTCCCGAGTTTGTATGAATGACATCGACGAACTGGGCACTGGAAGTATTAAGTCGCTGTTCTGGACGGTCGAGTGAGAACCCCGGTCCGGCCGGGTCGAATCCTGGAAAATTGGAAATCAAAACGGTTCCGTCCTGTAGAGGTCCCTTGCCAAGAAGGGCCGACAAACTCTTTTGAGATGACTAACCGTTCAGCACCACCAAACATGATTCGCAGTCAGCTTGGGGTGAAAGAATGCTTTAAGCATCCCTCGCACTGTTTACTGTTTGTGTTCCAGTATTTTATAATAGTTGAATACTGTAAAACCAGGCTCTGCTTTTATATAACAAATTACCCACAACTTTGGCTCTTTATGCTTTTGTCCAGCGCAGTGGACTACCGAGTGTCATGTGTGACTACCGAATGACAATCTGTGACATTCTGTCCAGTTTGTTCTTATAGGACAAGCTAACAGCAGTAAAAAACAAAAAATCCCTTTTTCCAAAAAGAGTGGCCTTTAAATTGTCGAAAATTCTCCGAAATCGCAAAATTTGCTACATCTCTGGCATAAGTGCGATCAAGGTGCGATTTCCTGTGACAAGTTTTTCACAGCTGTGAATCTGGAGAGAAGTCGAAAACTAGTGACAAATCCCAGAATTCTGAGACCAGTAGCAACACTGCTTCGGTCTACCACTTCATTTGGTATCGACTAAATCGTAACGGATTTCCATACATCCGTGACGAATTTAGTGACGTCACATGATTGTGGCGCCAACATAGCATTTGATTGTCCCTAGGCTGTTTCATAAATGTAAACGCGACCGGCGCCTCGCTGGCCGCTCGGCTCTATATATATATATATATATACATTCAAATCAGAGGCGTCATTTCGCTGAAACCTAAAGCGGAATTCACACAGAGGGCGTCAAATTATTTGCCTGGCGTTGCGAATATTTTCGGCTCGGAGCCGAAGCCTGAGGAAGCCTTTTTTCAACGCCTGGCGTAACGAATATCGTCAGGCGTGGTGAAATTCACTCTCTGTGTGAATTGGGCTTAAGGGTGGCAGTGGCGGCGTCCCACGCCCCCTTCGGGGACCCGTGACGCACGGGCGGTTTGAAGTGTCTGGGCGAGGAGTGAATGCCGCAAAATGTACTTGTTGGAAATCCAGCAAGACGGAAGAGCTTAAAAAAACTAACCGGAACTCGCTGGAGAGGGATGATGTCCCTACGTCAACACGACACTACGAAGACACGACACTACATCGAAACGAAAAAACCGTCAGTACATCGACACGTCACTACATGGACAGTCACTACGTAGACACGACGCTACATGGACAGTCACTACATAGACACGACGCTACATGGACAGTCACTACAGAGACACGACGCTACATCGAAATTCTTTGATTTTCGACGTAGTGACGGATTTTGTCCTCTGAGTGACGTGTCGACGTAGTGTCGTTCGACGTACCGTCGTGTCTCCGTAGTGTCGTTCAAAGTACCGTCGTGTCTACGTAGCGTCGTTCGATGTACCGTCGTGTCCTCGTAGTGTCGACTTTTGTTTGTCGACGTAATGTCGGGAAATTTGTCTATGTAGCGTCGGATTTTGTCCACTCTGTGACGTGTCGACGTAGCGTCATGTCGATGTAGGGGCGCGTTCCCGCTGGAGAGTAAGCTTCTAACGGCTTTTTGGCCCGAAAATTGCAATGAGCGCCGCAGGCAAAAAAATGTGTGGCATTTGCAAGTTTTCTAACAAAACTTAACTACTTCCTGAACAAATTTTAGGTTCCAAAAGGCCCATCCCCCAAACTGTAAGTCCAAACCTCAAAGTAAACAGAGCATACTACAAGCGGCGCCGCAGGCGAAAATTTTGGAATTCTTTATGATCAGAGGGCCTTTTTGGATCACAAATGAAAGCACGGGCTACAACTCATAATGTTTGGTCACGACACATTTCAAACACTGTGAGACATTAAACTGAAACTAAACTGCTTCAACTCGACCCTTTCCAAATAAAATGACCTTCGGAAACAAAACTGAAACAGGGTAGCCTTTGCTGGCGTTTGCTGCAACACACGTTACACGCAGATTTAAAACTCTTTTACTATTTTACAAAATAAACAAGCTGGGGTTAATTGAAAAGGCACTTAGTGTTTGCTGACCCTCTCCCCTTCCTACTCTTACATTTTGTGCTCTGTCGGGGCGTTGCCCCCACCTGAATTTCCAAGGGGGCCCTCAGTTATCCAGGAACAAATCATAATATGATACTGAAAGCCATGTTACAAAAATAATGTCTCGCTCTTCATGTTCAGAGTTCAGACACATAACTGATTCAGCCTCAAACGCCCCTTGAAGACATTCGATCCTCGAGCAATGGGTCATTATCTCGGATTAAAAAAGTTCCGATCTTCATCAGTGACTTAAAATCAACTGGTATGGCGCAACGAGATGTCACAATTGCGATGAAAAACTGACTTTTTCAGGCTATTTTCCTGTTTTTCCTGGGTAGCTCTGGGGGTCAGGGGGTGGCAGCTGCCCCCCCCTGCCCCCCCCCCCCAAATGACGCCTCTGATTCAAATACATATTCACCGATAGGATCTCCTCCGCAGATCGCGTCATCACCCTCCTGTCTCTTTACCACACGTCTTTCCGAATTTCCAACATTCCAAGAAAGATCAAAGAATCCGGGATGTGGAGAATGGATGCAATCATCTCTGTTCTACACCTGGTTTGTTTATCCGGTAAAGTCGAGGGAAGAATTTCACTAATGTTCTGGTGTTACTTATAAACCATGACGAGCTGTTAAGATATCGATGATCGAGTTAAGTTTTTGTCCCATCGCCTACGCCTCTTTTGTGATTGGCTGGCAGTGACGAGCCTTTGTTCTTAAAGCAAACCACGCACTATTTATTGTTTATGTTCCAATATTCAAAGCTATTTGAATACGGAAAAATTAGGCTGTGCTTTTAACAAATTATCAACGGCTTTGTTTGTTTTAAGCATTTTTCTCAGGCGCATTGACTTCTAGTAAAAACTTGGCAAAACTCAGATAACCGGTCTTACGTATGAAGAGCATGAATGAAAAAAAAAGAGCAAGATAAGCGAACACTCGTCGGGATCGCAATGCGTATTGAACATAGCAAATCATGGCAAGTGCAAAGCTTAGTGAGGTCCGTTATATGTACATAGAACGGATGTCATAACCGGTCGAAAATCGACTCCATTCAGGAACGGCCGTTCAGAGAACGTACGTTTAATGGACTTAAAACGGCCCTTCGTTTATTACACCCTGTCAAACGTCTTACATTCTACGACCGTTTAGCGGCCGTTATATGGGGCGAATACGTACGTTCCATTTTGATTAGGGATTTTATATCATTTATTACCCATCAGTAAGCCAGAGCCAAATACACACGGAGTACAGAAATGATGAAAAACCAGAAAGAAAAAAATTTATAAGGAACAAAAATGCAAATAAAAGCGAGTCGCGCCTAAGCAGGAAGACGGAAGTTTATGGGGGATTGGTAGTTCGGCAGTTTCATGAGCTGATTTACTTTCCAGCAAAGCAAGTTGTAAGCAGGGTGTTTGGCAATTGACACACTCTACTGAGGTTGAAGTGCACTGGCACCCATCAGGCCATAGAGCATTTAACGTTGTTCTGAAGGTTGCCTACATTATTCTTAATGGGAGTTGCACTTACCTGTCACTCGTGGGACAACACCAACAGTCAGTGCTGACCCTGCGAGTCCAGCAGCGTGGGCTCCAAGGCTTGAACCAAGAATATGAATGGAGTCGAGAGTTGTCGCATGGTTGACCAAGAAATCTATAAGCGTTGCCGTATATTCGCCGACCGGCTTGACGCTAGATGCCGCTGTAAAATAATCCGGAGCTGCTGCAAGGTCCGTCCAGTCTACGCCAATGATGTTGCATGCTTCTCGTTGCAAGAAAGCTGGAAGTAAAATGTACTCACTCGCGCTGTTATTCTCTGCGCTTCATTTGAACTGGGAGTTTTTGTTCCTGAAATTCAGTAACACAGCAATAGCTCTTCCACTGTAGTTTTCCTGAGATAAATAAATGGAGTGAAACCAAGTGAACCATTCACTTGGTATATTCATAAACAAATCCTCAATTCTTGGGCATGGCACTCCAGCGCCAGGGCATGCCCCAACTTGGAACTGCAATATGTGAAATCCTGTTGAATTGAAAATATAGGGAAATTTGCTTTTCAAACCGATTTCTAGGGGGGGGTGGTACTGTGAACACCATTGCTCTGAATGCTCATACGTTGGAGCAATGTGCTCAAAATTGAAGATTTGTGTATGACTGACTTGGTATTTGGTTTTCATAATGCTTGTTTTGCAGTTCAGGCAAATAATCTGTGAGCCATTCTACTTTTGCAGAAAGGAAATAAATTCTTTAAAGCGATAAAGGCGCAATATGAAATCTTGAGCTATCAAGTAGTAAAAATTTTATATCTGTGTAAGCTACAAACAATTGCCGAATCTTCTGATTAAGATACGTGTTATATATACAACTACAAAAAATGTGATTTAGTGACCACTCAAAATAAAGAAATACTTTGCAGGAACTTCCCTTGTTCTCAGTACGTCTACGTGATTTTATTTTCGCTCGATCTTGCTCTGTACTGCAACCGTAAGAGATTTACTTATCCGATGTTGTCTCTCATCATCTGACTGGGAAGTAGTAAAGCGTCGTTCATAGTGATTAATCATCCCAGACACAACTGCCAACCAGAGCAAAGAGAAACACTGTCGATAGAGGCAAGAATGAAAAAGCCAACAGAACCTCCGTCTTTGGTCCCATGCAGCGACTATGGATGCCCCGACAAAACTGGGCTGAATTAGAGGTACTTACTGAGCTTTGAGTTGATTTCCGTCTACTTCCCTCTTCGCCGCTGCTCATATCAGAGGACAAAGTGCAGGAGGCGTACTCTGCAGCGCGTCAAATATGACGTCACAATTATAGACAACGAATCGGCTTTTACTTCGGAAATTTCTTCTCCCGTGCTTTACTGCGATATAGCTGTTTGTAGAGGTAACGAATTGCGATGTTGCATTGGGCAGGGTATAGAGATCTATTCGCCTCCGCATGGTCGTATTACAGAAATATTACATATTTCAGATTTTAACCTTTAACCTTTTCTTGTCTGGTGATCTTGGCGGAATAAAAGCATTTCATTCATTCAGATAGGGAGACGGAGGTTCTGGTGCTTATTTGTTCTTGAGGAAGGTCACATACTTCATAGAAGGTACACTGCTGAATATTTTCTTGTACTATGATCTGTATCCTACACAAGCTTTGACCGGAAGAGTTAATTCACCTTTTCTCTGTGAGACTACGAACTCTTCAGAGGTGTTGCTGACAAAACCATGAATGAGGATCCTAGTTGGCAGGCTCCCATTGAATCTGCTTGCCTCTAAAGCCGCCGTGTCATCAATAAAGAGCTCATCGAAGTCTTCGGGGTTGTCACTAAAATCAATAAGATTGAGCTTTTTTTTTATAATTGGGGAATATTATGCAATAGTTGCTTATTAAATCGTACGTCAACTTCAGTTGGTTTACTAAATCCCAGGAGGAATTGAAACCGCAGCAGATCTAGCTGGTCGACCGTTTGCTCACCATTCGGAAACTAGAAGAGTTCCTTCGGCGCTACCTGCCACACGATAGACAAAAGTCGGAGATCTTCATAAAATTCTTAATCTGTCACCCTCTAGCGTCTCCACGAAGAAAGTCAGAACAAGGCAGTGGAAGGTTTTCAAAAAAGACTGAAACTCCTTGAGGGGATTCCTTCGTCCGATGAAGACAGCTTAGATCAAATGAACGACCCCTCGGACGCCCGTTGATCTGCGACTCTTACGCGCGTCTTCGCAAAGGTCTGCTTGTCAGAAGATGGTAGTGGAATCTCTTTCGGAAACGCTATCCTGGGCACACTGTACGATGACAATGCCGAAGATACCAGATTGTCGAAGAGGCTGCCAGTGACCAGTCGGCTTTTAGTGACTTAGTCCATAGTCCCGCTCGTGGCTTCGTCCTTTCCTTTGCCACTTGATCTTCCGAATGGACTGTACAAAGCTCTCTGTGATGCATGGACCAAGTAACCAAGAATGGCCAAGTAGTTAATCTTACCGTGTCCATAGGAAGAAACGCACGATGTTCTCCACATTCTTCGTCTGAATTCCACCTTTGCTCAAGGTCCAGGACGGATCATTTATGGCAAGCTTTAGACTACCATCTTCTGCTGGATAGCAGAACCATGATGTTGTGGAGTCTATGAGTTGAAGTTCCTCGGGTGTAAGTGAATGAGTAAGGCACTCAGGTTCGGCTGGAAATAAAACAAAGTTTTACTGTTCTTCCATTTTAAAATATGAAGCCTATTTCCGACATGCCTAGGACCTCGCGTACCAGCTAAAGTCCGTACAAAAAACTTGACTTCCGTGTCCGATCTTCAATCTGTGGCATTAAAGGTTAACTTCCGACATCGAGGTTGATAATCGGAAAATAACACCGAGGCGGTCATTGAAAATTATTTATCCGTGCCGAAGGCGAGGTAGGTTATGAAAAATATCTACCGGGCCGAAGGCGAGTTTGATATTTTTAAATGGCCATCGTGGTTGTCATTTCGATATCAACCGAGATGGAGGTGTGTTAGAAATCCTCTCTGGAGGCTGTTATGACAAATCATCCTCTCTGGAGGCTGTTATGACTTATATCATCCTCTCTGGAGGCTGTTATGACTTATATCATCCTCTCTGGAGGCTGTTACGACTTGTTATGTTGTAATAATAGCACATCCTTGCAAGTTAGTGCTTTTGCTCTGCTATTAATTGATTCTAGATCAGTTTGCTAATACAAATATTCTACTACTACTACTACCAACCCACCCTCTATTATGGTCAATGTCACGCGCATTTTGTACGCTGGAACAGTCTTTCGCTCATCTCATTGGCCTAGATGTAAATGTTGAAAATACAGTTAAGAGGGGTGGCTTATTTTTGTTCAGTTAGAGAATGATTGGAAATTATATCATAACACATGATGTAGTAACACTGCATTTCCATTTACTTTAAAAATAGATTGAAAAATTATTTTTTGGATAGTTAGATAAATGTGGAAGGGTTGGTTGGGGGGGGGGTAAAGGAAAAAAAAAAAAAAAAACGTGAAAGGTTAAGACGAGAATTGTGTGTTGTCATTTGTAATGGGTGAGTGAAAGTTGTGCACTCCCGCACAGGACACGAGTGTGCCCTTCTTGGGAGCGTTCTGTATGTTTTTTGTTTGTTTAAGGATTGATGAAATTAAAATGAATTGAATACAAACTGTATATTATTGTACGATTGTAGTACGGTAGAGTGTAGTCTGACAAGGCTTTACAGGACGGATAATTATAAATAGTTTACGTGAAGACACCTCCGACAAATGTGTGGCATTGGCTAAAGAACTTCCACATAGATATAACCATGAACAAGTAAGCTAATAGAACCTCCCTCTTTGATCCCATGCACTGACTATGGATACCCCGACAAAACTGAGCTGAGCTAGAGGTAGCCTGTTTGCCGAGCTTTGAGCTGATGCTCATATCAGAGGAAGTAGTCCAGGTGGCGCGCTGACCCGATCTGTAGCACGTCCAGACAACCAACCGGCTTTATTTTGAAAATTTCTTTTTCGGGGCTTTACTGCGGTATAGTTGTTTGTGGAGGTAACGAATCATTATGATGTTCTACGTAGCTCCTACCCTCAACTCGTTTGCATCGGACAGGGTACAGGGATTTATTCCAGACTCCCCCACGGTCGTATTACAGAGAGGGGGAGACAGAGGTTCTGGTGGTTATTTTTTCTTGATCTGACATCGCATCGTAGGGAGAGTCATAAGCGTAGGCGAGCTCCGGACCGGACATCCCCTGATCGTCGGCCACAGTTCAGTTTGCTAATTTTGGCGCAATACCCTCTCGGTCAAAGTTGAACTGAAGCCGGATATTTCGTAATGCATTTTTATATGCCGGATTTTAGATATGGGGCCATAAATATTTGAACACAACGACTCATTTAGGTAGGTATTCTAGTTCAATCCGCGTCAAATAGACACAGTAAATGACGTTACGAAACTTTTGCTGCGTTGACCATTGGAATGGTTGTAACTTTGGAACAGGCTGAGAAACAGCTTTTGCCGGTCTTGATCCGATAGGTAAACATTCGTGGATTCTTGGGATTGTCGATTTTGGAATCTTGCAACGGAGTGAGATTCGTCGGATTGCCGTTTTGTAATCTGAGATGGTCGATTTGCTGTTTCTCTGAGAGTCTGTTGTCGGGATTCTAATCCGGGATTGTCACGGAAAAACGCGTTAAATGGTTCAGACATATCGAAAATAGCAACAGCCTACTTCCCCGCGAATGGCGATTTTCTTATTGGCGCTTATCGACTGTGTCCAGCCTTCCGCTCTCCGAAGTTGGTTAGACGCAAAATATTTCAAAACTGTGCGCGCCGTGGTTAAAGTGGGAGAAGCCAGGCAAAAGAATGGATTAGGGGATGTCGGGGTTGAACCGGACGCGGGTTGAACCGGACAGTTTCAAGTGTGAGCAGACCCTAAGGTATAAAATCGTGAAATAATTATCTGGGGTTGGCAACGGTGTTCTAACTCACGGGACGAAATTTGAAGGCTCAGTTGCAAACCGTAGAACAACCAGGCGACTTCGTTTTTTTTTACCGAGTTATTCGGACTTCCGATTTTATTTTTATTTTCAGCTCGAGAAGATGTTAGTTGTGTTTTGTGAGTGCGCCATAGTTTAATCCAATGTAGGTTCAATTCTGTATCTTACTAGCCTCTTGCAGGATTCCTACTGCTTTCCGTTTTTTCTTGGTTTTAATTTTCGTAGAAAAGGTCTCTGTGCGGTTGAACCGCGGACACATTCTGGGGGTAGAATTAGACATTATTTTAGAGGTCAGTTTCAACCCCACTATGTTCGGATCAAAATACCTACCAGTTTATGCACTTTTAAAAGCAGGATACAGGTGTTGCACCCAAGCTTCCGAAATCAACTGCTTCTGGTGGAACAAGTTTCAAAGTTTTCGGTTCAGTGCTGGTTCAGTGGTATCTTTGCATAGTGTTACGATGACTGTATTTATATATGAAGGTTGCACTCTCAACCTGATGTTATGGCGAGGGGTGTAGTAGGCCGGACATAAGATGGTAAATGTCCAGGTAAACAGTCATCGGAGTCAGGATGACCTAGGGCGTTGGTGGCCTACTACACATGCAGAACTTCACGGGTTCATTATGGATTCCCCAGGTCGATTCACACTATGGTTTGCATACCGAACACACAACAGGTTATCAACCACCCATCACACACTAGGCCTTACAGGCCAGCCCACTCTAAGGAGCATAACTGAGACTCATAGAAGTGACCTATGGTCCGTAAATAAACATAAGGTTTTATTGACAGAGGTACTTACATAACAAACAATCTTTAAGTAACAAGACCAAAGTTTTCGATGGGATCCCACAAATTTAATATTTGACCAGACAACTAGGTCTTGTCTTCGCCAGATCCTGTCTTCGCCAGGCTAATCATCTGAGAAAACCAAGTTCAGATATACCGGTATAAGCCATATCTATTTTGACGATACTGATCGAAACTTCCTGGTTTACTTCTGCCAAATTTCCGGTTTCGGCCGAATTCCGAGCAAACTACTTGCCCAGCAAAAACAAAAGATAGTTCAGAAACGAACTCAGCGTATCTCCTTATCCCTATAAAAGACATCTAATCAACTTCAAATAAAACTTTAACTTCTAAAAAAAAAATCCGGTTTCAACCGGATTCCGGACGAACTATATGTCCGGTTAAAAAATGATTGTCATATACAGATTCAGCGTCTTTTCTTACCTTTCAATCTATCATCTAATCAACTTCAAATAAAAATTTTGCTTTTAACAAATTTTCTGGTTTTGGCCGGATTCCGGACGAACTATTTGTTCGGCGAGAAAATGGTTTTCACCATCGTGTTCAGCATGTTTTCTTACCCCTAAACCGAACATTTAATCAACTTCAAATACAAATTTAGCTTTTATCAAATTTTCCGGTTTTCGCCGGATTCCGGGAGAAAATGGTTTTCACCATCGTGTTCAGCATGTCTTCTTACCCCTAAATCGAACATCTAATCAACTTCAAATAAAACTTTTACTTTTAACAAACTTTCCGGTTTTAACCGGATTCCGGGCGAACTACTTGTCCGGCGAGAAAATAACTTTCATATTCGGATTCAGCGTGTCTCCTTACCCCTAAATCAACTATCTAAATAGCTTTCAAAAAATATTTTTTGCCCCTTAATTTGAAACCCCTCCCCCACCCTCAAATATAGGGCTACAGAGCCCATCTTCGAACTTGACTTGTACTTTGACCCGAAGGATCCTCCCACCAAGTTTCATCAAAATATCTCAATGCCTTCGAGAGTTATCGTGCGCACAGACGGACAGACGGACAACTTTTGCGATGTCATAGGTATCCGTCACTAACGTTTTGGGATCCCAAAAAGAGCTGTTGCTCGGTCGGAACCCCGGAAAGAAAAGAAGTGTAGAAGAAGGTGAGTCATGCACCTGGCATGAGTCACAATGACCAAAGAGTAAACGTACGGAGTGCAGATGGCATCACCGTAACAATAGTCCTACTTTTCTCCAATAAATGAAAACTTGATTAGCTTTGTGGTACTACTTATTCGGTCATATTCAGGGCTCATCTTAACGATGTCCGGTTCAAAACACCACCCGTACGAACCAACCCCACCGGTGGGGCTGAACCGGACTTTTTTTTTTTTAATTAGAAAAATCGTAGAACCCTAACGAGTTGAAATTAAATTTTCAAAAAACTACAGGACATAGTTGTCCTGTAGTCTCATTACCTATCTTTTCCACTTTTCAAAAAGTTTCTAAATTCTACAGAAATGGAATAATCAGGCAATAACGAAAACCGTACGGTTCAACCCCGACCTCCCCTACGAACACAAGATAGATCTGTTGGTCTGCCAAGTCTTCCAAAACTAAAATTTTGAAGCTTCTCTTGGCTTTATTTTTGAAAGGGTTGCCGGCGAACCTTGAAACTTAGGGCGAAGTTTACACTGCTCTAGGCCTACTATCAAACTCGGCTGGAATAAAATACGCCAAACTTTGTAGGTGCTAAACGAAACAATGGCAAAGTGCGGGGATTTCTGAAGATTATAATTCCATAGGGGAGCTAGGGATAATAGAAAGAGAGGAATAAAGTGCGAGGGGTCCTTTAAGCAATTCTTGTCCAATCTGATAAGCCCAACACTTTCCGCCTCAACCGTAATCACGATTTACCTCTGCACAACAGGGCCACAATTAGTCCAATTAATAGTTGAAAGTTTAGCATGGTCTTACAGGCTTCCAACTGCAGTATCCGCTCGGATTGATCTTGCAAGTCCTTGAGTTTCTTACTGATAGCTTATCACAAACGAATACGTAACCATTAATAGCGCACTCTTAAATAAATTAAACTGAATTAATCATTGTCTCCCCTCCAAAGAGCGACAAAGTATGTGAAAGAAACGAAACATATACTACACTAAAACTGCAAAAACAATAAATAAAATCCATTTAGTAGTAGTATTAGTAGGATTAAAGGATCATGAATCTCCTTGGTTTTTATGGCCACTCCGCGTCCGTTTCGTTAAATCCGTTCTCAGTTTCGATATTTTCCTAACGGTAGCCTACTACGGTGATTTTTGCATTTGCCGTGTTTGGCTCTTTTTAAGACGGATCAGAATACCGCTTATTGATCCCGAGGAGTTACTTGAATATGAATACCGGTTTGATTAGTAACCCCGGTTACTAATCAAAACCAAGGGTGGGGGGCCGAAGAACAGCTGGGGTGGGTTTGTAAGCTTTTGTTGTAATCTAGGTTGGTCAGGTTCCCGGTTATTTCTGCCGAGGAGTGAATTGAACAGAAGTACCGGTTATACAATTTTGTCTATGTTTTTCATCAAACCAGTATGGCCGATGACAGTTGGGGCGGGTTAGCAATCCTCCTTCTTCTTCTTCTTTTATTCATTTATGGCATCGGGACAGTGTTGGGAAGCGAGACCCTTTTTGCCTTCCGGTTCGTCTTCTTCTAAGTTGTTGACAGGGCGGCCTGTGGCTCTTTAACTGGGATCGCCGCCAAGGATAAATTAATATCCTCTTCTTGCTTGAGCTTCATGGAGTGAGTAATGGCACCTCGACTCTTCTCTAATAACCACATAACTCTTCTCTGGTTCCCACATAACCACTTTATATTTTGAAACAAAACTGTGCATTATTTCCTCAGTTCTGCACGTTCGCAGCACCATCTTACGCTTTGGATTTGTATCACTTTTGATGTGTTACTACGTAGGTGTGAAGCAAGCAGACGTGATCAACATATTAAAGTTCGTGACGAAATTGTTCAACTTAGCAAAGGGATGCGTTGCGTATACACCTTTGTTGAGAGTGGTCAATACGTTGCAGTCTGTGAGTCACATCCCAATTGAGTATTCGAGTAGGAGACGACTGAGGCGGAACAGTTCCGGCTGAAACCGTTGAGCGGCGTGATGTAGCGGAGGTTCCTAGATGCCATGATTCAGTCATTGTTTTGCGATTGCAAGATCTTTCTTGGACTTTTGGTGTCTTTTGGCAGTATTAACTCTTCCCTTGTTAAGAAAGGATATTAAAAGCGCAGAAACATTTTGAAAGCTGTATCTAAGGTAGCTTACTAGTTTTGTACAGGTTGTGTCCGTTCGGGAATTTTCTATCGCATTAAAAGAGTTAACTTGGAAGTATTCGCAGTGTCTAAATCAGTCCCGTCGCAAGTTCAAGCCAGCACCCCGGTACGACCGTGGTGTTATCTAGTGGTGCGATTCGAAAGCACCCTTACAGGCATGCTCAAAAACAGATTTAAACAAGAAAATCAAACAAAAAGAAGAAATTTAGCTGGTACATGAACTACCATATAGTAAAAACATACATTTGAATATTTGGCAGTATCTATTATTCCAGTAGTTTGGTTCGAGGTTTTGTCGACTGCAAGTGCATTTTAAAGTTTAACTGAAAAGCCAACTTATTTTTGTGTCATTTGGTTGAATACGCTGAATTATTTGGATTCTGCAAAGGGATTTTTTTGTTTTCCACTATCTGCTCTAGTTATGGCGTTCAGAATATCTGCGGCCGTCCCCACAGCGAAAATTCTACTATGACGCAGGAAATTTTTATCTAAACACCAACAAGGCTTTTCAGTGGGCAGTGGCGATATTGGTGAAGATTGCTTGGTGCCTGAACAAAAAAAGTTATAAATCTTTCTTGTAAGGCATACAACAAATTAGAGGTACCACAAATCACACGGAAATTCCACTATTTGAAAATCGATTATTCCTGAATAGCGGAACAACCAAGTAACGCATTTTCAGCGGGTCTTCAAGCCAATTAAAGTGAATAAGTGACGGGTAACTAGATTGTCCTATCACAGTCCTTTTCGGTTAAACTTTAAGTAATTTAAGGTATGTCATTTCTGCCGAAATAGCCGTGTTTTCAAGAAGAAAAGGATTTTTTTTTTTGGGGGGGTCTCCCTGCGGTCCGAGCGTAGGTCGGACCTAACTCATACCTAATGTGTTTTTAGAAAAAAACAGGAGTAATTTTTATCGAGTGGTAATGATTTATCTCCTTTGTTCAGCCATTTTTAATTGGCCCGTCCGGCGATCTGGATCATTTTCTCTAGTTCCTTAATTGGGGCTTGGACTATTTGGGACTATTATCATCTCGATTATCATATCATTTTACACTTATTTTCTTCGAGCTCTTTTCCTGGCATATATTACGCCATACCGACTTCCAGTAAAAATAAACCGATGCAATATGGGATCGAACCAATAAACATCACCACAACAAACGTTGTTGATTGTGAGTATTCGTTTGGGTGACATTTCTTATTCTTCCTTAGGATCACTGGCGTTTTTCGGACTTATTCGTAAGAAATTTTATTGGGCAGAAGGCTTCCGGAAACGGTTTAATCGTCAAAGTAGCTTGAACGGCTGTTGCATTCAAAGGAGGTTTAAACTGAGGGACAAAACCGCAAGACCCGATTTCTTGATCAAGTAGGCTAGTCCAATATGAATGTTCTCGTTTGAGATCCTATCGAGACTTTTGGTCTTGTTCATTCTGACTGAGTTTTCTGATTGCGGTTGAACTTTTGGTTAGCTTTTGCGGTATGGTAATTTATGGTCTTCCGTTTTCTTCATCAGTTTCTCATATTCTGCCTCGTCTTTTTATCTTAAATGTCCGTCAAATTGGAGACGGGAATATTGCAACTTTTGTTTACCGTTATCTTCTAGAAGATTCGCTATCTGCTGACTTTAAAAAAAAAAATTTTTATATGAACAGGCAATTTCTATTGGTCATACAGGCAGAAAAGTATGGAATTTATTGCCCGAAACTGTGAGTGTCCGAAGATAGAAAAGTCTTTAAAGGGGCTCTCAAAAGGTATATGTACCTAGAAATTACATGTCTTCTGTCTGTTTTTTATTTTATTCATTTTTGTTTGTGCTCGGAAGAAGATCAGACCATGCCGCAAGCCTTTTTTCTTTCTTTTTTTTCGTTGTATGGATGTTGTCGTAAATTCTCGTGTTGGTATGTGTGTTTGTTTTAGTTATTAAATTATCTTGTCCTAAAATTATAGTGTTGATGCGTGTTAGTTTTTTGTTTTTCCTTTATAATGCCTTAGGCTAGGATTTTGTTAATAACTTTTAGAAACAAATCAGAATTAGTGAAGCGTCGTTTTCTTATACCACTGGCATATGTCTGACGCTTTTAAGCAACATGGGGTTTCCTTATGTTTGTCAATAAAATTGTACCTTACCTTATTTGGTCTTGTTCATCACGACTGAGTTTTCTGATTGTGGTTTAACTTTTAGTTAGCTTTTGCGGTAGTGAAAATGAATCACTTTTTGACATTTCAGATGCAGTCACCGTAAAATCGGAAAACCATGATAATTGTGATTTTGTCTTTTCCTTTTAGAGACATAATGAGGGCAAACAGATGATACACAAGTTACACTTGAGATAAGAGATAATTACTTTTGCGCTCAGATAAGCTAGACAGTTGTGTGCCGGATTTCAGCTTGTCTTGCAATACAGTTTGGATTTTTTCGACTTTTTGGAAAACCGGTAAGAATTGAATTTAAAGTTTGACTGAAAACTGAATGCACCGAAATATTTTGGTCCATCTATGTGATTTGTATTTTTTTTTTTCACCCGAGGCTCTAGTAATAACGTTCAGAATGTGCGAAGCTTGAGGCGTTTATCCGTGACAATCCAGATTGACCATTCACGATCCGGATTCTCCAAAATGCAATTTGTCTGACAATCCAGATTATGAAAAATCGTTGTGACAATCTGACAATCCGGATTCGTGCTTGGATTGTCGATTCGAGAATCTTGCAACGGAACAAGATCGTGGATCGTCGTTTGTACAGTCTGGGATTGTCGATTCGCTGTTTCCCTGATTCAGCTATCTAGAATTATAATCCGGGAAAGTCAATCCGGGAAAGTCACAGCTGAAGAAAGTAGGAAAATGATGTTAAGACATGTCTTGCAAGGCATCTGCCATTTTTAGTTTATTTTTCTGCAATGGCATACCTTTGTACTTGGTATATATTTCAAGCATAGAGGGAAAGGCGCATATAGAGGTACCATACATCCGACAGAATAAGTTCATTCGATGAAATCGATTATCTGTCGATAGTGGACTAACGTATTAACACATTTAATCGGGTTTTCAAGCATAATTAAGTGATATGTAACTAGACACGGGTCTCATGCAGCCCTATTCGGTTAGACTTTAAGATTGTTCAGACATAGCAAAAGACAACAACCGAGACAACAACTGAGACGCTCCCTTTTTCATTGAACTTTGCGAAAGTGATTACGAAAGATTTTTCTTTTTTGAACTAAACTTAAGTTTCGAACGCCGGTCGTCATCCGATTCATTTTTGTGAAACCTTCGTGTGTGCTGGCTTGTATCTGTTAAAGCACAAGTCACAGTAGCCTAGACACATTTTTTGTTCGAATATTCGAACATCCGTGTAATTCTGCTGGTTTCGCAAAAGATTACAAATCCGTCTCGGCTGTTTTCAGCCTCGCGCATCCCCCTTGGTTTTGATAAGAAACACGGAAAAAATTGCGTATTGTCTCTAGGACGTTTGTGGGTTAAGGCTTTCCTTCCTTCAGTGAGCTTCGGCGTAAGGCTATGATGATGATGATGATGAAATTTTATTAACGCACAATGAGCTTTTGATAACATGGTAAATGCACAGGAACAAACAAACAAAACACAAAAAAGGGACTAATCTGGTCTAAAAAATATTTTTCCCAGATGGAAAGTGCAAAAATGGTCTGGGGCAGAAACGTTGAGGTCCTGAGCTGTGGAAGATAGTTTGCACTAGGACTCCCTCTTCCTGAGGATCACTGGCGTGTTTGGACTTAGTCATATAGAGTATTGCCGACCAATCAGTTTCAGTTACTGAAAAGACTTGAAAGTCTTGAAACTGGCCAAAGAGCTCCTCGGAAGCCAGCCTAATCTCGCTTGAAAAGCGCTGAACACGGAAAATGCAACAATCATTATAAAGGCCGTTGGCGTTGACAAACATTGAATAGTAAGTCCGGAACCTCGCGAATGGGAATGAATGGAACGAGTAGGGACGTTGAGTTAATCCGTAATATTGTTATGACGGGTCTTTAAAGTTTAACCGAAAGGGCTGAGATACGACAGTCTAGTTATTCATCATCTTTTTCACTTAAATAGGCTTGAAGGCCAGATGAAAATGCGTTACTTCGTTACTTCGCTGTTTCCAAATAATCGATGTTATCGAATGAAATTATTCTTACAGGCTTGCTTGTACATCTATGTTTCAAATATTTAGCAACTTTCAGTTCTAAAATAGAGGGCGTTCCTCAGACGTGATCTTGCGCCACGTGATGATCTCTCAGACGTGATAATAAGCTTTGCTTTGTTGGTCATTGAACTCAATTCAATTCATATATTTATATTCGCCAAAGCTGGCGAGTAGAAAAATATAATAAAATATAAATAATCGGTCTGCAACTGAACACACTTTCACAAATTCTACGTTCCGTTCATTTCTACGTTCTTCAGTTCATTTCAAGCGAAATCCACGCTTTCGCTGACTTTCAAACGCGGCTGGATGAGTTTTGGCTTGTCGTGCAAGCAGCGCATGTTCTGAACGTCGCTACTAGAGCCTGAAATGAAAAGTCAAAATAAGAGTCAAAATAATTCAGTGTATCCGAATCCAATTTGTAAAAATAAGTGGGCTTTTCATTTAAACTTTAAGGTGCGTCCTATTTTTTCCGAAAGTATAAATATCAACTAGTGTTCCTTTAGAACACTTGGGCAATGCTTTCAGAGGAGCAAGACCTACCAGCGTCCGGTCTGATTGCGGAAGTCAAAACATGCCCCAGATCGGTTGACTCATTTCACTAATTTATGATTACTGATAAGAACAGGGATTCCCGTTGATTGACCGTGACGCGAGTGAAGTCACACTCCATGAATATCCTGTGATTCGCCCGCCAGTGTTCGGCTGGCTAGCGAGCTTGATTTAATCTATGATAGGAGATGCGTGTCTGATCTGAATTCTCAGTTCTCGCTTCTCAGTTGTCGATTCTAGTACAAATTACCGTTTTTGCCTGGTTTTTGCTTATCTCCCTTTGTCATTCTCGCTTTTGACAAAAACACTAATTTAGCCACCCGTTAAAACCTGCTTAAACAGGTTGGACATCCGCCCTTTGTTGACCAATCAGGAAGGAGAACGGAGAAGGAGAATCGTATCGAAGCCACTTCTCGACTCTGCAGAATCACGAGGCATCACAAGGAGAATTGGCTTCATCTCAACAGTCATAAAACGCGAAATAGAAGAATTGAGAGGACATTCGCTAGGAGAATTGGGGTCAAAACGCAACTATTGTTTTCTCCTGTGCAAGTAAACAGTTGAAGAATCCTTTTTCTCTAAAGAGTGAACAAACGATTTTCCAAGATCGTGGTATTGAATTGCAGCCTGCAATCTGTCATTTTCAAGGATGGGCGATGCCCATACTTGCAAGACTTCCCATGGTCCAGTGAATAAATACGATCGTTATCTTGATTTGTATGTAACTTGGTTTGTGCCATTGGGAACAGCGATCGTCATGTCCGTCTGTCCCGGTTTCGCTACCCGCAATAAATAACTGAAAATTCTACCAACTATAAATATCTTATTCGGGAAAATTACTTTCAAAGACCACTGTAAGGAAAATCACAGTCTTGAGATTTAATTTCAAAAAATGGCTGCTATTTTTACTGCACGGTTGGGGCGAAGACAGGAGAAATTCTCTTCTGCATTTTGATCAGCTTCGGTTTCTTTAAAAATAAAAGACTAAAACTTAAATATTTATTACATTACCGACTCCGTTTCGCAATTCTTATAGGGAGTACTCGCCTTTATCTGTGTCACTGTGGCGCCAGGCTATATTCGATAAGGTGTAACCCACATGACACTACAAGTTGACAGCCATTTGCGGAGAAAGATGTAAAAAGGGGGACAAATACATTTGGTCTGCTTTGTTTGGAAAAAAATTGTGTTCGAGTTTGTACAGATGTTTTGTTTCTAGGACTGAACAATGGGAGAAGCCAAAGCTGTTGACCCAGCTTTCTCAGCGATCAAACTTAACCAGTCCTGCTTTCATGTGTGGAGGATCGAGGTAGGGTTCTTTTAAGTGATTCGCATAGACTGGCTGAAAAACCTATTCGCTCTTCTAACAGAAAGGTGTTCGTCTTGTACAATATCTTTCGCATGTTCCATTCGAGCTCATTGACTTTTCGAGAAAAAACCGAACAGTGTTGTCAGATCATGTTCCAAAAATAAGCAGCGGCTTTTGAAAACACACCAAAAATATGCCAGAAATTGTTTTGCGAACAATCCCAAGAAACGCCGAGAAATGCATGTATCAATCGAACCCCAAGAATTGGTTTTGGCTTAATTATTGTTGAAGTTCTAAACTTTCGTGAGCACAGGGGAAACAGGAGCTGTGTTCTTTTCAGCGGGAGTTTTCAATTATTGTTGACGATCAATTTAAATTCCTCCGAACAATTTCTATTGCTCCAAGACATTAGCCAGTGAAGAATGTAAAATTTGTGTAAAGTTTCACGCCACGCGACAGTTATCAAAAATGTTTTTTCGCGCCAGTCTCCGATAAAATACGCCAGTTTGGCGTACAATACGTCCAATATGGCAACACTCAAAGAGCTTGAAAAAGAAGACTCGTAACAAGATTTCGTGCCAGAACCGCGTTTAATGAGGAGGTAGGCTAAAAGCTTCGAAACGTCCGTCACAACAAAAATAACCCTCACATGGCTCTCTTTCACAGCTCCTCAAAATTAAATCAAGCCTGAACGAATCTCGGACGAACTTTGTAGAAGGATTTCATTGATTTTTTGTTACTGAGTGCTCAGTTTGGACAATCCACTATTGCGGCCGCTGTACCCGGCTTTTGGTTTTCCGTTTTGACTGATTTATGTGAAGATCGGGAGCTATGACGGCTATGAAGTTCGAAGTCGGTGTACTTGTTGACTATGGGGTTTGCAATGTTCTTGCACTATGATAATCTCAACAAAAAATGTCAACTACTGAAAATCGGGTTTAAGGCCTACATTCCAGTACTGGTCTTTTTGTCTTTCAGAACCTCCAGCTTGTCCCACTGCCAAAGGACCAAGTTGGAAAGTTCTACAAGGGAGACTCGTATCTAATCTACAGCGCGTCCGAGGCGAATCAACAAGCCGGTCCCAACATTCAAGTCAAGGATGCCAAAGGAAATTTGGAGCGTTTTGTCCATTTCTGGCTCGGATCCGAGACTTCCCAAGACGAAGCTGGCGTCGCAGCAATCAAGGCGGTTGAGCTGGATGACTTCCTCGGCGGATCACCCGTCCAAATGCGAGAGGCAGAGGGCAGTGAGTCCCCGCGATTCATGGGATATTTCCGAGAGTCCCTGAGGTACGTTTAGAGATTTCTGCCGCTCAGCCGAAACGTGTTTCTGTTTTTCCTTGTCCCCTAGATTCTTTTTAAACCAAGATGCTGACAGTTTATATATTTCAAAAAATTACAACTGCAACTCAGTTTACACACGCAAAAAAGGAAAAATATGCGGCGAGAGTCACTGAAGTCAGTTTAGTATCCAAAACCGCAGAGTGTGACTTGACCCTATGAGGAGAAATCGTGGCGTGAATTTTCGTACCCCATGGATGCTTGTTAGAGGATGACAGCTGTTTCTATATTTGAAAATGTAGCCAATGGGGACAATTTAAAGAAAAAATGTGTGAAATCATGAAGTCTTCAAAATCGAGGCACAATAACCTCAATCAGTGTATGTCGAACCGACAACTAAGTTCTTCCCACCAAGCTAGTCACAGGACGCGAAAGGTCTTTCCACGCCTTTGAGAAAGGTTAGTCGAACGAGAATAACAATACTAATTATTGATCGTAAATTGGTTTCGAATTTTAATGTTCAGGATGGTATTAATGAAATGGGTGTCTTAACGCCACCGCGGTTTAGCGCCACCGTATGTTTTACGCCACCCAGGAAATCTTGCATCATCAAGAGGATTAGTTGGGTCAGACGAAAAGGTCAAATATTTTGGTAGGTTCTTCGCCACCGTATGTTTTCCGCCAACTCATTAGTGCAGGTAGCAGGTTCATGCAATTCCAGATCCAAATCCTTAAATGCGAAGAGGGTGTTTACCGCCACCAACGCTAACTCTACGTTAATCCTTGCTAAGACGAAGGCTGAGCTTAATGTTTCACATAATTATTTATTTTAAGTCCAACTAAAGGAGCTACCCAACTTCAACAATTCAAGGCCCCCAAACTATTGAGCCGAGACGAGAAACCGTCAGCAATGTAAATGTCATTTTCTTCCACACTCTTTGTTTAACTATTCCCATGATTATTTCTCTTGTCACTTAGTTCGGGTTCTGCAGTTATAGTTGCTCTTATAAATACTTTTAGACAAGTTAGTAACTGATAATCCCGTAATCGCTGTGATAGCGCCGGTTGGCGCACAAAACCCCATCAGAATATTAGGTCTGACAAGATTTGACCCTACCCTCTGGAGGAACTAATCCTCTTGGGGACGTAAGATTTCCTGGGTGGCGGTAAACACCCTTTTCACATTTAAAGATTTTAATCTGAAACTACCTGCACAGGCTACCTGCGCTACCTGAATTAAAAGGTGGCGAAAAACATATGGTGGCGGAAAACCGCGGTGGCGTTAAAACACTGCTACCGTATTAATACACTTCTCCGTTCGCCGTTCGCATTCAAATCTAATTATCCTCCACAAACATCCCGCCCTGTCAGCCCACGAAATTATTAGCCAGTTTTTGGGATCCCAAAACGTAAGTGGAGGGATACCTATGACATCGCAAAAGTTGTCCGTCTGTCCGTCCGTCTGTCTGTCTGTAAGCACGATAACTCTCGAAGGCAGTGAGATATTTTGATGAAACTTGGTGTGGGGATTCTTTGGGTCGAGAGTAAGGTCGAGTTCGTAGATGGGCCCTGTAGCTTTACATTTAGGGGTGGGGGAGGGGGTTTAAATTAAGGGGCAAGCAACATTTTTTAAACAGCTAATATGACAGTCGATTATGGGGTAAGAAGACACGCTGAACACGAATATGAAAACCATTTTCTCGCCGGACAAGTAGTTCGTCCGAAATCCGGCCAAAACCGGATAGTTTGTTAAAAGTAAAAGTTTTATTTGAGGTTGATTAGATGTTTCATTTTGGGGTAAGAAGCCATGCTGAACACGAATACGAAAACCATTTTCTCGCCGCACAAGCAGTTCGCCCGGAATCCAGCCAAAACCGGAAAGTTTGTTAGAAGTTAAAGTTTTATCTGAAGTTGATTAGATGTTTGATGTAGGGGTAAGAAGGCATGCTGAACAAGAATACGAAAACCATTTTACCGCCAGACAAGTAGTTCGCCCGGAATCCGGCCAAAACCGGAAAATTTGTTAAAAGTAAAAGTTTTATTTGAAGTTGATTAGATGATCGATTTAGGGGTAAGAAGAGATGCAGAATACGTATATGACAATCACTCTTTAGCCGGACATATAGTTCGTCCGGAATTCGGCTGAAACCGGATAATTTGTTAGAAGTTAAATTTGTATTTGAAGTTGATTAGATGTTGGATATAGGGGTAAGGAGATACGCTGAATCCGTTTTTGAGCTTTAGCTTTTCGCCGGAAAAGTAGTTCTTATTTATTTATTATATTTTATTCAATAAAGTAGTAAGCCATACGGCTTGTCGCATAATACAAGAAACATAAACACACTTCGAGTGGCAAAAAGTAAATAAATACTAATACAACACAAAACAAAGAACATCCAGATTTGATGACTCTTTAACACATATACATGCTTTCATAAAACTTGGTCCCAACTATAGCGGTCTTAAAAGCTGGCAAGTTTTGCATAGTGACCACTTCCTCTGGTAAATTGTTCCAAAGCTTGGAAGCCCTGTCAACAAAACTACATTGACCCACTTTTTTTTTCGCCAAAACCGCAAAATTCACAAAAGTAAGCTAGGATCGTTTCGATCGGCTTATAGAGGTAAACGCACATGCTGAATCCATATCTGAGCTTGGATTTCTTAATGAGTAGCTGTTTGGCCCGGCGAAGACTGGATCTTGCTAAGACAAAACCTAATTGTCTGGATCGAATATTGAATTTTTGGGATCCCATCGGAACCTTTGGTCTTGTTTAATCCTGAACCCGTTTAACGTACTTGTCAGTTGTCACTGTATTAAAATCTTAAGTCTCTTTAGTGTGTTTTTAAACTATGTGAAAAGAACGTAGACATGTTTGTTTACCTTGTTTTGTTCAGTGTTTTAAAATGTGTATTTTACGGTATTTTACTTTGTATATTTTACTCGTACTCCGATGTTATCCAAAAAGCGGGTCACGAATAAATAAATATAGTTGGGAACAGTATCTGGAACCACCGAGAAGAACAAATAGGCCTCTGGAACAGCTAGTGTGTCCATTTAGTGCAACCATACTTTTCGCCATAATTTGTTGTTCATTTATTTTGCTATTTCCTGATTTAGTTATTTCTTTATGCAACACACTTGCTTAGAAGAATGTTGGGTCTTGTGCGAGCGTGTAAACGTCGGGCTTAGGCGGCCATGCAGGGTACAGGATTATCAAAGCTGTGTATGCTTTCAACCAAAACTCCTTTCTGTTTCGTCATTCATGTAAGCTCCTAACCCTTTGCTCAACATCCGTATAACCAAAGTCCATTGTTCTGCGACACCGATATTTCCAACTTCCTTCCAGTAGCATAATCGATTATGAGTGAATCATTGTAAAAGTGGGTGGTTCCCACAATACCCACGATTTTCTTGCCTACTCTCCCAGTGCCCACACTCAGGATGCCCACAATCAAAATGCCCACGGTTCAAAGTGTCCATTGTCATGATGCCCACGGTTCAAAGTGCCCACGACTCAACGAACAAACTGAGATAGATGCTTTAATACAAGTTGCCGGGTATCTTCAAGTTGCACTCTTCGGCGACCGTTCAAATTGTTAGGCGACGTTCAAATAAGCATACTTCAACTGTGTTATTGCACTTTAAAACCGGATCATCCTGTAGAAATCCTTCCCGTCTTCCGAGATGACGTTTAAACGCCATGCAATGACGCCAAGCAATGACGCTTAAACAAGTTTCCTTGCTGCTGGGTTGTTGGCAACAGTGATGACGAATTCGCCGGAAGAAACTGATCAACTCACAGATCTATATGAGTCAGCTGTCAGCCAAAAATCGTCGCCCACAGCCTTTAAAACCTAGCATTAATTCTGAAAATATAACGGGAACTGTCTAGGAACTAAGTAAAGTACTTAAATTGGTGGAAAATAGTGTCGAATGCCAGATTGTAATGACGTCACTACTTGAGATGAATGATTTCACAAATGATTTCTACCTATAGTCGTTGGGTCTTATCTGTGTTTGCCATGACTTATTTTGCAGACGGATGGCATTTTAATCCGAACAAATATTCAGAAATTCTTTCTTTAAGGAATACCTGAACTTCGCGATGAAAATTTTTCGAGAATTAGTCGTAGGGAGTTGTACGAAAAAGTAGCATGCAGCAGTAACCGTTGCCACTGCAGGCTTCTAATAGCAAACTGGATGCTAGTACAGCAAGATTTGATGCTATCGGATACATCTACTGAAGATTAATTTAGTCGGAGGCATGTTAAATCAAAGTATTCCATACTACTACATTTCAATACATGCAACTTTTTCGTACAACTACACAGTCAAAGAGTTTTTCATAGAGCTTAATTGCAAATATTCTATCAGTTTTTGTCCGACAACAACGTTAGAGTCCGTGATGGGCAGGGCTGTTCTAGTCTAATTCACCGTTTTGGAATGGTACCTAAAAACTGACGTGTTCAGTTAGCACGGGAGCATCGTAAGTGCTAAACGGGTACGTCAGCTGAATTTTTATTAGAGAGATATTTCGGCCCTTCTTGGCAAGGGTCCTCTTCAGACTCAAGCCGCTCAAGCTGGAAAGTGAAAAAACAACTAAAAATTATAGCTTAAGTATCTGAACTTGCGGAAAAACAAATAAGATTCTAGCAATTAAGTATCTGATTTTGGTGACAATCACTAAAATCAGATGGCCTACTTAAGCTAGAATCTTTAGTTCTTCTTCCACAAGACAGTTCACTTTCCAGCTTGAGCGGCTTGAGCCTGAAGAGGACCCTTGCCAAAAAGGGACGAAACATCTATTCAAACAATGGATAAAACGGATACGTCAGCTACGATACTTTGGCAGCGATATTTCGGCCGTTCTTGAAATATCCGAAATATCGAAATATCCGTCACTGCAACTATGATTCGCAGTCCGCTTGGGCTGAAGTAATATTTAAGGAGCGTCATTGGCTCGAGTGTCCCTCGGAGATTTCTAAAATCGCCTTCGCCGAAAACAAACATAGTTGCACATGCTTTCCAGTTAACAAAATACTGCAGTTACAGCTCCATGCCATGAAACAAACATTCACCTCCGTGTCTACAACAGATTTCAATACGCTCTTCATAAAATTCCTTCCAGATTAGTTCATTGTGGCAGCTAGCATAAAATAGACAATGACACGTTACTTCCCGGTGTACGTTTATCCAGGTTGTTTGGCTATTTTCAATTCCTCTTAGGCCCAGCCATGTTTGAAACTGTTTAAAATGCTTCTGCCTCTATTTGTGCTCTACCCAACTCTGTTCTGTCGTCAATTCTGGCTTCCGACTTCAGTGCCGAGCGCTAGTTGACTTTTCAACGGGGCTAATGCGCGACTCGGTATGAAGCGAAAGCCTAATCGCTTGTTCACCCTTCAGATAACTTATCCCTGGATCTCACGTGTGATTGTTATTGTTTCTCTAGCGCATCTGGCGTCAATTCGTCATTGGATTTTATGAGGGACGTATGCTTTATTACAGTTTTTTTTTTACAAGATCTTCGATCTAATACTAATTGTTTCCTTGTTACTTTCAGGATTCTACAAGGTGGGGTTGCTTCTGGCTTCCGTCACGTTAGCGATGAGTATGAACCAGTTCTGTACACCGTTAAGGGAAAGAGGACTCCCATCACCCGTCAGCTGAAGGAGATCTCCTGGAGTCTCATGAACGAAGGAGATGTCTTTATTTTGGACACAAAGGAGCAGATTTATGTCTGGACCGGCCGATCTGCCAACAGATTCGAGAAAATGCACGGCGCCAAGGTAAATAAACAGGGCGAGTTCTTTCCCGGAAACGGAACCACAGCAATCAAACAACTGGCAGTAATAAATCCGCTCTTCTATTACTAACTCTTTTTAATTTCCTGACAAAACTAAAAATGCAGGGCGTCGATGTCAAACAAATATAATAATTACGTTTTTGCGGATACCATGGTATCTGTTACCATGCTAACTGGATCTGCAATTAGTCGTTTTTATGGCACTTGCAGCTTCGCTCAAGTGCCATATACCGATCACTTTTCCGTCGGTCGGTCTGTCGGTCGGTCTGTCGGTCGGTCGGTCGGTCGGTCGGTCGGTCGGTCGGTCGGTCGGTCGGTCGGTCGGTCGGTCCGGTGATCGCGAGTTAGGGTACTTGCAGATGTGCTAGGACGATGAAACTTGGCAGGCATATCAGGGACCCGACCAAACTAACTTGCAAATTGTCACTTCCGCGATCCGACCACCGTGGAGGGAGTAGAGGGCGGGGGAATCCTGAGAATTTAGTAGTTTTTGTAAAACCCCTACCCCTTTCTACACACTAGTAGGTCTGCGCGCGGCATGACGTCACTCTTTGCATCGGAACACTCTGTTAACATTGGAAAGAGCTAGTGCATTCGAGGGTCAAAGGGGTTTGTATATGTGGTGCAATGCGGGGGAATATGGAAAATTGAGTGTTGTGTAACTTTCGAACGGGAGATCGGATTGGGACGAAACTTAATACCTGAATGAATGACATATCTCTGATGTTCCATTTGAAGTTCGAACCGGATTCGACAGCTATGGGGGAGTTGGGGTGGGGGAAGACCGGAAATCTCGAGAAACGGTTATAATGGAGGGATCGGAGTAAAACTTGCTGGGAAGAACAAGAATCTGCTCCAGATAAATCGTTTACACGTTTGGACTGGACCCGGACACTTGGGGGGGGAGGTGGAGGGGAGTTCCCCGGAATTCTGGTGATGACGGTTTTTGGGATTTTCACGACGAAACTTGGGAGGCGTATCAGGGACCCGATCAAACTGACTTGTAAATAAAAATTCACTCGATCCGATAGTCGTGGGGATATCGGAGGGAGGGGGAATCCGGAATATTTAGCCATGCGTAACTTTGTAACGGGTGATCGGATTCGAGTGAAATTTAATAACTGAACAGAGGGCGTGCATGTGGTGATCTTTTTCATGTCCGGACCGGATCCGACAACAATTGGGGGGGGGGGGGGGAATACGTGACCGGATTGGACTTGAGAGATCGGGATGGAACTTTGTGGGAATAACAAACAAGTCCAAAACTGAACCGGATTGGCTCCGGCGACTGTGGGGGGAGTTTGAGGGGCGGGTCCGGAATTCCGGTGATCGCGAGTTAAGGTACTTCCAGATGTGCTAGGACGATGAAATTTGGCTGGAATATTAGAAATTCGACAAGATTGGCTTAGAAGTCGCCACTTTTCAAATCCGACCATTCCTTAAAGTACCAATCATGACCGCAAATTAAGAAAAATACTTTTAAGCAAAATATGCATTTCCATCATCCAAATGAGCTCATGATCATTTTTGCCTCAAGGGTTTTGCTTACAAATGAAGTTCTAGCTCCCTTAAAGTGTGCATCTTAACCGCAAGGTCGAAAAGTACTTTTTATCAAACGATACATCTCAACCCATGATCAGTTGTCCCACAAGGGTTTTGCAAAAAATAATTTCTTGCACCCTTAAAGTGCGCATTTTACCCGCATTAGTGGAAAAAAAAATACTTTTGATCATACGTATATATCAATGAATGTTTTTGCCTCAAGGGTCTTCCTTACAGATGAATTTCTAGTGCCTTTAAAGTGCGCATCATACAGCCAAGTTCAACGATAAAATACTTTTTCTCTAGCTCCCTTAAAGTGCGCATCTGAACCGCACAGTCGAATGATCAAATAATACATCTCAACCCTTGCAAGTGCCATATGAGCTTACAGCTCTTGTTGTAATTACCGTGGTATCTGATATACGGTCCAGTGCAAAAACGACTATTGCCGAAATTGCACTTTTCGAAGTCATTCCAAAAGAAAAACTGATACCCAGTTACATCACCAAGTGCTGAACTTCTTTCTCATCAATTTGACAAAATTTTGATGAAAGTGAGATAACTTTTCAGATACCACGACCAGATACCACGGTCGGACCGTGATAACTGAATATCTGATACCACGGTAACTGGCCAGATACCGCGACAGCTGCAAAAACGCCTTTTGTCGGTGGTATCAGATACCATGACAACTGCAAAAACGACTATAGACTGTATATCAGATACCATGGTAGGCCTATACACAAAAACGCAACTAATACCGAAATAAGGCTATTACGCCTCGGTCACACACAGAACAAACTGGTACTAGAAATCTAACTAAATTAAAATCTTTCTACGAAAATTTGACAAGGTATTTGTCCTCGAGATACTTGCTATTTACGGCTTCTCTGTTCGTTGACCTCTCCGCACGGACAACATCATCTGCTAGGGAAAGGTCATTAGTGGCGTTTTTGATCGCCGATCAAATTGACCAGTAGACGAAGCGAGTTTGCCGATTCGTACTTAATACTGTTTTCGAAAACCGATAGTCATTGGCGTTCTTCGTTGTTTCTGGGTGCGCAAAAAGGGTTTTTTATTTTTGAAAATACCGCCAAATCCTGAAACGAAATCCCGACGTCAACGGCAAACGGCGAGTCCTAGGCCGATCGGCGATGAACAAGAATTTAGGCGATAAACGTTAGCCGATCATAGTACAGTCAATCTAGCGTCAAATATGACTTGACCGCAAACAAATTGCAACAGAAATGATTTTTACACCATCTTGTAGAGAAAAAAAAACTGTACAACATATCAAAAGTTGAGAAACCTACCGGGGTGCAAAATTTGTGTTTTTTAGTGTTTTAAATGTTATTTTTTGTTTTTCAGCTGAAATTTTCCATTTTGTTAAGGCTTAGTGTTTACTTCATGAGAAACAAGTTTCTGGTGTAGTTTTATATGCTGAACTCGAATATCGCATCAGATTTAAGATACAGTCAACCGAAAATGTTTCACACTCATCACCATCCAATAAATTCGTGATTCTACTATAGCAATCGTTTTACCGCAGACAAATCGCAACAGAAATGATTAAACCGTCGTGTAGAGAAAATGAAACTGTTCGACTTGTCTAAAGCTGGAAACCTATCTCAAGTAAAAGCTCGTGTTTTATAGCGTTTTCTCTTTTTCTTTTCCAGCTGGTATTTTCGATTTTCTAACAGCTTACCGTTTGCTTTATAGGATACATATTTTGAAGGTAATTTTTTGCGGTGAATCTGAATATCGCCTCAGATTCAAGATATGTTCAACTTGAAAATGTTTCGTATTCATAACCCATAGCCTACAAGGAATTTCCTTGGAAGTCTTATTATTTGTCGTTTGGAAAATACCATGTCAAGTAGAATTCTTCAAATTGTCCTGTTCATCACTCTCAGTTATTAATAAAACTTGATTCACAGGTAACAAAAATCAAATTTATAAAAGGCCGAGCAAGTTTAGGCCTACCCCTTCTAGTCCAGTGCAAGGATATGCACATTGTGTTCCCCCTCTTTACTTACACATCATCTGGAGTACTATAAGAGGGTTTTCGCGAGATTCCGGAATCACCTTCCGGCAAGCGAAGCGCATCTCGAAAACACTGGGAAAGCGACTCCTGGAATCACTGTCCAGTTTCCCGCTTGACCGTTTGCAAAAACGCGTGGAGAGCTGAAATCGCCGGAAAATTGTTGAATTCTGGATCTCAGCAGTTTCAAAATTCTCGCCGGAGCATCCAATTTCCAGTGGAGCTTTCACTAACTTTCTGGAATCACTATCCGAGAAAGCTGCTTCGGTTTCCAAGCAGCGCGAAAACCTTTGGAAAGTGATTCCAGGTTTTCTTTCCAGCTCGCGAAAACCCTCCTTATTTGGTCTCGTTGGAGTCGAGAGTCGTCAACGCTCCAGGCAAATGTATTCGATGGAGCGGCTCAAGCCTAGAATCCTAACCTTAGAATCCCTAGACGACAGGCAGGTTAGCAAAACCATCCGTCGTCTCGGACCATTCGAAATTAAACCATCACGATGATGAGGCGATGAACACAATGAAAAATCGGCCTACACCAAGAAGCCAAAGAAAAAAATGTTCTGATGTAGCGAAGAGGATACCGACATACTACGGATCAAAGACGGAGAAGCAAGAGCTGACTGGGAGGTACCGAGGTAGACGGCGCAACATGCGGGAATCTGTTTCAGCTCCAAAAAATTCCCCGTGGAGAGACCGCACAGTACCAGCAAGTACCGTCCAGACTCACCAACGAATGGAAACCGATGGCGCTAGAGCCCTACAGAAAGCAAAGACGGACACCGAGGCCCTAACCAACATCGCCAACCAGTCACCATGAAGCCCCAAATGGCTAATCTCCGTAACGACTAAATTCCAGGACAACCCACGACCTGTCCCAAAGAAGGACACATATATTCCTGTCAAGGGACCAACACACCCAGGACTCAGCTCCTTTGAGCTTGAAACAACTACAGGCCCTTAATTGCAGGATCGAAAGGAAAGCTGAGACTAAGATGGACGCAGCTTTCATACTACTTCTACAAAATAACTTTTTTCCACAAATCTGGCAGAGCACGAAAAGGCTTGACCATGGATTATGGGTATATATGTGCGACTGATCCCGCCAGTAGAAACAGCCATCTTAGTAGTCTCAAAAGACGTCCGTAGGTTTCTGAACCTACTTGCTACAGGCAACCGTAGGCTGAAAGTAGTCGCGAGAAGAGATGCCGCAGGGTAACATGGCCCGACGAGAATATCAGCAAACACTGATCGAGGACGGATTTAACTATTTTAATAATTACATATATGTAGGCTATAATTAATTATTGCTGCTACCGGTAAAACTTGATATTATATTGATTTATATCCTTGGATAACTGCGATACCTGTTCAGGCTAAGCTTGACTCACCCCACACATAGGGTTGAGTAGCCAATAAAACACAACACGTTTTGTCTTAGAGTCGAAAACTGGCCTACATGAAAACAGATAGATTAGCCTACTTATACCGCAATTCAAATTTGCCCCAAGTTCTAGCCAACCACAGTATCTGCCTTCTCATGGTCCACTCTAAAACTAGTGCGAGGGACAAATGACGTCAACTAATATAGAATAATTAATGATTTGTAATTATTAATAATAAATACAGCACATTTATTAATTAGCCATTCAACACATCCATTTAGGTCTGAATTCGGTCCTTAGTGCGAACAACGGGATTAATGTAATAGAAATATGTATTTCTTGAATAGTGATGAATGTGAAACGCTTCCGGTTGACCATATCTTTAATCTTATGTGATATTCCAGTTCAGCACATAAAACTACATCAGAAAACATTTTTCCGATGAAGAAAACACGAAGCTATAAGAAAATCGAAAATATCAGCTGAAAAATAATAAATAAAATATAAAACGCTAAAAAACGCGAATTTTGCACCCCGCTAGGTTTCTCAACTTTTGATATGTTGTACAGTTTTTTTTTCTCAACAAGATGGTGTAAAAATCATTTCTGTTGCAATTTGTTTGCGGTCAAACCTTATATTGACTGTACTATCAGAACAAAAACAGAAACTGAGATAAACAGCTACGGCAATCGGCTTCCGGCGAACGTCGAAAACACCAAAAAATCAGACGGCTACGCTATCGTCGAACTAATCGGCGATCAAAAACGCCACTATTGTCTTCTAAATATTTTCTCTCGCGAGCGATGATTAAACATGGCGATTCAAAGGGCATGGTACTGCGATAATTCCTTGCAATTCCGGTAACTTGAGACCGAAGTACACAGATGAGGTCGACATCGCTGCGCGTATGAGTGAGCTGTGTGTAGTCAGCGTCATGAAATGTAAACACTTCACAGAGCTATTCCAACTCTTCGTTCAACTTTTCAAAGGCTTATATGTTATAATTATTGTTGTAGGGTCAATGTTGCGTTTTTAGGCTCGCGGTTCTCAACCCGTGTTCCGTCACAAGTATTTTTGTTTTGCCCCTAACACTGGGTTCCGTGTTCAAGGGCTTTAAGCGTTATACCTTTCATGTTTCTTCAACGCCGAATCCAAATACAAACGGTTTCGAGAGAGCAACAAATCCTGTTCCGTGTTCTCTTATGCAAAATACGGGCATTAAAATCGGGTGACAGCGCGTCGTGTTGGATCCGAGTCCAACTCGATAATATCTGAAAACTAAACCTGTTGCATAGACTATTCCTTGACCAAACAGGCCAGGGACCGTAGAGGCCTCATCCCATGGCGTGCGTTATAGGATGAAAACTTCTCAGAGCAAATGTCCATCGGTTCCGCCAAATGGTCCTTTCTTTCGCTATCGATTTCCGGTTGTTCTGCTGCGAGGGCAGTAAAAAGTCGAGGAATGCATAGTCTCTAACCAGTTCCCGGCAGGTCTGACGTGGCCTGACACAGCTGCCAGTCCTGGCTCGCTTGCAATCACACAGCCACGTGGACGTGGGGAATTCGAAAGTTTCCGGCACTTTGACCCTGATATCGCGAACAGATGTCATGCAAGACGCTTCCTGGAAAGCTACTTCGCGCCGTGTTTTTATAAGGAGTCCGTTTTATTTATATCCACCGAAATCGGTACTTTTGTTAATAGTCACGCTAGAACTGTTCAACTTTATTTACCTACTGAGCTAGAATAGTAGGCTAACTAATTAAAGTATTTGATTCATGTGGGCCGAGAAGGTGGAGACACTATCATTTTTCGATGGGTCGGATTTTTACGAACACACTGTAACCTTCGTTTTCTTCAAAATCCTCAGGGTATCCAAGTTTATCCACAAATTACTTGAACGCAATTTACTCTTGAAAGCAAGGTCGCCATTGCCAATTAACTATTCACTGATCTCCCGACGCAGGTCAAAATAGTACTAAAATCTTCGAGAAGATCGAGTGGCGTGTACGAGGATTAAAACAACTAGCCTAAGTATATCACCATGTGGACGTTTAGAATTTAGATACGTCGGAAGAAGAAATCATCGGCCAGTTTGAAATTTTCTGGTCTCGGAAGCTGAATATTATTTAACTCAGTTTCAGAATCTTCAAGAAATCAGTATAACAAATTTAGTATAATTTACGGCGTTTGTATATTGTGATCTAGTTTACATCCTTAATTAAAAAATCAACCACAAACACTTAAAGAAATCGATAATGCAAATAATTAGTTTGATTTTTCTACACATTTTATGTCTGCTACAATAAAAACATTTTGTTAGATCCATAGTCAAACTACGATCCCAGCCTCCCCATGTCGCGCACTTCTGACCCTCGCCACTAGATGACCCAGCGGTCGGATCGAGTCGTGGCTTCATCTTGGGTGGTGGGGTTCTAGACGTTGCAAGTGCTAGCGGTAACTGAACCTGGACTTGTTAACCCTAATCCAATATTCAGCTTTTGCGTCATACAAACCCACCCTTGTTGTGGTCCCTGGTCTAGAAGAGACAAGGTTTCAGGCATCAAACACTCCGTTCCTAAATGACAACTGCTTCCGAACAAGAGAGATAATAAAACTGAAAGAAGACATCCGAAAGGTTCGTTTGAGTAAAAATGATTACATTTCGCCATTTTCATGGAAATGAATTTTAGCATGAGCGCATGGCGGAACTGCAGAATAAAGCGACAGGCGATGAGAAAAGGGTTAGAGACTCCATAGTAAACAACTTGAAGGAATATAGTGTTTCCTCTTTTCTTTTCTTTTTTATAGTTCCAGGAGACGAAATATATTCGCATCACACTTGGCCTATACCCAGAAAACTGGTTGCATCGCGATTGTTCGCTTTTAAAAATTTCATTGCACAATTAAGCTAGGTGCCCACAGAACGCGAATCTTTTCCGCCACGCGGCGCGAAACAAATTCGACTTGGAGTTGAAACGGCGGGGCGCGAATTTTTTCCGCTCGCGACGTCAAATTCGCCCAGGCGAACGCGAATTCGCGTTCTGTGGGCACTTAGACTTAGGCAATGCATTTGGTCTCGATAGCAAAGTTGCCAAAAACATCGGTTGCCAACTCCCACCAGTTTCGTGACTTGCACATTGATTTCTCTCAGATTTAACTCTTCCTTTCATTGACATGCACAGTTATGGAGCTTTTGTCAGAGCAGCTGCGTGCAACAACCTCAGAATTCCGAGTTTTTGTGTATCTGTCAAAATCCAGACATATAAAACATAAGATCAATCAAGAAAAATTGGATTCCTACCTCAATCTGTAGTCTATATTTTGTAGACAGTTGGCCAAAGAAATTCTTAAAAAAAAAAAGATGCCATAATGATCCTTCTTTCGTAACCAGAGATTTGCTGAACAAGGGGTAAGACATGAACATCTGTTTACTAATAACTTTTTCACTTAAAGTTTAACTGAAAAGCCAACTTATTTTTGTGTCATTTAGTTGAATACACTGAATTATTTGGATTCTGCAAAGGGATTTTTTTTATTTTCCACTATCTGCTCTAGCTATGACGTTCAGAATATCTGCGGCCGTCCCCACAGCGAAAATTCTACTTTGACGCGGGAAATTTTTATCTCAACACAAACGCGGCTTTTCAGTGGGCAGTGGCGATATTGGTGAAGATTGCTTAGTGCCTGAACAAAAAAAAGTCATAAATCTTTCTCGTCAAGGATACAACAAAAATTCAGTACTACAGATCACAACGAAATTCCACTATTTGAAAATCGATTATTCGTGAACAGCGGAACAACGAAGTAACGCATTTTCAGCGGGTCTTCAAGCCAATTTAAGTGAATAAGTGATGGATAACTAGATTTTCCTATCCCAGCCCTTTTCGGTTAAACTTTAAACAGATTTGAAAGCCTGACGAAATTGCGTTGCTCCGCTATTCGCGAACAGTAATGTTTTATGTGTGCAAAACATTCTTTCAGACAGCAAAAGCATCCCATTTCCTGACATTAATAAATCCGCTAGGCTGCTTATAGTTCTGGGGCTCTTCTGAACTTAGTTTTCAGCCAAAGCAGCGTTTTTCTGTTGTTCGCTATTTTACAGAATAAAAGAATCGTCCTCGATGAAATTCGAATTTGCGGGATACAAATTTGTGGTAACCATATTCTCAGTGTCACTAGAAGAAGCCTAATGAAAAAAAAAAATTAAAATTTGTTGACGGAGTCAAAATAATTCATGACTTTAAGATACAAACAAGCTGGCCCTTTTCAGTTAGAATCCCGATTGGATGTGGGGTGACATATCAGCATGCCGTCATCTTGGATATGTTCAACGAAATCTATCTCTGCGGTAGTTGCATCGAAAACGTCATCAACATAATGCGCGGAAAGGGAGCTCAACTGACCAGGACCATTAAAATTAGCAAGAAAACTTCACTTTGGTCTTTGAAGCTTCATAAAGCCACACCTCACTATAACCAAGAACAAATAATCCGATAGAACCTCCGTCTCCCTATCTCTGTGATACGACCATGCTGAGTCGTAATATATTCTGATACCCTACCCGATGCAAACGAGCGGAGGAGGAGCTAGGCAGAACATCATAATTGTTATCTCTAACAGCTGTATCGCGAATTCGAACGTCGTCGGAGTCGTCCTTTACAGCTGATTGGTTGTCTGTCATGCTGACGTCACGGGTGACGCGCTGTGCCTGCAAGACATCCTACGGTTTTTCACCTCGGATGAGCAACGGCATAGACGGTTATCAACGAAAACCTCACACCATGTATCTCTAGCTCCACTCAGTTTTATTGGGGTATCCATAGTCGCTGCATGGGACCAAAGACGGAGGTTCTATCAGATTTTCACCTGTGGGTCCTGGCAATCTGATCCAGAAGGTGAAGACAGGCCAAAGATCGCTGGGAAACCGTGGAGGCGGACATCCTGGATTCCAGAATCTGATAAGGTGCCAAAATGTTGATCACAGGATAGGAGAGCGAGTGATAGCTGCCATGCATAAAGAAGTCGACGAAATGTTCAATGTCGAAAGTAACCACCATCCAAAGTCTGGAAGGGATATCTTGTGGGTAGTAATGGCTGGTTCTAAGTTCACTTTTTTTCGACCCGTTTTGCGATAATCGAACAAAGGTGAGCTGAGAAATATAATTTTGTACATACAACCTCCTATTGATAGTTATTTGGAGCTACAGTTGTCATTTCAACCAACTACATAGTTACTCAAGGAGGTATAAGAAGGCTATCTTACCAGTGGTGACGTTTACCTCCGGTACTCAAGAGCGTGGGTAGGCTCAACATAAGGCCGGGAAATTTGGAATAACAGCTGGGGTGGCTTGAAAGTACTTCGTTGTTGTAGCCCAACTTCATGAAATAAATGTTCTGTCTGGATTTGCTGGGTGTGAAGCAAGTATATATTTGCTTGACTGACCACCAGGCCCATATAGGGGAGAAGGGCCCACGTTCGGCACTTTTTTGGATTAGTATTTTTGCAGGGCACATTTCCGCGTGTTTTTGAAGTTTAGCGCTTCAGTGTTGTTTCCTCATAACTTGCCTAGCTTAGGAAAAAATAAATCCTTCCGATTCCTATCGTGCTGTCAGCAAAAGTGGTTTTCCTGAAGTGGGTCAAAAGTGCCGAACCTGGCCCAGCCCTGTCCACGTTCGGCATACATTGGTCCAGGTTCGGCATGTCAGTATTTCGGTACTAGGACCAATGGCGAACCATCTCTCAAGTGGTCTTGTAATGTCTAATATTGTGAAACTGAAGTTTGTACTTTGGAAAAGTAAAAAAAAATATGTCCGACACGTCTGAAATAACTGTAAAGGCTAGTCTTACAAAAATTATTTTATTACACTGTATCCACACTAAAAACAAACTATTTATTTTTTATTCCCGCCCAAGGATGAAATGAAAACCTAGGACCTGCAAATATTATGTAGCCTATGCACATTACTGTTATACTACTCCAGCATGTGGGGCCCACGTTCGGCAGGGGAGTATTGCATGGATCATTGCATGCCGAACGAAGGCCTGGGTTAGGGGCCGAACCTGGGATTCTCGCCACCTTTCGGGAAAAATATAATTTCAGATGGAAATAAAAGATGCCGTTGATCTCAACAACGGAACACACCAAGTCAAGCCTACCCAAAATCGGCATAGTTAATAGTTTTTTCTTCTGCTAATATTTTATACCGACTTTTCCTATTTTTGTGGATCCCAAAAATTTCACTGTAACGGCTTAAAACAATTTGTCTCAACACAAACTTCAAAATTGAACAGAGAGCATCGAAGTTACAATCAAAATATCCGGAACAACTGAGACAACGTCCCAGCCATACTTTCAGAATTTTTCGAAAGATGGCTCGCCTTTAAAATCAAAAAGACGAACCTGGGCCCTGCCGATCGTGGCCCCTTCTCCCCTACAGGAATTTATTTGGGGGGGGGGGGGGGGGTTGACCGCGGAATTTATTTCGGGGGGGGGGCCACGGGTCGGACCAAAAAGTACAAAAAAAGACATAGATCAGAGGTTAAAGCCTACAAAAAACTATTACTTTTGTGGGTTTCGGGGGGGGGGGGGTCGAACCCCCTAACCCCCCTGGATACGGCCTAAATTGCTGACCACTTTTAACACTTTCAATCCTTCAGCCCAAGCTGACTGCAATAATTAGCTAAGAATAAGCTTAAAAGTCAGCTAATTTATTCTAGCGATAGTTCGGCCCTTCTTGGCAAGAGTCCTCTTCAGGCTATAGCTTTGTAAGAAGCAAACCTGCAATCATCTGAAGTTTTTGCAGGTTCGTGTCCTGTAGCTACAGCCTGACGAGGACCCTTGTCAAGAAGGGCAAAAGTATCGCTAGAGCTGATCTTAGCCGACATATATGTTTAGCGCCGTCTGATATAAAATTAAGATGTTTGAAAAAATGTCATATTCTTTTTTTTTCAGTAATCATAGATAGGTTCAATGCTAAAATCCAACAAGGGCCATCGCACCAAAAAAAAACAAAAGAAAAAATTGTATAGAAAACATGAACACTATGCCAGTATTTAAAATTACAGGGATATCTGAGGGATATACAAATGTCCCTGTATGCCAACCCTATCCGGAGGAACCTTCCAAACAGTTGAAGAGCTTGGAAATTTTTCTCTTTCATTCTCTCAATCATCCACTCACTCCCACACGCTCTCACTACAAACAACTCTTGTCTCAACTCATTCAGTTCCTCACACTATCCCACATAATAGTTCCGTTTTTGTTCGAATTTTCACTCGCCTTTTCGACGGCTTTTTACTTTTTTTGTGTTTTCGTAAAATGGGCCTAAGCCTGTTTGACAATTTCCCGTTTTTGTCAAAAAGACAAACGCCGACTTTTTATTTGTCAAAATTGCGTTTTTGTCCAAGAAAAAAGAAAAGTCCTTCGTAGTAACGGTGATTTACAAAAACGCGAGAATGTTAAAAAAGGCCTGAAAAAGCCGAAAAGCTAAAGCCGAAAAGGGAAAGGTAAAAGCCAAAACAAAAACGCAACTAATGACTCATACTTTCTTTCTCGCATCCACACACAGGGCAAGAGTAAGGACCAGTTTTAACCCTAACTTTACCGAAACATTTTCCTCTTTTTGGGATCCCAAAACGTAAGTGGAGGGATACCTATGACATCGCAAAAGTTGTCCGTCTGTCCGTCCGTCCGTCCGTCTGTCCGTCTGTCTGTAAGCACGATAACTCTCGAAGGCAGTGAGGTATTTTGATGAAACTTGGTGTGGGGATTCTTTGGGTCAAGAGTAAGGTCGAGTTCGTAGATGGGCCCTGTAGCTTTACATTTAGGGGTGGGGGAGGGGGTTTAAATTAAGGGGCAAGCAAAAATTTTTTAAACAGCTAATGTGATAGTCGATTATGGGGTAAGAAGACACGCTGAACACGAATATGAAAACCATTTTCTCGCCGGACAAGTAGTTCGTCCGGAATCCGGCCAAAACCGGAAAGTTTGTTAAAAGTAAAATTTTTATTTGAGGTTGATTAGATGTTTGATTTTGGGGTAAGAAGCCATGCTGAACACGAATATGAAAACCATTTTCTCGCCGGACAAGCAGTTCGCCCGGAATCCGGTCAAAACCGGAAAGTTTGTTAGAAGTTAAAGTTTTATCTGAAGTTGATCAGATGTTTGATGTAGGGGTAAGAAGGCATGCTGAACAAGAATACGAAAACCATTTTATCGCCAGACAAGTAGTTTGCCCGGAATCCGGCCAAAACCGGAAAATTTGTTAAAAGTAAAAGTTTTATTTGAAGTCGATTAGATGATAGATTTAGGGGTAAGAAGAGATCCAGAATCCGTATATGACAATCACTCTTTAGCCGGACATATAGTTCGTCCGGAATCCGGCTGAAACCGGAAAATTTGTTAGAAGTTAAATTTTTGTTTGAAGTTGATTAGATGTTGGATATAAGGGTAAGGAGATACGCTGAATCCGTTTTTGAGCTTTAGCTTTTCGCCGGACAAGTAGTTCTTGAATTTCGCCAAAGCCGCAAAATTCTTAAATTCACAAAAGTAAGCTTGGATCGTTTCGATCGGCTTATAGAGGTAAACGCACATGCTGAATCCATATCTGAGCTTGGATTTCTTAATGAGTAGCTGTTTGGCCCGACGAAGACTGGATCTGGCTAAGACAAAACCTAATTGTCTGGATCATAAATATTGAAATTTTTGGGATCCCATCGGAACCTTTGGTCTTGTTGCAAGAAGCTTCCGTCGCTGTTTAAATCTTGTTTAAATCCAGTGAATTTTCCTTTCTATTTCAGCTTGCCCAGAAAATCAAAGAAGAACACGGTGGTGCGACCATCGTCTTCGTCGAGGATGGTCAGGAACACATCCTCCCCGCCAACGAGCGAAACAAGTTCGACAGCATTCTAAACTTGAAGGAAAAGTCCCTCGGCTCCGTCGTAGCTGATGAGACCATCGACAAGCAGGTCGCGTCAGAGCTTAAACTCTACCAGTGCACTGACGAGAGCGGAACGGTGAAGATCACCGAGGTGAAGAGCGCACCACTGCACCAGACAGATCTGAACTCTCAGGTATGGCAACGCTTTTACTTACACAGCTTTTCGGTCTTCCCAGGTAGCTTTTCCGGGATTGAAGCGACCAGTGATCCAGTTGTAATTTTTAAAGGCCTTTGACCCCGTAGAAAGCGCGTCTTTTTTTTCCTTTTTTTCCCGTAGCATCTATTGTAATTTAACTTATTTTTGTATTATTTAAAACAAATATTTCGTACATTTTATGGCTACTCCTCCATCCCTCAGTGACGTTAATTTAAATCTACTTTTACCCACTTTTACCTATTCACGTCACATAACTTTTGAAAATAAACCCATATTTTGTTTACTGTTCTTCCCCCCTAATATTTGGAAATTAATTATCGCATTTAAATTTTGTTTTAAATAATTTCTTAACAACTTTTTTTAAACAACTGAATCTAAATTTAAAAAAAAATAAGAATTTAAACACTTAAGTAAAAAGCGCGTCTTAAATCAACTGCAGTTACACTTTATTTGTCACAGAAGTATACTTTTCGCTGCTCCCCGTGCTCTTAAAGGACCTGTCATCCCCGGATTAACCTTATGTCCATTCCATTCTTATTCCCAAGATTCGGAAATTCATTTGTAATCCACTATGGAGTTCCATTAATCCACTGTTACGGCGCTAGCCGCTCGACTGATTGTTCCGTTCTCCTTATTTTGTGCTTTCCGACGCGGATCGCTTCTGATGAGCTCATTCGTTAGGAAAACCGGTTATGCAAGTTATTCCGTGTTTTCCGGCAAAACCAAAGACGACTGTAGGCTGCAATGCTGAAAACAGTCGAGACGGATTTGGAATCTCTGAGGAACCCAGCAGAGTTCGAGAACTGGAACAGAAACTATTTACTACGACTTGTACCTTAAGTAACCCATTTCAGCCTACCCAAGCCACTAATTCCTCAGTTTAGTATTTTTCAGAAGCGCCGATTTTGTTATGATGTATCAAATCCCTCCTAAAGTCATTTCGCTGGGTGGTTCCCAAAATCACCACGATCTTTTTGCCCACTCTCACAATGCCCACGCTCAGAATGCCCACGGTCAAAATGCCCACGGTCAAAATGCCCACGGTTCAAAATGCCCACGATCAAAATGCCCACGATTAAAATGCCCACGGCTCAAAATGCCCACGACTCAAAATGCCCACAATTCACATGTGGAACACCCGAAATCGAAATCGTCCGAAATGCTGGCGGCTTAAAAATGCCGACAGTTTCCAAATGCCAACAGTTCAAAATGGTCACAGGGGAGGCTAATATCGGCTTGGTTCAAAATGCCGACGGCTGAAACTGTCCACAGGGGAGGGCAACATCATCCTGGGAATGCGACTACAAAATTACAAGGGGTAGGATTAATCACGGAAAAGGTTTTAAAAGGAATTATTATCAGGCAGAGGCTTTCTCAAGAAAGCACAGCGCTTTTGCGGCAACTAACCACGAGCCAATACCCGTGTTTCTTGTAAGTATTTTACCATGATTATATTATAATACCAATTCAACATACGATCATCGTCATTCTGATACCCCGTCTATTATACTCTTCCCGTTGCTCACTCGCCCCTAATTCAAGCTTACTACGTTCTGAACACCTCAAATAATCCAATCGTGGGCATTCTGAACCGTGGGCATTTTGAGTTGTGGGCATTATGAGTCGTGGGCATTATGTGTCGTGGGCATTTTGAGTCGTGGGCATTTTGAGTTGTTGGCATTTTTAGTGGGCATTATGATCGTGGGCATTTTGAGTGTTAGCCATTTCGCTGATTCTTCCTTTTATAATTGGGAACGTGGTTGGGAAAAACCGGATTGTCTTTGTTTTCACTTTGCGACGAACAAAATTTAAAAAATCTGATTCATGTGGGCGGACGAGAATGTGGGAGACACCATTATTTTTCATAAGTGTCAGACTTTTACGAACACTATTACCTTTGTTTTCTTCAGAATCATCACGATAGCCAATGTTATCCACAAATTACTTGAGCACAATTCACTCCTCAAAGCAAGGTAGCCATTGCTCATTAATTATTCAGTGATCTCCTGTTGGAGGTTAAACGGGTTACTAAACCTTTGGGAAGATCGAGTGGCCAGTAAGAGGATTAATATAACCAAGTGAATCACCACGTGGACGTTCAAATGTGTCGGAAGAGGAAATCATCGGCCAGTTTGACATTTTTTGGTCTCGGAAGCTGAATATGATTTAGCTAAATTTCAGAATCTTCAAGAAATGACTAAAAAGAATCTAGTGTAATTTGCGGATTTGGAGGATTTGGATCTCCTGGTTTTGATTTCTGTGTTGGCACAATTTTATACGACATTGCTTCTGTACTTTCACGCAAATAATTCTGTAACTGTTCAAGAAACAACAAAATAATTTCTTTCAAAACCTTTTCCGTGGTTAATCCTATCCCTTATAATCTCGTTGTCCGGGGATGATTTTGGCCTCCCCTGTGGATAGTTTCAGCCATCGGCATTTTGAACCAGGACGATATTAGCCTTCCCTGTGACCATTTTGAACTGTCGGCATTTTGAGCCGCAGGCATTTCGGAAGATTTCGATTTCAGGTGTTCGACCAGAGTCGTGGGCATTTTAATCCTGGGCATTTTGATCGTGGGCATTTTGAAACGTGGGCATTCCGAGCGTGGGCATTGTGAGAGTGGGCATGAAGATCGTGGTGATTTTGGGAACCACCCCAGTTTACATCCTCTCTTCTTTAGACTTGCGGGAATTGACAAGAAACAAAACAAAATACTGTAAGAAATCGATAAAGCTAGTAATTAGTTGGATTTTTTTACACGTTTTCCATACCTGCAAAAAAAAAAATGTTAGATCAATAGTCAAACTATGATCCCAGCCTCCCCATGTCGGGTGCTCCTGAACCGCGCCACTAGATTACCCAGCGGTCGGATCGAGTCGTTGCTTCACCTTGGGTCTTGGGTGGGTGGTTCTAGACGTTGCAACTGCTATAATACTTACGATGCAACTCCTTTAAATGTTGAAAGTACGGTTGGATTGGGTTTGTTATTTTTTAGTTTCGTATTTTTACATTTGCGTTTACCGGGAGCGTCTGATCAGTCGGATGAGACTTGACTACGTAGTCCGAGACGTAGAGCATGAACGTGCTACGTCTCGAAGGCTGGACACGAACTGACGTCGATGCCGGAGCGTTGGAGGTCGTTTGTCAAGCATGACCCCCATCATTTAGGTACACGAGACGCTTCTGACATCTGATCCGATGCTAGTCTTCAGAGAGGTCTCTTGTGAAGGAAAGCAAGCTTCTGACGTCTTGTTTTGTTTTCTAGGATGTTTACATCATTGACAACTTGCCCGCTGCCGTTTTCGTCTGGGTGGGAAAGAAGGCCTCCAAGCAGGAACGTACTGAGTCTATGAGGAACGTTCAGGCTTACATTCAGAAGAAGAACTACCCGGCTAGCACTCGCGTTGTCCGCGTTTTGGACGGTGGCGAGCCCCCCGAATTCAAGTCCCTCTTCAGAATCTGGAAGGATAAGGATGCCCAAGTTGGGTTGGGTAGAACTCACACATGTAAGCGATTTTCTGCTATATCCCCTCCGCCCCTTGCAAGCGTTGAAATGACGATTCATATATGTCCATGACTTTCGCCGAGGACAGCAATGGTCCGACTAGGCCTGCAAGAAAATGGATATTGCTTATCCATACTTTCAAAAACTCTTCATACTCTTTTCTGCCCCCCCCCCCCCCATTTTTTTTTCCTCGAAAAAGACCCATCCAACCTTAAGTAGGACTCCGTATCTACCTTCTAGTGCCCACGACCGCCCACCGACCGATTGGCTATGCCTCTCGAGTTCGCCATAGTGAAATATGCCGAACTCTCTAGGCCTAGCCGGATGGTTTAGTATCGGAGTAGAGTCCACGACCCCCACCCACTCCCTCCATTACCTTCCTTTCCAACCCTCAGCCTTAAACCCCAAACCCAAAACAAAAGTACTGACAGAACACGAACCCACTTGCCGTTCTAACCAAGTCTAGTCAGTCATTGACCAGATTTCTTTGTTTAAATAAATGCCCGGGTTTAACCGTCCGGCCTAACTCTCTGTCCTAGGCGTCCTAGACGTCTGACTGCGTGTCTCGATTCAGAAGTTTGGATCCAGGCCCGTATCCAGGAATTTATTTCGGGGGGGGGGGGGGGTTTGCCCGCGGGTCGGACTAAAAAGTACAAAAAAGACATAGATCACATGTTAAAGCCTACGAAAAGCCATTAAATTTGTGGGTTTCGGGGGGGGGGGGGGGTTCGAACCCCCTAACCCCCCCCCCCCTGGATACGGCCTTTTTTGGATCAGTCCTTTCTTGACCGGTTAATTAGCTTCGATAACCGAAAAAAAAAATTAACTTCGCTAAAAATGCTTCGAATTTTTGTCCATGCTCTAATGTGAAGTTAAAAAAAAAAAAAAAAAAGCAGTGCGGATTCATCATGTCTGTTTCCCCGCCATCAACCGCTCAACCATTCGACCAAGAAACTTCTTCCCTCCTTAATTTATTTTACTAGCCTGTCTATGACCATGACCCCACCCAAATTTAACAAAAAACTCCATTGGAAATACAAAACTTGAAAATCACGGGGAAAAGTGGAGCTTGAGATACTTTTAAATAGTTGCGTTTTTGCAGATACCATGGTGTTACCACGGTAACTGGATCTGCAATTAGTCGTTTCTGCAGTTACGGTGGTATCTGATATACGGTTGCTCTGCAAACACGACAGTTGCCGAAATTGCGCTTTTTGAAGTCATCCCAAAAGAAAAACCGAAATCCAGTCACACCACTAAGTGCCAAACTTCTTTCCCACCAATTTGACAAAAATTGATGAAAGTGAGATGACTTATCGGATACCACGATCAGTTACCACGGTTGGACCGTGGTATCTGAATATCAGATACCACGGTAACTGGCCAGATACCACGATAACTGTAAAAACGCCTTTTGACCGTGGTATGAGATACCCCGATAACTGCAAAAACGACTTTAGACCGTGGTATCAGATACCATGGTATCTGCAAAAACACAAGTAGTGATTTACACGTCATTTCGTAGTTACAACCTTTCCGGCGCAGAACTTAGATAAACGCTCCAAATTAGTGTAAGCCGATGAACCGGACAGGAAGAACTCGAACAATCCTGGTAGATGGAGAACAGAGTTTTCGGCTGTGAAACGCCCATCAATCTGAAGTAGTTTTTAAGTGACTTCATCAGCGCCGTCAAGAAATCCCTGTACAACCTGTACACGGAAAAATGTATGACAACTTACACTGAAGGCCAATTTTTTTTTTATATTATGCATTATAATTATTATAAGAAAACGGCGCAGAGCAGAATATGGATGTGAAAGAATCGGATATCTAGAACTTGATGCAAAACTTCCGCAAAACTTCTATTTTCTGTGATTCTTCATCCGCTCTTAAAGTTTAACTGAAGAGCCAACTCATTTGTGTGTCATTTAATTGGATACACTGAATTATTTGGATTTTGCAAAGGGATTTTTTTATTTTCCACTATCTGCTCTAGTTATGAGGCTCAGAATATCTCCAGCCGTCCCCACAGCGTAAATTCTACTATAACGCGGGAAATTTTAATCTCAACACAAATGCGGCTTTTCAGTGGGCAGTGGTGAGATTGGTGAAGATTGCTTAGTGTCTGAACAAAGAAAATTGATAAATCTTTCTCGTAAGGCATCCAGCAAAAATACAAGTGCATAAAGGCACCACAAATCACACGGAAATTCCACTGTTTGAAAATCGATTATTTGTGAATAGCAGAACAACGAAGTAACTCATTTTTCAGCGGGTCTTCAAGCTAATTTAAGTGAATACGTGATGTGTAACTAGATTGTCCTTATTTAGCCCATTTCGGTTAAACTTTAATATTCGTTATTATTTGTTATTATTAGAAGCAAATGGCGTGTATCAGAATATGGATTATAAAAAATCGAGAATGTGATGCAGATAAAAATTCACCAAATTTCCATAAAACTTCTAGTTATCGCGAATCTCCATCCGCTCTGAATAGTTTATTTGTTCGCAAGCGGGTGGACTTCTTATCTCAGTCTGTGGAAATTTGGTGTTTTGGGGCAATCGATAAGCTACTCATCGTTCGTTTGCATTTCCTCAGATAAGGACAGCACTGTAGACCATACAAAATGTCAAATGGTACTGATATCACTGATGGAACAATGCTAATCAAATCACGTTGCTCGAGGATGTTAAAAGAAAAACAAAATTACTGTTTGTGCAGTACCCGATGGAAATTATCTCAAAAATAGTAGTATGAAGCTGTATGAAAAAGTAGCATGCAGTTCAAACTGATGCTACTACATGCTTCTATGTCAGGGCTACCGTGTTACTGCGTTCTGCTGCATGCTACTATAAGCAAGACTGGATGCTACTATAGCATGCTACTGGATACTACTGCTTAAGATTGGCGCAGTCTAAGGCTAATTAAATGATAGTATTCGTTACTGTTACATATAAATACATGCAACTTTTCGTACAATTATCATACAAATACGCAGGCTACAAATTTTTCATCGGATATTTCTGTCCTTGGTACACATCTTCGTTGTACAAGAGACTTTTTTTATTGCTAATAGACTGGCAAGAGTTTACTGATCCAGCACTAGGCCTACTGAATTAATTTGCTAAAGGCGTTGGGCGTGACACTTGGTTCATTGGCAACAATAGTACAGAACGTAGACGTATTACAGTTTCTTACTAAACTTCTGTACATTTAGTATCATGTCAGACACACACCCGTCAGGACGAAGCTGGTACCCAGTGCTGGTCGTACCAGCCCGCCTGTTGATGGCGACAAGGTGCCACCGTTTTTTCCGAAACGGATCTGCAAACAAAAAAAGCGAACTTTCGCATGCAAATCGGTTAAGGTTTGCGTAGCGCAGGTGCCAATCTCCCGCCCTTGGCCGGGAATGCGATGCGTGGTTGGGGGCAAATCATGCGACGCTTCTCGGACTTTTCACTAGATTTCACGAGGTACCCATTTGAAGATGGGTGGACTTTTGGCTTGTCTTACGGGGAAACGCGGCTAACCCTCGCCCTTAAACCAAACGATCGGCACCACCGAGACTCGAACCAGTGACCCTTCGCTTGGGAGTTCGGCGCGCCAACCCATTCGGCCACGGACTGGCATATCCAGTTTCATCTGATGTAGCCATAGTTTCATAGTACAGCACTTTATGCGCTCCTTCTATTTTCCTTCGTTCTACTGTAACGCATGTTATGCGAAAGAAGTTGCTCCGTTCAACCTGCTCCGTTTGTCAAAATTATGCCTAAACACGCGCTAACGTAGAGGCAGCAAGTTATAGATGGAAGCGTTACGTGTTGAGTTTCCTCGTCCCTAACAAACATCACCGACAACTAGGCCCAACAAGTGCGTCACGTTCTACACTGTTTCCTGGCCGAATACCGAAAAATTGCATTTTGTATTTTATTTCTTTTCTTTCATAAACGCCTTTCAAAATGCCGGGTCACAAATAAATTACTTACTCACTGAGCTCACATTTCAGCTTCTTTCATAACATTTCGCTATGTAGGCTATGTATCTTCTACGACAAATCCAGCGCCATGGTTCAGAGGCACTTGGAGCTTTAATAGCTTTTGAAATCGGAATATTACTGTAATAAAAATGGGGGCACCAACAAAGACACTTGAGATGTGATTGGTTGTGGTGTGGCTGAGGACTAAGACACCGTTCAGTTTGTCTGTCACCACTCTTAAGTCTAGAGGCGACTGGGATATTTTCAAAGAAGTGTAGCGTTCGACTATCCAGGCTAGGGATGAGCTCAGTCGCATAGTTGGGACTGAGTATCTCCAATTTGGGTGACAGAGGAGTTTATTGATACGAACAAGAATGTTCAGACCGTAGTGATTAGTGAACGGAGTCACGGACAGCTAAAATGGGAGATTACTTCACAACTAACACAGTTTTCTTCCGGTAATAACTGTCTTGTTCCAGACGGCCGTGGCATCGCCAAGGTCGTTCAGACCAATTTCGATGCCTCCACTCTCCATTCTCAGCCGAAGTTGGCCGCTGAAAGCCAGATGGTCGACGATGCCAGCGGAACCAAGATCGTCTACAGAATTGAAGACTTCCAGCTCGTCGAAGTGCCAGAAGCCCAACACGGTTTGTTTTTCAGTGGCGATTGCTACATCGTCCACTATACTTACCTCCTCAATGGAAAGGAACAGCATCTGCTGTATTTCTGGATTGTAAGTCCAACGTTTTTTTTTATTATAAATACGCTTATATTACCACACTTAATAATTACGACCCCAACAAATTTACTAAAATGGAAAAGAAACTCAAAGAACATAAAAATTTCCTACTGCCATGAAATCTGTATTAAAACCTACCGATTTCTAAAACTAATTTTTACTTTTCAGTCTATGTTAGACACTCTTTTTAAAACCTGAAATCTAACAATAATTTTCTTCTACAGTTTTTATGGCACTTGCAGCTTCGCTCAAGTGCCATATACCGATCACTTTTCCGTCGGTCGGTCTGTCGGTCCGGTGATCGCGAGTTAGGGTACTTGCAGATGTGCTAGGACGATGAAACTTGGCAGGCATATCAGAGACTCGACCAAACTAACTTGCAAATAGTCACTTCCCCGATCCGACCACCGTGGAGGGAGTAGAGGGCGGGGGAATCCTGAGAATTTAGTAGTTTTTGTAAAACCTCTACCCCTTTCTTCACACTAGTAGCTCTGCGCGTGGCGTGACGTCACTCTTTGCATCGGATCACTCTATTAACATCGGAAAGAGCTAGTGCATTCGAGGGTCAAAGGGGTTTGTATATGTGGTTCAGTGCGGGGGAATATGGAAAATTGAGTGTTGTATAACTTTCGAACGGGTGATCGGATCGGGACGAAGCTCAATACGAGAACGAATGACATATCTCTGATGTTCCATCTGAAGTCCGAACCGGCTTCGATAGCTATGGGGGAGTTGGGGGGGGGGGGGAAGACCGGAAATCTCGAGAAATGGTTATAATGGAGGGATCGGAGTAAAACTTGCTTGGAAGAACAAGAATCTGCTCCAGATAAATCGTTTGCACGTTTGGACTGGACCCGGACACTTGGGGGGGAGGGGGAGGGGAGTTTCCCGGAATTCTGGTGATGACGGTTTTTGGGATTTTCACGACGAAACTTGGGAGGCGTATCAGGGACCCGATCAAACTGACTTGTAAATAAAAATTCACTCGATCCGTCGTGGGGGGATCGGAGGGAGGGGGAATCCGGAATATTTAGCCATGCGTAACTTTGGAACGGGTGATCGGATTCGAGTGAAATTTAATAACTGAAGAGAGGGCGGTGATCTTTTTCATGTCCGGACCGGATCCGACAACAATTGGGGGGGGGGGAATACGTGACCGGATTGGACTGGAGAGATCGGGATGGAACTTTGTGGGAGTAACAAACAAGTCCAAAACTGAACCGGATTGGCTCCGGCGACTGTGGGGGGAGTTTGAGGGGCGGGTCTGGAATTCCGGTGATCGCGAGTTAAGGTACTTCCAGATGTGCTAGGACGATGAAAGTTGGCTGGAATATTAGAAATTCGACAAAATTGGCTTAGAAATCGCCACTTTTCAAATCCGACCATTCCTTAAAGTACCAATCATGACCGCAAATTAAGAAAAATACTTTTAAGCAAAATATGCATTTCCATGATCTCCATGAGTCCATGATCATTTTTGCCTCAAGGGTTTTGCTTACAGATGAAGTTCTAGCTCCCGTAAAGTGTGCGTCTTAACCGCAAGGTCGAAAAGTACTTTTTGTCAAACGATACATCTCAACCCATGATCATTTATGCCACAAGGGTTTTGCAAAAAAAAAAAAAATCTAGCACCCTTAAAGTGCGTATTTTACCCGCATTAGTGGAAAAAAAATTACTTTTGATCATACGTGTATATCAATGATCCCTAAGAGCCTGCTATCGTTTTTGCCTCAAGGGTGTTCCTTTACAGATGAATTTCTAGTGCCTTTAAAGTGCGCATCATTAGAGCCAAGTTCTACGATAAAATACTTTTTCTCTAGCTCCCTTAAAGTGCGCATCTGAACCGCACAGTCGAAAATTACTTTTGATCAAATAATACATCTCAGCTCATGCAAGTGCCATATGAGCTTACAGCTCTTGTTTTCTGTCCGGCAGTAAGCTACTCTACCTTCACGGCCTACACATAAACTTGCAAACCTAAACCAATTTATTGTAAAGAAAAAAACACGGTAGCTTCACACTGAACCACATCTATCAGTCTGCACAGTTTCGCTTCGGTCTTCTTTTTGCGTAGGCTTTAAGCTAGGTGCCCACAGAACGCGAATTCGCGTTCGCCTGGGCGAATTTGAGGTCGCGAGCGGAAAAAATTCGCGCCGCGCCGTTTCAACTCCAAGTCGAATTTGTTTCACGCCGCGTGGCGGAAAAGATTCGCGTTCTGTGGGCACCTAGCCTTAGACTTACAAGTTGCGTTTTTGATCCGAATTCTCCTCGCGATTCTCCTAATTCGCGTTTTTCGACTATTCAGATTAAGCGAATTCTCCTTTTCTTGCGTTTTTGTCAAAATCGAGAACGGGGAAAGCCTCGCGATTCTGCAGAATCGAGAAGTTGCTCCGATAGTGAATTCTTGATTCTCCTCTCTCCGTTCTCCTCCCTGATTGGTCAACAGAGTGCGGGTGTTCAATATGCATAAAAGGTGTACCGGGTTGCAGACGAGCTGCCAAATTAGTGTTTTTATCAAAAGCGAGAATGGAGAAGCGAGAAGAGCAAAAACGGTAATTTGTACGAGAATCGAGAATTCAGAAGTGAGAACGGAGAACTGAGAATTCAGATCAAAAACGCAACTTGAATCATTTTCGAAGGCGAAGAGCACCGCAAAAGCAAAGGAAACCCGGTTTACACTGCCTCGATTGCAATACACGACACAATTGTGCGACAAGCAACGTATTTTCGAAGTGAAGGATGCGTTGAAAAATTTCAAATCGTCCGACAATACGATGCGATTGTGGGGGGAAACAACGTTTTGTTGACTTCAAGCCGAAAGTTGGACTACCGTTTTATTAAAGAAAACACAGTAGTCCTTGGATGATTGAACAAAAATATCGTCTGAGTAAACCTTCATTCATCCTGATTTGAACTAAACGAAGCACGAAGTTCGACCGAAATTCCCGAGTAGTGAATTGTCCTGAGGGTCTTCAGAGGCCATCTACGGAGGTTTTCTTTGTCCGGTGAAGAATCATCTTGACAAAAAAGCTCAATTACCAGTTGCAACAGTCGTAGGTGTTGTCGCAGGTCAGAAAAACAAAGAAAAATCGTATCGCGTATAACCAAGGTATAACACAGTAGTATGATCCAGGTGTTACTGAAATTACTTTTCATATGCATCCACCGTGAAGCTAAGATTGTCGAAAACGGAAAATCAACCGAAACAGAATTACGGACTACCGAAAACACGGATCACCGAAAACGGAAAATCAACTGGAAACGGAATTACCGGTTATCGAAAAAGGAAAACCAACCGGAAACGAAATTATTGATTACCGGAAACGGAAAATCAACCGAAAATGGAAGCATGGACTACCGAAAACGGAAAATCAACTAACACGGAATTGCGGATTACCGAACACGGAAAAAGGAACAACCATTATAGAACTTGCAACGATTGAATGTGCAAAACAAATTTTGAGTCAAAAGTTGACGTAGGCAAATTGATCTCCTGCTTTTCAGCTACATGACGATAATAAAACATGAATAATGAATGAATGAATTTAATCCCAAAAAAGCCCAAGGGCCATGACGGGAAACATAAAACAATAACAAAAAACAAAATATCATACACTCCATCACATAAAACCTCTGTCGTCTCTACATTTCTCGAAGAAGTTGGGAATCTTATCAATAGTAAAATTGAAGCCATTGATTTATTCGGCAGAAACCGAAGATTCGGCAAGGCTGTTCCAAGGTCCGACGATTATGTTTGCAAAACACTTGACACGTCCTTTTTTGAAAACTTGAACGGGTAATTGACCTTGTATTTATGTAAGGTGGCCTACATTTTACTTGAAGTGCCTGGTGTTTTAACGATGGCTTTTAAGTGGAAGCTAGAATGATCCGAAGGGTTGCTGAGACGGTTTGTCTCTAATCTTTTCTCCTAAAAGTTTATGTTAAAGCTAAAATAAATTTGAAAGACGTTAAGTGTTCCCAAGCTGACTCCCAATCAAATTTGATGGGTCTACGGGTAAGTGCTCTAAGATTTGTGCCGTCGAAATTTCTGCCGTTCTTGGCAAGGGGTAGGGCTGTATTGTTTACTAGAAGGACGCACCTGCAAGAAGACCCTTGCCAAGAAGGGCCAAAATATCGATGGGACAAATCTCATCTGACCTGTGGGTTGGTCGCCATCAGATAGTGTAGTCGTAATACAAACCATACTAAAATTCGATAAAATAAGTAAAAAAAATTAAATTCGTATTAGAATTCTGCAGATTGTTTAGTGTTCGAACGTGTATAGTTACTTACTTACTGACTTGTACTTGTGTCAGGACGCAAGCTGTGCAGCTCTCCCTGGCGACAGCAGCTGACGGACCAAAGCGTGCCATGAATCTCTGTCTTCTGTGAATGGCATCGAGATTTGAAGCCAGTAGGGATCCCATCGCCTCCCATTGCGGCGGAAGCCACCGTTGGGCTCGAGGTCTTCCTTGAGGGTGCTCAGCCGCGTTTTACGTTGACCTCCCCGAAGTTTCTTCCAACCGGGCATTGGGGTATAACGTGTATAATTAGCTATCCCTTGTCGAGATCTGCCTGGAAATTACACTTTCGAGATAATATCCGAAGTCTTGTCCCTTGAAAACTGCGCATCCATGTGTTGACCCATTTATTAGATTTAGTCGTATCTGTAGGGACGCCACTGTGGTCAGGACGAAGCCGGAACTGCCGCGCTTAGGGCCGTTGAGCTCGACTCCAAGATGGGCGGAAGTGCCGTTCAGATCCGAGTCGTACAAGGGAAGGAACCAGTCCACTTCCTGGCCATCTTTGGTGGTAAAATGGTGGTCTTCAATGGTGGCAAAGCGTCTGCATTTGAGGAAGATGGTGAGTACCTTTGGCCTTACGTTTTTTTTAAGTTGTGTCTCCACTGGCAGTGGTGAGCTTTCGGAAGACATCGTAAATTGTTGTAACCGCCATTTTTAGCGGTTTAATTAGCCAATGAGGACACGCCGCATCTGGACGAACACTGGTACGACCGCCTTACAATTCTAAACCATTAATAGGCATCCTAACTTGTGATCGCCCTTGCTTTTTTGTGAAATGTACAGCTAAAAATGTCTTGCAATGTCAAGTTTAAAGAAAAAATAAAACTTAAAGCACAACTCCTACTAGATGATCTTCGTTCAGAGATATCGTTTTTCCGAAAGCAGTAATACCCGCCCCGTGAGAAATGAGCGATTTTCTTGTTGTCGCTTGTCAAATGTGTCCGGGAAACTGCCCGCTCTATGAAGTTGATGCTAGACGCGAAATGTTTAAATCTGCGCGCCATGACCGCCTTACAGTTGCCAGTTGAGTTTCCCGCTTTGTTTGAAAAAAAAACACATAGAAAACTGAAGGTGTTACATAAGAGGGAGACCGGACAAATATATATATGTTTATTTAGGCCTAACCATCGTAGTACAAAAATGGTAGCCTGGAGTACAAAAAAAAAATTAGACTAGTTTTCTGGTTGTAGGAATAATAGTTGCGTTTTTGCAGATAGCATGGTATCTGATACCACGGTCAAAGGGTGTTTTTGCAGCTATCGTGGTATCTGGCCAGTCATCGTGGTATCTGATACTCAGATACCACGGTCCGACCGTGGTAACTGATCGTGGTATCTGAAAATCACTTTTTTCATCATAAATTGGTGAGAAAGAAGTTTAGCACTTAGTGATGTAACTGGATATCAGTTTTTATTTTGGGATGACTTCATAAAGTGCAATTTCGGCAATAGTCGTTTTTGCAGAGCAACCGTATATCAGATACCACGGTAACTGCAAAAACGACCAATTGCAGTTCCAGTTACCGTGGGAACAGATACCATGGTATCTGCGAAAACACAACTAGTGAATATAACGAAAAGGATCTAACGACTCTTTAAATTTCAATATTGCATCCGACTGACTCCACTAGATCATCCCATGGTCGCACTAATGCCCGGTTTACACTTGCGACCTGAATATGGGTGAATTGTGCAGTGCGGTAATGCGTCCCAACCAGCTCCTTAAAGCACAATGGAAAGTATTTACACTTAAAGGCTTGAAAAATTAAATCGACTTTTCTAGTCCCCGACTACTTTGTTCAGTATCTTATTTGTACTATTCTAGTAACGAAGTGGGCTAGAAAACGTTGCTAGAAAAGTTGACTAACTAACTAAAGCTTATAAACTCCCCGTTCTAGCTGGAGAAACCGACGAAGGAATCCCCCTTTCCTACATGCTGCAAGTTCGAGGCAACGCCTCCCACAATACTCGTGCCATCCAGGTGCCACTCAAGGCATCATCTCTTAACTCAAATGACACTTTTGTGATCAAAGCGCCATCTGGCTGCTTCATCTGGTCTGGCAAAGGTTCCAATGGTGACGAACGAGAGATGGCCAAGCTGGTTGCTGAGAGGGCAAAGCTCGACACCATTTCTGTCTATGAAGGTAAAATATTGTGCGAGTTCATTTAAGAGACTGATTTACGTAAACCGCAGTTAGGTAATCTATGTTTTCGTTCACATAGGCTACTGAGCTGAGTGCCAATTTTGCTTCGACCACATTTTCAGCCTAATTCACGATGCTGGGAGGTCACTTAGGTGAGTGTTGTGGGGTATCCAAACAAATTCCATTTCGGGAAAGGGTAATTGTAGTTTCTTTAGGGCTGTTTTTTGGCTGGCGATAACGAGAAGAAGTTGTTAAGGGGTCGCTTACCCCGCTCTGGATCAGAAAAATCAAGAATATTTCACTGTGCCAACCTTGAAGAGTGATCTGAAGCTGGGCTTGGGTGACACTGGACATCTTTGCCAAAGATAGGCTACACTTAATGCCGCATCCACCAACAAGCTTCAATTAAATAGAGGGTAACATTTCAGCTCTGTTTAGTGCGACGATTCCCAATTTCTTTGTGCTATGTAGACGAAAGCCTTTTTATGGTGCATTATCTTCAGTGTTTGGAAGTAGCCTACTTCAAGTACGAAGTTCGTGGGTTTTACTTAAGTACATCTTTCCTAGAGTGTGTGTGACTGAGTAAGTAAATAACTTGATGCTTGAATAACTGGATGCTTGAAGCCGCGAGTAAAGTTCGAGTTCGAGATAAGAAATCAACTTAAGAACGAACTTTTATTTTTACCAAATTTCCGGTTTAGGCCAAATTCCGGACGAATTGCTTGCCCGGCAGGAAAATCAAGCTCAAAAACGAATTCAACATGTCTCCTTACCCTGTATCGACTATCTCATTAGCTTTTAAAAAGTATTGTGTTTGCTCCTTATTCGGAACTCGCCTACCCACCCTTCAATATAGGGAACGGAGCCCATCTACGAACTTGACCAGTCCTTTGACAGTGTGACACAAAGACTCCTTACTCTGAGTTTGAACAAAATATCTCATCGTTTCGAAAGTTACTTGCTTAGGTCTACAGATGGACGGACACACAGATAGAAGGAAAACTTTACGAAGTCATGGGCGCAGTCTGTGAAGGTGGAGCGCCATTTAGAGCCGCAAAGACCTTGTCCTCTCGGCGTGCAGTATTTAACATTCAACTACTAATAAAGTACAGTTTGTTGTCAGGTATTAAGTAGTTGATGCTAAGTACCAACATTGGAAGTACTTGATACTCAGAGCGTGTTCCACCCTATTTACCGTAGTTACTACGCATGACGTTACGGATCCTGGCTTCTTGGTGTCAAGGCTGGAACGCATTTTTCTGTTTTCAGAAAAATATCGTGCCACGTGCGGGCTAATCGGGCCGATCACGACACAGAGATTCGTAGGTACCACGCTTACTACGCTCCCGAGCGCGGTAAGGATGTGAACTGATTAGATGAATTTGCCTTCGGCCGAGATCACTGTTCCTATGGCCGGCTTCTACCGGACTATTGTAGTGGTTTGCGAACTCTGTTCACAAGCCCCTCGGTAGCTCAAACGGTTAGAGCGCCTGCCTTGTAAGCAGAGGGGTCCTGGGTTCAAATCTCGGCTGAGGAGCATTTTTGCCTTTCAGTTCACTACTTCTAAAATAGTTACTATTAGTTACTATTTCAAGAAGGTAGGAACGGTCAGCGTAGTAACTTTTCAAGAGGTTGGAATGAAAATAGTAACTAATAGTTAGCCTACTGTTTCGAGAAAGGTGGAGCACGCTCTTAATACTGAAGTACAAATTTGAAGTTCCTGTCCCAGTATTGATTATCGCCATTGCTTTAAACACTCGTCCCATTTACAGGACATTGGTAGAAAGACTTATGTTCTAACTTAGTAGTAGTGTAACACCCTGTTTTACTGGAAAACCGAGTATTTCCAGTAACTGATACCACGGTAGCCGATCTTGTCTTCTGTGGTATATACAGCGTATTAATGGTCCGCGGTAAACCACGCGAACCCCCCAGAGAAAACCTTGGAACGCTTGAGTACGAAAGAGAAATAGTTTACTATAGAAAATGTAAATACCCAAAAGGGATCTGATAACACTGACATAAATATTATGAATATAGGGAGCAAGAAATGTAGCAAAACTTGAAAAACATCCTGAAAGAAACAGTGGTAAAACTATCTAAAAGCTGACTAGACAGTGAGCAGGATACGGCGAAATATCGTTTGCAAGCGTTCCTCTCCAAACAAATGCTCGGACGACGAAAGAATATACACACCTAGGAAAATATCACGAAAAAATTCGAAAGTGTAGCCAGAGATGGGCGAATCCGATCGTGAAAGGATTCGAAACCGAATCCAGGGCTAGGTACTAGTTTGATTTAGAATCCGAATCCACCACTACATGCCGAGGATTCGAATCTGGAAGTGAATCCGGGTTCGAATCCAACCTTCACAAAAATCAAATCATATACATAGGTTACAGTTTAAAAATCAGAGGTGGCAAAAAGCACTGATGCCTAAGGCAAATTGACACAGAGAGCGAATTTCGCCACGCCTGACGATATTCGTCACTAGTGAAAAAAGGCTTCGTCAGGCTTCGGCTCCCAACCGACAAAATTCGCAACGCCAGGCAAATAATTTGACGCCCTCTGTGTGTATTCCGCTTAAGGCAAATGAGACGGTTAATTGGACGATGTAAACCATATTTCTGGGTTTTCAGGTGTGCTTGTTATAGTATGGGTTTTCTCTCGGCAACCACGAATGAATTTGGGGCTCGTTAAGCACAGTACCTTAAGCACAGTGTGTAAGAATTGGGGAAAATTAGAAATTGGAGCGGATTCGTACGGTTCAGGGTTTGGAATCCGAGTCCGAATCCGAATCCAGCCTGACAAGCAGAAGATTCGAATCCGGCCAGAAAGACGAATCCTGGATTCGAATCCGGATTCAGATTCGCCCATTTCTGAGGGTAGCCTATTCTTTCGGTACTCTATTCTTACTGATAATATTTCTGATTGCATTTGTCAGAATTATCCCTGTTTTCAGGACAAGAAAAGGCCGATTTCTGGGAAGCCCTTGGCGGTCAGGACGAATACGCCAGTGATAGGACACTGGCCGAGGATTCTCCGCAAGTAGCACCAAGGCTGTTCCAGTGCTCGAACGCCTCCGGAAACTTCAAAGGTAAGTCATTCCAATCAGGGGCGTCACGTATGGGGGGAGAGGAAGACCCCCTCCCCCAATGTTGTCGGTAAAAAAAATAACCGAGTCGGCGTGAAGCTCTGCGATTTCTCGTGAAAACAGTATTTTTTCGGCAAAAGCAGTCGGTAAAAACGACTAGCCAGTCGGTAAATACCTTGCCCCCCCCCAAAAAAAAAAATACACTTTGCCTAGTGACGCCTCTGAATTTCCAGTAAGAGCTTTTATTCGTTGTTATTATTATTTATTTGTAATCGTTCTCACGTGTAGATTGTAGAATCGTGACAAAGATCAGTTGTTTCTCAGGTATTATTAAACATACATCAGACAATTACATGAATATAAAAAAAGTGCGCAAGCGCTCAGACGTGGAGTGTAAAAGAATGAATTGGATTGTAACGTTGAATTTCCCGTAACGTTTAATATTCGTATTGCATAGTTATTCGTGAAACCAACAATTGAGCTCTCAAAGAATCTCCAAACACGGCTCAGGCTCAGGCTCGAACACCCTAATGTCAGAGTCATAAATTTCCAAAAGCGCGTCTCATCTGACAACTTCCACGTGAGAACACATGTTAGTTCATTTGGAAACACAATCCCTTTGCGTCAGTCGTAATCCGGTCTCCAATCACAGTATTGTCCATCTTTGTCTTTCCAGTATTGCTTCGTATAAACCCCGTAGGCTTGTTTCAATACACTACTGACATTACTTTCATCAATCATGAAATCTGTTTCGTTTATTATAACTTGTTCAAACACATTAATGTAATGTCAAAGTCATAAAGTTTCAGATCCCATTTCATCATTCCCATCCTTCCGCGAATTCACATGTTGTGACTAATTGACAGCTCAAACCCTTTGCGAAACATGAAACCAAACAAACGCAATGCGCATCTTACGAAAAGTACTGTGTACAACTATACGAGGTTTTGATTTTGACGAGTGTCATCGTTCACGAACTTAACACATGGGCAATCTGGGCCCCCTGTATTAACTGCTTCAACCGAAAAAGGCTGAGATCCGACAATCTACTTACGCATCATTTGTTCACTTAAATAGGCCTGAAAACCCGATAAAAATGCGTTACTTCGTTTGTCCGCTATCCACATAAAACTGATTTTATTGAATGAACGTTTTTCTTCGGATTTGTGGTATCTCCGTGTGCTTGTGATATGCTTGAAATATTTACAAATAAAAAGGTAAGCTATTGCCTAAAAATAAACTAAACGTGGCATATTCTTTGCATGCAATACGTCATTTTCCTACTTTCTTCCGCTGTGACTTTCCTAGCTTAGTCTTTAACCATGGAATGTAGGCTTTTGTTGAAATTCAAATTCTCTTCGTCTGGGTTAGTTTTGGATTGTCCTGTAAACAGCGCACATTCAGAACGTTATACCTATAGCCCCGGAAAACCCCTTAGATGAGTCAGAATAATTCAGTTTATTCAAAGATCAGATGTGAAAATAAGCTGCCCTGTCACTTTTTTTAACACAAGGAAATCATCAATAGTCGTTTTTGTGTTACCCAGTACCAGTTGTGAAACCTTCTTTTACTTTTAGCCGAAGAGATCGTCGAGTTCAACCAGTCTGATTTAATCCCCGATGACGTTATGGTTCTGGACGCCTCCGACATGATTTACATCTGGATCGGAGCCGAATCCAACAAGACTGAACGTGAAAAAGTCGTAGAACTTGCACAGGGGTATTTGAAGTCCGACCCAGCAGGTCGCAAAGATACCCCGATCGTCCAAGTTAGACAGGGTCGCGAACCCGCTACCTTTACAGGATTCTTCGGCGCTTGGGACCCTGAAATGTGGGAGGTATGTTACGTGTCACATAACCTTGCCCTATTTTTAACTGTAGAGTAGAGTTTGTGACTGGGTTGAGACCCCGCCTGCGGTGTTTGACCTCCATTACCCACGATTAATTTCCTTAATTGGTATTGGCAGATTATCAGATCTAATGAAATATCAATTGATTATAAATTATCAATTTAATTATAAATTATCAATTTAATTATAAATTTTCAATTTAATTATAAATTTTCAATTTAATTATAAATTTTCAATTTAATTATAAATTTTCAATTTAATTATAAATTTTCAATTTAATTATAAATTATCAGTTTAATTATAAATTTTCAGTTTAATTATAAATTATCAACTTAATTATAAATTATCAATTTGACTATATCAGTTTAAGGATCATCAGTTTAAGTTCTTCATAGCTTAAATATTCACAAAGACCTTCCACTACATATCCTTTGACAGAGCTATCGCGTCCGCCCATTAACTTTGACCATTGCCAAGTTCGGCGCTGGAGGGAATCTTATTCCTATACAATCTCAAAGTCCTTTTTTTGGATTTTCTGTCAGTGTAGCTGACTTGTTGTCGTTGGCGACATACTTGTTGTCATTTGAGGCATACTCGTTGTCATCGCAGAGCGAAAAGCGGAGACTTACAAAAAGGAAGTAAATCGTTGATCAATCGAACCAGCGAAGGCCCTTTGAATAGCTACGAAAAGCACAAGATTTCACCACCGACATGGCGGAAAATTTTATAAAAGAAACGAACGCGTTACTTCGGTCAGTAGATTGAAATCGTGTCTGCTTGTTCGGAAATGCTCAAGGTCAAAATCAGAACACCGAGACTGACCTTTCGATCTCGACCTCAGTTTTCCAGGTCGGAGAACCGGGGAAAATAACAATCTCAGCCGAGGTCGACGAATAAGTCGAAGCTGACCTGAAATTCGTTTCATTCAAGGTCTTAAAATTTAATATACGGATCGGGCATGTTCAGTCAGTTACCAAAAACCTCTCTTCTAAGAATGTTCCATAAATTTGGGGATGTAATAAACCTCAGAGCAAGTCATACGCTGTGTCTAAAGCAGGTGTAAAGGTTTACCGCTGGGCTTGAGGATATTTTTTTTTCAGTTAGCAATAACCATTCTCCTAAGAATGTTCCATTAAAATCAAAACAAATAATAAACTTCCAACGTAAGTCAGATCAAATAATCATAAATCCCGCCTAGTTGTGACTGTTCACGTCCGGAGTCTAAGTCTTTCTGTCTAAAAATCCGTTAAATAAATGTTTAGAACCCGTTCCCCATTTCAGACTCTAAATATCGAATACATCATCGCCAAAATGAGAGAAGAAAATCCCGACAGCGTCGTTTCTGGAGACCCAGGTTGATTTAACTCTTGTTTGTTCTTGCACGTTTTATCAGACTTTAATTTTAGGGAATGATGTTCTAACACACTTGCGGTGATGGTTATGTAAGTTTCTATGCTTGCTGCGCGATCAGACCGAGAGCATGCTTTGCTTTGCTCGCTAATAAGATTACTTACAGCAGATGAACGAAATGCCATTACCATACTGAAGAAATTATCGGCTCGTCTCCGGTTCCTTTAATACAGTCGACCCCCGCCCCCCCTAGGCTGGCACTAATTATGGGGATTCACTAATATTCTTGTCAGGCAACAAAAGTAGTTAATACATATGATTCTCATTAGTTAAAGAATCAAATCTAGGATCTAGGACCGTTGTCTGGTCGAAGCTGGATTGTTGGTTCCCATGGCATAATTCTTAGTTTCTGCGATAATCTCATATGCAATATGTCATGCATTTCCCAACTACCGTGCGATTTTGCCGGACAGAGGCTCCGGAAAGATTTATGACTTTGAACTCCGAAGACATCAGTCCCTTAAGATCGGTTTTCGGAAACCTGGTTATTTCAGTTGTTTTCCGGGATTAAATAATAATTAAGCACCGAATTTTCTTCCCCATTTTAAAGATTAAAATTAAGTTGACTTGATGTTCTCTGTAGCAAGATATCTGTTTCCAGAAGAAGCCTTGTGCCGCCAGTCGTCTTGTTTTTGTTCCGCTTGGGGGAGGGCTGACCAAGGTTCCGTCTTGTCGTAGCGACACATTGGATCAATCTGCCCGCTGGCCTTGCGTTCGTCTGTTGTGCTTCCCCAGTAGCTCTAACCTAATCTAACCAGCGTGCATGTTATTTGCCTTTCTTTCAAAAGGGTATACACTCCTTCGAAGACATTAAAAACAAGATGGCAGAAAACGACCCCAGCGTCATCATGACATCCAAGAGCGGCTACGAAGGGGCGGTGTACCCCATTGAAATCCTTAGGGTGAACGATGTCGAGAAGCTTCCGTACGGCGTCGACCCCTTGAAGAGAGAGGTGACGTTCTTGCTGTAACGTTACTGGGTCGTTCTCGTCCTTGATTGGTGCTCAGTGTTGTGATTTTGTTCCTGGTCCTGCTTTCCACTTTGCTTCCTTGTAGGAGTGAAACTCGGCTTGTCATTTGGTGTGTTCCAACCTTCGACCTGTAGTTACTAAGAACTTCGTTTCAACGTGTTACATAGGTAGCCTACTGCAGAAAGCGTTCCGGCCCGTAGAAATAATCACGACTGTTGACATTTTGCCTACTACGCTCCGGAGTGTGATATATAGCCTAAAGGCGATTCTGGCGAGCTCACGGGTTCACTTTCAAAAGGCAAATTGAGGGTCCCGTACCAGCCCGAACAAACCGCTACTGCCACTCGTTTGTGCAATATTTCTGTTCAGTGTACAATAAGTCGTAGTCCAGTGATTAATACGTTATACCCCATTGCTTTCTTTTCATTGTTGTAAAAAGCCTCGTTTTTAGTGCATTTGTACTATGAGAGAACCTTTATTAAACCAAGTCCAAGTCCACCGAGGGCAAGAACTAACGGAAAGGCGTTGCCCCAAGTTAGAGCGTGTTCCACCCTTCTAACAATAGTAACTATTAGTTACAATTTCGTTCTAACCTCTTGAAAAGTTACTACGTTGACCGTTCCAACCATCTCGAAATAGTAACTATTTGCTTACCACGCTCGGGAGCGTAGTAAGCGTGGTAACTACGAATTTCTGTGTCGTTATTGGCCGGATCAGCACATGCCATATTTTGCTGAAAATAGAAAAATGCGTTCCAGCCTTGACGTCGAGAAGTCAGAATTCGTGACGGCATGCGTAGGAACTACGGTGGAACACGCTCTTAACCTGCCTGCTTCTTTTCGTTGTTTTCGAGTGATCGAATTCATTGCTTAACTCACCTTCCCTTCGCTGTTGCTAAAGGTCTTTTCTATTACAGACCTACTTGACGGCTGATGACTTCAAGACTGCCTTCAACATGACCCGAGACGAGTACGATAAACTGCCCGTCTGGAAGCAGCAACAGCTTAAAAAAGCCGCTGGTGTTTTCTAAGTTTACTTCGTTGTCGCGCAAATCTTTTTATTTCCAAAGAGAGCCTAGCTTCAAATTGTTTTAAAATCGTGCATTTTTGTTAACGGTAGGTTTCTTGCCTGCTTTTCTTGTGATTAAAATTAACTAAATAAGAGCTACGAGGCCATTTGGCACTTACCTTAAACCGCATTGTCCAGGGACGACAAAGGTGAATGGTCCTCTCGTGGTTGTCGCTGGTTTGGGTGATTGGCCGCACAAAATGCTAGGACGGACTTTTTTTTGTGCCTGATAAAGCATTCAGTCAAAACTTTAGGTTTAATAAAACTTTCCAAGTTCCTATAGATTTGTTCGGAGGGAGGGAGGGGTTATTATTGGGGGGGGGGGGGGGGGTTCGCCTAGACCCGTCTCTGCAGAGAAGCTGTACAATAAAGTAGGTGAGGACGTCACAAAATGTCCGAGGCCACCCTCCTATTTCCCCACTGTCGTCGGATGCGGTTCGGACCTATAAGGAATTTGCTCGTAGACTACTGCCCTTCAAGTTCGCTCGAGTCGGATGACCCGTTCGAATGGAAAACTGAGTTTCTGGGAATTGTCTAGTATCCACCGAAATCTGAATTGGCACATGACCTTTGTGCCCCCAAGTCTCTTCCTGTGATCATCATTTGTCTTTAAAGTTTAACTGAAAAGCTAACTTATTTGTGTCATTTAATTGGATACACTGAATTATTTTGCAAAGGGATTTTTTCATTTTCCACTATCTGCTCTAGTTATGAGGCTCAGAATATCTCCGGCCGTCCCCACAGCGAAAATTCTACTATGACGCGGGAAATTTTAATCTCAACACAAATGCGGCTTTTCAGTGGGCAGTGGTGAGATTGGTGACGATTGCTTAGTGCCTGAACAAAAAAAAAATGATAAATCTCTCTCGTAAGGCATACCACAAAAATACAAGCGCATAGACGCACCACAAATCACACGGAAATTCCACTATTTGAAAATCGGTTATTCGTGAATAGCGGAACAACGAAGTAACGCATTTTCAGCGGGTCTTCAAGCCAATTTAAGTGAACAAGTGATGGGTAACTAGACTGTCCTATCCCAGCCCTTTTCGGTTAAACTTTAAATTTGTACCATCCAAGTTTCATCCCAATCCTTCCATCCTTTTCATTTGTACGCCTGTCAAAAATGTCCAGGACCCCCCTCCAGCTCCCGTAACAGTGGTGTAGCACCCCGGATCTGCTTATCGATCACAGGGTTACTTTCGAGGCTAGATAGTGAGCCACAATTACCCTTGGTCCCGTGACGTGAGTTCACCCGGACCTACGTTCCCTAAGACCACATTTCTCTAGATGGCGTGTGCTTTACCTACTATTGGCATACAGTTCGTCCAAGAATTCCTTCTAAGGGCAGAATCAGTGAATGCGACTTCGGGTGGGACAGATTTCCAGCATTCCACATCAAGCATGGACTAAAATAAGGTGCAATACTCATGCCATTTAATGCTACGGCTTAATTGTTGAGGTCCACTGACTAATTTATATACCATATTTGACAGTACAAAACGGACACGCCAGCATTTATCAGATGTTTATTTCGGCCCTCCTTGGCAAGGGCTTCAGGCTCAAGCCGCTCCCCTGTTTTACCACAAGTTCATTTTTCAGCTTGAGCCTGGAGAGGACCCTTGCCAAGAAGGGCCGAAACATAGCTCTTGTAAAATGCAGCTGACGTATCCGTTTTGCACTGTCAAATATTACTCGCAGTCAGCTTGTGCTGAAGAAAATATTTAATATATAAACCACCCTGCTTTCCTACCGATCTTGGCAAACAAAAACAGCTTTGATGAAAAATTAAGTTCTGCATTTAAATTATAAAAGAAAAATCCAAATAACTCCAACCAAACAAAAAATTAACCTATATGGAAATATTATAGTTCCGGTTCGTCTGAAACAATTCCAATTCCCAGTATAGATGTTTCGCACAGTAAGTAGGTGAGAAGTAAAGCTATCAGAATGATGAGAGTTCCAGCCGTCAAGTTCGAGTCATCTAAAAGAAAAGTGTATGTAACAGAAAAATAATAATGACAATTGACTTTTTAACCGCGCTGGGGGGGGGGGGGGGGGGGGGGGGACTGAAGTATTCTCTGAGCGTTCAAAACGGATGTCAGCTAGGATTTTCTCGAGAAGTTGCCCACTCTCGATTTTAGTGTGCAGCAATTTCCCGGTGCCGGCACTGGTTTCCACGTGTTAGAATATGAAAATCAGTATATTGGAAAGATGAATCGCCTGATTTATGACCGACACCGATGCCGGCACCTCTTGTCCTTTATTGCAGGTTCGTTTCTTCCCCAACGTTGTCCCTGACGTTCGACAGCCTGACGAGGACCCTTGCCAAGAAGGGTCGAAATATCGCTGCCAAAGCATCGTAGCTGACGCATCCGTTTTATGCATTATTTGAATATAATAATGCACCTCTGGTTTCAGCCGGGGCCGGGAGGGTGCACAGCAGGTGCGGGGGAGTGGGTAACCCTCGGATGTTCTTCAGCGATACTTCGGCCCCCTTGGCAAGGGTCCTCTTCAAGCTGTAGCTGGAAGAAACGACCAGCAATCCAGTAAAATCCTAGCCGAACGTTATGAGTCATTTTTTGGGATCCCAAAACGTAAGTGGAGGGATACCTATGACATCGCAAAAGTTGTCCGTCCGTCCGTCTGTGAGCACGATAACTCTCGAAGGGAATGAGATATTTTTATGGAACTTGGTGTGAGGATTCTTTGGGTCAAGAGTAAGGTCGAGTTCGTAGATGGGCTCTGTAGCCCTACATTTAGGGGTGGGGGAGGGGGTTCAAATTAAGGGGCAAACAAAATATTTTGAAACAGCTATTGTGATAGTCGATTATTGGGTACGAACTCATGCTGATTACGATGGTGAAAACCATTTTCTCACCGGACAAGTAGTTCGCCCGGAATCCGGCAAAAACCGGAAAGTTTGTTAAAAGTAAAAGTTTTATTTGAAGTTGATTAGATGTTCGATCTAGGGGTAAGAAGACATGCTGAACACGATGGTGAAAACCATTTTCTCGCCAGACAAGTAGTTCGCCCAGAATCCGGCCGAAACCGGAAAATTTGTTAAAAGTAAAAATTTTATTTGAAGTTGATTAGATGACAGATTTAAGGGTAAGAAGAGTCGCTGAATCTGTATATGACAATCATTTTTTACCGGGACATATAGTTCGTCCGGAATCCGGTTGAAACCGGATTTTTTTTTATAAGTTAAAGTTTTATTTGGAGTTGATAAGATGTTGGATATAGGGATAAGGAGATCCGCTGAATTCGTTTCTGAACTATCTTTTTTTGGCTGGACAAGTAGTTCGCTCGGAATTCGGCCAAAACCGGAAATTTGGCAGAAGTAAAGCAGGAAGTTTCGATCAGTATCGTCAAAATAGATATGGCTTATACAGGTATATCTGAACTTGATTTTCTCAGATGATTAGCCTGGCGAAGACAAGACCTAGTTGTCTGGGTCAAATATTAAATTTTTGGGATCCCATCGAAACCTTTGGTCTTGTTTATACATGATTCCCAGTCAGGTTGGGCTGAAGGTGTCTGGGTGAGTTGCCCACGGGCCTAAACGTGTAAAGCTTGGCACGCAGGGTTGACCCAAGAGCAGTCTGAAGAGTTGGAGAGCGTACAAAAACGAGCTGTAAAAATTATATTAGGTCAGGTACAGTCCGATTACGATCAAAGTCTAGAGAAGCTCCAACTCCAAAGACTGTCTTGCAGACTCCATGATCTGACCATGAGTTTTGGTAAAGAAAAAAAAAAAATATTACCTGCGTAAGTCAAGGAATGTATCTTTGTAAAGCCATCCAAAGCGACGGAAACCACGGCAGTCTCAATCTCTCCGTTGCCGCTGACGAATGGCAACGGCGTGGGAAGGAATTCGATTGCAGTTATGGCAGTGCTGTGAACGTCTTTAAACAGATGTATTCTCTGAAAGCAGATACGGCAGTTAGTTTTGCTTACTTATTTGTGTCAGGAATCAGGCTGTGCAGCTCTTCTTCACAATAGCACAATCCCGTCTAAATGTGAAAGCAGGTTTCGGGTTCTTTATAACAATTCTTTCCGGTGGCTTCATGGTCTTCCCTGGAATTGCAGTGCCTCTGGTATGTTTGCTGGTGGTGGTCTACCCTCGTTTGGGGAGCTTAAGAGAAAGCTGTGTTTTCGGTCCAGTCTAGGATCCTCAGCTCGACTAATCCGCTCCTTTTGGTGCTTTCTGGGCCTTACTTTAGGCTCTCTCTTCCGCTGTGGAAGGAGTGGACACATGTGCTTTATGCTGTCCCGGCTGAGAGCTAATTTTTTGCTTTTGTTTTTGTTTGTGTTTATGGCCCTTGTTGGTCGTTGAAGAAATAAAATAAATAATAAAATAGCAGCTGACGTAACAAGCCGTTCCCAGAAGCCCGGTCTTTCGTGAATGACATCGAAACCAGGAGGTTTGGCAGCTGCTCTCGAAGGGACAGCTATACAGCTTACGTCGTGACACAGTCGGAAGTAGCCTACAAGTTAGTCCTGTTCAAAACAACCTCTTACCGTAAACTTAAAACTTCCCACGCTAAACTTACTGTAGGCTACTAAAGTACCTCCCATTATGAACCTAAAGGGCAGGCTGCAGTAGGTATTTTTGTTCCAATATTCGAAGATAATTAACTCCGTTTAATTTTACTTTCCGAAGATTAAATTAAACACAGAACCGGCTGGTTTCAAAAATACTTCGGGCTGATCTTTGTTTTAAATCGCAGTCATGGAAAACTTGCAAAACTACGTGTCCCCCCGACCAGTGAGCGTGTCAGCCGCAAACACGACCGGGAGTTTGGTGCGTCTCGAAAATCGCTGTCGTAAAAATCATGTAATGGTTGGACACATACCGTACGAAAATAAATCTCGGAAAAAAGACTAGAGGAAACGTTTAAAGAAGTAGTAGCCTATGTCAAGTGCGATAGGTCCTTCTAGATTGTTGCTACAAAACTAAATTCTGGGAATCTGATGAAAAGCGCTGAAGTTCCGATAGCACGGAATCGTGAAGTGTCAGTTATGCTTGGTTCGAACACGCAAGTAGTTTGCATAGTTTGTAACATTCTCCTGCGCTGGCAAACATTAAAGTTTTTCATAGCCAAAAAAATAGCTTCGAGGCGCAATTGACAAAAACACTCAGAAACTGCAGTGTTCTGAGACGGAAACGCAGTCCGTCTGCACCAGACGTTACGCAATTTTACCTGAAGCGTCTGCGCATCATGAATCATCAGATGTCCAGTCATCGTCGCAACAGCAACATAACGAGAATCCGAGCTAACACAGACTGAGGAGAGGGCATCCTTAAAATAAGCTACTTCTTCTGCAAGAAACGTTCCGGTGTTCCAGCGCTGGAGGAGTGATGGAAACTTGGACTTCATTGGTGGATTCGCTATCGTGTACAAGTGAGGTCGGCTGTCACTCCCACGCTGAGAAAACCTGAAAGAACAAGCTCAATTAACTGGGAATTAATGAAATATCAACTGAAGCAAATGTTAAATTAAATAAATAAATATGTTTTGTCCTAAGAATTTGTTTGTTCAATCACGCATGGTCCTCGTATTATTCAATTCAATGGAACTCAATTCAGTAAAACAAAACAAAACAAAAACACAGCGGTGGGCGTGTAGCCCTAAGGCGTATTCTCGCCGTTCCCCGAGGACTCCTCGGGGAATCGAACGGAACGGCGAGAATACAGGGACTCGCTCCACGCGGACTCCGCGTACAGAAAACAGCGAGAACACGGGGAATGCGTCCAAAACGGATTATGTTCTTAAAACAGATATGCAGTTGACAAAATTAGTCTGGATCTCCTTTATTTTTGGTTTTTTTTATTCTGATTATTTTTAATTAATTTTACATTGCACCAACACCAGCAAAAATTGATTCCCCTCCGAATCTGAAAGGGAGTCCTTTTTGATGATGGTGACGATAATCGGAGCATTCCCCGTCCGTGGGGACTCACGAGAATACGGGGAGTGAGTCCCCGGGACAAACAAAAACGCGGGGACTCCTCAAGTGGAGTCCTCGGGGAACGGCGAGAATACGCTTCTAGTGACGGAGTACAACAAAAGAACAACAAAGAAAAAAGACAACGCACGTAGTAAAATTTTACACTAAGCACAACACAAACAGAACTACAGATTACACGAAGAGGGAAGCCCACTGGTGGTTAAGTTTACTAGCGGAAGATTTGAAATCTTCCACTCTTCTATCAATGATCTTTGCAGGCAGGACCAGTTGAAATTTCTGTGCCAAAAAAGAATTTCTGGTCCAAGGGGGCAAATGCAGCAGATAGCCTACCGATCCGATAAACACTTTTCTTATTAGAAGCACACAAGAATTGCCGAATAGCGGACATAGCAAGAAGATGGGGCATAGGTAGACTGTTGTGAAGTTTAGAAAGATGAAACCGACTAAGTGTGTGATATCAGAAACAAATGAAGCATAAGCGATCCGTATCTTTTTAGCGAGATTTTGAATGGCAAGCTTGACTGTTTCTTTAATAGTTTTTTTAATGGTTTTTCCGATGGCTAGACACATCCAGCGCTACCGCTAAAACTATAAAATTTACTTTGATGGCTAGACGCATAGGCTGCTACTGTACTGACCTGCAGCGCCTGAATATGTAATTATCCGTTATTAATACGCTTCTATTCTTTCGGCACAAACGACATAAAAATTAAATATAATTTATTCTGCTTCACAAAGTATTTCCAAGCTCTTTCACGAACTCGAGCAAGCAGTATAACGCAGTTCTTGTTATCAAGGGGTTGTAAGGTTCATATAGTTAACAAACAAAAATTACTATAGCGACAAGTTTCGAGGAGGCGGAATCTTCAAATGAACATTTTCAAAGATAAACATCTTGTCGCTAAGTTCTCCTGGCGCTACCACTAAAACTGTGAAAGAAATTTTGAAGGCTAGACACATTAGGCGTTTTTCCGTGCTCCCACAAACAGTTTGTTGGTCGATTGTGGCTCGACATAACTGTTTCCGCGCTTCTGTGCGGCCCACAAGTGTGTTTCCACAACCAACAAGATTTTCGTGACTCGCTTTGTGGCTCGAATTTCACAAACAGCTGTCGAGGTGATTGTCGATTTTGTGGCTCGATCTTGGCGGGAAATTCAAATTTAGCAGCAAAATACATCAAAACAATAAAATTAAAAAATTTCTCAAATATGTAGACATAAAACTGAAGATCCTTTTTGCACGGAATGGTAAGGACGAAGTGGTAAGTTCTGTAACTGAGATTTCACATGATTTTTATTAGTATTTTCAGACCTTTGAAATTCCCGCTCAAAAAAAGACAAAACGGCGTTTCCGCGAGTTTAAACTTGTGGCTCGACTGTGTGGCACACAATCCTGTTTCCGCGAAAAATACTCAGAAGTGTGTGGCACACAATTGTGTCGCGGAAAAACGCCTATAGGCTGCTACTGGACTAACCTGCATCGCCTAAATCTGTATTTATCCGTCGTCGGTAGTTCCAACTGACTTAGTTTCTTTCCATCCTTTGTCTGCCACACATAACCACAGCTGTCAGCACCTACGGTCACTATCTTCTGACCGTCTGAGGAGATATCAAGATCATATACATCCTTGGTGTGGGCGTGGACTTCCCTCACATTCTCCATCCCAGGAAGAGAGAAGACCCGGAGATACCCGTCGGTTGATCCTGTCGCAATGAGGGACGAGTCGGAAGATATTCGGAGGCAAGTTACCTCTCCTCCATCACTGCAAGGTCGAAAGAAATATAGTTACAATCATATGTCCGCATGCCCAAGCGAAAAACAAGGAAAGGCAGGAGAACTATTCTAATTATTATTATTATTATTATTTATTTATAACCCATCAACTGGCCGAGGTCAAAAACGACGGAGTATGAAAAAATACAAAAAAAATGAAAAGGTAAACAAAACAAACGGAAGTACAAAAGAACAACAAATTCCAAATAAACTTGAGTCAGATCCGTTTCAAGGGGCTCCGCATTGGTAGTTCGTAGACCTTGTAAACTCAATCACTTTCGGACAGAGTAGACTGTAAGCAGGGTGTTTGGTACTCCCACAATTGGCGCACTTAACAGAGGTTGAGGTGCACGGGCTCTCACGGCTGGACTCGTGGCTCCCACCACACTTAGAGCATTTGACGATGTTCTTGCAGTCAGAGGCTAAGTGACCGAACTCTTGGCACTTGTAACACCGTTTTAGGGCATAGATGTACTTGGAATATTCGGAAGTAGTCGTAGTCAATATGAAAACCCTCTTTCAAATTTCTCTCGAGATCTTCTTGGGCTTCGAAGTAATTTTTTACGGCAAGAGACTTGCCGATTATTGTTACGCGGGTACAGCCAACCACGGCCTGTTGCACTTCAAGTTCCGAAACGGATAAAGGAATTCCTTTGCCAACACGTTTTTCTTCTTTTATTTCTACACGGAAATGCTTTGCGATGATTTGTGCCGATTGTTTGTCTTTGACTTTCATGATCCATTTGCTAGTCGACGATTTTACCCGGACCACAGAATCACTCGCGTCGCAGCTGTCAATTAATCTACGTTTTTCTTTAGGACCGGAAACCTGTGGTGGGTTTGCAACAACCACTGAATATAACTTTTGTAGAGTAGTTTCAGCTGCACTAGTAGTGGTCTTGGTTGGGGAGTTCTGAAGGGTTTAGAATTATACGTGCAATACTTCCTCGAGTTTGCGCTCCAACTTTTGAAGGCGCCTAGAAAGGTCCGCGCGCGATTTGAAAGTAGTTTCTGGCACTTCACTTATATCATATATGCAAAAGATGATATTTTCGGTATGATCATCTTTCCAAAAAGACCCAAAGGCCTGAATTAGTTCAGTTAATAGTTCCTCTTTGGTCCCATCCCTCAGTTTGAATGCAACACCGAAATCAACTAAACATTTTCTCGCGATAACAATCTGTTGTTTTCTCTAAAAGTCACAACCAATAGCAAGATTATCGTCTGTCAATTCTTCCCTGTCAAATGCATGTGATATGAAGTTCAAAACTCCGTCCTGAATCACGCGCAAGCCCATCACTTGCCAAACCAGTTTTAATCCAATTATCCACAACGATTTGAGATCATCACGGGTCAAGAGCTGATGAATGACTGTCAAGAGCTGATGAATTACTGGAACAATACGATTGTTCTTCTAATTTTCGACAATCGTAGTCTTTGTACATGGAGACAACATACTGGACATGTAAATAAAATAATATTATATTATAATATATTTTAATTTGGCTTGTTAGTAGGCCTCTGCAAAATCGAGGTCAAATCAGAACTAAAACCACAAAACAAAGACATTATTTAAATCATGATATTAAGGAGTTAATTAATAAAAAATGAGAAAAAAATAAATAGGATGTATCAGAAATTCCCAAACATGGTAAGCTAAAAGCTGTTCGCCATTATTGATTGTCGTTACTGTTATTGATTGTTATTAATATTATTATTGGTGCCACTATTCTTGATTAGTTCATAATCTCAGACAGCCATTCCCCAGCTCCTTACCTTTTCCATTTTTACAAATGATCGCATTACAGAAGTAGTGAACTGGAAGACAAAAATGCTCCTCAGCATTTATTTAATGCTCCTCAGCATTATTTCCATCTCAAGGGCGTATTCCCCACCAAAATTACATTTGGATTTGTTTGGTTTTCACCATGAGACCCCGCCAAGTGGGTCCTGGTTTGTCTACGTGGCTCCGACACTGGAGTCCAAATTCAAAAAAATTGCTCTTGGTTCTTTAGTCACGGTAAAAGTCCCGTGTATAAAGTGCCATCTATGAATTTTGATCGCATTACAGTTGGGAAGGAAATGTTGGTGCATTTGCACTTCGTGTATTTCAGGCCATAACTCCACTGACCATAAACAGGCCATAACTCCACTGACCATAAACAGGCCATAACTCCACTGACCGTCCGCACGCGCCATACATAAAGCGCCATAAAGACGTGTTATTATAATCATCGTAAATTTTTGATGTAGGCTACCTTCCTCGTTCCTGCCGCAACCACAAATTAGTTCAGAAGTTCGGCGTCCAAGATGTCATTCGTTCACTAGAGAAAACGTCAGCGTCACTACTATGTTCATCTCGTCATCCTGGTCATCGAGTACACGATGTTTTTCATGAATATGTCGGGCCCAGTTAGAAATTATGTCTAAATTTTGTTTGTTTATAATGTTATTTATCGTCTATGTTGTTTTTCGTTGTTCTTTCAACTTCGCTATAACCTTGAGTATTTGGTGGATTACAAATAAAATATATATATATATAACTTTTTTCGAACAGGCGTGTAATGCATATCTTCCTATGACCCACGGTCAGTTATATTACGATAACCTTCACAATGAAAACGCCACGGAAAATCCAGCCAATCACGTTTCAGAATTAGTCATAACAGCCTCTGGAGAGGATGTTATTTTGTCATATCATCCTCCCCGGAGGCTGTTATGACTAATTCTGAAACGTGATTGGCTGGATTATTTTCAGCCCCGAAAAGCGGAAATTCTGTTCGAAAAAGTTATAATAGTTAACATACCTCCATCTCGACTGATATCGGAATCACAAGCTCGACGGCCATTTCAAAATATCAACCTCGCCTTCGGCTCGGCTGATATTTTCCATAACCTGCCTCGCCTTCGGCTCGGACAGGTTATTTTCAATGTCCATCTCGCTGTTATTTTCCGATATCAGCCTCGATGTCTGAAGTTAACCTTTAATATATATCTAAGCCATGTCAAGACAGTGCAGCGCTTTAAATAAGCTTTTGGAACCATGACTGGTTTGACTCCGCTTGTCTACCTTTCAAATTTTTTGCATCAGCAAAACATATTTATAGAAGAAAACTCTCAACGCTCAGAACTCTAAAAAACATTTAATGTAGTCTTAATTTGTGCCCCCCCCCCCCCAAAAAAAAAAAAAGAGCTGTAAGCTCATATGGCACTTGCAAGGCTTGCTAAGAGGATGAAAGTAGGAATTCGCCAATTCGTGGGATTGTTGTGATCATTTGCAAGCAAAAGCCTTGAGATGAGAAAATCACAAGAATGTATCGTTTGGTAAAAAAGTAATTTTTTGCACTTGGTTGTGATATGCGCACTTTAAGGGCGCTGGAAATTCATCTGTAATCGAAACCCTTGAGTAAAAAATGATCCTGGGCCCTTTAGTATCATGAATATATGGTTTAGTGAAAATTCATTTCTAAGCAAAATCCTTGAAAATCCATGGGGATCATGAAAATGTGGGTTTTGCTTAAAAGTGTATTTTGTACCTCGAGGTTAAGATGAGTACTTTAAGGGATGGTCGGATCTGGGAAGTGACAATTTCTAGGCCAATCTTCAGGGCCGTATCCAGGAATTTATTTCGGGGGGGGGTTTTGCTCGCGGAATTTATTTCGGGGGGGGGGGGGTTTGTCCACGGATCGGACCAAAAAGTACAAAAAATACATAGATCAGAGGTTAAAACCTACAAAAAACTATTACTTTTGTGGGTTTCGGGGGGGGGGTTAGGCCTTAGGCCCCTAACCCCCCCCCCCCCCCTGGATACGGCCTTGCCAATCTTGTCAAGTCTCTAATGTTCAAGCCAAGTTTCATCGTCCTAGCACATCTTGAAGTACCTTAAATTGGGATCATGGGAATTCTGGACCCCCCCCCCCCCCCCAAGCTCCCCCAGAGTGACCGAATCCGGTCCGGTTCTGTCACTGATGTATCTGGGGGCTTACGCTTGTTCTTCCCACCAAGTATCACCCATATCGCTGTATTCTAAGCGTGTCACAAAATTCCCCCCCCCCTCCCCGACTCCCCCACATTTATCGGATCCTGTCCCCACTTGAAATGGGACATCTGAGATATGAATTCTTAAGATCCGATCACCCGTTCAAAAGTTGGACAACCTTGAACAACCGACGTTCCGGCAGCAGCAACTACTGTAGTCTATAGTCGATAGCACCGCAGGCAAGATTTTTGTAAGTTAGCTTTTTCCTGCCAAATTTAACTATTTCCATCCAGATTCTAGCATTTAGTGTTTCAAAATCCTAATCCTAAAACTTAAAACCCCAGTCAAATGACGCGCCCTTCCACAAAATAGAGAATATTACCAAAAGCGCCGCAGGCGGAATTTTTGAAACATTTATGATTAGATCTCCTTTTTGGGATTCAAGATAAATGTAAGGACTATCGTCCTAACAGTCCTTTTGTCTGCGACCAGTGCTTCACTCGACCTCTTCGACCTCTTCAGAGTTTCGAGATAAGTGGTAACTCCCGAATCCTGGCAAATATACCGAATCCCAGTTATTATACCGAAAAGGTTTAGACCGACAGCATGTTCGGGATACTGTATAACTACCGTATCCCGGTTATTATACCGAACTGTTTTGGGATCGAAAGAGTACCGAATAATAATACCGAATCCGAATTCGGATTCGGTATAATTCGTGGTAACCGAATATACCAGATAACTACCGAATCTCAATCATGATTTTTGATTATCCCTCATGTGGTTTGGTGACCACGAACTCCCCCGCAGCTCGCAAAACCGTACTTATTGTCTCCATTCTTGGACTTGTAGCGAAACAAAAATCTGTCAGCGATATAAATCGTATTGTCCTGGCAGCTCGTAGTTTTACTAATTTCCATCCTTATCGGTTAGAAGATTAGACAGAGTGAGATACTATCAATTCAGCAGTTTTCCTTTTAATACTTTTCCTGAGCTAATCCTTTATAAGTCGTAGCGAGGAGTGGCACAAAATCCTTCTGAGATTCTTTCGCTAGTCCCACCACTTATTTGTAATCTGTTTTTGACCTTTTTTTACCTGTCGCGTTACCTGTAGTGGCGAATAATACCCAGTGGCGAAAAATCACGGTGGCACAAAAGCACGTATCTCCTTATAAAACCAGTTTCTCAGTCAGGGCCGTATCCAGGAATTTATTTCGGGGGGGGGGGGTTTGCTCGCGGAATTTATTTCGGGGGGGGGGGGGTTTGTCCACGGGTCGGACCAAAAAGTACAAAAAATACATAGATCAGAGGTTAAAACCTGCAAAAAACTATTACTTTTATGGGTTTCGGGGGGGGGGGGGGGTTTGAACGCCCTAACCCCCCCCCTGGATACGGCCTTGTTCTCAGTAGACAATCTACGGCATCAATGGCAAAGCCCCTCCGAGAAAGTCAAACAAAGCAAAAGACTTAATTTGAAAGAATGTGACGGGTGCTTTTATCATACAACAAGAGCTACGAGCTCATATGGCACTTGTTACGAGTAGTGGTACGAGAAAGTAGAAGAGAACTTCGCAATCAACACCCCGCCATTCAAAAATGCGGTTCGGACCTAGAATTAGGATATCTAGGTTCATTCAATCTGAAAGCTCTAGATGACTTATTTAGAACTTATGCTTGTACATCCCACCAAGTTTCCTCCCGATCCCTCCACTCTAAGCGATTTTTAAGATTTCCGGTTCGCCCCTCCAACTCCTCCCAATGTCACCGGATGTGATCCGGATTTAAAATGGGACGGTAGGCTACGTCTGAGGCACGAGACCTTTCTAAATATCAAGTTTCGGTTAAATCCGATAACCCGTTCAATACCTGAGCGCTTGCCACTGGATTCCGGATTCCCCTTCCGTAATACTCCCCCTCGACGGTCGAATCGGGGAAACGACATTCTCAAGTCAATAGTTCGGGTACCTGACAAGCCTGCCAAGTTCATTGTCTTTGCACATTAGGAAGTACCGAACTCGTCGGATTACTACAAACTCGGATCCCCTCCAACTCCCCCACAGTGATCGGATCCATTCCGGTTATGCTTTCACTTGTTCTTCCGACCAACTTTCATCCCGAACCCTCCACTCTAAGTGTTTCCCAAGATTTCCGGTTCCCCCGTCCGACTCCCCCAATATCACCGGATCCGGTTCGGATTTAAAATGGGGCGTCTGAGACACGAGGTCTTTCTACATATCAAGTTTCATCAAGATCCGATCACCCGTTCGCAAGTTAACAATACCTCACTTCTCGGATTCCCCCTCTCTCCACCCCCACCCCCCAGATGGTCGGATCCGGGAACCGACTATTCTCAAGTCAACCTGTTCGGGTCCCATACACGCCTGCCAAGTTTCATCGTCTTAGCGCATCAGGAAGTACCGAACTCGCGGGATCAATAGAAATTCGGATCCCCCCATCCCCCCCCCCCCCCACCACTGTGAACGGATCCGGTCCGGTTATGTCAATCATGTATCTAGGGCTTGTGCTTGTTCTTTCCACCAACTTTCATCCCGATCTCTCTACTCAAAGCGTTTCCCAAGATTTCCGGTTCCCCCCTCCAGTTCCCCCAATGTCACCGGATCCGGTCCGGATTTAAACAGGGATGTCTGAGACACAAGGTACTTCTATGTATCAAGTTTCATTAAGATCCGACCACCCGTTCGTAAGTTACAAATACCTCATTTTTCCGGATTCCCCTCCCTCAAGCCCCCCCGGTTGGTCGGATCGGGGAAACGACTATTATCAAGTCAATCTGTTCGGTTCCCTGACATGCCTGCCAATTTTCATCGTGCTCGCACATCAGGAAGCACCGAACTCGCGGGATAACTAGAAATCCGGATATCCCACCCCCAACTCCCCCAAAGTGAGCGGATCCGTTCCTATTACGTCAATCCCGTATCTAGGACTTGTACTTGTTCTTTCCACCAACTTTCATCCACATCTCTCCACTCTAAGCGATTTTGAAGATTAGGGGAGAAGGGGCCACGATCGGCAGGGCCCACGTTCGTCTTTCTTATTTTATAGGCGAGCCATCTTTCGAAAAATTCCGAAAGTACGGCTCGGACATTGTCACAGTTGTTCCGGATGTTTTGATTGTAACTTCGATGCTCTCTGTTAAATTTCGAAATTTTTGTTGACAGAAGTTGTTTTAAGCCGTTAAATCGAACATTTTTGGATACACAAAAAGTTGAAAAGTCGACATGACGAATACGGATAGGCTTGATCTTGTGCGTTTCGTTGTCGAGATCAACGGCATCTTTTATTTTCGTCCGAAATTATTTGTTTTTCCAAAAGGTGGCGTGAATCCCAGGTTTGGCACCTAATCCAGGCCCTCGTTCGGCATGCAATTTTCCATGCAATCTTCCCCTGCCGAACGTGGGCCTCACATGCTGGAATAGCATAACATCAATGTGCATCGGTTACATGATATTTTCAAGTTCTATGTTTGTATTTCATCCTTTAGCGGGAATAAAAAAATAGACAGCTTGTTTTTGGTGAGGATACAGTGTAATATACTATAATGTTCGTAAAACTAGTCCTTAGCGTAATTTCAGCAATGTCCGACCTACTTTTTTTTACTTTCCAAAGTACAAGCTTCATTTTCACAGTAATAGACATTACAAGACCACTTAAAAGAAAGTTCGCCATTGGTCTTAGTACTGAAATAATGACATGCCGAACCTGGACCATTGAATGCCGAACGTGGACGGGGGTGGGGCAGGTTCGGCACTTCTGACCAGCTTCAGGAAAACCTCTTTTGCTCACAGCAGGATAGAAATCGGAAGGATCTTTTTTTTCCTAAGCTAGGCAAGACATGAGCAAACAACATTGTATCACTAAACTTCAAAAACACGCGGAAATGTGCCCTGCAAAAATACTTGTCCAAAAAAGTGCCGAACGTGGGCCCTTCTCCCCTACCGGTTTCCCCCTCCAACTACCCCCCATGTCACCGGATCCGGTCTGGATTTAAAATGAGAGGTCTGAGACACAAGGTACTTCTATACATCAAGTTTCATTAAGATCCGATCACCCGTTCGTAAGTTAAAAATACCTCATTTTTCCGGATTCCCCTCCCTCTATCCCCCCCCCGGATGGTCGGATCGGGGAAACGACTATGATTAAGTCAATCTGTTCGGGTCCCTGACATGCCTGCCAATTTTCATCGTCCTAGCACACCAGGAAGCACCGAACTCGCGGGATCACTAGAAATCCGGATCCCCCCCAACTCTCCCAAAGTGAGCGGAACCGGTCCGGTTATGTCAATCCCGTATCTAGGACTTGTGCTTTTTCTTTCCACCAACTTTCATCCAGATCTCTCCACTCTAAGCGATTTTCAAGATTTCCGGTTTCCCCCTCCAACTACCCCCCATATCACCGGATCCGGTCTGAATTTAAAATAGGAGGTCTGAGACATGTGGTCCTTCCACATATCAAGTTTCATTAAGATCCGATCACCCGTTCGTAAGTTAAAAATAAATCGTTTTTCCTATTTTTTCCAGCTCCACTCCCCCCCAGGTGGTCGGATCGGGGAAGCGACTATTTCTAATTTAATCTGGTCCGGTCCCTGATACGCCTACCAAGTTTCATCGTCCTAGCTTATCTGGAAGTGCCCGAACTAGCAAAACCCGGACCGACAGACCGACCGATAGACCGACCGATGGACGGACAGAAAGTACGATCGCTATATGGCACTTGGCCAAAGGGCAAGTGCCATAAAAAGGGATGTCATTGCTTTTGATTCGAGAAGAGAGAAAACCACAAAGATAGGATTTTCACGGATGTTTTTTAATTGATATTTCCAGCAACTCATACCTTTTTGATCCCTGGGCGAAACCCACTTCTTTCAGTGTGTATGTGAGTGGTAATGAGTCCAACAGCTGCTCAGATCGTTCCAGAATGTTTTTTGCCACTGACTTGTTGTTGTTGGTTGTCTTTTCTTCCTGATGTTCGTCTAAAAAAAGGTCTAATATATTACCAAACTGAAGCCAACCGCATAACACTAAGTTTCTCTAGTCACGAATAAAATAACGTGAATACTATGTCAGAAGTCTGATAAAATTCAACAACACTGATCTACATACTTGTGTCAAATGCTACGACAGACGCCGGGAGTATTCACATTATGACCCTTTTAAGTGTTACCAAGAACAAATAATATACTAGAACCTCCGCCTTTGGTCCAATGCAGCGAGCTAGAGGTACCTGTAGAGGCGTTACTAGCCAAAATGTTTCTTTGGGGGGAAAAGGTATTTACCGACTGGCTGGTAATTTTTACCGACTGTGTTTCAAGGAAAAACGACTGATTTCAAGAAAAAACGACAGTTTTGAAAAAAAATTGACCGATTTTCAGAAAAACCGATTTTTTGACGAAAAATCGACTAATTTTCAGAAAAGTTACTGTTGTCATGAACAAAATCAACTGTTGATTGACTGGTTGTCTCCGACCCGAGTCGGGGTTATTTTTTACCGACTGACCGACAACATTGGGGGGGCGTTCCCCCTCCCCCCCCCCAGTCGTGACGCCCCTGGGTACCTGCTGTGAGGTTTGAGTTGATACCCGTCTACTTCCCTCTTCGCCGCTGCGCATATCAGACGAAAAACAGTAGGATGTCTGCAGAGGTGGAGAGCCCGGTCTGCTGCGTGTTAGACGTGACGTCACAATGATATACAATCAATCAGCTGTAAAGGACTACTCAGACGGCGTTCGTATTCTTCTGCGGGGTTCTACTGCTGTTTGTAAGGGTAGCACATTATGATGTTCCGCGTAGCTTCTCCTCCGCTCGTTTGCATCGGGTAGGTTATCAGAGTATATTCGACTCCGCAACAGAGATAGGGAGACGGAGGTTCTTGATGATTTGCTCTTGGTTACGGTTTCGCAAAACACATAGGCTATATTTGACAGTGCAAAACGGATAAGTCAGCTGAAATTTATTGGAGCTATATTTCGGCCCTTCTTGGCAAGGGTCCTCTTCAGGCTCAAAGCCGCTCAAGATGGAAAAATGAAACTTGTGATAACCTATTGAGGATCACTTGTGGTTATCACAAGTTTAATTTTTCCATCTTGAGCGGCTTTGAGCCTAAAGAGGACCCTTGCCAAGAAGGGCCGAAATATAGCTCCAATAAATTTCAGCTGACTTATCCGTTTTGCACTGTCAAATATGATTCGCAGTCAGCTTGGGCTGAAGGAATATTTATCCACAAAGGCTATAAAGCTTATAATGGAAACATACACAAAAGTGCCCATCGCAACATACAAGAATGAATGAATGAATGGAGGATTTCTGACACACCGCCCACGGGCGTAAGCGCAGTAAAAAAGGACAGAGAAATACAAAATAATGACAAAACACTCAAAAATAATTTCCAAAAAGGTTCACTAATTTGGAATCACATTGATGGGATAGTGGACAGGTAGTTTCCAACCGAAGAATACAAATTAGAGGAGAGGGCTTCAAGCGTCAACAACGGGTCAGAAATACTCTATATGACTAGGTCCAAAACACGCCAGTGATCCTCAGGAAGAAGGAGTAAACGTCTCACTAACGACTCAAATCAACAACTCAAATCCTGTGTCAACCAATTACCGCGATCTTTGGGAGCAGCTGTGGTACCGCTTCCGGCTCTTCGGTAGGTACCCGACGATATTGCATCGGAAAGGGGAGTTAGTCATCAAGAGTATTAACAAACGGCGGTTCGCGTGCGCCGTGATAGGTAGAGAAGAAATCTCAGATATCTGAAGTATGTCGAGCGTATGCGTCGAAGGTCCTTTTTTCTGAATAGCCTATACAAGACTATCCTTGTGAGACAACATGCGAGACTATACCGTTAGCACTGACAATAATTGTCGAAATTTTTGCCAAAAGAGATCACAGGCCTCTTTCGTAAGTCTCGGCCTGAGAGTCTGACGCCATTCTCCTGAGCAGAATGTCATCTCACCTCGGAGTTGCCGATCTCCTTTCGCCGCAACGGACAAAGGGCTTGGTCCAAAAAACGGTCAAAAGAGCGTGGTACAAACACGGAGAAATGAACCAAGGCCCTTGTTGATGATGACAAAAAGCGACTCAAAGTCCCATAGCATGACTGAAGCTTTAACAAGAAAGACTTGACTGAGACTATGATTCACGCTTTATCTAATAACTTTTCAGTCAAAAAGGCTATTATGGCGTCCCCATATTTCCCCTTTCCGAAGAGCAAAAAAAAATCAGGTATGCGCAACAATTCCTGGAAAATGATTTTGGCGACAATTTCGCCAAGATTAATCTCCACTCCCGCCGAGGTTTTTCTTTTCGAAATAGTTCGCTCCCGTTTCCCAAGCTAGCGAAGGGGGTCCCGTCCGAACTGACGCTTGAATGAACTGACGTGTGGTCGAACTGATGTGTGGGCGAACTATCCGATTTTTTTGTTTGGGTGAACTGACACTTGGACGAAATGACGTGTGGGAGTGTTGACAGCGACCCTAGCGGAGCGCCCAAACCGCCTTGGCAAGTTTAAGCGAGTTTAAAGTTTAACTGAAAAGCCATTTTATTTTTGTGTCATTTAGTTGAATACACTGCATTATTTGGATTCTGCAAGGAATTTTTTTGTTTTCCACTATCTGCTCTAGTTATGACATTCAGAGTATCTGCGGCCGTCCCCACAGCGAAAATTCTACTATGACGCGGGAAATTTTTATCTAAACACAAACAAGGCTTTTCAGTGGGCAGTGGCGATACTGGTGAAGATTGCTTAGTGCCTTGGCAAAAAAAAGTCATAAATCTTTCTTGTAAGGCATACAACAAATTAGAGGTACCACAAATCACACGGAAATTCCACTATTTGAAAATGGACTATTCCTGAATAGCAGAACAACCAAGTAACGCATTTTCAACGGGTCTTCAAGCCAATTTAAGTGAATAAGTGATGGGTAACTAGATTGTCCTATCCCAGTCCTTTTCGGTTAAACTTTGAGCCAAAGTCTCAAGAAAGGATGGTGCAACCAGGAGGACTTCCGAGGCCACACTTGCCCTAAAACCGACAGTCAAACCTACAAAAACAGGTCTTTTGAGAGTTGGATGGGTGATCCCGGATTCCTAACTGCTGCAGCAACCTTCTAGGCTGCTCAAGTTACAAGTAATTCCCAATCAACCTGAAACTAAGACGCTGACGGTGCGCACTTACCTGAAAAGTATAGGCTAGCCTCATACAGAACACATTTATCATCTCTTCCACAGGCCAGAACTGTTTTGTCGCTCGACACGTGCACTGACAGGGCATCAACAGGGATAGGGGTTGGAACCCTTCCTATGAGCTTCTTAGTGAAAGTCTGCCCATCATGACTTATTTCAATGAACATCTGGAAGTTAATATCTCTAAGATGATGTGCCTAAGATGAAATCCTATCCTCTAAAATAAGCTTGCCAAACCCTTCTTATGAGTTAGGTTAGGTTGCTCATTTTAGCAGACTGAAAAAGGGTTTTGATCAGTAAACAGGTCAAAGTTCAAAGACGGTACAAAACTCGTAGAAAATCTGGGGAAGGGAAGGGAAACAAGTGTTGTAATTTTTTGGGGGAAATTAATTAACTGGAAGTTAATTTTCCAGCTTGAGCCTGAAAGGACCCTTGCCAAAATATAGCTCTAACAAAATGTAGCTGGCTTATCCATTTTGCATCATCAAATATGATTCGCAGTCAGCTTGGGCTGAAGGAATATCAGTTACAATTGTAAATTTTAGCCTAAATACGATGGCTTAGTGCCTAAAAGTTTAGCATAAAAAACTGCGGCATACTGCCTAAAATTTAGGCTACATGCCGTCATTTGGCTCTAGCTTCTGACTTTTTCACCACAATTTGAAACTTTAGGGCCATGATGCTATATTTCTGGAGCAGTTTTGAATTCCCACCTTTTGAAATTTTGAAATGGCAGTGCCTCGTCAAAACTTTTTTGGGCATGCCAACAGATGGAGTGGGTTTGTGGTCTATTTAAAGTTTCACAATTTTGATACTAGCATGAAACAGGTTTTGAAATGTGAGTTCTGATTAGAAAACCTAGTTGTGATCCTGTAACTTTATAAAAAGTTCTGAGCTCAGACTAAGGTAGCGTTCCAGAGACGTACAGGATCACCCACTATTTGCATCTGTTTTTGATTCCGTACATGTGGTGTACGTAATTTGAAAACACATAGTAACTGATGATGATGCAGGAAATGATGATGATGATGCAGAAAATGTTGATGTTGAGGTATAAAAAATGGCTGACCACAGATGAAAACCAGCCAATCAGGTTCAAGATTTTGAAGTAGCCAATGGGATTAGAGTGTTTTGAACAAGAAATCAGAATTTTCAGTAAGAAGATCTGCCATGACTTCAGTAAGAAGATCTGCCATGACGGAAATGAATCTCAGCTGAAGTATTGGAGTTGTTATTGTAGTTTTACTAATCTGGGAACACTATTAAGATAGGTCAGAAGGAAAAATAATGGGATAAAAGAAGAAAAGTAGATCTTTCTTTCAAGATATTTCTATCATTTCTTGACAACTATGAAGTAGCACAGGAACATTGTTTGATAATGTTATTACTAGATTGAAAACATGATGGAAATACCAAGTGATCCTGTAATATTAGGCTAGTTACGATCGTTACTATTCTTGTTATTATTGCCATTCCAGAGCACGCTGTAATAAGTAAACTGGCTCCTCCCATTTTCTTTCCACAACCAGTCCACGACTTTTAGTTTTTCAATCATTGCAATTTACTTATTTATGATGGTCGCGAGCATCATAACTAATAATAAGTGATAATAACTATCGATTCTGCAGGAACTTCCGTAAGAGTGATGACATGTGTTCACATTGTTATTATCTTCATTCCAGAGAGTGTGATAACTACGATAATAAGGCGCTCACCCCTCCTCTTATCATCGTAACTTGTATTATACTTTATACTTCACTGGAATGCTACCTAAAAGGCTAAAAGATACACAACTGAGGCGAATCAGGGTTGGTAATAAGTAATTTACTGAAAACTCACAAGCCCACAGTAAGCTCCACCTGAGACATTCCCTCCTCCACCGACAACAATCCTTCGAGAATTCAACACCTGAACGGCATAGGTAGGATACACTTTGTCCTCTACAACATTAAGCACTATGGTTTCTGGTCGTAGCTTCATCGCCTTAAGGCCAAGCTAGGCTAACCACAACAGACTACGGGATGAGGAGAAACAGCCTTTTAAATCTGCCTTAATAAATGATTCTTGAACAGTTGCATTTTGTATCTCTTCTATCCGATGAATCTTCGACTGATTTGATTCTATCCAGCAACGTCAAAAATAAATTTCGTCGTTAGATGTCAGCGAAGAGCTCCAATCAATTCTTTTTCCGTACCAAACTTTTTCCGACGATTGGACAATATACGTACCACGTACCACATACGTACGTACCACGATATACGTACACACGATAATTCCAAAATGAATTTAAACCGTGGTGTGGAAGAAACTAGGAGGAAGTGGTGTGGAGGAAACTTGGTGGGAACAACAAGCACAAGCCCTATGTACATCAGTGACAGATCCGGACCGGATTCGGGCACTGTGGGGGAGTTAGAGGGGGGGCCGGAATTCCGGTGATCGCAAGTTAAGGTACTTCCAGACGTGCTAGGACGATGAAACTTGGCTTGAAAATTTGAAACTTGACATGATTAGCTTAGAATTAGTCAGTTTCCTGATCCGACCATCGTGGGGGAGTGGAGGGAGATTCCTGAACCTTGAGGTATGTATAACTTTTGAACGATATTTGGAAAGACCTCATGTCTCAAAATGTCCTCTTTAAAGTCCGGATGTAATCCGATGAATGTTGGGGGGAGGTGGAGCCGGAGGGGAGAACCGGAAATCTTGTGACACGCTTAGATTGGAGCGATTGGGACGACACTTGGTTGGAAGAACAAGCACAAGCCTTAGATACATCAGGGACAGAACCAGACCGGGTTCGGGCACTGTGGGGGGAGTTGGAGGGGGTCCGAAATTCCGATAATCACGAATCAAGGTACTTCCAGATGAGCTAGGACGATGGAGCTTGACAATTGACAAGATTGGCCTAGAAATTGTCAGTTCCGAGATCCGACCATCCCATAAAGTACTAATCCTAACCGCAAGGTACAAAAAAATTCTTTTGCGCAAAATATACATTTTCGTGCTCCCGATGAGCTCATCTTTATTTTTGCTTCAAGAGTTTTGATTAAAGATGAATTTTTGGCGCCCTTAAAGTGCGCACAGCTAAATACATTAGCGAACGATACATTCTCGTGATTTCCAAGGACCCATGATCATTCTTATCTCACAAATGATCACACCCACGAATTGACGAATTTCTACTTTCATCCTCTGACCCAGCCTTGCAAGTACCATCTGATCTTCCAGCTCTTGTTTTTATCTGTAGGAGAAACTGAATAGTTTTTCAATAGAAACTCGACTTGTGCTTTCAGCGACCTATAGAACTGTCAGTTATAACGCAGGACAAGATAGGTGACACTGTACATTGGGGAAACGGTTCCCGGGGAAACGGCCCCCAGTCCCCCACATCTTTTCTTTTCTGTCCGAAGACTGTCCGTACATCTGCGCAAGGAAACAATTCGAAGTTGTATTAAAGGAACAGAAAACTTGACTCAAACTTGACTCCGGGAGCTAGCTAACATATCAAGAATGTACCCTGAGTCGATATTGAGAGTAAGAAAAATTCTCGTTACGACCATTGCAGTTTCCGGGCAGTTTCCGAGAATTCGACTTTGAGCAAAAGGCTTGCAAAAGCAAAAGGTTTGTGTGCCGCGACTAGGACTCGAACCCCGGCCGTCTTGTCGGGGAGGTCGTTTCTCTGTAGTCTACATGTAAAAAGGCGAACTTTTACAGTACATACGTGCATAATTAGAGTGCATAAGGGACAAGGGCCTGCCAGCTAGCTTTGGGAACACTAAGGAGGGGGTTCGAGACGGTTCGAGATAACAAAGAAGGGGGGGGCCTGTCGACAATAAGACCCTGTATATTTATCTAAGCCCCCCCGGGGGACTCGATGGCCGAAAGTTGCGTAGTCAAGTTTACTGTTCCTTTAACTCGAATCATGCGGCTGAAGACTGAGGCGAACTATTAAATCTATGCTTGGGGACATTTCGCCACCCCGTAGGGAAAAAAGGTACCCGGATTCCCGTAAAGGTGTCCGGAATTTTGGAACAACATTCCGGGCACGGAAAACGCAACGGAATTCCCGCCTAGGGAGTCTTGTTTCCTGGAATTCCGCAGTTTAACGCGGAATTCCGGGAAATAAACCCCCCAGCCGGGATTTCCGTTACGTTTTCCGTGCCCGGAATGTTGTTCCAAAATTCCGGACACCTTTACGGGAATCCGGGTACCTTTTTTCCCTACGGGACGGGGACGTTCTGTCACTGGAACGTTTTGTCATGGGGACGTTTTCTCGCGGGACGTTTCACAACTCTAAGCCGTTCACAGATCTCGCCGTCCGAGACGGGCGAAAAAGCCACCCAGAACGCAACACAAAGACTAGATTGTAAGAGAGTACCGCTGCTTCGTCCGGGCATTATTTTATTTTCCGTGAGTTGTCGGTAAACTCACGGAAGGGTAATCACCAAGTAGTAAACGGTATGCACGGCGATTGACTATATAATCGATTCAGCTTTATAATGCCAGTACTAAAATAACACAAAAATAACGTCACGTAAAAGGTTTCAATTCAATACTGTAATTATCATACCCGTTGCGCTCCACTTGCATTCCCATACCATCCGCGTATACCAAATTTTTCGGCTCCCAACCCGGATCGGCCATCATTTCTTCCATTATAACCTCAAACTGCTTCTTTTTCCGGCCCAGCAACTTATTTTTCCAGCGTACACACAATTTACAAATAAAATAGTCCACAATGAATGTCTCTACCAGTACCGAGACGACCATAGTCCCTAAACCAATACCCAGTAGAACAAAACGAAAGTCTAGCGGTGGCATTTCCAGTTCCAGCGCAGAAATTAGGAAGTCGGCTGGGTAGACGAGAATATAGGCCGCTAGGACGGTTAGGACGGACGATAGGGCTATAAACGGAATGTTGGTGAAGAACGGCCTACGGAACGGATACCCTTTAGAGAACGTTATCGCTAGGATGATGTAGACGAACTGCGACGGTGCGAAAATAGCGAAATTCTCGTAGCAGTCTTTTGGGCTGTTCAAGAAGCCGTCGGCAGTGAGGTTTTCAGTTTGTGCGTATGGGATGAACCAGTCCTGGCTTTTAGTCAGTTCGAGTGATAAGTAGGCAGAGCCAACGAAGAGAGCCAGTTGAGTCACGATGGAAGAAAGGGGTCCGACGGAAATGAGCGATGTGGGAGGGGGCCGATGATACAGCTTTCCTGCAAGAAAATAATCACCGTCAAAGAGGCATTATATACAAGCTGCGGCGAAAACTGAGGATTGACAGGAACGCTGTTCTTTTGGTTTTCTTTTTTTCTTCCTTAAAGCACAACTCTTACTAGAAATAATATTTTCCCTATGAAATGGATTAGATAAAAAACATTTTCGAAAATACCATTACTTTCCATCTGAAATTAGCGATTTTCTTGTTAGCGCCTGTCGACTGTGTCCAGCCTTCCTGCTCTCCGACGCGGCGGCTGGGCGCAAAACATTTGAAAACTGATCGTGCCGTGGTTCAAAAGTGTGAAAACTAAGCAAATAAAAGAAGTAAGAAACAAAAGCTTCTCAGATCTTTATGTGTGAAAGAGTTGTCAGCAGACGTCGATGATCCCGGCAAACGTTTCGTTGTGTGACGGGCAAAACTCGGCAAGGCCAAAAAAGCGCTAAAATTTCGTAGGCAGATAACGAAACAATGGAGAAAGGTGGGGATTTTAGAAGCTTATAATTCTGTATTGGAGCTAGATATATTATAAAAAAGCAGAATAAGCAAGAGGGGTCCTTTAAGGACACCTCGCACTACAAAGTGTTTCTGCTAAAATGCTCTGAAACAGTCGACCACTTTAAAACTTACCTTTGCTGAAAGAAAATTACGCTAGGCTTCGGCTGTCTTTAGCCTTTTTCCATGTCCCTTGCCTTGGATGACAATCTTGGCAAAATTCGTTCAAATTTGACCTGAACGACATACTAGAATTGACTTTGAACGTCATATTACATCAAATAGTGAAAAAATCACTTAACACAATCAAAATAATGCTGTGTAGTCAGTTAATTGATACGAAAATAAGTTGGCTTTTTAGTTAAACCTTGAGACGTAAGCATATTACATATTACCGCCCTTGCTGAGGGTGATGGCGGAAAAATTTCGCCCGCGGGTAGCACCGCCCGAGCGCAGTGAGGGGGATATCTGCCTATCATGCTGCCCAAGGGCCAAATTTTCCGCTATCGCCCGAAGAAAAGCAAGGGCGACAATGATTATAACACTAGTACACTGTGCAGCGCAATAAGCGCAAGCGACAACACTGTAATGCCTGGCGTGATATTTGAAAAGCACTGCCGGCATGCCGTTCTGGATTCCACAGAAACCTTGATGGGCTTTTGTTAGAGAAGAGGTGCTTTGCTTTTGTTTGGTTTTGCCAAATTCCAGTTGGATTTTATCACACGAGCTGTGAACTAAGCCACTCTGTTCCAAGATGAGAATTTCTAAGATCAAGAGGTGAGGCATGGCTGTTTACCTAGGCTAATGGTTCTTGGTTGTTAACAACCAACCTGAATCAACAGGTTGATTCACCAGCAAGGTGATTCCTCTGGACTGAATTATGGTGTAAAGTGGCTGAAATCAGGCTTTCAAAAAACCGTCTTGTTTGGACGGCAACACATGGGAAAGTTAAAAACTATTTTTCCAAGGGCGATAATAGTTGTTATCGCACGGTTGGAACTTTTTCTTTTAACATCAGGGGAATACCAGAAAATTTTAGCACTGGGTAGGATAGGACTGATGTCATGGGACTGCACGGTGTACTGGTGTTATTAGTCCGTACAAAAAGTTGGACTTGTTTTTTTGTTTTTTTTACCGGCGTAACAAATTTTCCACAATTACCAATCTAGGTTTAAGACCTAGATTTGAAAACTTGGACTTCATGATCCTATTTAATCCCATTTTCACGATCTGCTTCATACCAGCCTGCCCAATATAGTGGGTCACGGTCACGACCAGACACAAACCAGCAAATAAAACAACCATAAAAAAATAAAAAATCCTACGACTGCAAGGGGCTGCTCCATTAAATTCAAAATAATTAATAAGGGCAAACAAACGAGTGCAGAGGGGGTGTGGGATTAAATCAATCAGGATCCTCACCTTTATACGGTAGGGTCAATCCGAAGACTGCTGAGACTGCTGTGATAAGAACCAAGTCAATGTAGAGAAACTCTAAATCTGTCAAATTCGTCCCTATCTCATACAACATCATGACGGACGTAAACTGGGTCAAACTGTATGCTGCCATGTACTTGAACATGCCAAAAGAGGTCACCAAGGCACAGCGACATTCTCTGATCAGTTTGGGGACGCAGGCGATAGAAGCTTCTTTGGAGGTGAAGGGAGACGCAACTGACGCTTCTGTTTCTGTGAGGGCAATGCCGGCGTGGGCGGCTTTCAGGGCACCGCAGTCATTGGCACCGTCTCCGCACATACCTGAAGAACGAATAATGAGCCTTTAAAGCAGAACTGAAACCCTATATTATTCCTTAAATCATACCTCGCACTATTTACTGTTTATGTTCCATTATTCAAAACTATTTGAATACTTTAAAACTAGGCTCTGCTTTTAACACGGTTTTGGCTGTTTCAAGTCTTTTCCCAGGCCCACTGACTTCTAGCAAAAACTCGACAAAATTCATATAACCGGTTTTGCGCATCAGTAACATGATGTACGCGTACACAGATCGGGAGCATACTACGCATGGGAAATAGTGAATCGTGGCAAGTGCAAAGATTAGTGAGGTGTCGTTAGCGGGTTTAGAATGTAACATATGAAATTCGGGTCTCCGAGTTTAAGAATAATGATGCAATCACAGAAGTAAGTTGCATTGACAATATAGGTGAACGTTCCTTCTCAATAACAAGCGTCATCACCAGTCTACCTATTTTCGATTTTCCTTTCACAGTTCTTTTCGTCCTTTTTCTTTAAAGCCAATCCCGAACTTTCCATGGATAGTGTTTACACAGCTCAGCCCCGCCCTTGCGTTGTTTGTGATGGGTTCTGTCAAAGGTACCGACTGCAGAGATCAATCAGAGGCAATTGTTTGTTGTCGATGTTGGTCAAGGTTGCGTGCAAAAGGTAGCGTGTTTTCACAGTGAAGACATTTTGCGGGAGTTAACACATGGGAACTTTTCTGAATTGGAATGCAGCAGATGTATGCCCGTGATGGGAAATCGGAACGAAAAAGGTCTTCAGTGAAGCTTTCAAGCACAACTCTTACTAGAATGATCTTTTCATGATGAAATTGCCCACAAACATCGGTTTTCAAAAATACCATTCTTGCCACGTGTAACTGGCGATTTTATTGTTAGCGCTTGTCGACTCTATCCAGCCTTCTTGCTTTCCGACGCGGCGGCTGAACGCAAAATATTTGAAAACTGAACGCACCGTGGTTAAAAAGTGGGAAAACCATGCAAAATATAAGGTCCAAAACAGAAGATAGATCTGACGATCTACCACCATGTCTTCCAGAACGAGAAACAACACTTTGAAACGTCTGACGTCCTTATGTGTGAAAGAGTTGTCGGCGAACCTTTGTGCGAAGTTTGCATTGTGTGACTGGTAAAGCTCGGCTGGGCCAAAAAAGCACTAATAGTCCGACCGCCAGCTCGGCAAAAGACGCTTAGTTTCGAAAACACCCGACCCAAAAGGTACAGTCAGTCTGACGACACCATTTTATAGACCAGAAAATCCTGATTCAGAATATGCTTGGAACTCAGGTATCCGAAGCTGGCTTCACCCCTAAAAACCCTTTTTATTTTCTTTTATACTTGATTTTCGGAAGTGTGAAACCCCTTTTCGGTACGTGCCAGTTTTAGTTAAGGATTGCTCACTAGTTAGTGCGCAGGATCAATAATCGCCGCTGACGGCGCTAACCCTAAGGAGAAGAAACAGAAGAGAAGATAAAATTGCCAAACAAACAAACAGCATGAAAATGAAAGCGAGTCGACAAAGTCGACTCGGATGAAGACTAAAGACTTTTATTTTGTAAAGCACTGTTAGGAAAGGTTAAGATTGATGGCCGTTTAACTCGTCTTTTTGTACTTTAGTTGTTTTTATCACATTTCAATACACGAGCATGTTGTTTGAAGCAATTATACTCCCTTTTGTCATTAATTCACTCCGACATGCTTAGGTTATTAAGCATCAGACTCGCGTCGTTTCCTTAAAGTTTAACTGAAAAGCCAACTTATTTTTGTATCATTTAACTGTCTACACTGCATTATTTTGATTGTGTTAAGATATTTTTTATTTATTTTCACTATTTGCTCTAGTATGATGCTCAGAATATCTACGGCCGTCCTCACAACGCAAAATTCTACTATGACGCAGAAAAACTGAATCTCAACACAGACGCGGCTTTTCAGTGGTCAGTGATCAGCTCGAGGAAGCTGGCTCACTGCTTGAACACTTATTTTTCGTAAATCGTTTTTGTCAAGTATACAACATAGACACAAGTAGATAGAGGTACCACAAGTCAGAGGGAAATTCCACTATTTGAAAATCGATTATTCGTGAATAGCTAAAGAACGAAGTGACGCATTTTCATCGGGTCTCCAAGCCTCTTTAAGTGAATAAGTCATGGGTACCTAGATTCTGCTATTACATACCTTTTCAGTTAAACTTTAAGCCACCAGTGGCTATCCATGTCACCTGTAACCAGCGTTATATTTGGTCAGAATAAACTTTTCTGCCAGCGCTAGCCCACTATACATGTGCCTGATCATGGAATTTGTTACTGAGTAGGAGAATAACTGATAAGGTTTCAGTTCTACTTAAACCACCCTTTCGGAAAGTGTTTATTAACGGTATATTCGTCATCAATGGGTTCGTTTTGATCGGAATTCACTTTTCATCCCAATGCGTTTGATACTTGTACTTGTTATTAAGAAAAAAATGGAATAGTATTCCCGTTGGGAAAAAAGGTACCCGGATTCCCGTAAAGGTGTCCGGAATTTTGGAACAACATTCCGGGCACGGAAAACATCCCGGAATTCCGCGGTTTGACAGGAATTCCGCGTTAAACTGCGGAATTCCAGGGAACAAGACTCCCCAGGCCGGATTTCCGTTACGTTTTCCGTGCCCGGAATGTTGTTCCAAAATTCCGGACACCTTTACGGGAATCCGGGTACCTTTTTTCCCTACGGGTTGGGCTTCATTTCTACTTTAAGCCATCATCCCCGGAACTTGTTCCTGGTATATTCGGAATCAGCGGGTTCGATTTGGTCGTAAGCCACTTTTCAACCTACTTTGCTTGACAGCGAAACTTACTATTGAGAGGAAAAAATGGAATAGCATAAGGCTTCATTTCTACTTTAAGCCATCATTTCCGAAACTAGTTCCCGGCATATTCGGAATCAGCGTGTTCGATTTGGTCGGAATCCACTTTTAAACCGACTGTACCTTTTGGGTTAGGGGGGTGTCACATTTTTATGACCTGGCGGTCGGACTATAAGAAGTCGTAAGAAAACGAAACAATGGCGAAAGGTGGGGATTTTAGAAGCTTATAATCCCATGATGGAGCTAAGTATAATATAAAAGGCACAATAAGCAAGAAGGGTCCTTTAAAGGAGGACTTAATTAATAATTGCAGGAACGAACCGGATAATGGAAGAAACCACTACCAGCCGATAGGAAGTGAACACAACAGTAGGCTACCTTTTCTTCTGAACCCTAACATCAGGCAACGTTACTCACTGATATAAGAAACGTTTAGCGCAACGGACTCATCCCCACTCGGCTCATTAATTATTCAATGGAATCGACAGCATTTACTTGAGCTTTGTCTTTAAATGTGACGGATGTTAGAGTACATATGGTACAAAAACCTTCAAATAAATTGAGAGAAATTGTGACTTCTGAATATTTAGCTTTTCTAATCATCACATCATTGTTTCTATCTCGTAGATTTTCCTGCTTCTGACATCACCCAGACATCTAATAGATAGATAGATAGAAGGTTTATCTTACAAATCAACGTTCGTGGTTTATACAAGAAAATTTGCGATTACTGTATCACAATATCGGTGTGAATACACTTAACAATCAATCATGTTTCGTTAAAAAGTTGCACGTATTCTGGAATAAAACTTTTTGGATATCTGACATGTTTTGTAGGTACAGGACAGAGTTCGGATACCCAACTTGCCATTCGTTCTGGTCGATATTTGACGTGTTGGTAGAGAGGGTTTGGGAGTAGAGAGGGTGAGATACCTAAAGAAGTAAAAAATATACTTAGGGACCAGGAAATCCAGAGGTGGCAGGTTGACAGAGATAGTTCAAAATCTCTGAGGTTTTATACAGAGGCGAAAGAGACATGGGGTGAATGTGTTTATTTTAAAGCGGGTTTAGACAGGGAGGAACTAAAATTAATAATTAGTATGAGTGCTGATATTTTACCTCTGGGGGATAGGAGGAGGTGCACGGGTAGGCCGATTGGGAGGATTGGTCCTTACTTCTGCCCCATGTGTGGAGATATGAATGAGTGCGTGCGACATATTATGTGAGAATGTAGGGAATTGAATGATTTAAGAAGATAAATATTTGGAGTAAATGAGTGTGATCAGGAATGGATGGAGCGAATGCTGACGAGTGAATGTTTTGTCACTATAAGGAAAGTGGGCAGATTCCTCAAGTTGGCTATGAATCACAGAGAATTTTTCTTGTAGATTTAAGTGTTTGTTATAGTTACGTTGTAGGTTATGTATTTTTCTTTTGTATTGCTATGGCCCTTGGGCTTTTAGTGTAATAAATATCATATCATATCATATCATAGCTGAACCGAAGTCGGTGCTTAGCAGGAACCCATAAATTTCCTGTAATGCCTCGCCATTCAGGGGGCTTGTCATTTCCTATGCTTCTATGTTGCTATATGTTGCCCGACCTACTCCTACTTTCCAAAATTCCGCTTGGGTCGAATCGGCGTTCTTGTTTGCCTCATTGGACGTGAGCGCCAAAGAGACTCCTCCCTCAAGGCGCCAGCCGCCAATCCCAAATTTTGTCTATCTGGATAGTCGCGTATTCTATCCCCGTGGGTATTTCTCGAACTACCGGTGTCGGTCAAGATCGCATCAGAAATTTCTTATTGACAAGCCCCCTGAATGGCGAGTCATTACAGGAAATTTATGGGTCCCTGGTGCTTAGCTACTTTCTACGCTCCTGTCATGTTTCGAGGATAAAATGTTATAAACTATAAATAACAAGAAAAGCCCGCTTCTGTATTATTTTCAAATTTGTCCCTTTGTTTCTGAAATAATGAGAAATGCCAGACAGGGGCTGCTTATTCCAGGACGGGTCTGTGAAGTGGCATTGGGGTATTTTACATCTACTTCCGAATTCTACCAATATAAATGCAAGGCTTTCGCATCAAAACATTTCTCAGGACACAGTTAACACTAAAATGAACGTCAGTCAGGTGACTGTCGACACCTACTTCAAACTGACGTATGGTTGATAGTTGTTAGTTAATGTTAGTTTAGGGTACAACAAGGCATAACCATCGATAATATGGTAGCCACGGACAATCTTACCAACATAATAATCCAGTTCCTGAAATCCTGTTACTAATTGTTGTTTCTGATCCGGTTTCATGCGAGCGAAGATGCTGCCGCAAGCCAAAACCCTCGGAAGTAAACTCGGGTAGTAGTCCCGAATAACATCGAATGTCTGTCCGTCCATTGCAAGTCCGTACGAACTGGCCACAGCACTGGGAAGCCCGACCTATAACAGTTTTGTAAGTTGTATGTGGGTACTATTGGGGTAGTGGGTATCCTTCTTGGAGGGTGTCCTGTCAGCAGCCCAGCAGAAGAAGACTGGCGCCAATTCGTGGATGCCCCGGGTGACTCTGGTGGCACAGGAGGATTAAAAGTTTAACTGAATAGGGCTGAGATCTGTCAGTCTAGTTACACATCATTTATTCACTTAAATAGGCCTGAAAACCCGATAAAAATGCGGTACTTCGTTTGTCCGTTATCCACAGATAAACGATTTCATCGAGTGAACTTATACTTTCGGATTTGTGGTATCTCTATGTGCTTGTCCCTCGGGTCGCCGTCACTACCCCCACACGTCATAAACCCCACACGTCAGTTCACCCACAAGAAAAATCCGACAGTTCACCGACACGTCAGTTCGCCCACACGTCAGTACTCCCACACGTCAGTTCGCCCACACGTCAGAACCCCCACACGTCAGTTCGCCCACACGTCAGTTCGCCCACCGTCAGTTGACCCACCGTCAGTTCGCCCACTTCAGAAATCCGTCAGTTCTCCCACACGTCATAACCCCCACACGACATAACCCCCACATGTCATAACCCCACACGTCATAACCCCCACACGTCATAACCCCCACACGTCATAACCCCCACACGTCATAACCCCCACACGTCATAACCCCCACACGTCATAACCCCCACACGTCATAACCCCCACACCTCAGAAGACCCACATTTTCCGACAGTTCGCTCACATATAATGACCCAAGCGCCAGTTTGATAATCTCGAGTGAATGCAATTAAAAGAAAGGGATCATAACCCAGGGGATTCATAAGAAGAAGTCGACTTCTGCGCGTTTTAATGAGGGCGAATATTAATTCAGTATCGTCAGAAGCTTGCTAATTGATTCGATACTTTTGTTTTATGAGAGGGAAGGACACAAAAAGAAGAATATGTGCAAGAGAAAGGCGTCGTAACAAGTTGTAACGAAGGTTGACGATTGGGGCTAGTTCATATGGAAATGAAAATTATAAGAATTATAACTTTTGTTGGCCTGCTTTCTTACTCTTTTTTCAACAACGCTTAATATAGTCAGGGGCGTAACTACCATCGGAACCCTAAGTGTGCCGATAAATCTCATTCAGTGCCGTAGGATACCGGAAATGGAGATGGATGCATAGTTTTTCGCCTGACTTCAGATATTGTATGTTCTATCTGAACCTTAGAGAAAGGGTATTTCGAAAATAACCGAAATTAATGCTCAGCAACGAATCTAATCGGTCCTGGGTTGTTCAGTACAGTACTGTACAGTGTACCCAGATAGGAGACTAGTTACAGTTTGTAGGCTATGTTTCAATGTGAAGGTTTTACGCTGGATAAAAACCAACGTCACTAGCCGTTTACCTTTAAGGGGGGAGGAGGCGGGTACGTTCCGGGTTGTGCCAACAAGTCTGGGAAACTGACGAGAAAACCCTTTTTTTCTTCAGGTTTTTCTTGGTTGTTACATTACTCGGTAGGCTATACACTTCTGGACATTAACATCAAGGCCAGCCCAGAAAGGAACATGTCATATAAGCATATAGTAAAATTGAGAAGAAGACAACAACAAGTCTGGGAAACTGAGGAGAAAAACCTTTTTTTCTTCAGGTTTTTCTTGTATTAGATTACTCGGTAGGCTATACTTTTGGACATTAACATCAAAGCTAGCCCAGAAAGGAAAATGTCATATAAACATATAGTAAAACTGAGAAGAAGAAAATAAGCTAAACTTCAAGTCGACGCTGCTTTATAAGTTGTGTCAAGAAGGTTAGGGTCGATCTTGTTCAGCATGTTTTTTTCTGACCTCATAAGCCTTTTCCTGCACTTCAAGTGTGGGCGAATCTCAAGCGTTGCCTGTTTCTGTAGTAATTTCCTATTCCGGCTTTGCTAAGTATACTCTAAGAATGGCTGCAAACAAAACTTACTGTAGCTCGAACTTGTTCGAACAGTTCAAGTTCTTTTACGACCAGAGTTACGAGCTCATATGGCACTTGCTACGAGTAGGCAGTACAAGAAAGTGAATGAAAACGTCACAAAATACCCGCCTTCCAACCTCCCGCCGTCGAAAGATGCGTTTTGACCTAGAAATGGGATATTTGTGGCATCTGCTCCTACTGCCCCCTAAGTTTCACTCGAATCTGAGCATTTCCAGGTAATATCCGACACCCCGAAGCCAAATCCTTCCGGGAGCCAAAAATTGAACATCTAGGGTAAATGACATTTCTAGCTTCCAAGTTTCATCCAATCGCTCCACCTGTTTGATGCCTAGGCATGCCAGAAATTTTCCTTAATCCCCCTCCAATTCCCCCTACCGTGTCCGATTCAGGCATATAAATGCAGCGTCTAGAGTATCTTATTTTACCACCAATTAAGTTCCACTCGAATCTGAGCATTTCCGGGTGCCCCCTCAGAGGCCAGATCGAGACGGGACCCCATAATGAACCATCTAGAACATATGACCTTTGTACCTTCCAAGTTTCATCCCAATCGCTCCACTCGTTTGATCCCTAGGCGTGACACAAACTTTCCGGAATCCCCCGTCCAACTCACCCCACAGTGCTTGAATCCGGTTCGGATAAATAAAAATGTCATCTAGGGTATCTTCTCTTACCACCCATCAAGTTTCACTCAAATCTAAGCGTTTTTCGTGAAATTTCGTTCCCCATCAGCACAAGTGTTCGGATTCCAAAATTCAGCATCTAGGCCATACGACCATCCTATACTCCAAGTTTCGTTCCAATCGCTTCTACCCCTATGCGTGCCGCAGTATTTCCGGGACCCACCCTCTAACTCCCCCCACAGTTGCCGAGTCCGGTTTAACTACATAAGTAAATCATCGAGGGCATCTTCTCTTACGACTCATCAAGTTTCATTCCAATCGAATCACCCGCTCGCAACTTACGCATGCCGCAAGCTTCCGGATTCCCCATCCCTCCACCCCCCGACGATGGTTGAATCTGAGAAAAGAAAAAATCCTAGAGCATTTTGTCGGGTCCTTTATATGTGTGCCATGTTTCATCGTCCTACAAAGGCGAGGTTCTCCAACATGCCCACTCTGCCGAGCCACGCTTAATCGGCAGATGCCCTTTTTGTCTCTTTATTAACTGTTGCTCTTCTGAAGTATACATTCTCCTCACTCCATATATTTGAAACCGTGTAAATTTCGTGTTTGTGCTTTTATTTTTGTTTCACGTGTGCATAAATTTCTAGTCCCTTTCTGCGACCAAGTTTTTGCTCAATATATTTGAAATGTTCTTCTTTACCATGTTTTATTTTGTACTTATATGAAGTAATAATAATCGAAGCATTCATTCTTAATGCTATACTCGTCCTATTTTAGTTTTCTCCCCTCGTGTCTCCCACTCCCACTTGACATAACGATGCATGTTCAATGACCGAGCCAGATACACACACCCGCAGTATTATATTCAATGTTATTATTGCCGGATCGGACAGAAACAGAAGTTTTCGGTAGTCTCAGTGCCGTTCGCCAACAGGAAACTTCAGTATCGGGCCGGGCCAGCACGCCGTGGTTAAAAACTGGAAAAACAAAGAAAAAGAGCCTGGAAAATAAAAAAAAATAACATTTTGGAGCTTATAATCAGTTACTTATTTTTAAAAGGTCAATTGGCGGACCTTTGAGGCTTTGCTCCGTGACTGACAAACTAGACTAAGTCGAAAAAGTGCTAAAAAGCCGTAGGTGCAAAAGGAAACACTGGCGAAGGGTGGGGATTTCTGAAACTTGTATTCCACAAGTAAGCTACGGATAATCGAAAAGGCAGAGAGGTCCTATAAGTTTCAATGCATAGAGTCGGGCGTTCCATTCGATAAGGCTACGCTTCACTTGCGGCCTATTGGAGGTGGCAAGTCCTTTTTAATTTTCTCGCGCACCAGGAATGACTTTGCCGCCTCAAACCGGCCTCAAATGAAGCGCAGCCTTATCGCATGGAAAGCTCGACTTCTCGCAGTGAAATATCAAATCTATTCTACCGAAGCATTATTTTAGTAAGATGTAGATGTAAAAGAACCTCGAACTACATTGTGTTTCTGCTCAGATGTGGTTGACCACTTTACAACTAAGATATGCTAACAGAAAATTACACACGTCTTCGGCTGTTTTTAGCCTCTATCCATCTCCCTTACCTTGAACGACAATCTTGGCAAAATTTGCATAACCGGTCTTCGGACGAATAAGCTCCTCGGATACAATGATCGGGTGCCTAATACGTCACGCAAAGAGAAGAAACATGGCAAGCGATCAGTGTGTTGCTAATAGAGGAAATAGGATACACTTATGAAGTTGAGCATCTCTGGAACGAGAATGGATGGAAATAATACTGAAGCAGAATGAATTACTATAATAAGTACGACGTGTCCTTTAAGGGATTGAAATGCAACCCGCCAGGTCCTCGTATGTACTTTAACGAGCGAGAAGGACGAGCTTCCTTCTCTGATCCCTGCGTGTTTTCTTTCGTCTTTTTTTTCTTTTCGTAAAAGAAATCAAAGCTATCAGACCTGACAGCAAGCTTCCGGCGATTCTGAATGGATTTTTTGCCTTCGTTAAAATGCGCAAACGTCGGCCCCTTCTATTTAGTCCCCTGGGTTTTGACCGTTGACTCAGTCGGGTTTTCTGAATTAATTGGCGGTGGGTCTTTGTTGTGGGCGAACTGTCGGAAAGTGTGGGGGTTATGACGTGTGGGGGTTATGACGTGTGGGGGTTATGACGTGTGGGGGTTATGACGTGTGGGGGTTATGACGTGTGGGGGTTATGTCGTGTGGGGGTTATGACGTGTGGGGGTTATGACGTGTGGGGGTTATGACGTGTGGGGGTTATGACGGTCGGCGAACTGACGGTCGGCGAACTGACGTGTGGGGGAACTGTCGGATTTTAGGAGTGGGTGTACTGACGTGTGGGCGAACTGACGGTGGGTGAACTGACGTGTGGGCGAACTGACGTGTGGGTGAACTGACGTGTGGGTGAACTGACGTGTGGGCGAACTGACGTGTAGGCGAACTGTCGGAAAATGTGGGCCTTGTGACGTGTGGGTGAACTGTCGGAAAATGTGGGCGTAGTGACGGATTTTGTGGGGGTTATGACGTGTGGGGGTTATGACGTGTGGGGGTTATGACGGGACCCCTGTCCCTCTACGCTTGAAATATTTACCAACTACAAATGTAAGCCATTGCCGAAGATCATAATTTAACATGGTTTTCCAACTTTCTACAGGCGTAACTTTTCCGAGCTTGGCATTTTTAACCCTGGCAATGCAGGCCTTTGCTAAAACTGAAACTCTCCGCGTCTGACGGAAATTTGGGTCGCCGTGCACAGCACACACTCTGAAAGTTATTACTAGAGCCCCGGGTGAAAAATACAAAATCCTTTAGATAAGTTGTATGAGAATATTTCTGTGTATTCAAATATCAGACGTAACAAGACCAAAGGTTTCGATGGGATCCCAAAAATTTAATATTTAATCCAGACAATATGGTCTTGTCTTCGCCAGGCTAACCATCTGAGAAAACCAAGTTCAGATATACCTCTATAAGCCATATCTATTTTGACGATACTGTTCGAAACTTCCTGCTTTAGTTCTGCGAAATTTCCGGTTTCGGCCGAATTCCGAGCGAACTTCTTGTCCAGCAAAAAAAAGAAAATTGAGAAACGAATTCAGCGTATCTCCTTATCCCTATAAAGAACATCTAATCAACTTCTAGTGAAACTTTAACTTATAGAAAAAATCCGGTTTCAACCGGATTCCGGACGAACTAAGCTATATGTCCAGGTAAAAAATGATTGTCAAATACAGATTCAGCGTCTCTTCTTACCCCTAAATCTGTCATCTAATCAACTTCAAATAACACTTTTGCTTTTAACATATTTTCCGGTTTTGGACGGATTCTCGGCGAATAAGTTCTCCGGGTAGAAAATGCTTTTCACATCAGTTTTCAGCATGTCTTCGTAACCCCTGAATCGAACATCTAATCATATTCAAATAAAACTTTTACTTTAACAAACTTTCCGATTTTGACCGGATTCCGGGCGAACTACTTATCCGGCGAGAAAATGGTTTTCACCATCGTATTCAGCATGTCTTCTTACCCCATAATCGACTATTAATTTATTGTTTTACCCCTTAATCTAAACCACCTCCCCCACCCCTAAATGTAGGGCTACAGAGCCCATCTACGAACTCGACCTTACTCTTGACCCAAAGAATCCTCACACCAAGTTTCATCAAAATATCTCATTCCCTTCGAGAGTTATCGTGCTTACAGACGGACGGACAGACGGACAACTTTTGCGATGTCATAGGTATCCCTCCACTTACGTTTTGGGATCCCAAAAAAGCTGCCTTTTCAGTTAAACTTTAAGGTAAAGTCTACACGTGTAGGCTACTTTCTGTCGACACTGTGGGAAAGCAAAATGTGTCCATACAAACAACTGAAGGTGCGCGTTTTGCAGGTTTCACAGCCAGCTCTCGGCTGGGAATCCGATGCTTCCCGTGCCGTACCCTAGATCAGTGGTTCCCAACCTTTTTTATACCGCGTACCCCTAATCAAGGTTCGAAAGGGTTGTGTACCCCCTTCTTCAGAACGTGAAAAAGTCGATATCCATTAGAAAATATACAAAATGAATGAAACACTCGAGGCTGCTTTTTAGCTAAAATTTGTCAAATCTCGGCTCAATATCATTAGAGACAATATTTCTCACAGTCCGCCTGTTCCTGTTTTTGGTTTTGTTGTTCTCCGTGCTTTTATCAAGCTGCATCGCAAATGTTTTCGTTAGCTCAATTCGCAACCTGAATGACAATCTCGCTTGCAGTGTCTTTGATTGTTCTTGAAACAGTACTGTTTGACACAAAACAGATTGTACGGCAGTAGGCTAGCTGTTTTTGAATCAACATTATTTCATTGACTTTGATGGGAGGCTTGTAATCACAGGCGTCACGCACGGGTTGGCAACACCCCTCCCCCCAAAGTGGTCGGCCAGACGGTTAAAAAGTAACCAGTCGTCGCGAAGCGAGGCGATTTTTCAACAGTTATTTTTTGAAAACGTCGATAAAAATGACCTGACAGTCAGTAAAAATACCTTGCCCCTCAAAAAATATTTTGGCTAGTGATGTGTCTGCTGGTAATATTATGCTTTCGGCATTCAAAAATGAGTGAGGCGAAGTTTTGAAGCTACAGATTAAACAGATTTTGGTTCCTTCGCGTACCCCTTGCAAGGGTCTCACGTACCCCTTTGGGTACGCGTACCACCGGTTGGGAACCACTGCCCTAGATTTCTCTACGTACCCGTTCTAGAGCTGTGCCCTCAGCGGTTAGTCATACAGAACCACACGCACTGCTTCCGTCGACCATCGAGCGCCTTGGCAAGAATTCAGCGGTTAGTCATACAGAACCACACGCACTGCTTCCGTCGACCATCGAGCGCCTTGGCAAGAATTCTAACACGGGGCCTACACTCGTCTTAGTTTAAAGTCCAAAGCTTTAACCTATCCGGTTCTAGAAATTTCGGGTTTTTGTAGAGTCCATCGTAAACTACTTCGGGGGCCCGCGAGGCTAAATACCCTCTTCCAGTGGTTTCCTCATATGGAGTCGGTAAAACTGCTGCGGGCTACGGTATCATGAGATCGGCAACAGCGGTCTAAGCACGGCCTGGTATTTCCTTTTCCCGGCAACACCGACAACGACAGGATCAGAGCAAAATAACACTAGGGAGTAGCGCCAAGACTTGCAAAAAGTGACACACACTCGAGTAGCAGCGACACTAGCACCACTAGCGATAGTGAACGTCCCTACTGAAACTCAATCGGTCGTGCACCAGCGCTGGCTCCACTCAATCGGTCGTGCACCAGCGCTGGCTCCACTAACTTCATATTGTAAACACAGCAGAAAAAAGATGAAACCTTCACTCTTTCCCTCATGAGTGCAGACCTCATCTTGGCTTTGCTAGAAATTTCTAAACACGCAAGTTTGTCTCGGTTTAAGTGCCGCAACTGCCGCAAGCGCCCGTTTGCAAAGCATAGGTCTTGACGCGACACTAGCACCACTAGCGATAGTGAACGTACCTACTGAAACTCAATCGGTCGTGCACCAGCGCTGGCTCCAATAACTTCATATTGTAAACACAGCAGAAAAAAGATGAAACCTGCACTTTTTCCCTCATGGGTGCAGACCTCATCTTGGCTTTACCAGAAATTTCTAAACACGCAAGTTTGTCTCGGTTTAAGTGCCGCAAGCGTCCGTTTGCAAAGCATAGGTCTTGACGCGACACTAGCACCACTAGCGATAGTGAACGTCCCTACTGAAACTCAATCGGTCGTGCACCAGCACTGGCTCCAATGACTTCGTATTTTGAACACAGCAAAAAACAGATACAACCTCTCCTGTTTCCACGATGTGTGGAGACCGCATCTTCTCTTTACCAGAACTTTCTAAACCCGGAAGTTTGTCTCGCTTTAAATGCCGCAAGCGCAATGGACGGCGCTATGAGTATGACCCGTTTGCAAAGAACAGAAAGCAAGCATAGGTCTTGGCGCTACTCCCTGGTATTATTTTGCTCTGGACAGGATCCAGAAAGCTCAAATACACAACCGTTTTGAACCCACCGTTATTGGTTAGACACGGATAAGTCAGCTGATTTATTATAGCGATATTTCAGCCCTTCTTAGCAAGGGTCCTCTTGAGGTTCTAGCTCGAAAACCGAACCTGCCGTCTTGGTATTTTTTATAATTTTTTTTTATAACCCGCTGAAAAGACAGAATGGCGTAGTACAACAACGAAAAAGAACAAAAAACTGAACAAACACTAAAAAACACTAAAATTCACAAAAGAAGAAGGGACAGGCCGTGATATGCGGGGAGCCTGAGATGGGATGTTAAGTCACTAGTCCATATTTTACCCATTACCATTACTCATGCATTGTGTTTTTTATGACTGACAATCCTAGCGCTTATTTTTGACAATACCATTGTTATACCGCAAAGAATTCTCGCGAAAAATAAAACAGATTGAGAATTGTACATGACCCAGTCGACATTGTGACACGAGTAAATTGTATATAGTGTATGTGTTAGTATTATTCTGTTTCGAAAAGTTGCATGTATTGATATGCCGTAGTACAATAGTTTTAATTTAATGTGCCCCACACTGGGCTAATCTTAAGCAGTAGTATTCAGTAGCATCCCGCCATGCTCCAGTAGCATCCAGTCTTGCTATAGTAGCATGTAGTAGCTTCAGTTCATACTGCATGCTACTTTTTCGCACAACTCCATACTACTATTTTGAGATAAGTTTTCATCGGGTATCTCTGATCTCCGATGCTATTTTTCTTAACGAAGAATTTTTGGAAAAATAAAGTGAACTGAACTGAATTGAATTGGAAAAGCAGAACGCAGGCTCGCTCTTCTGTCTAGAGCCGGAAGAACCTTATTAAGAAGAGCCGAAATTTCGACAGAATACATCTCAACTGACTCATCCGTTAGACAGGGACCCATAAATTTATTTTACAGGGGGCCTGTCAATTAGAGATTTCTGATGCTATCTTGAGCGCACGGAAGATAGTTCGAGAAATACCCACGCTCCAATCACGTTCAAGACCAGATAGACAAAATTTGGGATTGGCTGCTGGCGCCTTGAGGGAGGAGTCTCTTTGGCGCTCACGTCCAATGAGGCAAACAAGAATGCCGATCGACTCAAGCGGGGATTTCTGGAAACTGGATTTGGTTCGGTCATCATATCAATACAGAAGCATAGGAAATGACACGTTCGGAAATTTACGGGTCCCTGGTTTAGAACCATTACATATGATGCGCTCAGTCAGTTTGACCTGAAGGAATACTTGGTCTTGTTAACGATGCACTCAAAGGTCGGAACCAGAAAGAAATTCGTGACGAACGCTAGAGGGGCCTCTTGTTCTTACCGTTATTTTTTCCTGGTCACTTCTTCGATATTCAAGAGTAGGTGGAGCTCCAACAGATCCCGGTTTAGTGGAAACTGCAATGATTGTCTTATGTTCTTCAACCAGACCACAGTTCCGACCGACGCATATCGCCGTGTCCAAATTGTCACCTGTAAAGACAAGGAAGGTCAGCCTGACAGACTATACCAAAAAACTACGCAGTTCACAGTACATACAGACTTACTAAAGCCGCATAGCTTGTGTATACACAAGCGTGCCTAGCCAAGCACAAATGCCTATGCACATGCCTAGGCTTAGCCAGGCACTGAGTATTAGAGCACAGAACTCCGTGCCTGGTCTGTGCCGAGGCACTGGTGTTTTTAATTTAATTTAAAAATTTTAGGTTATTTGGTGACAGGTGACTCCAAGGGGGGTTAATCCCCTGGATCGTGCCAGTTCTGAGTTGGTCGTTCGTTGAGGGCCGAGGCGATCGGCAGACGCTCTTACGAGATCATGCTAGGCACGGGGCTTTACAGTAAAACTAGCCTACAGACACATGGCGGACTGTCTGCTGAGCTGTTACGGTGATGCCATCTGCATTCCGTACTTTTTCCTTATGCCGCAACTAGGCAGCGTTACTCCCTTCCGTTGCCTGTGTCTTTATCTTTTATACCGTCGCGGCCACTCTTTCGTATTATTTGTTAACTCTCTGGCATTGGTGAATCATGCCAGGTTGGTGATTCACTTTCTTCGGCACTCCTTTTTCGGGCCTCGACCGGCCAACAACCTTTTACCTAAGGTCGTTTAGTTTATGTTGCAAGTACATCTGACAATAAAACCTTATGTTTATTTACGGACCATAGGTCACTTCTATGAGTCTCAGTTAAGCTCCTTTGAGTGGGCTGGCCTGTAATGCCTAGTGTATGAATGAACGAATGAATGAATTTATTACGTGCAGCCTATTAAAGGCATTTAATAGTATGTATGATGGGTGGTTGATAACCTGTTGTGTGTTCGGTATGCAAACCATAGTGTGAATCGACCAGGGGAATCCATAATGAACCCGTGAAGTTCTGCACGTGTAGTAGGCCACCAACGCCCTAGGCCATCCTGACTCCGATGACTGTATACCTGGACATTTACTATCTTATGTCCGGCCAACTACACCCCTCGCCATAACATCAGGTTGAGAGTGCAATCTTCATATACAAATACAATCATCGAAACAGAGCGATCTGTCGGTATATTCAAACAATGCCTAAACATGGATAGTCAGCTATGACGATGCTTTGGCAGCAATATTTCGGCCCTTTTTGGCTAGGGTCCTAGTCAGACTGTTGAACGTCAGGCCCGAAATAGGATACTTATGGTTGGTAGAAGCTTCATTTCTTTATTGCAGGTTCGGTTCTTCCAGTCTCTGACGTTTTCCTTGACTTTCAAAAGCCTGGCGAGGACCCTTGCCAAGAAAGCAATAATATATTATTATAATACTAACAAAATTATAAAGGATTTGCAAAACTGACCTGTGACCATCACTGACCGTATGCCCGCCTCATTAAGAATCATTAGCGTGGGAATCGTTTCGGGTTTCAACTTGTTTTCAAGGATTATAAATCCGAGAAAGGTCAAGTTCATTTCCATGTCCTCCCGTTGGAGGCGCTCCACTTTCAGGATACTCCCCGAAATTTCGCCATGGGCCAGTGCGATGACTCGGAAGCCCTGTTTCGTGTACAGGCCGAGCGTCGTCTTGAAGTCGGAGGGAACTAGAAGATAAATAGAAATATGTACAGCCTGTAAGGTTCAATGAAGAACCTTTCGTTACAAGTTCCACCACAGTTGCTGCAATCAATTCGCCGGAAGAAACAAGTCCAAAGGTTTCGATGGGATCCCAAAAATTTGTGTGTCTTCGCCAGGCTAATCATCTGAGAAAACCAAGTTCAGATATACCTGTATAAAACATATCCATATCTATCTATACTAAGCGAATTTTCTTACCCTTAAATCTATCATCTAATCAACTTCAAATAAAGATTTTACTTTTGTCAAATTTTCCGGTTTTCGCCGGATTCCGGGCGAACTACTTGTCCGGCAAGAAAATGGTTTTCACCATCGTGTTCAGAGTGTCTTCTTACCCCTAAATCAAACATCTAATCAACTTCAAATAAAACTTTTACTTTTAACAAACTTTCCGGTTTTGGCCGGATTCCGGGCGAACTACTTGTCCGGCGAGAAAATAACCCCTTAATTTGACCCCTTACCCACCCTCAAATATACGGCTAAACAGCCCATCTTCGAACTTGACTTGTATTTCGACCCAAAGGATCCTCCCACCAAGTTTCATCGAAATATCTCAATCCCTTCGAGAGTTATCGTGCTGACAGACGGACGGACGGACAGACAGACGGACAACTTTTGCGATGTCATAGGTATCCCGCCACTTATGTTTTGGGAAAAAAAAAAAATCAGCTCTCATGCATTACTTTCCCGGTGTCTCTACTGTGTGAAAGCACACAGCCGATTACGCGCGATCTTTTACTAACCCCGCCAACAAAATTTGTTGGATTGGTTTGGCGACTGGCTTGTACAGTCCGTACCTCTGACTGCTGTGTTTTTCACCGTCATCCAGTTAACCGACCTGTAGGATTTCCCACTATACGCGTTTCTTCCTTCGGTTAACCGTCCTAAATATTTACGAGCTGTTTTTTCGTCGCCGTTTGCCGGGTGGTTAACCGACCTGTGGACTGAGGTTGGAGCTCCGTCCAACCGACCTACGTTCGTTCTCAGGCAGGAAATTCGAATCTACATGTAATGCTTGAGAATGCGAAATAAGTTTTAAGTTTTGTTTTATGTATCGCCGGGCGAACGGGATGGAAACGGCTGATAGTTTTAAATAGGTCGGTAAACTGGATGACGGAGAATCGGCAAAAAACGCAGCTAGTCACAAAAACAGGAGGGGTGGGCCTTAATTGTGAAAAGTCTCTCACTGGGAAGCTTGGAGGGCAAAATCATGAAAACAGCTGTGAAAGGAAGATCAGATATAGGTGGACTAGTGATGGCGATTGTTACTGTACAGGAAAATAATGGAACGGTACCAGATTTCGGTTCTACTTGAACTGAGTGGGTAAGTGGGACTAGCTGCGAGAGTGAGATCACTCGGAGACCTTGTTTTGTGCAGAGGTGTACAGCGTCGACAGCGTCGTCCTGAAGTCTGAAGGGACTAGAAAATTTACAGCTTGAGCTGAGTATGTGCCGGGGCTGGCTGCGAGAGTACAAGTACAAGTCCAGTACAAGAAATCCTTTTTTGTTTTGTTTTAATGTACTACTCCAGTTCTGGCTGATGAGCTCCCACGTAACAGGTATGCTTAATGCTACCTAACGGTCAGAAGTGCAAACAGCGACTATTCATAACAACGACATTTATCCCACTGAATGACTACCCCGAGGAACCTTAAAGGACACCTGAACGATCCTACCATACTTCCATGACCCCTCAGATCGTCCTTCACAGTACCGGTACAGAGAAGACGAATTTTTTCGCTCCGTGATTTCGGCGCTATCCACTCTTGAAGTTCTAAGTCTCCCTATGGCGATTCGTTACGACCTCCCAAGACAAATTTAGCGCCAATATTTAAACTGTCATTATCGCATGGATAAACGTACGTTGGTAACGCATGGATGGATAAAAAGCGCATGGATGGATACACGCATGGACTGTTACGGCGTGGACTGTTACAACATGAACTGTTACGCATGGACTGTTACAACTGTTACGGCGAGCGTTACGATCAAAACAAGTCGGAATAAAGGCTGAAAATTATAGCACGGTGAAACTTCATCCGATTTTAGTCCGGTTTTCGAGAGATAAATGGTAAGCAGTATGTAAAAGTGGCAATTTAGGGTGTTAGACTTCATTCAGATGACCTTTAAACAACATCATCGTTCAGCAAGGAGGCGATGTTTTAAGATCTTCCGCCCTCTGCCATCCGTAACCCATCCCGTAGAGGGTGCACAAAAAACTGAGCAAAAAAGCTGCACATTTTTGCACACTATTTCTGGAACTTCAAGAGAACCGCTTCAACCCCAAATGGAGTGGAACGGAAAAAGACAGAGCATTGTTCGTTGGGGGACTTCGGAATCCCCTTCGAGGTGTAATTTAACGAACCCGGCACTCCGACTCCGACTTAGAAAAAATTTTAGTCAACGAACCCGGCTCCTACCGGGATCGGAACCCGGTAATCGGCACATGGTCCCTTTTGACCGTTATTTCGTGTAGTGGGCTTAGAACTCTCGCAAGTATACTGAGACGTGGTCTAAGCAGCCTTTCATGTTCTGATCACAGATATGGAATAATGTAAAGGGGATTACCTGTTGATGGTACGCATAAGCTCTGGATGACCTCTGGTGAACCTTTGCAGTAAAAGTCGAAAGTTTGGCTGCCGAGAACCTTGGTGACAACGCTGCTTCTCTGAAGTGCCGAGGCGAACGGGAAAACTTTCACTATCCCAACAATATGCTCGTCTACTTCAATGGTCGCTTTCTGATGGAAAGAAAAGCAACATAAAACTTATTTATCACGAACTGTTCACTTTATTCTTAGCCCAACGGCGCACAGCATGCTCTGACATAAAATAACACAATGTTAATTATTTCAGGCCCCAGCATCATCTGTAGATACGTAACATTTGACACTGTAATAATAATACAAATAATAACAACATAATGCAAAAAATAGTCTAAATATTCCTTCAGTCCAAGCTAACTGCGAATCATATTTGACAGTGCAAAACGATACGTCAGCTGAAATTTCTTAGATTATGTGAAGGCGTGACCTACGTAACTGGTACAGTCTCCTCGGAAGTTGGTTTATTGACTGTCTCGACAACAAGATGAATGATATTTATATACAAGACGATGAATGGAACTGGAATAAGTGACGTACCGTCACACTACCCCCCCCTTACATTGTCCCCCCCGGACACATGATTGCACTAAAAATTCACGTCTCCTTGTAGTCCCGGCCAGTAGATGTTTTCTTAGACGACAGACTGTGACTGCATCGGTTGCTCGAGGGGCGTCGCCGCTGCGTAGACTTCGATGTGCACGATCCGATGAATACATCTATGACGTGTGTTCCTTCGCCGATTCTAGTTTGGCTCTCAAGGAAGACTAAGGCGCTTCTCGCCCTTATGTCTTCGTCTTGACCTGAAATTTTACATTTTTACACTATGTACAACAGACTTTCTTCTTCTCTGACGAAAGCCTACTTCGGATTTTCTTTCAAGTCGGACCTTATTCGGAAATCGAAACTTCAAAGTATATCAGGCTGTCTCAGCTGGGCGACGTGAGCATACTGACCGTGGTTCGCTATCAAAGTATGCCCCTTCTTACTTTCCCGCCCCCTCCTGGATCGTCCGTCAATCGTAGGAATTTCGTTCCCGGATCTCTAAGGCTCTCTCTACGAATCTCTCGTCGGTAAAGTTGCTGAAGGATATCTTCCGACATCTTATTTTCCCCCAAATGTCTACTTAGCGGGTTGCAATGTGCAAATCGGAAGACTCCCTTCACATTTCTGATAAGCAGGACTGGCTGGAATCTACCAGAAATTTCCCGACTCTTTCTGAAGATAGGTAAAAGGTCATTATTCGAAAATGAACGTACCTCTTGTTTCTCTTTTTCAAGGAGCATTGTCCTTTCGAATGGTCTCAGCGACGTAACTGGACGCTGCTTAGCTGTTAGATCCTCGTGATCTACTGCTGCTGCTGCGTCCGCAGTTGAGAACGGGCTTTCCTCGGCTCCCCTCTGTGCAGAAAATTGCTTTGAACCCGAACAGATGCAGTCTATCTGAAAAAATTCGTGATTCAGTTCTTTCTTTCCAGTTAGATATTTTTCTAGCATGGTTACGCTACTGCCGCATCAATCAGCCCATTGGGAGGCTTTTCGTTTAGCGTTACGGTGGAGCTTGTCACTGACGACCTACATGCCTGCTGTACGATGACATCTAGTGTTGCCTGCGCTACCTCACGTGCTGCAGTAGTTAACGCATTTTCAAAAATATTGTTTAGCGGCTTGAATGGCCCAGCTGGCACTATCCCGGAACTATTCTCTTGAACTTTTTCGCAACCTCTAGCAAAGTAACCTAAATTTTTACTTGAGCTACAAGTAATTTCTCGGGTTTGCTTACTTTGGCATGTGTTGCTCCTTGCAGATTCTGTCTCGGACACCTCCGTTCTGTGAGCCTCCATGAAACTATCAGGGACCCGACCTTCTTCGTCCACTGACTTTTGGCTCTTCTCTCGGGGATAGGTTGAAAGACCTGAAAAATCGAGACTTTTATCGTACTTGCCCAGTACAAAGGACTCGACAATTTCTCTCATTTCTGCCGCATGTCTTATTTCGTCTCGTCTTCTTTGTTCGTGCATTAATCTGATCATGTTTTTAAACTCTGAAAGTAATTCGCGCAAATCAGACGGATTTGAAATGCTGCCTTTCTGAACGTCCTGGTTTCCGGAACCTACTCCCGTCATCATAATGGGGATTGAGTCGAATAGAGAGTTGGCTAGGGAGCACTGAACAAACTCGGCCTGTTACGGTCGGCCTACTAAAACCAGTTGCTGGTGTACAACCCCTCTTCCTTGCTCTTTGTAACTCTCTGTTCGCTCTCCACTTTTCTTTAGTAACGGGAATCCGCGAGAACGGTCTTTATACTTTTTTCTGATCTCCTTTAACCTGTACGGTACTAAAGAAACATCTCGTTTACAGTTCCGAATATCTCTCGAGTCTATAGGTTCTTACCGCAATCCACCCTATGGTCTATAGCGCTCACCCTTGGGCCTATAGATTCGTATGGGGATTCGATCCAGAAACTATACCACTTAACTTTATTCTGACTGTAACACTGTTCCACTTTTCTTTAGTAACAGGAACCCGCGAGAACAGCCTTTTTACTTTTTGCTGATCCCCTTTAGCATGTACGGTACTAAAGAAACGTCTTGTTTACAGTTCCGAATTTCTCTTGCGCCTATAGGTTCTTACCGCAATCCACCCTGTGGTCTATAGCGCTCACCCTTGAGCCTATAGATTCTTCCTTATGGGGATTCGTTCTCGAACCTATATCGCTCCACTTTATTCGAACTGTTAAACCTTCTTCTCTTAAAGCTTAGGATCTCTTTTCGAATATGTAAACGCTGTTACTGGATATTTCTATCCTCAGTGCGCTTACCCTATTCCTTATCCTAAACTTCAAGATAATCGCAGTGACGAATAAATGCACAAAACACGATAATTGTACATACCTTTTCTTTCGCTCACTGTATTCACTTCAGTGTTCACCCTTCCAACTCTCGGAATGAACTAAACTGATAAATGAATCCCACCGCTGCCACCAGTGTGAAGGCGTGACCTACGTAACTGGTACAGTCTCCTCGGAAGTTGGTTTATTGACTGTCTCGACAACAAGATGAATGATATTTATATACAAGACGATGAATGGAACTGGAATAAGTGACGTACCGTCACAGATTAGATCAGATTATTTTATTCCTATTATAGATTACATAATAACCCATCATGAGAGGTAACCGCCCATGAGAAGACATATATGCACTGGCACTGGGCGTTTTATTTTTTTTTTATTTTTTTTTTAGCTATATTTTATATGTTTCCAGAGCTATATGTTTATCACAAGTTTTGTTTTTTCCATCTTGAGCGGCTTTGAGCCTGAAGAGGACCTTTGCCAAGAAGGGCCGAAATATAGCTCTAATGAATTTCAGCTGACGTATCCGTTTTGCACTGTCAAAAAATAGTCAATTGGCCTACTTCAATCATTCAATCCGTTTATTGCGCCGTAATATTATAAAAATAGCATTGGCAATGTCAACACCAAATTAAGGCACTAATAAAGACAATTAACTTTGTACAATTGAAGGATTCGATGAAATAGGGTATTTAAAATTATTTTTTTTACGTTAAAAATGACAACAGATTGGGAGAAGATGGCCCGTCACATCCTTGGTTTCCAAAAACCTAGGGTTATTTAAAATTTATAGAGGCGAAAGCCTTTTTGGTGCAAATATATTATTATTCTTATAAGGTTCTTCTAAAAAACTTTTCATCTTAATTCTTTTCGGCGTACAGATTGTTCAAGGAATACACTATATGACTAAGTCCGAAACAAGCCAGTAATCCAAGGGAAGAACGAGAAACATCACGCAAAACGAATCCTGAAAATTGACTCAGATCCTCTGTAAACCAATCAACAACGTTTGTAGTGGTGACGTTTCTGGCTCTTCGCTAGGCACACGGCGATTCTTCGTGAGCACGAAGAATTAGTCACCAAGAGTATTCTTGAAAGCGTTGACGGAGTCCCTCAATAATACTTGAGACGGAAGAGCGTTCCAACAGTCCACCACTCTGTTTTGAAAAGAAACTGTAAAACACACAGAGTTTCTCTGGTCGGGAAAAAAACTGATGGTAATTAGACCGCTTCTCTGACAGCTCCGTATTTGGTCCCATGTAAAGTAAAAAAAGGTAAAGGTGTCAGCTATCAGGCTTTACAGGCCAAGCCGGCGGTGCTGATCTCCAATTCTCGGCCCTCAGCCAGGAAGTGCAATGGGGGGTTGGGGGCCAGCCATCCTGTGCTTTCGCACACCCTTCCTGTCACCTTCCCCGGATTTATCCAGGTACCCATTTGAAGCTGGGTGAACTTTGGCTTGTCTTACAGAGTTACGCCACTAACCCCCGCCCGAAACCAAACAGTAGGCACGACCGAGACTCGAACAAGGGACCCTTCCCTTGTGAGTTCGACGCGCTAACCATTCGGCCACGGACCACCGACTATGAATATCCCGACAAAACTGTATGAGCTGAGCCAAAACTACTTGCTGAGCTTTGAGTTGACGCCCGTCTACTTCCTTCTTCGCAGCTGAGCATATTAGAGGAAACGAACGTAGTAGGCGTGCATGACCCACCTCTGCATCGCGTCACATGTGACATCACAATGGTAGAAAACAATAGTCTGTTACTCTTGACATTCATTCTCCGGGGCTCTACTGCGATTTAGCTGTTTATACAGGTAAAGAAGTGTGATGTTCCGCGTAGCTTATGCAGCTTTCTGATCCGTGTTGCTTTTAAGGGCTTTGGTAAATGTACATGCCCAAAACAAGACCAGTCCAGAAAAATGATAATAATTTTACCTTTTCCATGTTGCTGTATTCGGAACTCCATTTGGCAACAGCCCCGACCATCATGTCGTATTTGGAATAGTCGTCAGGCCCCATTTCTTCATACTTCCACTCCGCTGCTTCGAAGACCTTGAAATTCGGACAAGGTTAAGAAAGGTTCCAGTAAATTAGTTGAGAGTGAAGTTTCTGAGTGAAGGTATCGTGAAGCTAAATGTAGGCTATGTATGAAATAACGAAACGAAAGATAACATTGAAATTAACGTTAAATGTCATATTTTAGAAAAATGGGTTCAAAGAGCAGGGGACGTCAAATGGTTAAAAATAATCACGTTATGGAGAAAGGAGGAGGACTCATAGCCCCAACAGTAAAAAACATGAAAATAAATAATTGTGTTTTTGTACTGAATTCTCACTTCTCGCTTCTCAGTTGTCGATTCTCGTACATGTTACCGTTTTGCGCTCTTTTCTGCTTCTCAGTTCTCGCTTTTGACAAAAATACTAATTTAGTCACCCGATAATATCTGTTTATAAGCATTGAACTCGCGCCCTTTATTGACCAATCAGGAAGGAGAACGAGACTCTAAGTGACAATCGAAGCAACTTCTCGATTCTGTAGAATTGCGAAGCTATCCCCGTTCTCGATTCTGACAAAAATGCAAGAAAAGGAGAATTTGCTTCTTCTCAATAGTAAGAAAAATGCGAAATATGAGAACTGTGAGCAGAATCGCGAGAAGAATTGAGATAAAACGTAACTAAACAGAAAAGATGCTAGGCAGGTTTAAAAAGAGCTGCTTGCTTTTCGCTTCTGGACAAAACTTCCTGCGATGTCTACTGGACAGGTTCCAATTCTGGAAAGAAGCATAGATATACAGATCGATATATTTATTGATTGCTGAGCAGCCTGAGCGCCATGGCAACAATTCATCACACACACAAATCTCAGACAACAAAATGTCTCTCTTTTGCTCAAGTCTCGAAGGAAACAAAACGTATAACTCGGAGACCAAAAAATATTACAGAAATATTAAAATATTACCTTTAATTCTAGCGGGTCTCCAGCGAGTTCGCCTTCGATGTAAGTCAGCGAATGGCAAGTCGCCATCCCTTCTACTAGCCGAGAAGGCTTTCGTTCGACTTCACCGAAATGTGCGTTCACCGCTTGCTTGTACACAGTTGAAAATCTTGACGCCAAGACTGGCAAAATACCCCAGAAATCCATCCCATCCTCTGTCAAGGTACCAGTCTAAAAGGAATGATAAGTTTAGTACAAATCAAGAAGGTGGGTTCAGTCATACACAAATACTTAATTTTTGGGCAGTGCTCCAGTGTGCCTGAACGTTCGACCACAGTGCCCTTGGAGCAAGGAGAAAATACCCCCACGACAATCTGTAATTTATAAATCTCTACATCCCCAGAAACGGGTCGCTGTCACTATCGCAACACGTCAGTTGACATAAACGTCAGTTCGCATAAAACAAAAATCCGACAGTTCGCATACACGTCAGTTCCCATACACGTCAGTTCACATACACGTCAGTTGACCAACACGTCAGTTGACATACACGTCAGTTCACCAACACGTCAGTTCGCATACCGTCAGTTCACATACACGTCAGTTGACATAAACGTCAGTTGACATATTTTAGAAATCCGTCAGTTCGACAACACCCTAGAAGCCTTCCGTCAGTAGCCATACACGTCAGTAGACATACACGTCAGTAGACATACACGTCAGTAGACATACACGTCAGTAGACATACACGTCAGTTGACATACACGTCAGTTGACATACACGTCAGTTGACATACACGTCAGTTGACATACACGTCAGTTGACATACACGTCAGTAGACATACACGTCAGTAGGCATACACGTCAGTTGATATAAACGTCAGTTCCCATACAAAATCCTTCACTACGTCCAAGACCCGCCTATTAGTTTGAAATCGACTTGGTCGCCGGTAGCAATTAAGCAGAGGGAAGAATACCCAGGGGATTAATATAAAGAAGCCGACATTTGCGCATTTTGATGAGGGTAAAATTAGTTCCGAATCGTCAGGAGCTTACAATCAGAAGCGGCAGGTAACGTCGCAAAAGGCGGATGCAAAGTTCTTCAATCACAACAAGCTGTTGCGAAGTTTTTACGTAACAGCCGTCGCAAGGTGAAGGACCACACTATAATCGGCTTTGAGGTTTCACACTAAAAAAGGGCTTACATTTTTAAGTATAATCCGAGACCGCATAAGTCCCTAGAGGTCTCTTTCCGCCATCCCGTGTGAATTATCCTTATAGCTGAAGCCTATCGCCGCTAACTTTGTTTTATCTGTCGCAGCTTCTGTCTTTGTTCGTTTTCTAATCACCCCGATTTCCCAGCTCCTTCCTATTGAACCAAAAAATTTTCGACTGCGGCACCTTTCTCAATATTTTCTTTATGACAGATAGTCCTTCATTCAGGTGAGGGGATTCCGTGAAATAAAAAGCTAAAATTTCCTGATGTTGTCTCACCTTACGCAAATATGCTTCTTGCAAGAGTGTTTCCAGAATGTTTATCAATTTTGTACATCGTAATTCAAATTCAAATATTTTATTGACCTCCAAGATCGGAGAGTATAAAATGAACTAAAGACAAATTAATTGGCCCAACATATAATAACACTACAAAAAAACATTCTGGCCAAAGAATATTAAATATATTATACACACGCGTTAAACTATATTAACTCTTTAACCGGTAAATATAGGTTATGAGTAATAGAAGAGATATTCGTCAGAATATGTAATATGTAAAGTAGCAAAATTATAGCTTTCGCTAGTTTACTGTGAAAAAAAAATAATTATACATGATTTGGCTGAGGTACTAAGATTAGTTTTCTGTTTTGCTCAGTGGCCGTTACTAAAATAGTCTGTTTGGGTGAAATGCTCTACAAACATATGATGCCAAGGTAAGTGCTTCCACTTCTGCTGTCTTTCCAAGTAGGATACTATTTCTACTCTTTTTAGCCTTTTAACAAATTTATTCTACTCTTAATTTTCTTTCGGGCGGATTACCAAGCAGAAAAATAGATTTAAAAAATTGTGTATGCAACAATCTGGTCAGTTTTACCATGATAGAGTTTGATTTTCGAATTTTTTACCTGCGGCTTAGCCTACTACAAAAAAAATCAACGAAAAGCATTCAAAAGATTATTGTAATGGGAAAAAGAGTAAAAAAAAACTGAACAAACAAGCTCAACCCACGCCGAGGGTACCCTTCCATCATAGGGTAGGCCTACCTCTACTATGGTGGCAACACAACACACAAGGGTCCTCTTCAAGCTAAGATATTCACAATGCACAAAATCAAATATTTAAAGGACCCCTCTTGCTTATTCTGCTTTTTATAATATATCTAGCTCCCATACAGAATTATAAGCTTCTAAAATCCCCACCGTTCTCCATTGTTTCGTTTTGTGCCTACGAAATTTTAGCGCTTTTTTGGCCTTGCCGAGTTTTTCCCGTCACACAACGAAACGTTTGCCGGGATCATCAACGTCTGCTTACAACTCTTTCACACATAAGGATCTGATAAGCTTTTGTTTATAACTTCTTTTATTTGCTTAGTTTTCACACTTTTGAACCACGGCGCGATCAGTTTTCAAATGTTTTGCGCCCAGCCGCCGCGTCGGAGAGCAGGAAGGCTGGACATAGTGGACAGGCGCTAACAAGAAAATCGTTAATTTCAGATGGAAAGTAATGGTATTTTCGAAAATGTTTTTTTCTGATCCATTTCATAGGGAAAATATTATTTCTAGTAAGAGTTGTGCTTTAAAGTACTCATCTTAACCGCAAACTCCAAAAAATACTTTTAAGCAAAGCCTGCATTTTCATGATCCCCATGAGCCCAAAATCATTTTTGCCTCAATGGTTTTGCTTAGAAATGAATTTCTTAACCGAAAAGAAAAAAAAAATACTTTTCACCGAACCACATATTCATGATCCTAAAGAGCCCAGGATTCTTTTCGCCTCAAGGGTTCTTATTACAGATGAAGTTCTAGCGCCCTTAAAGTGCACATCATCACAGCCAAGTGCACAAAAACTTTTTTTTTAACAAACGATTCTCTGATTTCCAAGTGTCCGTCGTCATTGTTATCTCAATGGTTTTGCTTACAAGTGATTACACAAAACCCACGAATTGGCGAATTCCTACTTTCATCCTTTTACCAAGCCTTGCAAGTGCCATATGAGCTTACAGCTCGTGTTGGGATCCCAAAACGTAAACAAACCTATGACATCGCAAAAGTTGTCTGTCTGTGAGCACGATAACTTTCGAATAGAATGAGATATTTTGATGAAACTTGGTGTGAGGATTCTCTGGGTCGAGAGTAGCCCAAGGTCGAGTTCGTAGATCGGCTATATAGCCCTTCATGTAAAGGTGTGGGAGGGTTAAGGGGCAAACAAAATATTTTTAAACAGCTAATACTATAGTGAAGTGGTGAAGTGAACGTGCTGAACGCGCTGGTGAATACCATTTTCTCGCCCGAACAGCAGTTCGCCCGAAATCCGGCCAAAACTGGAAATTTGTCAGTAGCAAAAGTTTTATTTTAGGTTGCACACTCTGGTTTTATTTTAAGTTGATTAGATGACAGTTTTAAGAGTAAGAAGAGACGCTGGATCTGTACATGACAATCATTTTTTACCTGGACATAGCTCGTCAGGAATTCCGTTGAAACCGGATTTCTTTTCTATTTGAAGATCTCTTTATAGGGATAAGAAGGTATCCTGAATTCGTTTCTGAACTTTCTTTTTTTTTTGCTGGACAAGTAGGTCGCACGGGATTTGGCTGAAACCTGAAATTCGGCAGAAGTAAAGCAGAAAGTTTTGACCAGTTTCGTCAAAAGAGATATGGCTTACAGAGGTATATCTGAACTTGGTTTTCTCAGATGATTAGCGTGGCGAAGACTGTATCTGGTGAAAACAAGACCCAATTGTCTCCCGTATGGAAATAATTAAGTCGTAAACAGTTGTTAACGATCGTTTACAATTGTTAACGATCGTAAACAATTGTTTACGATCGTAAACAATTGTTTACGATCGTAAACGGTTGTTTACGATCGTAATTTTACGATCGTTTTTTTACGATCGTAATTTAACGATCGTAAACAATTGTTTACGATCGTAAACGGTTGTTTACGATCGTAAACGGTTGTTTACGATCGTAATTTTACGATCGTTTTTTTACGATCGTAATTTAACGATCGTAAACGGTTGTTTACGATCGTAATTTTACGATCGTTTTTTTACGATCGTAATTTTACGATCGTAATTTAGCGATCGTTTTCAATTGTTTACGATCGTTTTCAACTGTTTTCGATCGGAAACAATTGTTTTTATTTTCAAGACAATAAATACAGGCCTGATTTCTAACAACGGCAATAAGAAAGTTGATTAGTTTTTAGTTTTGCATAATCCAAATAGTTTAACTAAAAGCTGAAACTAAAATCCCAATCGTAAACGGTTGTTTACGATCGTAATTTGACGATCGTTTTTTTACGATCGTAATTTGACGATCGTTTTCAATTGTTTCCGATCGTTTTCAACTGTTTTCGATCGGAAGCAATTGTTTTTATTTTCAAGACGATAAGAAAGTTGATTAGTTTTTAGTGGCTGGGAGGTTTGGTATAGCTATATATAGGGGTAGGGTTGGGATAGTGTTAGAATAGGATTAGGTTGAGGTAGTTAGGTTAACGGATCACTAGCGACTATTGCCAGGCGATCATACCTAACCAATTGATTACCTTTCCTTTTCACTTAACCCCTATTATTCTACCCACTCTGAAAAGTTACGTATACCATTATTCACCCCTATAACTTGGTGCTGACAAGTTATACCGAAAATGCCGTCTTCCTATACAATGAATTCCCAGAGGTATGCTGACCTCACGTGCGCAAAGCATGACCTATGACTGCGCTCTGCAACAAGCCAATCAGCGCCGACCGCCTCAGACCACGACCGCCTCAGGGAGTAGTGACATTTCTTCGGGGTGTTGCGGATAAATGTTCCCTTCGTTAGTTTTTATTCGTTTTGTCCAAACAATTGAACAAATGTAGAACTGGCTGAGAATGATATCTTTTCTACTCTAGTGGGTGGCTTAGTGGAATCTTCATGTCTTCTTATGGTCGCAGATCTTTCAGGACCTCACCAGCTGGAAGTGGAATGCCTTCATGACAGCATATTTTACAAAAATCTGGAAATATCAGTGCTTAATTCAGTTATAAAAATGGAAGTGACTACATACAGTGTGGAAATATCGAGGGGTTGACCACTCTCGATTTTAGTGTACAGCAAGTGCCCGGTGCCGCGATGCCCGGTCGGTGCCGGCACCGGCTGAAACCCGTCGGCACCGGTTGTCACGTGTTAAATCAACAAAATAACCATTTTTGGAAGCGTTTGAAAGATGAATCGACCAATTTATTGTCGGCACCGGTGCCGGCACCGCCTATTTCGGTTGGTGCCGGCCGGTGCCGGGAAAGGGTGTACAGCAGGTGCCGGGGAGTGGGTAGCCCCTCGGGAAATATGCCCAATGCTCGTATTGAAAAAAAAATCTTAGAAATAACTGTTTTCGATAATAACGATCGTTTACTATTGTTTTTTTTTCAGCTTGAATTATCTGCCATAATCATACTGGAAATACGATTGGGAACAACCGATTCCGATCGGAAAAATACGATCGTTAACAACTCTTTCCAATCATAAAAATACAATCGTTTACGATCGGATTGTCCCATAATACAATTGGGAAAAAACGATCGTTTACGACTGGAAACAGTTGTTAACGATCGTTTTTTTTACGATCGTAAAAATACGATAAAAAAAAAACGTAAAAATACGTAAAAATACGATCGTAAAAATACGATCGTTAACAACTGTTTCCGATCGTAAAAAAACGATCGTTTACGATCGGAATGTCCCATAATACGATCGTAAAAAAACGATCGTTAACAACTGTTTCCGATCGTAAAAAAACGATCGTTTACGATCGGAATGTCCCATAATACGATCGTAAAAAAACGATCGTATACGATCGTTTACGATTGGAAACGATCGTTTACGATCGTAAAAATACGATCGTTTACGATTGGAAACGATCGTAAACGATCGTTTACGATCGTAAACGACTGTTTCCAATCGTAAACAACTGTTTCCAATCGTAAAAAAACGATCGTTTACGATCGGAATGTCCCATAATACGATCGTAAAAAAACGATCGTTTACGATCGTTTACGACTTGAATTATTTCCATACGGGCTGGATCAAATATAAAATTTGTGTGATCCCATCGAAACCTTTGGTCTTGTTTTACGAGGATCTAGTGGAAGCACTGGCCAAGAGAAAACTAATTCTTCCCTCAGTGCTTGCGGTACCCTTTCGGCAAAGGTTAGGATTCACTGGCACATTCTGGTCCTTCACCTTGCGACGGCTGTTACGTAAAACCTTCGCAACAGCTTGTTCTGATTGAAGAATTTTGCATCCGCCTTTAGTGACGTTACCTGCCGCTTCTGATTGTAAGCTCCCGCCGACTAGGAACTAATTTTACCCTCATAAAAATGCGCAAATGTCGGCTTCTTTTTAATCAATCCCCTGGGTATTCTTACCCCTGCTTAATTGCTACCGGCGACCAAGTCGATTTCAAACTAATAGGCGGGTCTTTGGCGTAGTTAAGGATTTTGTATGGGAACTGACGTGTATGTCAACTGACGTGTATGTCTACTGACGTGTATGTCAACTGACGTGTATGTCTACTGACGTGTATGTCTACTGACGTGTATGTCTACTGACGTGTATGTCTACTGACGTGTATGTCTACTGACGTGTATGTCAACTGACGTGTATGTCAACTGACGGAAGGCTTCTAGGGTGTTGGCGAACTGACGTATTTCTTAAATATGTCAACTGACGTGTATGTCAACTGACGTGTATGTCAACTGACGGTATGCGAACTGACGGTTGGTCAACTGACGTGTATGTCAACTGACGTGTATGTCTACTGACGTGTATGTCTACTGACGTGTTGGGGAAGTGACGTGTTGGTCTACTGACGGAATTTTGGGCGTCAACTGACGTGTATGCGAACTGTCGGAAAATGTTGTCGTACTGACGGAATTCTGTAGCGAACTGACGTTTATGTCAACTGACGTGTTGCGGTACTGACGGGACCCCCCAGAAACACATGCTCATCCGTTGGGGTATGCCCTAACACTGGAACAATGTGCCCAAAATTGAGGATTTGGGTATGACTGGGTGGAGTGTGACGCTGCCTTCGTGAAACACACATTGAGGTCTTGCATTGTGCTCGGGATCTCAATAATTACTCGAGCAAACACCGGAATGTACGCTCAATGTGTGTGTGCACAGATGAAAATCCAGTCGCCGAGACCGGTATAGTACCGGAAAGATCCGTTCCCTCTTCGGTCAAAATTTTCATTGCATCACCGGCAAGTCACAGCCAATAGAATCATTCCAATTGTCACATCTGGCGGTCAACAGCCAATCGGATCATCCCAATTTCATAACTGAGGGTTGGGAGATTCCTCGGACACAGCGAAGCTTACAATAAGCCATAGCCTACGTTCTCCTATATTCAAGTCCCGGTCTGAATGAAATAACACGCTTAGCAGAAACTATATGGGTAAAAGCCTCCCGAAGATGCACTAGTCTCGCTAGGTAATGGAGATTTTAACAATGACCTCAAGCTCTTTAACTAAAACGTTTCCGGGGGGGGGGGGGGGGAGGGGCACGGGTCAGCTTCTGATCGCCCACCGTTACTCACGACAAGACTAAAGCGCCCAACGAATGTGGAACTTGAGGAACTTGGTCCCATTCTGGCAGCCTGTTTCAACCAATGTCTCATCGATGGTGCATTTCCTGACTGCTTCAAGTCAGCCTATATCACTCCTATTCCCAAAGTAAAAAAACCGCTTTCGCCGAACGACCTGCGCCCTATCTCAAAAACACCGTGTCTTTCTAAGGTGTTTGAAGGTTTCATTTATGAATATCTATTCGAAGACATCGAAGCAAATTTAGATCCCCGGCAATTTGGGTTCCGGCCCAAACACAACACCACCCACTATCTCGTAAGCCTCATTGATGATCTGATGAGACATCTCGAGAAAGATGAGGCATACGCAGAAGTGCTAATCAGTGACATCGTAAAGGCTTTCGACAGCCTTAATCACCGAGTAGCCATCAACCGAGCGAAAGAAATGGGCGCTCGGCAGTTTCTTTTGCGTATGGTAGCCAGTTTCTTGCACAAACGGAGGCAGTGTGTCGAGCTCGGAGACAAAGAAGTATCTGAATTTGCTGAAATTTGGTGTGGAGCCCCTCAAGGGACAAAATTAGGACCGCTACTTTTCCTGATCGTGTTCAACTCCGTCCTAGCAGAATCACAGAGTCGCTACAAGTTCGCCGACGACCTGTCGAGCATTTCATTCCGAACCTCAACTAGGGTCGCAGAGGAAATCACCATCTCATCTATATTTTCCAAGCTAAAACACGACCTTCAAGATGTCATGCTTACTGTTAGCGAAACAAAGAGCCATGTGTTACAAGTTAGCTTCTTAAAATCTGCGATCCCCCCGCAAGACGATATTGGACTAGACATCAAGGATCAAATAAAAATTTTGGGGGTGATTTTCAAAAGCAACCTTAAATGGGATCCTCATGTTGAATCCATTCTCCAAAAGGCTGCCCTATGTCTGAAATCGTTTGCATGCCTTACCCGATTCAATATCAACGTCTCAATTATGCGTGGGCTGTACTGCATGTACGTCCGGTCCCAGACCGAATACGCCTGTCCAGCTTGGCATCCAGGACTAACTGCTGTGCAAACCGAAAAACTTGAAAATATCCAGAAACGGGCATGTAAAATTATGCTTGGGGCTAATTACATGTCCTATGATGACAGCCTGCAAAAACTGAGGCTGCAAAGGCTGGCTGAAAGGCGTCACGACCTCACCATGCGCTTCGGGAAACAATGCCTGCAGTCCGAGGCTCACCGTAAAATCCTGCCTGATTTTCAAGAGGCACGCAGCAGTGGGCCGAGTACTCGTCGAGGAATCCTCACTTCAAGATGCCAACTCCTCTATCCCCCGCCCCGAAAATCTTCAAAGAGATACCTATCGTCCTTCGTCCCTTACTTCGTGGGCCACTTCAATGACGAATCGATGGGAAAAACGTTCGACGTCTGAAATGTTAATTAATTGTATATAGTATAAATCGTTTTATTTTTGTAACGTATGACGTCCGCCGCTAGCCACGTGCTATTATGGAAATAAAGAGTTTATTTATTAATGTGGAAATGTTTCGCTATTATGGCCCCTTAATCTGCTGTGATGATGTTACCTTGATCCTCAGACTTTATGAAGGTATCAGTGATGATTTCGTCACGTCAGGTGAAAGCAAACGGGAAAGGCCGAGTGATATTTTCCGTCTTTTGCATTAGTTTGTTATTTAGCATAATGAAGCAACGCAAATTAGCTGTTAGCTATGATGTTGTGTAAATAAACCTATCTCTCTCTTTCTCTATCATTCCATTTTCATAACCGGTAGTCGACACCCAATTGGATCGTCCCAATTTCATAACTGACAGTTGAGACATTCTATGTACACATCCAAGCTTACAACAAGCCATGCGTACTCTTAACTATCCATTGACAGAAGTTCTTTCACCCAATATCGCCGCCAGGGCTCGACCATTCTCTGACCCTTGGTTCACAATGCTGCGTCGTATGCGACATGATTTTTTCTTTGATGTTCCGAAGTGCAACAGAATCGCATGAACGTTTCCACCACCAGGCAGACGCAAAACGAAAATTTTCGTCGAGATTATTCTGCAAAAGGACAAAGAAGCCTTTGGGGAAACGACCTCTGAAGATGCTGGGAGATTACCCATATGAATACCACCCACTATTAGGAGATTTTCAGTCAAACCCTATAATATGTTGTCATCTTGTTCAAAACAGGTTAATAAAATTCTATTTAGAAGATGTTTTGCATTCAGCCAGCCTAGGGTTACAATGAGAACATTGTAATCCTGGCATTTCGCTCTTACAAAAGAAGAAAGTGATAAAATTGAACGGGTTCAGAAGAGGTCTCTACAAATCATTTACGGAGGTTCCCCACTGCCTTACTCTTTTTATCTAAAAGAATACAAACTTGACCCCCTTTTTGTCCGTCGAGAGAAACTGTGCCTAAAATTTGGCTCAGCCCTCCTGCTCCACCCCATCTACAAGAACTTCCTCCCGCCTCCCTTTGTCCCCCTCAGATCCCGACTCCCCAGAGAAGCGGCTGCGAAAGTTCCAAAACTGACACCAGTTTACTCCAGGTCACAGCGTTATTCTCGAAGCTTTGTGCCGAGTTTTGTTCGTACTTTTAACAATTCGTAACTTGTGCGTTTTATCCTATTCTTTTTGTTTTTCTCGTTGACAAATCTTTCTTGTATTAACTGTTTGACTAAAAGATACCATATTTGGGCTATGCCTATGAGAGACTGTATCTTGTTTACATTAAATGATTTGATTTGATTTGATTTGAGAACAAGGTAGAACAATAATTTTAAGTCTTGAAAATTAACTAATCTTTTTTTTTTCTTTTCTTTCCCTAAAAAAATCGCATGCGTCATGTCGGATCAGTTGAAATTTTTCAACGCATCCGAAACTGCGACAAAACGCAAAGCTCTGCGTTGTTCGTCGCACGATTTGTGTCGTAAGTCGCACGACGCAAAGTTTTGCGCCAAATCGCAGCAATGTGAACCAACGGTGACGAGGTCGACTTCAGTCCACGAACTGCCGTTAACATATAAATAATCGGAGCCGCCTTTTCGGAGTAAGGGGATCACAGTCTTACTTTATCAAAACAGACGAGGTCCAAGGATCCAGCGACGTTGATAACCCGAGGGTTTATGGAGAAAATGTTCTTCTTCGCAAGACGTTTAGCGGCGTAGAAACTTCCAATAGTCATGGCAGCGGGCAGGGCCGGTGGGACACCGATCGTTATGACGTCCAAGGAGTGAAGAAACATGGTTGCGCCGTATTCGCCCATCAAGGTCTAAAAGTGTGAGAAAGTCAAGTAACTGGTGTTGTGTCCAGCACCACATTTTTCTTTCCTGCAATTTATATATATATATATATATATATATTTATATATATGCTTATTTACCCATCGTAATACGAAAATGGCAAAGACGGAATACAAAAAAGAACACAAACAAGAGAGAGAAAAAAACACTTATAATAGATATGAAGTGAAACATAGTCCTAGAACACAGAGACTACTTTTCTGGTTGCAGGAATGATGGGTATAAAGTATGAGAAGGATCTAACGACTCTTTAAATTTCAACCTCGTTTTTCAGTTATAACTACAGGATCATTAATATTGAACCTTGTACTGGTGCAAGTGTTACTTATCCAAGGTGAGATTTGGAAGATACTTCAAATATTATTCCATTTTGCAGAAGGACTCAACCCCACATCTTCATGGCTCAATGTTGGATCCGCGAACTGCCTCAAGCGGCTTGCGCTTCTTAACTGGCAAAAATGTTTTAAAAGCTGGAACGGGTGGTTCCCAAAATCACCACGATCTTCTTGCCCACTCTCAAAATGCCCACGATCAAAATGCCCACGGTTCAAAATGCCCACGATCAAAATGTCCACGATTAAAATGCCCACGGCTCAAAATGCCCACGAATCAAAATGCCCACGACTCAAAATGCCCACGACTCAAAACGCCCACGACTCAGGTCGAACACGAAGTCGAAATCGTCCGAAATGCCGGCGGCTAAAAATGCCGACAGTTCAAAATGGTCACAGGAGAGGCTAATATCGTCTTGGTTCAGAATGCCGACGGCTGAAACTGTCCACAGGGGAGGGCAAAATCATCCTGGGACAACGGACTACTAGATTATAAGGGATAGGATTAACCACGGAAAAGGTTTTGAAAGGAATTATTTTATTGTTTCTTGATCAGTTCAGAATTCTTTGCGTGAAAGTACAGAAGCAATGTCGTATAAAATTGTGCCAACACAGAAAGCAAAACCAGTTGATCCAAATCCTCCAGTTAACTAGCATCATGAAGGTAAGAGTTATCCTTAATTGAAAATATCAGTTTTAAGATCGCTGTTTGGGACCGTTCGAAATTTCTGGTAAATACTTTACCAGTATAATATTATAATCGAGATTATACAAGTTCAGCCTACGATCATCGTCATTCTGATACTCGGTCTACTCCTCCCGTTGCTCGGTCACCCCTAATTCAAGTTTACTTCGGTCTGAACATCTCAAATAATCCAATCGTGGGCATTTTGAGTCGTGGGCATTTTGAGCCGTGGGCATTTTGAGTTGTTGGCATTTTTAGTTGTTGGCATTTTTAGTGGGCATTTTGAGTCGTGGGCATTGTGATCGTGGGCATTTCGAGTGTTAGCCGCTGGAACGGCCGAAACAGCGCTATTCGGTTGTTGTGAATAAACGAAACAAAGGCGAGATACTCCTGAATGAAATAAACATGTAGGGAGGCTAGGGACAGTTTAAAAGGCGGAATAACTATGAGGGGTCGTTTAAGTAAATAGGGTGGAGCTTACCCTTCTAATAATGTTTGTGATGACTCCAAATGATGCAACCGTTGTCAGCAGGCCAATGAATAACAAGGAATCCCTTTCAAACCTAAAGTCCACTGGAAGGGGGTACAATATCGAGGACACAAGTTTTCCTTTAACTGTTGTGTAGCCAGTGCGCATGACAACAGCAAGAACCTAAAAAACGAAACGTACCAGCTAAAGAAGACGAGAAGTTTTTTTTTCCATTTTATGGGCGTATGTGTCGAATCGAGCCGGATCGAGATTTGAAATATTTAGGGGGCACATTTTTGGGGAGGGATGGTTGGTTGGAAAGCTTTAAGAACATCTTTGACATTTTGAAACAAGAGCTGTAAGCTCATATGGCACTTGCATGGGTTGAGATGTAGTGTTTGATCAAAAGTACTTTTAAGGTTACCTTTGCGGTTCAGATGCGCACTTTAAGGGAGCTAGAGAAAACGTATTTTGTTTTAGAACTTGGCTGTTATGATACGCACTTTATAGGCGCTAGAAATTCATCTGTAAGAAAAACTATTGAGACAGAACGATCACAGGCCCTTAGGGATCATTGATATATACCGTTTGGTAAAAAGTTTTTTTTTTCACTTTTCGGTTAAAATGTGCACTTTAAGGGTGATAACATAAATTTTTAAGCAAAACCCTTGTGGCACAAATGATCATGGGTTGAGATGTATCGTTTGATAAAAAAAAGTAGTTTTCGACCTTGCGGTTCAGATTCACACTTTAAGGGAGCTAGAACTTCATTTGTAAGCAAAACCCTTGAGGCAAAAACGATAATGGGCTCATGGGGATAATGAAAATGTATAATTTGCTTAAAAGTATTTTTCAAAATTTACGGTCAAGATTGGTACTTTAAGGAATGTCGGATTTGGAAAGTGGCGATTTCTGAGCCAATCTTATCGAATCTCTAATATTTCAGCCCAGTTCCATCGTCCTAGCACATCTGGAAGTACCTTAAATCGCGATCACCGGAATTCCGGACCCCCCCCCCCCCTCAAACTCCCCCACAGTCGCCGGAGCCAATCCGGATCTGTAAGTGATTTATCCAGAGCATCTCTTTATTATTCCCACAAAGTTCCATCCCGATCTCCCCAGTCTGAGCCGGTCACGTATTCCCCCCCCCCCCCATTGTTGTGGAATCCGGTCCGGACATGACAAAGATCACCAGAGACATGTCCTCTGATCAATTATCAAATTTCACTCAAATCCGATCAACCATTCCAAAGTTACGCATGACTCAATATTCCGGATTCCCCCTCCGCTACTCCCCCCACGAATATCGGATCATGTAAATTTTTATTTATAAGTCATTTTGATCGGGTCCCTGATTCGCCTCCCAAGTTTCGTCGTGAAAATCCCCAAAACCGCCATTACCGGAATTCCGGGAAACTCCCCTCCACCCCCCCCCCCCCTAGTGTCCGGATCCAGTCCAAATGTATAAATGATTTATCTGGAGCAGATGCTTGTTCTTCCCAGCAAGTTTCACTCCGATCCCTCCATTCTAACCGTTTCTCGAGATTTCCGGTCTCCCCCCCCCCAACTCCCCCATAGCTGTCGAATCCGGTCCGGACTTCAAATGGGACATCAGAGGTATACCATTTATTCAGTTATTAAGTTTCATTTCAATCCGATCACCCGTTCGAAAGTTACACACTACTCCAGTTTTCCGGATTCCCCAGCCCTCCACTCCCCCCCAGGTGGTCGGATTGGGAAACTGATTATTTCCAGGTTAGCCCGGTCGGGTCCCTGATGCTCCTGCCAAGTTTCATCGTCCTAGCACATCTGGAAGTACCCCAACTCGAAAAAGTGTGAAAAAAACTACTTAATTCTCAGAATTCCCCGGCCCACCACTCCCCCCCAGATGGTCGGATCGGGAAACTGATTATTTCCAGGTTAGTTTGGTCGGGTCCCTGATTTTCCTGCCAAGTTTCATCGTCCTAACACATCTGGAAGTACCCTAACTCGAACATGTGGGACAAAAAAATTCGGACCGACCGACCGACCGACCGACCGACCGACCGACCGACGGACGGAATTGCGATCGGTATATGGCACTTGAGCCAGAGGCTGCAAGTGCCATAAAAACTGTAGCCTATTTTTAATATGGGCCGATACAAAAATACAAAATACAAATAAACCGGATTTTTCTTCAGAATAAGGCTTTCCCAAAAAGTTACTGATCAATTTGTGAAGGAAGGTTATTTGGAGATGCCAAGATTATCGAATTTTGAAGTCATCATTACGCAGGCCATTCAAGTTGAAATCCAGAACCCAAGACACTGGAGATTATCTTAGAACACGGAACATAGTATTATAACTCTAGATCAGGTCACAGTGGAAGCAATAGGCTTGACTAGGAAGATGTAATTTTAAAAGACCTTCTTATACTGTAGGTCCCGAAGCGAGGATGGATTTATAAAATGAAAGAGAGTAGAAGGGGAGGGGGTTGATGAGCGAGGGGAAGTAAAAGTCGTCTAAGTCAGACCTTTTCGCCCTCAAAGAATCTGGCCTGAATAACTCGCGTACCGCCATATAGTGTGTGTCGCGAGTGCTCCTTTTCGTCAAAAACCAGGTCAGACCGGTTGGGTAGCGCCGTCTTCATCATTGGCACACTTTCTCCTAAAAATAAAAAATACACATATTATAATTGACCAGGAACAGAAAGCGCATTTTACCTTAAATGAAAGGAAGACCTGCCAAATATTATAACCCCAAACAAACTTGTGACATCAATTAAACCAAACAAACAAGCCCTTGGATGTCGCCTGTAAAATATATATTAACTGTTTTCACACAGAATTCAGAATTCGAATAACCTACTATAAATACATTTTTGAGATAACAAACGTTAAAACCTAAACACCAAACAATGTTTGAGTTATTTGATCTGCTTATCTGCTTGACTTGTGCAATAATTGTTGAAACGATTGCAAAGTCACTACAAAATTGCAAACTCGGCTTGTTTTATGTTTAAAACTTCCTGACCTTGATCTGTCCACGTATGACGCTGTGTCTACAAGAAATTATACTATTCGATAGGCAAGACAGAAAAACCCAAGTAGAAACGCAACATTCGAGCTAAAATGCTAAGCATAGTCGCGTAGTGTTGGGTGATGTTCTTGGTGATATTCGACATCGATAACGAAAGCCTATATCGATGTATCGGACCAATTATCCAAATAGAAACGAAGATATACAAAACAATATTTGTACATTCATCAATAAACTAACGTAATTCGTACATGTCCGAAGTTGGCGCAATACGTTTTTCTTAATTAATTTTTCACATTATTCGAAGATTTAACAAAATTTACGCAAAAGGCTATTTAACGACAATTTGTTTCTTAAATTTTTGCGAAACGAAACGTAAGAGAGCAAAATCTGGTCCAGAAAATATCGCTTATCGAATACTGAAAGTGAAATATCGCTATATTGAAAAATTCCAATATCGCCTGACATCCGAGGATCGATTCGCGTGGCCGGAAAACCGCGTTCTGCTGGCACTTACCTCGATCTGCGCAACACAAGAAAATTCGTGTGTAATGAAAATCTGGGAAGATAGCATGATGAACTTTTATTACAAACAAGTGCGCAAGCGCTCAAACGTCGAGTGTAAAAGAATGAATTGAATTGACTGAGGTTTCTCCCTTCCCGTAAAGTTTAATATTCGAATTGCATAGTTATCCGTGGAACCAACAACTGAGCTCTCAAAGAATCTCCAAACACGGCTCAGGCCATGTCTCATACAATCCGTTATGCTCGCTGTGAGCACTGCAGGTTTGTTTCAATACACTTTGTTTACTACCTTGCTCGGACACCCTAATATCAAAGTCATAAATTTTCAAAGTGCGTCACCTTCCACGCGAAAACAGATGTTAGTTCAAAGGAACACTCCACTAACAAATGTAATAAACCAAATCTAACAGCCTAATACCCCCTTCGTCACAACTTCATTATAAACGGCATACCATCGAGCATATGACAAAACCGTCACCTTCAGTGCGTCACCTTCCACGCGAAAACAGATGTTAGTTCAAAGGAACACTCCACTAACAAATGTAATAAACCAAATCGTAGCAGCCTAATACCCCCTTCGTCACAACTTCATTATGAACGGCATACCATCGAGCATATGACAAAACCGTCCAGTTTCCGTCGCGTGGTCTGATTTGTTGCTGTTATACCAAAATCCACATCTATACATATGTATCCACAAGTATACAAGAGATGAACTTGAGACCTGTCATAGACGAACTTAACTCTTGGGAAATCTGGGCCCAGTTGTCCATGAAAGGGAGTGTGGGTGGGGGTCGGGGTCGGGACCCATCAAAATGCTATCTATACCTATATATCCTCAAGTTTACCAACTTGGAGTTTGATTCCAGACATTCCAGTCACGGGTCAAAAATTTTACACATGGGCAATTTGGGCCCACTCGCCCATGAACATGGAGGGTGGGAGGGCGGTTCAACTCCACATATATATTTCCAAACCTAGGATCTAAAAGCACAAATAATTTCATCGTCCCATCTCCTGTTATTGTCAAGCTAAAAGCGTAAAAAATTAGCAATCTGGGCCAAATTGCCACTGAACCAGGTGGGAGTGGGGTTTGGGCCCCCCCCCCCCAAAAAAAAAAAGAGACCCCAGTGCTAACAAGCCTACCAAGTTTCAACTTGATACCTGTTGATTCCTGTCACGGGTCACGAACTTTACTCTTGGGCACTGTGGCCCCATTCGCCCATGAACGGGGCGAGTGGGGGTGAGGTGCAACTTTAAAAGTAATTTCTCAGCCCTAGGATCTACAAGTACAAGGAATTTCATCGTCCTACGTCCAGCTCTGGTCAAGTTATGAACATTATTCACTGGGCAATCTGGGCCCGATTGCCCCTGAACCGGGTGGGTGTGGGGGGTGGGACCCCGAAAAGGCACAACTAGACCCCAGTACTCACAAGTGTACCAAGTTTGAACTTGATACTTGCACTGGTTCACGAGTTATGAGCTCCACAAAATACGGTGAAAACCGAAAACCAAAAGCCGAAAGCTGCTACAGCGCTCGCAATAGTGGATTGTTCCAAGGAACACTCCACTAAAAATGGGAAGGATATTAAGTGACAACTTACTGGTTTAGTTGTATATTCAATTTCTTTTAATCCGTTAAGTGTAATGGTCGATATATTTAGAGCCAATCCGGCGCTACGAATTGCATCAAAAAAAATATGTATCTATCTATGAACAAAGAATCCAGGTTTTGTGCCAAATTTCTTGTTTGTAAGCTCCAGCTGTCTCGCAAAAGTCAACTATCGAATCGAAACTATCTCATCCTCTCCACTCCCAAATCCTCCCTCCCCCCTATCATAATGTTAGAAATAGACTAGAACGAGTGGTAAGTTCTAGGGTTCCCAAGCTCTGTCCCGTACCTACAAAACACGCTAGATATATGAACGTAAGTTTTATTCCCGAGTTCGTGAAATATTTTAACGAAGCGTGACGGTTTACTGAAATTAGATACATATACTGTAATTTATTATGTTGTTTGATAATAATCGCAAATTTGGTTTATAACCACAATAGTCGATTTTTACAATAAACTTTCTATCTTTCTATCTATCTAATCCTAAAACCAAATCCAGGAATAAAATGTTCTACAAAGCCGTCCGATGAGTCAGGCAACCCGGACATCAAATATCGGTGTTCAAATCAGCTCTCTGTTTCATAGCAGATAGATAAATAGATATTTAGCAAATTTAAAAGCCCTGCTTTCATCAATTTTTGTCAAACTGGTGGGAATTGAGTTTGGCACTTACTGGATATCAGTTTTTCTTTTGGGATGACTTCGAAAAGCGCAATTTCGGCAATTGTCGTTTTTGCAGAGCAACCGTATATCAGACACCACGGTAACTGTAAAAACGACTAACTGCAGATCCAGTTACCATGGTATCTGCAAAAACGCAGCTATGGATATTTTCGGTTAGAAATTTGTATTAAGCCTACCTGTAAGCATGCTCTCGTTAACGATCGCTGTTCCCGAAAGAAGAGCTGCGTCACAATGCAGGGTGCAACCGGAGAAGGGTAGGACAATGACGTCACCGGGCACAAGGGTATCAGACGTTACAACTTGAGTGCTGCCATCTTGCAGGAGGACTTCGACAGAATCAGAACTTTGGATCGTACGAGCCAGGTTTGCCTGATTCTGGAAAAAAGAACTGAAATTAGCCTTGCAACTTCGTAGTGAAACTACCAAGGTCGGACGCTCTCTCGAAATTTTACATTACAATTCTGAGAAATGGGTGTTACCCTTCACATGAATTGTCATGAAATGAAATGCATGAAATGAGCGCCTCACGCGGGATCCTCAATTTTTGGGCACAGTGCTCCAATGTATGGCCAACGGTAATCTTTTTAACAAATATGCGTAAATCTTTTACACATACATCTTTTTACAAATATGTAAAGTATCTGCTGAGGGTCCCCCCTTGGACAAGCAATAGCAGATTATCATAAACGTATGGAGTAGCAAGGCCTGTATCCGTAAGTCGGGAAAGGCGAGGGCGCTTTAAGAGCAGCCTCAATATAGCTCAGCGGATGCTTTACGCAGTGTAAATTATGTCAATGTGTGTTATTTCCTTTTCTTTTTATGATTATTGTTGTTGCCTGTGATGTTCTTTTTTCGTTTCTTTCTTTGTTCTTTTTTTCTTCTTCTATATTTAATTACTCCGTCTTTTTTTTACATTCGTGCACTATGATGGGAAATAAATCTATTGCTATTATTATACGTTCCTGGCCCATACTCTTGGGCAAGGGCACAGTGCCACCATGATAACAGGTTGAACTGAATATCTGAGATGAAATATGTTACTGAAACAGATTTTTATGGGAGTAGGCTACTGTACCCTTGCTCCAGGGCATGGTGCCCCAACGTATGAGCACTGTTGTCCATAGCTTGGGGCATGCCCTAACGTCCGAGAATTGTGCCCAAAAATTCAGAATTTGTGTATGACTTGACAGGAGGCAAAATGTGAAAGAATTGAACCGCTCGGTTAGCAATTTATTGAGTATGTAAACGATTTTGTATTGCTAAAGTTTATAATGAAGTGCATTTTCCACTCGGCCATGTACTGCAAATAACACGGAAGTTTTAGGAAGTATCTCTTACAGAGGAAACTTGCTATATTGTTAGCATATTTATTGGTACCTTCCAGATCGTGAGCGCTGGCGAAATCAACAGCCTTGCCGCTATCCACGAATAACCGATTTTCAAATAGTGGAATTTGTGGTACCTCTATGCGCTTGTACTTTTGCTCTATGCCTTACGAGAAAGATCTATTATTTTTTTTTGGTTCAGGCATTAAGCAAACTTCACCAATCTCACCACTGCCCACAGAAAAGCCTCGCTTGTGTTGAGATTAAAATTTTCCGCGTCATAGTAGAATTTTCGTTGTGGGGACGGCCGTAGAAATTCCGAACGCCATAACTGGAGCAGATAGTGGAAAATAGAAAACTCCCTTTGCAGAATCCAAATAATTCAGTGTATTAAGTTAAATGACACAAACATAAGTTGGCTTTTCAGTTAAACTTTAAGCTCTATGAGAATGTACTTGTTATGACCCTTTCAAATTGTATTTTCGCCAAATTTGAAAGGCTTATCACAGGCATTTTGTCTCGCAGCACTTAAAAGGGTCATATTAATAGCAGAGGTATCCTCGGCATCCACATAACATTTGAAGGACATTTCTTACCTATAATAATAGTAACGCAGCCTACATCCGTAATCGCTCCATCCGTTCTTAAACCCGGAGACACGAATTTCGTATGGTACATTCTAACCCCCCTAACGAAACCTTACTGATTTCTGCTCCTGCCTTGTTTTGCTACATTCGATGCGTATACTGCTGTCGACACGCTTGTCTGTGGTAAGTTTATTCATCAGAAAAAAACGGCTATGTAAACTTTTCGCTGTTTCTACTAGAAGTCTACGTGGGCCTGGAAAAAGGCTTAAAAGAGCCAGAGCTGTGGGTAATTTGTTGAACAGAGACTAGTTTTAGGGCATTCAACTTTTTTAAGATACTGGAACTTAAAGAGTAAATAATGAGAGGTACACAACGATGCGCAACCATTTGTTATCGAACTTCTAAAAGTGTAGCAAGCAAGATTTACGGACTGAAAGTAAAAAATTTAGCAGGGGGCATTACTATTCTAGACCACTAACCTGCCTAATTTGCCGAATAGAGACGATTAATCCCCAGGAAGCCATGATGATAATAGCAGTAGCGAAGGCAAGGTATTCGATGATAAACCAAAGGATGACCGAGAAAACTTGAAACATGTAGAACGGTCGGAAGAACTCTAAGACGAATAGTTTCCAGTAGCTGCTAACTGGGACTTTGATAAAATTCCTGCCGTATAGCACCCTCCTGGAAAATTAAGTCGGTCAAAATATTACCACCGTTAAAATACAGTAGATGTATGCTTATTTGAACACTTCTCTAAATATTTCACAATCTTGATCTTGTCGGTAAAGGTTGTAAACAGCCAGTTCAGGAAATCAAAATTCGGGAATTCTGAACTGGGAAGTTCAAAGTGTATAAAATAGTTCACTGGTCCCACTCACAGAGAGGGGGGGGGGATGAACACTCGCCTCTGACAAAAAAGACCTAGCTCTGGTCCTCGGTACACCGTCTCTATTTGAGGGAATACTAACCTTCTCCACTGTTCAACCTCAGTTAAACCGTGGCAAGAATGTAGAACGTTCAACTTGTCGCCAGGCCCAAGTCCTTTCAAAAGTTCGAAACTGTTCGTCTCGGCATTCCAAAGGAAACGTATTTTCTTCACTTCGAAGTACCTCAGCTCCGCCACATCTGAAAAAAAAAACATATGAAAAAAATAATAAGAAAATACAGAAGCTCCTTTGCCACACAAAATATTCAAAATGGGTAATTAGTAGGGCCTAAAACAGGATGAAACGGCGCAGCACATCCTCTCCAGCATACATCTTGTGGATCGAAAACTCCGGAGAACCTGACACTGACTTCAATTCCCCCCCCCCCCCACCCAACAAATCACAGCTGCCACCAGTTGGAAAAAACGAGAGGAGGAGCTGCTGTGTGGCGAGATGATAAAAGTCGCAGGGACTGCCTAATATTCCTAAGGTAGAAGGAGGAGAGTGAGTTTTACCCCACCCAACCCCAAAAAATCAAGTTGAAGGAAGGAGCTTCATCAGCTGAATCACACGATATTCCCGAAGAAGACCGAACATCAAATCTACAAAGCTCTCGTCAACGTCATCCTGGAGAAGAAATCAATCAATCAATCAATATCTTTTTTACCCAAAAGAACACGCACGGGTTCAAAATGGAGTATAGATGGGACAAAACAAGAAAAAAGAAGAAAAGAAAAACATACTCACAGGAAACTATACTACCACGTCTACGATACAAATAATCTACATACACATGGCAGGATGGAGGCTGTTTGACCTATCCAACTTAGAAACAAATCGACCGCGACGCTGCTCAGCCGCTATTAGTGGCTCAGTTAACCCGTAGCCCGTAGGGAAAAAAGGTACCCGGATTCCCGTAAAGGTGTCCGGAATTTTGGAACAACATTCCGGGCACGGAAAACGCAACGGAATTCCCGCCTAGGGAGTCTTGTTTCCTGGAATTCCGCAGTTTAACGCGGAATTCCGGGAAATAAACCCCCCAGCCGGGATTTCCGTTACGTTTTCCGTGCCCGGAATGCTGTTCCAAAATTCCGGACACCTTTACGGGAATCCGGGTACCTTTTTTCCCTACGGGAGGCTGACACTAGACGTTAGACACTAGACCAATAGAGGCAATTAGTGGAAGTCTGCCCTACTCAACAGAGGCAGAAAGGGACCGGCGACTGTGATGGTTTTATGTACATTTTTGTTAACCATCTTTCTTCATTTTTGTTGGTTGTGTTTACATAGAATATTTGTCATGTGTCAGCCTCACTTGAACCAAGCATCAAGTAACAATCAAAGTCATTAATAACCCGGTTCAGGCGAGGCTCTATAAACCATTCATCGGCTGAATGGCCGCAGTTTTGTATCCGACTCCGAACAATAAAGCAGTGTTGCCGGATTGGCGGACTTTACGCCAAACCGGCGGATTTCGTCGGAGACTGGCGTGAACATTTTTGCAACTGGCGTGTGGCGTAAACGTGGCTGTTTTTCTTTTCATCTGGCGTATCTTTTGGCGTGATGGAAAAATTGACTATTTTTTCAACAAAAACTAAATGTTTTTCAGCAAAATCGACTGTTTTTACGTCGTTTTAATCGTCATGACCGAAGGCCGAACATTTTTTGGTTTCTGTCTTATCAACATAGAACCCCCCCAAAACTTGTCATTAAGTTTTTGTGAGGTGAAATTTTTCTAGCGTACCTATTTTTCAGAGGCCGCGGCTTATTTTTTTACATATATTACATTTACATTTTACGAAAATACGGTCTGCGGGAACCGGTAACTGAAATGGCCGAACACTTCAAGCGGATGACTGCTGACAAGCCGTCTCACCACCCCTGGAGCGGCATTCTATTTTAGTATCTATCGAATTTGTTGTTGTTTTGTATTTGGGTATGAGTTTATTAGTTCCTTCTTTTTTCTTTTCTTTTTCTGTACTCCGTCTCATGCTTTTGTGGCTGTTGTAGATGGGTTATAAATAAATACATACATACATACATACAACGATGTGCAATAAAGAGACTGACTACGCTACATTGTATTTCTCGTCAACTCCTGTGGCAAAAGTTGTCACAGCGACAACGTTGGACCCGGTGGCTCTACCATTTTCAACTGGATTAATTAAGATTTACTGATCTAGTACTACCAGGAAACCTAAGAACAGACGGTGTAGAAGGGGTAGGCTACCTGTGAACTCTCCCGAAGGCCGTGGCTGGCAAAGAAAATCCACATTTTCCAGCTTCTCCCGGATGGCATTGTCGACATTCCCAAGCTTTGATGACTTGCTTGAAATCGCTGATCTGTAAAAAGAAGAATTTCAGATGCCAAGAGATAAATAGTCACACAGCTGATTGCCACCGGATATATCACGCTGCATGGGAACTGAAGCTTTCGACATTCGGGAAAAACAGTTAAAATATACCAGCCTTTTACACTAATCTTCCAGAAACATCGCCCTTGCAATGCAAGTGCCGACTAAGCATGGGCACTGTTCTGTTCTGTTCTGTTCTGTTTTGTTTTTGCGGTACCTGTTTTCTGTTCTGTTTTTGCAAAAAAAAACAGAAACAGAAACAGAACAGGTTACCTGTTATTTTATTTACCTGTTCTGTTCTGTTCTGTTTTTTCGGATGCCTGTTTTCGCCTGTTTCTGTTTTTTTTTTTACCTGTTTTCCGTCTGTTTCTGTTTTTCTTTTTTTAAGCGGGAACTTCATTGAAAGTCGTAAGCTAGTAGTGGCGGCCACTCGAATATTTGTTTGATAGCATGCCGCATATGCGTGGCAAAATTAGGCTCTGGGGACTGGGGATAATCAACAGAGGGTAGTTTGGGTTAGATCAAACTAAATGAGTGTTCAGGTCAATCAGTTCGAAATCTGACCGACCAATGTGAACTTGTATGGCTTTCTACATCAAGCTTCCCAGGATTGCTAGGAACAATTTCAATAAAAGGTAAAATGACCTTTAAGGATCATAAATGTCTCTTCTATCTACGTGTTTTTTTTTTCTTCGAGAAATATTAATTCACTTAATTTTTCAGTCATCCCACACTGAAAAGAACACTGCATTTTTATTTGGCATGACTGCAGTTCGTTTCATCTAATTTGTTTTCTTGGGTTTTAAATAAAAATATTTGAAATGAAATTTATGTTATTTCCAAATTACACAGTTATCCCGGAATCTGTAACTGATGTATTACTATATTATAACATTTTCAGGTGACCGAGTTCCAATTTAGTATTTCCTGTTTTTGAATCAAGCCATCATTCATCGGGTTTTATCCACTTCAAGGCTGATTCAAGGGGGCATTAAGGCGACAAAACCGGTAACTACAACGTAGCTTAGGCTTACCGACGAAGCGTCCCCATGACAAAACGTCCCCTGGCGAAACGTCAAATATTGTTTCCTCAAGTCTGCCATTCCACAGTTAGGATGGGGAGGGCCGGAGTTCCCGTAAATCAAGTTTCATGCATAGCTCTGGAACTACTGATGATGTGCACATCTTAACCACAAATGCAGAAAATATTTTTTTTTACCAAAATGGTACACTTTCGTGATCCCTCATGATAGTTTTATCCTCAAAATTAATTAGTAGCCGCATTATGGTACGTATTGGAATCTGATAGTTCGCATATGTAATCCGTTGAATTGAGAAATATTATAACGAAAAGACATTTCTAAATATTCGACAGTGCAAAACGGATACGTCAGCTATAATTTATTACAGCTATGTTTCGGCTCTTCTTGGCGAGGGTCTTCTTCAGGCTCATGTCACATGAGTTACGGGATACTCCCCGCTGCAACTGACGTGCCCCGTGAATTGTTCTTTTCTATCTGTCTGTATTTGGTCGAAAGAGCTCGAGTATCGAAGACGCTCGAGAAAATAACATTTTTCAGTGACAAGTTTTAAATCCAGCATGAGTATTGTTTTTTATCTCCTATAATTGCTTGACTAGTAACAACCTTGCTTAGAACTGAGACGGGGAACTCTATTTGCTTGAAACAAACACGCAACTCGGATTGTTATAGGTAGTGTGGGAAAAACAGAAAACAGCTGTTTCCTGTTTTTAAAGAAAAACAGAACAGAAACAGAACATGTCAACTGTTTTCTACGACACCTGTTTCTGTTCTGTTCTTAAAATGCCCTGTTTTCTGTTCTTCTGTTTTTCGAAAAAAACAGAACAGTGCCCATGCTTAGTGCCGACCCTCTATATTTATTATTAAAATAAACAAACAGACTAATTCTATTATATTATTATTATTATCATTACTATTTTTATTATTATAGTGCCGGCAGACGATTAGGTTTTCACAGCCGGATTTTCTGCACTTTTGTCAGTAAAAACAAACTTTTTAATAGGAGAAAAGATGGACCAGGGGTGGCCTACACTGTAAAAAGTTTCTCCGAATAAGGATGCAGTATTTGCTACTGGGATTAAGCTTATCTCCACTGGGATAAAATTAATCCGAATTAGTGATAGTCTTATCTCAATAGAGATATGATTAATAGAGATAAGATTAATCCCAGTAGCAAATACTGCAAGATTTTTTTTTTAGATTTTTTTACCATTGCCCTCTCTGCAAAATGAGGCGAGAGACGAGGCGGAGAACTTGGCCCACTTCTTCCTGGAGTTCCAAGCGCGCTTAGGAGTTTGCGGGTAAAATTTGTTGATGGTCGGTTGGTGTTGCTCCACGGAATGCTGAAATCTACCAGCCGAACTTCCTCGTGAAAGTTTGCAAATATGTAATGAATAGTTGCGTTTTTTCAGATACCATAGTATCTGTTACCACGGTAACTGGATCTGCAATTAGTCGTTTTTGCAGTTACCGTGGTATCTGATATACGGTCCACTGCAAAAACGACTTTTGCCGAAATTGCACTTCTCGAAGTCATCCCAAAAGAAAAACTGATATCCAGTTACATCACTAAGTGCTGAACTTCTTTCTCACCAATTCGACAAAATTTGATGAAAGTGAGATGACTTTTCAAATACCACGACCCGATACCACGGTTGGACCGTGGTATCTGAATATCAGTTACCACGGTAACTGGCCAGATACCACGACAACTGCAAAAACGCCGTTTGACCGTGGTATCAGAAACCACGATACTGCAAAAAGGACTTTAGACCGTATATCACATACCATGATATCCGCAAAAACGCAACTAATGTGTACAGACTTGGAGCAGAAAGTTTAGTTCAGTATTTTTGTAAGACGTATTTCTGCGGTGATTCATCCCGACACTGAGAATCTGAATTTCAACAAAGCAATGGCAATGGCCAATGAAGCGAAGCTCCGGAAATTCGATTCAAGAACGTAAGGCAGAGCAAAATAACACTAGGGAGTAGCGCCAAGACCTATCCTGTCCATGCTTCGCAAACGGGCCATAGTCGTAGCGCCGCCCATTACGCTTCCGGAATTTAAAGCGAGACAAACTTCCGGGTTCATAAATTTCTGGTAAAGATAAGATGCGGTCTCCACACATCATGGAAACAAGGGAGGTTGTATCTTTTTTTTTGCTGTGTTCAAAATACGAAGTCACTGGAGCCAGCGCTGGTGCACGACCGACTGAGTTTCAGTAGGGACGTTCATTGTCGCTAGTGGTGCTAGTGTCGCATCAAGACCAGAGCAAAATAACACTAGGGAGTAGCGCCAAGACTTGAAAAAAGTGACACACACTCAAGTTTAATCTACCCGGGGAAGTTCTAAGCCGTTGGATCCAATTAAGGGCAAACTGCCTTCCAATTCAGAGCAGGCAGAATGTTTTTGAGAGAGGTAGTGTTGCTCCTGATGGGATGAGGTATGCTTGTCCACTTTGTGAGGAGGAGGAAGAAAATTTGGACCATTTTCTCCGCAGATGCCCGAAGCTTTCTGAGTTAAGAAAAATGTATCTAGAAGGTATAAATTTGTCACTTCCTGAAATTTTGACTAATATCAACCCTACCGTAATTACTAGATTAGGCGTGTATATAGATAAATGTTTAGAGTTAAGAAGTTTTGTTGTTGTTTTTTTGTGTATATGGCCCTTGGGCTTTTGAAATACACTTACCTATCTATCTAATAGCAGCGACACTAGCACCACTAGCGACAGTGAACGTCCCTACTGAAACTTAATCAGTCGTGCACCAGCGCTGGCTCCAATAGCTTCATGTCCTGAACAATACAAAAAAAAGATACAACCTGCCCTGTTTCCTCGATGTGTGCAGATCGCATCTTCGTTTTACTAGAAATATCTGTATCCGCAACTTTGTCTCACTTTAAATTCCGCGAGCGTTGTGGGCGGCGCTATGAGTATGGCCCGTTTGCAAAGCAAGGAAAGCATAGGTCTTGGCGCTAATCCTTGTGCAGAGCAAACTAACTCTAGAGAGTACCGCGCAAACTTTGGAAAAGTGACACAGAGTCAATCGCAGCGGCACTAGCTCCGCTAGCGGGACTGAACGTCCCTACTAAAACTCAATCATTCTTGCACCAGTGCTGGCTTCAATAACTTCAAATTCTGAACACAGCAAAAAAAAAGATACAACCTCCCATGTTTCTTCGATGTGTGCAGACCGCATCTTAGCTTTACGGGAAATTTCTAAGCCCGCAAGTTTGTCTCGCTTTAAATGCCCCAAGTGTGGTGGGCGACACTACAAGTATGGCCCGATTGCGAAGCATAGAAAGCATAGGTCTTGGCGTTACTCCTTAGTGTTATTTTGCTCTGTCCTTGTGTTATTTTGCTCTGATCAAGACCTATGCTTTCCATGCTTTGCAAACGGACACTTGCGGCATTTAAACCGAGACAACTTGAGTGTTTAGAAATTTCTAGTAAAGCCAAGATGAGGTCTGCACCCATGGAGGAAAAAGTGAAGGTTTCATCTTTTTTTTGCTGTGTTCACAATATGAAGTTATTGGAGCCAGCGCTGGTTCACGACTGATTGAGTTTCAGTAGGGACGTTGAATATCGCTAAGTGGTGCTATAATGTCGCTGCTATTCGAGTGTGTGTAACTTTTTGCAAGTCTTGGCGCTACTCCCTAGTGTTATTTTGCTCTGCTGTAAGGTCACTTCTGAAGAAAGACCGCCATGTCATGTGATGTAGGTCCAAGTATACAAGTACAAGTACAGAGAGGTAGGCCAGGCTACCACAAACCCGATGAAAAATCATCTCAAAAATAGTTGTATGAAGTTGTACGAAAAATTAACATACAGTACGAGCTGATGCTACTACGTGCTTCTATGTCAAGGCTACCGTTTTACTGCATTCTACTGCATGCTACTATTAGCAAGACTGGATGCTACTATAGCAAGACAGGATGCTATAGCACCCACTATAGTGGATACTACTGCTTAACATTGTCCCAGTTGAGGCACATGACATGATAGTATTCTTTACTATTACATATCATTACATGCAACTTTTTCGTACATATATCATACAACTACGCAGGCTACAAATTTTTCACCGGGATCCGAAAGAAAAAGTCAATTCGACGAAATTCGATGATCTGAATAGCGGATATGAACTTCAAGCTGGATGACTACGCTGTCGTGTATCAGCTATATGTTCGGGCAAACCTTAAAGAGGATTTTCCATCCCGTGCATTGCGAATTCTCCTCTCTGCCGGGCTCTGGAGCCTTTTGTTTTGTGATTAAAAGAAACTAAAACCTGAAAACCTTCAATTGGTCTTTGAACTTACCTGGCAATGCTGGCAGCCGTCACTTTCACTTTCTTGATAAAGAAACGTTCGCCGTGCTCTTTGAACTGCTCCTGAAAGGAAAAACGAAAAATTATTTTCATTCTTTACGAGAGGAGATAATAAATTTTACGAAGCACAAACTGTATACCTGTCTGTAAAAGCAGGGTGTATTTAACTGCACTCTTTAGTTTTTATATCTGTTTTTTTTTTTTTTACATAAGTTTACTTGACTGCGCTATACGAACGTAAGAGTTGTGGTTTAAAGGACCCCTCTTGCTTATTCTGCTTTTTATAATATATCTAGCTCCCATACAGAATTATAAGCTTCTAAAATCCCCACCTTTCTCTAATGTTTCGTTTTGTGCCTACGAAATTTTAGCGCTTTTTTGGCCTTGCCGAGTTTTGCCCGTCACACAACGAAACGTTTGCCGGAATCATCAACGCCTGCTGACAACTCTTTCACACATAAGGATCTGAGAAGCTTTTGTTTATTACTTCTTTTATTTGCTTAATTTTCATACTTTTTAACCACGGCACGATCAGTTTTCACATTTTTTGCGACCAGCCGCCGCGTCGGAGAGCAGGAAGGCTGGACGTAGTCGACAGGCGCTAACAAGAAAATCGCTAATTTCAGGTGGAAAGTAAGGGTATTTTCGAAAATGTTTCTTTTGATCCATTTCATAGGGAAAATAATATTTCTAGTAAGAGTTGTGCTTTAAGGATCCCATATTCACCGTCTGCCAAGGTTTATAAGTCTATAGTTGTCAACTAAATCCAAAAAAACAACTCGCCAGGCCCTTGGATTTGAAGGGTCGACGACTCTCCCGGAATGGTGTACACGTCCCGAAGGAATAATCCGGAATGGTCAGGATTATTCCGTTATTCCGGAATGGTGTACATAAAAAATTAGAGTCGGGTGAAATAAATGCGGACTAAACAAAAGTTGGTGAATTACCAAACTCGATAAAGAATGGGAGGATATGGAATGGTTAGGAATAATCCGGAATGGCCAGGAATAATCCGAAATGGTCAGGATTATTCCATTATTTCGGAATGGTGTAGGCTACATCAAAAATGAGAGTCGTCGACCCCTCGCTTGGATTCCACTTTTGTTTCCTTTGCAATATAGAAAAAATACCCTTGGCCTACATGTCCAACGCGGCTGCTTTAAGACATGTACTTTGTGCATCAACAATCCTGTCGAATTTGTGATATTTCTGCTGTCTGTCGTCATATTTAAAATTTTCAAAATATCTTTGCGGTTCCCCATTTCTTTTAGTTTCCGACGTTAACTCACTTTTAATCCTAAAAAAAACGTAAAGGCTACCCATTCTTCCAGAGGTGAATCAGTTGAGATGTTGACAACCATAAATTAGTGGTTCAAATCTTGTGTATTTTAGTCTCCTTTCATAGTATTAAACACTTGATGAATGGATAAAACAATTAGGGTTTATATATTATATTACTCCTCAGTATTGAGGGATAAAAACAAATAAAGAAATACATTTCAGCTGACGTATCCGTTTGTCAAATATGGTTCACAGTCAGCTTGGGCTGAAGGAATATTTCTGTTTACATAAGTTTTGATTTACGTCAGACCGTCAGAGTCAGAATTCTTCAACCTCTCAGATTACTTTACTTTCTTTCATAGGTATTAATGTCGCCAAGACATGGATTTTCCCACATGCCGAAGAAACTTGATTTCACTTTGCTGACTGCAAATCACGTTCGGTAATGCTAAACGAATTAGTCATTGGAGAAATGTCAGAATGTCGTCGGAATATGACCTCACCTTTCCGAAAGATCAGGTGGTCTTTCCTAAACCAAGCGATGAGCTGTTTGAATCAGTGTTGCCACTCGCCGCAGAATCCTGCGATTTGTCACAGATGTTTGCTTCTTCGACAAATTTAAGCGAACTAGAATTCTGCGACCGGTTCCTTCCCAGTAAATAAAAAAAATAGCAAAATTTTGAGGCATATAATAATGAAGATGACAAAGCGAGGCTTCTCGTTAATAGTTGGTAAAAGGACCCAGTTTCGTAGGTGTCAGAATGTCAAAAACCCATCGATATTGTTATTATATTAATATGATGTTGGGCTGGGACTTCGGCGTGCCTTAGGATAACCCCCAGACCAATACCACCAGTTAACGGAAGCTACAGGATCGACTTACAAGTAGTTAACCGAAAGACAAAAATGTTGCTTTGCTTCTCAGCCGGGATTTGAACCCAGGACCCTCTGCTTACAAGGCAGACGCTATACCAATTGAGCTACCGAGGGGCTTGTGAACATAGTTGCAAACCACTACAATAGTCAGATAGAAGCCGGCCTTAGGAACAGTGATCCTATGAAAAATGATATCTTCCGTTTTATTCGGTTTTCACTGGTATGTCTACGTGGCGCCGACACTGGAGTCCTAGACTTCTAAATAACAAGAGCTGGAAGCTCATATGGCACTTGCAGGCTGGGTCAGAGGATGAAAGTAGGAATTCGTCAATTAATCAAAAGTCTTGAAGCAAATATGATGATGAGCTCATCGGACGCATGAAAATGTATATTTTACTCAAAAGAATTGTTTGTACTTTAAGGAATTTAGTTGTAAGCAAAACGCTTGAAGCAAAAATGATCATGGGCTCATAGGGATCACGAAAACGTAAATTTTGCTTAAAAGTACTTTTATACTTTGCGGTTAGGATTAGTACTTCAAGGGATGGTCGGATCTGGAAACTGACAATTTCCAAGCCAATCTTGTCAAGTGTATAATTTCCAAGCCAAGTTTCATCGTCGTAGCACATCTGGAAGTACCTTGATTCGCGATCACCGGAATTCCGGCCCCCCTCCAACTCCCCCACAGTGCCCAAACCCGGTCCGGTTCTGTCACTGATGTATCTAAGGCTTGTGCTTGTTCTTCCAACCAAGTTTCCCAATCGCTCTACTCTAAGCGTGTCACAAACATTCCTGTTCTCCCCTCCACCTCCCCCCCAACATTCATCGGATTACATCCGGACTTTAAATAGGGCATTTGAGACATATGTGGTCTTTACAAATATCAAGTTTCATTAAGATCCGACCATCGGTTCAAAATTATACATACCGCAAGATTCAGGATTCTCCCTTTCTCCACTCCTCCACGGTGGTCGGATCAGGGAGCTGACTATTTTTAAGCCAATCATATCAACTCTCTAATGTTCAAGCCAGGTTTCATCGTCCTAGCACGTCTGGAAGTACCTTAACTTGCGATCACCGGAATTCCGGACAACCCTAACTCCCCCACAATGCCCGAATCCGGTCCGGTTCTATCACCGATGTACATAGGATTTGTGGTTGTTCTTCCCACCAAGTTTCATTCTGATCGCTCCACTCCAAGTGTGTCACAAGGTTTCCAGTTCCCCCCCGCCCCCCCCCCCCCCCCCCCTACCTTCATCGGATCCGGTCCGGACTTGAAACGGGATATCCGAGACATGTGGTCTATCTGCACATCAGGTTGCATTATGATTCGATCACCCGTTCGGAAGTTATACATACCTCAATATTCCAAATTCCCCCTCCCTCCACTCCCCCCATAATGGTCGGATCGGGAAGTTGACTATTTCCATGTTAATCTGGTCATGTCCCTCATTTGCACGCCAAGTTTCATTGTCCTAGCCCACTCGAAAGTAACTTAACTCCGTATCACCGGAACTTCGGAACCCCCTCCAACTCCTCCCACAGTGCTCGAATTCGGTCCGCTTCTGGCAATGATGTACCTAGGGCTAGTGCTTATTTCTCCCACCAAGTTTCATCCCGGTCACTCCACTCTAAGCGTGTCACATGATATCCAGTTCCCCCCTGCGACCCCCCTCACATTCGTCGGATTTGGTCCGGACTTGAAATGGGTACAATTCATGACGTCTCTCCAAATATCAGGTTTCATTAAAATGGGACAATTCATGACGTCTCTCCAAATATCAGGTTTCATTAAGATCCGATCACCCGTTCGAAAGTTGTGCATGACATAAAATTCCGGATTCCGGATCCCCTCCCTCCCCCCACAATGGTCGGATCGTGCAAGTGACTATTTCCAAGCTAGTTGGGTCGGGTCCCTAATAAGCACATTTCTAGCACATCTGGAAGTACCCTAACTCGCAAACACCGGACCGACCGACCGACAGACCAACGGAAAAGTGATCGGTATATAGCACTCGGCCGGAAGGCAAGTGCAATAAAAATTGAGAAATTTTTAACGCTTCAAGTCCCTTGTATAAAGCGCCATCTATGTGTTACATCTTACAGGATCGACTCACCGTAACAAGAACTGTATCAGCTTCCCGCAAAAAGCATTTCTGATGTGTGCAGAGCAAGTACCACCGCTTGTACCAATGAAAGATCAGACGTAAGATCCCACCAGTAAGAATTATGAAGAGCCAGACGAGTAGTAATCTCCATTTTGACAGGCGATAGCCAGTGATTTCCTGCAAGAAGAAGAAGAATATCACCGTAAGCATGCTCCAGATCATTTAACTGAAAAGCCAACTCAGTTGTGTGTCATTTAATTGGATACACTGAATTATTTGGATTCTGCAAAGGGATTTTTTGATTTTCCACTATCTGCTCTAGTTATGAGGCTCAGAATACCTCCAGCCGTCCCCACAGCGTAAATTCTACTATGATGCCGGAAATTTTGTTCTCAACACAAATGCGGCTTTTCAGTGGGCAGTGGTCAGATTAGTGAAGATTGCTTAGTGCCTGAACAAAAAAAATGATAAATCTTTCTCGTAAGGCATACAGCAAAAATACAAGTGCATAGAGGCACCACAAATCACACGGAAATTCCACTATTTGAAAATCGATTAGTCGTGAATAGCGGAACAACGAAGTAACTCATTTTCAGCGGGTCTTCAAGCCAATTTAAGTGAATAAGTGATGGGTAACTAGATTGTCCTATCCTAGCCCTTTTCGGTTAAACTTTAAGAGCAGACGGCAAAGACCATGATCTTTACTTATCGGCGACAATACGTTTCATAACTGTTTGAAAAGAAACTGTCGTCCTTATACTGCTACTGTATTTTAATTCCTTCATCCCTTAATGCCCGGACCACATTCAGTCACACCTGTACGTAATTTGGTTCGTTCATTTGGTTATTACCTTCTCTTTCCGTTTCATCCTGGTCACACTTGGGACGCATATTTTCAAGATATGTTACCACCATCATCACTCAAGGGTGAACAAAACTTGCAAAAGTCACCGACTGAGGTCTGTGATTGGTCCAAAGTTACGTTTCAAAATGGCGGAGATGGATTTTTCCATCTCGACTGTTTTACGTTTTCAGCGTCTTTTCTTCACAGTTTCGACCGTCAAACGGTCTTATTACCGGCGTTACTATCAGGTGTGACTATACTGGGGCCCGGGCATAATTCAGTCATTTGATTGAATTTTGATTTGAGACATTTGATTGGAAACGTCACCAAGACGTTTAAGTTAGTATTGTGTTTCTTCTAACTCTATGACTGATTTTTACCGTTTATCAAGATCGGATTCTTTCGAGAGCTTCTCGGCTTTGTTATTTTTCGCCAAGCGGATCGGCTCGGAAAATCAGTATGCAAACTTTCAAGTTTGAGTTATGAAGTTAAGCAGACTGAAAATCAATTGAGCTTATACTATGTACATAGTCGGTACTACATATAACAACTTGGGCAAACCCGAGCTGCTGTGTAACACTGGATGCTTCTAGTAACGGTTCGCGACTACATCGACCAAACCTCATTCCCGACTGAACTGTCAATCCCAGGATTCCCATCAATTGAAAACCAAAACGTTCAAAAACGGGATTCCTATAGAACCACTCAAATTGGCCTTGATTTACTCCGAATTTAAACTGAGTTGTGAAATCATAACAAAAATAGATATGCTACGGGAAAAAAAACTAGCTATATTTCGGGATTAGCTATAGGACGGATCGCTACTAGTGCTATATACCCACGTCCTATATCTGTCCACATTCTGGAAATTATTCTCGCCTTGCTTAGTTAAGAAATTCTTAAAACGACCGGATACCCATGGTTACCCATACTTTGTGCCCAATGAATGGTTGGTGCTTTGTCATTCATAGAATTGCGAAATTTTGACGAAGATCGTTATTTGTCTTATCTCTCTATTTTTGCAGATCGTTACTTGTATTATCTCTCTATTTTTCTTTTATGAAATTTTTGTTTTGTTTGAATGTAACATGTTATAAGGGAAATACATACATCCAAAGAATAAGCTTGCAACATAGCTTGCAACGAAGCTTCCATCGAAGCATGGAGTTTCGACGAAGCTCCAACTGACCAGCTGCAAACGACGCGAGCGGCACAGTTTTTTCTCTGTAAGGAGTGTACCACTCTGGAACAGCTTTTCCGAAAAAACTGTCAACGCTGCTACTTTGGATGGCTTCAAGAAAGGCGTGGACGAGGACTGGAGAAATGCTGAATGTCAGCTGCACTGGGATGCCAGTGAGCCGATGTGACAACGACTTCTACCAACTTAGGAATGTCGGCTACACTGGAGTGGCAGTGAGCGATGTATCAACAACCAAACCAAGCCGCCAACCAGCGAGAGACTCTACAGGAGGTAATTTAAGGTAATTTAAGGTAATAGGGTTTTAAAAATAATAAAAGCAGGATTTGCACTCACCGCTGTTTCTTCATCTAGAAACACCCTGGCTGAACATGAGTCACGTTCAACTTTCCCCTCGACGCCATCTGGAATAAAACATAAATGGAAAGCAGGAATCATTATGCAACAAAATGGAAAGGCTATGAGATCCGACTGTTCGAAGTTTTAGACTCCCACCAGTTTTGTCACAGTAGCTTAGCCTACTGAAAGCAAAACTTGTGTATTTTTCGGAAAATGGCGTAAACACTTGTGCAACTGGCGTGTGGCATAAGAATTGCCTATTTTTCTTTTCAACTGGTTTATTTTTTGCGTGATGTGATTTTTTCGGAAGAATACAATGTAATCGTCAACAACACTTGCAAACACACTAAAAAGACAATAGCTCCTGTTTCGTCTATGCTAACGAATGTATGGAGCTTAACCCATAATTCAAACGACTCAAAATACCCACTATAATTGCCCACGACTAATAATGACAGCTACTCAGAAAGCCCACGGTTCAAACTGCCCACGATTGAATTACTTGGGGTGTTCATTCCGTAGTAAATATATCATAGTTACGCAATGAACTGCACATGTAGTATGACCAAAGTCTCCACACAGCAAGCTCAAAATATGCAAACCTACGGTATCTGACTGTTATCTTCCTGGCAGACACACGGACGGACGGACTTTTCGGACGGACGTTTCGGGATCTCAAAATGCAACACGAATTCTGATCTTGATTTTTAAATACGTTTTACTCACTGCCGAATTCTGAAAAGACAATCGCCCAAACAGCGATTTTACTGTTATTTTCAATTAAGGAACAATTCTTGCCTTCTGAAGAATAAAATAGAATAGAATAGTGATTTATTCGCTCACACTTTCACGGTAACAAAACCAAAATTGGTGAGTACTGTCATGCACAAATTCGTCAACATAACATATACATTTAAAAATACGTACAATGGTCAAAGGCTATTTAAAATATCCACAATCTTTGGTATAAAACTATTTTGGTAACGGCTGTGTTTGGCCGCTACTGGTTGGAATATCGGGACCTTCGTAGAGACCGCTCGCTCTCGCCTTTCCCTAACATTGTTGTATGGGGGAGGGAGAAACCCATTGTAGATGGGGTGCGAAATAAGTTTTTTACCGATCTCGAGGCATAGGTTCAGTCTCCGTTTCTCCAAGGTATCAATTTTGTACGTGCTTAGAAGAAGGGAGTAGGGTACTTTTGGGCCTTTATGGATAATATGGAGAGCACGTTTTTGTATTCTTTCAATACGAGAGTTTTGATCTGCAGTTAGGCTAAAATGCCACACCGCGCATGCATACTCCATTAATGGTCTTATGAAAGAAGTATAAATCCTGAGGATGTGAAGACTTGGGACATTATGCTTTGATAAAAGCTTCAACATGTACAGGCTTGAGTTTGCCTTACGGAGTATTTCTGCTGTATTATCTTCCCCGTCTAAAGTTTCAGTGATAACTACTCCAAGAAGTTTTAGTTTTTTTACAGCCAAATTCTCAATGAGCTTTGGCTCAAATTGCGGGGGTGATTTTAAAAAAGAAATAGTTAAAACAGCGCTTTTTTCTTGGTTAACTTGCATATCGGACACAGACGCTTCATTTTGTATGTCTTCAATGATTGCTGCTGCGGAACTTTTAATATGACGGTAGCATACTTCAGTAATACTCAAATCGTCAACATACTTCCACCGATCCGGCATATCCTGTGCAATTTCATTAATCATAACCAAGAATAGCAGAGGTCCTAAAAGAGTATCTTGAGGTACGCCACAAAAAATGGGAACCGGGTCAGAAAAAACACTTTTGTATTTAGTCATTTGTTGTCTTTCGTAAAGAAAACTTGCAATTATTCTAATTATATGAGGGCTTACATTGAATTGACTAGAAAGTTTACCAATTAAAATCGTATGGTTAATGAGATCGAAACCTTTACGAAAATCAATTGCTATCAAATTTATCCATTTTCCTGGTTCTTCAAGATTTTTCAGAATAAAGTCAATTAGTTGTATTAGGTAATGGGAGGTAGAGGATTTAGGTATGTTACCGAATTGACGTGGATCTATTTTTGACAAAATCTCATTTTTCAGCCACGTTGCAACGAAACTTTCGTATATTTTGCTAAACACGGGTGTTAAGGTGATTGGTCGAACCCCGTTGAAGTCGGTTTTGCAATCTTTCTTGGGGATTGGAGTAATATATCCAACTTTCCAAATTTTTGGGTACGAACCAGATTTAGTAATAAGGTTAAGAACCTCTGTTAGCGGCGCTGTAAGTAAGTTAGATAACACAAGGATGCGCAGTTTCAACAGACAAGACTTGGGATGTAATCTGTTGTGATTTTGAAAACGTTATGCATTAAAAGTTATGCATAACAAGCATTACCACGGAGAGCCGAAAAATCATCATCTGACTTTTTTGTTTGTCGTCATGATATCGGAAAAGTCAGCAGGTTGCAAGAGAGGTTGTTGCAAGAGAAGGAGAAGTTGAAGGAGAGTTTCGTTATACTCAGAACGCGCTTTTCCAGTCCAGCAAGGTCTCTCAGTTTTTCTCCATGTCGACTACGGAAATGTTAAGGCGAAAAAGGAAGGTTTCCAGAAAGAACGACGCAGTGAAATGTGCCATCTCATTAAAATTTAATTTGCAGAAGAGAATATCTGAAAGTCGTTAGACTGGCCATCAGCTTCACTGAAATAGTATCCAATAATATCTGAATTATCACGTACCCTAAAGGATCCTAACCTTGAAAAGGACATATGACCTCATGAATGACAGGTGGTGAATACTGGTGAAACAAAAGAACTTGACACAAATTTAAATGTCATATGCGCGACTTCCTGACACGTGTTTGTGACAAAGACCTGTGTATGGTCATAAATTAATGGATGCCCATGCTAGTCGAAGTAGGCGTTGCGAAAGGACTCGTTAGTTGCAGTTAGGTCGTTTCCAAATAAGGTCACTTGGAGACCGTGGGATAATGCGGGGCTTGTTTAATTAATTATTTAATTAAACTGAAATTATTTTTTCTTGTTTCATTGTAGCCTATGTCTTTATGCTATTTGTGACGGGTGGAGAAAGACATCATCCTCAACCATAAAAAAATCTTGAACCAGGTACCTGATTCATGGTGACCCTTTAGGCCTTCCGGACAGGCTGACCCTACCTGATTTGATAAATTACGGTTAAAATAATCATCCTCATTTTCGGGCGTCAACAGTCTTTCAAGGGCTGTTCACGCTTATGTTGTAGAATGAACAATAAGTTGCCGGAGTGTAGGCTAATCCTTATTCTGCGCTCCCGTTCAGTTAGCCTACGTGCCAAATGCTTGATGACTATTGATGACTGATGATTATTATTATTATATTGTAGTTGTCAAAATACCATTCGGAGGACGAATTAGCCGAATAAGATGATGATGATGATATTTGTGACCCGTCAAAATAAGCACGAAAACGGAGTAAAATAATAAAGAAAAAATAAGAACAGGAAAGAAGAACACGACAGAGAAATAACTTACACAAAACACAAAAGAACATTTCAGATAAGACTTAGGTTTTAACTAAATCAATAGGATTTTCCAGTCACGATCAGTATTTTAGCTTTGAGGCTAAAGCTTCGTTTTCCAGAGTTGTTTCGGCGCCAGTTCCGGAAAACGAATCGAACTGTTCCGGAAAGCGAATCCACAACGTGAGCGGAAAATGATCTTAGAAAGTTGTATAACCACTTTTCGAGAATACTCTTGATCAGGGGCGTCGCGTATGGGGGGGGCCTTCCCCCCATTTTGTCGGCCAGTCGGTAAAAAATATCCGAGTCGCCGCGGAGCGCCGCTATTTTTCGTAGAAACAGTTGAATTTTTCTTCAAAACAGTCGTTTTTTCTTCAAAACAGTCGGTTTATCGTAAAAATAGTCGATTTTTCTTAAAAACGGTCGTTTTTTCTTATAAAAAGTATTATACCTTGCCCCACCCCAAACATTTTGGCTGGTTATCGCCTCTGCTCTTGATGATTAACTCTACGTGTTGATGAAGAATCGCCGCGTACCTAGCGGAAGAGCCGGAAGCGTCACCACAGCTGTCTCCAATGAACGCCGTTTATTGGTTGACACAGGATATGAGCCATCGTTCAGACGACGTTTCTCGTTTTCGTTTCGTTTTCGTTTCGACGGCAATTTCTTGGATTCGCTTTAAGAAAAGCAAAGCGAGAATCCGCCGAGCGCAAGAACAAACGGAAAGTCGTTGCGCCTAAACAACTTCTCGCTGACCTGCCAAGTCACTCGCGGAAACTAGCGGAGTGCGACTAGTGCGAGAACAGCTCTGGAAAGCGAAGCGAGTTTTAGCCGAAGTCGCAAAAACAGCCGTCGCGCCTGCGGAGCTTTCCATACCACAAGAATCGCCCTTTGCTCTCCGGAAAGCAAATCCGTTAAAGAATCGCCCAACTGTCGACCGATACCTTTGTCTCGTGAAAATTTGCCAAACGATAGGTAGCCAACAGGATTTTTACATAAACGAGTATTATTCACTTACCAGTTACGTGGAGATTTTTTTCTTTTATCATCGCACTCGGAATCCAATTTTTCACATCTTATCACTCCATAGCTTCTGGGAATGCAGTACTATCTTCTCCTCACTATATTACAATGCATCGAGACGTTTTGATAAAAATCTGTGTTTACACAAGCGTATGTTCCCGAACCACAGTAGAGGCACGTCCAACCAAGAAACTGACTCTCACTCCACTTTTATTGTCAAATAAAAACACAGTTCTGTTTGAATAATGAGGGAACTACATTCGCATATTTACACGGAGGCACCTCGCGTCCAACCAAGAAACTGACTCTCACTCCACTTTTATTGTCAAATAAAAACACAGTTCTGTTTGAATAATGAGGGAACTACATTCGCATATTTACACGGAGGCACCTCGCGCGGGCAGGATTTTAACTTCACGCACACGCTTCAAGAGATTCCGCTTTGATAAAACACCACTACTGTGAGTTACAAATTCATTTGTTTATTGTACTGAAACGAAGGTCAATCGACCATAGTAGTTAATAGGCACACGAAATGTGCATACGTAGCAAGTCAAGGATCAACAGAAGCGTGGGAAAACTGGAGATGAAAAGGTGGATGGCAAAAGAAAGAAAGGGTGAAAGACTAAGCTTTCCAACCAGCAGAGATTCTGACATATCCAGTAATTTTGGTGTAAAAAGGCTGACTGCAAGCCTTGACTGCAAGCCTTGCTAAAGCGAAATTCGAAGTAAGGACATTTATTTGCGCTTTCGGGTAATTATGATCGTTTCGAACTTTTAGGGTTCTGGGGGTTCCAATTTTTGCTGCCCCCACGTCAGATAATGAAGAAAAGAATTAGATAGTCACTGACAAATATCCTTATACAATTTTTTTTTTTGAATTTTATAATATAGCCTTACCTGTAGGCACCTGTAGCCGTAATTTAACTGATTTTTTTATTACGTAAAAAAAGAAAGAAAATCACATTTGGTACTTTTTGTGGCTATAGGCTACTCCTCCATCCCTCAGTGACGTTCATTTTAATCTATTTTTACCCACTTTTAACTATTTACGTCACTTAACTTTTGAAAATAAACCCATATTGTATTTACTATTCTCCCCCATATTGTATTTACTATATATTCATGATCCCAAAGGGCCCATGATCATGTTTGCGTCAAGGGTTTTGCTTACAAGTGAATTCCTTAAAGTACAAACAATAATTTTGAGGAAAATATACATTTTCATGATCCCAATGAGCTTATCATCACTTGTGCTCTAAGAGTGTTAGTTACAGATGGATCTCTAGCGCCCTTAAAATACGCATCATTAGGCTACAGCCAAATACAAAAATAAAATAGTTTTTACGAACTCTCGTGATTAAATTACAAATTCTCGTGATTTTCAAGGACCCATGATAATTTTTATCTCAAGAGGTTTGCTTACAAATTATCTCAACAAACCCACGAATTGACGAATATCTACTTTCATTCTCTGACCCAGCCTTGCAAGTGCCATATGAGCTTCCAGCTCTTGTTCAATAAGTTCTGATTTTGACATATACCAACGAAAATTTGGTAAATATACCAGCCCAAGCTGACTGCGAATCAAGCTGAATTCAGCTGATGTATCCCTCTAGCACTGTCAATTATCAAAATTTGGTCTCTAGAAACTCCTATCGCAGAAAAAAATCGATTTTATTTACGTTTTTCAGATAATGAAGATCCTGGAGGTTCCAATTTTTGCTGCCCTGACGTTAGATGACGACCGAGGGTCTTCGTAGTTTGTCCCTATTACGAGACACGACTCACTGTGTTAGCAGGCACCTCCGATGCTGGATGTAGCGATGCCCCATTTCTACAGAACCATTTTGGGCCGTAAACTGGAACATAATAATTTTCCCCAGTTCAGATGACCCGGATCGAGGTCAGATTACTACCGGAATACCAATGATAGTCAAAAATTACAAGCTATTCTGATTTAACAGGTTCTTCATTTATGCATAACCTTGTAAATTCTATCAGTTTTCACTCTCGGATTTCAGGGTTCTACCCGTTCTGATCTATCAAACTTACGGATTATCCGTAAAAAAAAATTGAGTTCAAAAACTAATTCAGCAAGCCTTCTTAGCGCTATCTCGAATCTCTAATCGATTTAAGAAAAATAAACTTTTATTCTGCCAAATTTCGGGTTTTGACCGAATTCCAAATGAACTACTTGTCCAACAAGAAAATTAAGTTTCCTATACCAGATCTCTAATCGACTTCAGAAGAAAACTGTGTATACTACCAAACGTAATTCCAAGTGAAATGATCGTCCAAAAATAAATCAAAGTTCAGATATGGATTCAGCATGTCCCTTTACCCCTAAAACGACTATCTCACTAGCATGAAAAACAAAACATTTTGTTAACCGCTTTATCTGACCCCCACCCCTATAGGGCTACCGAGCCTATCTACGAGCATGACCAGTACTTCGACCTATTGGATCCTCATACCAAGTTTGAACAAAACATCTCAGCCCTTCAAGAGTTATCGTGCTAATAGACGGACAGACGGACAACTATACGAAGTCAGAGGTATCCAACGATTTTTTTTCTTCTGCTCTTTAACTTATGGATATATTTCTATCTCATTTTGACAAGTTAAATACTGATCCACAGAGCGTCAAACTTGAACCAATCCGCTTCGAACTTTCACCTAGCTTCACCTTCTAGATTCGCACACGTCCGCGGCTTCAGCACAGTCAAGAAAAACCTTCCGGATTTTGGTGATAACTATAGAGTTAAGTCATATTTTCTAAAACATTTCCAGATGTCCCCTTTTTGCGTCTTTTTTTGCTCCCCAACCACAATTACTTTCTACTTCTCTTACCACATCCATCTCCAGGCCGCAGGAGCGACTCCTCACTGTCTGGCTCCTCCTCCAGGGCGGGGCCAAAAAAACCTGTCACTACACTGTCAGAAGTTTCATAACAGATCGCGCATAACACTTTCAAGAATAACACCTTTTCACTTAGAAATAAAGTGTTATGACCAGTTAAGTTTACACTATTTCGTGCCTAGACCTCCAACAATACCTTCAATTGGTAAAAATACTACACTGTCAGAAGTTACATAACGACAACAGAAGGATGCCCGGTTCAACAGATAACACTTTGGGATGTTATCTGTTATGTTTCTTTCGTTCCCGTTAGTATCTTTACCAATTGAAGGTGTTGTTGGAGATTTAGGCACGAAACAGTTTAAACTTAACTGGTCATAACACTTTATTTCTAAGTGAAAAGGTGTTATTCTTGAAAGTGTTATGCGCTATCTGTTATGAAACTTCTGACAGCGTAGTCATCACTTGACTCCTCCCCCAGGGGAGCCAACTCATATCCAGCAGCCAATCTGGACGTCGTTCAGATCTGTTGTCTCTTTGACCTTCCACATTCAGAAATCGGGGGTTCCAAGCCCGGAATTCCAGAAGCTTTTGGTCTGGCTTCATCTGCCGGATTCACCTCAACGAAAACGGATATCTAGAATCCGGAAGGAAATCTGGACGGCGAAACCTGGCTGTAAGGCGAATTGCATAAACAGAGCAGGTATGTAAGAAGAAGAGGGATCCGATGGTCTACTACACAGCAGTAGTGTTTGGTCTTAATGAAGAGCAAAGCCGGGTTCGATTCATCAACAATTATCTAATACTGTTGTATAAATAACAAATCATAGAGTGTGATATCGCTGATGTCGTGTATCATATCGTTGATTCCCGACAGAATTCGTGTGTCGTTTTCCGATTTCTTTCGAAATTATACGCGCGAAAATTAGAACTACTAATGTGCTGTCCTTCAAGTTCGCTCTATGAAAAAGAAATTTTCATCTACAACGACGTCATTAATCGTGACGAAAACGACTATATACAATTTCAGATAACGTCGATGAATATTCCTTCAGCCCAAGCTGACTGCGAACCATATTTGACAGTGCAAAACGGATAAGTCAGATGAATTTTATTAGAGCTATATTTTGGCCCTTCTTGGCAAGGGTCCTCTCCAGGCTCAAGCCGCTCAAAAAGGAAAAAGAGCTTGTGGAAAAACCAAAAGTTCACAAGTTTTTTCCATAATTTCATTTTCCAGTGTGAGCGGCTTGAGACTGAAGAGGACCCTTGCCATAAGAAGGGCCGAATTTAAGTTCTAATAAAATTCAAATGACGTATCCGTTTTCCACTGTCAAATAACGTAGATGGATGACTGTAGGTGAATCGAACGCGACTCAAGTACTAAGCACTGTGCTTAGCCTATGGGGTAATGACGCGATTCTGTCAAAATAGGTCTTTACTTTTACAGAAGCTTCAATAGGCTACTCAAACGATGAACTGCACATCTTGCGCAGCAACTATCTGCCAAAGTTGTAACTCGAGTCGCTTAGTCCTATTATCACCTGATTTGTACTTTCAGCTGGTCTTCTGCTGCCTTTTCAAGCTCCTTGTGAACTTCGTTCACCTCTGACTGTGTTAGCGTTTTCTCCATATGGCGATAAACAATGCGATATGTCCGGCTGTGAAGATTTTTCTTTGGGTGGAAAAACTTGTCAACAAGAGAAACCTAAAAAAAAAATCGCTATTTGGGGATAACAGAGCAATGGACTAACGCTTTGTCACCGGGGTTCAGGCCTTTTTAAATCAGTTCGGTGAACATTTAACAAGACAGAATGGAAAGTTGTTACAGCGTTTAGGGAAGTGGCGTAGCAAAGAACTGTGTAATATAGGGCAGCTTGAAACGTAACCACATTCCGAATAAATAGTTACCTAATTATGCACCGTCACAGATGACTAGAATGGAATTACTCAAAAATTATCTAAAAATAGATTCTATTTAAAATACTTTGGGCGACTAGACTTGCGTATTCCGATTAGATATCTTGTATACGAACAGCTTTAAACCAGTTGCCCAGTACCCCAAAAGACACATCTAAACCCCAATGCCTACAAGTAAACCAAATTTGAACTTAACACACCTTGTCAGGTTACGAATTTAACTCACTGGGCAATCTAGGCTCATTGATATACCGTAGTCGAATGTATTATGTAAAGTTTAATATAATCCTACTTCATCTGTAGCCTATGTTATTTTGGCAGAATAAAAGACTTTACTTCATTATTAAAATCTGGAACATTGGGTCTAAATGCCAGTTAGAGCGAAGAAAATGAACTGCTAAATATCTCAAGGCGCTAAACGGAAACGTCAGCTGAGCTTCGCCAGCGATATTTCGGCCCTTCTTGGCAAGGAACCTCGTCAGGCTGTCGAACGTCAGGGATAAAAACGTTGGGGAATGGAACAAACGGGTCTAGTCGAGAACCCCCCCCCCCCCCGGCTAAACCCCCCCCCGTTACCAAAAAAACGGCGAAACCCGCCAACCACCCCCCCCCCCCAAAAAAAAAAAACCGTTACCAAAAAAAACCGGCGAACCCCCCCCCCCGGTACCCCCCCGATCAAAAAAAAACCGGCGAACCCCCCCCCCCCGAATCCTTTACATTTAACACAAATTCAAAAATTCAACTTGACTTCTCGTGATCTTAGTATAACTCAAGTGTCTTAGTCTAACAAACAAGCATGGGACAGTTTTACCGATGAAAAGCACGTGTTTGGTGAAGAGCTGGTAGAATAACTCTGGGACTATCTTGAAAGTGCAATCACAAAACCAGTGACGGTACAACCCAAGTAGTTCCAGGTTACGCTTTGTCCCAACCACAAGACTGCGATTATCATCATCAACGCCGCTGTCGTTCAGTAAAAACGCAGGGGGGGGGGGTTGGTACCGGGGGGGTTTCGCCGGAACCCCTCGCTGGAACAAACGAACCTGCAATTTGCAGGACGGAGGACCGTTGCCAAGAACGGCCGAAATATCGCTGCCAAAAGCATCCTAGCTAACGTTTCCGTTTTTATCAATTGCATCAATATATGTTTCCGGGTCAGCATGGTCTCAAGGAGTATATAGGGATCTATGTTCCTATGGCCCACTTTTATCTGACTACTATAGTGATTCCCGATGAAAAATATCCGAGAATTAGTCGTATGGAGTAGTACGAAAAAGTAGCATACAGTAGTAACTGTTGCTACTACATGCTACTACTAGCAAACTGGATGCTATCGGATACTACTACATAAGATAACCTAGTCGGAGGCATGTTTATCAAAGTATTCCATAATACTACGTACCATTCCATGCAACTTTTTCGTACAACTACCATACAGTCAAAGAATTTTTCATCTGGTTTGTAAACTATATGTTCACAAAGCCCTTTGTACCTCCGTGGTGAAGCAGTGGCGTTGTACACCAAAGGCCGTGGGTTCAAATACCGCCTCAGGAGCACTTCTGTATTCCATTTCACAACTCTCCGCTTTTCAAATGGCGGGTCAGAAATAAATTACTTACTTACTTACTTACTAAAACATAATACAACTTTGAAATTCCGTCGGTAAATCGGTATTTTTATACATAAATTAAGTTCTTTTAAAGATGCTACATAAACTTTCTGTTTACCTTTCCTAAGCAATCGCGACGCCGAAACTCAAGTATGATTGCCTTTTTCTGCAGTGTTGCTGTAGGGGTTCAAGAAATAAACCGCAGAGAAGCCGAAAGTCCATCCCTACGAGGATTACGCCCGCAAATAGAGAAGATAGAATAATGTTATATAACTGGTAATTTTTTTCAAGACCACAGTTACTGCTTTTACTCTTTATTTTCTTGTTTAAAAGAAAATTGGATTAGTTAGCTTGTTTTTTTCGGAATTTTCTTTTCCCTCTCCCCGGTTCCAAGAGGACTAGTTTATGTTAGCCTCACCGTCAGCACTTGGATCAGACATTAAAAAATAGATCCACAGGTTAGCAGTGGGAAACCTGTCATTTGCGTCCCGGGTAATTGAGATTTACATATGTCTCAGCTGCAGAAAGTGAAAGTCACCCATTACCCTATGGAACCGACTTTTTACTATGTCTACACAAGTGTTGAGCCTGAGGAAATAGGAGACTGTTACTCCACTTGGAGCGCTGAATTGTAATAAGGCCAAACTGAAACCTGGCGTGTCTCTTTGGATTTTCTTGTTGTCTTCTTGTCTTTTTCGTGTGTTGGAAGAATCAGAAAGGCTGTAGGGATGGTAAGCACTGTATCTCTTGCAGAAATAGCATTTTTATATTTCTGCTTTAAGTTTTGTCGGGCAAAGCCGGGCAAGTTTAACCGTAAAGGGCTAGGGTAGGACAATCTAGTTACCCATCACTTATTCACTTAAATTGGCCTGAAGACCCGTTGAAAATGAGTTACTTCCGTTGTTCAGCTATTCAAGAATTATCGATTTTCAAATAGTGGAATTTCCTTGTGATTTGTGGTGCCTCTATGCGCTTGCATTTTTGTTGTATGCCTTACAAGAAAGATTTATCAATTTTTTTTTGTTCAGGCACTAAGCAATCGTCACCAATCTCACCACTGCCCACTGAAAAGCCGCATTTGTGTTGAGATTAAAATTTCCCGCGTCATAGTAGAATTTACGCAGTGGGGACGGCCGGAGATATTCTGAGCCTCATAACTAGAGCAGATAGTGGAAAATCAAAAAATCTCTTGGCAGAATCCAAATAATTCAGTGTATCCAATTAAATGACACACAAAAAGTTGGCTTTTCAGTTAAACTTTAAGTTTAAGTCATTTCCGGGCTGTGGCTAGAGTAAACCAGCCAGCAAATCAACCTAACACTTTCGCCATCAATCTAACACAAAGCACGGAATTTCTACAGGAACAGACAATTAAGAGTCATTGAGCCACGCAAAACCTTCTAAGCTTCAGAACAATCAACTAATTGCCGGAAATCCTTGCGTGCTGCTTCAAAAGATGGAACAAAAACGATTATTTTACCTGTTCAATCAAATCTCCACCAATTGTTCTTGCCAAGTCGTAGAAGTCGTTGTCCGAAAAGTCAGGATTCATCTGAGGAAGCCAGAAGCTGATGTCGTTGGGACAGGCAGGGTATAAGCTGATAGGCTGAAATGTATACCTTATTTGATGGTGAATGTGAGAACGAATAATGAATAATACGAATGAGAACGAATATTTCCTCATACCCTGTCTGCTACGAACGAGCGGAGGTTAGTAGCTTCGCGCTACACCACGTTTCGTTACCTCTACAAATAGCTAAATCGCTGCTATTCCGACAGTGAGGAAAACTAGATGTCAAAGCTTATTGTTCTATGGACGCGCTCCAGAGCGGGTCAGCGAGCGGAGTACGCCTCCTGCTAGCCTCCTTCAATATTTTTTCTGCGATAAGCAGCGGCGAAGACGGAAGACGAATAAACGGGCATCAACAGCATCTCAAAGCTAGAGTAAATACCTCTAGGTCCACTCAGTTTTGTCGGGGTGTTCATAGTCGCTGCATGGGACTAAAGACAGAAGTTCTATCAGATTTGTGTTCTTGCTTATAGTAAGTTTAACCGAAAAGGGTTGAGACGGGACAATCTAGTTACCCATTACCTATTCACTTAAATAGAGTTGAAGACCCGATGAAAATGTTTTACTTCTTTGCTCCGCTATTCAAGAATGATCAGTTTTCATATAGTGGTATTTCCCTGTCGGATTTGTGGTACCTCTATGCGCTTGTACCTGTGTTGTATGCTTTACGAAAACAATTTTTCGAAAATAAGTGTTCACGCGAAAGATAAGCCGCGTTTATTTGAAATTCAAATTATCCGTCTCATATTAGAATTTTGCGTTGTGGCCGTACGGCCGCGCTTTGCATTGCACGTACAACAACGCGTTGCGGCCGTATATGTTCTGTTCGTGATACTAGGGCTACTTGACGAATGAGTTGTTTAGTATTTACTTGGCTAATTTTCCTCTTAAAAAAGTTAAAAAGCGTGATGATGATAAACCGTGGATTGATCAGTCAGTTAAAAATTTGATTAAGTTGAAATGCCAGTTGTTTCGAGATGGTTTCACTGATCAGGCAAAACAACTCCGTAACAAAATTGTTACCACATTGAGACGGAGACGCAAAGAATACGGGAAATCCATTGTAAATTCTCTTTTTGGATCTGTTCTAACTTCAAAGAAGTTTCATGAGAAGCTGCAAAATCTTAGCGGAAAGCGGAGGCCCCCTGTGAACCTTTGTAATGATCTGGGTGTCCCTGTTTCAGTTGATCAAATGAACATTTTTTTTGCTGGTATTTGTAATTCGTTACCTCCCTTGAGTGATAAGCCCCTTGAACCTAGTATTTCTGATATACCAATAATTACTCCTGCTATGGTTGAGGAACAAATTTTACGACTAAACCCGAATTGTTCTCACGTTAACAATGAGATGCCAATTCGTTTACTGATAAGATGCGCATCTCTAAATTTCTAAACCCATCGCTGCAGTATTTAATCAGTGTCTTCTTCAATGTACATTTCCTAAGTGTTTCAAAATTGCTGAGGTAACTCCAATACCAAAAAAACCTAACCCCTCTAGCCTTGATGACATGCGACCTATATCGAAGACTTCGGCGTTGGCCAAGTTACTAGAAAGTTTTATGTATGATCGGCTTTTTTCTGAAGTATGTGATAATTTTGACCCTAATCAGTTTGGTTTTAGGCAAGGTATTAGCACCTCACATTACTTGGTTAGCCTGGTTCATGACATACTAACTGCTCTTGAAGAAGATGATTCGTTTATTGACCTAATCCTCGCTGACCAAAAAAAAGCTTTCGATCTCCGGGATCATGAGGTTGCTTTGGACGCAATTTCTGAAATGGGTGCAAGTCAATTTTCTCAGTGTATGATTGCCAGTTTTCTCTCAGACCGGAGCCAGGTTGTTATAATTGATGGTTCCGTTTCCGCAGTCGAAACAATAACTTGCGGTACCCCCCAAGGAACTAAGTTGGGTCCTCTTATTTTTCTTTGTTCTGTTAATAATGTTGCTAAAGATTTCCTTCATAGATTCAAATTTGCAGATGATCTTTCCCTTCTCGTTATTTCTAAGCTTTCTTTCGCACTTCCGAACAGTTCAAATCCGGTACAAGACTCCATCAATTCCCTTAAAACTCAACTGTCAAGTAAGAAAATGCAAATTAACGATAATAAATCTTCAATGCGCTTTAGCAGACTGAGGAGAGAAACTGTTGAATATCCATCATCATTCAAGCAGTGTAAATCCGTTAAATTGCTTGGGGTAATAATCGATGACGATCTGAAATGGAATTCTCATGTTGATAATATAATCCGTAAAACTAACTTTTTGATTAAATCCCTTTCTACTCTTAAATCTTTCGGTTTGGACACTAAATGCCCCCTCTGTTATTTTAAAACTTATATCCGTCCTCATTTAGAATACGCTTCACCGGTTTGGCATTCTTCTCTTTCTGCAGAGCCTTCGGATCGTCTGGAAAATGTCCAAAAGAGAGCATTGAGAACCATTCTGGGTGATTATATATTTCGTATGAAGGGGCATTGACTAAACTAGATATTCCTAAATTAAGTGACCGGAGAAATAATCTATCAAAAAATTTTGGAGCAAAATTAATGTGTTGTCCTCAGACCGTCCGTCTATTCCCCCCTCCCCTCCCGTCGTCTGTGCGTCGTTCTGAGAGGAACACTGGCAATCAATTTTCTCCATATCCGGCTAATTCCTCTTCCCAATTTTTACATAGTCGTTCCGTCATTTATTTCTGGTAAAATTTTGTAAGTGTCTTAGTAAATTGTTCCGCTTTTGTGTTTTGTAAATATTGTTGTTGTTTTTTCCTACTCTAGCTTTATTTTTGAGCTATTTGGAAATAAATGTGATTGATTGATTGATTGAACAGTGAATTGTTTTTTAAAAAATCCCTTAACATAGTCCAAATAATGCAGTGTATTCAGTTAAATGATACAAAAAATAAGTTGGCTTTCCAGCTAAATTTTAAATCAAGTTCATACAAAAATTGTGTGTATTTATTTCCATTCCATCGTTTTTTATTTGAGACATTTATAGCCAAGTGCTTTCTATGGAGTTTTTCTACAATAAAGAATTCTTCGCAAAGCTGCTGATTACCTTGTATTTAATTCGCTGGTTGATATCCGGTACTTTGAACTGGTTAAGAAAGCCAGGATCTGATGACCAGAAGAGACGGATGTCGGGGATATCGTAGAGAATCATCGCTAGTCTTTCTAAGCCAATGCCAAAGGCCCATCCGATTTTGTCCTCTACGCCGGCTAAAACATAAAGATATAAAAAAAAAGAAAAAAAAGATAAAAACATAAAGTTTAAACCAAAAATCAAGGAGAGACTCTTCAGCATCCACAAGGTTTGATGCATCCACGGCCTACTCGTCATCGTAAGCGGCCTCGTCATCAAGCGCACTTTTAAGCTACAAGACCGATTTATCCTATCTCCGGATCGACACCGTCACCGGATGCTTTTTTCGGTTGTTGATGCGGTGTGGGAAACAATATAATTTCCATGACCTCATACTTATGTACTTTAACCGAAAAGGGATGAGATAGGACAATCTCAAATCAAATCGTTTATTCATTAAGAATCTTACTCACGGCGTGTGCCTACTAAGAGCGTGTTCCACCCTACTTACCGTAGTTACTACGCTAGTTACCGTAGTTACTACGCTAGGCTGGAACGCTTTTTGAATTTTTCCGTCACATACCAGGCCGCGGGGTGATCCGACCAATCACGTTACAGAGATGCGTAGTTACTACGCTAACTACGCTCCCGAGCGTGGTAAGCAAATAGTTACTATTTTGAGAAGGTTGGAACGGTCTGCGTAGTAACTTTTCGTGAGGCTGGAACGGAAATAGTAACTAATAGTTACTATTGGTAGAGGGGTGGAACACGCTCTAAGTGATTCCAACGTCAACATATAAAAACACATCATTATATACATGAAAAAAATGTACCACATTTTACCACATAAAGATAGTTTAAACCAAAAATCAAGGAGAGACTTTTCAGAATCATAAAGTGATGATGATGATGATGAAATTTATTTAACGCACTAAACAAGGAAAGGGAAATAGCGCAGTATAAAAAAGAACGGAAAAATTACAACGAGCTATCGACAACATAGTAAATCCACAGGAACAAACAAGCAAAAAAAATCGGGTCTAAAAAAACCTTCTTCCCAGATGGAAAGTGCAAAAATGGTCTAGGACAGAAACGTTGAGGTCCTGAGCTATGGAGGAGAGCTCTGGACAAGGGTCAGATGGTAAAAAGTTTATAGTTACGCGTGAATTTCTGTAGCGACGAAGAAGGTACAAAAGAAATTTACAGTATTTGAAATAGAAAGTCTTGATATATTTTAATCTTTTCGTCTCAAAATGCCAAAAATTCCAGAAGGGTTACAAACAGAGGAAGAACAAAAGTTTGATGCATCCACGGCCTACTCGTCATCAAAAACGACTCAGCATCAAGCACACCGTTAAAGATACAAGACCGATTTATTCTGTCTCCGGATCGACACCGTCACCGGATACTTTTTTCGGTTGCTGATGCGGTGTGGGAAATAATAATTTCAATGACCTCATACTTATGTACTTTAACCGAAAGGGCTGAGATAGGACAATCTAGTTGCCCACCACATATTCACTTAAATAGGCTTGAATGCCCGACGATAATACGTTAATTCGTTGCTCTGCTATTCGCGAACATTCGATTTTATTATAGTGGACTTCCCCTGTCGGATGTGTAGTACCTCTATGCGCTTGTACCTGTGTTTTATGCTTGATGAAAACGACTTGTAAAAAATAAGTGTTCATCAGTGAGCTCACCAGCAAAAAAATCGGGTCTGTGGCCAAGCTCACCTTTGGCCACTGAAAATCCACGTTTGTGTTGAGACTCAAATTTTCTGCGCCACAGTATCACTTTACGTTGTGAGGATGGCCGTAGGTACTCTGAACGATTTCTCTAATACCATATGTAAGCAAAATACTAGAGAAAATATTGGATTCAAGGCTAGCAAGGTGGTTAAGTCAGAATAAAATATTTAGAGAAGAACAGGGGGGGTTTAGAGAAGATTACAGTACTATGGACAGAGTTTTTGTGTTGAAAGCGCTGATTGAGAAGCACTCCAAAGGACAAAGTAAGTTATACGTAGCATTTATAGACTTAGAAAAAGCCTTCGATAGTGTTGATAGGGTCCTTCTATTTGTAGAGATGCTAAGAGTAGGCCTGCCTAGGGTATTTGTAAGTTTATTAGCGGATATGTTTAGGGCGACGAGAGGCATTGTCAGGATAATGGGAAAAGGTACATCATCACCTTTCGAAATTGGGAAAGGAGTAAAACAAGGTAGTTCCCTGTCCCCGCGAATGTTCTGTTTATACATTAATGATATTGTGGATTTTTTTCAAAGTCGTTGGGCTCCAACAGTTAGTCTAGGGAATTTTGCTTTATCAGTGTTGCTTTTTGCTGATGACGCAGCGCTGTTCGCAAAGACACCACAAGATCTGCAAAACCTTTTAAATATTCTTAAAGAATATCTAGAAAAAAAGAAGCTGACCCTGAACGTTAAAAAAACTGAAGTTGTAATTTTTTCTGGAAAGGCAAAAAAGCAAGATGAAAATTGTGTCAAATTTTATTTCAATGGGATAGAGTTGCAGCAGAAAACAAGCTTTAAGTATCTAGGTATGATCCTCCCCAGTAAGGGTGGGTGGAAAGAACACATAAAGGAAATGGTAAAACGAGGGAAAGCAGTGTCATCGGCGATTTTGAGAAATCCAAGTGTTTCAGGGATAAAAGAGCTCAAGATGCAAAAACAAATTTTCGCGACTAAAGTTGTTCCTACAATCCATTACGGCGCAGAACTTTGGGGTTTCGATGCGGCAGTGCAACTTGAATCGCTTCAGCTGCAACACTATAAGAGAATTCTTGGAGTTCACATTACTACTCCTACACAGGCTTTGAAAGGAGACCTTGGAATATTTTCGCTAAGGAAGCATAGGTTAGTCCAGATTATAAGGTTTTGGATCAAGCTAGTTCAATTACCAGAGGAAAGGCTGCTGAAAGGTGCGTATTCATTTTTGTTACAAGAAAGGAGAGCAAGATCGTGGCCGCTTCAAGTAAAAGCTCTCCTGGACCACGCAGGATTGTCTTATGCATGGAATGAGGGCTTAGGCCCGACACAAGACCAGGGAGACATTTTAAGGAAGTATGAAAAGATAATTGAAGACCAAGAAATCCAAGATTGGCAAGTAAAACTACAAACTTCAGAAACTCTTAAGCTGTATGCGGAAATAAAAGATGTGTTTGGTTTTGAGTATTATTTTAAGCTGGGACTGCACCCGTATGGAAATAATTAAGTCGTAAACAGTTGTTAACGATCGTTTACAATTGTTAACAATTGTTTGCAGTTGTTAACGATCGTAAACAATTGTTTACGATCGTAAACAATTGTTTACGATCGTAATTTTACGATCGTTTTTTTACGATCGTAATTTAACGATCGTAAACGGTTGTTTACGATCGTAATTTTACGATCGTTTCTTTACGATCGTAATTTAACGATCGTTTTTTTTACGATCGTAATTTAACGATCGTAAACAATTGTTTACGATCGTAATTTTACGATCGTTTTTTTACGATCGTAATTTCACGATCGTTTTCAATTGTTTACGATCGTTTTCAACTGTTTTCGATCGGAAACAATTGTTTTTATTTACAAGACGATAAATACAGACCTGATTTCTAACAGCGGCAATAAGAAAGTTGATTAGTTTTTATGGCACTTGCAGCCTCTGGCTCAAGTGCCATATACCGATCGCAATTCCGTCGGTCTGTCGGTCTGTCGGTCTGTCGGTCTGTCGGTCTGTCGGTCTGTCGGTCGGTCTGTCCGAATTTTTTTGTCCCACATGTTCGAGTTAGGGTACTTCCAGATGTGCTAGGACGATGAAACTTGGCAGGAAAATCAGGGACCCGACCAAACTAACCTAGAAGTAATCAGTTTCCCGATCCGACCATCTGGGGGGGAGTGGTGGGCCGGGGAAATTCTGAAAATTAAGGAGTTTTGTCACACTTTTTCGAATTGGAGTGCTTCCAGATGTGCTAGGACGATGAAACTTGGCAGGAGCATTAGGGACCCGATCGGACTGACTTGGAAACATTCAGTTTCCCAATCCGACCACCCGGGGGGGAGTGGAGGGCTGGGGAATCCGGAAAAATGGAGTAGTGTGTAACTTTAGAACGGGTGATCGGATTGGAATGAAACTTAATAACTGAATAGATGGCATACTTCTGATGTCCCGTTTGAAGTCCGGACCGGATTCGACAGCTATGGGGGAGTTGGGGGGGGGGAGACCGGAAATTTCGAGAAACGGTTAGAATAGAGGGATCGGAGTGAAACTTGCTGGGAAGAACAAGCATCTGCTCCAGATAAATTGTTTATACATTTGGACTGGATCCGACCACCCGGGGGGGGGGAGTGGAGGGCTGGGGAATCCGGAAAACTGGAGTAGTGTGTAACTTTCGAACGGGTGATCGGATTGGAATGAAACTTAATAACTGAATAAATGGCACACTACTGATGTCCCGTTTCAAGTCCGGACCGGATTCGACAGCTATGGGGTAGTTGGGGGGGGAGACCGGAAATTTCAAGAAACGGTTAGAATAGAGGGATCGGAGTGAAACTTGCTGGGAGGAACAAGAATCTTCTCCAGATAAATCGTGTATACATTTGGACTGGATCCGGACACTAGCGGGGTGAGGGCTGGGGAATCCGGAAAATTGGAGTACTGTGTAACTTTCGAGCGGGTGGTCGGATTGGAATGAAACTTAATAATTGAATAAATGACATACCTCTGATGTACCATTTGAAGTCCGGACCGGATTTAACAGCTTTGGGGGAGTTGGGGGGGGAGACCGGAAATATCGGGAAACGGTTAGAATGGAGGGATCGGAGTAAAACTTGCTGGGAAGAACAAGCATCTGCTCCAGATCAATCGTTTATACATTTCGGATGGATCATGACATTAGGGGGGGGTTGGAGGGGAGTTTCCCGGAATTCCGGTTATGGCGGTTTTGGGGATTTTCACGACGAATCTTGGGAGGCGAATCAGGGACCCGATCAAACTGACTTATAAAGAAAAATTTACATGATCTGATAGCCGTGGGGGGAGTAACGGGAGGGGGAATCCGGAATATTGAGTCATGCGTAACTTTGAAACGGCTGATCGGATTTGAGTGAAATTTGGTAATTGAAGAGAGGACATGTTTCTGTTGATCTTTTTCATGTCCGGACAGATCCGACAGCAATTGGGGGGGGGGGGGGCGAAAATACGTGACCGACTTAGACTGGTGAGATCGGGATGGAACTTTGTGGGAATAACAAACAGATCCTCTGGATAAACACTTACGGAACCGGATTGGCTCCGGCGACTGTGGGGAAGTTTGAGGGGGGGGGGAGGTCCGGGATTCCGGTGATCACGATTTAAGGTACTTCCAGATAATCTAGGACGATGGAACTTGGCTGTAATATTAGAGATTTGACAAGATTTACTCAAAAATGGCCACTTTCCAAACCCGACCATTCGTTAAAGTACTAATCTTGACTGCAAATTTCGAAAAATACTTTTAAACCAAATTCATATTTTCATGATCCCCATGAGCCCATTATCATTTTTGCCTCAAGGGTTTTGTTTACAAATGACGTTCTAGCTCCCTTAAAGTTTGAATCTGAACGGCCAGGTCGAAAAGTACTTTATTTCAAACAATACATCTCAACCCATGATCATTTGTGCCACAAGGGTTTTGCTTAAAAATTTATTTCTGTCACCCTTAAAGTGCGCATTTGAAATGAAAAGCGAAAAAAAACTTTTGACGAAACGGTATACATCAAGGATCCCTAAGGGCCTGTGATCGTTTTTGCCTCAAGGGTTTTGCATAAAGATGCATTTCTAGCGCCTTTAAAGTGCGCATCATTACACCCAAGTTCAAAAATTAAATACTTTTTATCTACCTCCCTTAAAGTGCGCATTTTAACCACAAAGTCGAAAAATACTTTTGATCAAACAAAACATCTCAACACATGCAAGTGCCATATGAGCTTACAGCTCTTGTTAGTTTTGCATAGGCTAATCCAAATAGTTTAACTAACCCTTTCGACCCTATCGCCGTCATTTGCCAGTCCGCTCTTTTTCGTTACTCAGCTGCCATCTGGCATGGAAAACTCCAAACTTGTGTCCTGACTTTAAAACTAGAGGTCTTTACGGTTCGATCGACGTATCGTTCATTAATTTAGGAGAACAACTTCAAGGGTACGCAGAGCTTGAAAGAAACGGACCTCGTTGGGACAAAAAGTGGGGTAATTTCTAGTTAGAAATAAAGGAAGAGTACATAGGTTTAATTTTCTGTTTCTGCTTATTCTTAATGACAGATCTTAGGAATACACGTCAAGACTATAGCTAGACTGTTATCTCCAATAGGTCGGCCGTATGAATTTTTCAAACATGGACCATGGCAATTGACGGACCCAGGACAGACCGGTATAATTGGGGTACTCGTCAAATGACAGAGTGCGGCTTCTATGGACACTACTGACATTGGTACTTATAGCTTATGTTCGGACTTTTGAGAAACGGCTGGACGGGTATACTTCCTAATCTACAATATCTTCCAACTCCACTTCTGTCCACATTTTATGGAAAAGCTAGGCTTTTTTTCTAATGGATATGGATCAGCCAGTGGGTAGATCTCAGAAGAAGGCTGCGAACCGGATTAGAAAACAGGTTTTCCGGTTGGGCTTATAAATGTTAGAGGATGTGGAACGAGAGTTGCACCCAGAACTGAACTTCGAAACTAACTCCGAAAGATCCAACCTCGTGAAGGTGTCTAGAGCTGGAGAAAGAACTGAGTATAAGCGATGCAGAGCAGATGATATCATTTAAAAGGCAGACAAAGATGGAGTAATATCTGCCTATTCGATAATCCCTCGCCCTCGGGCCTTGTAGAAACTTGTCCCCTGTGAGACGTCTGGAATTATGTATGACTTTCGAGGTACACCAAGGAAAAACAACCCGCATCGGTAAGGCTTGTAAAGAAGCTGGAGTAGGACTTGGAGATGATATCGTCCCCAGGCTTATCGAACAAATACAGAAGCATGTTACTACTATGTTTTGTTTCCCCACCCTGCCACTCGCCCAACGGTCTCGCCAAAGACGGTCTTCCTGCAGATGGTACAATATGAAAAATCAAAGCTGTTTGAAGAAAATGAGAAGAAGTTGAAATGGAGAGGTGCATGTGGATCGAGATGAGCGAGTCGGACGAAGGAATTGGCTTAGTTCGCTGGTATGACAACAGCATATTCACTGTGTCTTCAAGCAGTGTTGGAGCTGGCCATGGAGAAGTTGTAAGACGCTGGAGCAGTGGGACAAAAATGTACGTCGAAGGTCATCGATTCGGAGGAAGGAATTGGCTTTGTTCGCTGGTATAACAACTGCATATTCACTCTGGCTTCAAACAGTGTCGGAGCTGGCCACGGAGAAGTTGGAAGACGCTGGAGCAGTGAGACAAAAAGTACGTCGAAGGTAATCGTCCCGATGTCACTGGAGAGTGGAGACTACAAGCGTAACATGGGGGGTGCGGATAACTCTTGGGTCGAAACGAAAACCAGAAAGTAGACACTGAAGACCTTCTTTCACGTTATTGACGTGACTGTATATCATGTTGGTAATTCGGGGCTTGAGCACAGGCGTTTCGAGCATCGAGACCGTTTCTACAAGCCCGCCTCTCTTTTCAAGTTGCGAAATGACATAGCCGAAGTCTTGACCCACAGTGAATATGATGGTACTGCGTGGCGACGGCGTGGTCGACCATGCAGAAATGATGCCAGTAGTCATGACAGGACGAGATCTCCTTACCTGCTACGTCAACAACAGAAACGCAAACTTTGGGAAATGAAAACATAAGACATGATTAGTGGAATCGCCTCCAGATCCACACTGACAGCCGGGATGCAATCTTCAGGTCCGAGAAAGGTTCAAAACGACCAAAAAAGGGACCAAACATCAAGTTTTCAAACTGGGATGATTTCCTTTGCCTCAATAAAAGTACCTCTGTCAGTAAACTTCCATTTTGCATAAATTTCCTTTGTTTCGTACCATGACACTATGACTAAAGCTGTGACCTTAAAACCTCAGTCCGTCATTTGCCAGAGCGCTGGTTTATACTCTTCACGCCTGGCCACGTCAATTGACAGACCCCTAGATTTCTAAGAATCCGTTGACCTAAGTGAATGAAACTTATACAATTTCATATTGAACCCCTTAACACTCAAAATCAGTTCAAAAAAATTTTTTAGCTCGAAGGAAAATAATTCGGGTTCGAAAGGGCTAAAAGCTGAAACTAAAATCCCAATCGTAAACGGTTGTTTACGATCGTAATTTTACGATCGTTTTTTTTACAATCGTAATTTAACGATCGTTTTCAATTGTTTCCGATCGTTTTCAACTGTTTTCGATCGGAAGCAATTATTTTTATTTTCAAGACAATAAGAAAGTTGATTAGTTTTTAGTGGCTGGGAGGTTTGGTATAGCTAGGGGTAGGGTTGGGATAGTGTTAGAATAGGATTAGGTTGAGGTAGTTAGGTTAACGGATCACTAGCGACCATTGCCAGGCGATCATACCTAACCAATTGATTACCTTTCCTTTTCACTTAACCCCTATTATTCTACCCACTCCGAAAAGTTACGTATACCATTATTCACCCCTATAACTTGGCGCTGACAAGTTATACCGAAAATACCTTCTTCCTATACAATGAATTCCCAGAGGTATGCTGACCTCACGTACGCAAAGCATGACCTGTGACTGTGCTCTGCAACAAGCCAATCAGCGCCGACCGCCTCAGACCGCGACCGCCTCAGGGAGTGACATTTCTTCGGGGTGTTGCGGATAAATGTTCCCTTCGTTAGTTTTTATTCGTTTTGTCCAAACAATTGAACAAATGTAGAACTGGCTGAGAATGATATCTTTTCTACTCTAGTGGGTGGCTTAGTGGAATCTTCATGTCTTCTTATGGTCGCAGATCTTCCAGGACCTCACCAGCTGGAAGTGGAATGCCTTCATGACAGCATATTTTACCGAGGGGTTACCCACTCCTAGTGTTGGGCGATATTGAGGAATATCGAAATATCGATATTTCGATATTTTCAAATTCGATAATCGATATTTCGATTATCGGAAACCGATATTTGGCGTACTTGAAACTGTTCATACTGCAACAGGTTTTCATGGAATAAAATCGAACGAAAATGAACTAAAAGAATAAAATCAAACATTCCCATTAAGAAAGAGTAGCGTCCACGTTTTTCCTTCTCAATCTCTTTCTCCTCCCTAATCGCTCAAGTCTGAAATCCCTAATCATTCTTTTATTCCGAAAATCTCAAATAATAGAACTGATGTAGATCGTAATGTAAGTATCGAAAATATCGATATTTGAAAAGTCAATATCAAAATATCGATATTTTACAATAATATCGATATTTCGATTATCGTATCGAATATCGCCCAACACTACCCACTCCCCGGCACCTGCTGTACACCCTATCTCGGCACCGACCGAAATTAGCGGTGCCGTCCATAAGTTGAGTGATTTCGCTTCCAAATATGCTTATTTCAACGTTTTCACATGTGGCAACCGGTGCCGGCTGATGTCAGTCGGTGCCGGCACCGGCTGGGCACCACGGCAGCGGGCATTTGCTGTACGCTCAAATCGAGAGTGGGCAACCCCTCGTATTTTACAAAAATCTGGAAATATCAGTTCTTAATTCAGTTATAACAAGACCAAAGGTTTCGATGGGATCCCAAAAATTTAATGATTGATCCAGACAATCGGGTCTTGTCTTCGCCAGATCCAGTCTTCGCCAGGCTAATCATCTGAGAAAACCAAGTTCAGATATACCGCTATAAGCCATATCTATTTTGACGATACTGATCGAAACTTCCTGCTTTACTTCTGCCAAATTTCCGGTTTTGGCCGGATTCCGGGCGAACAAGTTGTCCGGGTAGAAAAAGTGTTCTTCTTATCCCTAAATCGAACGTCTAATCAACTTCCAATAAAACTGTTACTTTTAACAAACTTTCCGGTTTTGACCGGATTCTGGGCGAACTACTTGCCCGGCAAGAAAATGGTTTTCACCATCGTGTTCAGCATGTCTTCTTACCCCTAAATCAAACCTCTAATCAACTTAAAATAAAACTTTTATTTTTAACAAAATTTCCGGTTTTGGCCGGATTCCGGGCGAACTACTTGTCTGGCGAGAAAATGGTTTTCACCATCGTGTTCAGCATGTCATCTTACCCCTAAATCGAACATCTAATCAACTTCAAATAAAACTTTTACTTTTAACAGACTTTCCGGTTTTGGCCGGATTCCGGGCGAACTAATCGTCCGGTGAGAAAATGGTTTTCACCATCGTGTTCAGCATGTCTTCTTACCCCATAATCGACTATCACATTAGCTGTTTCAAAATATTTTGTTTGCCCCTTAATTTAAACCCCCTCCCCCACCCCTAAATATAGGGCTAGAGAGCCCATCTACGAACTTGACCTTACTCTTGACCCAAAGAATCCTCACACCAAGTTTCATCAAAATATCTCATTCCCTTCGAAAGTTACAGACCGTACAGACGGACAGACGGACAGACAGACAGACGGACAGACGGACAGACGGACAACTTTTTGCGATGTCATAGGTATCCGTCACTAACGTTTTGGGATCCCAAAAATGGAAGTGACTACATATAGTGTGGAAATATGCCGAATGCTCGTATTGAAAAAAAAATCTTAGAAATAACTGTTTTCGATAATAACGATCGTTTACTATTGTTTTTTTTTTCAGCTTGAATTATCTGCCATAGCCTAATCATACTGGAAATACGATTGGGAACAATCGTTTACGATCGGATTGTCCCATAATACAATTGGGAAAAAACGATCGTTTACGATTGGAAACAATTGTTAACGATCGTTTTTTTTACGATCGTAAAAATACGATCGTAAAAATACGATCGTTAACAACTGTTTCCGATCGTAAAAAAACGATCGTTTACGATCGGAATGTCCCATAATACGATCGTAAAAAAACGATCGTTTACGATCGTTTACGATTGGAAACGATCGTTTACGATCGTAAAAATACGATCGATTACGATCGTTTACGATTGGAAACGATCGTTTACGATTGGAAACGATCGTTTCCGATCGTAAAAATACGATCGTTTACGATCGTTAACAACTGTTTTCAATCGTAAACGACTGTTTCCAATCGTAAACAACTGTTTCCAATCGTAAAAAAACGATCGTTTACGATCGGAATGTCCCATAATACGATCGTAAAAAAACGATCGTTTACGATCGTTTACGACTTGAATTATTTCCATACGGATGGATCCTGCTACATTAAAAATTTGGTTCCAGCTCCGATCTAACAGTCTGCCGATCCTTAGTAAAAGAAACTTTTCAATAGGAGGAAAGCTGGCACGGGAGAGAATTACCTCTGCCCTCTTTGCAAGGTGCAGGAGGAAGATCTGAACCACTTCCTCTTAGAGTGCCAAGCGCTTTCGCATTTGAGAGTTAAAATTTTTGGGGGAGGGTCGGTATCGCTTCCCCGTATCCTGAAATCTACGAACCCCAAGTGTATCGTAGATATAAGCAAATATGTGACTAGAGGGTTTAATCTTAGGAATGAAAGTTTAGCATAGTAGCTATAGAGGTGTAATAGTTTATTTTTAAAGTGAAACGTGTAAAACTTGTATGGCCTTTTGGCTAAATAAACAAGCGTTATTATTATTATTATTATTATTATTATTAGATCATACAGTGGAAAAAAATCCCTAACACAATCCAAATAATTCAATGATTCAATTAAATGACACAAACAAATGTTGGCTTTTCAGTTATACTTTAACGAAGTCTGAGCGACCTAGGTTCCACTCACAAGGGTCTTCCTCAGCCTATCATCAAGAACAAATAATCAGACAGAACTTCTATCTTTAGTCGCATGCAGCGACTATGAAAACCACGACAAAACTGAGCGGACCTTAAGGTATTTACTCTGGCTTTGAGCTGATGTTGATACCCGTTTACTCCTCTTCCGTCTTCGCCGTTGCTTATCGCACAAGAAATACTGAAGGAGGCTGGCAGGAGGCGTACTCCGCGCGCTGACCCACTCTGGAGCGCGTCCACAGAACCAATCAGCTTTGACTCTTCTTTTCCTCTTCAGCAACTTAACAGCGATTTAGCTATTTGTAGAGGCAACGAAACGTGATGTGGCGCGAAGCTAATAACCTCCGCTCGTTCGTAGCGGACAGGGTATGGGGAAATATTCGACTCCACATAGTCATATTACTGTGATAGGGAGACGGAGGTTCTGTCCGATTATTTGTTCTTGCTATCAATTAATCGAAGGACCTTCTGTCCCCCCCCCCCCCCGTGTCAATTGTATCTACTGCTTGTTATGTCACTGAAGGGTACCTTTTTTGGTCTGATAGGATCAACTACTTCACCATGTCTCCATTGTTTTCAGCGAGACCAAGAATATCCTATTCTCAAACGCAGAGCACCATACCTGTTTATTTTTATTTTCAATCCCTCCGCCTCCTTTCAGTAACACACGCGTGGCTCCTTCCTGTCTACCTTAAATCTGTACTTCTTTGCTGTTTCTAATCTTAATTTGACTTTTTCTTTAAATAAAAAATTCTTTACTTTGTACAATAACTAAAATAAAAATAAAAAAAGCATTCAACACATTGTGAGATGAAAAACGAGCCCACAAAAACACACTACAAGACAAAACAAAAACTGAAAAAAAAAAGTTCGACCTACACCCAGAGGTGCCCTTACAAGTCGCAAAGCTGCAAAATACTGTTCTGTTCCATTACTCTTTCAGAAAATTAGACTTATGCTGTTTTAGCGCGAACTCGGCCCTTTGGTTTTGATAAGAAACACGGAAAAATGCGTATAATAGGTCTTTTATGACGAATGAGCTCATTACACTGTCAGAAGTTCCATAACAGACAACAGAAAGATGCGCGGTTTCAACAGACAATGCGTAACATACAACACTTCGGATGTTGTCTGTTGCGTTTGAAAATGTTATGCATACCAAGCGTTGCCATCAGGAAGAGCGGAAAAATCGCCAAAAAGCATCTGCTAAATTGTTCGACGACGACAAACAAAAAAGTCAGTAGATGCTTTTTTGGCTGTTTTTCTTGCTCTTCCTGGCAATGCTTGTTCTGCATCACATTTCGCGTAGAAACGTTTTCCAACACTAAAGACAACATCCCAAGTGTTGTCCGTTACGCACTGTCTGTTGAAACCGCGCATCCTCGTGTTGTCTATTATGAAACTTCCGACAGTGTAGAAACCGTCCTAGTTCCATCTTATAAGACCGCCCACTCGGTGCAAAAACGACTGTTACCGTGGATAACGATGATCCACTTGGCTCTTCCTCCAAGGCGGGGCCACTTGTCACCACTTGCCTCCTCCTCCAGGGCGCAAAACCTGTCACTAAAAAAAAATTAAGAAAACGAGATTTTCGGGGTTCTTCTTGATCAGCTCATTATCCCTCTAAGATGATGTGCGAGGGATAAATAAAATTCCGGATATTTCGGTAGCACTTCCGACAAACCGTCCTCACTTTTGAGGACGGTTTGCGGTAGCTGATCAAGAAGAAACCCCGAAAATCTCGTTTTCTTAATTTTGTTTGCAGTGAATGGCCAGCTTAGCTTCAAACCTTATAAACCTGTCACTTGTCACTATTTGACTTCCCCCAGAAGGAGGAGCCAAGTCATATCCATCGGCCAATCCCGGGCCTCGGAACTACCTGAGTTGACCCACATGTCGTACGAAACTCGAAATGAGAATGGATGGAGTGAAATGAGAAACAGTGTGAATTAGACGACGGGTCTTTTACCATACAACACCCTCTATCAAAGGCAAAACAAAGACAAACGAAAAAGCAAATAACATTTACCTTTCTGTAGTACTTTATGCTCTAGGATTCCGCACCCTAAGAGCTCCAGCCATCGGTCCTGGAATTTGACTTCAAGTTCCCAGCTCGGATGAGTAAAGGGGAAATAGGTATCTACCCATCTGACCTCGACATCTTAGGAAAAGAAAAGAACGTTAACTTCAGATATCAGCCACTGCACCGAAAAAAGATCTGCAATCGTTTTCCGTAAATACTGAACGGGTGCTTATTCCAGACAACTTGTAGATGATCTTTAAAGAGACTGAAGCCCACCCAACGAAAACGGGAAGTGTACAAACAAAGAATTTAAAATTATGAGGTTTAAGATTTCAGATAATATTTATTTATTACCCACTTACATCAAAAAGATAAACAGTGGAGTAGAAACTTGAAGAAAAAACGGAAAAAGACGTGAGACAAAAAAAGATACAACTAGACCTACGTTGCCTGGGCAACGTGAAGTGTTGCGGCAACCTTTGTTCGGCTTCGCCGACTAGAGTGTTGCGAGAGCAACACTTTGGTTTTGTTTCTTCGCTATCGCTGAAGTTGTCAACCCATCGACGTTTTCAAAATTTTATGTTCCAAGAAGATTTTTGTTCTGGACTGATGTCACAATCCGTAATCATACGGATATCCTTCAGCGTTGAAAAAAAAAAAACAGAATATCGGATGTACGGACTAAATTCTTTGCAGCCAGTTGAACTTTATCCTTTTCAATCGTAGACGTCGTGCCTGGTGAAAACTTGAAACATTGCCTTATATAACCTAGGTAGTATTATAAAGCTATCCGTAAATTTTCAGGATCAAAATAATGCGTAAACACTTAATTTAATTCTAAGCTACAGCGATACACCATGGAGACTAATTTTGTTACCCTCAGATTTATAGAGATCAATAAAATTAAAGTGTGCAGCCAATTGCACTTTATCCTTTTCTATCGTTACTGATGAAAACTTCGAACATTATACACCCTACCACCTAAGTTGTCTACCCCTCAAAGACTTCATTCTAAGTTACAGTTACAGACCGTGGAGACTAATTTTCTAACAATCAGATTTATAGAGATCAAATAAAATGTGCATCAATTTGCACAAGTTTCTAGCCCCTTACGAATCCCTTCTAGCAACCGATTCCTCCTTACAAGTCCATCTCCCCGTGGTAGACATGGTACCAAACTTTTCTCAGAATCAAATAAACCGGAAAGAAATAATAGGATTAATAGGTACAACAACTAGCAAAAGTTGCTAACCCCTCATCGCCGAAGACGGATATGGTCTAACATAAAATTGTTGCTTACAAGTCCCCAACATGTCTCACAGTTGGGATGGACTATTTTGGGTTTCGGTGTGTACCTTACTACTGAAGTTGTCAACCCCTCCAAACTTTCAAACTGTTGTATCTTATGAAGGAATTTCTCTACCAGAAAATGAATGACATATACTTTGATCAGCTCATCAAGGTCTATCGATTGCCGTTGAAAAAAAAATTCTATCTGTATTAGTTCAAAAGCTGACTTTTTTGCCGTAGGCCAACTTTCTAATATCACCACTTAGAAAGGAGCAAAGTATAAGCTGTAATTTCTTTAGCAGTGAGAGAACTTTTAAAGTTTAAGAAGTATGTGCGATACCATTTCTCTTCTTCTATCCCAAGTGTAAGAAATGGATTGATAAACTCAGCAGAAATCACGAACCGAAATGTGTAGAAACAATAGTTGCGTTTTTGATCCGAATTCTCCTCGCGATTCTCCTCCGAATTCTCCTGTTTGGCGTGTTTAGACTATTCAGATGAAACGAATTCTCCTTTCTTTCGTTTCATCTGAGGACAATTCGTTTCATCTGAATAGTCTAAACACGCCAAATAGGAGAATTCGGAGGAGAATCTCGAGGAGAATTCGGATCAAAAACGCAACTAATAGATGGCAGCACTTTCGGACCCGTGGGAAAATGCCACTTTTTCTGTTCTGTAAATTTTTCTATTTATCATTCAAAGAAGATGTGTTGACTGTGGGGCCGGGTAACTGTCGCACGTATTTTGCACTTATAGATTTTAGTCCATCTTCGATTTGAAACTGGTGTCTGCCTGCTTGGCTGCTAGAACTGAGCTTTCCACTCGAAAGCAGAAACATGGTTTAATGAAACAAAAGCTTGGCTGCATAACTTCAGATAGTCCTCTCTGACATAGGCTATAAAACTCCGCTTCACTTCACATACCGTAGCTTCTGGCTCGAGGACAAGCAAAAACCATCCTTTTTTGCCCCAGGCAAGAGCTCTACGGAGCTTTCCAAAATGTAAGGTCATATTCATCAATCCGGCCCAAGGTCCACACTTTAGAGTTTAGACCCTTACCACTTTCTAGGAATAAGCTGAAATCGGGGTGCTAGGAAAAAAAAAAAACACGACAAAACCAAAGTGTTGCTCTCGCAACACAATAACACTGCCACCCTTTTATGGGCACCGATTTACCCGTTTTATTGGCACCCTTGGTGCATGGTTCGATACCCAAAGGTTTCAAGTTAGATGGAGCAGTATTCTTAGCCATCCCTTTCCTGTCCTTAATGGTGTTAGGCAAGGTGGTGTTCTCTCTCCATTATTATATAATCTATATGTTAATGAGTTGAATGAGCGGCTGGCTGGCCTTGGAGTGGGTTGTTTCGTACAAGGTGTGTGTTTCAACAACTTAAGTTACGCTGATGACCTAGCCATACTAACCCCCACAGTGTTCGCGATCAATAAGCTTCTTCAAGTGTCTGATGAATTTACGATAGCAAATGATATTCTTTTCAACACGAAAAAGACGGTTTGTATGACGTTTATCCCAAAAAGTCTTCATCTACGTTACATCCCCGATGTTATTTTGTCTGGTGAGGTACTAGTCTTCGTGCAAACTTTCAAGTATTTGGGCTTTACTTTTATACTTTCCATGTCCGATGAGCCACTCACGTTGCTGCGCTCTCCAGATCTCTGTCTGTGAGGGCTAATATACTAATTCGTAGGTTTGGTAGATGCGAGGCTTCTGTTAAGACCTTTCTTTTCTGAGCTTACTGTACTCCGCTGTACTGTCTGCCACTGATGTGTAACACGAGAGTTAAGTGTCTAGATACATTTCGGGTCCTTTATAACAACTTCTTCCGGTGGCTTCAAGGACTTGCATGGAACTGTGGTGCGTCTATAGTATGTTTGTGGGTGAGGGCCTTCCTTATTTCGGGGAACTTCGGCGTCGGGCTATCTTTTCTCTCCAGGCCCGAATTCTTTGCTCCCGAAACCCCATGCTCGTGCTTCTTTCGAGTCCCAAAGAAAATATATTGGTAAATTCCGCGATAAGACTGGTCCTTACTTCTGCCCGATGTGTGGATAGTGGAGCCATTTTATGTACGAGTGTGGGGAACTGAATGAGTTAAGAGCCGAAGTATTCGGACAAAGAATATTTGGGGAAGAGTGGATGATAAGTTTGTTGAAAAGTAAGCATTTTGGAGATATACGGATGTTTGGGAAATTCCTCCGGATCGGTCTGCGTCACCGCGAACTGTTTTTTCTTGAATAGATTTTTCCCATTTCGTTCTTGTTTTTCATGTTGATAATATGTTTTTTTGTTGTTTTTTTCCAATGTTTTGCCATGGCCATCGGGCTTTTGTGTAAATATATTTTATTCTATTCTATGAGACTGACGTTGCCTGTGTGGTTAGTTTGGAACCGCGAACTTTACGCGTGGGGCGTAGAAGGTTCACAACCTTAAAATGTATTTTGTTGTTGTTTTTAATTGTTGTATGTATAATGGCTCTACAAGCCGTAGTCAAAGTTAAATAAATAAATAAAATTGGCAAAACAAACGGATCAAACCGTCGTGAGGCGACAAACGCCGATACGCCATTTCTGAGAGCCTTTCGTGCAGATCAGTCAACTTCTCAGTAATATTCGGGAGACAGAACTTTTTTACTATCTTTCGATTCCTTACCACAGAGAAAGATAGAGAAGAAATTAACAGAACCGGAATTTATGACTGAATTATCGGCGTTTGAGAAGAAATCCGAGAGGGTAAGTAGTTGGAAACGTTTTCCCGGACCCTTCTTGATTGTTCGTAGCAACACACACTTTTGCTACAGAAACGGAGTCTCGCATATTATTGGTCATTGTTTGCATTTTGAACTACAACCGGAACCGATTAATAGGATGCGAAACTCTTTTTTGGGATCCCAAAACGTAAGTGGAGGGATACCGATGACTTCGTAAAAGTTATCCGTCTGTCTGTGAGCCCGATAACTCTCGAAGGGAATAAGATAGTTTGATGAAACTTGGTGTGAGGATTCTTTGCGTCAAGGGAAAGGTCAAGTTCGTAGATGGGCCCCATAGCTGTATATTTGGGGGAGGGGTTTCAAATTAAGTGGTGACAAAAATATTTTTTTAATAGCTAATGAGATAGTCGATTTAGGGATAAGGAGACATGCTGAATCCGAATATGAAATTTACTGTCCAGCCGGACAAGTAGTTCACCCAGAATCCGGCAAAAACCGGAAAATTTGTAAAAAGTAAAAACTGAATCTGAAGTTGATCATGGACACAAATACACCACGGTAAAACGCCTCAAACCTGCTGACCCCACAATCTTTGAAGGCGGGACCGCGGGAGAGTTATCTGATGTTTGCCTGTTTCGAAAAATCAAAAAGTAAGTAAAGCGAAAAAAAATATTCTACCGTGTCCAAACAGCTCTCGAACTAGCGAAGTAAGGCAGCTTTTGAGGCTGAATTCAACCGCTCTCGTAGCGTCGTATGTGTGAACTTCTTGTTTATCTGAAGTCCTTACTCCTTTTTCAAATACTTCAACGTCATTCTCGTTCTCTGGATGCAATTTAAACAACTGAAAAGTAAATAATATAATCAATCATGTGGTGAGAAATAGTGAGTAGCTCTTCTTTACAGTCAACGACAAATCCACCACAAAACGCTGGATACCTGTTGGTAAAGCATTGCTCAAATAGGTGTAATAAGCTGCGTAGCGCTATAGTCTTTATGTGATTTAACGTCTTATTACAAATCCTTCTTCAAACGGAAGTAAAAGATTTTTCTTATCCATCTGACGTTCAGTGTTGCCACACTGATACAATTTTTCGAGTTTCTAAAGGCCAGAAAAAGTTACTTGAAGTACACAAGTACAATTTGACGACCATTATACTGTGAACAACTACTATATTATCGTATTGACATCAGTGTTCCTCTAACTAACAATACGCAGTCGTAACCGAAGAAAACCTGTTCTTATCGGAGAAAAGTTGTTACTTCAACTTCCAACAAAGTCAAACTTTTGTACTCCCCGTGGCCTCTCTCCACGACCCGCTGGCGGAGTCCAACCAAGCGGTCTGATTGGCTCTGCATTCGACATAGTAGAACCAGGGTATATCCTCCTTATACAGCTTATTGCATCGCGCCACGAGTAAAATAGGAATCTGTATACGCCGTATTACGCCTATTTGAACAATGCATAACCTGACCCTGACCTGCTCTACTACAAATGAGTTCTTATTGGTTGATTTCTGAGCTTCACTCAAATCATTAATATTTTGTTGGGTTACAGTATCCAGTGTTTGGCAGTTTATTCAACGTTTGGCATAGGGTACCCAAAAATCAGGGATCCGCGGTCGACTGCTCCTATAGAGGGAAATAACAGGGACTGGATGTCGTGGAATCAACCGTTAAAAATTTTGAAGCTTCACCGAATGTTTTGCACTGGCCTGAGAGGATACCACGAAATTGGAAACAGGGCCGAATTTTGTACATTTAGAAGTAACCAATCTGTGTTTGGCCCACATAGTATTCGTCATTATATCGTCTCACGGATATAGCCTGCGTAGCAGTCAGAGAAAAGCATATCGCAAAAAAAATATTACAGACGGTATGGACGTACTGCCGCTCTAGGTGATTATATAAGAAGAAGAAACCCACTTCGTCAGGTCATTTCAATCTGAAACGCAGACATGAGATACTTTGGCGAGAACAACCTTCAGTTTACTTTGAAACATTCTCCGGAGGTTGGTAACAGTTCTTGGTGCCAGGGACGTCACTTGGGGGGGGGGGCTCCCCCCTAAAGGTCCTGAGAAAGTACTTTCGTCGGGCACAGCAGCAAACAGAAAATCAAATTTTGTACGCATTTGTCGGGCTCTCGTCGAACCTCCGATCAGATTCGCTTCTTCCAGTCCAGCAACAGCCTGGCGAGGACTCATGCTAAGAAAGGCCAAAATATCGCCATTTCATTTTCAAGTCCGTTCGGCAAAACTGGACGTTTCCCCAAAGGTAAAGGCTAGTGACGTCCCTGCTTGGTAGAGTACAGTGCCAGTACACGACTCAGTAGAAAGGGGAAAAACGGATTCAAAACAGGCCTGAATTCAGAAACGGCATACAAACCTCGTGCTTCAGAAAGAGCCTCACTCCTTCCATTTGGTGAAAAACTGGGTAATGAGAGGAGTCTATCTCATCTCTTCTGTACACATCCGCAAACACCAAGAAATTGTCCAAGCCTGACTTAATAAGGTCATTCTCATGGGCTGTTGTATGCCCTCTTAGAAGGTACTTCGAGTTCACATAGTAACAATCACTTTTACTTCGACTAACATGGTCTTTAGGGACTAGTAAATTATCAAAATTTTGCTCTGTTGTAACTACAGGATCTAAATTGTCATAGACAGAAAACAGGGGATTTCCTCGGTGGTTTTTAAAATGAGAATATATGAACTTCACTATTCTTTGCCTTAATAAGGAGAGTGGGTGATGCTGCTGAAGATGCAGGTTTTTCCCAACGTATGATAGAATCTTTGGGGTTACATTTGTGTAGTTGTCAGCATCATAAGAATTCCCATTGATTGAAACAACAGTGGATTTCGAGTCTTTCAATGGTCTTGTGCAGAAAGTCCGTACTTGAAAAGATCTTAAGGATGTTGAAAGTCTAAGAGTTGTCATTTTTTCCTTCTTAGGACTTAAGCTCCACAGAATAATCAGGCAGCATAGAGGAGGATCACGCCATTCGACCTGGAATAGATATATTCAAAATATTTACATCTGATAATAATTCTAGCCAACACCCTTTCAGGGGAGGTATTTAATGCTGGTCACTTTCACCGACTATTTCATTCACCAATAATTAAAGACTGTTCTTTTCTTTTAGGAAATTTGAGATCCCAGTTCAGACTGAATAATAGTATAAACTGAAGAAGAATGTGTCTCTTGGCGTTTTCCTGCAAGAACCAATTGTATAACTAACTGGTCACCTAGAGGAGCACCTTAAATTAAAAATCCCTAATTCTGATATTTATCCAATGTATGCACAAGATTAATGGATTAATTTTGCTTCAAGATAAATACAATACTGGCATTTTGAACCTTCGATAAGCAGCTCTTTGGGCTCTCTTTGACCAAAAGGCATAGCGATGTGACAAACCACTGACACTGGTAGTACAATCAACCACTGAGCTATTGACTAAACTATTAAAGCTCCTTCCCTTACCCTAAATCCTCCCCTTTTATAGTGTGAACACACAATCAGGATTTCCCGGACAGATTTCCTGCACTTTCAACATTAAAATTATGGAACATGAAAGGATTACGTAGGAAGAGTAACATTACTTATGCCCTTGGGCAGTGCGCAATAAATAATTCATTCATTCATTAAAGGGCAGCATGAAAGACGATAAGCCAACTATTAGGTGGCGTTTTGGCGAAACCCACGTGGAGAATATATTTTTGGGCATGATTGTAGTAACAGCTTCTGTCTATTATACCCAAGAGAAAACTAAATAGAGAGCCGCAGGCGAAATTTTTTGTCTGTATGCAAAAATTTAACTGCTTCTCTTACAAATTCTATCATTTACCATAGATTAAATACAGAGACTAATTTCCAACAGCAGCAGCTACTTTAGTCAAGTCTGTTCCGAGTTTCGAGGTTCGTGGTAACTCCCGAATCCTAGCAATTATACTGAATAAATTACTGAATCCCAGTTATAATACCGAAAAAGTTTAGACCAATAGCATGTTAAGGATTCTGCATAACTACCGTACCCCAGTTATTATACCAAATTGTTTTGGGATTGAAAGACTACCGAATAATATTCTGATTCTGTATAATTTCGTCAAAAATACCGAATCTTATGCCCGGGCCCCACTACAGTCACACCTGGTAGTAACGGCGGTAATAAGACCGTCTTGCGGTCGAAGTTGGGAAGAAAAGACGATGAAAACGTAAAATAGACGAGATGCAAAAATCCATCTCCGCCATTTTGAAACGTAATTTTAGACCAATCACAGACCACAGTCACTGACTTTAGCTAGTTTTGTTTACATATGAGTGATGATGGTGGTAATATATCTTGAATTTATTCGTTCCAGGTGTGACCAGGATGAAACCTAAGAGTGGGTAATAACCAAATTAACGAACAAATTACGTACAAGTGTGACTGAATGTGACCCGAGCATTAGATATTATACCGAATAAACTACCGAATCCCAGTCATGATAATGCATAATTTTGGACTGATAGATCATTCAGGATTCTGTGTAACTACCAAATCTCCATAAATGATAAATATACCGAATAGAATAGAACAGAACAAAGCTACAACAAAACAAAGCTAGGCTGAAAAACAAAGAAGCGATGTCAGATAATTTAGACTATATCCAAAAGAAGAAAATAGTTACTAGTGGCGTGTCTTCAATCTAGAAGAAAATCGCTACATCAGATGATCAGAAAAATTTTAAGCCTTACAAGCACGCCTAAGCATAATTTTAAATTTTCCGCTTATTGTTACCTCTCTGTTTGAAATCCAGCTCTGTTGCCACTTGTCTCGAAATTCGAAGATTTGTCATAGATTTTTTACATTTCCCAAAATCACAACTACGACTAAACTTTGCCGCAGGTGGTCCCCGAATCCGCGGCGGATATTGATTCGGTGAGAGGTGCGAGTTTGCGGACCAATTTTCTGTTGTTTTCTCAATTTTCAAAAAAAATATTTTATTTTCTTGCAAGCACAATTTCTTGCAAATGCGATAGTAACAGCGATTATGACATCGGTCCCTCTCTCTCGCTTTTCGTCAACTTCCACTTAAGCTAGGACGATGAAACTTGGCAGTCTTACTCGTGTAAAGGACCTAAAACTTTGTTTTCCCCAATAAGCTCAAAACATACGACTGGAGTACGATTCTCCGAAGCTTGGGGGGGGTGATTCACCTCGCCCCTCGCAACCCCCCTTCAAACTGACCTTGGTTGGCAGCTGGCACCGCCTAATTTTAAGTCGTATGGTTTCGCGTATTTGAACATAAGGCGTATTCTCGCCGTTCCCCGAGGACTCCTCGGGGAATCAAAAGGAACGGCGGGCATACGGAGAGTCACTCCACGCGGACTCCGCGTATAGAAAACAGCGAGAACATAGGGAATGCTTTCAAAAGTTTTTTTTTTCGAAAAAAAAAGGCAGTTGACGAAAGTGTCTGGATTCCACTTTATTTAAGTTTTGTTTATTCTGATTGTTTTTAATAAATTCTACATTGCACCAACACCAGCAAAAATTGATTCCCCTCCGAATCTGAAAGGGAGTAATTTTTGATGATGTTGGGGACAATCGGAGCATTCCCAGTCCGTGGGGGACTCGCGAGAATACGGGGAGTGAGTCCCCGGGACAAACAATAACGCGGGGACTCCTCAAGTGGTGTCCTCGGGGAACGGCGAGAATAAGCCTATAATGTAAAGCCGTGATCGTAATAGCAAAATAGTACAGTAATCGAACAAATATAAACACGTTTAGATTTGTGCTAAAGGAACAGGTCTGGCAGAAGTTGGAATCCAAGAAGATTCAGTCCGTTGATTATTATTTTTGAGAAATGTAGATAATTCCTAATTAGAAATATAAATATTCTCTTGGATGAAATAAAATGAAGGTGATGAGGATAGGTTTAGATCGAATAGGGTCAATTGGGACTGCTGAAACTGTATTATATTACACAGTCAAGTGCCGTAAGAAATTTTCTAAATTCGAGTGTCGTCAATTGAGAACCTCCGGCAATAAAGAAGGTTCATTATCAGGTTGAAGACCGTCAATAGGCTATTCTGAAAATATGAGAAAACATCGGTAGTTGTACAAAAAGGAAAGAACCTACCATACTTTATCAGAACAGGAATTTGTCAAGGTCTAAGTAACACATCATTAAAAAGTGCAGATCACCTTCTACAGACGGATAGACTGAAAGAACGTCTGTGATCCGCACGTTCAAACAGTGCTGGGAGACTTGACTGCAATGCTACCATTGATGTCTTCTTCCACCATGGAGATGATCCCGATCGCCCTGACCTAACTGACGGCTGCTTTGACGGCGACCAAGTTACGCTGTAACAGATCTAGCTAGATACCAGCAACCTACTATGTCGGTGGCTGCTGCTCCTAGAGACTAAGAAGAGGGGTCCCATCCAACAATTACCTATTATGCCGTGTATTCCCCCCTCCCATCCCGTAGTCCGTGCGTCAGTCCGAGACGAACACTGGCAATCAGTTTTTGCCGTATCCTGCCAGTTCGTCCACTCAATTTTACACATTTTCATTCCAACATTTATTTCAGGTCATATCTTGTAAAGTGTAGTAGTTATTTGTTGTCATCTTTGTTTATTTCGTAAGTATTTTATTGACCTCTCCTAGCTTTAAGCTATTTGGAACTAAATTTGAATGATTGATTGATTGTTAAAGTTCACAACCGCTCGAGACTTGACTGCAATGCTGCCATTGATGTGTTCTTCCGCGTTGGCTCCTCGTGAAGACTCATAAGAGGGAAACCATCAGCGCAGTCTACAAGAAGAGACGGAAACCGATTTCGGTCATGAAGAAACAGCGGAAGCTTGTCTCTCTCGAGAACCTTAAACTGCACCAGTTCCTCTATGTAAAAGTAATAAAGAAGGAGTCGGAAAAGAAAAGGAAACACAGTACCCAGTAAAACAGTGGATGGACCTACCGTGAAAAGGACCATGCGATTACGCGAACGTAAACTCACAGCAGGATATTCGACTTCGAGAGGCATCTACCAGGATCTTGCCGAGAAGACTGAACACTCATCAGGCTACTTACCACAGAAGTCACTGGCAAGAATGTTGCCGAAGAAATAAGGCGCAGAACGACGTCCCTGAGATAACACAGGAATCGTCCAGGATTCTACGAGAAGGTGGGGAGAGTTCTGGGAGGAACTGCTTCTCTTGATCCTCTGCGGTATTCTGTGGCCTGTTTCCTGGACTGGGTGTTCGCTATCATACTCTGAATTACTTTCGAAACCACCGATGAGGTCAAAGCTGCAGACTAGAAGCTTGTAAAGGAGGTAGATAGCGGGTCATGTGGGGAAAATGCGGTGTGTCTTTTAGTCCGAATAAGAACAGAAACCGTTTCCTGAAGTTTCCCAGTCGATAAGGTATCCGGCGATTTTTGTTTGTACAACTACTTCTCAAAATGAAAATATCATGAGTGCCAAATAACCTGCCTGCGGCCGAGGGTTGTCAAGTGAAAGCATTCTAGATTTCTATGTCCCCGTTAAGGTAAAAACTTGAAAATACATATAGGCTATTTCATAAACTTGGGCCATAGGTTAAGAACGAAAGATAAATACTTTTTGGATTCCTACAAAAAATCGGGGGGGGGGGGAGGCTTGGGGATAGTGAACAAAGGCACTATTTGACTGAAAATTATCTAGACGTTAACTGTCAAACCCTTGAAATCACTTCTTTCGCTGGAGTTACGGACTTATGCTGGAATTTGTCCCCTCCAACGAATTTTATTTACAGAAGCGTGTAGGTCCAACTGTACTGTATGTCTATCCTTTCGTCTGTCTCTGTTGCTAGTTCCGTCACTTCCACATAAGCTAGGTAGGCCTACGGTATATGGAATTTTGCAAGCATAAAATGCCTTTAAACTATAAAAGACCCGACCCATTCCTTTTTTCGGATCCGACCATCCGTGTTGGGGTTTAGGGGATCCACGTAAGTTACGAACGCTGATCCGATCTGAGTGAAGCTGGATAGGTGGCAGGGGCAAATGCCCGAGATGGCTCCACAGTTTTCTTGTCCGAATCGTATCCGACCCTGATGGGGGGGAGTTGGAGATGGGACTCAGACATTTCGTAACATGCGTACGGACCATACACAGATGGAGTCGAATCCTCATCCACAAATCCCTCATCCTTATCCACTCCACTCAATCTCTCCATCCATTTTGTCAAAACGTCTGTTCCAAAATTTACGTAGTCCCCTTCCAACTCCCCCCACCTTGGTCGGATGCAGTTCGGACATAGAAACGGAAAGTCTGTTATAACAATACAAAAAGTTCCATTCGAACTGGCTCGCCTTTCCTAACTTACACCGGTCAAAAGATTTCGGACTATCCTCTCTGAGAATTCGAGAAACAAGGTTTCGTTGAGCATTTGGTCGGGTCTCTTATGTGCCTGCTGAGTTACTGTCACCCAATAGCTTACGTGGAAGTGCCTGAACTAGTGGGGCAGAGGGATAGCTACGATACCTAAGCCTACATGGCACTTGAGTTGAAGGGAAAACGCTAAGGATTTTTTGAAAATAAACAAAATTGCAAAAGTTTGTTAAATCTGATTTGCTAAAAAAAACAAAAAAACTGATGAATAGGAGACGCGCCGCCGCCGAACTAAAATTCGGTGCTGCTTGATGGACTATCTAGGGGTAGGGGGAGGGGCAGCGACGTCACGCTGGGTAATAAGCTCGGCTTGAAGGGGATGAAACTTGCTTTACACAAATTGCCTGTGATAATTCTGCCAACAAACTTTTTTTCAGGCAGATTTTAGGATTATTTATGGGCAACTTTGGCCTCTCTTGGAAAGCCGGCAGGTACCCCCGCCTCAAATAACGCTTCTGTACAATTTGATAGCTTAGATGAACTTGAGCCGTTTACGCTTTCGTCTATGTGGTCTGGAGCCAAGAAAAAACGTTCAGTAATAACTGTCAGTACTGTTCTGCTGGCCACACTGTTTCTGGAAAATTCTTTCTGCTGGTGCACTTGTCGATGGCAAAAACAGAACAACAACGTTTATTCTTTGGATGTTTGAACTACTTTAGTTAAAAAGATTCAGCTCCAGAATTTATAGGTGGGCCGCTGAGTTATTTTTAGCACAGCTTCGGGGACTAGTCACAGAAAAAATGGTAGCAGAATTCTGTGATTTCAATGCTCTGGACAAATTTCAAGGAATCTCTTTCCGGAAAAAGAAATTCTTTGTTTTACGAAGGTTAGCTCGTCTCTGGCTCGTCTTGTAAGGATAAACTGGGAGCTTATGGGAAACGAATTGAACTAAACGTTTTTTTGTTGTTGACACGACTTTGACGATTTTGATTGATTTTCACTGAAATATGAAATCTGTCACTAGTTGAGCTGTAAAAAAGGTTATTCAAAAATGCACCTATAGTAAACCATAGAAATCTGAGACTTCGAAACTGAAAGAAGGACAAACTTTCGTAGGTGCCAAAATGTCTCAAATTTTGCGGCCGTCTGTCACAGCAGTCACAAGTTCCGTTATATTAGAGAAAAGTTGCACTTGGCAACACGGCTTCGGGAAAGCAACACATTTAAAATTATCGAACGTGTTTGAAGGATAAAAGTAAAACAGTCTCAAGCTAATTTTGCCCCGACAATACGAAACGAACGAGACGTGAGTATATAACTTAACTGTTTCAAACTTTAGTGGCCTAATGTATTGTTATGAGTGCTGTAGAAGCATGGGCCTGTACGGTAGAGATATGCTTATTTGAATGTTCGTTGACTTTGGATTTTGCCATTTTCATGCGCTTGCTGTGACTAAAGTCAACTATGAGTTAGCCAAAGTAGGTAATTAAGGGCCTCTAGAAACACCTGAATAGGTATTTTGGAGCTTTGTTCTGCCATTGAGCCGAAAAGCACTGTTCACATTTAAGAAGCTGTTCAATTCAAATAAGCATACAATCATACATCTAGCCTAGGCCTACTGTAAGTTTTGAATGTTTTTCCACAGACTCTGATGAGAAGTCAGCTATTTAAATAGTTGACAGATCGGAAAAACTGCCATTTGATCAAATTACACCATATATAGGGTAGCCACTAAAAAAAATAAATATCAAATCTGAGCTTTTGAAGATCAAAATGTGATTCTCCTATATTTTAGCTTTGATTTGAGGCCAAAATCACCTCTCTAACTTGCCTCTAAGCATCTTAAATCTTCTTTAGGGAAACATGAATATGATCATCAAGTTTATAGTCAAATAGACCTATTGCTGCTATAGGCTGCTGACTTTTCCTCCTTAGTATCAACAAATTTTTGTAGGCAAGTTCAGCTACTTTTTTTTACATCTAAATTTACATTGAATATTAAGAAATAATATTAAATAGTTAGGACATGTTACTGATGGCCTTACAAAACAGACAATTTTGTCCTGAATGCAATGGTATTTTTAAAATATTTTTTGGAGATGTTTTAGATAGGTAAAACTGATAAGGAAAATTCACAGCAATTCATGCATTGATTACAAAAAAATTGCCAATTTTTGCCACCAGGTGCTTTTGTGGCTACCCTACCATATAATCAGCTTCAGACAAAATATTTCCTTCTAACAAGTTCAGATTTTTTGTCGGATAGCGGTAAAACTACTTGTCCTAGGAAGATGAAAATTTTGATATGGATTCGACCTGTAGCCTATCCAACACTGAAGTCAACTGTCTCAATTGCTTGAATAAGAGTTTCGTTCAGGTCTTGACTTGTGACCCCATTCCAATCCCAAAACATAGGGCTATTTATTTATTATTTATTCTGTGGGGTAGACCAACACACTGGCCAAAACTCAGGCCACAAAAGGCCCATTGTCTCAATCCCCCTATTCACAATTGATGGTAAAACATCACTCTACGATACAATTGATGAAAACATCACTCTATAAATACAATTGATACAAACATCACTCATTCTACAGATTTAAATCGCGTTCTTACCTTAAAACCTGTCTAACCTCCCTGTCAACTGAAGGTACCTGGACAGTTCCTTTAATCTGGCTTTTCTCACTACCTCGTGGAAATCGACACTCGACGAGAGTGGAATGCTTCCAGTCGTTGCCTTGTCCAAGCTGGGCATTCTTGAACAAAGTGATTGTTTGTCTCTTCCTCTATTCCACAATGGGTACAAATTGGAAACTAAATTTTTCCTGTATTTGAATTGTGTTTTCCAAGGTTTTCAATTCGAGTAACAACCTGGATGATTCCCATTTCATCTTTTTTCATGGTGACTAACCTTCTTGTCAGTGCCTCGTTGCGTGTGGGTATTAAACTTCGCACGGCTCGACAATCCACTCGGTTTTTCCAAGTTTGGTCTACCTGTTTATTCATCCATTCCCGGATTTCTGTTTTCCACCTACTTTCCGAAATGGGAACAAATGGTTCAGGTCCAAACGTAATTCTTTTGGTAGCTTCCTTTGCTAGCGCATCGGCTTCCTCGTTCCCTGGGATACCAGAATGTCCCAGGACCCACATCAAAGTGATTTGATTTCCACTGTTTGCAACTGCATTAATCTTGTTAAAGCATTCCATCTCCAATGACTGTTTGCTTTTCGGGGTTTCAAGAGCCTTTAAGCAAGCTTGATTATCCGAAAAAACAAAAATCTCTTTATCAACAGCTCCTTTATCGAGAAGTCTATCAATAGTACAGTCAATCTAACGTCAAATATGACTTGACCGCAAACAAATTGCAACAGAAATGATTTTTACACCATCTTGTAGAGAAAAAAAAACTGTACAACATATCAAAAGTTGAGAAACCTACCGGGTTGCAAAATTTGTGTTTTTTAGCGTTTTAAATGTTATTTTTTGTTTTTCAGCTGAAATTTTCTATTTTGTTAAGGCTTAGTGTTTACTTCATGAGAAACATGTTTCTGGTGTAGTTTTATGTGATGAACTCGAATATCACATCAGATTTAAGATACAGTCAACCGAAAATGTTTCATGTTCATCACCATCCAATAAATTCGTGATTATATCATAGCACAGTCGTTTTACCGCAGACAAATCGCAACAGAGATGATTAAACCGCCGTGTAGAGAAAATGAAACTGTTCGACTTGTCTAAAGCTGGAAACCTATCTCAAGTAAAAGCTCGTGTTTTATAGCGTTTTCTCTTTTTCTTTTCCAGCTGGTATTTTCGATTTTCTAATAGCTTGCCGTTTGCTCCATAGGATACATGTTTTGAAGTTAATTTTTTGCGGTGAATCTGAATATCGCTTCAGATTTAAGATATGTTCAACTTTAATATGTTTCGTATTCGTAACCATACAAGAAGTTTCCTTGGAAGTCTTATTATTTATCGTTTGGAAAATACCATGTCAAGTCTTCAAACTGTCCTGTTCATCACCTCTCAGTTATTAATAAAACTTGATTCACAGGTAACAAAAATCACATTGGTAAAAGGCCGAGCAGGTTTAGGCCTACCCCGTCCAGTCCAGTGCAAGGATATGCACATTTTGCTCCCCCACATTACTTAAACATCATCTAGAGTGCTCTCAGAGGGTTTTTGTGGGATTCCGGAATCACCTTCCGGCAAGCGAAGCGCATCTCGAAAACACTGGGAAAGCGATTCCTGGAATCCCTGTCCAGTTTCCCGCTGGACCGATTGCAAAAACGCATGGAAAGCTGAAATCGCCGGGAAATCGTTGAATTCTGGATTTCGACAGTTTCAAAAATTCCCGCCGGAGCATTCAATTTCCCGCAGAGCTTTCACTAACTTTCTGGAATCACTATCCGAGAAAGCTACTTCGGTTTCCAGGCAGCGCGAAAACCTTTGGAAAGTGATTCCAGCTTTTCTTTCCAGCTCGCGAAAACCCTCCTTATATTTGGTCTCGTTGGAGTCGAGAGTCGTCAACGCTCCAGGCAAATATTTTCGATGGAGCGGCTCAAGCCTAGAATCCTAACCTTAGAATCCCTAGACGACAGGCAGGTTAGCAAAACCATTCGTCGTCTCGGACCATTCGAAATTAAACCATCACGATGATGAGACGATGAACACAACGAAAAATCGGCCTACACCAAGAAGCCAAGGAACCTACACCAAGAAGCCGACATACTACGGATCAAAGACGGAGAAGCAAGAGCTGACTGGGAGGTACCGAGGTAGACGGTGCAGCATGGGGGAATCTGTTTCAGCTCCATAAATTCCCCGCGGAGAGACCGCACAGTGCCAGCAAGTACCGTCCAGACTCACCGACGAATGGACATTGATGGCGCTAGAGCCCTGCAGAAAGCAACGACGGACACCGAGGCCCTAACCAACATCGCCAGCCAGTCACCATGAAACCCCAAATGGCTAATATCCGTAACGACCAAATTCCAGGACAACCCACGACCTGTCCCTAAGAAGGATCTTGAGCCCCTTAACACTATGAACGATATGAAAATAATATTTGAACTTAGCCAACATGAAAAAGCTCATTAGGGGCGTAATAATCAGAAACACCACATATATTCCTGTCATAGGACCAAGACACCCAGGGCTCAGCTCCTTAGAGCTTGAAACAACTAGAGGCCCTTAATTGCAGGATCGAAAAGGAAGCTGAGACTAAGATGGATGCAGCTTTCATACTACTTCTACAAAATAAATTTTTCCACAAATCTGGCAGAGCACGAAAAGGCTGGACCTTGGATTATGGGTATATATGTGCGACTGATCCCGCCAGTGGAAACAGCCATCTTAAAGTTCCCTAATAAAGTAGTCTCAAAGGACGTTGGTAGGTTTCTGAACCTACTTGCTACAAGCAACCATAGGCTGAAAGTAGTCGCTAGAAGAGACGCCACAGGGTAACATGGCCCGACGAGAACATCAGCAAACACTGAACGAGGACGGATTTAGCTATTTTAATAATTACATATATGTAGGCTATAATATACATATATATATACCTATTACAGGTTTAATTGTATGTTATAACGATTAATAATTGCTGCTACCGGTAAAACTTGGTATTATATTGATTTGTATCCTTGGATAACTACGATACCTGTTCGGGCTAAGCTTAACTCATCCCCAAAAAAGGTTGAGTAGCCAATAAAACACAGCACGTAGCACGAAAACTGGCCTACATGAAAACAGATGGATTAACTATTACTTATATCGCAATTAAAATTCGTCCCAAGTTATAGCCTACCACAGTATCTGCCTTCTCATGGTCCTATCAAAAAATAGTGCGAGGGACAAATAATGACTTTAAAATTAATGACGTCAAATAAATATAGAATAATTAAATGATCTGTAATTATTAATAATAAATACAGCACATTTATTAATTAGCCATTCAGCACATCCATTTGGGTCTGTATTCGGTCCTTAGTGCGAACAACGGGATAATGTAATAGAAATATGTATTTCTTGAATAGTGATGAATGTGAAACACTTCCGGTTGACCGTATCTTTGATCTGATCTGATATTGGAGTTCAGCACATAAAACTACATCAGAAAACATTTTTCCGATAAAGAAAACACAAAGCTATAAGAAAATCGAAAATATCAGCTGAAAAATAATAAATAAAATAGAAAACGCTAAAAAACACGAACTTTGCACCCCGCTAGGTTTCTCAACTTTTAATATGTTGTACAGTTTTTTTTTCTCTACAAGATGGTGTAAAAATCATTTCTGTTGCAATTTGTTTGCGGTCAAACCTTATATTGACTGTACTACAAAACTTGCAGAATAGCGAACATCTCAGCCTGGTAAACTGACGAAACCCCCCCCAGGTGAGTGAACAGCCTCTCTGGCTCTACATTTGTTTCGAACAGTATAGATGCTGCTCCCGTCAACTCACTATATCGCGAGCCGTCAGTGTAGCATCGGATCGCTTCTGGATTAGTTAATTTTCCAGAAATCTTAAGGTCTCGGACCTCGTCTCAATTTTCACTTCAAAACTCTTTCCACTTTTCATCGTAGTAATAGTTTGATCTTTGGGCATATTCAGCACTGGCAGCTCATTCATCCATTTGTTGCAAATATCCAAATGGCTTCTCTTGCTGACTTGATTTCTTTGGCACCATGTGCCATGGATCTCAAGTTGGACTCTCGTCCTTAGTGCATCCCCTCTGATCCAAATCTCAAGGGGAGCTATTCCGAGCAGCATTTCTAGTGACGCTGTGGCGGTCCCTGGGAAACCTCCACTATCATCAGGCAGGCCAATCGTTGTACCCTAATCAGGGACATCATATGCGAATCAGTATTTGTGCTTCCCACCCATATTATGCAAGCATAAGAAATCATGGGCCGGATTATAGCATTGTAAATAAACATCATTCGTTGCGTTCGCCATCCTTTGGCATTGCATAAGCGTGATTGTTGCTCTGCGTGCTCTTTCAATGCAGTGTGTTTTCCAACACAGTTTACTATTGAGGGTGATCCCCAAATATCTAACTTGGTTGGTCATTTTTATTTCTTTATCGTAGATCTTCAGCTCCTGCATATCCTTACTTCTGCCCACTGTGTGGTAAGATGAATGAGGATGTGTTTCATTTTCTGTGTGAATGTCATGTGCTGAAAGGTTTAAGGGAAGAAATATTTGGGCAGGGAATTATGAGGGAGGATTGATTAGTGGATAAGATGGGAAGTACAAGTAAGAGGGATATTCGTAATTTTTAATTCATTCCTCCGAGTTGCAGTGTCTCATAGGGAACTTTTCGTATAATTTTTTTTTTCTCGGATTGTTAAGGTAAGTCTTCACCTTCCGGAATCTGGGTTCCCAGATTTTCCGAGATTTTGTTTTAATTTCTTCTGCGATACTTAAAAATTCCGGAAATCTGGAAGTTCAAAAGCCCCTTTTTTCCGGATTATTTTGATATACTTTCGGACCGGTTCATATTCCAGATGCAATTTACAGAAGACGTCAAAGAATAATCTGGAAGCCCAGATTCCGGAAGTTCCGGGAGGTGAAGACAGGACTTTAAGGATGTAAGGTCACATAGAGAGTTTATTTTATTTAGTGATTTTTTTTTTCCAATTTTGTTGCCATGACCCTCGGGTTTTTTGTGCAATATATTTATTCATATAGACCGATACAATTTATTTGAAACTGAAAATATATCACACTGTACTGAACAGTAAAGAAAAAATGTATAACTTGTACCATATTATATGGATAATTTATGGGGGAGTTCCAAGATGAATTCCATGTCCACTTGTTGTCACTCGTGGTGGATTGAAGTCCGAAGCAAACACTGCAGCTAAAATGTTGAGAACCGTAATGGTCATGTTACAGATGAGCGCCATATTGTTGTATCTGCATACCAAGTCATCACCGTGTTCCTTGTTGCGCTCATATTGACTCACTCTTGATGTAAGGAGGAGTAAGCCAGCAAGAACAATCTAAAACCAAGAAGACTTTGTCTTATTTTGGTACGGAAAGTCAAAGAGTTGGTTTCTAGATCAGATTGCAAACGAGGAGACTGACTGCCGACCAAAGTTTAAAGTTTAACCGACAAGGGCTGAGACACGACAGTCCAGTTACACATCACTTAGGCCTATTCACTTAAATAGGCTTGAAGACCTGATAGAAAAGTATCACATTGTTACTCTGCTTTTCATATGCTTGAAATATTTAGCAATTACAATGGTGACGATTGCCAAACAGTAAATCTTTTTGGGCCACATGCAATAGTGGACATTGTCAGATGCGAGCTTACAATCTGAAAGTGAACATTTCCTGAGCTTCGCTTCATTAGCCTTTGAAAAGCACGGTTTTGTGGAAATTCATAGGCTATTCTCTGCTTCAGGATGAACTTTGTAGAGTCAAAGTATTTCAGTGTATTCAAATTCAGGATATATAAGAAAATAAGCTGGCTTGAAGCGTTTAGGTTTTATAGGTTGGCTGAGGCTTGCGTCTTTTGGAGCAAATGAAATGTTCTTGATCAGTCAAACATTATTAACTGGGCTATTCTTCAGTTATGTTAAAAATAACCGATGAAATCAGAAGGGATTACAGAACCCTGAGCCTTTTGATGTTGCTGGCTCAACATATTTTTAATACCTACGTTTCCTGTTGTACTTCCCGTCGCAAACGAAATTGATATTTGTCTGCTGTTTGTCGATTCAGGACCCACTGCTGGCAATGAATCCTTAAAGTTATCCTCAAAAACCCTCAAAATTATCTCCTCCGATTGGACATTTACCTGTTCACCACCCCGTTAGCACAATTCTCATTTGTGAGTGAACATCTTTGAAATGTTCGTGTTTTTTATATGTTTACTCTTTTACCACACTTACGCCCTCTGGCAGTGCGTTCTAAATCATTCATTCACCAAACACAGCGTATACTAAACAGTAACTATCGGATCACTTCTTGAGATTCTTCCCATAATAGAAAAAAAATTAAAACATCGCTTTCTATCATCAGCACACTCTGCATCTTGCCACATTATAAATACTTCGTCAACCTTTCACTCATTATTTCACACATTCACTCTTCGTTTGTGAATCTTTAATTCCTTCCGAAATCCCCGTATCTAAGTTTATTCATCAATCCAAACATTGTGCAGTATATCCTACCTGCAAGATGATGCTAATGGAAATTAGTGTTATAAGAAATCTGCTTTCCAAGTCCATCACTGTGATTTCTTCGCCATTGACAATTTTCTTGCGAGACTGAAGGGTGTACTTTATCTGCATAGCATTGGCTGTTAGGAGAGCTATGTCAAGCAAACCTTGAGAGAGGATCTTCTTCTTTCTAAGTTGTAATGCTCCTTTAGATACTTTGGGCCTCTTGTGTTTCTGGTGTCGATGGGGGTCGGGGTGAGGTGGCGTCTAGAGAAAAAGAGGAACTTATGCTATGTTTTATGTTTTCGTGTAGGCGAGATGAAACCGGCTATAGTCGGTTTCCGCGGCACGTTTGTGTGCCATGGCTTTCAGAGTGTTTTCTTGCGAAAACAGAACTCTATACCACCAAGAACAAACAATCGAGTAGAACCTCCGTCTTTGGTTCTTTGGTCCATGCAGCTACTATGGATACCCCGACAGATCTGAGCTTGTGAGTTGCTGCCGGTCTACTTCCCCTCTTCGCCGTTGCGCATATCAGAGGAAGTAGTGCAGGAGGCGCGCTGACGGCTTGTGACCGCATCGGCTTGTGATGTTCCGCGTAGCCTTACCCTCCGCTCGTTTGCATCAGGCAAGTACAGGGATTTATTCGACTCTATAGAGACGGAGGTTCTGGTGCTCCGGGCTCTACTGCGATGTTCTGTTTGTAGAGGTAACGGATTGTGATGTTCCACGTAGTTTCTTACCTCCGCTCGTTTGCATGGGGCAAGGCAAGGAGGATCTGTTTGACTCCACTTGGTAGTATTACAAGATCGGGAGACGAGGTTCTTTTGCTTATTTGTTTTTGGCGGTACTAGGGACATTTTCACGTGGATGGCTCCGCTGGATGTTCCGTCCCATATCATAACGGGTGTTTTTGCGTTGATGCCATCCAGCACGATGGTCATTTTCACGTTCAGTGCTCGACGAGTGACGCCACCATCCAGCTGATGGGTGTCCGCCGATTAGGTACGCTCCTCGAGCTCTGTTAACCGGTAGAGGAAGATGGCATTTTCCCCTGTCTCAACCGTGGATGGCATCATCATGGTCATCATCGTTGCATACTCTATCGAGCTCAACAGCCGTTTGACGACGCCACTCGACCTTTGTTGAACCTGTAGAGGAAGATGGCATCTTCCTCTGTCTCAACTCCGTTGTCGTGTGGATATCATCATCATGGTCATCATCGTGGCATGTTCTGTCGAGCTCAACAGCCGTTCACGCGAATATGTCCTCCAAATCTGACAAACAACTACTTATATTCATTTTCGGTTTGTGGCTCGAATGTGGCGGGAATATCAGATAAATCTGCAAAGGCAATCTTGTGTTCATAATAATCATTCCTATTGATTTGTAGCCTAATTACCCCCCCCCCTTGCACCATCTCAAGAACGTCAAGCGTTATCATAAAAGACAATCATTTAAGCTTTTGGAACACGTTTCGACAAAGACAATGGAGTAAGCGGGGATTTTAGACGCCTATTATTTCACAAGGATGTGCGCCCCTACATAGACACGACGCTACGTAGACACGTCAGTAAGTGGACAAAATTCGACGCTACATGGACAAATTTCCCGACACTACGTGGACAAGAAAAAACCGACACTACGTGGACACGACGGTACACCGAACGACGCTACGGAGACACGACGGTACATCGAACGACGCTACGTAGACACGTCAGTACGTCGAACGACACTGCGTGGACACGCCAGTACGTCGAACGACACTACGTGGACACGTCACTAAGAGGACAAAATCCGACACTACGTCGAAAGTCATAAACTGTCTACGTAGCGTCGTGTCTCTGCAGTGTCTGTCCATGTAGTGTCGTGTTTGTGAAGGGACTGTCCATGTAGCGTCACGTCTACGTAGCGTCTATCCATGTAGTGTCGGTCTTCGTTCCGTCGTGTCCCTGTAGTGACGTGTCCATGTACTGACGGTTTTTCGTTTCGATGTACTGTCGTGTCTTCGTAGTGTCGTGTCTACGTAGGGACATCATCCCTTCCACAAGAGAGCTAGGGATAACATAAAAGGCAGAGTAAGGTCCTTTAAGTTGTGGAAGCATAGTTTTTCCTTACCGGCGTGTTTGGCCTTCGAAGTATAGGTTGTCTTTCTCTATCATCCGCTGGGGCTGAAGGTGTCGGACTATCGCAGTTTCCTTGTGGCCCCTCCTCCTCGCCACCGTCCACTTCATGGCCTATGCTAGAACGGGTGTCAATTCCACTGTGGCCGCTCATGTGTGTTCCAAGTTGCAACTAAAACTTCCGGCTAAGAAAATTGAATCTCCTGTGATTTTATTCGCGGTTTCTTTTCTTTCCGCTTGTTTATCACGTGCTTCCCGGTGTTTCGGATGAAGAAATTTCCGGTGACGCAAGGCAAAAAATAAATTTTGCTATTGGCCATCGACGAAGTAGTTTTTCTTACCAAGACTTTCCGATTTGCGACGTGTCTGCTGTACAAAATATCATATTTCAAATTTTCTAAATTTCTGCTTGGGTTCTCTGTTTCTTTCAGTAATTCCCAGTTGGTTTCCGACTTTAAAGTAAAAGATCATGTTTGATTTTAAAGAAAGCGTTGGCCAATTTTTACAAAAAAGCTTCGGAAGCGCTCCAAACTTACCACCTGTACCCATTCTTTCTCAAGTGAACAATGTAAGACGTTATTAATCTTAATTTGTAGTAATTCAAACTTAGTTTTATTTTTTTTTAAAGTAGGCTACGTATATAGTTTCGTTGAATGGATCACTTGATTAGGCAGCGTTTGTTCATATACTATAGTATGTTACTCCTCAGTTTTAAGGGAAATATTTGAACAAATAAATATTGTTTTTCCACCCTTTAGCGAAATTTTTTTTTTTTGGCCGGATCAGTTATTTTTTTACGAATGGTTGGATTTGGATGGAACTTTACTGCTGGCTAGGTCCTGATACTCGGCCACAGGTCCGAACCTGAGTCGGCCGTTGTGGGGGGAGTTATAGGGGGTCCCGGAAATCTTGTGACACGCTTAGAATGGTGGAGAGATCGGGATGGAACTTGGCGGATAGAATATCGGGACGTTTGGGAGGAAGTAAGTGTTTTGGTGACTTGTTTTGAAGATTGGATGGATTCCTGAAGGCTTTTTCTATGGCCAACTGTGAAATATTTCTCTAGATATTGATTTTCTGTTCGTGTTTGCCTTTTCTTTGTTTGAGTACTTCATATTTTTTTCCCGCCATAGCTTATATGCTTTATTTGGAATAAATTATTTCATTCATTCATGCTTCGGAAGAGCTGGGGGGGGGGGGGTCTCGGAAGAGGCATCCGATCTTGACATCGCGAACCTTAGCTTATACAGCCTACATGCGAACTACCCTATCAAGGGCCATATGAGCTTTCACCTCTTGTTTAGTTTTGTAAATGAGAAAATGACAAAGGGCAAGCAATAACAATCTGATATCTCTATCTGTGTATGAGTTTAATCTTCCATCAAAAGCATATTAACAAGGAAAATTAAATAAACAAGAATTGAATAGAAGCGAATGTGTTATATTTGCAAAGGCTTAAATTCTGGAGGCTGAGTTAAGTTGTTGTTCGCAGGCTATCTATAGGAACAATACTGTAGCCATGCTGCCTTCTTTCTTATCAGGTCTGATGAGGATCAAAGTAAGGGTGTTGTAACATGGCATATAGACTATAATGAATCGATCTAAGATCGACAAGGTGTCGAATGCCTCTTGAAGTCCTCGCGCTTTGTAAGATGATTGCAACACCAATGTCTGCGCCTTCCCTGGAGCTTTGTATAATAATTGGGATCGGGGGTACTTCGAAATATAGGTTCTGGCAAAAAAAAGCAGCGCCCTCCCCCTCGCGGTACCAAACCCCTACGGTGACCCCCCCGCCCGGTGCCACCCCCCGCACACAGTCAGCAGTCCCTTATCTGACATGTGTAACCGTGCTGATAAAAGTTAAGAAATAAAAATGTGTTTTTATGAAATGTATATATAGAGCCGAGCAGCCAGCGAGCCGCCGCACGCGTTTACATTTAACTCGCGTGTCTAGGGAAAATCCTTAAAGTTTAACCGAAAAGGAATGTAATAGCACAATCTAGGTACCCATGACTTATTCACTTAAAGAGGCTTGAAGACCCGATGAAAATGCGTTACTTCGTTCTTTAGCTATTCACGAATAATCGATTTTCAAATAGTGGAATTAGCTTGTGATTTGTAGTACCTCTATCTGCTTGTGTCTGTGTTGTATGCTTGACGAAAACGATTTACGAAAAATAAGTGTTCACGCAGTTAGCCCCCTTCCTCGAGCTGATCACTGACCACTGAAAAGCCGCGTTTGTATTGAGATTCAGTTTTTCTGCGTCATAGTAGAATTTTGCGTTGTGAGGACGGCCGTAGGTGTTCTGAGCATCATACTAGAGCAAATAGTGGAAATAAAAATAATCCCTTAACACAATCTAAATAATGCAGTGTAGTCAGTTAAATGATACAAAAATAAATTGGCTTTTCAGTTAAACTTTAAGTGCTTGCAGACGAAACTGCAGTTTTTAATAAGATTATCTATTTTCCTATATATTTGCATTCAGGGGGGGGGGTCGCCTAAACTTTCATGGCTTGGAGTTTTTGTCAACCAAAGTTCGTCGTGTTTCAACTGTTAATAGCTGGTGGAATTGTGTGGTTTGTTCACGCTATCTCCCTTCTTATCGGTGACGATAACTTCATTATGCGACCGATAAAATCTAAGCCGTCTACAATTCAAGTCAGTTGGTTTTTCGTATTGTAGAATGGAGGGTTCAGATAGAGAAATTCCTGTCTCTTCTCGGGACTCTGTGGATGGATTTTTCAGAAAGCCAAAAGAGAAGGGCGGAGTCGGCAAAGCATACGCTCAGCAAACACTTTTCTGTTAGTACATTTTTCCTTTCTTTATTAACATCTATATTATACATCCACTTTGTATAGGCGACTGAACAGAATAGACGTTATTTAAAATAAAAAATAAAATAGTGGTGTCGCCTCTCTGTATGACTTGTTGCCGTCCGCACATATACTAGTCAACAAGCTTAAATTAGGTTGCGTTACAGAAGAGTTATTACAAGTTATAATGAAAAGAAGAGCCAGCTCTGTATTATGGTAGTTACTACTACCTTCTCTGGAACGATAAGTAACACCCCGGACTGACGTCACCGGTATGACGGGAATTCCTGCTGAACAGATAGTTATTATCATTTATATTCCTTCAGCCCAAGCTGACTGCGAATCATATTTGACACTGTAAAACGGATACATCATCATCGGATACATCCATCCATGTGATTCTAAATTAGTGAATAAATTTTTATTCATTGACAGAATAAAATTTTATTCCATTTGTTTTGATGAGTGGTTGTTTTTGGTACGACGGCATGGTATCCCACTTATTGTGTTTTTTCTTTCTTTTCTTCTTTCCTTTCCTTTTTTTTCTTCCTCTTTCAGTTTTCTTCTCTTTTTTTGACAAAGTGTGTGAAAATTAATGTAAAGCGAAGTTTTTTTTTTGACTGCCCCCACAGGCCCATTAGGGCTTTCCTGCAGTCAGAGCCCAGAGGCATGACTACATGTATAAAGAATGGTAAGAGTTTTATAAAAAGTTTTTTCATGTAGTTTAGTATATGTAAATTGGTTTGTCTAATAAAGAGTATTAAACTAAAAAACTAAAAAAAACTAAAAAAATATTTTTGAGTGTTTTGGAAGTATTTTATATTTCTTTGTCCTTTTCTACTGCACTTTGCCCTTGGGCAGTGCGTTACAAATCCTTCATTCATTCACTAAGTCCAAAACACGCCAGTGATCCTCAGGAAGAAGGAGTAAGCACATCCGTCACGACTCAAACTCAACGACTCACATTCTGTGTCAAGCAATCACGACGATCTTTGGGAGCAGCTGTGACACCACTACTGCCTTTCTTCCGCTAGATACCCGGAGAGGCCGGAGATTTCGCAGCGGCAAGGAGAGATAGTCATAAAGTGTATTCATGCGTCGCTACATTTAATTAAAACTATGTTTCGGCCCTTCTTGGCTTTTTTGTTGGTTGCCTGAAGAGGACCCTTGCCAAGAAGGGCCCGAATATAGCTCTAATAAAATGTATCTGACGGATATTTTTACAGTGTCAAATATGGCTATCATCTATGATGCTCCCGACCGTCATAAGTAAATTCTAACGATCGTAACTCTCATGGAACGAAGATTACAAGGGGGAGGAGCTATCTTTAGTGGAGTGTTCCTTGGAACAATCCACTCTTGCGAGCGCTCTAGCAGCTTTCGGTTTTCGGTTTTCACCATATTTTGTGGAGCTCATAAGTCGTGAACCAGTGCAAGTATCAAGTTCAAACTTGGTACACTTGTGTGTATTGGGGTCTAGTTGTGCCTTTTGGGGGTCCCACCCCCCACACCCACCCGGTTGAGGGGCAAATGGGCCCAGATTGCCCAGTGAATAATGTTCATAACTTGACCAGAGTTGGACATAAGAAGATGAAATTCCTAGTACATGTAGACCCTAGGGCTGGGAAATTACTTTTAAAGTTGCACCTTCCCCACCCATCACGTTCATGGGCAAATGGGCCCAGATTGCCCAGGAGTAAAGTTCGTTACCCGTGACAGGAATCAACAGGTATCAAGTTGAAACTTGGTAGGTTTGTGAGTATTGGGGTCTCTTTTTCGTTTTTGCGGGTCCCAAACCCCACCCCCGCTTGGTTCAGGGGCAATTGGGCCCAGATTACCCATTTTTTAATGATTTCAACTTGACAATAACTGGAGATAGGGCGATGAAATTCCTTTGTGCTTTTGGATCATAGGGTTGGGGATTTATTTGTGGAGTTGAACCACCCCCTGGCCCCTACCCTCCACGTTCATGGGCAAGTGGGCCCAATTTGCCCAGGAGTCAAGTTTTTGGCCCGTGACTGGAATCAAACTCTAAGCTGATATAGTCGAGGATATTTAGGTCTAGATATGCAATTGATGCCCCCCCCCCCCCCCCCACCCTCCCGTTCATGGATAACTGGGCCCAGATATTTTATGAGTTACGTTCGTCTATGACAGGTCTCAAGTTCAACTCTTGTATATTTGCGGAGATATATCTGTGAATGAGGATTTTGGTGTAGCAGCAAGAAATAAGACGACGCGACGTATCTTTAATGAACAGCTGGAAACTTTACGGTGTTGTCATATGGTCGATGATATGCCGTTCTTTATGAATTGTGACAAAGAGGGTATTAGGCTGCTGCGATTTCGTTATTGCACTTGTTTTCTTACCTTGCTAATGGAAAAGAGCTTTAAAGGGTCGGACTGGCTGGCAGACCGTTCAGATTCAGTGTTCTGATTCTCTGATCCAGTGTTAGAACTCATGCTGTTCTTGCAAGATCTCTTTGGATTTATACTTGCGGTTTGTTTACATTTAAAGCTTTCAAAGTGGGATGATTACAAATTAGGCTATTTCAATACTTGTTTGGTTATTGGGGATGTGACATGTCTTGGTTTGAACGCTGTTTGTATATAAAATATGATAAACATTTTACTTTCACACTCCACGTCTGAGCGCTTGCGCACTTGTTCTTGTTTCGTGTTGACGGTGATCAATAACGGAGGGCGGATTTGTATGAGGGGAAGATTAGACTGGGATTAAGAATTCCGTGTTTGGATCCAGACTTTGATTCCTGCAGGCACTCATGGGACATGGGTCTGTGCGACCAGAGGTGACTGTAAAAATAGCGTATTGTTGCTTCAGTTATGGTTTGTGGGCTGTTTTTTATCGTTTTCTCTGCCATTTCTGCTTTCTTTATACTACTGCACTATAGTCATGGTACAGTTCAGTGCGTACACAGGAGATAATTGGTTGGTCTCACGTCTTTATGTGTGTCAGTAGCCCATGGGTGGAAGCCTGGACGTGGCAAAAACAAGGGTCGTACGAGGTCATAGCTCACACGGCTTACGACTTTTTTTCAACGCTTTGATTGACTTTTTCCATTGAGCCTCTTATAGTGTGTAGGACAATAGATCCCAGCTAGTGTTTCCTCGTCTAGAACACGTATTGATCTCTGCAGTTCTTTCTTGACCGTCTCCAAGGACCAGTAGAATCTGTTTTTCTCTGCAAAGGAGTTTCTTAGTTGCTGGAATACTACAACAGCTTTGTAGTCCAGATGGATGATTACTGAGTGCAAAATTGACATAGCCTAACAAATATCTCTTGTGACGACATACTGTTAGACAGGCAGAAATTCCACATCTGTATCCTGTCGTCACCGTCGCAGTCTGCCTACTCTCTCGGTAGAAACGAGTGATAAATGTCTGGGAAGTGAACTGGTGGTTCATTATGGTCGGCCATTAATACGATAACAGCTCTTATGTTTTTTTTCGCACAATTTTTCTATGTCGCTCTCGATAGCGTAGTGGTCATTTTTTTTCTTTGTTTATTCACAAATAGTCTCACTTGTTTGTTTTCTCCCATCTTATCTGTCGTTCCGTCCGAAGCTTCAAAGTAGCAATGGTGTAGTTGGTAAATTGCAAGCTGCCGTTTACTTGGGCCGATGGTTGTATAATAAACAAATCTTTAGTAATGGAAATAATATAACCAAAATCTACTTAGCTATATTTCCAGCTTTTGGGATCCTAACAGGCTAGTGATGGGATACCTATGAACCCGTAAAGCTTGTCCGTCTGTCTGTCTGTTAGTACGGTAACTCGAAAGGGTTGAGAATTTTTTTTGAAGCTTGGTGTGAGGAACCTTTTAGTCACAGACTCAGTACAGGTCAGGATCGTAGATGGGCACTGTGTCCATATATTTAGGCGTTGGGGACGGTGTTTCAGATTAAGGGGTGAACAAAATATTGAAAGAAAATTAAATAGACTGTCGATTTAGGGTTCAAATTAATTTATTGTGGTCACTAATTCTACAAGATAAATTTTTGTTCAAGTCCGGCAGGAGCAGAGCACGAAAAGGCCGGAATTTTAAAAAACAATTAACTACTGATCTGCGGATTAAGAAGACTTGCAAAATCCATACTTCTCGTGCAGCGGTTGATTTGGGATCCGGCGGACGTTTTCGATTGTCTTATTTTTTTTTTTTTTTTTTAAATTCCGCGTAGCCTTTCGAAAAATTTTTGATTTTTAAGTTTTGGGCTACGATTCCTCCTCCACTAGGTGGCGTTAACATTTCCTTAAACTCTTTAACGTCACCTACTCTTTCCAAACAAACACACAAAACTTTAAACTTTACAAATTTAACTCTATTTACCATTTCAGCTATTGAATTTATCTTTGAATTTAAAATTTTCCAATCTCAATACTTATTTACTCTTATTTCAAGACATTTATAAACCTTTTTTTTTTTTATCTACGAATCCTCACCTCTACACATAAAGACTCTTGTTTTATTTGTCCCCAAGTCGTGACTATTCGGGCGAGCGTTGTGACGGGTGAATGGCGACGCAGCGATTAATTGATTCACCACCCAAATTATGTTTGGTTATTGTTTTGTCCTCCGACTGTCGTCGTAACTATTCCTTCATACATGTGAACCACGAAAAATTCCGTAGAAGGAATCAGTGACAGCCTGAAAAGGATCGTTTCCAAGAAAAGCCGAAATACCATTGGAATAAATCTCAGCTGACGTATCCGTTTAGCGTCACTGACACGTCCTAACTTGTCTAGCATTAGCGTGACTTGTGTACTGATAGCTCATACCTCATAACCATGCCAGGAACAACTCTCCCACGTACCAATCCATGATTATTCAGGTTTGCTGGCGGATTACCTCATCGACTTGTGGATTTTGACAGTTTGCCCATTGCTCCGGCTACAGCAAGCAATGTTAGTATTGTTAGTGTTCCTCTGGCAGTTCGATCGGCGATTCTGTGTTTTGGCTGAAAGAATTCGTGTAGGAAAACCTAGCTATTCCCTATTGTTTGACACGGAACCGTCTGTAAGTTTTCGCAATCTTTCGTTGAGACCTTCGCGCAAAACTTGCGGTTTTATTTCCTCGTTGGATGGAAAAGCTCTCCACAGCTGTTTGGCAGCATATCTCAGAAAACTCATATTCATAGCAGCTAATCTTCATATTCCAGTAAAAAACAACAACAACGCGGATTAGTTCCTATTAGTCTCCCGATGATCATTGCCATCACGCTTAACTAAAACTCCGCCATTAAAATTAAAAAAAAAAGAAAAAAAGAGTTAATTATTTCCCTTCAGCAGGCTAAAGGTGCGAACCTCCCCGACGATGAGTGTTGCGCTGCCTTTCAGTTTAAAAAGTGAAAGCTTTATTAACTAATGAATCCTCTTTGTGGTGGATGATGATAATGATGCAAGGGTGAAGACAGAGAGATCAATCCGCTTGGGGTGCTGAACTGGCTAAGGCTAATTCTTGGGCCAATTCCGTATTGTTTAACTTCGGAACTGTTTGCAGGTTCTCGCTATCTCTGGTTTGCGGACCTTCCGTAGAATGTGAGATTTAATGAGTCATTTGTTGGTATCTGACTTTTTGTGGTCAAGTTAATTAGTCGTTCACAGCTTTCCCGATTGCATATGTAAACAAAACTCGAGCGGTTGTTCATTGGGGTATTTTCCTGTTGTTTGTAAACTTTTCGCAAGTTTTCGCTATCTTTGTTATGTCGACATTGGTATCTAACTTTTTATAACCGAGTTAATTAGTCGTTAGCGCCTTTCATGACAGCATAGGCTACCCCGCTTAGGGCGATTGTAAACTGGAGATATTAACTTTTTTTTTTTTTTACTCGAAAATGTTAGCAAGTTTTTGCTATTTCGTTTTTTGTGTGTGACCGTTCTGCAGAATCCGCGGTCTTGCGAGTCCTTTCTTGATATCTGGCTTTTTGTGGTTAGATAGTTAGTTGTTTCGCAAATTTCCTGATAGCATACCTCAGAAAACCTATGCGATTCTTTGCATTTCCTATTCTTGGACTCGGACCTTTTTGGAAGTTTTCGTTATATTTGATTTGCGTCCTCGTGGAATTTTTTTTTTCTTGGTAGCCTATCTGACGTTTTATAACCGGGTTAACTAATAGTTCGCTCCCATCCAGAAAACTTGGATGATTGTAAATCGGAACCATTTCTTCCTGCTTCACTCAGAAATTTCAGGAAGTATTTGCTGTTTCTTTTTTTGTGGCCACTCTGCAGACTCTGCGATTTTATGAGTCTTTTAGTGACATTTGACTTTTTGTAGTCGGATCAATTAGTCGTTCGCACTCCCGATAACACCTCAGGAACTTTTTGTAAATTTCTCTATTGTTTGTTTGCATTCGTTCCGCATAATTTATGCTAATTATGCGTCTGTTCTTAGTAAATGACTCTTTATGGTCGGATTAGTTAGTCATTCGCGCCTTTTCCGATAGCATAACCCAGAAGACTTCGGTGATTGTTCATTTAGGTTTACAAGGTCAGAAGGAAATACTCTTGATGACTATCTCTCCTTGCCGATGCAGAATCTCCGGGTACCTAGCGGAAGAAAGGCAGAAGTGGTATCACAGCTGCTCCCAAAGATCGCCATGATTGTTTGACACATGATTTGAGTCGTTGAGTTTGAGTCGTTACGGAGACGTTTGCTCCTTCTTCCTGAGGATCACTGGTGTGTTTTGGACTTAGTCATATAGAGTATTGGCAAATTTTCTTGCGAAGACTTGATCACGAGTTTTTAGGGACATCCTGTGCCGGTTAGTACCGGCCAGAGAAAAATAACTCTCTCTGGTACCGGCCATCACTTTGATACAAGTATAGGCCATAGCCTTAAAGTTGTTGGTGCATTCTTTATATATATGTATACTAGCACACTGCAGGGATTTGTCCTCTGCTCTTGTGGAACCGTGGTCTTTGGGTAGTGTACGTATTTTCTGATCGGTACAATACAGGAATAATCAAACACCCAGGATGTTGTCGATGAACTTCTACGGGTGTTCGAACACTCGATTTTTGATCACAGCAAATGGATGAAAACGACACGCCCTAAGTTAAATAACAAAGAGCCATAGATCTAATTTAGTCCGAACACATGAGATATCGTTAGCGGGCTTCAAATGTAACCTGAAATTTGGGTCTCCAAGCTTAAGAATTAATGAATGCAATTACGGAAGTAGGTTGTATTGGCATTATGGACACGGCGGTTCCTTTAAGCATGTGTTTCTAGTGTGTAATAGAACCAGCAGTTGGAGTCAGAGAATATTTGAATCATCGATTGTTTTACCTTTTCTAAAAAAAGTGTTTGACCCACCAAAAAAGGTCCTTCAGTAAGGGTGTGCCGTACAAAATCGTAATATTTTGCATCGTACACACCCACCCCCTGTTGAGGTCCATTGTAAAGATCAGACAAGATTTCAGGCGTCAAACATTCTTCTCCTAAATACAAGCTAATTTCGGTCAAGAAAAATAATTAAAAGGAAAGAAGAAATTCAGACATTTTGTAAGGCTGAACTAAGTTGGGGTTTAGAAAATGTATGTTTGTATACGGACTTTAAATCACATAGTCTATGTGGCAAGTCAAAAAAATAAATGTTCCTTCAACCCAAGCTGACGGCGAATCATATTTGACAGTGCAAAAACGGATACGTCAGCTAAATTTTATTCGAGCAAGTCAAAGAGAATCAGTTGGATATTCGCTCATCCTGGTGGCCGAGTGAGTCGTCCTGCAACGGTGAAATCGCATTGCTTTCGTTCTTTCGTCCTACACTATAAAATGTTTCTCCGAATAAGGATGCAGTATTTGCTACTGGGATTAATCTTATCTCTATTGGGATAAGATTAATCTGAATTAGGGATAATCTTGTCTCAATACTCAATCCCAGTAGCAATACGGCAAGATTTTTTTTTTACAGTGTAGCCTACCCCCCCCCCCCCAAAGCTGAAATGTGGCTAGTGTAGCGGTGCGCTACTTCTTATGATTGCGTTAAAGGACATCTCTCGCTTATACTGACTTTTATATTATCCCGAGCTCCCTTATGGGATTATAAGATTCTGAAATTCCCGCCTTTCGCCATTGTTTCGTTTTGTACCTACGACTTTTTAGCGCTTTGGGCCTAGCCGAGTTTTGAAAGCACGCAACGCAAACTTCGCCGAAAGTTTCAAGGTCCGTCAACAACTCTTTCACAAATAAGCACATGCGAAGCTTCAAAGCATTATTTTTCATTCTGGAAGAAATGGCAGACCATCAAGTCTACCTTCCGTTTTGGACTTGTTGGTTTTCGCACTTCAAACCAAGGCGCGTTGAGTTTTTAATATTTTGCGTCAAGCTGCCGCGTCGTAGAGGGAGGCTGTCCTTACGCGCTAACAAGAAAATCGCTAATTTCTCGTGGAAAGTAATAGATGCATTTTTGCAGATACCATGGTATCTGATATACGGTCTAAAGTCGTTTTTGCAGTTATCATGGTATCTGATACCAGAGTAAAAAGGCGTTTTTGCAGTTGTCGTGGTATCTGGCCAGTTATCGTGGTATCTGATATCAGATACCATGGTCCGACCGTGGTAACTGATCGTGGTATCTGAAAAAGTCATCTCACTTTCATGAATTTTTGTCAAATTGGTGGGAAAGAAGTTCAGCACTTAGTGGTGTAACTGGATATCAGTTTTTCTTTTGGGATGACTTCGAAAAGTGCAATTTCGTCAATAGTCGTTTTTGCAGTGGACCGTATATCAGATACCACGATAACTGCAAAACGACTAATTGCAGATCCAGTTACCGTGGCAACAGATACCATGGTATCTGCAAAAACACAACTAATGGTATTTTTTTAAACGAAATTTCTGAGCCATTTTATCTTGAAAAGATCATTTCTATAATAGTAAAAGTTGTGCTTTACGGTTAAGTCACCTGAGATTTATTGTCGCGATATTTCAGCCCATCTTGGCGAGGGTCCTCTTCAGGCTCAAGCTAGAAGGACGAGCCTGCGATTTTGTCTAGCTTGAACCTGAAGAGGACCCTTGTCAAGAAGGGCCGACAAATCGCCAGAATAATCTCAGCTGACTTATCCTTTTAGCGCAGTTATTGTGATTCGCAGTCAGGTTTGGCTGAATGAGCACATTCTCACACTTCTCTAAGCATCGAGATACGACGAACTTCTCATTGAGCTTCATTTCAGATTTTCAGCGAAGCAAGAAGGAAAGGCCGGACTCGAAAATGGCAGCCGCCAACGGCGGAAGCCAATCAGCGGTTGTGGAGAAAATTCAAAACGAGGCAGCTGAAGGCGATTCAGATCCGGCCGCTCCCCCTTCTGCCCCACCTGCTCCCCCTTCAGTGACAGTAAGCAGCGGAGGATTTGTAGCAATAGCGAAGAGATTTGCCCAGCATTTTCCCCTGCTCTTGGGACTTTATTTGGTAAGTATAAGCTAACAGAAGAACAGATAGCTGTAAGAGACGTCTGTTATAGTAAGTAAGTAAGTAAGTATATTTGTGACCCACATAATATTTTACAACAAAAGAAAAGAAAATGGAGTAGAGCTCAGAGGCGTTACTAGCCAACATTTTTTTTTTTTTGGGGGGGGGGCAAGGTATTTACTGACTGGCTGCTAATTTTTACCGACTGTTTTGACAAGAAATAGGCTGATTTTAAAAAAAACGACTGTTCTCATGAAAAAATCAACTGTTTTGACGAAAAATCGCGGCGCATAATGCCGACTCGGTTATTTTTTACCGACTGGCCGACAAAATTTGGGGCGCCCCGACAATATTTGGGGTGCCCCCCCCCCCGATTTGGGCGCCCCGACAACATTTGGGGCGCACCCTTGGTTGAGATAATAAAGAAAAAAACAAAAGACTAGAAAAAAACCTACAGAACTTGCATTACCACCAACTATACAAAAAAGTCTATTCAGTCGGTGATGCGGCAACATACGTAAATTAGATTACTAATGGAAATCAGTGTGCAACTTTAGTAAAAACAGTCGAATTTTTTCTTAGAAATAGTGATTTTTTCTTAAAACTGTTTTTTCGTCAACACAGTCGTTTTTTCTCAACAATTGTCGTTTTTATCCGCAAAACAGTCGGTAAAAATGACCAGCCAGTCGGTAAATACCATGTCCCCTCCCCAAACATTTTGGCTAGTAACGCCTCTGCTTGTCCCTAGCTTATTCTCACATCAAAGTCACTAGTTGCGTTTTTGCAGATACCATGGTATCTGTTCCCACGGTAACTGGATCTGTAATTAGTCGTTTTTGCAGTTATCGTGGTATCTGATATACGGTTGCCCTGCAAAAACGACAATTGCCGAAGTTGCGCTTTTCGAAGTCATCCCAAAAGAAAAACTGATATCCAGTCAGATCACTAAGTGCCCAACTTCTTTCCCAACAGTTTGACAAAAACTGATGAAAGTGAGATGACTTTTTGAAGTACCACGATCAGTTATCTACCACGCTCGAATCGTAGTATCTGAATATCAGATACCGCGGTAACTGGCCAGACACCACGATAACTGCAAAAACGCCTTTTGACCGTGGTATCAGATACCACGATAACTGCAAAAACGACTTTAGACCGTGGTATCAGATACCATGGTATCACGCAACTACTGATGAACACACATTTCCGGAAGAAAAAAAATCATATTCGGATTCAGCATGTCTCCTTACCTCTATATCGACTATCTCATCAGCATTAAGAAAAAAAAATTGCTCCTTAATTTGGGACCCCATGCCTAAACATACAGCTATGGGGCCCATCTACGAACTTGACCTTTACTTTGACCCAAAGGATCCTCACAAGTATGAACAAAATATCTCAGTCCCTTCGAGAGTTATCGTGCTAACAGACAGACGGGCGGACGGACAACTTTACGAAGTCATAGCTCTCTTACGTTTTGTGATCTCAAAAATGATAATTTTACTTGACAACTATTGATGTTTCCAAAATGACGTTTTAGCGTGAAAAAATAATTTCTTTAAGAGTTGTATTTTAAATCATCCGATGTCTAATTTTAGGCTGGCTATTTCCGCATGAGCCTAGTATGGATCGTCGGCGCGGCTGGACTTACGGCGGCTCGGGAGCAGTGGCGAAAGGAGCGTGATTACCGAATGAACGCCGCCCGGTTGGCGAATTTCGTAGACGAGGAGGACATAATCAAGGCTCGAGTTGTCGACCTTCCTTCTTGGGTGAGCATTCTACCAGATGAAAAATTATCTCAGAATTAGTAGTTGTACGAAAAAGTAGCATGCAGCACGAACTGATGCTACTACATGCTTCTATGTCAGGGCTACCGTGTTACTGCATTCTACTGCATGCTACTAGCAAGACTGGATGATAATATAACAAGACAGGATGCTACTGGATACTACCAAGAACAAATAACGAGACAGAACTGCTGTCTCCCTGTCTCGGTCATACAAACATGCAGAGTCGAGTAAAATACGGCCGACTCCCGACGCAAATGAGCGAAGAATACTAGCTTCGCGCCACATCACGTTTCGTTACCTCTACAAATAGCTATATCGCCGTAAGTCGCTGAAGAGGAAATCTAGCAGTCAAAGCTGATTGGTTCTATGGGCGCGCTCCAGAGCGGGTCAGCGCGCGGAGTACGCCTTCGCTAGCCTCCCTCGACATTTCTTGTGCGAGAATCAACGGTGAAGACGGAAGAGGAGTAAACGGGTATCAACATCAGCTCAAAGTTAGAGTAAACACCTCCAGGTCCGCTCAATTTTGTCGGGGTTTTCATAGTCGCTGCATGCGACTAAAGACAAAAGTTCTAGCTGATTATTTGTTCTTGATACTACTGCTTAAGATTGGCCCAGTCTGAGGCACATTAAATGATAGTATTCGTTACTATTACATATGAATACATGCAACTTTTTCGTACAACTATCATACAACTACGCAGGCTACAAATTTTTCATCGGGTAAGTTTAAAAAGTCAGAGCTTTTTGTTTAAAGTCTAACCGAATAGGCCTGAAATCCGACAGTCTGGTGGCACTTCACTTATTCATTTATATAGGCCTGAAAACCCGAAGAAAATGCGTTATTTCGTTTGTCCGCTATCCACAGATAATCGATTTCATCGAATGAACTTATTCCTGGAGGGTATTGTAAATTCAGCAGTCTTGAGACACCTTACTGACAACGATCTGCTAACACAGTGCCAACATGGATTTCGCCCAAAGCGTTCTACCGATACAAACCTTATTGATGCTTACGATTATGTAACTGGCCTGCTTGATCAGAATCTGCCAGTTGACCTCATCCTACTCGATTTTGCAAAAGCATTTGATAAAGTTTGCCATAAAAGGCTGAAGATAAAAATGGAGGAGATTGGAATACATCAAGATGTCATAGACTGGATCATGAAATTTTTGACAGAAAGAACTCAGGCTGTTAAGATATATGGAGACCAGGGTATGGCATTCTTCTCAGAAAAGAGTAATGTAACAAGTGGAGTCCCGCAGGGCACGGTTCTGGGCCCAACACTCTTCAATATCTTTATTAACGATGCCCCTAGAGTTATCAGAAATAAGACAAGCCTATACGCCGACGACTCAAAAATCATTGGTCCGGTAGATAGCCTCACCAAAATCACCAGCTTTCAGTGTGACCTGGACAACTTCTCAAAATGGGCAACAACCTGGCGACTAGAGTTCAACGTCCAGAAGTGCAGATCATTACACTTCGGAAAAAAAAACCCAAGACACATATACTCCATGACTGGCAAAAATGGCGCTAGACAGGAAATAATTTCCACAAGACAAGAGAAAGACCTGGGCATTCTGGTAGATGAAGACCTCAAGTTCAGCCAACACACCCAAGCAGTAGTTGCAAAATCCTTCCAGACCCTTGGCCTGATCAAAAGGACATTTAGCTCACGATCCCCACAAGTAATAACCAAGTTATACAAAGGCCTGGTACGACCAAAGGTCGAATTTGGGATGTGCGTAGCAACACCAATAAACAAGGGGGATCAGGCAGCACTTGAATCTGTACAAAGAAGAGCCACTAAATGCATCAAAGGATATAGCACCCTGGACTATCAAACAAGATCAATGAAGTTAAACCTGCCAACCCTTTGCTACCGTCGCAGACGTGGCGATGTCATTATGGCACACAAACACCAACCTGTTCCAGCTAGAACAGAACACCCGAACTCGTGGTCACTCCAAGAAGTTTTTCCGGAAGAGAGCTACAACCAGGAAGCGAAACCAGTTTTTCACTAATCGAGTGGTACCGCTATGGAATTCCCTCAGTCAAAACACTGTCATGGCAGATAGTGTGGAGGCCTTCAAGTCATCGGTTGACAAAGACTGGACTCGGAAGCCTTGGAAAACTGCATGGGATTCCCAAGATGCGGCCCTCCTCATTCATCACTGAGCCAGCGCACGACAGGATTACCTTTCGCTGGCAAGTGCGATTTAAGGTAATTTAAGGTAAATGGTATCTCTATGTGCTTGTCCCTCTATGCTTGCAGTGTTCGGTAGCTACAAAGGTAATTGCCGAAAAATAACACATATAGAGCAAACAAAAAGACATATCTTATCATCAACTTCCTTCTCCCTTCAGAGGTGTTGCTTCATCCAATTTTCCGAGCTTAACGCCCGTAACACATGGAGATGCAGGCTTTTGTTGATACCGCCTCTCGGCGAATTTTGGGTTGTCGTTCAAGCAGCGCACATTCTGAACGTTATTGGTATAGAGCCGTGGTGAAAAATACAAAATCAAGTCAAAAGTCAAAATAATTCAGTGTATACAAATATCAGATGTGAAAATAAGGCAACTTTTCAGTTAAACTTTTAAAAATTTAGCCAGTTTTACTAGTCGGAGCCTGGTTCGCCTATGAGTCTAACGTTGGTAAAACAAGGCTTTTGTGGTATCACTGTCAGCAAAATAGTGCTCCTGCCTTTTAATCGGAACGGGGCTCCTGTCTTACGGAAGAAGAAGAAGAAAACCAGAACAACAGGGATCCTGCCTTTCCTCGTTTTTCGCAGTTGCTTCACAGTGGAAATGAAAGCTAATCCAATCTGTTTATTATCATTAAGTAAAAAATGACTGAACACGGAAATTCAGCTAGTATATGTTGACTGAAAAAATCGACTATTTTTTTTTTTAAACGGTTACTAAACATTGCAAATCCCCTGTTTCTATAGTGATATGCGAGGAGGGAGGGTAGTCATATGTTAGTTCCCGCTTAGTCTAGTGTAGCTTATAGCGTTACCGTGATAGCAATGTAGCCAACATGTCTGAGAATTACGGTCTGGAAGTTAACACAGTATCCCTGTAGGGGGTAATCTTTTAGTAAAGTAAAATCTTTTTTTTCTAGGTATTCTTCCCAGATTTCGAAAGGGCCGAATGGATTAATAAGGTATGTTTACGACTTATTATGTTGTATGCCTCTTGTCTTTTTCTTCTTCTCTTGGGTTATGGCTGCGGGACAGATGGGTAGCTCGACCCTTGTTGCGCTCAGGGTGGTTTTATTCTTAACCCTTTCGAACCCGAATTATTTTCCTTCGAGCTAAAAAATGTTTTCGAACTGATTTTGAGTGTTAAGGGGTTCAATATGAACTTGTGTAAGTTTCATTCACTTAGGTCAACGGATTCTTAGAAATCTAGGGGTCTGTCAATTGACGTGGCCGGGCGTGAAGAGTAAAAACCAGAGCTCTGGCAAATGACGGACTGAGGGTGTTGAGGTCACAGCTTTAGTCATAGTACGATGACACGAAACAAAGGAAATTTATACAAAATGAAAGTTTACTGACAAAGGTACTTTTATTGGGCAAAGGACACCATCCCACTTTGAACACTTGATGTTTGACCCCTTTTTGGTCGTTTTGAACCTTCCTTGGACCTGAAGATTGCATCCCGGCTGTCAGTGTGGATCTGGAGGCGGTTCGACTTATTATATCTTATGTTTTCGTTTCCCCAAGTTTGCATTGCTGATGTTGTTGACGTAGCGGGTAAGGAGATCCCATCCTGTCGTGACAAATGGCATCATTTGTGTATGGACGACCACGCTGTCGTCATGCAGTACCTTCATATTCACTGTGGGCAACTTGAAAAGAAAGGCGGGCTTGTAGGAACGGTCTCGATGCTCGAAACGTCGCCCCGAATTATCAACATGATATACTGTCTGGATTTCGTTTCGACCTAGCACGAAGCGGTAAGGTAATCGAATTGTCCGCACCGCCATGTTACGCTTGTAGTCTCCAGCGACTTCGAGACGTAGACCTTCGACGTACATTTGTGTCTCACTGCTCCAGCGTCTTACAACTTCTCCATGGCCCAACATTGTTTGAAGCCAGAGTGAATATGCTGTTGTCGTATAACAGCGAACCAAGCAAATTCCTTCGTGTGACTCGCCTCATCTCGGTCCCGCATGCACCACTCCATTTCTGCTTTATCTCGTTTTCTTCTAACAGCTTTGCTTTACCGATCCTTTCTTTTCGCATTATACTGTCTGGATGAAGACAGTCTGTTTGATCAGTTAGGGGAGTGGCAGGGTGGGGAAACAAAATATAGTAGGCTAGTAACATGCTTTTGTATTTGTTTGACAAGCCTGGGGACGATAGCATCTCTAAGTCCACTCGAGCTTCGTTACAAGCTTTACCGATGTTGGTTGTTTTCCATGGTGAACCTCAAATTCATACGTAATTCCGGACGCCTCAAGGGGGACAAGGTTCTACTAGCCCCAAGGGCGAGGGTTTTATCGAATAGGCGATGTTATTCGATCATTGTCTGCCTTTGGAATGATATCATCTGCTCGTCAACGCTTACATTCAGCTCTTTCTCCAGCTTTACGAGTTTTGATTTTTCGAGTTAGCTTCGTAGTTCAGTTCCTGCTGCCACTCTCGTTCCACATGCTCTAAAATTTATTAGCCCAACCGAAAAACTGCTTTTCCAATCCGTTTCGCAGCCTTCTTCTGGGATCTAGTAGGTCGCTAAGTACGGAGTCGTCACCGAAACTGAGAAAAAACGTCAGTCGCCTCTTCTGCTCTAAGCTTCTTGCTACTACTAGCCTACTTGCACGTTGGGGCCTTCTCGGATTCGAGGACCCCACTTTTGGTTGATCCATATCCATCAGAACAAAGCCTAGCTTTTCCAGTTGGAAGATATGGTCGATTAGGAGGTATACCCATCCACCCGTTTCTCAAAAGTGAGAACATAAGCTATAAGTACCAGTGTCAGTAGTCTTCATAGAAGCCACACTCTGTCATTTGACGAGAACCCCAATTTTACCTGTCTGTCCTGGGTCCGTCACTTGCCATGGTCCATGTTTGAAAAATTCCTACGGTGGACCTATTGGAGATAACAGTTTCGCTATAGTCTTGGCGTGTATTCCTAAGATTTGTCATTAAGAATAAGCAGAAACAGAAAATCAAACCTCTGTACTTTTCCTGTATTTCTAATTAGAAATAACCCCTCTTTTTGTCCCACCGAGGTTCATTTCTTGCAAGTTCTGCCTACCCTTGAAGTTGTTATCCTAAATGAATGAACGATACGTCGATCGAACCGTAAAGACCTCTAGTTTTGAAATCAGGTCCCATATTTGGAGTTTTCAATGCCAGATGGCAGCTAAGTAACGAAAAAGAGTGGACTGGCAAATGACGGCGATAGGGTCGAAAGGGTTAATTAGATGTGCTTGTCGCACTCGTGGTAGTTTCTAGATTTAACCACTAGCAGCGGCACATTTTCCGTAAACCTTGGGGGGAGGGGGGTGAAGGTCAATTTTGGCCCACCGTTCCAGATTCATTATGTACTCAGACCCGAAATCACTCTTTTTTTTAGGTAAATTTAAAGTGGTTTTTTAATATCCATTAAAGCTGCATTTGCTTTTTGCCTTTGAAAACCATTTAGGTTCCAGAAAACAGTACCAGGATGGAAGATTTTATGTCCCTCCTAAATCTAGCCCCCCCCCCCACGTTATGCCTCTGCTCTCCCGATGACTACTCGCTAGAAACTGGCTCCCGACCAGGTTCTGGTTACTCCGCGCCAGTGAGGAAAAACGCAGTGCAAAATAGTGTTATTTTGTTTTGTTAATCTAGTGTTATTTTGCTCTGAAAAAACGAGAGACCGATGAGTCGGGTTGTAACACTAGGGAGCAGCCACCAACGAACCCAAGAACGCCTCACGGGTAACACCAAACACCGTCCGTTAGTATTCCGGTGACAAGGAAGCAGCTATACTCTTGATGATTAATTCTTCCTGCCGACGAAGAATCGCTGCTTGTAGCGAATAACCAGAAACGTCACCACAGCAAACGTTGTTGATTGGTTGAGGCTACATAGTATTATAATAATAATAATAATTTATTGAAAAAGCCAAATACGGCCATACAACAAACGCCCGAGTCGACAACAAAAATTTATACCACTAGAAATGAAAACGCAAACTAAGTCAGTTTTGAGGATTTGCTTGGGGGAAGTTTCTTGTTCCTCCCTAGGATCACTGGCGTGTTTCGGAATGATTAAATAATATATTACATTATTCAGACTTGAGGTCTATTGTCGTCGAACGGGTCTGTGACCGTGACACCTCAGTTGCGGGATCGCTGCCCAGGATGAATTATGCTGTTCATATTTGACAGTGCAAAACGGATACGTCAGCTAAATTTTATTAGAGCTCGTGAGAACACAAATTTCGTTTTTCCAACCTGAGCGGAGTTGAGCCTGAAGAGGACCCTTGCCAAGAAGGGCCGAAATATAGCTCTAATAAAATTTAGCTGATGTATCCGTTTTGCACTGTCAAACATGATTCGCAGTCAGCTTGGGCTGAAGGAATATTTATTATGCTGTTCGTTTGATTGGTGGAGCAGGTGATGGTCCCTCAACTTTTCGACGGGGGCCCGTTTCCTCGGTGCCCCATCCGTAGGCCTAGGATCCAGGGTGCGTGTGCTGATTTAACTTTTACTACTTTTAGATCCTAAAATCAGTGTGGCCGAATGTTTCGAAGTATGTGGAAAACCTGATCGTCGTTTCCATAGAGCCATCTATCAGAGAAGCTCTCAATGCGTACAAGTTGACCGGATTCAAGTTTGAAAAGATGCAGCTAGGTGCCATCGTAAGTACCTTATGTTACCTTAATGCGTATTCTCGCCGTTCCCCGAGGACTCCTCGGGGAAGCGAAGGGAACAGCGACAATAGAGGGAGTCACTGCACGCGGACTCCGCGTACGGAAAACAACGAGAACGTGGGGAGTGCTTCCAAAATGAATTTTGTTCGAAACAAAAATATGCAGTTGACGAAATTAGTCTGGATCCACTTTATTTTTGGTTTCGTTTATTCTGATTGTTTTTAAATAATTTTATATTGCACCAACATCAGCAAAATTGATTCCCCTTCGAATCTGAAAGGGAGTCCTTTCTGATGACGGTGATGATAATTGGAGCATTCCCCGTCCGTGGGGAGTCGCGAGAATACGGGGAATGAGTCCCCGGGACAAACAAAAACGCGGTGACTCTTCAAGTGGAGTTCTCGGGGAACGACGAGTATAGGTTCTCTAGACATTAATTCCACTGCACATCCACACTGCTTTTTAACACCGTTTCATAACGTTTAGGACAGGGTTGCGCGTTTTCAGTACAAAACACTTTTCATACTATTTGTTAGTGTCACCGAACTTCGTGCTATGAGCTTTTAAAGTAGTTCTTCAGTAAAAATAACACTTTGCTCGCTCAAGGTTGCCCAGCAATGACAAGAAAGCGACTAGAAGCATTCCACTCTTTGGAGTGTCGACCTGCATGTTGTTATGAGAAAGGCGTAGGATCTAGTGAGCGCGAGAGAAACGAGAAAGAAGAGCGCAAAAAAAATCCTTAAAGTTCAACTGAAAAGCCAACTTACTTTTGTTTAATTTTATGCCTGAAGGAACTGCCCAAGTTGATTGATGGGAAGAGACAACTTATAAATTTGGGATGGGATAACGCGATAACAAGTGATAAAATGAGTGGTGTTTTCACCAATTGTTGTGTGTAACTGTTTTTTTTTAGAGATTGAGACAATGGGTCATTTGTGGCATGACGAAAATTTGTGATGAAAATTTCTCTGACTGTGTAGTTGTATGGTAGTTGTACGAAAAAGTTGCATGTATTGATATGTAGTATGGTAGTATGGAATACTTTGATTTAACATGCCTCCGACTGGGTTAATCTTAAGTAGTACAGTAGAGGTATGCAGGGGCGCCACTAGCCTTTTACCTTTGGGGGGGGGGACGTCCAGTTTGTGCCGACGAACTCAAAAATGTGCCGACAAAAAATTCGCGGCAACGGCGTACATTTCCCGCCTGCACAAAATTGAACCGTTGTAAAATTAACTGTGATGCATCAGCTGAGATTAGTCCTTGTAATTTGAATGTAAATTCTTAAATTTAAATTCTCATATTCGGGATTTCATTGCAGCTTCGGTAAAAACTGAAGCTTCCAACGACTGTACCCAGAACAAGTTAAATTAATCGCCGCAGGCGAAGTATTTTAATTCTGCCTTTTTTTCTGGTTAGCTTACAAGTTCTAGCTTTTAAGGTGTTTCAAACCCCAAGAATTTCAGTCCTAAAACGCCAACTAAATGAAACACCGTTCTTCCGAATAAAGAATAATACGAAATGCGCCGCACGGGAAATTCTGTGTAAAACTAACTGTAATGCATTCGCTGAGATTATTTTTGAATGTAAATTCGTATGTTTAAATTCACATATTCGGCTTTTCTTTTCACCCAGAGCAAGTTAAATCAAGCGCCGCAGGCGAATTTTTTTTTTAATCTGTCTTTTTTTCTGGAAAATTTTACGCTATTCTATAGGCTACCTACACTTTACAGGTTCTAGCTTTTAATGTGTTTCCAACCCCCAAGCATTTTAATCCTAAAACGCCGACTAAAGGAAACACCATTCTTCCAGATACGAAATGCGCCGCAGGCGAACTTTTGTGAAAACGCTTATGAGCGATCTCAAATAAAAGTAATAAGGCTACCTGTGAAATCACAGATCTTTCCGCCAAAATAGTATGGCCATCCAGAAGAAAGTAGGCACAAATTTGATTGTTGTGTGTAGAAAATCTCGATTTGCAGACGAGACATAAACTTTCGGGATTGGACAAAAGTTTACGGATTTGATTTCTTACGTGTAATGAGATTCCGATCCCGATTAAACATTCCGGTGCGCCCGACAAATGTTTGAAGAATTTGATTTCTTGTGAATAAAAATCTCCCGATGTGCCGACAAGAATACCGACGCCCGACTAAAGCATTAGAATTCGAATTCTTCTTTGTTGTGCTCGACAAGACGGTAAAGGACTTTACTTCTTACATGTAAAATATAAGCCGATGAGCCGACAAAACTTAAACTTTTGGGATGCGCCTGATAAACGTTTACAGAATTTGATTTTTTACGTAAAAAAAGAAAACGATGTGCCGACGATACTTGAACTTCCCGGGTGCGCCCGACAAATGTTTGCTGAAAGTGATTTATCACAGATAAACAGAACCGATGAGTGGACCGACGCCCGACAAAAGCATTCAGAGGTCAATTTCTTCTGTGTTTTGCCCGACAGATATTTGCCGAATTCGATTTCTTGCGTATAAAAATAACCCAATATGCCGACGAGTGTACCGACGCCAGACGAAAGCATATAAAATTGAATTTCTTCTGTATTTTGTATGTATAAAAAGAACCCGATGTGCCGACGAGAATATCGAGGCCTGACAAAAGGATACAGAATTCGATTTCTTCTGTGTTGTGCACGACGAATCTGTGCAGAAGTTGACTTCTTGCGTATGAAATGAACCCGATGTGCCGACGAGTCGACCGACGCCCGACAAAAGCATGCAATATTTTATTTCCTCTGGGTTTGCCGGCGCTCCGCGCCGACAAACAAGTGAACTTTCGCCGGGCTTCGCCCGACGAAAGTACTTTCTCAAGACCTTTGGGGGGGGGGGAGTCCCCCCCCCTCCCCCCCCATAGTGGCGCCCCTGGAGGTATGCTTATGTGAACAGTTACTTTAATGTGAACACTGCAGTTTTTGGCTAAATGATAGATTGAAGATCATAAATACCTGTACAGGTGTTTTCAGCTGCCCTTCTTACCTACTTTGGCTAACTGGTAGTTAGCTTTAGACACAGCAAGTGCATGAAAATGGGAAAATCTGAAGTCAACAAACGTTCACATAAGCATACCTCTACTGTAGTATCCGATAGCATCCAATCTTGCTGTAGTAGCATCCAATTTGCTAGTAGTATCATGCAGTGGCAACAGTTACTACTGCATTTCACTTTTTCGTCCAACTCCATATGACTAATTCTCGAAAGTTTTTCATCGGGTTTAGGCCTATCCCACATTCCTAATTTTTCTTCTTTACTCCGTTTTGTTCTGATGAAAATACGGGTAACACTTTACTTACTTACTATTATATAATGATCACTAAATAATTGTTCGTTTTATCGGAAAAAAGGAACTTAAAAGGTCATAGTGGAAATATTCTGTAACACATGAAGAAAACATCCAACATTTTTCCATACAAATTTCTTTCGTCGCTTCAAAGAACTTCGGACCGTGCGGAGACGCTTAAGGCGTATTCTCGCCGTTCCCCGAGGACTCCACTTGAGGAGTCCTCGCGTTTTTGTTTGTCCCGGGGACTCGCTCCCCGTATTCTCGCGAGTCCGCCCACGGAGGGGGAATGCTCTAATTATCATCAACATCATCAGAAAGGACTTTCTTTCAGATTCGGAGGGGAATAAATTTTTGCTGGTGTAGGTTCAATGTAAAATTAATTAAAAAGAATCAGAATAAACAAAACCAAAATTAAAGTGGCTCAAGACTAATTTTCGCAACTGCATTTTTTTTTGTCGAAGAAAATCCATTTTAGAAGCATTCCCCGTGTTCCCGCTGTTTTCCGTTCTTTGAGGCCGCGTGGAGTGACTCCCTCTATTCTCGTCGTTCCCCTTGATTCCCCGAGGAGTCCTCGGGGAACGGCGAGAATACGTGTTTAGGCTGTCCAAGGATAGTCCAGTCGTCTCTCACGTGGGACCAGAGATGGGCGAATCCGGTCATGAAGTGATTCGAATCCGAATTCAGGGCTAGGTAAGAATCCAATTCGGAATCCGGAATCACCATATTCAGGCTGAGGATTCGAATTGGGATACGAATCCGACATTAACAAAATCAAATCATGTAGCCTACATATGTTATAGTTCGAAAACCAGAGCTGAGAAAAAGCACTGAGGTCTAAGGTAATCAGATAACGTGATAGATTGATAGTTGGTGGTGGAGATAAAAAAGATGGATTGCCCAAGCCCACTGTGTAAAAATTGGGAAACGGAAACTGGAAGGATGTAGACTAGAAATTTGAGTGCATTCTCAAGATTGAAGGTTTGGAATTCCAAATCCGAATCCAGCATAGCAAGCAAAAGATTCGAATCCGGATTCGAATTCGGCTAACAGGACGAATACTGGATTCGTTTGTTTGTTAATATTAAGCACGTATTTACAGTGCTAGCATACGCCCCGAGCGAGTGAAACTAAGTTGATTTTAGAGTCTCTTGTACAGTTTCTTCGTGTTGATCAACTGCAGCATTAATAGCCTGATAAATCATAGTTTGTCATTATTTCTAAGCACGTATTTACAGTGCTAGCATACGCCCCGAGCGAGTGAAACTAAGTTGATTTTAGAGTCTCTTCAACAGTTTCTTCGTGTTGATCAACTGCAGCCTTAATAGCCTGATAAATCATAGTTTGTTATTATTTCTAAGCACGTAATTACAGTGCTAGCATACGCCCCGGGCGAGTGAAACTAAGTTGATTTTAGAGTCTCTTCAACAGTTTCTTCGTGTTGATCAACTGCAGCCTTAATAGCCTGATAAATTATAGTTTGTTATTATTTCTAAGCACGTATTTACAGTGCTAGCGTACGCCCCGAGCGAGTGAAACAAAGTTGATTTTAGAGTCCCTTCAACAGTTTCTTCGTGTTGATCAACTGCAGCCTTAATAGCCTGGTAAATCATAGTTTGTTATTATTTCTAAGCACGTAATTACAGTGCTAGCGTACGCCCCGAGCGAGTGAAACTAAGTTGATTTTAGAGTCTCTTCAACAGTTTCTTCGTGTTGATCAACTGCAGCCTTAATAGCCTGATAAATCATAGTTTGTTATTATTTCTAAGCACGTAATTACAGTGCTAGCATACGCCCCGGGCGAGTGAAACTAAGTTGATTTTAGAGTCTCTTCAACAGTTTCTTCGTGTTGATCAACTGCAGCCTTAATAGCCTGATAAATTATAGTTTGTTATTATTTCTAAGCACGTATTTACAGTGCTAGCGTACGCCCCGAGCGAGTGAAACAAAGTTGATTTTAGAGTCCCTTCAACAGTTTCTTCGTGTTGATCAACTGCAGCCTTAATAGCCTGGTAAATCATAGTTTGTTATTATTTCTAAGCACGTAATTACAGTGCTAGCGTACGCCCCGAGCGAGTGAAACTAAGTTGATTTTAGAGTCTCTTCAATAGTTTCTTCGTGTTGATCAACTGCAGCCTTAATAGCCTGATAAATCATAGTTTGTTATTATTTCTAAGCACGTAATTACAGTGCTAGCATACGCCCCGAGCGAGTGAAACTAAGTTGATTTTAGAGTCTCTTCAACAGTTTCTTCGTGTTGATCAACTGCAGCCTTAATAGCCTGATAAATCATAGTTTGTTATTATTTCTAAGCACGTAATTACAGTGCTAGCATACGCCCCGAGCGAGTGAAACTAAGTTGATTTTAGAGTCTCTTCAACAGTTTCTTCGTGTTGATCAACTGCAGCCTTAATTGCCTGGTAAATCATAGTTTGTTATTATTTCTAAGCACGTAATTACAGTAGTTGCGTTTTTGTGGATACCATGGCATCTGTTACCACGGTAACTGGATCTGCAATTAGTCGTTTTTGCAGTCACCGTGGTATCTGATATACGGTCCACTGCAAAAACGACTATTACCGAAATTGCACTTTTCGAAGTCATCCCAAAAGAAAAACTGATATCCAGTTACATCACTAAGTGCTGAACTTCTTTCTCACTAGTTTGACAAAATTTGATGAAAGTGAGATGACTTTCCAGATACCACAACCAAATACCACGGTCAGACCGTGATATCTGAATATCTATTACCACGGTAACTGGCCAGATACCACGACAACTGCAAAAACGCCTTTTGACCGTGGTATCAGATACCACGATAACTGCAAAAACGACTTTAGACCGTATATCAGATACCATGGTATCAGCAAAAACGCAACTAGTGCTAGCATACGCCCCGAGCGAGTGAAACAAAGTTGATTTTAGAGTCTCTTCAACAGTTTCTTCGTGTTGATTTTCACTCGGCATGGGGCACGATGAGTCTTAACAGCATTAAAACATTTAAAATGGAGACTACACAAGCCAGCTGTCAGCACTAAAACCATTTTCCATGACTAAACTCCAGTTACCTGGGGCCTGTTCTTTGTGGCGTTGAACTCCCCTGTCCTCCAAATGCAGGCACTACATTATGCCTTACCATGCCGGTATCTTACCTTAGTTTACTTTTAGCCTCTTCGCGTCGGTGGTATCAAAGCATATGACCGTAATGTTGCGAGAAATGAGATCATCATGGACCTGGATGTATGGTAAGCTACCGCCTAATACTGACTTTCAGAATGTAGTGTCGGTTCCCCTTTCGTCCATACAATAGTGAACTTCTGACGAGGCAGCTGCCTAGCCCCTACCCCCAACCTCGGAATTGCCCCATCCAGGGCCGAAGTGGTAAATGTTGATGAAATTTTATTAACGCACTAAACAAGGAGAAGGAAATAGGTATGGTAAGCTACCGCCTAATACTGACTTTCAGAATGTAGGGTCGGTTCCCCTTTCGTCCATACAATAGTGAACTTCTGACGAGGCAGCTCCCTAGCCCCTACCCCCAACTTCGGAATTGCCCCATCCAGGGCCGAAGTCGTAAATGTTGATGAAATTTTATTAACGCACTAAACAAGGAGAAGGAAATAGTGCAGTATAATTAAAGAAAGGAAAAGTTACAGTGAGCTTTCGATAACATGTAAATGCAAAAAAAAACACAAAAAAGGGACTAATCCGGTCTAAAAAATCGTCTTCCCAGATGGAAAATGCAAAAATGGTCTAGGGCAGATACGTAGAGGTCCTGAGTTTTGCTTTGCGCAAGGGTCAGATGGTAAAAAGTTTGCAGTTACGCATGAGTTTCTGTAGCGACGAGGAAGGTATAAAGTAAATTTACAATATTTGAAATGGAAAGTCCTGATACGTTTTAAATCTTTTCGTCTCAGAATGCCGAAAATTCTAGAAAGGCTACAAACAGAGGGAGAACAAAAGCTATTGTACAAGATACCAAGGGCTTTTCTGTTGTACCTTCCTCTGTTAGGAACTATTTTTCCGTATCCGACTCGAATAGAGTCGTGAACAGAATGAGTGGTAATAATGTGTATCAGAAGTATAGTTCGTACTTGTCTATTTAATTTCTAAGTTTTCGCGTCTATTTTCAAAACTCAAAGTATGCTAAATAAATCAAAAATTAAAATAAAAGTTTTTTTTTAAATGACCAAAAAAGGGGCTGGACTGCAGACATCATTGCTGTACAAAAAGCGCTCTCCGAAAGCGGATTTCGTTTTTACAGTGCAAACATCATTGCTGCGGCAGTTACAACTGCCGCAGCAATGATGTTTTCTTTAACTCTGGAAGTAACATGAAAAGCAAAGTTTCGCGCGCAACAGTTTGTTTCAGTTTGATCTTCGGTTTATTCCCTTGTTACTACTTTCGTCCTGTGCTAAGATGCTTGGCTTGGTGGATGTTCTGTGCTTCGCGTGCTTTCCCCTAGAATTTTCGAAATATCTGCCTTACGAATCGCCCCCCCCCCAAAAAAAAAAAACGTCGAAAGTACACATCTGTCGAAAGCTCTGTATATGGTCTGGATTTCGGAGTATATACCGATACTGATACTTTATTGTAAAACGAAACTTTCACAGCATTGGATTGCCGAACTTGTCGTTTTCGTCAGGTACGTCATAATTACAAAACATTTAATAAGGCGGTTGACATAATAAAGCAATAGTCAAAAAATGATCAAACAGAATAAAAACCCTAGACAATTAAAACATTAAAGGGAAATATTTGATCAATTGTTTAAAACTTCAGCAAAAGATGGTACAAAGCTCTTTCTGTAGCGTTCGGTTCTTGTACAAACAGGGTTAAGAACCGGAACTTTTTGTGCTACAGCTCGAGGTAGTCGAGGTTTTGGTGGGCAATATGGGGTAGGAAATAGGTGCTCAAAACCTGAGTGGGAACGCAGACTGTTCCCGAAACTAGTACAAAGAGTAAGACGTCGGGCTGCTAAAGTAGGGAGGCGGAATTCTTTGAGGAGGATAAGGCACTTTGCCCTGGCGGTAGATGATTCTCAAGGCTCTCTTCTGAATAGTTTCAAGCCTATCAGACCGATCTACTGTCAGGCCAAAGTGCCAAACCGGACAAGCATACTCAAGTAGCGGACGGATGAAAGTAACGTAAAGGCGGAGAACATGTGATTTAGGGCACGAAAATTTGGAAAACAGTTTTAGGAGAGACAGAGACGCACTGGCTTGTTTAATAATCGAACAAATGTGAGGCTCCCACTTCAAATCATTCGTCAGTGTGATCCCCAAAAGTTTGGTCTTTGTTGTAAATATTTCATTTGGTATTGGAGTAGTGAACGATGGCTTTGATTTAAGAAAACTTATGGTCATGATATTAGGTTTCTGGGGATTAACTTTCATTTTCGACTTGGCTGCTTCGGCAGCGATATCGTCAAGTATTTCCATTGCGGTACTCTTTATGTTCCTTCTGCAACTTTCAAGTAATGTCATGTCGTCCACAAACTTCCAACGATATTGACGGTAAAAGAGTATACATTGATAGTGTGAAATTTTTAGCATTTGTATTTAGATATGATTGAATGCACTTGCTTTACTGGTATTAATATGTTATGTGCCATACTCAGTGAAAGTTTTTCTGTTTAGCTATGCCGGTAATTGCGACTTTAGATTCAGCGTGAAAGGAATTAAGGCTGGAATTAAGGATTTCCAGGTAAGAGTTCAACCATCATCATATTAGTTGCGTTTTTGATCGAAGTTTGACGTTACCTTCAAACTCAAAGGTCTCTATTTAAATACCGTTTTTGGTCGCCGGTCACAGTCAGAGGCGTCACTATTGGGGGGGACGCCCCCCCCCCCGTTGCCGGCCAGTCGGTAAAAAAGAGCCGAGTCGGCGCGTCGACGAGAACAGTCGATTTTTTTTACAAATAGTCGTTTTTCTTAAAAATAGTCGTTTTTTCTTAAAATCAGCCGATTTTTCGTAAACACAGTCAATAATAGTCGTTTTTATCCGCAAAAACAGTCGGTAAAAACGACCAGCCAGTCGTTAAATACTTTGTCCCCCCCCCCGGGCCCCCCAAACGTCTTGGCTAGTAACGCCTCTGGTCACAGTTCCTTTGTCTTTCAAACTCTGACCGTCGAACTTCGTGAGCTAGCAAGTTCGATGTATGCCTGAAACGCTGATGAAATGGCGACCGGGCAAGGATCACCGGAGTAGTAAAAACTCCAATTAAGAAAACGGTGAACTTTGATGACGTTTGAAAACGGAAATTAAGCAACCGACGGTGTAATATATACCTCAGCCTGTTATGTGAGGCCCGTGACGTGTTTGTGACGTCATTAAAGAAATAGGGAAATTCGATTAAATTAATATTGCAGAATATAATAATAATAATAATAATGTATTGAAAAAGCCAAAAAAGGCCATACAACAGACGCCTAAGGCGACAACAAAGATTTATACCACCAAAATAAAAGCACAAACTATTTTCTTCTTTTCAATGCATTTAAAACGGGCGCCGGACGCGTTTACGTTTATAAACCGTTCTAGGGACAATCAGTTCCGTTAGTAAGTGGAAAATGTAAGCCAACGGCGATCAAAACTTCGACAAAGAACGCGATTTTCGATTCTGTGCATTTTAGATGTGGCAAAAAAAAATTAGATGGCGTAGACCATAAGTTGACGCAGAGGTGACGGTTGATTTTTGATGATACTCTATATGACTAAGTAAACGTCTCCGTAACGACTCAAACTCAACAACTCATATCCTGTGTCAAGCAATCATGGCGATCTTAGGAGCAGCTGTTATACCCGAGGTGATACCGCGTCTGGATCTTCCGCTAGGTACCCGGCGATTTTGCACCGGCAAGGAAAGATAGTCATCAAGAGTATTCAACAGATTTATTTTCCCTCTGTGAAGCCATCTCTCGCACGAAAACGCAGAAATAAGAACAGACATTCACCAGAAAACAACACAAATGCCTCGTGAGGAGCAAAGATGGATGTCTTCGAGCCGTTTTGGCACCATGTCCAAGTAGTAGGCTAGATAGCTTAGAAATGGATGAGGGTTCCACAGTAGAGTAGATTAATAATTTAGGGAGGTGTTATATGGTAGGGGTTTTTGTGTTATTGGATGAGTTTTGTTTTGTGTTTGTAGTTTAGGTTATGGCCTTTGCTAAAATAAAATAGATAATAATAAAAATAAATAATAATAATATCTGGTGGCGCTAAATGAAGCTGAGATTTATCCTGGCGATATTCCAAGAGAAAGAAGCTATCTTCTACCTTGAGTCTATAAAGGCCAAGAAGGGCCACAATACCGATAGAGAAATATCAGCTGACTTTCTGTGTAGAGCTGTCAAATATGATTTGCAATCCGCTTGGACTGAAGGAATCAGTGCCATCTGGTGACATGAATTTGCATAGTAAATCATCTACATTTTATCATACAGTGCACCTTTCAGTTTTGTGAACTCAGCACTAACTCGGACAACGCCATCTTGAATTAGTCCCTGGTCACGAGCAATTTGGCTTTTTCTAGAGGAGGATAAAATGCTGTTTTAAAAGCTAAGGTACAGTTTTACTGAAAATGGTAATAACTCCAGTGGCATAAAAACGACAGTCATGCCAGTAGCATATAAAAATTACGCTTTCAAGTTGAATCAGTCCCAGTCAGGAGCAATTTGGCCTGAAACATAGCGTAATCGTTAATTATCTTGTCCTAAAATTTGTTTTTGTTTTAATTGTTAATGCCTTAAGCTGCAGTTTCGTATTTCTTTTTACCAATCAATTAGTTTATTAGCAAAGCGTAATTTCTATATGCTACTGGCATGACTGTCGCTTTTATGCCATTGAGTTATTCGATTTTCAGTAAAATTGTACCTTATCTTTTAAAACAGCATTTTATCCTCCTCTAGAGTGATATGCGCCCTCTCGCAAAAATGTCCCTTTAGACGAATATCCCCCCACGTTTGATGTTTGGCGAAAAATTAAATTTGGTAGAGAATTTAAGGTAGAGAAATTAAATTTGAAAGATAATGGTTCTGAGTATAGTGATCTTATAGTGATAGTTTTCAGTCTTAGTAGTTAACTTATATGAACTGAAAGTATTCCAGTGTATTCCTGTCATTTTAGTAGTTCCAAAGGCATGTTCTTTGGAGTTCACCATTTTTTTGAGGTCCGTGGTTTAGCTCCCCTACCTTAGAAGTTAAGGTAGAGAAGCTCAGAAGTTAGAAGTTAAGATAGGAGAGGGAGTGGGCGCGGGTCGGTAACTGCACACTGATAATAGACCGTCCGGCTTGGCCTGTAAGGTTTGGCATATCCCTTCATGCCGGGGTTAGTTCCCTTTCCAGTCAATTTAACAGAATCCTGACCTTTTTCTTCAAACTTTCAGATAAAAGGACTTCTCCGGTGTATCATGAAACCGTTGGTGGATTCCTCCCCATTTGTCGGCGGTCTTCAGCTCTTCTTCTTGAACAACCCGGACGTTGACTTCAACCTTCTCGGGATGGCTGACGTACTGGATATGCCAGGGCTGGCAGACATTATGAGGCGAATTATCAGCGATCAGATTGGTGCCATCATGGTTCTGCCCAACAAGATCAGTGTGCAGCTGTCGGACACCGTGAAAGTGGAGACCTTGAAAATGCATGAGCCAGCGGTGAGTGTTAAGATAATTTCCCTATCATTGTCTAAAGAATTAGTGCTGGGCGATATTATAGGCTATTTGGATTTTTCGATATATCAATATTTTGACTTTCGATATTCGATAATCGATATATCGATATCGATATGTCGGTACCATGTTTCGCTGTATCATGCGTCTCGTTTAGCTAAAATTTAAGAGCAAAATTGTCGTAAAAAAGCATCTTGCATTAACTCAAACTTCGAATACATAAAAATTAAATAACGAAGAACATATTGCTCCAATTTTGAATATACAAGTGTAACTTATAAAAATTAAATAACGAAGAACATATTGCTCCAATTTTGAATATACAAGTGTAACTTATGTTGGATTATTCCCCTATATCGGACATCTGATCAACTTCAGATAAAACTTTAAATTTTATAAAAATTCTCCGGTTTCAGCCGGATTCCGGCCGAACTATATGTCCGGGTAGAAAATGATTGTCAAAAAAACCCCAAATCGAACATCTAATCAACTTCAGATAAAATTTTTACTTTTAAAAAATTTTCCGGTTTCGGACGGATTCCGGGCGAACTACTTGTCCAACAAGAAAATGATTTTCATATAAATGTTCAGCATGTCTTCTTACCCCTAAACCGAACATCTGTATAACCAACTTTATATAAAACTTTTACTTTTAACAAACTTTCCGGTTTTGGCCAGATTCCGGGCGAACTACTTGTCCGCATGTCTTCTCACCCCTAAATCGATTATCTCATTATCTGTTAAAAAAAAATTATTCGCCCATTGAAACCCCTCCCCCACCCCGAAATGTTGAGCTACATAGCCCATCTACGAACTCGACCTCCCCCTTGACCCAAAGAGTCCTCACACCAAGTATCATCAAATATCTTATTCCCTTCGAGAGTTGTCGTGCTTAGAGGCAGACGGACGGACAGACGCAGACGCCCAACTTTAAACCTGATGCGTGAAGGATCGAACTAGAAATTTTAAAAAGGGCCATCTCGCGGCTCTTACTTGCTCATCTTATGGAATTCTAATGGGCGTGAGATTCGACGTCACAGATGGCGTGCTCAGTGCTGTAGTCCTTTTGGAAACGAAGGAAAAAACTTTAGGAGGAAATATCCTGGGTTGAGGCCAACTGTGTCACGAACAGCGTCAAGCCCTATGCTTTCCTTGCTTCGCAAACGGGCAATAATCATAGCGCCTCTCATTAAGCTTGCAGCATTTAAAGCCAGACAGACTTGCGAATTCAGACATTTCTAATAAAGCTAAGATGCAGTCTGCACACATCGAGGAAACAGAGGATGTTGCATCTTTTTTTTTTGCTGTGTTCAAAATATAAAGTTATTGAAACCAGCACTGGTGCACGACTGTTTGAGTTTCAGTAGGGACGTTCACTATCGCCAGTGGTGCTATAGTGTCGCTGCTATTCGTCTGTGTGTCAGTTATTCCAAGTCTTGGCGCTACTCCCTAGTGTTATTTTGCTCTGGTCACGAAACTCACAGACTTATATAGAATTGCAAAAAGCCGCGAATGAATCCATAAGATAGTATTGAGAAAGTTGAGAAAATGTGGAAAGTGAAGAAGAGTTATTAAACGGTTAACTTTAAACAATAATTAAATTATTCATAAGAATAAAGGAAATAAATAATTTCAGAAAAGTTAACTAGATAAAAGTTATAGTCAGTAACGGATTGTGTAGGTGATGGATACTGCTGCTTTCGTATTTTTCATGAGATAGTTGATTTGATTATAAAGGGCTTGAGGAATGTTTTATTTTTGTGATTAAAAAGAGCCAATAAAGTTATTTTTTTCTTTTCCCCTACCCTGTAAGGTTGCTGAGCTTTGGCCTGTGCTTTTGAAGTCTCTTTCACAGAGCAAAATTCCACTAGGGAGTAGCGTCAGGACTTGACAGAATTGACACACTTGAATAGCAGCGCCATACTAGCACCACTAGCGATAGAGAACGTCGCTACTGAAACTCATTCAGTCGTTCTCCAGCGCTAACAAAAAACAAACAAACCCCTCCCTCCCTCTCCTCGCCTCTTTAAGTGAATAAGTGATCCGGGTAACTAGACTGTCCTGTCTCAGCCCTTTTCGGTTAAACTGCAACCAAGAACGTCCCAAATATATCTAGATTGAGTTTCAGCTGACGTATTTGTTTGACGCGCTCAAATATGTAAGAAAAAAAAAACACTTATTAAACAGAGGCGTCATTTGGGGGGGGAGGGGCAGGGGGGGGGGGCAGCTGCCACCCCTTGACCCCCAGAGCTACCCAGGAAAAAAAGGAAAATAGCCTGAAAAAGTCAGTTTTTCATCACAACTGTGACATCTCGTTGCGCCATACCAGTGGATCTTAAGTCACTGATGAAAATTGAACCTTTTTTAATCCGAGATAATGACCCATTGTTCGAGGATCGAATGTCTTCAAGGCGCGTTTGAGGCTGGATCAGTTGTGTGTCTGAACTCTGAACATGAAGAGCGAGACATTATTTTTGTAACATGGCATTCAGTATCATATTGTGATTTGTTCCTGGATAGCTGAGGCACCCCTTGGAAATTCAGGTGTGGGCACCTTCCCGACGGAGCACAAAATGTAAGAGTAGGAAGGGGAGAAGGTCATCAAACACTAAGTGCCTTTTCACTTAACCCCAGCTTGTTTATTTTGTAAAATGGTAAAAAGAGTTTTAAATCTGCGTTTAACGTGTGTTGCAGCAAAGGCTACCCTGTTTCAGTTTTTTTTCGGAAGGTCATTTTATTTGGAAAGGGTCGAGCTGAAGCACCATCATGTACCAGTTTTCAGTTTAATGTCTCACATTGTTTGAAATGTGTCGTGACCAGACATTATGAGTCGTGGCCCGTGCTTTCATTTGTGATCCAAAAAGGCCCTCTGATCATAGAGAAATCCAAAATTTTCGCCTGCGGCGCTTGTAGTATGCTCTGTTTACTTTGAGGTTTGGACTTAAAGTTTGGGGGACGGCCATTTTAGAACCTAAAATTTAGTTAGATTTTGTTAGAAAACATGCAAATTCAACAAATTTTTTTTGCCTGCGGCGCTCATTGCCATTTTCTGGCAAAAAAATCGTTAGAAGCTAACTCTCCAGCGAGTTCTAGTTAGTTTCCGCTCTTCAGCCGTGGTCTTACCTATGTAGTTCCGAACAATGAAAATAGCAAGGGGGGCCCAGAAGGATGTCACTGCCACCCCCTAGATTTGTCACTGCCACCTCCTAGATTTTCGCGAAATGACGCCTCTGTTATTAAAATTTCTCTGTGTGTTTGAATTAGAAGCCAACGGGCGGAGAGAAAGGGCTAAGACGACAAAGCCGTGGATTATTTTTTTTAAAAGCAAAGCCTAATATTAAAGTATTCAACTAGTCTCGAATATTGGAACATAACAGTAGATAGTGTGAGGCGCAGAGGCGTTACTAGCCAAAATGTTTGGGGGCAAGGTATTTATCGACTGGCCGGTCATTTTTACCGACTGTTTTTGCAGAGAAAACTACCCTTTTTGAAAAAAAACACTGTTTTGACGAAAAATTGACTGTTTTACAGTAAAATCGACTGTTTCCAAGGAGACTCGGTTGTTTTTTCCCGACTGTTCCTCCCCCCATAGCCTACGTGACAACCCTGGACTGAGGCGCTCTTTAAGGAGTCATTATTTTACCTTTAAGAGGCCATTGACGTAGTAAGGGAAGTGTTTTCAAATTGCTTGTTTCACAGCCGTTTTCTTGTCTCAAACCAGATTTTCTTCTTATCTACTTAACTGCTGTGTCAGTTCTTCTGACGTCTTCTCCTTAACTGATTTTGCCCATAAATTGCTCTAATAGGAAATACATTGGCATGTGATATGATCAGTTTACCGGAGAGAATGCAGTGTAATTTTGAGACAGCATTGTTGGTTGGTCGAACATTCCTTGGGATGGAATGGACGTCATTGGGACTCATGTCAGTTGCCCATTTATTCGTGCAATTCCTTTCCTTTTCGGATGTAAAGAGGGCAAACAAAAAATTAATTCTTGGGAATGTTGTAAGTCTAAGGATTACTCCGAAACCGGCTTGACGAGAACGGCGATTGTAGTACAGAACCAGCGGAAAACACACGCGGCAAAATCCGAAAAACCGCTTTAACGATACGTAGGTACAGTAGAGGCATGCTTATTTGAACACTTTTTTTTTAACTGTTACACTACCTGGATTTCGTCAATTGCGTATAAAAAGTAAAATGGAAAAGTAAATTACAAACTTAATATCAGCTAACATCCAAGTATTTCAGGGTTATCCAAGCACAAACTTAAAGTGGAAATTCAGTTGACTTTTTTTATTTTGAATTTAAAAAAAATCTTCTTCCTCTTTTGAATGCATCTGGAAGTTCGAACCGCCATCTTTTCCATTGAACTTGCGTTCCACGTGGCAAAATTTTCAGACTAACAAAGGAAACCAGCTGACAGTTTAATCACTTTCAGCAGTGAATTAGCAAAATATTCAAAAAGTGCAGATGGCGTGAATGATTATTTATAAGTATTTGTAGAAAAAAAAATGCCTGGCTTGGTTTTAGTTTTTTCTTCGGCGATCGTTCACGGTTACCAGACGTTCACATAAGCATACCTCTACTGTACGCACACTGATCAATTTTCGCAATAGGATGCGAATATGCAAATTTTTAAGTCTAAACACAAGATGAACATGTCCCTCGTCCGATTTCGTTCCAATACGAAATCGGCTGTTGTAGGAAAAAAATTCCAAGGTGCTGGAGCCGGGTTCGTTAGACTTGGAAGAAGTCCCAACACAAACCAGTCATACACAAATCCTCATTTAAAGGCATGGTACCCCCATGAAAATCTGTTGAATTGAGAATCTGAAATGGAAATTAGCTTTACAAGCAGATTTGTATGGTGGTACCGTTCCCTTGCTACAGGGCATGGTGCCCCAATGTATGAGCACCATGCTCATACGTCAGGGCATGCCCAGACGTTGAGGCACCATGCCCAAAAACTGAGGATTTGTGTATGACCGACACAAACATTCTAAAATGAAAAACAAATTTTTTAAAGCTGCTGTTGTTTGCGGATCTTTAAATTTCCGGCGAAGTTTGCTTCTGTGACTGACAAACTCGACTCGGCAGAAAAAGCACTGAAAGCTCGTAGGTACAAAACGAAGGGCGGTGATTTCTGAAGGTTATAACTCAACAAGGGAGCTAGGGAGAATGCAACAGGCAGAATAATTAAGAAGGGTTCTTTAAAGATTTCACTGAATAGCCAACTTATTCTTATATCATTAAACTGAATGTGAACTGGATTATTTGGATTGTGTTAAGGGAATTTTTTGTATTTTTCACTATTTGCTCTACATTGACGTTCAGAATGTCTACGACCGTCCTCACAACGTAAAATTCTACTATGACGCGTAAAATTTTAATCTCAATACAGTTGTGGGTTTTCAATGGACAGTGATCGGCTCGTGGAAGTTTAATCAAATCTACGGGTTTTCAATTGCGTGAATACTTATTTTTTTTTTTCGTTTTCGTCAAGCATGCAACACAGGTACAGGCGCACAAGAGGTACACCAAGAATCCGACAGAGAAATTCCACTAGGCTACACTGTAAAACAAATTTTGCAGGATTTGCTACCGGGATTAATCTTGTCTATTGAGATAAGATTATATCTAACTCGGGTTAATCTTATCCCAGTAGAGATAGGATTATTCCCAGTAGCAAATACTGCAGTTAACTTTAATCCTTACTCGGAGAAACTTTTTACAGTGTATTCAAAAATCGATTATTCTTGAATAGCGGAGCAACGAAGTAACGCATTTTCATCGGGTCTTCAACTCTCTTTAAGTGAATAAGTAATAGGTAACTAGACTGTCCTATCTCAGCCCTTTTCGGTTAAACTTCAACTGTATTCTCACTCCGGCATCTGAGCCTCTTTTTTGTTGCACGCTGCAGGTCCACTTCTCGGCCGCTTCCGGGCTTGCAGTGCTTCCGAGGAAGACGGCAGCGCTTCTCGTGAATCGTGGACTTGCTTACCGACCAAGTCCGTGCTCCCCTGCAAGGTGCTGCGTCAACCAAGAAGAAATCGTGCAGGCAGTGAATCCAAAAACGCATCTTGTGCAGAAGCAAAGAAGTTCTGCAGCAGCGATGTGGCAGCACTATTGCAATAAAATCGAGGCTTTAATAACCAAGCCCGTTGTTTTCTTGCAGGGAGTCCTGCGAGTTCGCGTCATCGAAGCAAAGGACCTTATGCGCATGGACGTCGGAATGTTAGGCAAAGGAAAGTCAGACCCTTATGCTGTTATTAATGTCGGGTCGCAGGAGTTCCGCACTAAGACAATTATGAATACCGTCAATCCGAAATGGAACTTCAACTGTGAGGTAAGGCGCATCTCTCCTCCTCTCTCCCTCCTTCATCATGCCCCCCCCCCCACTTTGCCGTTGCGTTGTTTCGGGAAGCCATACCGCTAAAATTCGTAAGCGCTAACTACTAGGAAAGTTGGCAGTTTTTTTTAGCCATCTGATCCAAGCACGAGTCAGTTCGAATTGTGCTTGGTGACCGATCGCCGGTGAATTTGTCCAACGTTCAGTTAGTTGCAAGGCCCAATCTTGTAAGTTCACCTTAATTTAGCAAGGTCCAACAAGATTCGGCATTCGCTTTTCTCTTCAGAAGGGAGTATGAAAACACAAATCCTTTGGCAGCAGTGTTTGCACTTTTTCTGACGGAACCTGCGATACTCGGCCGCAAAAAACAATGAAATTTTTGCGCCCAAGAAACTCGGTCCTTTTCTAAGTTTCAGCGAAAATTTCTTAACCAGAGGTGCGTTTCTAAGTGACCGATTTTTACAGCTGAACCGGTGGGAGATTTAACAATTTCCGTGTTTAATTTACATAAATAGTATGGATTCAACGGAACGAGTGAAATGCGAGAAAAAACAGTTGATTTAAAAAATAAACTAGTTAGAGCATATGTTCGTAAAACTTTATTTTGCGAAATTTTTGCTATAAGTACGATTTCCTGCGACAGATTTTGTCATGGGTATGAACCTGGGGAGGAGTCGAAAACCTGTGACAGATCGCAGAATTCTGCAGTCGTGGCAACACTGTTAGACAGTGGACTCTTACTTTACACACCTTTCCCTACAACCATTGATAGAAGCTCGTACAGAGCCTAGAAAATGAGCGAGACGACCAGATGATTCCGAGGCAAACGGCCAAACGCCACTTGCAGTGCAGGATCAGAACCTGTGTTGGTAGGACGACTTCACTGCAGTGTGGCGTTGTAGAAACCTCCTTCTGGAGGAAAACCGAATGTTGAAATCCTGATGAGCCTTTGCCATGACTAACATGCCACCGAGGCCCCCGAGGCTTCTTAGGTTCTTAACCCGAACTGTCAGTTTTCAAACCCGAATTCCGCATGCCCTGATTTATAACAAGCCTTGATGTACATATCAGGTTCCAGTATTTTCTGAAGCTTTGTGCATACGGTCTGGCATGAATTCCTGGCGTTTCTACCATTTGGTTTCGAGCCTTTTTTATCCCAAATTGGCGCTTTGTGTTTTTAATTAGATTATTATTAAATAAAACTTGAACTGAACTTCATTCAGAGAAAAGGAAAAAATATTATTTATGTATCATTAAAAAATTAATTATTAAGTGAGAAAACCAGCAAGGATTCTAGAGGTTCAGGTTCGTTTATTATTTTCACTATTGATACACACATAATTTAACAAATACTCCCGGCAGAGGGCAAAGCACGAATGGCACGGGAGTGATAAATGAAAAACAAAATTTACCTTCTTCAAAATACAAGAAAAAAAAAACAGACAACATCGTTGTCCGCATATCCGCCCGTTAAGATTATGTCCTGAAATAAATGAAATTTTTTATCTAGTCTTTCTTGAGCAAAAAAAATCATAAAAATAAGAAAACAAGCCAATATTCCGAAACAACTTCATGTCCACGTGCCACGGCTTGAGAGTTGGTGCAAGAACAAAATAAGACTTCGCGATCTGTCACAGCGTCCGTACATTTTGCCGAAGGAAGATTAGCGCTCGGCTTCAAGCCTGCGGTGTTTATTTTGTATCCGGGAACGTATTGCCAAATTTTCGTGTTAATTTTCCAATTTCCCTCCGGACATTTCCTCTGAAAAATTACTCCTAAGCCGAACTCGCAGCGTTTTTTTTTGCGCTTAATTGGAATCTAGTGTGTTGTTTTCCAGGTTTTCTTGCTGGAGGAAGTAGATGGTTAGATTAACGTGGGCAAAAGATTGCAACCCACGTGGCCATATCTTTTTTGTAATGGGGGTCGTTTGTGTTAAATTTTTGGCAGCAAAAAAAAAAACGAGAGTTTCTTGGATTTTTCTTGATCAGCTAATTATCCCTCTAATATTCGAAATTATAGTTATCCCTCGCGTAAGATTTTAGAGGGATAATTATCTGATTAAAAAAACCGTTCGTTTTTTGTTTCCTTTTGTCCGAAATTTTGTTAGAAATGCATAACAAAATGGAATGAGAACCGTAGTATTAACCCATGGCTTTTCGAGGTCCGTGACGTGATACATAGATACATCGATGCCTTGTATTAACCTATAAGCCAGTCTTCACTGTAAGTGCAGGTTTCAGTTCCGGTTTTGGACGCCAGTTCTTGTCTATCCCAATGGAATGAGTACCAAGGAATAACCCCGGCTCTCCAAGATCAATGAGTCTTGGTAGTAACCAAAAAGCCAGTCTTCATTGTGTAAGCAGATTTCAATTCCGGTTTCCGGATATCCCGAATCATAATTGTTTGTCATACATAAATAGTCATACATAAACTAGTTCCTGTTCTCAAGGGGGGCTCTCCTCTTCGTCATTAGCAGGGTTATAAAATTAGTCTCCCAAGGAATTCATATCGTTCTTGTTAGTGAATCTTGTAACCAAAGGGATTACGCCATTTTAGTTTTCTGAGTTTCAACATAATGTGCTCTGTCACTGCAGTTCTTAGTTCCCGAGTGGGGTTCTTGACAGTAAGCTCATCCGAGTGGCTTGACCGCACATTCCTCAAAAGAGCCGGCGATGGATATGAGGGTCATAAATTATATCAGAAATTATCCGGGCCTGTCACAGAGGAGATGTTTCTGCCGGGTTCTATGCAGAAGCAGAATACAGGGGGGGGGGGGGGGGGGGGGGGGGGGGGTGGGTCGGGACATAGAAGCCCAAGTTCATGGCATCTGAGTTATAGAACTGTCGGTCTTGAGTGACATTTAAACTGCATGTACATACAGTCCGATAGTCGCATGCGAAATTCGCCCCACTATGGGGAAACCTGCACGCGTCAGAATTTTGGAGCGAAGGAGGAAATTTGCATTCGACTCCGAAAATGATGATGATGATGAAATTTTATCAACGCACTAAATAAGTAGAAGGAAATAGCGCAGTATAAATAAGAAAGGAAAAATTAGAATGAACTTTCAATAACATAGTAAATGCGTAGGAACAAACAAACAAAACACAAAAAAGGGACTAATCCGGTCTAAGAAAATCGGACCTGTGTGCACATGCCTTAAGTAGGCAACAAGACGACAGAGGAGGGGCCGGCCTTTGTTATAGGGAGGCAAGAGAAATGCGAAAAGAGGGATTTTGGCTTTTTGCGAATAGTGCAAATTAGCTGTTATCATGTAATCATGAAATTCCGGAAGGGTTGATTCGACTGTGAGAAATCCGGATGTCTAGAAATCTGAGAAGTGAAGACTGGCTTCAAGCGGTTGTAATTAACCTCCACATGTGTCGCTTTCCTGAGCAGTTTTGCACCTTTTATTTTGCGACATCTCTTGTTCTGAACTTCTAGTTTAACTGTACTGATTTTTAGTTCAAAATTATTGAGCGGCGTGGTCAGAATATGTCCATCAGTCTAATGGACGAGGATGACGTGGGCAAGACGGACGATTTCTTGGGAAGGTATTCCATTACGTCACGTCTTGCGCATGCGCAACTTTTCTTTCGCTTTCTCTTTACTATATCTGCTCTCATCTTTATCTGCTTATTCTTTTAAGTTGGCAGAGGACACCTTTGATTAACTTTTAGCTTTGTTCACTCGTAAGATGACGTTCCGAACCAAGTTCAGCAGTAGGTATTTGCCTTTCAGCGCCCCTACGTTCCTGTGCCCTCCTCAGGTAATAGAAGTAATTCCCCTAGGACACTATATTCATTACGTGATGCTATTTTTACTCCGCCCAAAATTCCAATAACCAGCTAACCGACTTCCCGGCTGGTGTTCTACGATCCCTGGGTTTGAAGTAGAATGTTTTTAAATTTCACACACTGGGCTCTGTCAATGTAGTAAATTATGTCACTCGCTCTAGACTAGGTTGCCGGTTAGCCTAGGTTACCATTAGGTTGTCGGTGTGAAATCGGTCGTGGACGGGAAAATAATAATAATAATAATTTATTTATTACCCACAAATTCCAGAGGAAAGACAAGTGGTAAATACTAAATTAACTATCATACACAAACACTAGCATATAAACAAAGGGGTAAGGGGGTGGTGTGGTGAAAAACGAGAGTAGGCTGAGCCCGACAGCTTCCTGTGTAGCATTAGTAATTGTAATTATAGCATTAGTAAAACGAACGTGACCGAACCAAAATTGATCTTACCCGATAAAGCTTTTTCTTCTGTACTTTTTGTGGTTTCTTGCAAATCATCCCCATAATTCCCTACTCTGTGCCAGGGTTATACCCCGACCGGTGACCTCTTCCTGCGGGGTCGACCTAGTTATGCGAGAATGTTTGATCGCGCTCTTGTATTAATGATGGGGATTTTATTTTTGACCCTGCAAAAAGCCGAATGATGTTATTTCTAAAAGTTGAAGGGAGGTAATCTCTGAAGGGTTAAGCTCAATCCTACTTGGTTGTTCTTCAGCAGGGCCGTCACTACTAGGGGGGGGGGGAGGGGGGGGACGCCCCCCCCCCAATGTTGTCGGCCAGTCGGTAAAAAATAGCCGAGTCGGCGCGAAGCGCCGCTATTTTTCTTAAAAACAGTCGATGTTTTTCTTGGAAACAGTCGATTTTTCTTAAAAACAGTCAGTTTTTCGTAAAAATTGTCGATTTTTCTTAAAATTAGCCGATTTTTCGTCAACACAGTCGTTTTTATCTGCAAAACCAGTCGGTAAAAATGACCAGCCAGTCGGTAAATACCTCGCCCCCCCCCCCAAACATTTTGGCTAGTAACGCCTCTGTTCTTCAGAGCCCTTTAACACCTACTTCACGACTTCAACTAACTTTATTTGCTGCGTTTGATTGGGAATGGTCTTGAGAAGTAATTGATTTAATTCAAGTGATGATCAATGATCTGATGATCAATGATCTGATGATCAATGATCTGATGATCAATGATCTTGAGAAGTAATCGATTTGGTTCAAGTATATTACTTACGTAAATATAAGGCAATGTTCTTGTTAATCACCCTTGAAAACTTATAGGAAAAAATGTCAAGCGAGGTTTCCTTTCTTTAGTTGAATTTAAAATTTCATCCATACCTTTATGGTATCCTAGACACCTTCTGCCATTGCGTGTAAGTTGTTCTTCAAATTTTGAAATTATCCTTAAATTCTAAGGCAGGGGTTGAGCTTAGGGCCTACGCGAATAGAAAAATTTGAATAAAGTTGAGTTGTGCGCAAAAAAAAAATTACGCCGCTTTGCGCCGTGGATTCGTGGCAATGGCAATAATGTCCCAGGTCAGATATTTATCGGTCGGACAAACCACATTCTGCTGTTGTGGATGGGACTTGCACCGGATGTACTAACTCGGCAGCCAATCTTTTTGAGGGGATGTCAGCTTTTGGTGGATATCTTGACCTTTTTGGTTATGGCATACATTCCTTTATCTCAGTTAGTCCGGTTGCCTAAAATTCTTCCTAAAAGTAATGTGTTTGTATTAAAATCTGCCGTGCTCATGTCCTTACAAACTGCAAATCGACCGATTGGCGTTAGTCGTTAGCGCGTCGGGCTCTTGACCGGGAGGTTGAGGGTTCGAGTCCCCACGGGGACTAGGGACGTTTGTCCTGAAAAACATCGGCAGAGCCTTGGGCAAGCTCTGGATAAAAACGGTTAGCCAACGTATGTCCTGCGGCAAACTGGACAACAGCTTCAGCGCGCGTAGTACCACATCTATGGCTGCGGGGCACGGCACAAATTAGCGTGAGCTATCAAGTCCGTAGTATATACCTGTCAAAAAAAAAAAAAAAAAAAAAAAATCGCATTAGACAGAGTTGTGATAAGTTCTGTTAGTGGAGGGGGGGAGGGGATGTAATCAGACACGTGTGTGATGAGCCTTTATACACGTTGCAGCAGTTTTGGCTCTTTTTTTCCTTTGGTACTGCATTTCTGTCACTTATTCATTTCTTGTGGTTCAGATGAATGTCGAATCGCTCCGCGCACAAGTCCTGTACGTTCGGTTATGGGATTATGACCCTGGTTTCATTGGGATGCAAAATGACGACTATCTGGGAAGGTAACTTCTATGATCACCCCACACAGGGTTGGGAAGTACTTCAATACTCGTACTTCAAGTACTACACAAGTACAAAATCGAAGTCCTTGGTTTTACGTAAAGAAAACTCTCCTGGAGCACTTAATACTTTTTACTTGAGCCTCAAGTTCAAATAATAAGTATTTGACAGAGCAAAACGGATACCTCAGCTGAATTATAGAGCTATATTATTTGTGCTGAAATTACTTGTGGTTTAACCTTTTTCCAACTTGAGCTGCTTTGACCCTGAAGAGGACCATTGCCAAGAATGGCCGAAATATAGCTCTAATAAAATTCAGCCGACGCATCCGTTTTGCACTGTCTAATATGATTCGCAGTCAGCTTGGGCTGAAGGAATATTTATAATTTTTCAAGTACTGTCTCGGATAGGCTACATTCTGCTTAGATCACATCCATTTGCAGATTGAGATGCTTCTTTGGCAGCATTATCCAGCACTTAAAAGCCTACAGAAAAAAAAATGAAACAGCTGTGCAAGTATGTGAAGTAAACTGCACTCTTGGTAATCATACTACTATGTAGCGAGAGCTCCATTCAAAGCTGCAAATACTATGTTCTCGCAATGTGCAGTACTTGAAACGTGCAATTTTTGAAGTCCTCCTTAATTAATTGTCATGTATTTAAAACTTCAGTACTACTTAAGTATATTTGCTGTCAGGTACTTAATACGTGAGTAAAAAACTTCAAAGCACTTGATACTTAAGTACAGATTTGAAGTACTTGTCCCAACACTGACCCCGCAAAGCATGCTGTGAATACGCACTGGGGTAGACCTGGGAGTTGGGGGGGGTCTTTTTTTCCTGGGATGAACGTTTGTTTCCAACTTCTGGGGGGCATGACTTGGGTTGACTAAGGTGGAGGGGTGCACGTTCTTGGAACTTTTGTTTTGTAGTTACGGACTAGCTGATTTGTTGCATGCCGCCTAGGAACTAGATAATAGGTATCTCACTATCTCAATTACTGTTCAAGTCGTATCATCTACAAATTGGTCAAATAAATGAAGAACTAAATTTAACTGGTAGTGTTATATATGCTAGTCAGCTGAAATTCTGTTTCGGCGGAACTCCGGTCAGTCCTCTATAGCAGTGGTTCCCAACCGGGGGTACGCGTACCCAAAGGGGTACGCGAGGCCCTTGCAAGGGGTACGCGAAGGAACCAAAATCGTTTTAATTCGTAACTTCAAATCTCGCCTTACTCATTTCTCATTGCCGGAAGCCTAATATTACCAGCAGAGGCATCACTAGCCAAAATATTTTGAGAGGCAAGGTATTTTTACCGACTGTTTTTCAAAAAATTAACTGTTTTTACGAAAAATCGCGGCGCTTCGCGCCGACTCGTTTCTTTTTAACCGTCTGGACGACCACTTTGGGGAAGGGGTGTTGCCAACAAGTGCGTGACGCCCCTGACTACAGCTAGCCTACTACCGTAAATTCTGTTCCTGTGTCTAACAATATTGTTTCAAGAAGAATCGAAGACGTAACAAGTGATATCGCCATTCAGGTTAAAAATTAAGCTAACGAAAACGTTTGCGATGCATTTTGATGAAAGCACGGGGAACATCAAAACCAAACACAGAAACAGGCTGACTGTAAAAGAAATATTGCCGCGAATGACGTCGAGCCGATATTTCATAAAAATGTTAGCTAAAAAGCAGCTTCAAGTGTCTCATTGATTGTGTATAGATTTCTAAACATGTATGCCTTATCAGTTATGATAATAAATATCGTCTTTTTAACGTTCTGGAAAAGGGGGTACGCAACATTTTCGAACCTTGATTAGGGGTACGCGGTACGGAAAAGGTTGGGAACCACTGCTCTATAGGTTGACACTAAAACTTGCAACAACGCAAATAAGATTTGCTTTAATGATGCTTAAAAAAGCTTTAAATCTGCAGTTTTAAGGAGTCATATTCTTAGCGTTTTCTGGAGGGAAAAGCTAGTGCTGAGATTGCGTTTAACCCTTGGTTCACACTGCTACGTCGTATGCGACACGATTTTTTCTTTGCTGTTCCGACGTGCGACAGAATTGCACGGATGTTCTCACCACCACGCAGACGCAAAAGGAAAACGAAATTTTTCGTCGAGAGTAATCTACAAACGGACAAAGGAGCCCTTGGGGTAACGACCTCTGAAGATGTGGGGAGATTACACTTCTAAATACCACCCAGCATTAGGAAATTTTCAGTCAAAACCTATAGGTCATCTTGTTCAAAACAGGTTAATACAAGTTTATTCAGAAGATATTTTGCATTCAGCCATCCTAGGATTACAATCAGAACAAGGTAGAGCAAATTTTAGTCTTGAAAATTAACTAATCTTTGTTCTTTCTTTTCTTTCCCTAAAAAAATCGCATGCGTCATGTCGGATGAGTTGAAATTTTTCAACGCATACGACACTGCGACAAAACGCACAGTTCTGCGTCACTTGTCGTACGATTTGTGTCGTATGTCGGATGACGCAGAATTTTGCGCGAAATCGCAGCAGTGTGAACCATAGGTAAAACGCGGCTGCTGTTTTTGTCCGAATGGGTCGCTGACGGGAGAGAAATTTTCCCGCGTTTCGCTGATTAAAGAAATCGTTACAACTGAATAGTTATTCTGAAGATCGAGTTCGGTTTAAGGGCCAGTTTTGACTTGTTGCAAGGAAAGTTTCGTCAGCAATAGGGGCCTTCACGTTATTTTGGATGTTCGAATGATTAGTCATGAACGTACAGGGGATTAAATACGTGAGCCTACGGCAAGTATAACGATTGTAATCATAGTTAATCGTAATCATTTGTAGACAATTCAGATTCATTTCAGTGTTGATAAAACTGAGAACGAATCTCGGGATTAATTGGAATCTTTTTCACCGTAACACAAGGTGGTGTAATGGCTTGTCTTGTCCCGTCCAACTTCTGCTGTACTCTGTGCTTCTTTTCTTGCATGAACTTTGCTTTTCAGATTTTTATACCCAGTGTGTCCTATACCCTGCCAGTTAAAGTCATGGATTTTGACCGAGGAAGCAAAGATGAGACCATTGGAAGGTTAGGCAACTCTGTAGGTCGCTAACTTTATTGGCTTTACAGTAGTGCCGCGGACAGACTGGAGTTCTTGCCAGGATTTTCAGCACCTTTATCAGTTCCATAGACAAAAGTGGAGATTTTTAAACTTGGCGATAAAACTGCACAAAATCCGTACGGAAAATCCTGGTCGTCTGTTCGCAGCATAAATGTTGCTTCAGATACTGGCGGATCCAGAGGCTAATACGCAATGTGATCAAGTCCCCAACAAGCCAGTGATCCAAGGGAAGAACGAGAAACGTCACCAAAACGAATCCTGAAAATTGACTCTAATCCTGTGTAAACCATAACAACGTTTGTTGTGGTAACGTTTCTGGCTCTTCGCTGGGCACACGGTGATTCTTTATGAGCATGAAGAGTTAGTCATTTAGAGGGCGCTGGGCGGCCAAGGTGCGCCATCTTTTTTTGCGCAGCTGAAGATTGGTAACTGGACCATCTGCCTAATTCTTACAAAAATGCTGTTTTTGATGATGATGATAAAGATGTTGCCCATGTGTTGCACAAAACATAGCTTTAATGGAGTGTAAGAAAAAAGAGAAAAGGAAAGAAAGAAAAGAAAAGCATTGGCAAACAATAAGTAGATACTCTCAAACTCTATATTGCAAGAGTGTAGGACGGAGATTATGACAAGGATCCAGATCAGCCACAAACCGATTGCGATTTTGATATTTTGACGTTGAAAAAGCCTCTGATTAACGAAAACCACAGACGTCAAGCATCTATTTTTTTTGTTTTGGGTGGGCCGCACCCTCTCCGCTGGATCCGCCAGTAGAAAACTGGTGTCCCTGTTCTTGAAGTAAGGTCGGGTACTGCTTTCAGCTTATAACATGGTTAAAGATATTTCGGTCAGTGTTTTCTGGTTAATTGGTTAGAAAGAACAAACAGACATGACAATAGATGATAGTCGGTTCTTGTCTGCCTAATTGAACGTTGCATTTCTTCAGTACTTTCAGATTGCCTTATTTTACGTTACTTTGTGAAATTTCCCTTACGTAGACTTGGTTTCTTCTTAGTAGGCTGAGAAACTTAACCGACCAGTTCGACAGATTTGACCGTGATTGATATCACGTTCGTTAAATTACTTAACTTAAGACCTTATGCGCCCAGTATGAAAGCAGCTCTAGAGTCGGCTCCGAAGGGAATTTAATTGGATAGAAGCACAGATAACACCTGAATGACCTTTTGTAAATCTCTATAGAAAAGATTCGCCAGCAAGGGTGTTTAGCTTATCTGTTCAGCCTTACATTCAGCTTACCAGTATGGTGGCATCCTGGGACGTAAATCGATAATTTCGTATATCATTCAGTTTTCCTAAGTAAAAATATTTTTATAGAAATTTGTACGCCAGTAACTAAAAAGTAGCTAATAATAAAATTTAAAAGTAAGTTAAAGTGGTACGTTGCGCTTTTATGTCAACTTGACAGCAATGCAGTATCGATTTGTGGCCCTACAAATCGCCATAGTTAGGCTAAGTATCGATTACGAGGGTTAGACAAGCGATAAACCGAAAGTTTTACCGATACTCTGACAAAGCTGTAGAATGTGTTCCAAGTTAGTAGTGTAGACGATTTTCCCAGGACAAATTTAATGTCGCCGATCTCCTTTCCTAGGGCTAGTGTCGACATCAACAGCATTGCGAAAGCGGGAAAGAAAGATATGGTAAGCCCTTTTTTTATTTATTAAAGGTTAACTTCCGACATCGCCTTTGATATTATTTTATATTATCGCCAGCAAGGGCGATAATGATTATAACACTAGTACATTTGTTATAATTTTCTGGTATTCCCCTGATGTTAAAAGAAAAAATTCCAACCGTGCGTTATCACTTAATATCGCATGGCTGGCCGGGCGTTATCACTTGATAATAACGCCGGTTGGAACTTTTTTTCTTTTAATATCAGGGCAATACCAGAAAATTTTGGCACTGAGTAGGATAGGACTGATATCATGGGACTGCATGATGTACTGGTGTTATTGGAAACTAACACTAAGACGGCCATTGAAAATAATCTATCCGAGCCAAATACTAGGTAGGTTATGAAAAATGGCGCTTCAGCTTTACGGAGAATTTCCACAAACACGAGGAAACATAAAAGGGCCCATCGTAGCTATATTGAGCGTGTTCCACCCTACTTACCGTAGTTACTAGGCCTACGCTAGTTACCGTAGTTACTACGCTAGGCTGGAACACTTTTTTATTTTTTCGGTCAAATATCAGGCCGCGGGCTGATCGGACCAATCACGTTGCAGAGATGCGTAGTTACTACGCTCCCGAGCGTGGTAAGCAAATAGTTACTATTAGTTACTATTTTGAGAAGGTTGGAACGGTCAGCGTAGTAACTTTTCGTGAGGCTGGAACATAAATAGTAACTAATAGCAGGGGCGCCACTATGGGGGGGGAGGGGGGGGACTCCCCCCCCCCCCAAAGGTCTTGAGAAAGTACTTTCGTCGGGCGAAGCCCGGCGAAAGTTCACTTGTTTGTCGGCGCGGAGCGCCGGCAAACCCAGGAGAAATAAAATATTACATGCTTTTGTCGGGCGTCGGTCGACTCGTCGGCACATCGGGTTCATTTCATAAGCAAGAAGTCAAATTCTGCACACATTCGTCGTGCACAACACAGAAGAAGTCGAATTCTGTATCCTTTTGTCGGGCCTCGATATTCTCGTCGGCACATCGGGTTATTTTTTAAACATAAAAAATACAGAAGAAATTCAATTTTATATGCTTTCGTCGGACGTCGGTAGACTCGTCGGCATTTGGGTTCTTTTTATACGCAAGAAGTCGAATTCGGCAAATATCTGTCGGGCAAAACACAGAAGAAATTGACTTCTGAATGCTTTTGTCGGGCGTCGGTCGACTCGTCAGTTCTGTTTATTTGTGATAAATCAGTTTCAGCAAACATTTGTCGGGCGCCCCCGGGAAGTTGAAGTATCGTCGGCACATCGTGTTCTTTTTATATACGTAAGAAATCAAATTCTGTAGACGTTTATCAGGCGCATCCCGAAAGTTTAAGTTTTATTATTGTCGGCTCATCGGCTTTTATTTACATGTAAGAAGTAAAGTCCTTTACAGTCTTGCCGAGCAAAACAAAGAAGAATTCGAATTCTAATGCTTTAGTCGGGCGTCGGTATTCTTGTCGGCACATCGGGATATTTTTATTCGCAAGAAATCAAATTCTTCAAATATTAGTCGGGCGTGGAAAGTTTAATCGGGATCGGAATTTCATTACACGTAAGAAATCAAATCCGTAAACTTTTGTCCAATCCCCAAAGTTTATGTCTCGTCTGCAAATCGAGATTTTCTACACACAAGAATCAAATTTGTGCCTACTTTCTTCTGGATGGCCATACTATTTTGGCGGAAAGATCTGTGATTCCACAGGTAACCTTACTTTTATTTGAGATCGCTCATAAGTGTTTCCACAAAAGTTCGCCTGCGGCGCATTTCGTAGTACTCTCTATTTGGAAGAATGGTGTTTCCTTTAGTTGGCGTTTTAGGACTGAAATGCTTGGGGGTTGGAAACACAGTAAAAGCTAGAACTTGTAAAGAATAGGTATAGAATAGCCTACAATTTTCCAGAAAAAAGAAAGATTAAAAAAAAATCGCCTGCGGCGCTTGATTTAACTTGTTCTGGGTTCGGTCTTTTTAGCGAAAGGTGAAAAGTAAAGCCGAATATGTGAATTTAAACATACGAATTTACATTAAAAAATAATCTCAGCTAATGCATTACAGTTAGTTTTACACAAAATTTCGCGTGCGGCGCATTTCGTAGTATTCTTTATTCGGAAGAACGGTGTTTCATTTAGTTGGCATTTTAGGATTGAAATTCTTGGGGTTTGAAACACCTTAAAAGCTAGAACTTGTAAGCTAAATTTTTCCAGAAAAAAAGGCAGATTTAAAATACTTCGCCTGCGGCGATTAATTTATCTTGTTCTGGGTACAGTCGTTGGAAGCTTCAGTTTTTAGCAAAGCTGCAATGAAATCCCGAATATGATAATTTAAATTTAAGAATTTACATTCAAGGACTAATCTCAGCTGATGCATCACAGTTAATTTTACACCGGTTCAATTTTGTGCTGGCGGGAAATGTACGCCGTTGCCGCGAAGGCACATTTTTGAGTCCGTCGGCACAAACTGGACGTCCCCCCCCCCAAAGGTAAAAGGCTAGTGGCGCCCCTGACTAATAGTTACTATTGGTAGAGGGGTGGAACACGCTCATTGCCAATGCAACCTACTTCCGGATTGCGGTCATTAATTCTTAAACCTGGAGACCCAAATTCTATATGTTACATTTTAAACCCGCTAATGATACCACACTAATCTTTGCACTTGCCGCGATTCACGATTTTCCATGTGCATTGTGTTTCCGACGAGTATTCGCGTATCATGCTACTGGTGTGTAAAACCGGTTATCTGAATCTTGCCGAGTTTCGCTAGAAGTCATTGGGTCTAGGAAAAGGCTCAAAACAGCCAAAGTTGTGGATAATTTGTTGAAAGCAGAGCTTAGTTTTACGGTATTCAGATAGTTTTGAATATTGGAACATAAACAGTAGGCTATGTAATGCCAGGTGTAATGGTTTATTGGTGTTATTAAAGTTAACTTTGTTTTTTAGTGGGCAAAGCTTGAGGACGCTTCCACGGGTTCTATCCACTTGGAGATGACCTGGTTCAACCTTTCATCTGATCCCCTCCGACTGAAAGACGTAAGTGCCTCTCCACAACTTCCTTGTTGTTAGTAGAGCATGTTTTCGTCATTTTGATTTGGAGGGTACTATTTACTTTGAATAGAAGTGCCTCTTAGAACCTATATAGCAGTGGGGGCACGGAAGAATTACACCATTTTGACCCATTTTCCGGTTCTGCAATCGAGAAAGGACCGCTCTCAAGAACAGATAAGGAGAACCAAGCATTGTCTCTCGGTCCTGTGCCTAGCGAAAACCCGCGATCGAGCTCTGTAAATACTGAGCTGGTGCTTATTCTGAAGGCCGTATTTCCAATTTGTTTTTGTTTAGCACCATAGGGCTAGTGTATTGAATATAGCAGATACCCAAGAATGCAAAGGTAACAGGACGGTGTAGGGATAGCTGGGCATTTAGGGGTCCGGAGTGGGAGTATCATAGTCGGATCATGCATGAAGAAGGGGAAGACGGACGTTCTACAACAGAGTAGTATCACCAAACAGGAACCACATCAGTTAGAGGAAATCAAGATCTTCCAGCACCTATTTGCGATCGTGCGAGCGTGTGACCTGATCGAAAAGGTCTAAGACGCCAACAGCGGCGCTAGCAACGCCTAGAATCCATCGACGAGGAAGAAGCCTGCGTGGGCATTGGGCCCTTTGGCGTATTCTTGGAATCTACTACTACTACTAGTATTATGACTTGAAACCGCGACCGAATCAGTACAAAGAAAACCTCTGTTGTGGGTGATTTTTCCAAAGGCTCTTCTGTACGAAGTTTTTTTTTATTATTCTGTTACAGTTGATATTGTTTCAAGAGGAGCATCAGACTCGGAGATCTGATCAGCATGAAGAATTTTTTGCTTTTAATATAAAATTTTTGACAGGATTTTTGATAAAAATTTTTGAAAAAAAAAAAAAATTTGTAGAAAAACATGCCAAACAAGCATGTCTTCCTACTCATTTATGCTCCACAGCACTTATACTTTTTTAAATCTCAAGGCAATAGCTACAAACTAGCAAAGCTAAAATATTTGGAATAAATAGAATAGAATAAACACACGATGAGTTCTTTTAGTCGAAAAATGCTGCTGAGCTTTCTCGGGATGGGATATTTAGGGGCGATTAAAAGATTGGTTCATCCTCTTAGCTCTAGGCTTTCGACCTCTTTTGTCGTGGAGTGAATCTCTTCTGTGCATAGCAGGGAATTGACATAATAGAGGTTCAAAGAAATGTTTGCCGTATGTTTGAGAAGCATTAATTCGATTGTATGAGGCTTAGTTCGGCTGAAGATAGACGGCTCTCCTTAGAAACGATAATTCACAAGAGCTAAAAGTATCAGCGGACTCTGTTATAAATTCGTCCGGTCTCGAAGCAAATAACCGCAATTCTTGCGATACGATTCCGTACCATATAGCTCAAGGCCGCAAATTGCGTCTTCTCCAGACTTTTTATTGATTTATTTATTGTCACCAAAAGTGGTAAATCGTTAATACTTGTCACTAGAATTGTAAACGTAGGGCAGTAAACGTCATAATTTTAGAATATAAAGCAAAAAAATGTATTGGACATGGGTTGGCAAAAATTGATCATATGGGATATTATGTTAACGAAACATTTAGGATATTAGCGAAACAGTAGCTCGTTTGATGATAATATTTGCATTTCCCGACATGATAGTCTACTCTGGTAGTGCTCTAGTCTTTATAAACCTCGTTTCGAAAGCGATACTCGCCAACACGACTTTTATGACTGAAGGAGGGTCAATGGTCAGTTTTATTCTCGTAAAAAAGCCTTTTGTTGTTATTTTTGTCTTTAGCCAGAAATCGGTACTGACGAGAGGTCACTTCATTACCTTAAGATGTGCATCTTAGGCAGCATGGTGTGAAGAAGGTTGGTGGTGTTAAAGTTTCACTGAGGAGCTTAGTGCCCCAGTTCCCCACCAACGACTGCATTCCAGTTTCCCGGGAATAATAAAAAAAAACAGATGCATTATAACTCTCGCAGTATCTCCGTTGTGAAATTTGACTAACGTTTCCAACGAGCGTTGTCTCTTGCTGGTTTATATGGTCTGTACCTCCGACGGAACCAACCACAAACGACGCTCGAGGCGGGGCTTGAATGTGAAAAGGCACTCCGTTGGAAGATTAGATTTGGGTAGCGTAGCGTTCCAGTGAAGTTATTACAACTTACGATGATAAGAGGAGGGGCGAGCGCCGTATTGTAATAGTTATCACGCTATCTGGAACGAAAATAATAACAACGCGGACATACGTCATCACTCTTACGGGAGTTCCTGCAGAACCGATAGTTATATCGCTTATGATGCTCGGGACCATCATAAGTAAATTGTAACGATCGTAACAGTCGTGGAACGAAAATAATAAGAGGGAGGAGCAAATTTACTTATTACGGCGGGTTCTGGAACGGCAATAAAAACAAGAATAGGAACGATCGTAACTAATAATAAGTCGCTGGAACGCTACCTTGGTTAGAGCACAGAAGCATGAAAGCAACTGTGATCGGAACATTCATGTAGGCTACTGGTGATGGCGCGTGTCATTGAGAAGGAAAATAATTGAATAGTGTTCAGGTTTCAGTCCTACTTTAAGGGATTTGAGGTTTTTTTTTTCAGTTCTTTTTTTTTAGCACACTGCTGAAACCATAAGCATCGGACTAAGCTCAGCTGTGGTCAGCGTTTTTGTGGACAGCGCTAAGATGCTACCGGTAAGGTTTTAGTTAATTATTCATTGGTTGATTTTTAAAGACCGTTCAGTTTCACAGAGAAAACAAATTGATAGATCCTTAAATAATATGGTGTGTCTTAAAATTGCAGTTGTACAGTCAGATGCGTTACTAGCCATAATGTTTGGGAGGGGGACAAAGTATTTACCGACTGACTGGTCATTTTTTCCGACTATTTTTGCGGATAAAAACGACTATTATTGAGAAAAAAACGACTGTGTTGACGAAAAATCAGCTGATTTTAAGAATAAACGACTATTTCCAAGAAAAATCGACTGTTTTTGCGAAAAACCGACTGTTTGTTATTGTTGTTAAGTAAAAACGACTATTTCTAAGAAAGAATCGACTGTTTTTTATTAAAAATCGCTATTTTTACTCGGCTATTTTTAACTCGGTTTTTTACGGACTGTCTGACAACATTGGGGGGCGTCCCCCCTCCCCTCCTAGTAGTGACGCCTCTGGTCATAGTAATGGCAGCTTGTGAGATTGTAAGTTACCACTAGAGCTTTCTGTGTAAAACTGTTTCGGACATAGATTCAACATGCGACGGACCGAGCCGATTATTAGTTTTTTGTTGTCACAAAATAAATATGTATGTCAGTCGACGAACCAAAATACATTTTTATACGTTTTAAAAGACGTGTTTTAACAGTTTCGTTTTACTTTTGTTACCGCCGAAGGTACCTCAGCAGAAGAACAAACAAAGATAAAAATATCGATCTGTCTATCCATCTATCCAAAAACATATCGAGAATTGTAGAATTTAGTGCTCGAACTTTCTGTTTTGACTATCAAGTGAAATTCATACATTTTCCTTTAATTTCTTGTCACTCTTTATGTTCTTTTTCTTTTTTGGGATATTTTCGACGGTCATCCTATGTAATTCCTTGGAAGCTGTAACCTGGCCGTCAGAGGGCACAGAAGAAACTGGGTAAAAAGAGCGAATGATTGAATAATAAAACAGTTTTAATCTTTAATTTGACTTATGCTACGGTTTGCGCCCAGTAGCCTATAGGCTACTGGGCGCAAACCGAGTGAAAAAATACTGTATGATTACTAGCTAGTTCAGTTTTCGTCATATTCTCGGTGCCATCGAAAGTTAGGCTGAATCCGAAGTAAAATACCTCTAGTGTACTTCTAAAGCTGTAGTAAAGTTTACTGTTTTTTAAGCGTGCCGCGAGATCCAGTTCCCAGCCGGAGGCCTACGCTATTCTTAGTGTGGGCAGCAAGACAGTTCAGACGACAGTTCAACAACGAAGTTGTGACCCGATCTGGGAGCAGGCATTTTCTTTCCTAGTCTGCAACCCCGAGTCTGATGATCTACACATCAAGGTAAAAACTCGCTGCGCTCGGGCGATATCAGCCTATCATGCTACCCGCGGGCCAAAATTTGTCCGCTATCGCCCGAAGAAAAGCAAGGGCGATAATGATTATAACACTAGTACACTTGTTTAAATTTTCTGGTATTCCCCTGATGTTAAAAGAAAGAAGTTCCAACCGTGCGATATCACTTGTTATCGCATACGGCATACCAGAAAATTTTGGCACTGCATGGGTAGGATAGGACTGGTATCATGGGACTGCACAGTGTACTGGTGTTATATTATGTTATTGCCCAATCTAAACTAACCTATCGGTACGAAATAACAATCCTTTCTTTACATATTTTGAAGCATCCAGGATTATGTTTGGATTCGCGGATTCAGAATATGGGGAAGCAAGACTAAACTGCCCCCTAAAATATACGTATTTGATCTAAATTATTTGTATGTTTGAGTCAGTTACCGACCGACTATGGCCACACATGTTATCGGGAACACTAGAAAATTTTGGCACTGGGTAGGATAGGACTGGTATCATGGGACAGCACAGTGTAATGGTGTTATATTATGTTATTGCCCAATCTAAACTAACCTATCGATACGAAATAACAATCCTTTCTGTACATATTTTGAAGCATCAAGGATTATGTTTGGATTCGCGGATTCAGAATATCGGGATGTAAAACCAAACTGCCCCCTAAAATATACGTATTTGATCTGATGAGTCCATACGTCTTACAGTAATTATTTATATATTTGAATCAGATACCAATCGACTATGGCCATAACACAGAACAAAATAAGCTGTAACACGTTACACACTAATGATGGATTGAAAAATTGCAAAACAGCAACTTCCTCCCACGACAACCATATTTGGAGCGTCACCTCGCTTGTGGCCCAGCCGGGACAACAGCAACGGGTTCGAGACCCAAGAATGCGCTTCTTCAGAGAAAGAGGAGAAAACCGCCTAATTTCAAAGCTACCATGTCAAAGACATGTTAGCATGGCTCTGTGTATTATAATTCTTGCAAGAATCCTAGGGATTCCCGATTCCGAAAGTTCTAGTCCTTCCGTCATCGTTTTGTTAATAAGAGAAGTTCAGGATGTTAATGGCGAGGAATTCTGACTTCGGGATTCCAAAGCTATCTGGTAATTTGCAGACCAGTTCTGCGCTAGTTTAGATAGCAACTGACCGATGAGTGAGCGTAGGTAATGGGTTCAGATTTGAGATAAGCTTCATTAAAAGACGGGCTGAAAATATGGTGTTAACGAGGGGTTACCCACTCTCCGGCACCTGCTGTACACCCTTTCCCGGCACCGGCCGGCACCAGCCGAAATAGGCGGTACCGGCACCGGTGCGACAGTAAATTAGGCGATCCTTCTTTCAAACGCTTCAAAAAATGCTTATTTTGATGTTTTAACACGCGAAAAATCGGTGCCGGCTTGTTTCAGCCGGTGCCGGCACCGACCGGGCATCGCGGCACCGGGCACTTACTGTACACTAAAACCGAGAGTGGCAACCCCTCGGGTGTTAATACAAATTTTGTAAATCTAAAAAATTTAGTTACCTCGTGAAGTTAGGGATTCTCTTGTTAGTGCTTGTCGACCCTGGCCGGGGTTCGCGCAAAATATTCTAATTGTTTTTTTCTTGCGAAAAATAAAAAAAAATGCTCGTCAAGGTAAATTACTGATAAATTAGCGAAATCCGACATGGAATGTCTTGACGGTCGAGGCGTGAAGGACATACAAAAAAAGTATTGGAATAGAATGGAACAGATTTTTATTTCTCAAAAGTAGCTATCACGGCGTTACCACCGAATTTGATCTTTTCGTCGCAAAAAAATCAATAAAATATCACCCTATAGTTTTGTCAGAAAAACAGTAAAAAGGACTAACTTATCGATTATTATACAGTTCAACAAATGCTGGAACAAAACTCCTACTATGGGCTGGCAACCCGAGAAAATATTGGCTATTGCCGAAAAGCGAAAAGTTCGAATAAAGAGATTCACAAGTTGTGAAGAGGGAAATTTAAAAGGTTGGTAGATCCAGTACGTCGTCACTGGGAGTGTGAAAATAGTGAAATGCAAGAGGGGTCCTTTAAAATCAAATAAATACAAATTTAAAATTCAATATAATACAAGTACTTCTCCCTACTGAAAAGTATCATAAAATAATAATAATAATAACATAATAATAATAGTATATTCGCAAATTGATGGAAGGCCATTAAGCCTCTACAAGATGACAAACTGCATGTTCATCCACTTCGTTTGAAAAATGGGGCTTATTTTTTTCGGATCTTTCCGTCAGGACACTGAATGAAATTTTTGGGTTTTTAAATCGAAACTTGGCCGGTTTTGCAACAGTTCAGTTTAAATTCTGGTGGACCAATGGGAACTCCTGTGATTTCATTTCATATTACACAGGATTATTTCTGTGTTTCATTCAACCACCCTAGAAAACACTACCAGGCTATATTTGAATTTAATGCGATCAGGAAACATTTTCTGTGAAACATTTTCAAATCTCCTGAATTTGAAATAAAAATAGTAGAAATTTAGTTTATCTTTTATTTTTCTATACATAATAATTCTACTGGCCTAAATTCAACCCACAAAAAGATAAAGAACTCATAAACAGCAAATAGCCTATAACGTAACTGATAAATAATATTGCTAAGATTCCGATTCAACCGTTTCTTTTGATCAGTCGTTGCAGTAGGGCCTTTCAGAATCATAAATTAGAAAAATGGGAAAAAATGATCTTCCAAATAGTTTGTTATTGTTACCGTTTTTGTACCAGCTGGATGTTTCCCCAAGTTTTTCCCGCGACCCTTTTCCGTTTTCGCTTCGGCCTGATAGATTGTCGGCCGATTAGAAGACCCATCCGTCTAGTAGAGGATTGAGCTGCACGGAAATTGAACTTGGTGCGAACTTAGTATCGACCTTCTACGATGTCTAGTGAAACAACGCCATCGCGTGACCATTTTCATCAAGTCGTTTTACCGAATCGCTCCTGGACCGCGCCTCACCTAAGATTGCATGTTCCTTTAATGGAGTAGTGATAAATTACCACATTCATCAGTGGTGCTAACGGGGGACTGACACGAAGGGGATATTTTCTGTGTCTTCTCACACCTGGGCTATCGGTAGGCCTATCTGTTGCCTGACACCCGATTTGTTGAGAACGGCGTTCGTAAGGCTGGTAAAGTTTTTCGCTAAGTCAAAGTAAGTTCCGTAAAGTTTGTGGCTGCTCATACGAGAATTTGCCTTGTATTGTTTCCCATCGTAATGCACAACTGTGTAGAAGATAGGGATTACAAACAGAAGAAAAAAAAATAACGAAATTTGACCTTAACAGAAAATTTTTGCAGTGATTTTTTTTTCTAAATAAAAACCTTAAAATTATTCAGCCTAATCATATACGTATAGGCTATATTAGCATATATTCAGTTTCGTATTTTCACATTTTCAAGTTTGTTTGAAAATGTTGATGTCGAGGGGTTGCCCACTCTCAAAATCGGTGTACACCGGGTGGCGGGTGGCGCGCGTGGCGGATGAGTGGATGGCGGATGAGTAGCGCGCGTGGCGGATGGGTGGCGCAACATGGTGTACACCAAGTGGCGAAGAGTGGGCAGCCCCTCGGTTGATGTAACAGAAAAAGGCAGAATGAGTAAGAGGGGTCCTGCTCCTTTCGTTTTGGGTAGTTTTCAAGACTATCCTCGATTCGATGTTTAATCCGCTCGCTGTTTGATTGGGCTTCCAAGGCATGATGCCAGTGCAGCATTTGAGTCGTCAAAGTGAAAGTGTCAAGTCGGAATCGCCACTCTGCCTCTAAAATTCGTATCATCCATGTAAAAATAGAAATCGTTAGATGGTCATTACTTTTGAATTTTTCCTCTAGTCATTGAGATTTCCTTTTTTTGTGGTAGGCTAAATGTTGCATTATGTACCGCGGTTTGATGTTTCTTGAGACAGATAATCTCCATTTCGGGCACTAAAACAAATCACCACATTAGGTGTAAGCACTCCAAATTTTCCTGAAGGCAAGAATAAATAAGGGAGAGAATTGAGAAGAGTTGACTCAAGCTAGTTTCCTTTCTAGCCGGTCTCAAAAACCGGGGGTGGAGCCTGGGTGGAGCTTCGCGTGTTGCCTCTTGCAGTATTAGGTGTTACCTCCAGAGCAAAAGTGATGAAGCAGTCAGAAAAGGCGGGAATTTTCAAACACTGCTGATTTCCGAGGATTATACCAAGAATAAAGAAGGGGAGAATTTAGAAGACAAAAATAAAGGCAGAAAAGGGCCGACAGCAATTTGGGCTGAAGTTCAAGTTTAAAGAAAAGAAGGGACGTACTACCAAATGTTTTACTCTAGGCTTAGAAAGTCAGTAAGGATATCCGTCGCTGGAGAAGTGAGAAGAACAATTCACTCTTTTTTTTTATACACAAATAACCATTTAATCTCTCTGGCAGATCCTGAGTGTGCGTGTACGTATCATTTCCAGTAATCGGTTATTAGTGTAAGACTAGGATTTATTGTTTTTCGCAACTATCCGAGAAGATGGTATGATCTAAATTTTGTGTAGTGAATACAACTTAAAACAAAACAGAATAAATCTTTGAGTACATTTCGCCATTTATGCCTAAAATTCAAATTTGAATGATGAAAAAACATGATATTGAAAAAAACGATGATGAAATAACAGACTAATAATAGCACAGATAATGACATTATAATAGCATAGATAAACCACCCGAGACAATCATATACATTTTGACCAAGAATAATAAGTTATTATCACAAATGGGGACGTTTTGGATTTCTTATAATCAGCAAATACCAAATTTGAAAATTTTTACAGTCAACTGTTTTTCGCAATAATACGGGAAAATTATATGAGCTAATTTTGTGTCGAGACTAGACAGCACAATTTAAAAACAAAACATAATAACTCCTTCAGTACATTTTTGCCACCTAAATACCTTAAGTTGTCCATACCTTTTCTAGAAGCGGTGCTTTACAGTCCTGAGAAGACTAAAATAAAATTACTAATGTTCACACCAATCCATCACCAATCCTACTGATCTGGGCCAAAGACGGTGTTAGGTCTTTGCCTCAAGTGCATCAACGTTTGCTCCTAATTGCTCCCTGAGTCATCAAATGCCGCACTCCCTTGGGCTTCATAGTCTTTGTGAAAGGTCGCGATGAAATAAGCATCTTATTGGAAATTGACCCAAGTCGTTTTCATTTGTATAATCCGCAGAAATCAGCACTGTTTAAACCTCCCGCCTTTTCTGGCTGCTTCATCACTTTTGCTCAGGAGGTAATGCTTAATACTGCAAGAGGCAACACGCGAAGCTCCACCCAGTCTCCACCCCCGGTAAAATATTTGCGTTCGGAGGTAAACGTAGGTTGCTGACATGAAGGTTATGCGAGTTCTCAATTCTCTCCTTATTTATTCTTGCTGAAGGTGCCTTCATACAGTCAGCTCAGATGCTCAGATTTTCTCTTCAGGATTTGATAAAAATTGAATAAATAAAATTGAAATAAACTTCTCGCACGGAACCGGTGATTGTGCTAAAATTCTGAAAGGAATTCTAGGGCCGTGATCGCCAGATCCTGATAATCTGCCCGCGCCACAAAGGAAAACATTTTGTATCTCCGTCGTGATTATAATCTGTAGTTTTACCTCATAAATGTTTGATTGATTCTATGATTTGTGAGAATTTGAATTTACCTTTTGTGGTATTTTGTTGATTTTCTGTTAGGTATTCTTTGTTTCTTTCTTATTTAGATTACGTAAAGATGTTGCATAAAGGATTTTTTTAAATGGCTTATGGGAAATTGTTTTCGATGGGGTCATTGCTCATATGAGCCGCTTCTATCTGACTATTGTAGGGTTCTGCGAACTGAGTTCGCAAGCCCCTCTCTAGCTCAGTGGTAGAGCAGCGGCCTACAAAGGCAAGGGTCGTGGTTTCAAATCTCGCCTGAGGAGCCACTTTGTCTTTCAGTGCACTTGAAGATTATCTGGATTGTTTATATCTACTGTAAGGTTAAATCGTGTGATAAAGTCATTCAGCCGTGACGCGAGGGGTTGATGCCTTCTGCAAATTGCTGGGCACAACATACAGGCAATCGCTTCTGATACCTCTCCCTGTACCGAAAATAAAATCAGGTCTATGGAGTCGGTGTCCCGTGATTTCCCCTCGGACGAATTACAAGTGGAGATGTTTTCATTCAATCGCTCTCGTGTGGGGCTTTCAAAAGTTACGTTTGAGGATGTTCAAGACCCTTTGGGATGGTCTGCAAACGCTTTATGGTTTACAGGTCTAACAGCCTGAGTTTGAGATTAATCGGTACTTGCGAGGTCCTAAAAAGGCCCTGAGTGAATTTATAACCGACCTCTTGTGGATCGTAAATTTGTCCGAAAGCAAATTAAAAATTCGGATTCACTGCCATGTTTTCATTAGTTTGTCGGCTTGATTTATATAGTCAGGTACCACCTTTGACCTTAATTTTTTTCACCGTTAACAAGGACGTCATTTTGGGAGGGGGCAGCTGTTCCCCCTGGCTGTCCAAGGGGGACCAGAGCCACACATGAACAAGACCAAAGGTCCCGATGGGATCCCAAAAATTCAATATTTGATCCAGACAAATAGGTTTTGTCTTCGCCAGATCCAGTCTTCGCCAGACTCCTTGAAGATTTTTACTCTTAAAATTTAGAAACAGATTAAGGCCAAACAGCTAATCATTAAGAAAACCAAGTTCAGATATGGATTCAGCATGTATGTGCCTTACTTCTGCGAATTTTCCGGTTTCGGCGAAATTCCAGAACTACTAGTCCGGCGAAAAATAATGCTCAAAAACGAATTCAGCGTATCTCCTTATCACTATATCCAACATCTAATCAACTTCCAATAAAATTTAACTTATAACTAATTTTCCGGTTTCAGCCGGATTCCGGACGAACTATTTGCCCGGCTAAAAAATGATTGTCATGTACGGATTCAGCATCGATTCAGCATCCCTTCTTACCCCTAAATCGGACATCTTATCAACTTCGAATACAACTTTTACTTTTAACAAACTTTCCGGTTTTGGCCGGATTCCGGGCGAATTACTTAACCGGCGAGAAAATGGTTTTCATATTCATGTTCAGCATGCCTTTTTACCCCTACATCGAACATCTAATCAACTCCAAATGAAACTTTTACTTTTAACAAACTTGAGTTAACAAACTATTTCAACTTCTTGTCCGGCGAGAAAATGGTTTTCATATTCGTGTTCAGCATGCCTTCTTACCTCTGCATCAAACATCTAATCAACTTCAAATAAAACTTTTACTTTTGACAAACTTTCCGGTTTTGGCCGAATTCCGGGCAAACTACATGTCCGGCAAGAAAATGGTTTTCATATTCGTGCTCAGCATGTCTTATTACTCCATAATCGACTATCACATTAGCTGTTTAAAAATATTTTGCTTGCCCCTTAATTTGAACCCCCTCCCCCACCCCTAAATGTAGGGCTACAGAGCCCATCTACGAACTTACTCTTGACCCAAAGAATCCTCACACCAAGTTTCATCAAAATATCTCATTCTGTTCGAGAGTTATCGTGCTCACAGACGGACGGACAGACGGACAACTTTTGCGATGTCATAGGTATCCCTTCACTTACGTTTTGGGATCCCAAAAACCACGGTAAAACCTAGACGAGAAGCAAACTTGAATGTATATATACTCTTTATACAAAATAATGTTTTACATTAGTATTAGTGGTTATATTGTTTACTTTTGGTTCACGTTGTTCATCACTCAAAGAACAACTCTTACTAGAAATGACCTTTTCACGATGGCATGGCTCAGGAATATCGTTTTCGAAAATAGCCTACCATTATTTTTCACGAGAAATCACAAATATTTCTTCTTAGCTCTTCTCGACTCAAACACAGCCTTCACGCTCTCCGACGCGGCTGGACGCAAAATGTTTGAAAAATGAACGCGCCGTGGTTTAAAAGTGAGAAAACCGAGCCTTGACTGACCTGGTGGTCTACCATGTCTTCCAATATAAAATCATTACTTCATATCGTCTCATATTCTTATGTGTGAAAGATTTGTCGGCGGACATTGAAGCTTTCGGCGAAATACGTGAAAAGCGGGGATTTCAGAATCGTATAATCACATAAGGGAGCTTGGGATAAAAAACAAAGCAGAATAAGCAAGTGGGGTCCTTCAGTGAAAAACTTTTAAAAATTAACCCCGTAAAACTTTCACCTGTCCTAGGGGGTTCACGGGTCCCACAGTAAATAGTCGCAATGTACACTTGCTAAGCGTAACAACAAACAAAAGAACGACAGGGAAATACCAACAAAAAACATCAACCGAATCATCAAAATTTCGGCGATTGTCGTTTTTGCAGAGCAACCGTGTATCAGATACCATGCAAAAACGACTAATTGCAGATCCAGTAACCGTGGTAACAGATACCATGGTATGTGCAAAAACGCAACTATCGAAAACTCAGCTTATTTTATTAAATTCTAGGTCATGGATCAGAAGACGAACAGCGAGATCGGACGTTGCAAAATCGTACTGGTTTCGCTTTTGGCTGAAAGAGATATGTCCATTTCTCACCAGCCTTTGGCGCTTAAGAATTCTGGACCGGAGAGCAAGATAATTCTATCCGTCCAGTTAAGGGTAAGTGAATTGCTGCCCTGTCAGATAGAATGAAGAATTCGGTGATAGGCTTGGCGTCAGTAATTTTTTCTCAGTCACTTCACTTTTTGTTTGGGAACGATGATGGAATAATTCTTGGGTGGGTTATTTTCATACAATAGTAGCCTAGTGCTAATGAGGTGGGAAAGGAGTCTAGTTTAATTATGAGCATTTCTGTTGTTTTGTCGCAAACAATTTCAGTCTTGTCTGCTGATGGGCTGATAAAGGTATCCACTGGGCAATCTATCTGCTATAGTTGCATATTTTGAAAGGGAGTTTTTCTTTTTATTAGCAATGGCACTCCCGAATAATTGTAGTCTACTCCAGTGTGTGATGTTTTATGTCGGCACCACTGTATATTCTCCATGGTCATTAGGGAGTGAGCAACCCCTTACATTTAACGCTTTTTGTCGATAAACATAACAAAAAAAATCCGTCCTTCGTGGATATGTAGGCTACTCCTTGAGCCGGGAAACATATGTTCAAACAAAGCCAAGAAGGGCCGAGATACCTCTGTCAAATCTGACGTAGCCTATCCGTTCTTAGTCATAGTTAGAAAAAAAATCTGTTGTTAACTATCGATATAGATAGATTTAGATAGATAGATTTATTGATTGCTGAGCAGTCCGAGGGCCATGGCAACAAAAAAATCACAGCAGAAAAAACGCAAAAAAAAAACTCCTGCACAATCTTTCTATACCCTAATAACACACTCTCTGTTATTTCTTTGGTATTTCCGTATTCCAAAAATCTACTCCTATGTTCCATCGCTGTCCTTAGGAATCGCCCCAATCTCTTAATACTCAGTTGTATATCGACTGTCATATGTGTATCGATTGTCATATGTGTATCGAATGTCGAAATGCTTTGATTTATCGCTTTCCGGGGGGGGGGGGGGGACAACAAAAAAAGGACATGTGAACTGTTGAGTAAATCGCAACTTACAATCGGATTAGTATGATTGCTTACGATAACAACTGAAATATGGCTATTGTATCCAGTAATTCAGTCCTGGTTTCAAAGTCCATGATTAAAGCTCCCTTGTTGCATCTAATGAGAAAGTTTGGATTATGACATTCAAACTTAGAAGTTTCCACAATATTTTTTCCAGGATTTCCTAGAATTAATTTATGTCTGTTCTATTATATTATTTCCTCCGAAATTGGATTACATCGAGCTTTATTAGTTCTTCTTCACAGGTCATGGTTCAGGGCGCTGAAGAAGAAGCGACGTCCCAGCACGCACCTCTGGCCCCAAAGCCCTCAAATGCCACGCCGAGCGCTACCCCAGTTGCCAAAGTTGCCCCCGTCTCTATCCCAGAGCCGGTGAAACCAAAGGCCCCCCTTAAGCCAACTCCCTCAGTGGCTCCTTCCTTGGATAAGCCAAAAGACAAAGCCGTTGTTGCTCCATCACAGAAACCAGCTGTTAGTCAACCGGATGTTCCCGCTGCAGTCACTAAACCTGCTCCGAGCCATGTTGGTAAGTCAGTTTTGTTTAGTCACTGTTGTCACTGCCCAGATTTCTTGAAGATTCTAGCCAGATTGTTTGTTCTTTCGTGCAAATTCTGCACAGTGTCCGGTCTTCTCATTCTGTTCGAATTCTACGCGGTTTTTCGTTTTTTGGCAAAAAAAAAAATTTAAATCTGATAAATGTTTCGTTATCTCAGAGACTTTTGACTTAGGCTAATTATCTCGGTTAGTTGTCTCACTTTAGTGTAGCGGGTCCATCCCTTCGCCTGCTCATTATTTTTTTTTTTTACTGAGTTTGATAGCATTCGCTGAGCTTGTCACCTCTCCTCTTCTTCTTTCAAAATATGGCCACTATTTTAGCGGAAAGACTCGAGTGAAGAGTTATTCCGGGCGCATTGGTTGCAACATTTCTTGGCCCGTATTTGGCCAAGAAAATTACACATGTTGTGTTTTGAAGTTCCGAATTCGCAATTACCCTCCTTGAAATGTCTTTCAGTGAATGTGGTTCATTTGGATCCAGGATGTCACTAACGAGCTGGAGCCTCAGTGTTGGTTATTCAACGCTGGGCTTACGTGCTTTGGATTTAGTTTATCTTAACTGCTTTGGGAGTTTGAAGTTGGGCATCCGACGTATTTTCCAACTGACGGAGCATTTCGTTTCGACGATAATAGCAGATGGACGCTGAAAGTCTGGTTCGCCCCGGCTTCGCATCGGAGGCGAAAAAAGAGAAACGGTGATAAATAGCGGGAGGGAGAGGAAGGAAAGTGGAAATTCCAGTACCCTATTCAACTAGACCGATAAAAACCCTATTTCTGTGAGGAACTGAGCAGGACCCCGGCACTCAGGTAGCGTTCCAGTGAAGTTATTACAAGTTACGATGATAAGAGGAGGGGCGATCGTCGTATTATGGTAGTTATCACGCTCTCCTGAACGCAAATAACAACGCGTACATACGTCATCACTCTTACGGGAGTTCCTGCAGAACCGATGCTATTATCACTTATGATGCTCGCGACCATCATAAGTAAATCGTAACGATCGTAACAGTCCTGGAACGAAAATAATAAGTGGGAGGAGCCAATTTACTTAATACGGCGGGCTCTGGAACGGCAATAATAACAAGAATAGTAACGATCGTAACTAATATTACCGGAACTTCGTAGGAAATATGACAGTCCGCTCCTTCTAGTGCTTTCGGGACCGCCTTTTTGTCTGTCTCTGCCGCTTTGACGGACTTGAACCGGCGAGATTTAAGCCCCGTTCACACCCACGCCTAGACACAGATTTTGGGCCAGGCATGGAGTTCCAGGCTCTGGAACTGGGTGCCTGGCTAAGATTGGGCACGTGTCTAGGCAGCTGTGCTTGGCTAGGCATGCTTGGGAACGCGGCTTTACGTTCGACAGGTTAAAAGCTGAGCACCATTATTGGTGTCTGTTGATGATTTTGTTTTATTTTTGTCTTGTTTGTTGTTTGGCCCTTACTTGCCCGTTAGTTCAGTAAAAAAATAAAAACAAAAAATATCCAAGGCTCCGTTTGGTAATTATTTCCGTCTCTTATAGAAGAAGCCATTGAAGAAGTCGAATCCGTCACCATAGAGCGCCCGGAAGTTTCTGAGCGAAACATCGAGAGCATGCTAACCAGTGCCATGGCCCCGCTCGCAGCCCCATCTGGCTTGAATCTGCCAGCTGAGGTGGCTTTGACCCCGTCACTGCGCCGGCGAAATGTTGGATCGTAAGTATATACACCTTTATCAAACCCCCGAGTGATAATTACATTCTTTTAGGCTATAGTGATATTCCAGTGAAATCTTCAAAGCACAACTTAAACGTGATACCGTTCCATTTTGTTACCTTCCCAGATTCTGTTCCGTTTTTCCCTTCTCATCAACAAGCGACGTCATCAGTCCTCCTATTTTCCGCCAAAGTTCACAGTTGTTTTAATGCTTTTGGTTTGTAGACAAATCTGATCTTCCCTTGGAGAGTATTTTCGCAATTGAGCCCCGCCTATCGCGTCGTTAGTGATTGGTTCAGTCGGAGGTAGGGAATGTACAAACCAATCAGAAACAAAGTTTGTTGGCAGTGTCAGTCAAGATTGCCCTTAATTGGCAGAATATTGTGATTTTACAGTGGAGAGACATGGGAGAGACAATGACATATATGGGAGCTGATTTTTTTTTCTTGTCGAGAATTAGAACTGTTAATGCAGCAACTGAATACTCGTGGGGGGGGGGAAATTGTAACGATAAGCTCTTTTCTTAACTTTACAGCACTGATACAATCACTAATTGCGATGGAAGGGGGTTCCAACAGCTCATCAGTCGGCTCTAAAAATCCAACTTCTTATATTCCAGTCAGCGACGTGTGTCCCAGATCAATCTTTGAGCGCTTTAGTATTTGATTAAATGCCAAGCTTTTGCAACCATTTTACACTCCCATTTTGAATTTCGCGCCGTGTCAAGAGCGTAGGTCGGTTGGATGGAGCTCCCGCCTCAGTCCACAGGTCGGTTAACCGACCGGCAAACGGAGCCAAAAAAACAGCTTATAAAAACTTAGGTCGGTTAACCGAAGGAAGAAAACGACTTATAGTGGGAAATCTTGTAGGTCGGTTAACTGGATGACGGCAAAAAACGCAACTATTAATTTTGTTTTTGCATAATTTGTGGTTCTGTTCTGGGTAAGAGAAAAAAACTGCTTCGGTGTTTGTCTGTTGCTGGGTTTCTTGTGGGGGGGGGGGGGGGGCTTTGCTCCGTGTATTTATTTCTTGCAATCGGAGTGGAAGAACCAGTTTCGGGGTAATGAAATTAAGAGTCCTTAAAGATAGAGCCGGACTCTTTTCTCGGCCAAGGTTGTTATTTTATGTTTTTTTTAATCTAAAAAGTGCCCTTTCCTCCAGGGACGTCAACTGTGGTCGAGTCCAACTGACCCTTCGCTACAGCACTAACCGACAGAAGTTTGTTGTCGTTGTTCATCAAGCCGAGTAAGTTTTTTTTTTATTTTGGCCCTTCGGCCAAGTGCCATATAACAATCGCAATATCTGTCCGTCTGTCGGTCCGGGTTTTGCTAGTTCGGCCACTTCCACGCAAGCTAGGACGACACAACTTGGAACGCGTATCAAGGACCCGACTAGATTAATTTGGGAATAGTCACTTCCCCGGTCTGACCATCTGGGGGGGGGGGGAGGGGGGATCCGGAAACTTGAGGTGTGTATAACTATTATCGGGTGATTGCATCTTAATGCGTCCGAACCACATTCGGCCACGATTGTGGGAGTTGGAGAGGGGAGGGTCCGGAAACTTTTTGACATGCACAAAACGGATGGACGGAATGGGACGCAGGTTAAACAGTACCGAGTTTGTGCGGCCTAGATTTGTTATTTGGCGTCCGGGCCGGATCCGGCCACGGTAGGGGGCGGGGAGAAGCAAACCGGAAACTTGCAGAATTGTTCCAATTCCAGTCAAACTTGATGAACGGGAAGAGGAATGTATGTGATGCGATTTATGGTTCCGAGGTCTATTCGACCACAGTGGGGTGAGTTGGATGCGGGAGCGCTTGGAATGTAGAGAGATCTTATGGCCTAGATGACACATTTTAGAGTCCGAACCGGATCCGACCACGGTGGGGGATGGGGTACTGGAATTTCCCAAAAATGCTCAGATTCGAGTGTAACTTGATAGATGGCAAGAGAAGATGATATAGATGATCCATTTACGTGTCCGAACCAGATTCGGCAGTGGTAGGGGGATTTGGAGGGGGGGGGGGTGCCGGAAAGCGTGTGGCACGTCTAGGGATCAAGCGAGTGGATCTGTTTGGCTGAAACCTGAAAGGTATTTGTCCTAGGTGATCCGAGGCAATGCCGAAAATGCTCAGAATTGAGTGAAACTAGATATCCTATTTCTAGGTCCGAACCGCGTTTTTGGACGGCGGGGGTATTTTGTGACGTTCTCAGATGCTTTCTTGTACCACCTACTCGTAACAAGTGCCATATGAGCTCGTAGCGCTTGTCTTTCAGCTGCTTTGCTCCTCCCTCCTCTTTTTTTGCAAGGTCTCAGGATGTGCTCATCATAATTGTTCTCAACACTGTCAGAATTTTTATAACTTTCGACACAAGGATGCGCAGTTTTGACGACAAAAATTGGATGTTATCTGCAAGTGTTACTGTTATCTCCTTTTAAAGCCCGTGTTAGAACCTGGACGTCCAGGAGGTACTCCTTACCAAAGATTATTACCAAACCAAGACTATTTCTCAAACAGTTAGTTATTATTTTTTATTTATTTTTTTTATTTTTTATATTTGGAGGCGCTAAACAGATTATTCAGCTAAGTTCTTCTTAGGAGTTAGCGCCTAAATATGATTCGCGGTTAGCTTGGACTCAAGTAATACTTATGATTTTCTGTTTGTAGGAATCTCCCAGGGGGTGACGACCAGGATCCCCCTGACCCCTATGTGAAGTTGTACCTGCTTCCGGATAGGAAGGAAAGCGGAAAACGTAAAACAGAGGTAAGTTCTTGAGTCTTCCATAGGGAAATCGCTCTGAACGCCGGTTCAACCTTGTTCCGTTTCTCCCGTATGTAATTAGTCTATTTCCGATCCGCCGAATTTGAAACGCGGAGTAACGAAAGAAAAAGAAAGAACCAGGATTTGAGGGCGATCAGAATTTCCCTGTCAGATTTTCTGCACTTTTATCATCGAGTTGAAAAAATGCGTTCTTGATGAAACCTATGATGGTGCTGAAATCATGGGAGGAATTTAATAGAGGCAACAGCCTTATTATTGCAATTATATTATTATTATTATTAATTCCAGTCGCAGAGAACCCTGGTCGTCTGTCTCCCTGTTTCTTTGATCGTAGTAAATGAGGTCCGCAGTATTTTATTCATTGATTGATTTGTTATTCTTTAGCTTCAACGTAACAAACAGAAATTTCTGAAAAAAATAAATAAAACTAAACGCTTAAGACGTATTCTCGCCGTTCCCCGAGGACTCCTCGGGGAATCAAGGGGAACGGCGAGAATAGAGGGAGTCACTTCACGCGGACTCCGCGTCCGGAAAATAGCGGGAACACGGGGAATGCTTCCAAAACGGATTTTGTTCGAAAAAAAGTATATGCAGTTGACGAAATTATTCTGGATCCATTTTATTTTTGGTTTTGTTTATTCTGATTGTTTTTAATTAATTTTACATTGCACCAACACCAGCAAAAATTGATTCCCTTCCGAATCTGAAAGGGAGTCCTTTTTGATGATGGTGATGATAATTGGAGCATTCACCGTCCGTGGGGACTCGCGAGAATACGGGGAGCGAGACCCCGGGAAAAAACAAAAACGCGGGGACTCCTCAAGTAGAGTCCTCGGGGAACGGTGAGAATACGCCTTTAAAGTAGAAACAACAACCTGAACAAGGAGGTGAACAAGGAGCAATCCTGTTATCCCTAGCTCCTTTCCGGAATTATAAGCTTCTGAAATTGTGTCGTTTTGTACCTACTACTTTTAAGCCCGTTTTCGGCTGAGCCAAGCTTTTGTCAGTCACGCAGCGCAAACTTTCAGAAAGCTGCAAAGTCCGCCGACATCTCTTTCACGCACAAGGACATGAGAAGCTTCTTAGTATTGTTTTTCATTCCGGAAGACATGGTAGACCATCAGGTCTAATTTCTGTTTTGGACTTCTTTTGTTTTACTTAGTTTTTCCCATTTCTTCTTCTTCTTCTATTCATTAATGGCATCGGGACAGCTGGGGAGCGCGACCCTTTCCGCCTTCCGGTTGATCTTCTTCTGAGATGTTGACGGGTCGACGGTTGACGGGTCGGTCTATGGCACCTTAATTGGGATCGCCGCCCAGGAGGGATTATCCTCTTCTTGGTTGATCTTGTGGAGATTGGCACCTCGACTGGGATCGTAGCCCAGGAGGAATTACCCTCTTCTTATTGATGGTGGGGCTGAACGCACGGCGCGTTCAGTTTTCAAATAATTTGCGCCCAGCCAGTGTCATGAACGCTGGATAGATTTGACAAGCGCTAACAAAAAAATCGCTATTTTCAAGTGGAAAGTATTATCGAAAAGCGGCATTTCTTAGCCATTTCATCGGGAAAAGATCATTTCTAGTAAGAGTTGTGCTTTAAGGATCTTCCCTAGACACGCGAGTTAAATGTAAACGCGGGACGGCGGCTCGCTTGCCGCTCAGAAAGCGTTGATTAAGTCACTCAGTACAACTTTAAATTGAAGGGCGCTCCAACAGCCCACCCCTCTGTTTTAAAGCATGTTTCGCAGTCAGCTTAGGCTGAAAGAGTATTTAAGAATCAGCAAAATCCAAGTAATCATTAGTGCCGATTATCGTTTTCTCATTTCACTTCGTCAGGTCTTCTGAAGTCTCTAGAGTAACTTCCGGCTAGGATTAAATTGAAAATTATTCCGCATGACTGCATGCCTAACTCCATTTTAAATCCTGTGACAGCTTTGTCATATCAACTAGCCTACCCTATTATTGAGCATCATTGGACTTGCATAAGGAGTCCGCGCTCGAAAGCGAACTTAGACAATGACGGAAAGACACCAATACTTGTTTTGTTTGCTTGTATCGAGAATCGATATCTTTGTTTTAAATTTTCTTCGTTTGAACTTCATAGGTGAAGATTTGGTCAGTAGTAGAAAATAAAATAGTTGAAAAATAATTAGAGTAGGCCTAGTTTAGTAGAAAAGCTGATATGCTATATTTGACAGTGCAAAATGGGTACGTCAGCTGAATTGTATTAGAGCTATATTTCGGCCCTTCTTGGCAAGTGTCTCCTCCGAAGAGGACTTTGAGTTTCGCAATGTGTTATCATTATTGCCGACTATAAAGTCTTCCGATTCTGCAAGGTCATTAGTGGTGCTCCAGAGTGTTCGATTGTGACTCTTCCAAAATTTCTGAATCAGAATTCTCCCCTTCCGTTTCCTTCGAGTTGTCTCTTGACTCTAATGGATTGTTCGGGAATTTCCGCGATAACTTCTTTATTTCGATGTGAATTAGGTTTTTGAATCGTTTGACAGGCTCCAAACCACTTTTCATAATTAATGTAATAATGGTCATTCCCTTCCTTTCCTGAATAATGTTCATTCAGTTTGTTGTTCGCATGGAATCGCATCCCTAAAACTTGAACAAAAGCTTTGAAACCGCTTCGATTTCCTTAAAGCTACTTGCACATACATTCGATAAGATTTCGAACGCGAAAACTCATATGCAAATTTTCATCACTGTGACCGATTGCGAAAACTGGATTGTGTGTGCTTGCGCCTTGACCTTTCTTGTCCCTATCCGGAAAATCGGACGCCTTTCTAAACTGAAAGCATAAACCTCCGGGTTTCCCATCGTACTGAAAGTGATACTGAGTATTCCTTCAGCCCAAGCTGACTGCCAATCGTGTTATGGCGCGAAACGGGTAAGTTGGCTGACATTTGTTATGGGATTTATTAGAAAAAATGGAAATTATTAGAAACTACAAATCTCAGCTGACATCCATGTAGGATGAAAAAAAAATGAATTCCCCAAACGTCCCTAAATCTTGAGTGAATTTCAATGTGTTCCCGTTGCACAGTAGGCTAGATCATGCTTTGAACATTATTTGGGGTTGGGGTTGATGGTAACAAGTGCGCAAGCGCTCAGACGTCGAGTTTGAAAGTGTGAATTGACTTAAGTTGGATTACTTCCTTAGCGTGATGTGTAACTCGTATCGGGTAATTATAATTACCGTCAACAATTAAAGTTTAACTGAACAGCCGACTTATTTTTGTGTCATTTAGTTGAATACACTGAATTATTTGGATTCTGCAAAGGGATTTTTATATTTTCCACCATCTGCTCTAGTTATGACATTCAGAATATCTGCGGGCCGTCCCCACAGCGTAAATTGTACTATGACGCGGGAAATTTTAATCTCAACACAAACGCGGCTTTTCAGTGGGCAGTGGTGAGATTGGTGAAGATTGCTTAGTGCCTGAAAAAAAAAAAATCATAAATCTTTCTCGTAAAGCATACAACAAAAATAGAAGCGCATAGAGTACCACAAATTACAAGGAAATTCCACTATTTGAAAATCGATTATTCGTGAATGGCGGAACAACGAACTAACGCATTTTCAGCGGGTCTTCAAGCCAGTTTAAGTGAATAAGTGACGGATAACTAGATTGTCCTATCCCAGCCCTTTTCGGTTAAACTTTAAGCTCTCAGAGAGTCTAGAACCACACTCATGTCCATCTTCGTGCTCGCTCCGCTCGGCGGATATTTCGGCTCAGATAGTTTATGAAAAGTGTTAAAGTCCGTTTCGGTACTATTTTCCGATATCAACCTCGATGCCGGAAGTTAACCTTTAATATGTCCGTGTGTCCGTCCGAGAGAAGCACTAATTGCGTTTTGTAGATACCATGGTATATGTTACCACTGTAACCGGATCTGCTTGTAGTCGTTTTTGCAGTTACCGTGGTATCTGATACTACGGTGCTCTGCAAAAACGACAATTGCCGGGCTTGTGCTTTTAGAAATCATCCAAAAAGAAATACGTGGTATCTGGTACCGTGGTATCTGATATTACGGTGCTCTGCAAAATCGACAATGGCCGGATTCGCGCTTTTAGAAATCATTAAAAAAGAAATACTAATATCCACTGACATCTAGAGTGACATGACTTCTTTCCCACCAATTTGACAAAAAACTAGACTCTTCGAGATGATTTTTCAGATACCACGTGTAACGAATTAATCTCTAACAAACTGAGCGAAGGGAGATATTTCGTCGTAAGCATTCCCTCGCTTCTGTTTCGTAACATATCAGCTCTTTATTAGTGCTTTACTAATAGTGCTTTAATTGGACCCCGCAAGTGTGAAACCCCTAGGCACCTTTTATCGTGAACGATTTGTACTGCGACTACTTTTGTGCTTTACCGGAAGTGTGGTTCTACACAATTGTGGTCAGCAGTATTTGTATCTCCCAACATTTGGTGAACAATTGTGGTTCCGAACCACAATTGTGAGCAACTCTAAGATTAAGATATAAGCCAGGGTGTTCGCGCTTGTGTGGCAGTTGCAGTCGCAGTCGCAGTCGAGTCGCAGACGCAGTCTTAGTCTTAAATGTAATAGTTCAGTTGGATTACCGATGATTATTCTGTATGGTGAACTTCAACAATAAAAGTAAGTGTGTTTTGTAAAACATGGTTTGTTGACTGTAGGGACCTAGGGCCGACCGTCCAAGCTCCCCCCTCCACAGCCCCGAACCAACCCTTCGAGGATACCACTCAGGCTACCACTATAGTCAGCATACGTACCAACCGCTCGGGTACACGCTACATCGGTTATAAGGTGTTTGGAAGTTAACACAGAAGGTATCACAGACACGTAGTATAACACTGGTGGCAGCTATATACTGTGGAAGGGAGAGTTCCGGTTTGTTCCCGATAGGTTCCAATTTTCGAAATGGCCGGTAAGATTGAGATACTATTGAAAGCGGCCGAGAGCGTCGATTATTTTGATGGTAGGACGGATGTGGACGAGTTTTTGGATAAGGTCAAAGACGTTTCAGCCTGGGACGTCGACGAAATCAAGGAACCGGAGCTGATAAAGATAGTGCGACATAAATGTCGGGGGGTAGCGTTAGATTTTTTCAGGGCAAATGACGGAAAATTTACAACTTTTGCGGCACTTCGGACGACATTCAAGGAACGTTTCCAAAGTACGTCAAAGAAAGATCGGCTTTTGTACGAAAAATTGTATTTAGAAGAGGGGCAGGAACCTTTCAAATTTGTTGAAAGTATGGAGCTGAAAGCTCTTGGTCTAGATGCTATGCCAGCATCGAGCAACGCACCAGGGTCTTCTTTTCAGCTTTTACAGTCGCTCCTGAAAACAATGGTTCACGACCACTTGACAAGGAGTTTGAGCGAGAAGGTTTATTTACGGGACCCCGATTCTTGGGAAGTCACTAAGGAGTGCTTGATAAAATGGTATCGCGCTCAGGAAAAGGTAAAATTGCAACACGAAAGCAAGAGTGAATCGCGGGTGTACTATAACCATGAAAGGTCTCCGAATGGTAAGTCTCAGGAAGTCGTTTCACAACGGGCAGATTCAGGTTCCCGAAATCGGCAATACAGTAACAATCATGCACCGGATAGAAAAGCTAATGACCGAGTTCCAATTACATGGCAAAAACGTGGAAATAAAATTGAAACCCACAGCAGGAAGACGGGTAACAGTAGCGCATACGCCTGGGACGCTAGTGGGAAACCGATTTGTGCGAAGGTCGGGCACATCGCAAGGAATTGCTGGTCAAGAGGGCTTGAGCCAGCAAACAAAAATTCATCGAGGCATTTAAACTGGCGAGGGCGCGCGGTTCCAGAGTAAAAAGGAATCCGGCGCCCCGCAATTTCCGTCGTCCGTTTGACATTAGTGCGTATAATTGCGCAAAGGATGCAACTTTTGTTGACGTCACGTTGTGTGGAACACAGGTAGAGGCACTGGCGGACACGGGTTCCGGCATTAGCCTCATTAGCAGGGCCCTCTTCAGGAGGTTGCCACATAGAGTCCAGGAGGGACTCAAAGCAGATTCCACGTTGGTTAAAAGTGCTTCTGGGCACGGTTTAGACGTCAGAGGTGTCATCACAGATTTCGTTAAGATAGGAGACGAGTGCTGCGAGGAGAAGTTTTTCGTCAGTGATGCTTTAAGGATTCCGATGATACTAGGCTACACCTTCATGAAGCGACATAGGTTTTACGTTGATTCGGAGAACGACTCGCTGGTCAGGAAAGACTCAGCTAGGTCGTGTAATGTCGTTGAAAAAGCAAAGGTGGAGGAGAAAGACCTCACCGTTGAACTGGCAACTGTTTTGCCAGTTAAGATACCGCCGTCTACGATAAGCAGAGTATCTTTAGCTCCACGACGATTTTTGGATTTCGAAGAGGTTTTGGTTGTCGCTACGGATCAATTTGTTCAGAAATTTCCGCAACTGATTGTGCTTGAAGAAGGGCGATACCAGAGGAAGGGCTCATATCGATTTACATAGAGAATTCGTCCGACACCGTCGTTAAAGTTCCACGGATGAGTGTGGCTACTGGGACAAAATTTGTACAGACCGAATATACAACCGTCAACAGCTTAGTAGTGGCACCAGAAAATCGCAGGAAGTGTCGACCAATGACAGAAAAGGAGCGCGAAGTTTTTCTTTCACAGTTCAAGCTTGATCACCTAAAGAAGAATCCAAGAAGAAAGAAGATCATCGAAGATTTTCTTGTGGCTAACTGTGACATATTTGCCAAAGACGAGTTCGACCTAGGAGAATGCGACCTGGAACCATTCACTATTGACGTTGGCAACAACCCTCCAAGCCGAATGCGGCCCTACAGAATTCCCGCACACCTGGAGACATCTGTACATGCTGAAATCGATAAGATGTTGAAGTGTGGAGTAATCGAAGAATCTACTTCACCTTGGCTGAGCCCACTACTAATAGTACCGAAGAAAGATGGATCAAAGAGAGCAGTCATTGACCTAAGGAAGGTCAACAGTCTTACCAGGAAAGACTCATACCCACTGCCACACATAGATCAGCTGCTTGACAAACTTCATGGATGCAGTGTCTACAGCAGCGTGGACGCCATCTCTGGGTACTGGCAGTGTACCATAGACGAAGACTCTCGACCCATCACAGCTTTTGCAGCACCTGGAACGCCGGTTTACCAATTCAAAAAGATGCCTTTTGGTTTGTCGAATGCGCCTGCGCATTACTCTCGTCTGATGAACAGGATCCTGAATCACCTATTCCGACTAGGAGTCTCAGTCTATCTGGATGATATTCTGACCGCCAACAAGTCAGACGAAGAACATTTTGCAGCTTTATCAAAAGTTTTCGAGGCACTTAGACAGGCTAATCTGAAGCTCAAGGGTAAGAAATGTTCTTTCTTTCAAGAAGAACTAACTTATTTGGGTCATCAAATATCCAAACATGGGATAAGACCAGACCCAAGCAAGATATCCGCTGTCGAAGAGTTAGCGTATCCGAAGAACTTACAAGAGCTTCGTTCAGCACTTGATCTGTTCTCATATTTCCGAAAATTTATCAGAAATTTTTCCGGAATAGCAGAATGTCTCGCTCGTCTGACCAAGAAAGGAACACATTTTGATTTTGGGCTAGAACAGCGAGAGGCATTCGAAAAGTTGCGATCTTGTCTTCTTGAGAAGCCAATTTTAGGACTTCCTGATTTCAGTCCTAGGGCTAATCCCATGATTTTAAAAGTAGACGCTTCAGACGTCGCTATTGGTGGGGTGCTTACACAGGTGCAGGAGGGTCAAGAGAGGATCCTTCGTTTCTCGTCTAGAACATTGAACACGGCTGAACGGAAGCATTCAGCGACGGAAAAGGAGGCTCTCGCAGTTGTGTATCATATTCGTACTTTTAGACCCTATCTGCTGGGCAAGAAGTTCACTGTTTTGTCAGATCATAGGCGCTATTCTTTTGTTTCTTAAGGGGGGAAGGGAAGTATAAAGTAAAAACCTGAAAGTTCTGATTTCAGTAAGGACAAATTTCAAATTAATTAATAGGAGGTTGGCAGTCCAGTTGAAGGTAGACTCGCCACTCGGTTCAGAAAAGAGGCCACTATGAAGAGGTGTTCACACACTGGATGCGGTTGGCCTGCCGCTGACAAGGGCTCAAAAAGAATACCCAGTGTCAAGTAATGGCGTGAGCTAAACTAGAGGATTAGTGGGGAGAATTAACTTCGCCACAGAAATCTGGCAACCTAAATTGAGCCATTTACTTATGTATTTTGGCTACCACAAGTGTTGCCATTGGCCGCTGTTACTAGACTTTACGAGAGATATATAGTGGCCGAACAAAAAGAAATGAGCATCGTAGTGACAGGTCTACCAGATTGGAATGCGTTGATCTCGCGATATAAAAATTGTTCTTGAAATCAGATTTTTGGGAAACATAAGTTAATTACTAAGCAAAGCTGATATACCAACTTTCTTCCTGATGTATCTGTATTTTAAGAACATCTTAGGACATGCGTTTTTTTTGGATAGCCTTTGTATAAGTTTAGGGTATGTATTTATAAAGCTGTGTCAGGAGACACTTTTTCTAAGGAGGGAGGATTGTAACGAATTAATCTCTAACAAACTGAGCGAAGGGAGATATTTCGTCGTAAGCATTCCCTCGCTTCTGTTTCGTAACATATCAGCTCTTTATTAGTGCTTTACTAATAGTGCTTTAATTGGACCCCGCAAGTGTGAAACCCCTAGGCACCTTTTATCGTGAACGATTTGTACTGCGACTACTTTTGTGCTTTACCGGAAGTGTGGTTCTACACAATTGTGGTCAGCAGTATTTGTATCTCCCAACATTTGGTGAACAATTGTGGTTCCGAACCACAATTGTGAGCAACTCTAAAATTAAGATATAAGCCAGGGTGTTCGCGCTTGTGTGGCAGTTGCAGTCGCAGTCGCAGTCGAGTCGCAGACGCAGTCTTAGTCTTAAATGTAATAGTTCAGTTGGATTACCGATGATTATTCTGTATGGTGAACTTCAACAATAAAAGTAAGTGTGTTTTGTAAAACATGGTTTGTTGACTGTAGGGACCTAGGGCCGACCGTCCAAGCTCCCCCCTCCACAGCCCCGAACCAACCCTTCGAGGATACCACTCAGGCTACCACTATAGTCAGCATACGTACCAACCGCTCGGGTACACGCTACATCGGTTATAAGGTGTTTGGAAGTTAACACAGAAGGTATCACAGACACGTAGTATAACACTGGTGACAGCTATATATAAGTTAACACACGATCAGTTACCACGGTCCACGATAACTGTAAAAACGCCTTTTGACTGTGGTATCAGATACCACGTTAATTGCGAAAACGACTTCAGACCGTGGTATCAGATACCATGGTATCTGAAAAAACGCAACTACTGGCAATCGGTTTTTGCCCTATCCTGCCAATTGGTCAACCCAATTTTTACACAGTTTCATTCCAACATTCATTTCAGGTCATATCTTGTGAAGCGTATTATTTAATTTGTTGTCGTTTTTACGTATTTCGTAAACATTTGATTGACCTCTTCTAGCTCTAAGCTATTTGTAATTAAATTTGATTGATTGATTGATTGATCAATGTGTGATTTTGTTTTCTAGGCCATTAAGGACTCAGTCAACCCTCACTATGACGAAAGCTTCGAATTCCCTGTCTCGCTCTCAGAGCTTCCGTCAAGGAACCTTGAAGTATCTGTCCTAAGCAAACAAAAGCAAAGCTTTTTCCACAAGATACCGCTTCTAGGCCAGGTAATTTTCTTCGCCCTCTCCTCATTTCCCCTAGTTTTCGCGATTAGGGACGTAAATCAGAGTAACAGGTATCATTTCAAGCTCGTTTCACGCTGGATTAATGGGGTAATTAGGGACCGTGTGACCTGGTTATGGGCGAGTCACTTGCGACGTGATGTTGTCCGTATTGTGAGTTAGTTCGGAGGGAAGGGGTGGGGTGTAATTTTGTATCAGGGGGTTTGTTCGACCCAAATTTATATTGAAGAAAGCGTCGATAACTTGTATTAAACAATTTTTGTAGGATGATTATTTTCAAGCTCCTTCCGTTGTGGATTATGAAGTAATTAGTACTGGGTGAATATACTAGAGTAGAAGCCAGGCGCTTTATCACTGTACCATGACTAACTAACTATCAGACGAAGAAGTATGGGGTTAAGTGTGAAAGTGCGGAAGCAAACATGGACTCTGTCCGAATTTAAGTAGCCTACTATGTAGGCTAACAGTAAGTAAATATTCCTTTTGCCCAAGTTAACTTTGAAACATATATAACGCATAAAGCGGAACGTCAGCTACGGTGCTTTGTCAGCCATATTTCGGCCCTTCTTGGCAAGGGTCCTAGTCAGGCTGTCAATCTTCAGGATCAACTTGGGGAAGAACAAACCTGAAATTTTGCACCTGTAATTTTACATCTGTAATTTCAAATATCGCTGCCAAAGCACCGTAGCTGAGGTATCCGTTTAATGCGTTCTTTGAATAACAGTAAGTGTGTAGACAAAAAAAATGGAAACGAATTCAGTATGTCGATTCTTACCCCTAAATCAAACCTCTAACTAACTTTAGGCAAAACTTTTATCTTTAACAATTTTCCGGTTTTGGCCGGATTCCGGGTGAACTACTTGTTCGAACCTCTTGCTGGAAAAACATTTTTTCCATATTGTTAACTTGATCAACGAACAAGGCTCCGACTTTTTGGTATGCGTCTGTGTATCTAGGAACTATGTGTATGAATGTGTATTCATATGAATGTGTATGAACTATGTTCACTGTAAAAAGTTTCTCCGAATAAGGATGTAGTATTTGCTACTGGGATTAAGCTTATCTGTACTGGGATAAGATTAATGCGAATTAGAGACAATATTATCTCAATAGAGATAACCAGGAGATAACATTAATCCCAGTAGTAAATACTGCAAGATTTTTTTTACAGTGTTGTAGCCTACCTATGTTTTTCATCACTTTCATAAAAATAATACCAATTTAGGAGATGCGTTCGGAGACTTATTTGTCCTCCGATTTCAGAGGATCATCATATTCCTTTAAGCCTGATTACTCGAGCTCAGTGTTTGCGTGTAACATTGTATTTCATTACTCAGAAAAAATACCACCGCATTAGCTGATTAATTGGGAGAATTTTTGGTCATCCGAGTCCATTCAGTCAGGAAATTCCCTTTCGTCAGCACTGGATCTTTTTTTCCGTTTAGGTCAAAATCGACTTGAGTGTATTCAACTGGCAGCAACCTACCACCGAGTGGTTCGATCTCCGTCCCGGCACTGAAAAATATGTGGCAAATTAAGCACCGTTTACACTACCGCGCTTAAGCGGCATTTACACCTATCTGTTGTGATCTGCTAAACTTTGTGGTTTTATACAGTGGCAACTATATCGTGTCGACCGATTCTCTTGTCGTAATAACCGGTAAGTTGGAAAGTGCAGCTGAAGAAAAAAAGTGCAGTAAGTTGTCGAATCTGCAAGTGGATTTTGGTCTTGTCTTTATGCATAAGCTTCTGTTAAAAAATGTTTTAAGTATTTTTCTTATTATTATGGTGGAAGAACTTAGTTCCTTTAAGCATTGTTCGAATTAGTTTAATAAGTTGCGTGGTGCTATGCGTGGCGTTTGCGCTTTATACCCGTCCTTGTTCAAACTGCAGTTAGAAGTTTCTTATACATGCGATGTTGCCATGTTCCTTTCTTTCCTCGACTCGCTGGCAGAACCCAAACAAGCGATCTGATTGGCTGTGGTCGGCAGTGTAAACCGCAACTGCCCATGAAAAATGTTCGAGACTTAGTCGTATGGAGTTGTACGAAAAAGTAGCATGCAGTAGTAACTGTTGCCACTGCATGCTACTACTATCAAACTGGATGCTACTACAGCAAGATTGGATGCTATCGGGTACTACTACTTAAGATTAACCCATTCGGAGGCATGTTAAATCAAAGTATTCCGTACTACTACATACCAGTACATACAACTTTTAACAACTACACAGTCAAAGAATTTTTCATCGGGTGTAAACGTATTATTACGCTTTATAATACCTATTTGAACAATACTTTAGACACAAGTGAAACGAGAAAATTTTATACCGTATCACCCCAGGTATTCCTTCAGCCCAAGCTGACTGCAAATCGGATTTGATTGGGCTAAACGTATGCCAGCTGAGATTTCTTCTAGCAAAATTCCGTCGCAGATTTGTTTGGACCCTTGCCAAGAAGGAGCGAAACCTGAGCTAACTAATTCGTTTGGCGCCGTATCAGACCCTTCAGAATTTTACATCATTCTCGAACCAGTGAAATCACATGTCTTCAAAATCAGACGAGTCCGATAAACGTGGGCGTGGCTTCGTGCTCGCCCGGCCTTGCAAGTTCGTGACACAACGGGCGTAGCGTCAGCATTGCATGACGTAACCGGTTTTCTGAGAGTGACGCTAGCTTATTTGGGGTGTGCTATGACATAACTCAAGCTAAAAGCTGTTTCAGTAGTTGCGTTTTTTATCCGAATTCTCCGTTCTGAATTCTTGATTCTCGTACAGAATTACCGTTTATGCTCCTCTAGCTTCTCCATTCTCTCTTTTGACAAAAACACTAATTTGACAGCTCGTCTGCCACCCGGTATACCTGTTTGTGCCTATTAAACACCGCACCCTGTTGACCAATCAGGGAGGAGAACGGGGAGAGGAGAATCGAGAATTCACTAGCGGAGCAACTTCTTGATTCTGCAGAATTCGGAGGCTTTTCCCGTTCTCGATTCTGACAAAAACGCAAGAAAAGGAGAATTCGCTTCATCTGAATAGTCCAAAAAAGCGAAATAGGAGAATTCGGATCAAAACGCAACTAGTGTTGAAGCATACGATGCGAAGCATCTGGAAAAACATGGTCATGGTTGCTTAGACTACTTGGAGCTACAAACACTGCAATGCTATACAGGTTTATTTTCGTGTTTTTCTTTATTTTTTCGTACAGAGATATTTTTCTTTTTTTTGGTAGTTTTATGTTCGCGACGCTGTTGTAGGGCGAAGTTTGTATAAGATTAGTTGCTCTGTGAATAAGGAGACTTCCTGGAACCCTATAGTATCTTCGCTACCCTCAAGTGAGACCCGCAGACTTCCAAGGTAACTCTGTGAGCAGAAACGAATCGACGACATACCCATCAAACAGACATTGAAGAATTAACTCTTTGACGGCTAAAAACACCACTCCCGAGTTAACGCGGCTGTTAGAGGAATGAAGTATGGCAGGAAAAGCTACTCCCGAGTTGACGGGCGTGAAACTCGTCACCAAAACAAGATGGATAAGTTAATATTTGTTCATGTTCAGCCTAGATGATTGGTAGAAAAGCTAAAAGAAAACTATGGCAAGCTTGTAGTAATAAGCAACATAAAATAAAAAAAACGTAACGTCAGAATACGCTTTATGACTATGTCTCCTTGCCGCTGCGAAATCTCCGGCCTCTCCGGGTATCTAGCGGAAGAAAGGCAGAGGTGGTGTCACAGCTGCTCCCAAAGATCGTCGTGATTGCTTGACACAGGATGCGAGTCGTTGAGTTTGAGTCGTTACGGATGCGCTTACTCCTTCTTCCTGAGGATCACTGGCGTGTTTTGGACTTAGTCATATAGAGTATCAGAAGAGTTTCCGGCATCAACTAAAAGTTGCGTTTACAATAGCGCTTAGTCCGCTAGGAGTGCTGAATTGGAGTAGGCCGAATTAGCGACAGTTTCTTCTGCTTCAGTGTCACGTGATTGTGTTTTTCAGGATCGACTAAAAGAAGGAATGAAAAGGAAAGGTATTGTACAGGGGGAACGAATAGTAAAAAAGGGAACAATACTAAAAAATGGAAAGATGCACCGGAAAGAAAGTTAAGAGGGGGTTCGTGCCAGAGTTCATAAAATAAGCTTTTCTTTCTTTAGTAGCGACTCATCTTGGACGGTTGTACTACGTTACTCGAGAACACCCTCTGGAACCTAAAATAAGGAAAATCGCGCCAAACGGACGAAAATGCGTAGCCTACATTTCCTCTCCCCCGCCTCTTGGACCAGCTTTCCTCTTTTTCGTAGCGCTTCCTCCTGGGGGGTAATACGTCAGTCGGAAATCGGGCCCGACCCCCTTTTTGTAACCTTTCCGCTCGGTGGAACTTTGATCCTCAATAGCTATTCCTCCTGAAAGGTAAAACGTACGTTATTCGTCGGGATCCCAAAAGGAGAAAGCTTAGGCCTACTCTATTACCTCGGGCCTGGACCCTTTCTGTACCCTTTCCTGTCCGTGCAGCTTTCCTCTTTCTAGTACGCCGTTCCTCTCTTTGGTACTATTTTTTCCTGAACCATGCCTTTCTTTCTTTTAGTGGTCCCATATTTTTCAGTTACAAATTTCCCAGTGTTTAAAGGAACAGTAAACTTGACTCAAACTTGGCTCAGGGAGCTAGCTGACATATCAAGAATGTACCCTGAGTCGGTATTGAGCGTTAGAAAAATTCTTGTCACGACCATTGCAGTTTCCTAGAGTTCGACTTTTGAGTTAGTAAAACAAAAAACAAAAAAAAAGCAAAAGGTCTGTGTGCCGGGAGTAGGACTCGAACCCACGATCTTTGCCTCAATAGCCTTTTGAAACAAAGTAATACAATGTATTTCAACAGGGTTGCCACCGGTAGTACAATTGTGCTAGTTATAGAACTTTCTTTTTACTTTGGCAGCAGATTTTAAGAAAAAAGTAGTTGTCAGGTTTTATTTCCAAGGTGACTATGACCCAGCAACACGTTCTGAGTACTATTCTTGTTTGATATTACTTTTTTCCTTTTGCATAGTGAATTTATTTTAGTAAAGTGGCAACCCTGTATGTTGATAACACAGACAATCGCGAACTTTTACAGTGCATGAGTGCGTAACTACAGTGCATAAGGGGCAAGGTCCTGCCAGCTAGCTCTGGGAACAATAAGGAGGGGTTTCGAGATAACAAAGATGGGGGGTCCTGTCGACAATAAGTCCCTGTACATTTATCTAAGCCCCCCAGGCCGGTTTGATGGCCGAAAGTTGCCTAGTCAAGTTTACTGTTCCTTTAAGTGAAGCTTATTAGTCTTGAGCTGCCTAGTCTTTGGTGACGGTCTTGTTACTTCACGTTCTGATTGTATGTGACATACATTTTGTCGGCCATAATAAACCAGTATTGTACTGCGTATCTTGCTGTATGGATCTTATCATCCTCAGCTTCCTTTGAAATGTCCCGCTTTTAAGAGTGAAGATGTTTTACAAGGTGAAACATAATGTCGTAACACGCGAATGGAACTAAGTTTCTTTATACTTAAGCAAACGCGCAAACAAACAACTTAGGCACAAGCAAACAACCTAAACAAACATATTTTCTTGCATAGCGTTGAATATGTGGTGTTAGAGTTATAAAGCAAACAAAAACGCGGTTTATAAATTGCAAGGTCGGGCAGAATGAGACCGGTGGTTTCGATGGGATCCCTGACTTGACTTGACTTTATTTGCTACTAATTATAAAATAAACTATATAAGCACACAACCGCCCGGGGAAGGCTCAAACAGCCTGATGATGGACGGCTGCAATCCTCTGACTCTCAACCTTTAACAAATTTCATTAAAAAAAAAAAGAAAGGACAAAAACACTCTCACTCAATTAACCTTTAATACCAAAATCTAAAAAATGAAAAAAAAGGAAAATTATCTCCCCTCTCCCAATAAATGTTTTTTAAGTTTTACTTTAAATGACCCAATGTGTTCAGCCTCCCGAATGCCAACTGGTATATCATTCCAAATAGACGGAGCTAAATACCTAATGCCGAAACCTGCACGTGTGGTGTCTCGGTACTCAACAATAGGAAATATTTATCGGACTTTTTCATCCAGACAATCGGGTCTTGCAGTCTTCGCCTGATCGCGTAAACATGTGATGTGTCCGTGATCAACCCCTTATCAAGGGCCGTTAGGATCTTGACATCCAGCCCAGATTACGACCAGAATGTCTATTTGAAGACATCAGATTCTAGCCGTAGCCTACTGTTTTCTCTGTAGGAATGCGAAGCAGATATATGAATCAGCCTCTGTATCCCTAAACCGACACGAACAATTTATTAAGATGGAAAACAGTGGAATAGTATCATGCTTTAGTTTTGCTTTAAAGCAAAATGTAGAAAAAACACACTTGAAATCGAGTTTAGGGATGCCCCTGTCCTTCCGGAATACAAGACGCGGGAACTCTAACCCCCCCCCCCCCCGCTGGGTAATGGTGATCGCTAATCTAGAAATATGTTTTCCAGCGGTTGCCGTGTGTGTCAAGTAAAGTGGCATCGAGTGTATGCTAATTACCCGTAAAGGTAGGGTTCCCCCAGGGACAGTAACGAGGAAAATCGGGGGATACCTGCCACCTGAGAAAGAACTCTCCTTACAGCTCCACGGCATGAGCAGCTAAGATTCAGATAAAATGTTCTGACGATTGCACAGTAGTTATGGTTCTTTGAACACTTGAGGCGTATTCTCGCCGTTCCCTAAGTAACCACTTGAGGAGTCCCCGGCGTTTTTGTTTGTCCCGGGGACTAACTCACCGTATTCTCGAGAGTCCCCACAGGCGGGGAATGCTCTGATTATCATCACCATCATCAGAAAGTACTCATTTCAGATTCGGAGGGGAATCAGTTTTTGCTGGTGTTGGTGCAATGTAAAATTAATTAAAAACTATCAGAATAAACAAAACCAGAAATAAAGTAGATCCTGACTAATATCGTCAACTGAATATATTATTTTCGAAAAAAAACAATTTTCAAGAAAAAAATTATCAAAATCAGGTATTTGAGGAAGAATCTTTAATTGTTTTTCCATAAGTTCATTTTCCAGCTTGAGCCTGAAGAGGACCCTTGCCAAAGGGCCGAAATATATCTCTAATAAAATGTAGCTGATGTATCCGTTTTGCATTGTCAAATATGATTCGCAGTCAGCTTGGGCTGAAGGAGTATCTATTCCTGTTTTTAGTCGATCCCCCTTTACACGACAAACTAAAATAACAGAATGAATTCAAAACTTGTCACCCTCTTTTTCAAGGATCTCTGTCAAGGAAATAAATAACAGCAAATATTGCTCAAGAAGTTACAAACAGTCCCGGGAAATCTTTTTCCGGAATGTCCCCTATTTTTCCAGTTTTACTCTGCATAATAATGTAGCCAACACATTCCGCCCATACCGCCCACATACATTTCCTCTTTGAGAAGCGCTAGTTCTTTGCGATCACGTGTAAACAGAAGTATGCTAATTAAGGACCGGAGAAGTAGTCGCTGGAGGATCACCCTATTTCTGCTAAAAATCATCCTTTTATGCGGCCCAAAATCTCAAGATCAGACAAGAGCCGGAAAACTAGGCTGGGGGAGGGACGCTCCCTTTTCTGGTGGAATGACGGGACTGCATTAATATAAAGGAAACTACATTGCACTTCGTAAGTTCACAACGTCTGTAAGTCTGTGATGGGCGGATCGGGAATTTCTGAGAAATTCAACGTTAGAGACGCAAGTGCTACTCGAAGTCCTTCGGAAAATCGTTAACACTCGGATCAAACTGCACACGACTTAGCTCACTGTTTTCTGGCTCAAGATCACGGCTGGTAACACCGCGTCTGTTAAATAAATGACCCAATTGTATGGATCAAACATTACATTTTTGGGATTTAAAAAAAAATGAATTGCTGATATTGTGAAATCTGACCCTGTCTATATTTTGTTTTGAATAGGCGCTAAGAACCGGATGTCCGTATCCAAACATGGACTTCTTAATCCCAATCTAATCTTCAGCTTCCGCCTCATACAAATCCACCCTCTGTTGTGGATCAACGCGAAGGCAAGACAAGATTTCAGGCATCAAACAGTTCGTGTTTTGGAGTTTACCGACAGATTAGGCTGCTTGAGTTTTTGAAGATGTAAGGTAAAATGGATGAACTGAGTGAAAAACTAAGAGATATCAATAAATAAGTATGAATAGAAAAAGTTTTGTAGATATGGAGCGTGTTCCACCCCTCTACCAATAGTAACTATTAGTTACTATTTCCGTCCAGCCTCACGAAAAGTTACTACGCTGACCGTTCCAACCTTCTCAAAATAGTAACTAACAGTAACTATTTGCTTACCACGCTCGGGAGCGTAGTTAGCGTAGTAACTACGCATCTCTGTAACGTGATTGGTCGGATCCCCCGCGGCCTGATATGTGACCGAAAAATTCAAAAAGCGTTCCAGCCTAGCGTAGTAACTACGGTAACTAGCGTAGTAACTACGGTAAGTAGGGTGGAACACGCTCATGGTAGTACAGAAGGATTTTTTTTAAATATAGGCTATAAGAAACTGTTGATGAAAGAATGGAAAATTTGAAAATTGGCCGTATTCCCGGTCAGCGCTTCCAAGCGGACTAGTTTCTGTTCACCCCCCTGTGTCTCACCATCAGCACTTGGATCAGACATGGTAAAATAGATCCACAGGTTTGTGAGTGGAAAACCCGTCATCTGTGTCCCAGGTAATGGAGGTTTCGCGTATGTCTCAGCAGCAGAAGTGAAAGTGACCCAGTACCCTATGGATCCGACTTTTTACTATGCCTTATACACAAGGGTTGTGTATAAGCAATGGGGGACTAATAGAAACTAGTCGACTTGGGGTGTTACGAATACTGGAACCCCGGAACTCCGGACCCTCCGCCACCGGACCGAGTGGCTAGACGAAAACTGGGCCCTCACACACGAAAACTGGACCGAGCGGCTCGGGGGACAAAATAATGACGTATCACACGAATCCTGGAACCTCACAATATTCGTATTAAAGCGATCCATAATAGTCCGGAGCCTCCTTACGAGGCGGTCCCTTTTTGCGGAGGGTCTGTAGTTCCGGGGTTTCAGGATACCCCCATTTGCGCAAGGGGTAAGTGCGTTGTATTAGCGCTATGGTAGTTTTTCAGTTCGTAATCTGCCAGAGCTGGACCCTGTTGCTTGCGACATTCTAGATGTCTTAAAAAAGGAACAGAAAACTTGACTCAAACTTGACTCGGAGAGCTAACTGACATATCAAGAATGTACCCTGAGTCGATATTGACGTATAATGACGTATTAAGTTCGTATTAAAGCGATATAGCTAGTCTTCGTATTAAAGCGCTCCATAATTTTCAGGAACATCCTTACAAGGCGGGCCCTTTTAGGTACACAAAACAAAAATCTTACTAAAACTGCGGTACCACTTGCGCAAATGGGGGTATCCTGCAACCCCAGAACTCCGGACCCTCCGCAAAAGGGCCCGCCTCGTAAAGTCCGGTCTTCACCTCCCGGAACTTCCGGAATCTGGGCTTCCAGATTATTCTTTGACGTCTTCTGTAAACTGCATCTGGAATACGAAGCGGTCCGAAAGTATATCAAAATAATCCGGAAAAAAGGGGCTTTTGAACTTTCAGATTTCCGGAATTTTTAAGTATCGCAGAAGAAATTCAAAAAAAATCTCGGAAAATCTGGGAACCCAGATTCCGGAAGGTGAAGACCAGACTTAAGGAGGTTCCGGAAAATTATGGAGCGCTTTAATATGAATATTGTGAGGTTCCAGGATTCGTGTGATACGTCATTATTTTGTCCCCCGAGCCGCTCGGTCCAGTTTTCGTGTGAGAGGGTCCAGTTTTCGTTTAGCCACATGGTCCGGTGGCGGAGGGTCCGGAGTTCCGGGGTTCCAGTATTCGTAACACCCTCGACTTGGAGCGCTGAACTGTAATAACGCCAATTGGAGTTAGTTTTTATGGCACTTGCAGCTTTAAGGCGGCCTTTTGGGGCCAAAAATACGAACGCCTTCTAAAGAGCTATCTTGTCGGTATTTTAAAGATTTTTTGGTGCATTTTGAAACAATCATTTGACATTTCTGAAGTATTGTTAAAGCCGCCAGAGTTTAAGTTCGGAATTTTTTGCTTTTTATTTTTGGCCCCAACAGGCCACCATACAGCTTCGCTCAAGGTCCATATACCGATCACCTTTCGGTCGGTCGGTCGGTCGGTCTGTCCACTCATCTCGAGTTAAGGCACTTCCAGATGTGCTAGGACGATGAAACTTGGCAGGCTTGTTAGGGACCCGACCAAACTAACTTGGAAATAGTCATTTCCCCGATCCGACCACCGTAGGGGGAGTGGAGGGAGGGAGAATCCGGAATATTGACGTATGTCTAACTTTTGAATGGGGAATCGGATCTTAATGAAACTTGATATTTGGAAAGACCTCGTGTCTCAGATATCACCCGTCAAGTCCGGAACGGATCCGACGGCTTTGGGGGAATCGGAGGGGGGGGACCGGAAACCGTGCGACATTTTCAGAATAGACGGATCGGGCTGAAACTTGGTGGGAAGAACAAACACAAGCCCCAGATACGTAATTTACAAGATCGGACAGGACCCGAGCACTGTGGGGGGAGTTGGAGGGAGGGTTCCGGAATTCCGGTGATCCCAAGTTAAGATGCTTACACATCTGCTAGGACGATGAAACTTGGCAGGCACATTAAGGACCAGACAAAACTAATTTGGACATAGTCACTTCCCCCGCATCCGACCACCGTGGGGGGAGTGGAGGGAGGGGGAATCCGGAATATTGACGTACGTCTAACTTTTGAACGGGGAATCGGATCTTAACGAAACTTGGTATTTGGAAAGGCCTCGTGTCTAGGTGACACGTCAAGTCCGAAACGGATCCGATGACTCTGGGGGGGAGTTGGAGGGGGGAACCGGAAATCGTGTGACATGTTCGGAGTGGACGGATCAGGATGAAACTTGGTGGGAAGAATAAGCACAAGCCCGAGATACGTAGTTGACAAGACAGGACCGGATCCGAGCACTGTGGGGGGAGCTGGAGGGAGGTTTCGGAATTCCGGAGATCCCGAGTTAATAATAATAATAATAATATAATGCAAAAATAAGGCACATGGCCTCTACAAAATGAACAACAAATTATAAACTAAATTTCTCTTCTAAACATTTCTGGGCTAAATGCCCTTGGGCCATAATAGCTGTCGAGCCTGGATTTGAAAGCGTCAATGGACGGGGAACTGATGACTTAAGATGCTTACAAACGTGCTAGGAAGATGAAACTTGGCATGCGTATCAGGGACTCGATAGTTTTAACTTAAGAACAGTCGTTTCTTCGATTTGACCATCATGGGGGAGTGGAGGGAGGGGGAATCCGGAATCTTGCGAAATGTCCAGCTTTTGAACGGGTGATCGGATATGAATGAAAGTTGATATTCGGAAAGAACTCATCTCTCAGATGTTCCATTTCAAGTGCGGACAGGATCCGATCAATGTGGGGGAGTCGGGGGGGGCGTAAATTTTGTGACACGCTTAGAGTGTAGCGATATGGATGACACTTGGTGGGAAGAACAAGCGTAAGCCCTAGCTAGATACATCAGTGACAGAACCAGATCTGATTCGGGCACTCCGGAGGGAGTTGGAGGGGGTCCTGAATTCTGGTGATCGCGATTTAAGGTACTTCCAGATGTGCTAGGACGATGAAACTTGGCTTGAATATTAGAGACTTGACAAGATTGGCTTGGAATTTGTTACTTCCCAGGTCCGACTATCCCTTAAAGTATTCATCTTCACCGCAAAGTACAAAGAAATACTTTTAAGCAATATCTACATTTTCATGAGCCCATGATCATTTTTGCCTCAAGGGTTTTGCTTTGAAATGACTTTCTAGCACCATTAAAGTGCGCATCTTAACCGAAAAGTAAAAAAAAAAAATACCTTTGATCAAAGCATATATACTCATGATCGTAATGGGCCCAGGATCATTTTTGCCTCAAGGGTTTTGATCATAGATGAATTTCTAGCGCCCTTAAAGTGCACAGCATCACAGCCAAGTGCAAACATTTTTTGTTTACCAAACGATACATTCTCGTGATTTCCAAGGGTCCATCGTCATTTTTATCTCAAGGGTTTTGCTTACAAATGATCTCAACAAACCCACTAATTGGCAAATTCCTACTTTCATCCTTTTACCAAGCCTTGCAAGTGCCATATGAGCTTACAGCTCTTGTTAGGGTTGGAAAATATAAGGACGAAAGTAAGGTTTTACGGCGAAAGTCTCAGTGACGTTAAAGGAGGGTAGACAAATGGTAAATGCTGTATTACCATCAGTGAGTTGGAGGCGGAGACGTAGCCACTTGCTTTAGTTCAGTCTAAAACAAGAAATAATGGGAAAGAAAAAGAAGCTACGCGGAATAGAAAAAAGTATAGCTAGTTTATCGTCAGAAAAAAAATACTGATGCCTTGGACACACGATCAGAGTCGGGAGCTCCCGGGCTGGAATTTCTGCCCGGATTTTTTGCACCATTATCACTTCCATATGGAAAAGTTGAGATTTGTTCAACTATGTGACGAAAGTGAAGAAATCCGGCCGGGAACCTCCTTATCGTGTGTTTGCACTGTAACGGGAAGAATCGAAGATTCCCGAATAACGGATTTGGACGAAAGGGGAGGCAGGCGATGAGCAAGGTGTTCGACACTATGCAATTAGAAACTGAAGGTAGTTAATGTACTCGCACTTGTCATTGGGTGTAACATAAAAAGGTACAGGTCTCCAGAAATAGAAATTAAATTTTGTTTTGTACAAAAACGGCATATTTTCAGACAGTCTTTCAGGGGACTATAAGTATTAACAACTGAAATTGAACAATTATTAGCTGAAGGAAGTGAATACATTTGCAATTTCGTCATAGTCTAGTGTTATGACACTTAGCTAAACGGAAAATTACAAACGTAAGAAAACAACGAGTGAAGTTTGTTTTTAAAATAAACAGCGTATTTTAATACCGTCTCTAACATAGTCAGTAGATGACAATTATAGTGACATAAAAGTCTTCCTGTAGTCTTGAAACGTGCATTTGGCTCTCTCAGTTTTCTTTCTTTATGTTTATATTTCCTTCTTTGTTTATTTACTTGTGTATTATGGTATGAGCTGGATAATCATCGCACCTGAATTTTGGAGGTTCAGGTCCGGTTTATTTAAGCAGCAATGTAACATAATTACCATGTAAAATGCATAGATGAAACAGAAGTAGCCAGGGGCGTCACTAGCCTTTTACCTTTGGGGGGGGGGACGGCCAGTTTGTGCCGACGGAGTCAAAAATATGCCGACGAAAAACGCCGCGAGCGGCAACGGCGTATATTAAAGGTTAACTTCAGACATCGAGGCTGATATCGGAAAATAAGAGCGAGATGGACATTGAAAATAACCTGTCCGAGCCGAAGGCGAGGCAGGTTATGGAAAATATCAGCCGAGCCGAAGGCGAGGTTGATATTTTGAAATGGCCGTCGAGCTTGTGATTCCGATATCAGTCGAGATGGAGGTATGTTAACTATTATAACTTTTTCGAACAGAATTTCCGCTTTTCGGGGCTGAAAATAATCCAGCCAATCACGTTTCAGAATTAGTCATAACAGCCTCCGGGGAGGATGATATGACAAAATAACATCCTCTCCAGAGGCTGTTATTACTAATTCTGAAACGTGATTGGCTGGATTTTCCGTGGCGTTTTCATTGTGAAGATTATCGTAATATAACTGACCGTGGGTCATAGGAAGATATGCATAACACGCCTGTTCGAAAAAAGTTATTAAAGGTTAACTTCAGACATCGAGGTCGATATCGGAAAATAACACCGAGACGGCCACTGCGAGGCAGGTTATCGAAAATATCAGCCGAGCCGAAGGCGAGGTTGATATTTTTAAATGGCCATCGAGGTTGTCATTCCGATATCAAGCGAGATGGAGGTGTGTTAACTGTTATAACTTTTTCGACCTCGGCATGACGTTGGAGGAGGATATGACTTATATCCTCCTCTCCGGAGGCGGTTATGACTAATTCTGTAACATGATTGGCTGGATTATCCCGTAGAGTGATATTTTATGTTTTCTGTTAGAAGATTACCGTAAGATAACTGACCGTGGGTCATAGGAAGGTATGCATTACACGCCTGCTCGAAAAAAGTTATTAGTCCTTTAATGTAAATTCGAAATTTAAATACACATATTCTGGTTTACATTGCAGCTTTCGCTAAAAAGCTTCCAACGACTTCACGCAGAACAAGTCAAATTATTCACCGCAGGCGAAATGGTTTAGATCTGCCTTTTTGTCTGGAAAATTTTTCGAAATTTCCAACGGCTAAACCCAGAACAAGTTAAATCAATTGCTGCAGGCGAAGTTTTTTTTTAATATGCCTTTTATTCTGGGAAAATTTAGCTTACAAGTTCTAGCTTTTAAAATGTTTCAGACCCTAAGACTTTCAATCCTAAAGCGCCAACTCAATGAAACACCGTTCTTCCTAATATAGAATACTACGAAATGCGCCGCAGTTGAAATTTTTTGTAAAACTAGCTGTAATGCATTAGTTGAGAGTATTCCTTTAATTTAAAATCCTATATTTGAATTTACATATTCGGCTTTTCTTTTCACCTTCCGCTAAAAAGCGAAGCTTTCCAGCGACTGAACCCAGAACAAGTTAAGTCAAGCGCCGCAGGCGAAATTTTGTTAATCTGGCTTTTTTTCCGGAAAATTTAAGGCCATTCTATACCCATACTTTACAGCTTCTAGCTTTTAATGTGTTCCCAACCCCCAAGAATTTCAATCCTAAAACGCCAACTAACTGAAACGCCATTTGCCCAAATAGGAAATACTACGAAACGCGCCGCAGGCGAAATTTTGTGGAAACGCTGATGAGCGATCCCAAATAAAAGTGTGAAATCTGTGTGAAATCACAGATTTTTCCGCCAAAAGCAGTGGCCATCCATAAGAAAGTAGGCACAAAGTTGATTCTTGTGAGTAGAAAACCTCGATTTGCCGACGAGACATAAACTTTCGGGATTGAACAAAAGTTTACGGATTTGATTTATTGCGTGTAATGAGATTCTGATCTTCCGAAGGGAATTGAAATTTCCGGGTGCGCCCGATAAATGTTTGAAGAGTTCGATTTCTTGCGAATAAAAATATCCCGATGGGCCGACAAGAATACCGACTCCCGACTAAAGCATTCAGAACTCGAATTCTTCTTTTTTTTGCCCGACAAGACTGTAAAGGGCTTTATTTCTTACGTGTAAATAGCAGCCGATGCACCGACAAAACTTAAACTTTGGGGATGCGCCTGATAAATGTTTACAGAATTTGATTTCTTACGTTAACCCGATGTGCCGACGATACGGGTCTTCCCGGGTGCGCCCGACAAATCTTTGCTGAAACTGATTTATCACAGATAAACAGAATCCGATGTGCCGACGAGTCGACCGACACCCGACAAAAGCATACAGAAACCAATTTCTTCTGTTTTTTGCCCGACAAATGTTTGTCGAATTCGGTTTCTTGCGTATAAAAGGACCCAATGTGCCGACGTGTCTACCGACGCCCGACGAAAGCATACAAATTGAATTTCTTCTGTATTTCTTCTGTATAAAAAGAACTCGATGTGCCGAAGAGCATATCGAGGGCCCGACAAAAGGATACAAAATTCGATTTCTCCTGTGTTCTGCACGACAAATGTGTGCGAAATTTGATTTCTTGCGTATGAAAAGAACCCGATGTGCCCGACCCGAGTCGACCGACGATTTCTCCTGTGTTCTGCACGACAAAAGTGTGCGAAATTTGATTTCTTGCGTATGAAAAGAACCCGATGTGCCCGACCCGAGTCGACCGACGCCCGACAAAAGCATGTAAAATTTTATTTCTTCTGGGTTTGCCGGCGCTCCGCGCCGACAAACAAGTATACTTTCGTCGGGCTTCGCCAGACGAAAGTACTTTCTCAGGACCTTTGGGGGGGGGGAGTCCCCCCCCCCATAGTGACACCCCTGGAAGTAGCTACTACTTCCAGAGGGAGTTGATCCCTCCTAAGACCTCCAGTGCATTAAAGTTTTGTAGAGTATGTATTTAGTAGTTAACAAATGGAACGGAATGTAAAACCTTCAAAATACCTACTTTGGGAATGCCCGGGGTAGGCAATGACCATAAGGCATCCCTTCAGGTTGCTAGACCGCTTTTGGCGATTTATCAATGTGACTGGGTCGGGGGCGTCTAAAAGTTACTGGATCGAACTCTGTCGTCAAACTAAATCCACCGCCGCGAACGGATTTCAATCAAGTTGGGTCGCGTCACATCCTGCTGTCCACCTTTGAGAAATTATCATCCCACCGGATTTATGACGCCATACTTCAGGTGATGCAATTTCTTCTTCTTTTTCTAGCCCCCTGCGCAATAATGCTGGGTCACAGCGGTTCTCCTGAACCTGGCGTGCATTAACACTATATAAGAAAGCGGAGACGAGCATTCCACGCTTAAACGTATTTCTTTCCGGCTGTTGAGGATAAGGTGCTGCACATAAGAGAACTGGGGTTAGGACCCAATCGTATCACAAACCGGATAACTTTACGAACAGGTATGGGATGAGTCTTGTACTATGGGAAGTGAGACTAGGTCTGTAATGGCGGTACACGTTTTATTCAAATTCGCGTAGTATCTTTCAATGTTAGTTGTTATATTTCTTACTTTCTGGATCACGGCTCCACTCGGTGTTTTTTCATTTTTGTTTTAATGTGCAGTGTCACCTGCTGGCAAATCAATTTGTTTTATTTGCATCATTCATCTAACAAAACAACAGACATCCATGGGCACAACGGTGTCCTGTGCGGGAGTGCTTAAAATTTTTGCAAACAAAATCAACGATAACACACATTTCTCATCTTAACCTTTCTTTCTCATTTTCTTTTTTTTACCCCATCTCCCCCAGCGCTAACCACTAATAATAACAGTACATAAATCTCAAGTAAAATACCGGGAGTCCAACCATGTCTAAAATTTCAAATCTCTTTCAATTTTTCTTATGTGTCAATTTTTCTTCAAATTTTCAAACCTATTTCAATTTTTTTCTTCGAAGTACAATAGGTACTTTAATCATTACAGAATAAAATATTTGTTGAATTAAATAATATTAATAGTAGTAAACTGAAAGCAAGCAATTTCATAGCCGACAACTTAAGCAATTGGCCAAGTATTAACACCCCTGATATCTAATGCTTAAGTTTCTCTAAGGTTAGGTTACTATTGAAACATATGCAATTTTTACATGTTCAATGTTTCCTTTTTTTAATCCGTCATGGATTGGATACAACCTGTACAAACCAACAGCCATGTATCAGGGGTGAGAAAAACTCGAGTAATCCGCATACAAGTAAAAGATGATTCAAAGTGGCGACATTCTAAAGTGTCTCGAAAATAAACTCCACTAAAATCTGGAAAGGTATACCAGTTCAAATCCGATGCTGCACTAGTATCCTAATATATATTTTGCAACAAAATTTGTCTTTTATTTCATTGTCGTGGCTCAGGACTTTATGTGCTAATCAATCGTAAATCCTTATTCCACGATATTTAGATATCTCAGCTATGCTTTTTACATACTATACACAGCTTCAGTTACCTTAAGCCATCTGCCAGCTCATCGGCTTCGATCACATATAAGGGCCAAGGTGGACAGCCGTTCACACTCCCTGAAAGATCCTACGTCTCGAAAATACCAGAATACGGTAAGTGTGAAAATCAGCGTAGTGCCGTTCGGATGGATGAAAGTACTGGATGAAATTTGGAATCTCGGTATTAAGAATAGATAGCAAGATTAGGGAAATAAGTCTGGATTAGTTATATAGGTACGAGGCGTCACTTTAATTAATGCGTTCCTGACGCAACTTTTCTGAACACACCCGCTTTTTCCGTTGCCATTTTCACCTACCAAGATAAACTAAGACAATGAGCATTTACTTCTTTTAGGCGTTTTTCCGGGGTGGGGGGACAGATTTCCAGTGGCTAGAGACTGAGCTTGCCGGAGCAGAGGCGTTACTAGCCAAAATGTTTGGGGGGACAAGGTATTTACCGACTGGCTGGTCATTTTTACCGAGTATTTTTGCGGATATAAACGACTATTTTTAAGAAAAACCGACTGGTTTTGATTGTTTTAAGAAAAAATGACAGTTTTTGAGAAAAAATCGACTGTTTTTACTAAAAAACGCGGCGCTTCGCGCCGACTCGGCTATTTTTTACCGACTGGCCGGCAACATTGGGGGGGGGGGCGTCCCCCCTCCCCCCCCCCCCCAGTAGTGACGTCTCTGTGCCGGAGCCCTCGTTGTCAATTTTTCGTGATCGATTACATAGTACAACGATTAATTTATCACGGAAACACAATGTACTTTATTTCCCCACCGCTACCCTTTTAAAACAAATTAAAAGGAGAGAAAGGTCAGGTCACCAGTCAACGATCCTTTTTGGAGAAATTATTGCTTAGGTTAACCAAACAAAGTGGTTGGCGGCACGCCCTATACCACGCAAAGTGATTGGTGCACACTATATAATACCATTAGCCTATTTCGAAAGTAACCACTGTATCGAGTAATGGACTTTTTGTAAATTTGTAAGTCCGTACCAAAAACTGAACTTCTTGATCCTAAACCCATATACCCCATACCCCATACCAACACACTACCTGTTGTGGTTCATGATCATGACTAAGCAAGATTTCTGACATCATACATTCCCATTCTAAACAGCAGCTAAGTTCGAGCAAGAAAGATAATAGAAATGAAAGAAGACGTTCAACATATTTGTAAGGATGAGATGTTTACTTACTGACACGGAAAACTCGTACAGATGGCCTAACTAATTATTCACTGATGATTGATTATGGTAATGGAATGAGTTTTGTCGATTTTTTTCAAAACAGTTGGGTTTTCGTAAGAACAGTCGATTTTTCTTTTCAAAACAGTCGGTTTATCTTTAAAATCAGTCGATCTTTGTCAAAACAGTCGTTTTTTTCTGCAAAGACAATCGGTAAAAATGACCAAATGGCCGGTAAACACCTTGCCCCCCCCCCAAAACATTTTGGGTAGTAACGCCTCTGCCTCGCAGGGCTACTGGATAAGTGACGTCAAAGTGGTTAGAGACTGCAAAAAAGAACTTAGAATGTTTGTGCAGTTGTGTCGTTTTTTATGAAACTTTGGTCGATGAAAAAGCTAGCACGTATTTAAAAGTTATCGCAAGAACCGACACCTTTAGAAATCTCACTGATGCGCATCCTGATGCCGAGTCTCACCAATGGTTTGGATAAGAATTACAACCTTGGTAAATCTTAACTTTTTTTTAAACACTTTCTGTATCGACAGAAAGTGTTTGAAGCCATTACCTTAAAAATAACAGAAGCTTGACAGTACTAAACACCTCAGTCTTCTTTCACTCTGCCAATCCATTTCTAAAATCGCACTTCCGCAATTGAAAATTTTAAACAATTAGAATTTGGGTGCTTTTGTCGGGCGTCGGTCGACTTGTATCCGGTTCTTTTTACACGCAAGAAATCAAATTCTGCAAAGATTTGTCGGCAAAACACAGAAGAAATCGAATTCGTGCTGTTCCTGAAAGGTTGGAACTATCCTCCATACCTTTACATTTTTTGGTTCACAAGAGATGGCGCTATTTTTCCAACTCCCTCTTGACGCTCTGGTTTGATTACCGAGTTGCCAATAAACTTGGGCCTTTCCTTGTAATATAAATGTAATACATGATACATTAGCCTATTAACTGCAGCACATTCGATACCGTTAATAATGAATATGATATATTTATTATATATTAGTATCTAAACTAATCTGTTTTTGCGAAACTTAAGTGCTTTCTCTTTGAAACTTCCACGATAAGTATTGTATTGGGGTTCGTGGATTTTCTGAATACCAGGAATCACTGGGTGCGACTGTCAGGGTTGTCACGCAAGGCTTAAAAAGAAATCACGAAAGGTAGAAATCGCAGGCCGCGCGGAATTTTTGTTTTCTGGCAAATTTTCTGGCATTTCAAAGTCAAAAGCAGCAAAACAGAGTAACTTGGTGATACAAACAGAACAAAATCACCACCTTCGGCAGCCCTGGCGACTGTGAGCGATCACGGTAGTGAATCAAGTAAAAACAAAAAATCACGGGCCGGTCTGAGGGGCGACGGCACGACCGACGTCTCCGAAAGGCCTAAACACACGGCACTTATTGACTTGGCAAAACTGCTTGAATACCGACGACGATTTTTGAAAACGAGCTTTCACAAGCATATCTGCCGAACCAAAAAATCCATACAAAGCTTTTGTATACCTCTCATCAAGTAGGTTCACCTAAAACGCTTTTGTGTTTCAATGTTTCAATCAAGTACGACGAGCAACGTCGTATTCATCCATTTTAAATTATGCTATAAAGGAATAAAAATAAATCGTTTACGACGTCAACGAACGTCGCAGAAAAGTCCATTAAATCTTTTAGTCCTTTCCGTTTTTTACCGTTTTACTATCAGTTGTTTAATATACTGTCAAATGCTGGTTTCTGTTGTTCGACTTAAATTGTCACAGTCAAGGCTGTTGACCTTATTGACAATTCCGGTGACCTCGCTTGCATCCTCAAGTTATGACCGTAAGTCGGTGGACCCACCATTCTGTTCTTCGGTTCGGTTGTGTTGAATAGTATATTAGCTTATTAAATATCAAAATTAGCTTTCTTCGATTCGAGATTTTAATGCCAATATCTGAAAGAACAAACAACCCATATCCTTTTTACTAGTGGTTGGTCCACGGACATCATCCTGTCCTTTTACAAACTCCTCATTTCTGGACCTTGGTTTAACCTTGTAGAGTTTTTGTGGTGTTGTATTTATGTAGGGGACTCGAAGGGCCCCAGGCCACAATTGTTTCAAACCCATGGAGTGTGCTTTTATACTGTCAAATGTATTCGAACGGCCGAAACTATAAATATATAAAAATATACAAGAAATAATAAATAATGATTGTCTTATGTCTGTTGTGTTTGTATTGCTGTGTTAACGTAGTTTTCAGTTCTTGTGCTGTGACGCCTGTGACCACCTAAAAAGAACTTTGTACCCAAATATTCAAAATAGTTTCAGAGGGATTTTCTTGTATTCAGCTATATGCTGCGAATGCTTTTGTTTTCTCGGTATCAATTTCGTATCCATCGCCCATTTCTCGCATCAGGTAGGCCTACGTGAATGCAAAAACAAATAAGATCAAGTAAGATCTTATTTGTTCTTGGTAAAAGACACTCAATATATAAATAACACGACCAGGCTTGCGGTCAAAATTATGAACCAAAAACACTAAGAAACATTATGGTATAAAAAATAATAATGACAAATAATTTGTTAAATTAACGAAATAACGAACTCTGCAGAAAATAAGTTCAACGCTTTTTTCATACCTTTCCGCTTTTTGCTGTATACGCCCAGTTTTTTTTACTTTATCTGTCAAATGCTCGTTTATGTTGCTCGATTTTTCCCCAAACGGACCCCCCCCCCTCCCGAAGCTGTTAATCTAATTAACCCCACCCCACTCGGTGAGAACAAGCAGGTAATTGGAAAGAGCGACGGACACAAGCTGTATAAACATCTTTCTGGGAGGAGAGGTCCTCCATTAGCCAATTACTTCCCTAAACGGATACTCTACGAGTGTTGGACCAAGGCCTTAAATTGCCGCGGTCAAGAAGGTTAACGTTATTTACAATTCTGGTGACGTCGCATGCAAGACTAATCCTCAGTTAAGACCGTAAGTCGATGAGCCCACCACTCAGTTCTTCTCGCGGTAAATATTCGAAGGAGTTTCAGAGGATTTTCTTATTTCAGGTTATGGGTTGGAAATGCTTTTGTTTGCTCGTCGTACTCATCCATTTTTCGGCTTCAATGGTTTCTGGCAGCATCAATTCCGAAGAGACGGATCAGGTCGAGGACTCTAGTGACTATGGCGATTACAATTACGAGGCCGAGAGAGATAGCGAGCTTGAAAAAAGGTCAAAGTTTCAGTTTGGTCTCGGGAAGCGGAATTTCAAATTCGGTCTTGGGAAAAGAAGTCCGCCGTACGGGTTCGGTCTGGGCAAGAGGGAGAGCAACACGAGACCGACTGGGTACAGTTTCGGGCTAGGAAAAAGATCGGGCAAATTCAGCTTTGGACTTGGTAAAAGAGGTCCTTACGGATTTGGACTTGGGAAAAGGGGACCTTATGGATTCGGACTGGGTAAGCGAAGTATCGCAAGTGACGACATCGAAGAAGAAGCAGACCAGCCTAGCATCCAGTTGTACAAGCGAGACGTCAGACCGTCATTTGGTCTCGGAAAGCGGCCATCTTATCAATTCGGACTCGGGAAACGCGGCGACGAAACCGATCAATCCGCAGAGGACGACGGAAACAGCTCAGTTGAAAAGAGAGCAAAATGTGTTAACGACTGTCGCTTTCTTTACCCGTCGTACACCATCGCCCTGAGAAAACTCCGCGAGCAGCAAAAGATACGAGGAACCCTAGGAAAAAGGGGTCGGCCCGAAAGTCCTTACTCGGGGCTATTTCTAAAACGATACCCCTCCTACCAGTTCGGGCTCGGGAAACGATCAGGGGATAGCAACTACACCGAAACAGTGACAGCGAGATCCGACTCGGATGCAGGCGAGAAGTGACACCAGGACAGTTTATATGTATAGGCGGTTTATCGCGTCTTAAACCAGTAAGTGGACAATTGTGTTTTCCAATCTGGCAAGTGCGACATGCCATAGCTCCATATTTTGTGAAATATATATTGCTATGAAAAATAAGAAAAATTTGATTTGTTCACGTCTGTTGACCCCCCCCCCCCCACACACACACAGGGAACGGTAATAGAGGGTAGATTCCTTCCGCCCAAGCTGACTTCGAATCATATTTGACAATACAAATCGGATAAGTCAGCTACATTTTATTAGAGCTATGTTTCGGCCCTTCTTGGCAAGGGTCCTCTTCAGGCTCAAGCTGGAAAATTAACTTGTGGAAATACCAACCCCTTCGACCTTGATCGCACTAGCTCTCTCTCTCTCTCTTACGTTAGCTCTGCGCAGAGCTATACTAATGCCGCGCAGAGTTATACTAATTTGAGAAAAGGGGTAGCGGGGGTCGACAAATTCTGTGTCCGGTTTTCGCCGGATTCCGGGTGAAATACTTGTCCGGTGAGAAAATAACTTTCATATTCGGATTCAGCATGTCTCCTTACCCGTAAATCAACTATCACAATAGATTAAAACAGATTTTTTTTTTACCTATTAATTAGAAACCCCTCCCCCACCCTCAAATATAGGGCTACAGAGCCCATCTTCGAACTTAACTTGTACTTTGACCGGAAGAATTCTCCCACCAAGTTTCATGAAAATATCTCAATGCCTTCCAGAGTTATCGTGCGCACAGACGGACAACTTTTGCGATGTCATAGGTATCCCGTCACTTACGTTTTGGGATCCCAAAAATGAATAAAATAACACTCTCTCACTCTGTAGTCTTGTCACAAAAGAAAAATAAAACTAAAAAGGACTAACTTATCGGTTATTGTACTAACTCGACAAATGCTGGACAAAACTCCTTCTATATCTTTCATGGAGAGGGGCCACAGGTGCTAGTTTGGGGATTTTCTGGGATTTCTCTCGCTGGGGTCTAATACGCATAGGAGAATAGGGGGGGGGGGGGGGGGGAGAATACAACGTAGTCGGGGAACAGAGAGGGTTTTTATACCGAAATCGATGCTAAGGCGGGTTCGTCTCTCTTCCAGGGTAGCCAGCTTGAACCTTTTTAGTAGGTAACTGTAGGGCACTTTACCCTCCCCGTTAATAATCATGAGGGCCCTTTTTTCAATGTTCTCGATACGGTATGTGTGGTACGAAGAGAGCCCGAACAACAGGCGGCACGTACATGCGCTCGTGGGGAGAGAGGCCCCGAAACGGCTACCAAGGCCGGATGGGACTTAAGTCAAGTCCTCTTTTAGTTCAGCACTCCAAGCGAATTAGTTTCTGAAAGCCCCCCATTGTCTTACTACCAACATTTACGACAGCTAGTAAAATAATAGCTTCTACTTGCTACTCCAAAAAGAGTGCAAAACTCCCATTTCACGGGAAGCAGATTGCAGCTTTTCTTCTGGTGTCGTCAACTTTAATTTAACTGTGAACAAGTTCTGATATAGAGACAGTGGGATTTACTCCGCGTGGAAGTGCTGAACTGGAATATGGCGAACTAGAGACACTGTGCGAAGACAAGAAGAAAATACTCGCACTTTATTTTATAAACTGTGTTAGTCACAAGAATTTCAAACACTTTTCGGATGATACGCTTACAATCGCTCGTCAAATTTCGCTAGTCTATCGCCTACACCAACGTGTACGGATATTTACAAATCAATCTCCGCAAAAGAAAACTGAAGCAAATAGTTTTTTTCGTAGGTGAAAAAGGTAGGCAAGAGTTGTATACGAGACCATGGACGAACACTACTGGAAGAGATCCCCAACTTATACAATACGCCCTTCCCAAAACACAATGACGAATTGCCGCCAGGCGGGCCAGAGAAACAATAACAATCACACGTTAGATCTTGGTATAAGTTATCTGAAGCGGCAATAAGCGATTAGGCTTTCGGTTCATACCGAATCACGCATTAGCCCCGCGGAAAAGTCGGTCAGCACTGAAGTCGGAAGCCAGAACTGACAAACTTTGACATAATGGAGTTTGGTATTGCATACATAGAGGCAGATGCATTTTAAATAGTTTTAAACAAGGCCAGGCCTAAGAGGCAAACATAAAAGAAACTGAAAATAGCCAAACAATTCTGGTTAAACGTTCACTAAGAAGTAACGTATCGTTGTTTACTTTACAGTAGCGCATCTAGCGGCAAAAAACAAATAACCTGAACAAATTTTAGGAAGGGCATTACCGATAATTCAGTCGGCAACGACCAAACATAGCGTCAGAAACATTGCACCTCGCGACTGGTTAGTTCTACTAAAGTCATTCAAGATGGCTTTGAGACTTCCCCAGCCTGTTGGCAGAGGCGTTACTAGCCAAAATGTTTGAGGGGGACAAGGTATTTACCGACTGGCTGGTCATTTTTACCGACTGTTTTTGCGGATAAAAACGACTATTATTGAGAAAAAACGACCGTCTTGACGAAAAATCGGCTGATTTTCAGAGAAAACGACAATTTTTAAGAAAAAATCGACTATTTTTTACGAAAAGCCGACTGTTTTTAAGAAAAATCCGATTGTTTTTACGTAAAAACGACTATTTCTAAGAAAAAATCTACCGTTTTTACTAAAAATTGTGGCGCTTCGCGCCGACTCGGCTATTTTTTACCGACTGGCCGACAACATTGGGGGGGGGGGCGTCCCCCCTCCCCCCCAGTAGTGACGCCTCTGCCTGTTGGGAAGCCACACTTCAAATGGGAAGCCATTTTTAAGATTTCCCGAGCTCAAGCTTAGAAAGTGTCAAGCCATCTAGATATGATGATGAGACGGTGACTGGCTAGATGGCTCTGAATTCTTTGTACCGATTGGGCGATCTCTCTTAGTGCTTTCAGTCTATGAGTCAGACGAGCTTGCACTTAAAAGCCTGACTAAAAAAAATAAACTTAGTTTTTATTAACACTGCGAGAAGAAGTACTAAGCTCCGAACGCGTAGCATCCGAAGAACATAGGCAAATGGACAGCGTACAGTTCACAAACAGCCATAGATTTATCCGATCCCCTTCTCTACCTACCTAGATCTGAAAGTTTTACATTACGAATTTTGCAACACAGACCTTGTCGGGACAAAGACGGGTGGACTATACTCATGGCTGCGGACTTTTTGAACCCGTTTATTCTATTTTAACGCGAAATTTCTACAGAGACTGACAATGTTCAACATGCTCATATTTTTCCGTTCTTCTTTTTGTATTCATTTATCGTTATTTTTAAATGTTACAATTTATACATTCTTTCGTATAGGAAACTGTTCTTTTTGGAGTCTTAAACTGACCAGGATTTGTACTACAATAAATAGTAGACATAAATAATTATCTTTTCTTGTATTTCTGACATTATTTAAAGATCCCGTCGTATAGCCTACCTGTAATACTAATTGAACCTATTTCCGTATTTGCTCTCGGAATACGGGACAATCTAACACCTCTAACGACACCACACTGATTTCTACGTTTTCCGTGTTTCGCTCTTTCCGATGCATATCATTATCCCAACGATTCTTCCTGAGATGCTCATACGTCGGAAAAAACGGTTATGTAAATTTTTCTTAAAAACTGGGTAATTTGTTAAAAGCAGAGCTTCGTTTTAAAGCATTCAACTATTTTAAAATATCGAACAAAAAATGGTGCGAGGTCTGCTTTAAGTCTAAAAATAGGTATTCTGGACGAAAACCAGAGAATTCTGAAAAAAAAACGTAGTACCCATTTTTCTAAGTAGGTAATGCAAAATTTCGAGAGTACCTAAACAAGGTAGTGTGCCTGAGAGAGTGAAAGACTAAATCCACATATACAAATTTAGTTAGTTTATCCGAACATCGACCAACTCTTAATAACTCCTTACGAAAAATCTGAAAGATGTGTCAATCAAAGCTACGCAATGGCGAAAGAAAAAACAGCAAAAAAACAAACACAAATATTTCTGCGCTGAAAGACGATAAAGCGGGCGATTCGCAAACTCACAAATTTGAACGACACAAAAGCATCACCGAGATAATTGTCAATCGATATACATTATGGTGCACTATCACAGAGTCTTATCAGGCGACAATCGTAGTCGCTAATCACAAAGTCAGAGACGGCATTTGTCCATCACTAGAGGAGATCAGAAACTTTCTTAATACTATTTCCACTAATGTCAGTAAGACGATTAGGTTTCGGACAGATTTTCTACACTTTCATCACGAAGTTGGAAAATCTCAACTTTCCGTATGGAACTGATGATGGTGCAGAAATTCCAGTCCGCGACCGACCGACCCGGATTGTCTGTTTACAGCATAAGAGTGTTTGGTGGTGCCAGAGCAAAATAACACAAAGGAGTAGCGCCAACACCTATGCTTTCCATGTTTTGCAAACGGCCCATATTCGTAGCATCGCCCAATACGCTAGCGGTACTTAAAGCGAGACAAACTTAGCCTACGGGTTTAGAAATTTCCAGTAAAGCAAAAGTGCGGTCTGCACACACCAAGAAAATGATGGAGGCTGTGTCATTTTTTTGCTATGTTTAGAATATGAAGTTATCGAAGCGGCGGAGCCAGCGCTGGTGAATGGCTGAATGAGTTTCAGTAGGGATGTTCTCTATCGCTGGTGGTGCTAGTATCGCTGCTATTAGAGTGTGTGCCAATTTTTCAAGTCTTGGCACTACTCCCTAGTGTTATTTTGCTCTGGGTGGTGCGCTACATGGATTAGTCCCTTTAAATTATGTTTCAAGGTATTTCGGCTCTTCTTGGCAAGAGCCCGCAGTCGACTGAAAGGATATTTTCAGAAAACAATTACCCTCAACTTTTACAACAGCCTACTGACACCAGTTTCTCACCGCAACGGTCAATCGCAGCGTACAGCGCACCTAGCGATTGACGGGAACTTGCCATCAGCACCTGCTCTTAGGCGTATTCTCGCCGTTCCCCGAGGACTCCTCGAGGAATCGAAGGGAACGGCGAGAACAAAGGGAGTCACTCCACGCGGACTCCGCGTACGGAAAACAGCGAGAACACGGGGAATGCTTCTAAAATGGATTTTGTTCGAAGAAAAACATGCAGTTGACGAAATTTATCTGGATCCACTTCATTTTTCGTTTTGCTTATCCTGATTGTTTTTAATTAACTTTACATTGCACCAGCAAAAACTGATTCCCCTCCGAAACTGAAAGGGAGTCCTTTTTGATGATGCTGATGATAATCGAAGCATTCCCCGTCCGTGGGGACTCGCGAGAATACGGGGAGTGAGTCCCCGGGACAAACAAAAGCGCGGGGACTCCTCAAGTGGAGTCCTCGGGGAACGGCGATAATACCAGGGCTGCCACAAGTTTAGAGACTTGGAAATAGGGACTCAGGGACTTTTTCAAACCGAAAAAGGGACCAATAGGGACCTAAGGTAACTGCTACTAAACCTGAAATACACAGCGGCAGGATTCTATTTGCCCTCTACATGCTAGAATCAGAGGACTTACGGTTTGAAGTATTAGTATAATAGCTCATGTAGCGAAATATGGGTCTTAGTTGGGCCGTTAAGCAAAGAGAGGAAAAGCAATTTTTAGAATTTCCGCTCAACCTTAAAAGTTTTCTTGTGATTAAGCCAATGAACCCGAAAGTTATTAGCCTGTGTTCGGAGGCGAATGAGCAATCGAGAAAAGTAATGTTTGTATTTTTCTAAGAACCATCAGAATATCCAAGAAAGGATATATGGAGTTAAATATCTGGTTCAATCAGTCAACATAAATCTAAAACGGTATTTGTTTATGCATTTAATCTGTATATGCTTCTTGATTGGCGTAGCCAAGGGTTGACTTTCCCCACCCTGAAACTTTTACATTTTCCCTTTGATTTTTTCTTAGGTAGTTTTTTAATCGCCTTGAACCAGGGAATATAAAAGCAAATGTCACAGTTCTTGACAGTAAATTCGAAACCTGGCCGCTTCGCGCAATGACATAAGCTTTTAAGTTTATTTGATTGCCTGAAGTAGGTGCCTACGAGACAATTAAAGGGCAAGGAAAAGTTCACTTCTTAATTGCAAAGTTTCAAAAATCCTCACCATTTTGCGATGGAAAATGATTCACTTAATAAAATCGGCAATGAAAATGCGTTACTTCGTTCGTCCCACTATCTAGAGACAATTAATTTCATCGAGTGAACTTATTCTTTCGGATTTGCTGTACCTCTACGTGTTTGTCCCTTTATGCTTGAAATATATAGCAACAAAAAGGTAAGCCACTGTTGGAAAATAAACTAAAAATTACAGATTCCTTGCAAGATATATCTTAACATCATTTTGTTACTTTCTTTGGCCATGACTTTTCCGAGCTTAGCGTCTTAAGGATGTAAACAATAAGCTGCCTTTTCAGTTTAACTTTAATGATTTGAAAAATTCTGCAGCTTCTTGGCAGAGGATGCCGGGAAAACTCTAACTGTAAGGGACTGTCCGTGTTTTAAGTGTAGCCTAAACCAATAGCCTGCTAGACAACTTTGGTGCAACTCAGAACAATGTTAGGCTTGGTCAGGCTATGGCCAAGGGACTAATTGCTCCCCCACCCTAGAATTCATGGCTAGCTAGCCGTGCACCTATCGTCTATCGGTAGTATAACATTTCAGACCAATTTTAATCGCAGTTTTAAAAATATAAGCTGGATAGACTATGTAGGTCCGTGTCGTGATGGTTATTTTCAATTGTGCACTTAATTTACTGGTTTCCTTAATTTGGTTGCAGTCAGCCTAAATGGAGAGAATTAAAGTGAAAAAAAGAAAAAAAGAAGACAAATCAAATAGATCTTTCTTCAAAACAGAAAAGTAATAAGTTCAGAGGCAAAAGTTGTCAGTCCTTTTCTCTTTTAGTTTTCCTTCAACCAGATAGTAACGCTGTAGCCTTAACAAAGACTTACGTTTAAGAGTAAGCAGGTCAAGAGTTGCTCTCACAGCCCAAATTGTATACCTTACCTTGCAACTTCCATTACTTTTTGCTAATATATTCAGTTAAAATGTAAGGACTGTCTGTGGTCAAGAAAGACTAAAAGGGACCTGAGAGCTGATTTAGGGACCAAAAGGGACCTAAGTCCGATTTAGGGACTTCCAGGGACTTTAGGGACTTTGTGGCAGCCCTGTAATACGCCTCTTATGTTTCGAAACGAAGAGAATAAAACTCTGGAATTTTAAATAAAAGTCTGGAATTTTAAGTTCTCTCAGCTCATCACTGAAACTGGCCCCGTCTCCCTTTTTTACTCTGAATCCTTGAAGACATTCCTTAAGGTTGTTATCCCTTAAAGGACCCCTCTTGCTTATTCTGCCTTTAATAGTATAGGCCTACCTAGCTCCCCGTGTGGAATTATATGCTTCTAAAATCCCCATCTTTCTCCATTGTTTCGTTTTGTGCCTACGAAATTTTAGCGCCTTTTCGGCCGTGCCGAGTTTTGCCCGTCACACAACACAAAGTTCGCCGGAATCTTCAATGCTGACAACTCTTCCACATGTAAGAATATGAGAATCTTCTGTTTTTGACTTCTTTTATTTGGTTAGTTTTCCAACTTTTTAACCACGGCGCGTCCAGTTTTCAAACATGTTGCGCCCAGCCGCCGCGTCAGAGAGCAGGAAGGCTGGATACAGTCGACAAGCGCTAACAAGAAAATCGCCAATTTCAGGTGGAAAGTAAGGGTATTTTCGAAAAACGTTTTTTCTGATCAATTTCAAGGTGAAAAGGTCATTTCTAGTAAGAATTGTGCTTTAAGTTCCAACTAGCATTTTTTTTGTAAAGCTCAGTGATCAAAGACGACTATGCACAGATTAAACAATGGCTTACAACGAAAAGTCAGCGATATTTCGGCCCTTCTTGACAAGGGTCCTCGTCAGGCTAATTGCAGGTTTGTTTTTCCAGGAACAGCCTGACTAGGACCCTTGCCAAGAAGGGTCGAAATATTACTGAAGAATATCGTAGCTGACTTTTCCGTTTTAAGCCATTGTTTTATATCTGTTTCCCAGTCACCTTGACTGAAGTATATAACTATGCGTAGGGTATCTTGTTGGTTGAAGCTTCTCGTCAGAACCAAAATACATCATGGACCAAGCAGAATGAAGGTGAGGAATGGCACAAAAGGTCAAGGGCCTGAAGGAACGGGTGGTGGCCATGAGTGAGAGACTTTGCGCCGCGACGTCTTGTGTGAAAAACAAGATATCCGAAAACTGTCTTTTTAAATAGAACAGCCAATTTTTCTTAAAAACAGTCGATTCTATGATAAAAAAAAGGCCAATTTTCTGAAAAAAAACATTCGATTTTTTTTTGAAAAACCGTCGGTAAAAACGACCAGCGCAGTCGGTTAGGAAAATACATCCTAGGGAATGTTTTAAATCGAATATTCAGAATCGCAGAAACCCGTACGACTAATGTATTAAAGCTGAGCAGATACTACGACACTTAATTTTTAAGAATAAAAAAAAATCGCTACATGGCTCAGGTGGCTCAGACAATCATATCAGAAGTACGCTTCTTCGAACACCTCTCAAAATTTGTCAATAACTTGATTTTTTTTTTGCTCCTGCAAAACAGTCGAACGTAAAAACAATAAACTTATCAGCGAAGAGTCAAATGTGTCTGCTTTACATAACGAATTACATTAAAGTTTATTTATTTGATTGTTTTTTTTTTCTTCTTCTTTTTGTGATAATTAAAAACAGTCATGAAAATCGTGCAAAACTGTTGCAATTCTTCAGTCCCCGTAACCCAGCCTTAATAGGATTTAGATGAAGCAAAGCAACATTAAAATTAAATACCAATTATATGTCCACGACTCAAATTTATTTATCATTTACTCTCTGTATTCTGCATAAATATTTTGCTGGGATGGAAACTGATTACATTTTTCGTCGCCACTCAAACTAGCATACCTTAATAGTATTAATAAACAGACAGACAAAAACTTTTCTTTAGAGGCCAATGGCCTATTTTGCATAATTATTATTACGGTGTTATTAAAAACCCCTCAAATTTCTGATCTCCACCAGAAGGGATAAACTGCCAGTACCACTAATACTTTACAGACCACTCACAGCACAGACGTTATAGGCACGGTGAGAACCGCGGGTTTGTCGGACCGCGCGTAAAAGATTTCCACTCGTAACGCTTCTCGAGTTCATGGCCAAACGCTGTATCCGCATCGGATTTTCGAATGACTATTAGCCGGATGTCCGTGTGAAGGAAAATCCGGCCGGACTTTGTACTTGCAAACCTGGAATATAGAAGTAATGAAACCTGGAAACTATAGAAATAGAAAACCGTGATTTTCGGTTTTTTTTCTTGATCAGCTAGTTACCCCTCTAAGACGATGTGCGAGGGAAACCGATATGATTGTGAAGGTGAACTAAGGGGCTTCAAGGTTCAAGGTTTAATTACGCTTCAATATAAAATAATCATACATGGGGTTAAGCCGGAGACACAAGGTCGATAGACCAAAACCCGGTACAATAAAAGAACAAACCTATTTAACATATAACAATCATATAAATAAATAAATTCCATGATTCACCACTAGACGGGAACCCACCCCTCAAACACACCGACACTCGGCAAAGATCAACTCGAAAACCCACAAAAAAAACAACGATGTGCAAGCAAGGGTAATCAATGGCCGGCAACTTATGAGGAATCCACCCAAAAAATGTAATAATTAACGATTTACTTTAAATTTGAACTTATCATTGGTTCTTGAATTTATTTATAAGTATAGAGTGAAGTTGTTTCTTAATATTTGGAAGAGATTTGCTGCAATCAATATATTGTAGATAAAGACGCCATGAGCCCGTGATCGAAAAATATGGTGAGAACCGCGATCTCTCAGTGATTAATTTAATGTGCTGAATCTTCCATTTGTGACGGGTTTCATAATCATGGTCGGGTTGGTCAGGGAAAAAATTACTCGAACGAAAATACGAAGGCAGTTCCGACCGGTCATATTTTATCTTAAATAAAAAAGAATGAAGAGTGAATAATTCTGAAACAGGCAAAATATTAGTTAACAAATATAGAGTCCAGTCGTTGTGGATAAGATAGATGAGATGAAAAAGAAAAAAAAAGAACAATAAACTACAGTGTCTACTCTGCATTCATGACGACTAATGTTTTTTTTTTTTTACCTAAGGTGGACCAGATACCGGAGCCATCTGTTGACATTCGGATGATGTTCCCCAGATGAAGACGGCATGTAGTATGTTCTTTGCCTCAGGAAGGTCTTACTGTTCGACGGCATCTCGCTAAGATTGTAAAGAACGACGAACATTTTGATGACGGTGCCCTGAGGATTGAACAGCGTTAGCTGAATAGTTCCTTCTCGGGGGACTTGATATCCTTTTTCACCCAGGTTGATATGTCCCTGAAACAGAATAACACAAGTCACTGTAACGTATACAACAGGACACCCATACACCAAGTTCACTGGCCGATAATCTTTCAAGCTCCGACCGAGGAACTGCTTGTACGTACTTCCATCTTAAGTCGTAGGAATACCTAATTTGAAAATTAAAAATGAACCTGAACCTATAGTGAGTCCTTCTGTCATACTTTGAAGGAATGTAAACAATCCAATCCATGACCTCTTCATCATCGATTCAGCACAGCGAACAAGAGGTCATTCCAAGAAAATCACGAAGCTCAACGCCCAGAAGAGGGAACGCCACCATTTTCTTACCAACCGGGTTGTTGATCTGTGGAACTCCCTAAGCGAAGACACCGTATCCAGCAAGACCATCGAAGAGTTCAAAGTCTCCCTTGACAAGGAGTGGAGCAAGAAGCCATGGAGACTGGAATGGGACGCCCTGGAGTCCCAGACCAGAGCATAAGGTCAAGTGAATCTACCAACCCAACAACCAACAGAATTTTCGAAGTTATCCACGTGGCAATTTTCCGAAGAAGTGATGAGCAATGCTACAGGATGGAAAATCCTTCAATTGCTCCAAGCTGCAATTTAAGGTATTTAAGGTATGTAAGGGTAAGTATTTTAGCCCCTAACATTACTTAATAGGTAGAGACCTTCATATGATGCGTCGAAATTTCGAGGGAAAGTAAACAGCAATAATAAAAAAAAGGAACCTTACCAAATACGGAGAAAACCCCTCCATCTCGCTATTCAACGTGTAAAAGAACACCGACACTGGCACTTTCCGGTGCGGCGGGCAGAACAACCCCGAAGCCCCAAGGTCAGCCCGAAACCCCTCCACAGTCGACGTAGGGTCCAGTCGGCCATTTAACATCGACTCTTCGAAACTTCCCAGCAGAGAATTGGACGATACAGACGGGAATGACCCTTTTCGAAGACTTCGTCGCCACTGAAGTCCCCTGAACCGCTCATAAGGCACAGGAGACGTGGCAGTCTCAACCGGGGAAAGGGGGACTGGCAGGTCTTCGACGAATAGGGCGTTCTTGATTGCCTTGACGGAGTCGATGGACTTGTCGAAGTCGAAGGAGTCTCCGCGCGGGATCGGGGCTGGACTGGAGGTGAGAGGAAGGCCGTTCTTGGTGTGAAAGACCATGAAAGCTGAGGAGTCGAGGTATTTTCGGAATTTGGCACGGTCCTGCGCTGACGGCACGTTGCGGTGGATCTAAAAAAAGAGGCAGTTGACAAACAAACTTCAGACTGGGAAGATAATGCAGGAGAAATACTTAGTGAGACAAACTCAAGTCTGTAGGCTACATGTTAAAGTTTTATCATAGCATCCAAAGTCTTAAAAGTCATCATAAGTCTTTTATCCAAACTCTTCACATCCTGACGATTTATACCTCTTTCATAAGATAAATACTGGAGTAGGCATGCGCAATGTGACGTTTAGGTCTAACTACAGACTACAACTCACGTACTGAGCGAGTTTATTCAAAAACGCACTCTCCATAATATCCCCAAACGTCCAAAGTTACTCCCTTCCTCTAGGCACGTACAAAATCGACACATTGGAGTAAGGAAGACCAAATCTATGCCTCGAGATATCTACAACGAGTTTCTGCCTCCCCAGTCCCCATACAACAATGTAAGGGAAAAGCGAGCTGTCTCTACGAAGATCCATAGCTGCCAGATACAGTACCGTGTTATTATTTTGGTTTCAAGGCTGAACTCCATGTTAGTAGTGACTTCAGACCGACGCGTAAAAACTCAAGTCACGCTTCCATAATTACTTACGTTATGTCGACTCTTCTCACGCCTGCGGTCGGACCCCTTCAGACATGCATAAGCGTAACGTTGAGTTTCTCCAGTTCAACAAACTTCAATTCTGGATTTACGCAAACTATTTACAAACCGGAAAAATTACGTAAGCTTTTTACGTCGGTACGGGTATCGGCGTAAAGGGAACACACACGAAGTTTGGAGGGTCCTTTAGTTCCTGTTCCCACGTTCCAGCAGACCGTTGAGACCGTGGTCTCGGCTAGCCAAAACAACCTCGGTATTTTTACCCCCCATAGAAGAAATAAAGAACTTGCATGGATTACAGGAGGGGTATGTTAATTTGAACAGTTACTTAAATGTGAAAAGTACAGTTTTGGGCGGAATGGCAGAATGAAGATCCAAAATACATATTCAGGCGTTTTCAGAGGCCCTTAATTACCTACTTTGGCCAACTCATAGTTGACTTAGTCATAGCAAGTGCATAAAAAATGACAGTCCAAAGTCAACAAACGTTCACATAAGCATACCTCTACTGCGTCACAGAGGCTAGGATTGACTGACGTAATCATCCAAACTGGCAACCCGACTTTCAATGTTTTCCCGTTCAGGATGATTAGCTTCTTCATAATTACGAATACACAAAAAACCGTTACATTTCGATGATCAAAAAGCCTAGAGAAAATCTTGCCGTACCCCCCCCCCCGCCCTGTACCATATCTTGGACTTACAATTCGTGATTTATCACAGAGGCTGGGACAACTGGTAACGTCATCATCATCTTTGGCCCCCTTATTCTCAGAGTTTTTCGGTCCGACTTTGTCTACTGCTATACTTGGAGCATCCACATTTACTTCTAACGTGCTGCGTCGGCTAGGACTAGAGGTGGTCCGACTCGGGTCTTGGGTCGGAGTGGTGAAGTCTACCCGGCTGGGACCAGCTTCCGCAAGCTGAGTACGCAAGATGTCACTGCGATGTCTGGAAGAAAATTTTTGGTTCTAGCAAATGACCGATCATCACACCCGAGTGTGATGATGATGATGAAATTTTTATTAAGCCACTAAACAAAGAAAAGGGAAATAGCGCAGTACGAAAATGGAAGAGAAAATTACACTGAGCTTTCGATAACGTAGTAAATGCACAAGATACAAACACACAAGCAAAACACAAAAAAGGGTATAAAAAATCTTCTTCACAGATAGAAAGTGGACAAATGGTCAAGGGCAGAAACGTTGAGGTCCTGAGCAATGGAGGATAGCTTTGCAGAAGGGTCAAAAGTCCTGATACGTTTCAAATCTTTTTAAAAGGGTATAAAACCTGGTACACATGAAACTTAGAGCGTGTTCCATCCCTCTACCAATAGTAACTATTAGTTGCTATTTCCGTTCCAGCCTCACGAAAAGTTACTACGCTGACCGTTCCAGCCTTCTCGAAATAGTAACTATTTGCTTACCATGCTCGGGAGCGTAGTAAGCGTAGTAACCACGCATCCCTGTAACGTGATTGGTCGGTTCAGCCCGCGGCCTGATATTTGACCGAAAAAAATCAAAAAGCGTTCCAGCCTAGCGTAGTAACTACGGTAACTAGCGTAGTAACTACGGTATGTAGGGTGGAACACGCTCTTAGTTTCGACCGTTATCAGCGGGTCTTCCGCGTTCTCTTTCAAACATCTTTGGAAGGTGTTCGAAGAACAGTCGGTGGGTTAATGGCTAGACTAGTCAATAGTTGCGTTTTTGCGGATACCATGGTATCTGTTACCACGGTAACTGGATCTGCAATTAGTCGTTTTTGCAGTTACCGTGGTATCTGATATACGGTCCACTGCAAAAACGACTATTGCCGAAATTACACTTTTCGAAGTCATCCCAAAATAAAAATTGATATCCAGTTACATCATTTAGTGCTGAACTTCTTTCTCACCAATTTGACAAAATTTGATGAAAGTGAGATATGTTTTCCAGATACCAAGGTCGGACCGTGATATCTGAATATCTGTTACCACGGTAACTGGCCAGATACCACGACAACTGCAAAAACGCCTTTTGACCGTGGTATCAGATACCACGATAACTGCAAAAACGACTTTAGACCGTATATCAGATACCATGTTATCAGCAAAAACGCAACTAATATTTTTGCTTAGATAAGGTGCCGTTTCTACTTGAAATCGAATTCGCTGTCCGTTTCATTTTCGGGCCGACCTTCGAGTGTCGGTGGTTATTTGTTATGTAATTAGTTAGCCTACAGGTTAAACCAGGATTGTCCTTATTATTGTACGGGTTTTTGGGATACCAAAACGTAAGTAACGGATGACTATGGCTTCGCAAAAGTTATCAGTCTGTCAGCACGATAACTCTCGAAGGGGATGGTATACTGTGTTTAAACTTGGTGTGAGGATACTTTAGGTCAAAGTACAGGTCAAGTTCGTAGATGGGCTCTGTTTTAGGTGTGGCTGAGGGGGTGTCAAATTAAGGGGCGAAAATAATACTTTTAAAAAGCTAAAGCGATGGTAAGTAAGTAAGTAATTTTATTAACGCGGAAATTCACAAGAAACTGGTACGGAATACAACATAAAAATGAAAAGAAAAGAAGGAAAAGAAAAGAAGGAAAAGAAAAAGAAGGGCGATAGTCGATTTAGCGGTAAGGAGACATACTGAATCCACATCTGAAACTAATTTTCTCGTCGGATCAGTAGCGAAATCTAAATCTAATTTACTTCTCCAAACCTTGTGTATTTTTTTTTTTTATTTATAGTGTCACTGAATGGATCAGCTGATTTCGGTACAGCTTTGTTTTATTTATCATATTATGGTACTCCTGAGTTTGAGGTAAATACATGAACAGATATATAAATAAAATAAATGAAGTTCGAACCAGCTGGGCACAAAAACTGAGGAGTTGTGTCTGACTGATCAGACCAGGATTAATAGTCCCGGTTTGGGTAGGGACATAAGACGCAGACATATATTCGAAGTGACTCACCGAAGAACTGTCAAAACGCTAGGAGCCTCCTCCTTTTCCAAATCCAGCTTTCGTGACGTTTTTTGAATCCGGCTTTCACCTTCCACTTGCCGCCTTCTATCTCGACTATTTGCGCTTCGTTCACTCGCTTGCCGTTTGCGGGGCGTTCTATCCCTCCCACGACGTTCTATCCCCTCCCCCTCCTCACCCGCCTGGATAAATAATTCATCTTCACTCTGCTCTTCTAGGGAATCCGGCAATTTCGGCACTACCGTACCACTGACACACGCTTCTATCCACCGTCTACGGTCGGTCGCACACTCAGCCAAATTCAAAGTATTCCGACGCTCAACGTCATCTCGATTTTGGCTAGAGCCCGGTATATCGATGGGGGTTGATCCGTGCGAACGCTTGTACACATGAGGGATGGAATTGCTCGAACCGGAAGTGTTGATGAGAATACCGTCTTCAATAGGAGACATGTGTACTGCTGTACTGAGAGGCGCCGTCGGTTTGACTCCACTCTGTCTCGTGTAGTCGTGATCGGTAAGTAACGTTGCGCGGATCTGCTCCAGATAGAAACTAGAAGAACAAAAGAAATTAAATACGTCATACGCAGAAGGGGGAGGGGACTCACAGCAATGGAGAAAAACTCGGGAAGTAAAAAGAAAAGGAAAAAGACACTCAACTGCAACAACATATATTATATTCATGTAGTATAAAAACGGATTCGTCAGCTGTGATGCTTTTCAAGCGATATTTAGGGCCTTCTTGGCAAGGGTCCTCTTCAGGCTGTTGGTCTTCTTGGCAGTCTTCTGTGCCAACGCTGGGGAAGGAACACACCTGCACTCAATATTGAACACACCTTGATTGCAGGTGTTTCCTTCCCCAGCGTTGGCACAGAAGACTGCCAAGAAGACTGACAGCCTGAAGAGGACCCTTCCCAAGAAGGGCCGAAATATCGCTTTAAAAGCATCAAAGCTGACGAATCCGTTTTTATACTATATGAATATATTTATAAATATTCCTTCAGCCCAAGCTGACTGCAAATCATATTTGACAGTGCGAAACGGATTAGTCAGCTGAAATTTATTGGAGCTATATTTCGGCCCTTCTTGGCCAGGGTTCTCTTCAGGCTCAAAGCCGCTCAAGGTGGAAAAAACGAAACTTGTGATAACAAAACTGAAGATTCTAGCTTAGTCTTAAATATCTAAGACTAATATTTAAGACTAAGCTAGAATCTTCAGTTTTGTTATCACAAGTTTCGTTTTTTCCACCTTGAGCGGCTTTGAGCCTGAAGATGACCCTTGCCAAGAAGGGCCGAAATATCGCTTTAAAAGCATCACAGCTGACGAATCCGTTTCTAGACTATATGAATATATGTATCTAAGTCAGCTTGGGCTCAAGGAATATTTATAACATATATTACACGGCAAAACTAGCTATCGGTGTATCAGCGGTCTTTGCGTCATCAAATGACCATAGGCCTATAAAAACCATATCTGAACAACCTATTTACATGGTAAGACGAGATAAGGGCGAATCAGCAAGGAACTGGGGAGGAGAGGTTGCCGAGGGGAGTTAATGGAGGGAGATTTGAGGGAAGAAAGTTGATTTGAAGAGAGCTGGAATAGTGAATAGTAGTTGTTCTTTATAAACATGCTTTTACTAGTATCTTTTCCGTCTTGCACAGGTGAATTCATGTCACCTTTTTGAGCGGGATACTGACATTTTTGTCTGCGTATTAAGTGAATTTCTTTATGGTAGCATACCATTAAAGGAAAATAAATATTTAGCTAAAGTTGCTCGGAAGGTACGACAACTCTTTCTTAAAATCATTATATTTTTCCTTGATTGTTTTATGGTAAAATGGTCCGCATGAAGAGAATTTTAAATATTAATTAAAATATATTATATACATTTTGTTTTAAAATGTATGATAAACGGTAATAGGAATGAAACAAAAAAAATAATGTATATTTTATATGATTGTTATAGAGTTTTTGTTTTGTTTTGAGGATGAATTTTGTACTAGAAATAATTTGAATCTTGAGAATAATAAACGTGGAAAGATAATTATGTTGAAATTGTATAATATGATTGAAATGTATAGATAGTGGAAAGAGTAAATATTGATATTGAATTTAGTTTTGTTAATTTTATTTTATAAATAAAGGTAGGATGGAAGTGTAAAGATTAGAAAGAATTGAAGGAAAAAAAAATTATTAAGAAATTAAAAATAAACGTAGAGATAGAGGAAAGTGTAGGTGACGCTAAATAAAAAGGCCGGTCATGTGATTAAGTGAAAAAAAAAAAAAAAATTAAGTTGATAAGACCGTTGGCGTCACCGAGGGAAAGTGGAAGCGTAGTCACCTGGCCAATTCATATTGGACTGGAAGAATAGAAAAGATACTACGAGGTTTAAAAAAAAAAACAAGAGCTGCAAGCTCATATGGCACTTGCAAGCTTTTTAGCTTGTATTCAAGTTATCGCAGTAGGATGTGAATGGATAGTAGCTTTGTCAGTGTGATGGGTTGTTTGGTACTACAGTTACGTGCAAAAGAAATGGTCACTTAGTTATATTTGCTGTTGTATAACATATTTGAACAATTTGTTTTAAATATTTTGACATCTTATGGAAAAATCAGCGAAATTTTCAAGAACTTCCTTTTCGACGGTGAGGCTCGGGAGGTTTCGATCGCTCCATTCTAACCGTGTCACGTGATTTTCGGTTCCTCCCTCCGACCCCCCCCCCACATTCATCGGATCCGGTCTCGACTCGAAATGGTACATCTGAGACATGAGGTCTTTCCAAATACCAAGTTTTATAAAGATTCAATCACCCGTTCGAAAATTATGAATGTCAATAAAATTCCGGATCCCGGCTCCCCTCCCTCCCCCCACTATGGTCGGATCGGGCAAGTGACTATTTCCAAGTTAATTTGGCCGAGTCAATTATACACCTGCCAAGTTTCATCGTCCTAGAACATCTGGAAGTAACTTAACTCCGTAACACCGGAATTCCGGAACCCCACTCCAACTCCCCCCGTAGTGCACGAATCCGGTCCGGTTCTGTCAATGATGAACCTAGGGATTGTTTTTGTTCCTCCCAACAAGTTTCATCCCGATCGCTCCACTGTAAGCGTGTCACATGATTTCCAGTTCCCCCCTCCCGACCCCCCCCACATTCATCGGATTTGGTCTGGACTCGAAAAGAACATCTGAGACATGGGGTCTTTCCAAATATCAAGTTTCATTAAGATCCGATCACCCGTTCGAAAATTATGCATGTCACTAAATTCCGGATTCCGGCTCCCCTCCCTACCCCCACGATGGTCAGATCGGGCAAATGACTGTTTCCAAGTTATAGAAAATCATCTGTAATCAAAACTCTTGAAGCAAAAAAGATGATCATCAGGAGCACGAAAATGTATATTTTGCTCAAAAGTATTGTTTGTACTTTAAGGAATTTTATTGTAAACAAAACCCTTGAGGCAAAAATGATCATGGGCTCATAGGGATCACGAAAATGTATATTTTGCTTAAAAGTATTTTTTTGCACTTTGCGGTTAGCATTAGTACTTTAAGGGATGGTCGGATCGGGGAACTAACTATTTCTAAGCCAATCATGTCAAGTCCTTAATTTTCAAGCCAAGTTTCATCGTCCTAGCATGTCTAGAAGTACCTTAATTTGCGATCGCCGGAATTCCGGACCCCCCCCCTTCCTCTAACTCCCCCACAATGCCCGAATCCGGTCCGGTTCTGTCACTGATATACATAGGGTTTGTGCTTGTTCTTCCCACCAAGTTTCATTCCGATCGCTTCACTCCAAGCTTGTCACAAGGTTTCCGGCCCCCCCTCCGATCCCCCCCAGCTTCATCGGATCCGGTCCGGACTTGAAATGGGACATCCGAGACATGTTGTCTTTCTACATATCAAGTTTCATTATGATCCGATCACCCGTTCGGAAGTTGTACATACCTCAAGATTCTAGATTCCCCCTCCCTCCACTCCCCCCACGATGGTCGGAACGGGAAGCTGACTATTTCTAGGTTAATCTGGTCGCGTCCCTGATTTACCTTCCGAGTTTCATTGTCCTAGCCCACCTGGAAGTAACTTTACTCCGTATCACCGGAATTCCGGAACCCCACTCCAACTCCCCCCACAGTGGATGAATCCGGTCCGGTTCTGTCAATGATGTACCTAAGGGTTGTGCTTGTTCCTCCCACCAAGTTTCATCCCGATCCCTCCACTCCAAGCGTTTCCCAAGATTTCCGCCCCCCCCCCTCCAGCTCCCCCCAGAGTCACCGGATCCGGTTCAGATTTTAATCGGACCGTCTGGGGCACGAGCTCTTTCCAAATATCAAGTTTCATTAAGATCCGATCACCCGTTCGAAAGTTATAAATTCCGAAATATTCCGGATTCCCCCTCACTCCACTCCCCCCACGATGGTCGGATCGGGAAAGTGACTATTTCCAACTTAATCATTTGGGGTCCCTGATATGCCTGCCAAGTTTCATCGTCCTAGCTTATGTGGAAGTACCCGAACTAGCAAAACCCGGACCGACAGACCGACCGACAGACCGACGGACGGACAGAAATTGCCATCGCTATATGGCACTTGGCCGAATAAAAAAAAAATCATTATATTTTAATTGATCTAAATTTCTCCTCGGTTCGGGATTATGGTAACCGTCTTACCACACCCAAGCCGTCTGTGTCAATAGATTGCCAACCGCCTGGTGAGGTAGACACCATCTAACGAGCAAGACAAATCAAAAAGGGTATTAGAGGGTGAAGTTGAATTCACTTTGTTTGACTTCACCTCACCTAGCTCACCTTCAACGGCAGTGTCAGGAGTAAATATTACTTTTTCATTTCATTTCATTTAATAATAAAACAAAACATATCTCTCGTGGGCAGAGCCCAAATACGATGTTTTTTAGTCATAAACAAAAATAAAATAAGTTGTCAACAAAGCAGAAAAATGCTAAAGATCATTATACTGCTTTACGAACCCAAGCTGACTGCGAATCATATTTGACAGTGCAAAACGGATACGTCAGCTGAATTTCGTTTTTCCAACTTGAGCGGCTTTGAGCCTGAAGAGGACCCTTGCCACGAAGGGCCGAGATATAGCTCAGATAAAATTCAGATAATAATAAGTGTCAGGAGTACCCCTTCCTAGGTCAAGTTGAGAATAGTGTGCTCTACCCTGGTATTTAACGGCTACAAATTATAACAAGAGCTGTAAGCTCATATGGCACTTGCATGGGTTGAGATGTAGTGTTTGATCAAAAGTACTTTTAAGGTTACCTTTGCGGTTCAGATGTGCACTTTAATGGAGCTAGAGAAAAAGTATTTTGTTTTAGAACTTGGCTGTAATGATACGCACTTTATAGGCGCTAGAAATTCATCTGTAAGAAAAACTATTGAGACAAAAAGATCACAGGCCCTTAGGGATCATTGATATATACCGTTTGGTGAAAAGTATTTTTTTTTTCACTTTTCGGTTAAAATGTGCACTTTAAGGGTGATAAAATAAATTTTTAAGCAAAACCCTTGTGGCACAAATGATCATGGGTTGAGATGTATCGTTTGATAAAAACAAAGTAGTTTTCGACCTTGCGGTTCAGATGCGCACTTTAAGGGAGCTAGAACTTCATTTGTAAGCAAAACCCTTGAGGCAAAAATGATAATGGGCTCATGGGGATCATGAAAATGTATGATTTGCTTAAAAGTATTTTTCTAAATTTACGGTCAAGATTGGTACTTTAAGGAATGTCGGATTTGGAAAGTGGCGATTTCTGAGCCAATCTTGTCAAATCTCTAATATTCCAGCCCAGTTCCATCGTCCTAGCAAATCTGGAAGTACCTTAAATCACGATCACCGGAATTCCGGACCCCCCCCCCTCAAACTCCCCCACAGTCGCCGGAGCCAATCCGGTTCTGTAAGTGATTTATCCAGAGCATCTCTTTATTATTCCCACAAAGTTCCATCCCGATCTCACCAGTCTGAGCCGGTCACGTATTCTCCCCCCCCCCCCCCCACTGTTCTCGAGTCCGGTCCGGACATGACAAAGATCACCAGAGACATGTCCTCTGATCAATTATCAAATTTCACTCAAATCCGATCAACCGTTCCAAAGTTACGCATGACTCAATATTCCGGATTCCCCCTCCCGCTACTCCCCCCACGACTATCGGATCATGTAAATTTTTATTTATAAGTCAGTTTGATCGGGTCCCTGATTCGCCTCCCAAGTTTCGTCCTGAAAATCCCCAAAACCGCCATAACCGGAATTCCGGGAAAATCCCCTCCACCCCCCCTAATGTCCGGATCCAGTCCCAATGTATAAACGATTTATCTGGAGCAGATGCTTGTTCTTCCCAGCAAGTTTCACTCCGATCCTTCCATTCTAACCGTTTCTCGAGATTTCCGCCCCCCCCCCAACTCCCCCATAGCTGTCGAATCCGGTCCGGACTTAAAATGGGACATCAGAGGTATGCCATTTATTCAGTTATTAAGTTTCATTCCAATCCGATCACCCGTTCGAAAGTTACACACTACTCCAGTTTTCCGGATTCCCCAGGCCTCCACTCCCCCCCCAGGTGGTCGGATTGGGAAACTGATAATTTCCAGGTTAGTCCGGTCGGGTCCATGATGCTCCTGCCAAGTTTCATCGTCCTAGCACATCTGGAAGTACCCCAACTCGAAAAAGTGTGACAAAAACTATACTTAATTTTCAGAATTCCCTGGCCCACCACTCCCCCCCAGATGGTCGGATCGGGAAACTGATTATTTCCAGGTTAGTTTGGTCGGGTCCCTGATTTTCCTGCCAAGTTTCATCGTCCTAACACATCTGGAAGTACTCTAACTCGAACATGTGGGACAAAAAAATTCGGACCGACCGACAGACCGACCGACCGACCGACAGACGGAACTGCGATCGGTATATGGCACTTGAGCCAGAGGCTGCAAGTGCCATAAAAACTGTTGGGATATTATGCGACATAAAATTCAAATAGGGGATTTAGGAGCAGTGAACAATGTGATTACGTTATTTTGGGTAGGCTATTTTATTTCCGAGTCTTTGTGCATGGCCTAAATAAATTTTAAATTACAACAATACCAAATCAATAAATATAAAATAACAACACTGTGGATACCTTTTATGGGGGTAAATTCTCTCTCTTTTTCACTTTATAATAAGTGACCACCGCAGATTTTAGAATAGAAAGCTGAAAATGTCAACATTAAGCTGTCAAAAACCTCCAAATCCTAATCATACCGTAATTTAAAGTTTAACCGAAAAGGGCTGGGATTGGACAATCTAGTTACCCATCACTTATTCACTTAAATTGGCTTGAAGACCCGCTGAAAATGCGTTACTTGGTTGTTCCGCTATTCAGGAATAATCGATTTTCAAACAGTGGAATTTCCGTGTGATTTGTGGTATCTCTAATTTGTTGTACGCCTTACAAGAAAGATTTATGACTTTTTTTTTTGTTCAGGCACTAAGCAATCTTCACCAATATCGCCACTGCCCACTGAAAAGCCTTGTTTGTGTTTAGATAAAAATTTCCCGCGTCATAGTAGAATTTTCGCTGTGGGGACAGCCGCAGATATTCTGAACGTCATAACTAGAGCAGATAGTGGAAAACAGAAAAATCCCTTTACAGAATCCAAATAATTCAGTGTATTCAACTAAATGACACAAAAACAAGTTAGCTTTTCAGTTAAACTTTAAGAAACGAACTGTGGTACTTCGGGTTTTCCTGACAATCTATTTGGTAGGCCTGTACTTGGCTTGGGTGAAGTTTGCGGCTTCATGGCATCGTGGGATCCACGTCGGAGCACTTCATACCTATACTCCGAAGATATTCTGTATATGAATATTTGTTTCACATAAAAATTTAAACCCGCTTCAGTGTAAACATTCTCAATTTCTTTCGAGTTACGTAGGGGCAAAAGTCCCTTTAAGATGCAGTATAGTATTGTTATTATTATCATTAATATTGACACGGAAAGCAAATTTCGAATTGAAGTCCATATGTTATGTTTCATTGTGTGTCGTGGTAGCTATAAGAAAGAGTGTATATATTTTTGGAAAAAAAAAAATATATGGACCTTATAGGCTTTGCAAAATACTATCATTATACAAAGTCTTCTTGTTATTCTTCAGTTATGACCAAGAAAAATAAACAAATAAATACTACCGCGAGAAATGTTCTATGGATGTCGGATCTAAGGGATTAAAGTTTAACCGAAAGGGGCTGAGATATGACAATCTAATTACCTATTACTTATTCAATTAAAGAGGCTTGAAGACCCGATAAAAATGCGTTAATTCGTTGCTCGGTTATTCACGAATAACTGATTTTCAAATAGTGGAATTTCCCTGTTGGATTCGTGGTAGGCTACCTGTATTCGCTTGTACCTGTGTTTTAAGCGCCATGAAAACTATTTACGAAAACTAAGTGTTCATGCAGTGAGCTACCTTCCGCAAGATGATCACTGGCGACTGAAAAGCCACGTTTCGGTTGAGATTCAAATTTGCAGCGTCATAGTAGAATTTTCCGTTGTGAGGACGGCCGTAGGTTTCCTCAACGTCATTCGAGAGCAAATAGTGAAAAAAAAAAAAAATCCTTTACACAATCCAAATAATACAGTGTCTTCAGCCAAATGATACCAAAACAAGTTGGCTTTTCAGTTAAGCTTTAAGTAAAGTTATGAGAGAGGCAGAGTGGGAGCACGATACCTTCTTGACCGGAAAGGGCCGCTGATATGCCGAGTCTGTAGCGCTTGATCTTCTCTCCTTCCTGCCGAAAGCTGAGAGGTTGTCAAACCAGACCGAGGGTGCAGGCGGGATCTAGGTGAAGCCGTCGGGCTCTCGTTTACAAGGCTGCAATCAGGACAGGCGATACTGGGAATCTTCTCAAGCTTGGGAAGCAGGCTCGCACAAACCTTAAACAAGAGAAAAGTAGTCAATTGAAAGGCAAAAATGTTCCTCGTGTAGGACTCGAACCTTCGACCTTGATGGCCGACTGAGCCACGAATGGGCTTGAGGGTCGGCCGTTAGGGCCCTGGTGTCTACACTGTCAGAAGTTTCTTAACAGATAACACAAGGGTGCCTTGGGATGTTATCTGTTATGATTCTGAAGACGTTATGCACTAAATATTCCTTCAGCCCAAGCTGACTGCGAATCATATTTGACAGTGCGAAAACGGATAAGTCAGCTGAAATTTATTGGAGCTATATTTCGGCCCTTCTTGGCAAGGGTCCTCTTCAGGACCCTCTCAAATATAGCTCCAATAAATTTCAGCTGACTTATCCGTTTTCGCACTGTCAAATATGTTATGCACTAATCGTTATGCATAACAAGCACTGCCAGGAAGAGCCGAAACAGCATCTGCTGACTTTTCCGACATCATGATGACAAACAAAAACGTTAGCATATGATTTTTAATACGCCTTTAACGTTTTAATGCGTAACATTTGAAAAACATAACAGCTAACATCCTAGCCTAAGTGGTATCTGTTGAAAACGCGCATCCTTGTGTTATCTGTTTTGAAACTTCTGACAGTATACGATATTCCAACTTTCCTCAAGGGCACTTTGTTGACAATGACGGAAGATCGTTCGTTAGTGAATTTTTCTTGTCAGTTTGTTCTGTCTTTATTCCTTTTTTCTCTCTTTCTTTTTTTTTTTGTTTGGTTTGTTTCTCTTAAGACTACATGAATAAAGAATAAGTCCCGCCCATTGCCAGGCCTTGTGTTAGGCCTTATGGTGGGGCCATAAAGGGTTAATGGTGCTTATTATTTTTATGAATAAAATTGAACTGAACTGAATTGAACCAAGTTCTACAATTCAAAATGATTAGGTATATTTCTCACCCTTCCATTGCCAGGCCTTATGTTCGGCCTTATGGTGGGGCCATAAAGAGTTAATGGTGCTTATTATTTTTATGAATAAAATTGAACTGAACTGAATTGAACCAAGTTCTACAATTCAAAATGATTAGGTATATTTTTCACCCTTCCATTGCCAGGCCTTATGTTAGGCCTTATGGTGGGGCCATAAAGAGTTAATGGTGCTTATTATTTTTATGAATAAAATTGAACTGAACTGAACTGAATTGAACCAAGTTCTAGAATTCAAATGATTAGGTATATTTCTCACCCTTAAAGTCCGTATCAAAACCTGGACATACTCCTGACTAGATCTTCAGCTTCTGCTTGAGACAAGCCTATATACCCTCTCTTGTGGGGCACCGTCAACACCAGACTCTCTTATCCTACATAGCATCCAATTTCAGGCAAAAAAAGAAATAAAATCAGTATTGGGAAGTACTTCAAGTGTCTTCAAGTACTACTTAAGTACAAAATAAAAATACTTGGGTTTTACTTAAGTACAACTTTCCCAGAGTACTTAATCCTTGATACTGAAGTAAAATAATGCTTGAATACCTCAAGTATCAATCGATAGATAGATTTTTTTTTTTTTTTAGATAGATAAATCTTCTTATTGACAAAAAAAACGTAATTTGTTTGGTATAGTCAGTAGCCTATGAGCATACAAATAAATTATAATAGACCTATATAGGGTTACAACAGTCATAAATATCGTTAAGAATTTAACAAGTTCAAGTACTGTTGCAACTACATTTTGCTTAGATCACATCGAGTTTGTTTCAGACACATAGAATTTGAATTCAAAGAAGGGCCTGCATTTCCGGGGCTAAAGATACAACACCGGACAATTTACGCCTGTAGAAAAGTAGGAAAATGATTTTTAGGATATGTCTTGCAATGAATCTGATATTTTTATTTTATTTTTCGTCAATGGTTTATACTTCGAGTTGGTAAATATTTCAAGCGTAGACGGCAAGCACATAGGGGTAGCCTACCACAAATCCGAAAGAATAAGTTCATTCTATGAAATCGATTATCCCTGGATAGCGGACAAACAAAGTGACTTATTTTTATCGGGTATTCAGGAATAATTTTGTGAATAAGTGATATGTTACTAGACTGTTAGATCTCAACCCTATTCTGTTGAACTTTAAAGGAACAGAAAACTTGACTCAGGGAGCTAGCTAACATATCAAGAATGTACCCTGAGTCGATATTGAGAGTAAGAAAAAATTCTCGTTACGACCATTGCAGTTTCCGGGCAGTTTCCGAGAATTCGACTTTTGAGTTAGTAGAAAAACAAGAGCTGCAAGCTCATATGGCACTTGCAAGCTTTTTAGCTTGTATTCAAGTTATCGTAGTAGGATGTGAATGGATAGTAGGTTTGTCAGTGTGATGGGTTGTTTGGTACTACAGTTACGTTCAAAAGAAATGGTCACTAAGTTATATTTGCTGTTGTATAATATATTTGAACAATTTGTTTTAAATATTTTGACATCTTATGGAAAAATCAGCGAAATTTTCAAGCACTTCATTTTCGACGGTGACGCTCGGGAGGTTCCGATCGCTCCATTCTAACCCTGTCACATCATTTTCGGTTCCTCCCTGCGACCCCCCCCCAGATTAATCGGATCCGGTCTCGACTTGAAATTATATCTGAGACATGAGGTCTTTCCAAATACCAAGTTTTATTAAGATTCAATCACCCGTTCGAAAATTATGAATGTCAATAAAATTCCGGATTCCGGCTCCCCTCCCTCCCCCCACTATGGTCGGATCGAGCAAGTGATTATTTCCAACTTAATTTGGCCGAGTCCATTATACACCTGCCAAGTTTCATCGTCCTAGAACATCTGGAAGTAACTTAACTCCGTAACACCGGAATTCCGGAACCCCACTCCAAATCCCCCCGTAGTGCACGAATCCAGTCCGGTTCTGTCAATGATGAACCTAGGGATTATTTTTGTTCCTCCCACCAAGTTTCCTCCCGATCGCTCCACTGTAAGCGTGTCACATGATTTCCGGTTCCCCCCTCCGACTCCCCCCCACATTCATCGGATTCGGTCCGGACTCGAATCGGGACATCTGAGACATGAGGTATTTTCAAATATCAAGTTTCATTAAGATCCGATCACCCGTTCGAAAATTATGCATGTCACTAAATTCCGGATTCCGGCTCCCCTCCCTCCCCCCACGATGGTCGGATCGGGCAAGTGATTATTTCCAAGTTATAGAAAATCATCTGTAATCAAAACTCTTGAAGCAAAAAAGATGATCATCAGGAGCACGAAAATGTATGTTTTGCACAAAAGTATTGTTTGTACTTTAAGGAATTTAGTTGTAAGCAAAACCCTTGAGGCAAAAATGATCATGGGCTCATAGGGATCACGAAAATCTATATTTTGTTTAAAAATATTTTTTGTACTTTGCGGTTAGCATTAGTACTTTAAGGAATGGCCGGATCTGGGAACTAACTATTTCTAAGCCAATCATGTCAAGTCTTTAATTTTCAAGGCAAGTTTCATCGTCCTAGCATGTGTGGAAGTACCTTAACTTGCGATCACCGGAATTCCGGACCCCTCCCTCCTCTAACTCCCCCACAATGCCCGAATCCGGTCCGGTTCTGTCACTGATCTACATAGGGCTTGTGCTTGTTCTTCCCACCAAGTTTCATTCCGATCGCTCCACTCCAAGCATGTCACAAGGTTTCCGGATCCCCCTCCGACCCCCCCCCCCCAGCTTCATCGGATCTGGTCCGTACTTGAAATGGGACATCCGAGGCATGTTGTCTTTTTACATATCAAGTTTCATTATGATCCGATCACCCGTTCGGAAGTTATACATACCTCAAGATTCCTGATTCCCCCTCCCTCCACCCCCCCCCACGATGGTCGGATCGGGAAGCTGACTATTTCCAGGTTAATCTGGTCGCGTCCCTGATTTACCTGCCGAGTTTCATTGTCCTAGCCCACCTGGAAGTAACTTAACTCCGTATCACCGGAATTCCGGAACCCCACCCCAACTCCCCCCACAGTGAACGAATCCGGTCCGGTTCTGTCAATGATGTATCTAGGGGTTGTGCTTGTTCCTCCCACCAAGTTTCATCCCGATCGCTCCACTCTAAGCGTTTAACATGATTTCCGGTTCCCCCCTCCGACTCCCCCCCCACATACATCGGATTCGGTCCGGACTTGATATGGGACACCTGAAGCATGACGTCTTTCCAAATATCAAGTTTCATTAAGATCTGATCACCCGTTCGAAAGTTATGCATGCCACTAAATTCCGGATTCCGGCTCCCCTCCCTCCCCCCACGATGGTCGGATCGGGAAAGTGACTATTTCCAACTTAATCATTTGGGGTCCCTGATATGCCTGCCAAGTTTCATCATCCTAGCTTATGTGGAAGTGCCCGAACTAGCAAAACCCGGACCGACAGACCGACCGACAGACCGACCGACAGACCGACCGACCGACAGACCGACCGACGGACGGACAGAAATTGCGATCGCTATATGGCACTTGGCCGAAGGGCAAGTGCCATAAAAAGGCAAAAGGTTTGTGTGCCGCGACTAGGAATCGAACCCAGGCCGTCTTGTCGGGGAGGTCGTTTGTCTGTAGTCTACACGTAAAAAGGCGAACTTTTACAGTATATAAGTGCATAATTACAGTGCATAAGGGACAAGGGTCTGCCAGCTAGCTTTGGGAACACTAAGGAGGGGGTTCGAGACGGTTCGAGATAACAAAGAAGGGGGGGGCCTGTCGACAATAAGACCCTGTATATTAATCTAAGCCCCCCCGGGCGATTCGATGGCCGAAAGTTGCATAGTCAAGTTTACTGTTCCTTTAAGGTTGTCACTTAAAACTAAAAAGTCTTCGACCTTCAACCCAGCCAACACATTTATTCGTCAAGTTTTGAGTGTTTTCCATTTGTCCACAACACATCCAATTTCACATTCGTCAACTAGATCGGTTTCACATGCGATTATTAACAGACTTGCAAGACGCTGGTCAGCCATTGTTGAATGCAGGGTGGCCTTAACCAACTTCATCTTGCTAAAAATTCTTTCCCCTTTTGCTGAGGTAACAGGGATTGTCTTAGCCAGCTTGAACGCTTTCCATACTAGTGGTAAGACATCGATCACTTCACGAAAGACTTCGAATATATCTTCAAACTTTTTGTTTGTTTCGAGGCTCTCCTGGCGACTTTCGAGATCATATCGGAATAAGGCTATTCCTTTTTGGACTCTTCTCGGTTCACTCTTATCACCGGAAAGGGTCGAGAAAGCTGTAAAAACTGGGGTAGACGTTACCGTGGTATTATTCCTGGAAAGTAGTTGTAGTTGGAAATGATGTAAATTTCAGTAGGTTACCTAATGCTTGAAAGCTACAGAAATTAGGAGATTACCGGAATCCCACGGTGAACATTCCGCTACGCTGTGTTGTCTGTCTGCACCAGTCACTCCGATAAGTTGTGTGACGGTGTCACCCCGGTAAGCTGTCAGTCTGTACTTATCCGGTAAGCAGTAAAATTCCGGTAGATTCCCTGAGCCAAATTCTGGTGGATTCCGTGGGGCAAAGTCCAGCAGATCCCCTGATCCAACCTCCAGTAAATTCCCTTCGCCGCACCAGTCAAAATTTACCGCATTTTTTTCCCCATAGACCTACTAGGGGGGATGCAGCCCCCCCTCCACAGCCCCTCTCGGGACGCCCGTGGCTGTGCTTCAATCAACTACCCAATATCTGCACCAGAATATGAATCAGTATCTAGTGTTTAATTTTTCGTTCAAACTTCCAAATTTGTTGGCAAATTTGACCTAATTATAAAAGTACTACTTAAAGTTTAACTGAAAAGCCAACTCATTTGTGTGTCATTTAATTGGATACACTGAATTATTTGGATTCTGCAAAGGGATTTTTTGATTTTCCACTATCTGCTCTGGTTATGAGGCTCAGTATATCTCCAGCCGTCCCCACAGCGTAAATTCTACTATGACGCGGGTAATTTTAATCTCAACACAAATGCGGCTTTTCAGTGGGCAGTGGTGAGATCGGTGAAGGTTGCTTAGTGCCTGAACAAAAAAAATGATAAATCTTTCTCGTAAGGCATACAGCAAAAATACAAGCGCATAGAGGCACCACAAATCACACGGAAATTCCACGATTTGAAAATCGATTATTCGTGAATAGTGGAACAACGAAGTAACTCATTTTCAGCGGGCCTTCAAGCCAATTTAAGTGAATAAGTGATGGGTAACTAGATTGTCCCATCCTAGCCCTTTTCGGTTAAGCTTTAAGTACAAGTTCGGTCTGGTCAATTGTGGTCTGGCCCCTATCTCAAACCAAAGTAACGTTTCTATGTCTGACCATCTTAGTTTTATGATTAGCTACTTAAAACAGTCAAACTGGAATAAAAAAGCCTCGTATTAGGTAAGAGCCAAGAGTTTCATCCTTTCGAAATGAAGAATGAACCAAATTCAACTTCTGTACTTTCTATTTGCATTACCATGTGTATACGAAGTGTAAGAAATTGTAAGGAAATAATATGAATAAACTCTCACAAGGTCTGCAGGTTAGTAAAAGGGGGGGGGGGGCGGGAGAGATTTTCAATCTGGATTACTTATTCTTTTGTTTTGACTTTGACTGACTTTGATATCATCTACCTTGACGTATTCAACACGCCATTTGGCTCGAGGCCACGATTTGTGTTGATGTTTTGAAATAAGCTGAAAATGAAACTTACAGACAAGATGGCGTTGCCGACTTTGCAATCCACGAACTTGTGGACGATCAAGTTGGATGCGTGTTCCGGTCGCCACTCCGCACGATCCGAAGTGATTACAATCTCCACACCGTGATTCCATTTTCCTTTCAAGCGACTGAGCCACGAACTCAGCTGGGTGAAGTGGAGGAAAGAACGAAGGGCATGCAGTAGTGTCAGGGAGCTTATAGCGAAAGCTTGATGTTGGCTGGGAAACAAACAAAGAAATTAGAGGACCCTCGTATTAAATCCACTTTTTGGAATTTAGGAAGGCATATGCTCCCGACGGTCCAGTTCGGAGCCCCGACCGGATCCAACCTCGGTGGGTGGTAGTCGAGGGGGTACCGGACATTTTCCGGAAATGCTCGGATTTGAGTAAACTTACGGGTAGTAAGAGAAGATACCCTAGACCACTGTCCATGTATGGATATCCATACCAGATTCGGCACGACGGGGGAGTTGGAGTGGGATCGAGGGAAACTTACGATCCAAATGATCCAGTTCAGGGCCCCATCCTAATCCGACCTCGGTGGGTGGTGGTGGAGGGGGTACCGGAAATTTTCCGGAAATGCTCGGATTCGAGTGAAACTTCTGGGTAGTAAGATAAGATACCCTATACCATTGTCCATGTATGTATCCATACCGGATTCGGCACGACGGGGGAGCTGGAGGGGGATCCCGGATGTTTTGTGGCACACCTAAGGATCAAACGAGTGAAGTGATTGAAATCACACTTGGAAGGTACCGACGTCTAATAAGATCATCTAGTACAAGGGTCACAAATCAGGCGACTCGTCAGTAGATTCGCCACTGGAGATATTTGGGACATAGCATGGATGGGAAGTAACTAACTCCCGAACGCTATCCTCCTGTTGAAAACGGAGAGATGCAGACGAAGAGAGCAACCAAAGAACATTCTTTGCCGCACCTACCAGTCGGATCCCCGCAATATCTATGCATCCATTCAGCCCGAATGAAAAGACTTATGGGCAGCGACTTATTTGAGAGAAGACTAGCGACCCTTCTTGGATGCCCTACGTGCCTATTGAGGTGCATTAGGAACTAAGGTCTAAGGCAGGGTGGCGTACCTGTTCTGGAAGGTCTTGAAACTCCAGTTTTCAATCAGCATCCAGCCTCGTTTTCGCAGGTGAGCGTCGCAGTCTTTCTGGACACAGGGCGGTGGGGTCAAGTAGACGTGAATGCTAAAATCCACAAATGCAGTTTGGCCTTCAACAGTCAAATGCTCTAACTGCTGAACCAGGTGGCACTAGAAGAAAAAATTAAACTATAAAAGCTTAAACGTAATTTGATGATAATAAATGAAATAGACAAGTACCAACTTACTTTTTTTTTTACAGATTCTAGTTTTTTCATTTACACATTATTACAAGATACCAGGGCCTCATCCGAGGTTGGGGCCTTAGGCAGCTGCCTAAGGCAAAAGACATAAGTTCGCCACTGGTGGTTTCTGAATGGTTTGCATGACTGATAGCATCACTCCACTCAAATTCTTCATGGGGAAAACACTGCTGAACTGCATGCAGAAAACTGAGATCATATGCAAGACAAACACCAAGGGAGAGAGAAATCCGGATGTTGAAGCCTGCCTGGCATTTACCAGTCAAGCCTTTCAGTACTATGACTGACTGTACAGCAAAATATGACTGTTACCTGTTTGTTATCCTGAGGCATGCACACATGGTCAGATCTTTCCTGTCTGGTTCCAAGAAAGAGATTAGGATAATGAGGCCCTTCAACATATCCTCGACCCTCTTCTTCACTAGAGGGTATTCTGCTCTCAAGAACGATGCATCCAATCTGTTTGAGAATATCTGGTGGACTGGGATCATCTGCTGAACTGGCATGCATGGTCAACTCATAAAAACTGGCTTTATCCTTGAATAAAATGATTTTTAATTAGGTCTATAGGCCTCTGGGTCTGCAAGTAGGGCCTAGCTCAGTTCAGATTAGCCTACATTTTTTTTCAAACTCAAACAATTAAAACTATTTTTTTTAGAAACTGAAGGTGGGTCTAAGTATATCGAGACAGGAACAGTTTAGTAGCCTACACTAAGTCCATATATGATAGCCATGCTTAAATGCTGGGGCATGCTCGTAGAGGAACATTGTGCTCAGAAGTACGCTATGGATAGGAGCGTTAAATGACCTTGAATTACATAACCTCGAAATTAGCCTAAAATGTTAAAAGGATATTTCTGTGCAGTCCTGTTATGTCCCAGGTCATTATGATTTTGCTTCCTGGCAGTTATGAACTAGTTAGGACTGCACAGAAATTACCTTTTAAAAATTTTGAGGCGAATTTTGCGGCTATGTAGGCTAATTCAAGGTTGGATATCTCTCCTGTAGGCTTATTCCCCCATGGGTACAGTACCCATAGCCTAAACAGGGCATGTAAAACTCCCAAATACTGGTTTGTCTAATTAAAAATTGCAGTCTATAACAAATCCCTGATTTGGGGTAGGCTAGCCTGGGTCTAGGATACCTGTCCTCTGCCCTGTGAATTCCCAAACTGCTGCAAAATGGGCTATGCTTGGTACTAGGCTAATAAAATACTGATGAACTGAGTTAAATTCCAAAAATAATCGTTCAAAGTTCTTTTTCAATGTATTACTGCCTGGGCATGGCATGGTGTGGGCTGGGTTAGGGCTACGACTGGGCTCAGAATTTGGTATAGCTTAGTCTACAGGAGTTTTTCTCGAGACTTTATAATCACTTTCCGCTTTCCCACTGGACTTGTTACAAAAATGCATGGAAAGCTGATACTGTCAGGAAAATGCTGAGTCTTTGAGTCTAATATATGGACAGCCAACCAATAGCCTTGAGTAGGTAGGTAGGCTATGCCTAAGAATACCTCAGCCTCAGATATGACTCATGAGGAGTTTAGGCATTATTAATCATTTTTTATGAATCAAATGAATGTAACAAAATTTCATGATATGGTCTGAATATGGTGCCATGGCCCATGCTAGAATTTGTTTTTCTTTTAACTTTAAATACTCCCTGAGGCCAAGCTGACTGGGATACATATATTCAATCAATGGATAAAACAGATACATCAGCTACAATCCAATACAACAACAAACAAATAACTGAAGCTTCTAGTGCCTATTAGTTGCGTTTTTTGCCTTTTCTCCGTAGGTCGGTTAACCGACCTATTTGCCACTATTGACCGTTTTTACGTCTCGCCGGTTGGTTCGACTGAGCTCTAAAAAAACGCTTATAAGAAAACATGGCGTCATCCCCTCGCCGGCGCCTATCTCTCCAATGAGAGTTTTGAATTTAATTTCGCGCCGTGCCAAGAGCGTAGGTCGGTTGGATGGACCTCCCGCCTCAATCCACAGGTCGGTTAACCGACCAGCGAACGGAGCAAAAAAAACGGCTTATAAGAACTTAGGTCGGTGAACCGAAGGAAGAAAACGAGTTATAGTGGGAAATCTTGTAGGTTGGTTAACTGGATGAAGGCAAAAAACGCAACTATGTTGCCAAGAAGGGGCAAAATATTGCCAGAGACCAGACAGAGTATTCCAAGCCCAAAGCATTGTAGCTGAAATATCTGTTTTACCCACTGATTCGATATGTCTTTCAACTTTATTAAAGAAAAGATTTTTGGTGCAAACAAGGCTGGAATAACAAAGGTCAAAGTCAAAGCCAAAACAAAACTAAAACTACTAAAAGAAGGGCTGTAATTTTTTTCTTATTCCGGCAATCACTCAAAGCATTTCATACACATTGTTTAACCAAATGCCTACTGGGTAAAAATAGTAAATTACCAGCTGGACCAAAATCAGTTGAGGCTACAGCTTCAATTCCTTGCAGTTCCTTTTTCCCAGCAACAGTGAAATCTGGAATTCAGCCAAATCTTTGTTCTTCCTGTTGCCGATTGAAAACTTGTAGCCGATTCAAAAACTGGAGCAGTTTGCCTATGAAGCCAATCCGACGAAAAGAAAAAGAAAAAAGAGCCCAGTAGAACACAACAAGAACGAGAAATTAGTTGAAATATTTTTATTTGTTTAAATGACCTTCCATTGTCATAAAATAAACATAAATAAATCTGATTCCGGTAATTTCCATCTTACCTCTTGCTTCGTAAAAATTCTGGCCGTAGATATTTTGGTTACGTAAAATGTTCACCTGCGATTAGAAAAGCGCGTAATTTCAAATGTGGACGCCATGAAATGTGACTCATAATACTAGAGATTCGACGGAAAGAAACCCGGGAAACAGAGTAGTTATGTACAGTCGCAGGTACCTGAGAGATCCGTGTAATCTCTCAAGCGTCAGATATATACACAGGTAAGTTAACAAATCCCTGATTTGGGGTACAGGAGGGGCAGTGTCTATCGTTCCCCTATCTGGGAATCGGTACTCCACACGCTATTGTTCCCCGTTCGTCAGGGATTCGATGTGTCAGGAGCTAATGTTCCCCGCGATGTCGGGGAATCGATAGGCCCAGGGCTAATCTTCCCCGCGATGTCGGGGAATCGATAGGCCCAGGGTAGGGTAGCCACTAAAAAAAAATTAATCAAACCTGAGCTTTTGAAGATCAGAATGTGATTCTCCTATCTTTTAGCTTTGATTTGAGGCCAAAATCACCTCTCTATCTTGTCTCTAAGCATCTTAAATCTTCTTTAGAAAACAGTATTTCACATAAGAAAATGCCTATGTTCATCCATTGACTTTAGGGTTTTGTCCATCTAGTGACCAGCTTGGAACTATGTGCTTCAATGAAATTCTATGAAACTGGGTGATTTTGAGCTGGCTTTAAGTGCATGGGGAGCCCCAGTAAGTGAGTTAGATGAGAAAGTATGAATATGATCATCAAGGTTATAGTCCAATGGACCTATTGCTGCTATAGGCTGCTGACTTTTCCACCTTAGTATCAACAAATATTTGTAGGCAAGTTCAGCTACTTTTTTTTCCATCTAAATTTACATTGAATATTAAGAAATAATATTAAATAGCTAGGACATCTTACTGTTAGCCTTATAAAATAGACAATTTTGTCCTGAATTCAATGGTATTTTTAAAATATTTTTTGGAGATGTTTTAGATAGGTAAAACTGATAAGGAAAATTCACAGCAATTCATGCATTCATTACAACAAAATCGCCAATTTTTGCCACTAGGTGTTTTTGTGGCTACCCTACCCAGGGCTAATCTTCCCCGCAATGTCGGGGAATCGATAGGCCCTGGGCTAACATTCACCGCCTACTCGGGGAATCGAAGTGTCCAGAGCTAATGTTCCCTCATAAACAAATAATCGATTTTGAGATCGGGGAATCGAAGATAAGGGGCTAATGTTCTCAGACATCGTGATGATGATTTTATTGAGTTAAGATCGGGGAATCCAAATGCCAGGAGCTAATGTTCCCTCATAATCAAATAATCAATTTTGAGGTCGGGGAATCCAAGTGCCAGGAGCTAATGTTCCCCGATAAGCAATTATGGCTTTTGAGGGCGGGGAATCGAAGTGCCCAGAGCTAATGTTCCCTCATAGTTAAATAATAATCGATTTTGATATCGGGGAATCGAAGTGTGAGGGGCTAATGTTCCCCGACATGCAAATATTGAGTTTGTTGAGTTGAGGTCGGGGAATCCAAATGCCAGGGGCTAATGTTCCCTCATAAACAAATAATCGATTTTGAGATCGGGGAATCGAAGTGTCAGGGGCTAATGTTCCCCGATATTGTGATGATGATTTTATTGAGTTAAGGTCGGGGAATCCAACTGCCAGGAGCTAATGTTCCCTCATAATCAAATAATCAATTTTGAGGTCGGGGAATCCAAGTGCCAGGAGCTAATGTTCCCCGATAAGCAATTATGGCTTTTGAGGGCGGGGAATCGAAGTGTCCAGAGCTAATGTTCCCTCATAGTTAAATAATAATCGATTTTGATATCGGGGAATCGAAGTGTGAGGGGCTAATGTTCCCCGACATGCAAATATTTATTTTGTTGAGTTGAGGTCGGGGAATCCAAATGCCAGTGGCTAATGTTCCCTCATAAACAAATAATCGATTTTGAGATCGGGGAATCGAAGTGTCAGGGGCTAATGTTCCCCGACATCGTGATGATGACTTTATTGAGTTAAGGTCGGGGAATCCAAATGCCAGGAGCTAATGTTCCCTCATAATCAAACAATCAATTTTGAGGTTGGGGAATCCAACTGCCAGGAGCTAATGTTCCCCTGGAAGCAATAATGGTTTTTGATGTCGGGGAATGAAAGTGTCCAGAGCGAATGTCAATATTTGTATGAGCTAAAATCAATATTTGAATGTCGGGGAACATTAGCCCCTCACACTTCGATTCCCCGATCTCAAAATCGATTCTTTGATTATGAGGGAACATTAGCCCCTGGCATTTGGATTCCCCGACCTCAACTCAACAAAATAGATATTTGCATGTCGGGGAACATTAGCCCCTCACACTTCGATTCCCCGATAACAAAATCGATTATTATTTAACTATGAGGGAACATTAGCCCCTGGCATTTGGATTCCCCGACCTCAACTCAACGAAATAAATATTTGTATGTCGGGGAACATTAGCCCCACACAATTCGATTCCCCGATCTCAAAGTCGATTATTTGATGTATGAGGGAACATTAGCCCCTGGCATTTGGATTCCCCGACCTCAACTCAACAAACTCAATATATGCATGTCGGGGAACACTAGCCCCTCACACTTCGATTCCCCGATCTCAAAATCGATTATATGATTATGAGGGAACATTAGCCCCTGGCATTTGGATCCCCCGACCTCAGCTCAACAAACTCAATATTTGCATGTCGGGGAACATTAGCCCCTCGAACTTCGATTCCCCGATCTCAAAATCGATTATATGATTATGAGGGAACTTTAGCCCCTGGCATTTGGATTCCCCGACCTCAACTCAACAAAATCAATATTTGCATGTCGGGGAACATTAGCCCCTCACACTTCGATTCCCCGATCTCAAAATCGATTATATGATTGTGAGGGAACTTTAGCCCCTAGCGTTTGGATTCCCCGACCTCAACTCAACAATATCAATATTTGCATGTCGGGGGATATTAGCTCCTCACACTTGGATTCCCCGACCTCAAAATTGATTATTTGATTATGAGGGAACATTAGCTCCTGGCATTTGGATTCCCCGACCTTAACTCAATAAAATCATCATCACGGTGTCGGGGAACATTAGCCCCTGAAACTTCGATTCCCCGATCTCAAAATCGATTATTTGTTTATGAGGGAACATTAGCTCTGGACACTTCGATTCCCCGAGTAGTCGGGGAATGTTAGCCCAGGGCCTATCGATTCCCCGACATCGCGGGGAAGATTAGCCCAGGGCCTATCGATTCGATTCCCCGAGTAGTCGGGGAATTTTAGCACAGGGCCTATCGATTCCCCGACATCGCGGGGAAGATTAGCCCTGGGCCTATCGATTCCCCGACATCGCGGGGAACATTAGCTCCTGACACATCGAATCCCCAACAAACGGAGAATAATAGCGTGTGGAGTAGCCTACTGATTCCCAGATAGGGGAACGATAGACACTGCCTACAGGAGGGGTATCCGACCTCAGACAAGATTTCAAATTTCCAGAGAAGTCTTTCCTTCAGAATAATCCATATGGGTTAAAAAGGAATCAACAAATATGACAAAAATACTAGATTGAAGCTAGTTGAATGGTTTACATATTGGATTAATAATTATTGCTTCAGTATTTCTAGTTAAACTTATTTTTCTTTTCAAACAAGATTAGCCTACTTTATTCTAAGCCTACCTCGATTGGCTTAAAAATGATGAAAAAAGAAGAGTTAGCAATGTCAATAGCCAGAAAACAGGATTTCAAAATACCTCCAAATGGAGAAAAAGGCACAGAGTTTGAATATTTTGGACACATGACTTTGAAAAAAGTAATATTTTGCCTCTTGACTGTCAGGACAGCTTGTACCTTTCATTTTAACATTTTCGCGGCAAAAATCGAGGTAGTGTATATAGAAACGAGATTGGATAGGCCTACCCCTCCTGTAGGCAAGCCTGGGTCAAGGATACCTGTCCTGTGCCCTGGGCCTGCAGGCCTGGGACTTAGCAAATGCTGCATGGGTACTAGCCCAGTAAAATATCGATGCATTGGCTAGGGCGTGTCCTGACATTGGAGCATTTTGCCCAAAAATTAAAGATTTGTGTATGATTTGGCCTTGTGTTGAAAATCAATTTAAAATTGGCAATTAGTCCAAGCATTCACTCAGTATTTACGCCATACTCTGTGTGAAGCCTGTGTGCCATACTCAGTTTGGGAAATGGAACCTGTCATTCAGCTTTTGGAAGGGGAGAATAAAATCATTTCATTTGATTACCACTTTTACCTCCTTACGTAGTTGTTGCTTTCTGTTTTGCCTCTTCTCAGTTATTTTGCATATATGTATTTTGGTGCCAGTTTTGGTGCTTTCTGTTTTATTTTTAGTTTCTTTGTGTAGCCTATTGTATCCCAGTGAAAAACTTTTGAGAATTAGTCGTATGAAGCTGTACGAAAAAGTAGAATGCAGTAGTAACTGTTGCCACTGCATGCTATAACTGTAAAACTGCATGCTACTACAGCAAGATTGGATGCTATGGGATGCTACTACTTAATATTAACCCAGTCGGAGGCAAGTTAAATCAAAGAATTCCACACTACTACCCATCAATACATGCTACTTTTTTGTACAACTACACAGTCAAAGAATTTTTCATTGGGATGTGGTGTGCCTAATTGGCCTTTATTACAGTAGGCTGCTAATCTGTATCTGGTGTTTTCATGCTTCTTTTACAGTCCCAGCACAGTAGTATTCTTTCAAATTCTTACCAAGTCATGCCAGAATATCTTACAAACCTGCATGCAGGTCATAAACCGAAGAGATGGAGACTTAATTAAAACTTTCACAAAGGTGTCTATGTCTAATTATTTCAGATGTTACCCATGAGGCTTTATTACCAGAAGCTGAATTTAATGTAGGATATTGGAATTTCGGGTTACCATCGAGGCTTTGGAAATGGAATACCCTACCAAATGACAACCAAAACAAAGTTTGATTGTATGTTGACTGTAAAATAATTGATTTCCATTGACCGGCTGTGAAGGTCCATTGGAAGTAGGCCACTTGAAGTGATTTACAGAGCCATTCAGTAAAGTTTTGAATTTGATTTTTAAATGGAGCCACGGGGAAGGACTGTAGCTTATGATGTGAAGGTTTGGAGGACATAAAATAGTACACCAAGTAAGCTTTGAGAATGTACTTTGGAACAATCGTGATCATCCTTCCTTTCTTGTCCGGGTTTACGTCGGTTCGCCCGTCTGTGTTTCCGTCTATTAGCACGATAACCCTCGAAGGGGTCGAGTTATTCTTTTTTTCAAACTTGGTCAAAGTAGGCTACAGGTTGTAGATTAGGCTACCTGAATTAATTAATTACCTTAATGTGTACTTCGGGGAGCAAATAAAGAATTGTAGATCTGTTGAATGCTCCTGAGTTGAATCGGTGGTATCTAATAGCAGGTATGAGCAGGGTGGGATGTCGGATGTCGCACTCATACTTCCAATTTTTAGTGGCCCACTCAGGGCCCACTCTTTATCTAGTGCCTTCTTGAATGCTTCAGGAGTGGGGGCTTAGACTGTTGCTCCGCATAGTCCCTGCAGCCGTATATTAAGGGGTGGGGGCTGGGTGTGGGTTTCAAATTAAGTATAGGCTAAGTGTTTTCAAGCTACTCAAGCTAGTGAGACAGACATTTTATAGGTAGCCTAAGGAGAAACATGCGGAATCCATATCTGAACTTTATCTTCTTGGCGGGCAAGTCGTTTGCCCGAATCAGGCCAAAACTGGAAAGTTGGTAGAAGTAAAAGTTGACAAGAGCTACGAGCTCATATGGCACTTGTTACGAGTAGGTGGTGCAAGAAAGTAGATGAGAATGTCACAAAATACCCACTTCGACCATCGTAGGTTCGGACCTAGAAATGGGATAGGGAGAGTGGTATATGCAGGGACGGATTTTGGAAAACCTCCAAAATGCATGGTTAACATTGGAGTAGAAAAATGGTTTATGGCTCAAGTGAAAGCCCCGGAACTGCTGCATAAACTGTGATTTTTCCAGATTTTTCTTGTATAGCTAGAAGAAAAAAAGGGGGGTGTCCCTGCTTATACCATTTGTCCCACTAAGTACCGGGGGGTGGTATATCTTGGGACACGAGGTGGTATACTCTGGGACATAGTAAAAAGATTCATGTATTGGTAGAAAACTTCGACTATTCATCGTATAAAAACTACATTAAAAATTCGACTTTAAAAGTAAAAATATCTTAGGCACAAGACTAGACTACCAGTCAGCAAACACGAAGTATGACTCTGCTCTGGAAGCTGTACCGGGTGCTGGGGTAGGAGGCGAAAACTTTTTCAAAGTGTCTTCCCTTGGATAAAATATTCAGTCTTCTTTGGTCCGGTCACTTCCACTTTCTTAGACCGGCCATGCACATGACACTCACTCTGACACTGTTCTAGTTTTTCTCTTGGGCAGACCCAGGAAAATACATGTAAATACATGTCCCACTACATACCACTTGTCCTTGTCCCAGTATATACCATGCGACCTCTACTTGCAAATCGTGTCCGATTTTTTTTACTGTCGCATATTTTTCCACCAGATGGCCACACGACGTGGCCTGATGTTTTAGCTTTCGTTTGCTATCTTACACACACAATTTCTGCAAACCGTTACAAAATAAAGCACAAAAAACTATTGCCCAAATATTTTTTTTGGGGGTATAGCCGAAACTTTGAAGTCGATTATCTCAAAAACGAAAATAGCAACTTACCAAAATGATAGAACTGTCATGTCCGCCATTGAATGAACTATACTAGGTGGCAGTGTTGCCACCCGATCAAAATTAAGTTTACTAAATTCCGGAGAATTTTTTTACTAGATTCTTATAAAATTTACTAACTCAAAAAACATTTTGCGGCTGTCGCCGCGACACGTGCATTGCATTGTCGACCTGTACTAGATTTAAATAATGAAGAAATACATCGAAAGACAGTTTAATCTTGAGTCACACTGAAAAGAAAGCAGCGAAAATATATCGGACCGCGGACTTGGTCATCAAGAGCAGAGACGTCAAAAACGGGGGGTGGCCCCTGTCGGCCAATCGGCAAAGAACAAATAAAATCGGGGCGAAGCGCCGCAATTTTTCAAACAACAGTCAATTTTTTATTAAAACAGGCCATATTCTTTTCAAAACTATCGATTTTTCTCAAAGCAATTGGTTCGTTCGTTTTCATCAGGGACAAAAGACTTAACACAATGGACAAAGAGCTCCGATCCTTGGTTTGGTTAACAGACAAAATTAAAGGACCCCTCTTGCTTATTCTGCCTTTTATAATATACCTAGCTCTCATACAGAATTATAAGCTTCTAAAATCCCCACCTTTCTCCGTTGTTTCGTTTTGTGCCTACGAAATTTGGCGCTTTTTTGGCCTTGCCGAGTTTTGCCCGTCACACAACGAAACGTTTGCCGGAATCTTCAACGTCCGCTGACAACTCCTTCACACATGCGGATCTGAGAAGCTTCTGTTTATTACTTCTTTTATTTGCTTAGTTTTCCCACTTTTTAACCACGGTGCGTTCAGTTTTCAAATGTTTTGCGCCCAGCCGCCGCGTCGGAGAGCAGGAAGGCTGGAAATAGTCGACAAGCGCTAACAAGAAAATTGCTAATTTCAGGTGGAAAGGAATGGTATTTTCGAAAACAGATTTTTCTGATCCATTTCGTCGGGAAAAGATCATTTCTACTAAGAGTTGTGCTTTAAGAACTCTGGAGTGATAAGCAAAAGCAAGAGTGGATCCTAATATTTTTGTACATTTCCTCAGAATCTATGAAAAATGACACAACTTCCGGGTTGGACCATCTTTTTTACTAGAAATTGTGATTTTTTACTAGATAAAAATGAAATTTACTAGATCCTCTATATTTACTAGATTTAATATTTTTTACTAGATCTAGTAAAAATTTACTGCCGGTGGCAACACTGCTAGGTGGCTTTATTGGATTTTTTAAAGAACGCTAGAGGGCAGATAAGTACCGTGTCCCACCTTATACCCCGTCCCTGCATATACCACTTACCCTATCTAGTTCCACATTGTCATTGCCTCGGACCATCTAGGGCAAATAACTTTTCTACGTTCTAAGTACGGATCCACTCGTTTGATCCCTAGACGTACGCATGCCACACTATTTCCGGTACCCCCCTACAAGTCCCCCGCCGCGACCGAATCTGGTTCGGACACTTAAATGGATCATCTAAAGCATCTTCTCTTACCACCTATCAAGTTCACTCGAATCTCAGCAATCTCAAAACCTCAAAATTCCGGTACGCAGTACCCCCCCCCCCATGGTCGGATCCGGTCCTGACCTGAAAATATGTCATCTAGGGCATTTAAGTTCATTTTCCAGCTTGAGCGGCTTGAGCCTGTAAAGGACCCTTGCCAAGAAAGGCCGAAATATAGCTCTAATAAAATGTAGCTGATCCGTTTTGCATTGTCAAGCATTGTCAAATATTTCATCGTCCTTGGCACATCTGGAAGTGTCCTAACTGCGGATTTCCGAAAAAAAAACTCCTACTCACCCCAGAAAGCCCCGATATGATCTGGTTCTGTTGAGGTATCTAGGGTTTATGCTTGTTCTTCCCACCAAATTCCATCTCAATCCTTCGACTCTTAAGTATTTCACGAGATTTCCGGTGCCCCCCTCGAATCCCCCCACAGGTACCGGATCCGGTCCTGACTTGACATGGAACATCTGAGGTGATTGCTCTTTCCACTTGCCTAGTTTCACTCAAATCCGACCACTCGTTCAAAAGTTATGCATGCCACTAGATTCCGGATTCCCCATCCCTCTGCTCCCCTCACGATGGTCGAATCGGGGATACGACTATGCTCAAGTCCGTCTGTTCGGGTCCCCGATATGCCTAACAAGTTTCATCGTCCTGGTACCGAACTTGCGGGATCACCGAAATTCGGACCCCCCTCCCCCAACTACCCCACAGTGCCCAAATCCGGTCCGTTTATTTTGACGATGTATCTAGGACTTGTCCTTGTTCTTCCTACTAAGTTTCCTCCCGGTCCCTCTACTCTAAGCGTTTCTCAAGATTTATGGTTCCCCCCCTCCAACTCCCCCCAAAGCCTCCGGATCTGTTCCGGATTTGAATTGTGTCGTTCGAGTCACAAGGTCTTTCCAAAACTCAAGTTTCATTAAGATCCTATCTCCGTTCAAAAGTTATAAATACCTCAAGATTCCGGATTCCCCCTCCCTCTACTCCCCCCCCACGATGCTCGGATCGGGGTAGTGACTATTTCCAACTTAATCTTTTGGGGTCCCTGATATGCCTGCCAAGTTTCATCGTCCTAGCTTATGTGGAAGTGCCCGAACTAGCAAAACCCAGACCGACCGGCAGACCGACGGACGGACAGAATTTGCGATCGCTATATGGCACTTGGTCGAAGTGGACGAATTTATCCGTTAAGATTCGTTTTTTTCTGAAGTCTGTTACAGATTCGGTATTGAGTTCTTAAGAGACATGCTTTTCTTGCCGGACAAGTAGTTCGCCCGAAGTCCTGCCAAAGCCGAAAATTTTGCAGTAGTAAAAGTTCGATCTGAGGTCGATTTGATATAGTGGTAAGAATACATGCTGAATCCATTTTTAGACTTGATTTCCTTGGAGTAGGCTATAACCAGTTGACCCGGAATACGGCCCAAACCGGGAATTTGGTAGAAGAAAAAGTTTCTTTTTAAGTCGAGTAGAGATTCCATATTGGAGTAAAAGTAGCCTACATGCTGAACCTATATCCGAATTTAATTTTTCACCGGACAAGTAATTCATCCGGAATCCGGCAAAAGAAATTCGATTCAACTGAAAGTAAATCTGATTTTATTTTATTTATTTATTTTACTCTGGATCGCCTCCATAGAGCCAATCAGCGTTGACTTCTAGATTTCCTCTTTAGCAACTTACCGGCGATCTAGCTATTTGTAGAGGTAACGAAACGTGATGTGGGCGATGTGGCTTGAAGCCACTCATTTACATCGAGAGTCGGTCGTATTTTACTCGACTCAGCATGTTTGTATGACCAAGATAGGGAGACAGCAGTTCTGTCTCGTCATTTGTTCTTGATGAGACTGAATCCACCTATCTATTTTATTTTCCTATCGGTAAATGGTAGGCTAAGCCTACGATTAGAATCGGATATAAACAAGAAATTTCGGAAAGAACAAATCCTTCGATAAAATGTTTTCTATTAACAAAACATCATACGCATGTTGGATCGGAATATTTTACCTGCGGACAAACAATTTGTTTACCGGACGTGGTGAAGATAGACAATCTACAAGACCCGATTGTCTGGAGGACGAGGTCCAGTATAAATCACCTTTGGGATCCCGTCAAAACTTTTAGTCTTGTTCTGTTTTTCTGATTTTCTTATTTCGAGCTTGCCGAGATTGTCCGAACTGCGTTTCTAGCTGATACGACGCTGTCGCGACTTAGATTGGGTTGATCCGAGGGATGATTTGGACATTGCAAATGCCAATTACGTGCTTCTGAATTCTTCAGGCTGCCCTTTGATGAGGGAGACTTACGTCGATAAAATAAAAGGTATTTTCAAACATGTTTAGGTTCCTAAAATAGGAGCGTTTGTCCTATTGCGTTATCACGGATCACATCCACGCATCCAAGCGGTAAGGTACAATGTTTGACGTTGTTACTTATGACGTGCCCCAGAAACAAACAGTTTCCGCTCTCTTTAAAAAGGGAACACTCCTGTGTTTCCATTCGTTGACTTCTGCACACAATCTGTCCTTCCATTGGGTCAGACTTGGAATGGAGACGCCCTTTGGAAACTCTGAGAGCTGTGGGGGGAGGGGGTATGGCTTGCCTACTCAATTCTTTCAAGGAAAGCTGCTCATATCTTAAGGTTCTATAATAGTTGTTTGTGGGGAAAGTGGACACTTCATTGCAAGCAGAGGAGAAGTGAACAAGTGCTACTTTATAAGAATATTTGGACAATCTTGTAAAGGTAAGAGCTTTCGTATATATCTTTGATGTCTGGTGTATGTTCGAATACAGTAATTGTATGTATGTATGTATAATCTTTATAATCCGTTACATTCAAATTGAACAAGAACGGAGTAAATGGAAGAAAAAAAGAACAAAAGAGAAAATACAATTAATCAATGACAAATATGTACAGCACTACAAATGAGGGAAACAAAAAAGGCGAGTTAGCTAGTGGTCATCCATTGGGCACAGGGTATTGGTAACCATGGGTGTGCGGCCGTTCGAAGAACTTTATGAACTAGCTTATCTATAGCCTCGATGGGTTCTACCAGGACCATGATCAGGCCCCATAATTGCTATTCGGTCTTCGGGTTTGAATCCATGTGGCTGGCCTTCATAAATATGTAGTTGTTCTAATGCTTCGAAGCATGATGAGGATTTTCTGGACGGATTTTCTGCATATTCATCATAAGGTTAGAAATTTCTAAACGTTTTCGCATAGAATTGATGATGGTGCCGACATTTCTGGCAGGAATTCCGGTTCGCCAGCACCCGACCGTGATCGTCTGTTTGCAGCAATATCATTCCTTTGATTATTTATATATTACTTTATTTTAGTATTATTATTATCTCTTTTATTTCAGCAAAAGCCATAACATAGACTACAAACACAAAACAAAACTCATCCAATAACACAAAAAACAACCCCTACGCATTATTTAACAGATGCTGCCAAATTGACAGGTTGTGCAGCAGCGGCTGCGAAGCACAACGCAACAGACTATTCTGTGAAGACAGAAGTCTAAATACATGTGAAGTTTTAGACTTCCAAGTTGTCAGTGTTGTCGTGGCACCTCGTCAGTGTTGTCCCTCTGGACTTAATCTCTTTAACGTAACACATTAAGATAACATATAAAAATCCCGCAAAAAAAGTTTATGGACGGCTTAAAAAAAATTTCCTGCTCATAAGTAGCAATGCAAAATTAATTCTCTTCGAAGCAAAAACCATCAGTAACCCAAACTTCTTCGTCCGCCAACAAAGTTATCGTAGCAAAATCCGAGGTCATTCCCATATCTTGTCAAGCGCTTTAATTCTCCTTGAACTTCAGTTTTCGTTTCATATTCTTGGTTTTATTATGAATTGTTTCTCCAGTTTTTGCCAACTAGTATTAGGGTTGAAATAAAATTGATTGGTTGATTGAAGTATTTCTTTCTATATTTCGCTGGGGATGAGCACCCAATTTGCAGGGTTCCTTCCCCAACGTTGTCCCTGAAGTTCGAAAGCCTGACGAGGACTCTTGCCAAGAATGGCCGAAATATCGCTGCCAAGGCATCGTAGCTGACGTATCCGTTTCTGCATAGTTTGAATATACCCAATTCCCTCTTATGGAACGGCCTTGAACGTAACCCATGTTGATTCGTACAGGGAATTCACAGCTGAGTTAGTTTCGGCAACCGAAGCTTCCCTTCTGCTACTCTCACAACCAGGCTTCCCCTTCTGGATTTCCAGATATCCAGTTGTTCCGCACAATCGAGCGTTCCCTTTCGGATTTTAATAATGCAATATAAGAATAACCTTTTATTTCCTGAAGAGCTCACATAAATTACTCGCTAGCGTCGGATCATCATACGATTTAACAACTGATAGGCAACTTGTTACAACAACATATAAAAATTTGGAAAATAACTTTAAAGCTCCATTTACGATAAATATAGCCTATATCTGAAATTTACTTTTTGGATTAATTAGCTTATTAATATTCTTCCACGTTTCGAGTTGTTCCCTTCGCGTTCACGACTACCAAGTGCCAATCGTCCTTCCTTGTTCTATTATCCCATCCATTTTGCGTATTTATTCTGTGTCTTTGATCTGTTAAATTGCTTCTATGACACCATCGAGACTCCGGAATCCGGGGTGTCCAACGCCCCGGACTTACAGACGTTTTCGGTCCTCCGGATCCACGTTCGACGAAAACAGATATCTGGAATCTGGAAGGGAAATCTGCAAGGTGAAGCCTGGCTTTCAACCTTATCATTCAGGTTTTGTCTGAGATTCAGTTAAACAGGATCATAATTTTGGTTTTCTTTCCAGGCATGCCAAGCTCTCTCACTTATTACTCGGTCGTTTTGTGTTTGTTAATCTTCGCACTGGTAGTGTCGAGCGAAGCGGACAAAAAGTTACCATTCAACGGTAGCATTTTTGGGAAAAGAAGCCCAGCCGTCGCTGCTCCGACAGGTAAGTTTGAGTGGATAGAGAGAATTGCACCGTCCCTGACGAAAACGGATATTTCTCAGCGTCAGAACGAAAAATGTCAAATGCAGAACGAAGAACTTAACATTGTGAGGTATAGAATTTTCAACTTTCAATCAATTGGCCAATTTATTTACGTTGTGGTAATACACCGAATTGTGGGAGTTCGGTGAAAATTACGATTTTGTAAATACTGGAAAATGTTTCCCCGACCCTTTCTTTTGATTGATGAAACACAATTTTGTGATAACGTATGCTTGTAAATGGAATTTACAAAAGTCAAGCAATAAAAAAAGAGTCTCGCACCATTTTGGCCGGCTGTGACGCACAAATTCGAAAACCGACTAGTAACATGATTGACCTTATTTTGCCGTAAAAGTTTGAAGCCTTCTAAACTAAAAGAAATTCCCAAATAAAACTGTCAAAAATCTAAATTGTGCTTAATCAGTCAAAAAAGGGTTGGGAAAACATTTTCAAGTATGCTTCACACGCTTAAACAATTTAGTTTCAAAGCTGAAAATCCTATACCTCGCAATTTTGAAGTCTTGTATTATGCTTTTTCTGTTTTCGTCGGGTACTCTGCAAACTCTCAGTACCATCATCACTGTAGAAAGTCAACAAACAACTTAAGGAGCTTGATGTGGACAGTTTTAGATTTCGATACATAAAATGGCATGACTTACGCCAAAGTTGTTTTGGTAGCGTCAAAGATGGAACTCACAAGCCCATACATAATTCGTAATACCAAGAACAAGTAATCCGACAGAACCTCCGTCTCCCTATCTCTGTAATATGGCTATGCGGAGTCGAATATTTCCCCATACCCTGTCCGCTACAAACGAGCGGAGGGTACTAGCTTCGCGCGACATCTCGTTTCGTTACCTCTACAAATGGCTAAATCGCTGTTAAGTCGCTGCTGAGGAGAAGTAGGAGTCAAAGCTGATTGGTTCTGTGGACGGGCTCCAGAGCGGGTCAGCGCGCGGAGTACGCCTCCTGCCAGCCTCCTTCACTGTTTCTTGTGCGATAAGCAACGACGAAGACGGAAGAGGAGTAAACGACTATCAACAAAAGCTCAAAGCTAGAGTAAATACCTCTAGGTCCGCTAAGTTTTGTCGAGGTTTTCATAGCCACTGCATGGGACTAAAGACAGAAGTTCCATCTGATTATTTGTTTTTGGTAATACATATATAAAATCATAAATACCTCACAAATAAAACTCCAAAAGTTTCTAGCTAATCAAAAATCTCAGCTTAAGCTTCGTTATAGTAATTTACAAAAGAGCGGACTGAAACCTTTACTAACCTCTTATAACTTTTCTCGAACAGGTGTGTAATGTATATCTTCCTATGACCCACGGTCAGTTATATTACGATAAACTTCACAATGAAAACGCCACGGAAAATCCAGCCAATCACATTTCAGAATTAGTCATAACAACCTGCTGGAGCGGTTGTTATTTGTCATATCAACCTCCCCGGAGGTTGTTATGACTAATTCTGAAACGTGATTGGCTGGATTATTTTCAGCCCCGAAAAGCGGAAATTCTGTTCGAAAAAGTTATAATAGTTAACATACCTCCATCTCGACTGATATCGGAATCACAAGCTCGACGGCCATTTCAAAATATCAACCTCGCCTTCGGCTCGGCTGATATTTTCCATAACCTGCCTCGCCTTCGGCTCGGACAGGTTATTTTCAATGTCCATCTCGCTGTTATTTTCCGATATCAGCCTCGATGTCTGAAGTTAACCTTTAGTAACGGACGGGTTCGAATTTTTCAGCTTTTAGTTTTCAACATGTTTCTAACTTTGTAGATGCAATGTGAATGCTATAAGGTTTAGTCAGTGTAATCTTTTTCCCAGTAAGTCCCGCATCACAGTCGCCATCTTGCTAAATTCAGTTTTTCTTAGTTTCAGACGTTGCTGAAAGCCTGAAGATGATGTGCAGTTCAGCTATTGAAGTCTGTGGAACCTTATATAAATTCAGCGTGGAAGAAGACTGACATGTGTATCCCTCCGATGAAAAACCTCAAGCGTGATTTAAGGAGTTTGGCATTGTTATATTCTGACATTGTTATATTCTAACAGAGCTGCTACCAGATATATCTCGTTATATTGATTTTTTAATAGACCGAATTTACACGGATGCATACTGAAATTAGGTTCTTAGATACAGCTGCCGGTTATAGCTGACATTGTCGATCCTGGCGAAGGAACAGAACGTATTCCATTATTATTACTAACCTAAAAAAAGGTCACTTTCCAGGTTCAAACCGGAACGACCAAAACCGAAAGTCTCCCACACAAGCTCTAGCTGAAGTAGAAGAGAGGGCGAAGGATCCCACCTACACGCTCACAAAGACATAATTGTATGTGTTACATATATATATTCTATATTAGTTGTTTGTTTATGCTGCTGTGTGCTGTGCTGTGTTTATGCCTTTGTGTTTTTCGATACAGATGTATATATATATATATATGTGTGTTTTTCGATACAGATATATATATATATATTATATATATATATCGATAAACACAAAGGCCATATGCAGCATAAACAAACAACTAATATAGAAACTACTAAGTAAGAAACAGCACTTCTGAACTCGAGTGCTTTACGCACAAAATAACCCAACGGAAACAATTTACTAATTACTCCTGATGACGTAGATCATAAGATACTACGAAGCTGCCCACCGTTCCCACAACACAGTGAACCGCTGAAATGCTGTAGCTCATGGCACCTGGAGAAAATGAACCAGACACTGCGTACTCCATCCCAACTCTTCCTAGAATTTCACGAATTACCACCAAGATAGCAGTAAACAGTTTACTTGCACCTGATCCGCGACTTTAAAAACTTAAATGGTGAAGTTTGGAAATGTACAATTTATATTTTAACGTTCGAAAATACGTGACTTCCGGGTTTCTCAAAACATCACAATTCGCCCCGGCTGTAGTTTTCCCTCATACCCTCACTTGGCCCCCCTCGCTTTGGTGAGATACGCGATAAAACCTGACCAGTGAGCTTCTGAGAAGCAATAAGCAAGTGAGCCCTACCCGTCTTGTCCGTCCGTGGCCGAATGGGTTGTCGCGCTGAACTCCCAAGCGAAGGGTCGCTAGTTCGAGTCTTGGTGGTGCCGACCGTTTGGTTTAGGGCGAGGGTTAGTGGTGTTTCCCCGTCAGACGAGCCAAAAGTCCACCCAGCTTAAAATGGGTACGTAGAGAAATCTAGGGAAAAATACGGGAAGCTTCGGATGATTTGCCCCCAATCACTTACTGAACTCCCGACCTAGATCGGCACTTGCGCTACGCGAACAACTGGTGTGCATGCAAAAGTTCGCTTTGTTTGCTTGTTTGCTATCCGTCTCGAAAATAGCAAATGCAAAATCGGAAAGAGTGCTGTCGGAGTTAGTAAAATAGCATAAGAAATGCGGTTCTCGGAAATGATAATTACTGAAACAGTAGTGTGAATCAGTAATATAGGGAAGAAGGTTTCTTTTAGAAGAATCGGATCAAATAAGTCGATATTTGGTATCTCTCCCATTTTGTCAAACGAAGACATAATTTGTTGCCGATGCATCTTTTCACAGCAGAAGGAAAGGCATGTCTCGTAGTTAATTTCGGAAACACTGTTTTTGTGCATTTTTTTTGTTTTCAATAGTCTACCAAGTTTTACTTCCGCAAAGTTTTGCCAGTTTTCACCGCTGTTACCTTGGGACATTTTACGACATGCTTCTCAGTTTCTTGAACCAAGTGCTTCGTGTATGGCTATAGCATAAAGGTTCTTACTGACATGCTGACAAAGCTACGGTCTTTTACTGTCAAGTAACGTGAAACTTATCATAGTTCCCCTTCTATTCACGTCGACCTCGAAGTTGAGGACTATCAGAACTTGCTGCGGGTATTTCTCTTTCAGTTTGAGTTGATTAAATTAATAATTCATCTATTTCCTTACTAACACTATGATTTTACTGACTAGCAATTAGCCTAAGACTGTCGGCTAGACCCCTCTCCCCCCCTTCTCAGGGTTATGCAGTTCATCTCCTAGGTTTATTATTGCTCTTGCTGGTTACCAGGGGTAAACGGTCAAGGTCTAGGCTACGCCACTACTCTCTTGAGTTCCCAAGTGGGGCTCTTGTAAGCAAAATTAAATGAGTGGCTTGGTCGCTCATTCCTCAAAAGGGCAGACATTAGATAAGGGGATCGTGAATGCATCCAAAATCTGCACAGGGCATTGAGTGATTTATATCTTATTTATAATGGAGCAGTGGATTGATGATTTTCGGGTTTTGTCGGAGTCGCTGAAACTTATCCTAGTTCCCCCTCCCACCTTCACGATCGACCGTAAAGCTGACAACTGTTCGAAGACTGTGAAATGTATTGTTTTCTCTGTTTTTGGGATCCCAAAACGTTAGTGACGGATACCTATGACATCGCAAAAGTTGTCCGTCCGTCCGTCCGTCTGTACGCACGATAACTCTCGAAGGGATTGAGATATTTTGATGAAACTTGGTGGTAGGATCCTTTGGGTCAAAGTACAAGTCAAGTTCGAAGATGGGCTCTGTAGCTCTATATTTGAGGGTGGGGGAGGGGTTTCAAATTAAGGGGCAAACAAAATATTTTGAAACAGCTAATGTGATAGTCGATTATGGGGTAAGAAGACATGCTGAACACGATGGTGAAAACCATTTTCTCGCCGGACAATTAGTTCGCCCGGAATCCGGCCAAAACCGGAAAGTTTGTTAAAACTAAAAGTTTTATTTGAATTTGATTAGATGTTCGATTTAGGGGTAAGAAGACATGCTGGACACGATGGTGAAAACCATTTTCTCGCCGGACAAGTAGTTCGCCCGGAATCCGGCCAAAACCGGAAAATTTGTTAAAAGCAAAATTTATATTTGAAGTTGATTAGATGATAGGTTTAAGGGTAAGAAGAGACGCTGAATCTGTATATGACAATCATTTTTCACCCGGACATATGGTTCGCCCGGAATCCGGTTGAAACCGGATTGCTTATAAGTTTAAGTTTTATTTGAAGTTGATTAGATGTTCTTTATAGGGATAAGCAGATGCGCTGAATTCGTTTCTGAACTATATTTTTTTTGGCTGGACAAGTAGTTCGCTCGGAATTCGGCCGAAACCGGAAATTTGGCAGAATTAAAGCAGGAAGTTTCGATCAGTCTTGTCAAAATAAATATGGCTTATACAGGTATATCTGAACTTAATTTTCTCAGATGATTAGCCTGGCGAAGACTGGACGTAGACAAGACGTAGTTGTCTGGGTCAAATATTAGATTTTTGGGATCCCATCGAAACCTTTGGTCTTGTTGATGCTGAGTAGGGATTCGCTTGATCCAAGATCACTTCATCGAATTCAATTAGTTCTCACTATAAAGAACCGTTTCTTTCTTCCTATAGCATTGGGGTTTATCTTTGGTTTCTGCTAAGGAATTATCATAAAACGAATTGATGATCGTTGGGTTTGCCCCGAGTCGGTAAAGACAAAGTCGTCAAGCCTTTGGGATTTAAAATCTTTCTGGATTGCTTATTTTATCGACAGAACCAGTGGCATCATTGGCATGTTTATATGGTATTTGCAGCCTTTAGCTCAAGTGCCATATAGCAATCGTAATATCTGTGTCTCTGTCCAGATTTTGCTAGTTCGGTCACTTCCATACAAGCTAGAACGATGAAACTTGGCATGCATATAAAGGACCTGACCCAATGGTGTAAAAAAGCTTCGCTTTCCCGGATCCGACCATCCGAAGGGGGGGTAGACGGAGGGTGTATCCTGAATCTTATGGCACACTATAACTTTCGAACGAGGTATCCGATCAGGAGAAACTTGATTATTTACAAGAACACATGTAACAGGGGTGGGGGGGGGGCCTGAAATCTTATGGCACGCTTAGAGTCGAGGGAATAGGGCCGAGACTTGTCGGAGAACAAGCATAAGCCCTAGGCGTACACATTTATAGAACCGGACCGGATCATGGCACTGTGGGGTGAGTTTGAGGGGGTTCCTGGAAATCTTGAGGCACGAGAGTTGAGGTACTTCCAGGTGGGCTAGGACGGTGAAAGATGTCTGAGGAAGAGAGACAGGAGGAATCTTAAGGCGTGGCACAGATAGCTTTCAGAAGCGTTTTCCGATATGGATGAAACTTGACTGTGGGCAAGATCCCAGACGTTTATTGTACGGTCCGGTCTGTAGCTGTTAACTGTGAGGGAAGATAGAGGGGGGGGGGGCGAAAATCTTACATTATGAATAAATCTCAAACGATGGAGGGCATCGTTTGACATCGTAGATGCTCTGTTTGCAAGTTCAAATTAGGTGGCCACTGGGGGGAGAGGGAGGGCAGGACCTGGAAATCTTGTTATATGCATTACTCTCGAACGATCCGATTCGGATGGACCTTGATAGCTGGGAAAGTCCTGGATATTCAGTCACGGGTCCAAACTGGAGTCGGCCACTGTGGGGGGGGGACTTGGACAGTGATAGCGCGAATCTTAGCTGAGGTGCATACTAATTAACTACCCCGTTGTGTGCCGTGTGAGCTTTCAGCTCTTGTTTCTTAAAGGGCGTGTACCAGGAATACTTATGCAACCTGCTCGCGTAATCGCTCGGTCCATTCTCAAACTCGGAGGCCCGAATTTAATACGGTACATTCTAACCAAACGAACCTCACCATACGGATTTTTGGGATCCCAAAACGTAAGTGGAGGGATACCTATGACATTGCAAAAGTTGTCCGTCTGTCCGTCTGTGAGCACGATAACTCTCGAAGGGAATGAGTTATTTTGATGAAACTTGGTGGGATGATCCTTTGGATCAAGGGAAAGGTCGAGTTCGTAGATGGGCTCCGATGTAGGCCTACATTTAGGGGTGGGGGTTCAAATTAAGGGACAAACAAAATATTTTTAAACAGCTAATGAGATAGTCGATTAAGGTGTAAGAAGACATGCTGAACACGGATATGAAAACCATTTTCTTGCCGGACAAGTAGTTCGCCCGGAATCCGGCCAAAACCGGAAAGTTTATTAAAAGTAAAAGTTTTATTTGAAGTTGATTAGATGTTCGATTTAGGGGTAAGAAGGCATGCTGAACACTTCTGTGAAAATCATTTTCTACCCGGACTAGTACTTCGCCCGGAATCCGGCCCAAACAGGAAAATTTGTTAAAAGCAAAAGTTGTATTTGTAGTTGATTAGATGTCCGATTTAGGGGTAAGTAGAGATGCTGAATCTGTAGCCGTTCGTCCGGAATCCGGCTGAAACCGGAAAATTTGTTGTAAGTTAAATTTTTATTTGAAGTTGATTAGATGTTGGTTATAGGGGTAAGGAGATACGCTGAATTCATTTTTGAGCTTTATTTTTTCGCCGGACAAGTAGTTTTGGAATTTCGCCGAAACCGGAAAATTGGCAGAAGTAAGGCAGGATCGTTTCGATCGGTTTCGTCAAAGTATGTATGACTTAATTATAGGGGTAAACACACATGCTGAATCCATATCTGAACTTTGTTTTCTCAGATGATTAGCTATTTGGCCTTAATCTGTTTCTAAATTTTAAGAGTAAAAAAGTTCAAGGAGTCTGACCTAATACAAACCTAATTGTATGGATCAAATAGTGAATTTGTGGGATCCCATCGAAACCTTTGATCTTGTTACAATTGCCCTGTTTTCCTATTTTTGATGCTGTATAGTGCTCCCGAATATCGTTTGCGAGAAGCTCATTCGTCAGAAAATTCGGTTATATAATTTAGTCGTGTTTTCGCTTGAAGTCAACGGAACTGGAGAAAGGAAACAGCCGAGGGTATTTTGTTAAAAGAAGAGCTTAGCTGTAAAATAATTAAATTTTTTGAAGTACTGGGACAAAAACATTAAATAGTAGGAGGTGCCTTCCCATTGAACGACCCAGGTATGAAACGGGTACTGTACTCCAGAGGTGTTACTAGCCAAAATGTTTGGGGGGGGGGGCAAGGTATTTACCGACTGGCTGGTCATTTTTACCGACTGTTTTTGCGGATAAAACTACTATTATTGAGAAAAAACGACTGTTTCTAAGAAAAAAATGACTGTTTTTACTAAAAATCGTGCAGCTCTTTTTTTACCGACTGGCCGACAACATTGGGGGGCGTCCCCCCTCCCCCCCCCCCCCTAGTAGTGACGCCTCTGACTGTAGCCTACTGCACTTTTCGAAGAGTATGCGTGGTACGCAACCCTACGGAATTGTTCATCCAGCAAAGATTTTGACTTTATTCCAAGTACGTACTGCAGTTCAATGTAGGTTGTAGGGTAAAAGGTTGTTAGCTTATTAATTCTGACAACTTGGCGGATCGACAAAAAAAATTAAAATTAAAAAAAAAACTGGAAACTTGACAATATTGTGAACTGCGTGGCAGGTTTCTGCAAAATATTAGGACCGTTTTTCAATCCTTTATCGCCGTCTGTTTTGAGGAATCAGCTGTCCAGAACATCTGATGAGTTTACACTCATTATTGTCAAGACCGCCCTTGGGAGCTCAGGTGAGCAGTGGTGGAGCACAGTATTTGGGTTCGTTCCAGCTCTTCTTCGTAGTTACTTCGGAGTAACTACGTGTGACGTCACAAATTAACTACTACCTGGAACGGTCGAAGTTACTACGGGACGAGATAATGCGCGTTGTCTCTCATTGCTGCCCCGAGTTCCCTTCTCAAGACGGCTCTTGGAAAGTGAAAGTTAGCTAAGATGGTCGGGTACTATCTTTACAAAAAGTTACTTCGAAGTGACGGTCTTCCTTGTGCTCCCCGTAACTTTGTGACAAGCTGGAACGGTGAAAGTGACTGAAAAGTAACTATTTAGTAACTTTCGGGCCGAGCTAGAACGAACCCTTTATATTCTATCTACTCAACCAGAGAACGACGTGCTGACACCTTTGGCTATCTTACACCCCTGATCATTCGCAAGAGTGATACGAGTCTTAAGCTAGGTGGCCGCAGAATGCGAATTCGCGTTCGCCTGGGCGAATTTGAAGTCGCGAGCGGAAAAAATTCGCGCCGCGCCGTTTCAACTTCAAGTCGAATTTGTTTCGCGCCGCGTGCCGGAAAAGATTCGCGTTCTGTGGGCACCTAGCCTTAGGAGTTCAACCTTGTTAATGTGGCGAAGGGGGAGCCCTTTGAGAGCTTGGGTCCAGCCGACAGTCCCGAAGAAATGCCCGTTGACAGTCGGTGACGATGGATTCGTTCTTAGTGAACACAACAAAGTTACAACCACCAAGGGCGTTACTCAGTCCAGTTCAAAACTCCTAACCATCCGGAAGTCTGATCGGATGACGTGTTAAATTACGTGATTGCTCAGCAGCTCTCATTAACATACCCGTATTTTTAGTGCTTTGATAGAATGGGGAGTAAACAACCTCAGATACCGTTGCAGGTGTTTATTCAACTTTATATTCAAGCAAACACTTTTCTAATCATCAGTCACGTTTTTTATTTCGTTGAAAGCTGTCAGGAAACGAAGTTGGAATTCCCCGTTAGAACAATGCTTACCGCTGGTAAGTTACTAAACAGTCATTTCGGCTACGATATATTAGTAAGGAAGTAGATAGAAAGATACATTCATAAATATTCTAATGACCAAAAATATGTCATGGCATACGCCAAATCGTTTTGTAACGCCATACGAATAACTCATAAGTATATACCTAAACTGTACAACTCGTAAATCATGCATGTAGCAATCAGACACGAGACACAACATAAGCGTAAGGTTAAAATATAATCAACAGGTCAAAACCTCAGCTTGTGCTTCGAATGGATTTTGTTCGTAAACTAGGGCCATCGCGTAACGAGTAAATAGCAGAGCAAAATAACACTAGGGAGTAGCGCCAAGACTTGAAAAAAGTGACACACACTCGAATAGAAGCCACACTAGCACAACTAGTGATAGAGAACGTCTATTGAAACTCAGTCAGTCGTGCACCAGCGCTGGCTCCAATAACTTACAATTCTAAACACGGCAAAAGAAAGATACAGCCTTCCCTTTTTCGTTGATGTGTGCAGACCGCATCTTAGCTGTACTAGAAATTTCTAAACCCGCAAGTTTGTCTCGCTTTAAATGCCACAAGCGTAGTGGACGGAACAAAACAGAAACAACACCGCATTAACTTTGATCTGAAGAGAAAGATATTTTTTTTCTGTGGGCCATGCCTATCCGGAGCAGAGCAAAATAACACTAGGGAGCAGCGCCAAGACTTGAAAAAGTGTCACACACTCGAATAGCAGCGACACTAGCACCACCAGCGATAATGAACGTCTCTACTGAAACTGAATCTGTCATGCACCAGCGCCGGCTTGAATAACTTCATATTCTGAATACTGCAAAATAAAGATACAATCTCCCCTGTTTCCTTGATGTGTGCAGACCGCATCTTAGCTTTTCTAGAAATTTTTAAATCAGCAAGTCTGTCTCGCTTTAAGTGCCGCAAACGCAGTGGGCGACGCTATGAGTATGGCTCGTTTGCGAAGCAAGGAAAGCATAGGTTTTGACGCTACTCCCTAGTGTTTTTTTGCTCTGATCCGGAGGATCGTTCCGAGCGATTGGATAGATCTGAAATTATTCGTTCAACCAAATGAGTCAACTCCTTGGATTCTACCAAAAAATTAGTCAAACTTTCATTTCCATATGCATGGGTAAATAAATGGAAATGAGACGTTGGGCAAAAGTACAAATTTACAAAGGAGTTGGTTTGTTCTTTTTAGTTGGTTTGTGGGCACAACGGGTTGGTTTTAATTACTGAATCGCAGTAGTCTTTTCAAGGAAGTTCGACATATTTTCAGGGGGAAATAAGCAATTCCGGTTCTCAGCGAAGTCTGGTTCTCAAACCTAAAGAGACAAACTCTGCTGGTAGTCTCTTCCAGTGCCGTCTTAATCCTTAGGCCGGTTAGGCCAGTGCTGGGGGGCCAGGGCAAAGGAGAGGCCAAAAAGCCGGTGTAAATGGCTGAGAAAGAAAATGTTGTTTTCAATTCGATTGATATGGCTGATGTTAGTAATTATTTTTCTACTTTGAAATTCCGCTGAAAGTGGTAAACTGTCAGTGAATGATCACTGCTTTTAATTCTTTATGGTTTTATAACTGTTAATACACCAAGAATCGTGTATGCTAATGTGCTGTACGTGTTTTTACGTTTTTGACTCATGAAAAGGGGCCAAAAGTCCATGGATGTCCTAGGGTCCACCAAAATTAAAAGACGGCTGGTCTCTTCGTTTGGTTGACCGACCCGTACTCAGCTATCGAGTGTACAGTCACAAGTCATAAATGGCATACACAATCAAGTTGATCAAAAGAAAAAATATTATAAAATTTTTAGTTTCTAAATTGGGGAGAAGGGTTTATCAGATTGTTCTGAAAAGCGTACGGCTGACTATTTTGTGATTAGTAGCTTACCCTCGTTGTTATAAGTAGTCTGCTCCTCTTGATTGTGGGGGAGGGGGGGGGGCAGTTTTCAGCCCAGTCGAAAGAGTTACATTTCTTGGCGAATACCCGGAAATGGAAACTTATCTTTATTCATACGTATCATAATGCGAAGAGCTTCGTAAAATAATTCTGAGAGCATCCGTTGCTATCATTTGATTACGAGGAATGTATCGCAGAGATTTCCTAGGTTCTATTAATACAGCTGTTCCACTTCCTCACATTCTTTTTCCCTTTTCTTCTTTCCGTCCTTCTGAACTTTCTGCGTTAAAAGTTCCTTATTACAAATTCTCTAAATTTCTTCTTGGTTTCCCCATTTCCACTAGTAACTCTTTCCTAACTTAGAATTTTAAAGTGAAGAATCCTTCAAAGATTCTGAATAGTAAAATACAAGACTTTCACAAAATGGCCGGGAAAGTCGCAACCTTTTCCCGTTCTTCAAAAAAAGTACCCCGATATGTTTACATTAATTTTTATTCATTTTGTATTTGATTGTAGATTGTGTAGGCTGGACTAATATGTTTGTAAGCTAGTTAGCTGCTTTATATTAGTATTGTGTGTGAAGTCGACTGATGCTCAGAAGAATCAAATAAATAATAATAATACTTCTATGGGCAACCTTCACGGCTGTTTAGTTGTTATTATTATTTCTCCCATTCTGTAACATGAATTCCGTCCTTTTCTTCCTCTTTTTGACGGGTTCACGATAGATACATGCATACGAATTGAATTGAATCGTTTTGTGTGGTTTTCACAGAGTTTTTCACAGAGCGTCGCAAATCGGACGTAAATTCTTTTATCAGACTTGCCCATTTTTGTCGAATCGAAAAGTCAAATCATCAGTCAAAGATGATTTCAAATAATTATCGAACAACTATAGTCCATCATTCCCAGTGTTGTCTTTTAATTTTGGTGGACCCTAGGCCATCCATGGATTTTTGGCCCCTTTTCATGAGTCAACAAGAGCTACGAGCTCATATGGCACTTGTTACGAGTAGTGGTACGAGAAAGTAGAAGAGAACTTCACAATAAACACCCCGCCATTCAAAAATGCGGTTCGTACCTAGAATTAGGATATCTAGGTTCATTCAATCTGAAAGCTCTAGATGACATATTTAGAACTTATGCTTGTTCTTCCCACCAAGTTTCATCCCGATCCCTCCACTCTAAGCGATTACAAAGATTTCCGGTTCGCCCCTCCAGCTCCTCCCAATGTCACCGGATCTGGTCTGGATTTAAAATGGGATGTCTGAGGCACGAGACCTTTCTAAATATCAAGTTTCGGTTAAATCCGATAACCCGTTCAATAACTGAGCTTGCCACTAGATTCCGGATTCCCCTTTTGTACACTCCCCCTCGACGGTCGGATCGGGGAAACGACATTCTCAAGTCAATAGTTCGGGTACCTGACAAGCATGCCAAGTTCATTGTCCTTGCACATCAGGAAGTACCGAACTCATGGGATTACTACAAACTCGGATCCCCTCCAACTCGCCCACAGTGACCGGATCCATTTCGGTTATGCTATTCACTTGCTCTTCCCACCAACTTTCATCCCAAACCCTCCACTCTAAGCGTTTCCCAAGATTTCCGGTTCCCCCGTCCGACTCCCCCCAATATCACCGGATCCGGTTCGGATTTAAAAGGCGGCGTCTGAGACACGAGATCTTTCTATACGTCAAGTTTCATCAAGATCCGATCACCCGTTCGCAAGTTAAAAATACCTCACTTTTTGGATTCCCCCTCTCTCCACCCCCACCCCCCAGATGGTCGGATCCAGGAAACGACTATTCTCAAGTCAACCTGTTCGGGTCCCATACACGCCTGCCAAGTTTCATCGTCTTAGCGCATCAGGAAGTACCGAACTCGCGGGATCACTAGAAATTCGAATCCCCCCAACCCCCCCCCCCCCCCCCCCCCCCCCCACTGTGAACGGATCCGGTCCGGTTATGTCAATCACGTATCTAGGGCTTGTGCGTGTTCTTTCCACCAACTTTCATCCCGATCTCTCTACTCAAAGCGTTTCCCAAGATTTCCGGTTCCCCCCTCCAGTTCCCCCCATGTCACCGAATCCGGTCCGGATTTAAACTGGGATGTCTGAGACACAAGGTACTTCTATATATCAAGTTTCATTAAGATCCGATCACCCGTTCGTAAGTTAAAAATACCTCATTTTTCCGGATTCCCCTCCCTCCAGCCCCCCCCCCCCCCCCCGGGTGGTCGGATTGGGGAAACGGCTATTATCAAGTCAATCTGTTCGTGTCCCTGACATGCCTGCCAATTTTCATCGTCCTAGCACATCAGGAAGCACCGAACTCGCGGGATCACTAAAAATCCGGATTCCCCCCCCAACTCCCCCAAAGTGAGCGGATCCGGTCCGGTTATGTCAATCCCGTATCTAGGACTTGTGCTTGTTCTTTCCACCAACTTTCATCCAGATCTCCTCACTCTAAGCGATTTTCAAGATTTCCGGTTTCCCCCTCCAACTACCCCCCATGTCACCGGATCCGGTCTGGATTTAAAATGGAAGGTCTGAGACAAGTGGTCCTTCCATATATCAAGTTTCATTAAGATCCGATCACCCGTTCGTAAGTTAAAAACAAGTCATTTTCCCTATTTTTTTCGGATTCCCCTTCCCTCCACTCCCCCTCAGGTGGTCGGATCGGGGAAGCGACTATTTCTAATTTAATCTGGTCCGGTCCCTGATATGCCTGCCAAGTTTCATCGTCCTTGCTTATCTGGAAGTACCCGAACTAGCAAAACCCGGACAGACAGACCGACCGACGGACGGACAGAAATTGCGATCGCTATATGGCACTTGGCCGAATGGCAAGTGCCATAAAAACGTACAAACGCCAGCACACACGATTCTTGGTATTATAAAACAGTTATAAAACCATTCAGTAATAAAAGCAGTGATAATTCATCAACAGTTTAGCACTTTCGGTGGCAATTCAGAGCAGAAAAATAAATGATAACACCATCCATATCAATCCAATTCGACAAAATTTTCTTTCTCAACCATTTACGCCGGCCGTTTGGCCTCTCGTTTTCCCTGGCCCCCCAGCACCAGCCTAAGGGTAAAGACGGCGCTGATCATTCCACGCTTTCCCGGGGGGGGGGGGTGAAATGTATCTGACCTCGAAAGGAGGCATCGCTTTTCATGTCAGGCTCGTTCTGGGCTCAGTTCAAAATGTTTTTGCATTATCTTTCTTTGAGAGCTCGAAAACTTCACTGTTTGCCTAAAGCATTGTTAAAATAGGTGTAGTGAGCTGAATAGCGCTATACGCGATGTGTACGTCTTAATTCACACCCTTGTTTAAATAGGAAGTGAAAACCTTCTTATCAATGCAGCGTTCGGTGTTGCTATGCGGATACAATTTTTTGAGCTTCTAAAGATCAGAAAAAGTGTTCTAAGTACTACTTGAAGTACACGAGTACAATTTGATGCCCATTATACTGTAAAAAGCTACTAAATTAACAGATGGACAGCATTGGTCCTCAAGTTAACAATAAGCAGTCGTAATAGAACAAAACATGGTGTTTTGAAGAAAAGTTGTTTCTTGAACTTCCAACAAAGAGCTTTAGTGCTGCCTGCGGCAACCCTGACGACGCTGCTCCTTTCCTTGGCCCGCTGGCGGAACCATCCAAGCGATCTGATTGGCTCTGCATAAGCGAAGATAGAACCCCGGGTCTATTTTCCTTATTCGCCTTATCACAGCGCACCCCGAGAAAAAGAAGAATATGTAATAGGCCTACACCCTATACGCCGTAATATACCTTATTACACCTGTTTGGACAATGCTTAATTCTCATTTCTGCTCGCCCATCCCCGTTTAGTTGTCGGTTTCAAAACCCCGCAATAGCATTATTTACCAGATGGAAAGAATGGCGAAGTTTCTTCGCTGCTCATCATCATAAAGTCTGTAGTGGGGCGACTACGTCAACCAGGAACAGTCAGACCGCACTATATCGCATAGTGCTAGAAAGTACTTGCTTGGTCTTGTAAAATCCAGGTTTCACCTTCCAGGTTTTTCTTCCGGATTCCAGTTGTCCTTTTTGTCGTGGTGTAGATGAAGCTAGACCAAAAACATCTCTAAGTCTGAGGCGTTGAATCTCACATTCCGGAATCTGGAATAGAGTCAACGCGTTTAGTAGATAAAATAAATATGTAATCATAATAGTAATATTATTTCAGCTATGGGCAATATATCATAACAACACACAAACAAAACAGCAAACACCGAACGCGCTAGAGACATACAGAGGCGTTACTTGCCGAAAGGGGGCAAGGTCCTGGGTGCCTGGTCATTTTTTCGAACAGTTTAAAAAAAAAATCGACGGTTTTCAAGAAAAATTGAATATTTCTAAGAAAAATCGACGGTTTTTGGCGCTTCGCCGCAATTCTTTTTTTCTTCCGACTGGCCGACAACATTAGACGGCGTCATCATCCTCCCCCCGTACGTGACGCCTCTGGGGACATAGGTCCCTGAGGAAGTTCCTCACCGAAAGGAAGCTGAAGAAAGAGATCAGTTGCATTCCTGATCAGCAAATTGTCCCAGAAAAAAATCGCTGGTGCTGAAGCTTTGGACCGCCTCACGACCTCCTTGATTTTGCAGCATCTGCAAGAGAAAAGTTCATGGCTCACGCTGCAGATGCGCGGGAAACGGATGGGGTAGGAGAAAAGGGATAAGAGGTAATTGTGCTTGCGACGCAAGGGAGGAGCGAAAGGGATATCTAGGGAACTTTGGATATTAATGACCTTGGGCGTTATCATTTCCACGTTATCGAGAAGAGTTGTCTCGACTGTACGAAGGACCCAGGTTTGTGGTAATCTGGAATGTGAAGCTTGTATTTAATACAGTCGATAGCTTCAAGAATGTGTTTACTGGGAACAGCTTGAAGTTGAGTGCTCTGGGCTGTATAAAATTGTCAGTTTGCAAAAAAGACAGTCTTGTGCAGAGAGAATGCTCGAGGCCAGGTGTATTCTGCTGAAATCAGCTAATACCTACCATCCAGGGAGATACCCATTGTTCGCTTCAAAGCGGCCTGTCACACTATTGATTGTCCCTAGGACGGTTTATAAGTGTAAACGCGTCCGGTGCCTCGCTGACCGCTCGGCTCTATACATATAGCAGCCAATCAAAAATAGCCCAACAGGCCGCTTTGATGCCCGGTCTCCACTACGGACACACCTGTTCGTTATTCAGTTTTTATACGTTTTTAAGACCGGTTTTTAGCGGGGTTTTAGGTCTCTCTCAACCCGTTAATAAAATCTGGGATGGAATAATCCAAGTCGGTCTTAAAAACGTCTTAAACACCGAATTACGAACAGGAGTGTCCGTAGTGGGGCCCGGGCATGAAGGGAACAAAGGGTATATCCGTGGATGGTAAGAATAAGGTGCCGAAATACGTAAAGGGGAATCCTACTTTTATTGCAGCGTTTTCAGCAGTCCTGGCGCTACCATTTGTTCTTTCCGTTGGGATCCTCACTGAAGTGGAGCAGCAACTTACACTAGGCAGCCTAGCGCCGAAGAAGACGGGTGCCAGACGAGTCGGTCGACGTCTTCCGGGAATCTCACCGGATATGTTCTATGATGATAATGAACTGACGCCCTACAATGGCTACTCCCAGTACTTCCTGAAAGCTGCAAAGGCTGTCCCTCGACTCGGCAGAAGATGGGATGTCTCGCCACGTGATGAGGTAAGAGATAGTGATCGTCCTCTTTTGAAATCTTGCCCACCTCTTCCGTTATTACCCTTGGTTCACACTATATGCGACACGATTTTTTCTTTGATGTTCCGAGGTGCGACAGAATCGCATGGACCTTCCCACCCCACCACCACGCAGACACAAAAGGAAAAGAAATTTGTCGTCGAGGTTATTCTGCACAAGGACAAAGGAGCCCTTTGGGAAATGACCTCTGAAGATGCGGGAGATTACCCTTCTGAATACCACGGTGGTAAATTGTAAGCCATTGCCGAAAAATAAAATAAAAATATCAGATTCATTGCAAGACATATCCTAAGTCATTTTCCTACAGGCGTAACTTCTTCGATGACGCATCTTTAGCCCTGACAATGCAGGATTTTGCTCAAATTAAAATCCTCCGTGTCTGGATTTTTAGTTTATCGTGAAAGCAGCGCCCACTCTGAACGTTATTACCAGTGCCCCGGGTGGAGAAATACAAAATTCCTCAGATGTGTCAAAATATTTCAGTGTATTCCAATGTGAGATTTAAAAATAAGCTGCCTTTCTAGTTAAAATTTAACGAGCCTATTTGTTGTTGTTTGTAACACATAATAAAAGTCAGAACACAACCGTATTCTAGAGTTTCTGCAGAGATGGCCACTGAGGAGAATTTCCGATAAAACCTCGAAAAATTCCGGTAAAACTTCGAAAAATTCCGGTAAAATTCTGAGGCCGCACCCTCCTATCAGGAAGCTGTTGTGACGCCCCTGATACCACCCACTATCAACCACTATTAGGACATTTTCAGTCAAAACCTACAAGTTCAAAACAGGTTCATAAAAGTTCATTGAGAAGATATTTTGCATTCAGCCATCCTAGGATTTCTATCAGAACAAGGTAGAGCAACTTTTAGTCTTGAAAATTAACCAATCTTTGTTTTTTTTTTTCCTAAAAAAATCGCATGTGCTATGTCGGATCAGTTGAAATTTTTCAACGCATCCGACACTGCGGCAAAACGCAGAGTTCTGCGTCGCTTGTCGTACGTTTCGTGGCTTATGTCGCATGACGCAGAATTTTGCGCGAAATCGCAGCAGTGTGACGATTAAACTACAAAAGTAGTAAAAGTATTACTACGTACCCAGCGACTACGTGCAAATAGCAATCAAGATTATCTCGAAGAGAGTAGCTTACCACTGAATAATTCATGCACAGGCGTAATCGTATAAAGGGTTGAGGATTTTTGTGTAATTTAGTGGTGTTCGACTTCGACCTTTTCATAAAGAACAAGACCAAAGGTTTCGATGGGATTCCGAAAATTTCATATTTGATCCAGACAATTGCGTCTTGTAGATAGGCCTATCCGAGAAACTTAATTCTTTTACTTTTACCTATTAAAATTTAAAAATTTAGAAACAGACTAATGCCTATGGCTAGTCATCTGAGAAAACCAAGTTTAGGTATGGATTCAGCATGTGTGTTTACCCCTATACGTCATATCTACTTTGACGAAATTGATCGAAACTTTCTGCCTTACTTTTGCCAACTATCCAGTTTCGGCCGATTCCGGAACTACTTATCCGGCACAATACTAAAGCTCAAAACAGATTCAGCGTATCTCCTAACCCGTATATCGAACCTCTAATCCACTTCAGATAAACTGTAACTTTTAACAAATTTTCAGTTTTGGCCGGATTCCGGGCTAACTATTTGTCCAGCGAGAAAATAATTTTCATATATGGATTCAGCATGCCTTCTTGCCACTACATTGAACCTCTAATCAACTTCAGATAAAAACTTTACTTATAACTAATTTTCCGGTTTCATCCGGATTCCGGGCGAACTGTATGTCCGGGTAGAAAATGATTGTCATATACGGATTCACCATGTCTTCTTCCTTACTAGTTCTTACCTTTAAATCGAACATCTAGTAAACTTCAGAAAAAACTTTTACTTTTAACAAACTTTCCGGTTTTGTATATTCATATAATATACAAAAACGGATTCGTCAGCTGTATTGCTTATGAAGCGATATGTCGGCCCTTCTTGGCAAGGGTCCTCTTCAGGCTGTCAGTCTTCTTGGCAGTCCTCTGTGCGAACGCTGGGGAGAGAGCAATTAGAAAAATTCTGCAGGATTGTGGTATGGAAGAATATTGGAATGGGGGGCTAGGGATAGATATAGAGATTTGAGAAATAGGTAAAATGGTGAGGACGAGGTTAAAAGACCAAGAGATCCAAGCTTGGCAATTTCAGAAGGGCATTCCCGTGTCCTTGAGGTTTTTTGAGGCGGCCAAAGAGACTTGGGGGGAAGGAATTATGTTTAAAGCAGGTTTAAGTAAGGAGGAAAGGAAATAAAATATATTATAGAGATAAGGGCTGATAGTTTACCACTTGGGGCAAGGAAAAAGTATATTGGTAAAGTAAAAGAGAGATTTGGTCCTTACTTCTGTCCTATGTGCGGTCAGGAGGATGAAAGCGTAGTTCATTTGATGTGTGAATGTGTGGAATTGAATGAATGGAGAAAGGAGGTATTTGGTGAGAGACTATTTAATGAAGAATGGATGGTAAGGATGATGAAGGATGAGTGTTTTGTCACTGTGAAAAAATTTGGACGTTATTTGAGGCTTGCGATGGAGCATAGAACAAGATTCCTAGATTAGGAGGAGTGTGTTAGTTGTAGAAGTAAGTTCATTTATTTATAAAAATTTTGTTGCCATGGCCCACGGGCTTTTTTTGGTAATATATTCTGTTCTATTCTATTCCATAATATACAAAAACGGATTCGTCAGCTGTGTTGCTTATGAAGCGATATGTCGGCCCTTCTTGGCAAGGGTCCTCTTCAGGCTGTCAGTCTTCTTGGCAGTCTTCTGTGCCAACGCTGGGGAAGGAACAAACCTGCAATTGACTATCTTGTAGCCGTAAACAAATATGTTGCTCGCCCCTTAATATGAACCCCCTCCCCCAACCTTAAATGTACAGCTACAAAGCCCATCTGCGAACTCGACCTGTCCCTTGACCCAAAGAATCCTTACACCAAGTATCATCAAGTTTCACCCAAGTTTCAGACAGACGGACAGACGGACAACCTTTGCGATGTCATAGATATCCCTCCACTTACGTTTTGGGATCCCAAAAAATGTTAAACTAGCTTCATCTTTCAGTTTTGAGTCAACTGCTCGGTCTTTCTTTCAGTACATGCCGAATGCGGAAGGTGAAAACCGGTAAATTGGTAGGAAAAGTACGAGTTGGAGTTTCAGGGCACGTCATTGAGGCTTCCCCTTCCAGATTTTTCTTCTGCGGTCGAGATATCAGTTTGTAGATATCGTCAGGAAGTCCGGGGCGTTAGACTCCCAGGTTCCACATTTTCGAAGGGTGCAAGGGCATCTGATATCTGAAAATCTGCAAGGTGAACACAGGCTTTTAAAGTTTAACTGAAAAGCCAGCTTATTTCTATATCTTGTATTACAATAGGCCTACACTGAATTATTTTGATTCTGCTAAGGGAATTTTTTTTTCACCTTGGGCTCTAGCAGTAACGTTCAGAATATGCGCTGATGGCCCGACAAGACAAAGGTCATCCCGAGGCGGAGAATTTGAATTCCACCAAAAGCGTGCATTTCAATTGCCAATGAAGCGAAGCTCAGGAAACGCTGAATTCCAGATTGTAAGGTCACTTTTGAAGAAAGCCCGCTATTGCGTGTGAATCTAAAAAGATTCATTTTTGAGCAATCGTTGACCGTTTAGTTTCTAAATATTTCAAGATAGAGGTATAAGTACATAGAGGCAGCACAAATCCGGAAGAAAAGTTCATTCGATCAGAATCGATTATTTGAATAGCGGAGCAGCGAAGTAGCGCAGTGTCATTGGGTCTTCAAGCATATAGAGAGATTTCATCCTACCCGAAGAAAACGGATATTTCTACACCGTCATCGTCGGGATCATAACAAAGAAAATTAACATTACGATGTATAGGACTTTCGACTTTGAAACTAAATTACCGGCCTTTGGTAACCATTCTGAACCAGTGAATTGCTGTATTCGTTAACTGGCTTCTTCTTGTTGAAATAGTCAAACATTTGCAAAAAGGTTTTCTTTTTTATGAAACTTTTATGAAACTTGAAAAAACGCGTCATAACTGACCAATAGGACGAGACTCCGTCTTTGTTTACAAACTTTGACATCTTCAAACTCTCATCAAAAAGAACATTTGTTTACAAAAGTTATATTATTCGAACAACAAGGAGCTACAATGAGATCGATATTAGGTCACGCGAATTCCCCGAAATGGGCCCGCAGAAAGGCAGTGTGTTTACTGACGAAGTATATCAAGAGTACAAACCTGCAACATGTGTTGTGAATTGTATATATAGCCTAGGATAAGTGTTAAATAATTTATTTTGATAGATAAATCGAAAAGTGAGCATCACCCAGGAAGGAATAAAGAAAGGAAAGGCGAGTGGAAATTGGATTGAGCCATTATACTCCGTACGACGTCTTTGTCCAACCCCCAAAAATCTTAGAAAGTTTGACAAGGCCAGACGGCCGCAGTTTCAAGATTATTATTGTGACGAGGCGAGAAAGCCGCACTTTGACAAAAGAAGTGAACTAAGTTTTAGAGGATACGCACGTATACGGGCGATTGATTCGCCCAAACGTCAACCTTCAAACAACAAACAACAACAACAACAAGGAGCCAGATTAACGATCCAGCAGTTTTCAGGCTCACAGTGGCTAGCAAAGGCTGGTGATTTATTCTCAAAGTCGAAAGTCCTATGCTTCCTAATGTTAATTTTTTTTTGTTACGATCCAGTCCGTTTTCGTCGGGTATGGTGCAATCTCTCTATTTAAATGAATAGATGATGAGTAACTAGACAGTCGTATCTCAGCTCTGTTCATTGAAACTTTAAGCCACTGCCGAACTGAATGGACGCGTTGATTTTGCGGAGATCCGACTGGTAGGTGGGGCGAAAGTGTTCTTTGGTGAGGAGGTCCGGTAAGGACTAAATTTAGAAAACAATCATTTAGTCCGAGACCTTTTCCGTGTTAACGAAACTGTAATTTCAGCTGATTCGTGAGTTGTCCGATATTGCAAATGAAGATTCGTCGGAATCTGAATCAGTGGAAGACGACCTGAGTTCCTTGATGAAAGGTAATGATGAGTGAAGATTTTTCTTCGTCCGTGGCCGAATGGTTAGCGCGTCGAACTCACAAGGGAAGGGTCCCTTGTTCGAGTCTCGGTAGTGCCTACTGTTTGGTTTCGAGCGGGGGTTCGTGGCGTAACTCTGTAAGACAAGCCAAAGTTCACCCAGCTTCAAATGGGTACCTGGAGAAATCCGGGGAAGGTGACAGGAAGGGTGTGCGAAAGCACAGCATGGCTGGCCCCCAACCCCCCATTGCACTTCCTGGCTGAGGGCCGAGAATCGGAGATCAGCACCGCCGGCTTGGCCTGTAAAGGCTGATAGCTGACACCCTATTTATTTCAAAAGATAGCTAGCAGCGCTAAAAAAAAAAAAAAAATTAGAAAAACAAATGAAGTAGCCTACTCCAATACTTGGGCATTGGTGTTTGCGCGGTAAAAAGAGAGAGAAAGGCATACACGGAAAAATAACAATTAGACGTTCGGGAATTTATCTCCCGCTCGTGGTACATAATAATAGGCCATGAGCATTTACACAATTTACAGTTAATATTAATATTAGTTAGTGCCCTGCCCTAGCCTTTTTGTGCTTTCCTGGCAGGAATGTTTGTATTAGTTGTGTATTTTTCTTTAAATATAATTAAATGAACCGAAAAAAGGTTTATAAACACACACTACAACCAAACAGTTTTACACTTATTTAAAGAACCCGTCTTACCTGTAATCCTAATGCATCCCACTTCATTAATCACTCCATTAATTCTTGAACTTGGAGACCCGATTGTACATTGTAACCCCCCTAACTATGCCAGTGTCTTTATGGCACTTGCAGCTTCGATCAAGTGCCGTATACCGATCGATTTTCGGTCTGTCGTTTGGTCGTTCGGTCGGTCGGTACTCTGTTCTCGAGTTTGGGTACCTCCAGAAGTGCTAGGATGATGAAACTTGGCAAGCATATCCCGACCAAACTAACTTGGAAATAGTCACTTCCCGGATCCGACCACCGTGGGGGAGTAAATAATAAAAAAGGTCTATCTTGCAGATCCAGAAGATGAACTCATCTCTAAGTACTTTAAAGCATGGCTCAAACGACGACGAGAGCATCAACTGGAAGACGAGTTAGATATGTAGAAGACCAAGTTTACTTTTAGTGCTTACGGAAGATCCAGTTCGTGATATTTATTTTGTGCATTTTACGATGTTCATCATTCCATTCTAGTCATACTTTTTTTTTTTAATAAAACCAGGACGTTCGATAGACTTTGTCGGCACAATTGCTGTTACAGGACAGTCGACCATAAGAACTATCGAACAGAACGTCTTTCGGAGTATTTACACCGAACACCGGAGTGTTTACACAAATATTTACACCGAAAAGAAAAGTATAGACGTGTCCAACTGATAAGAAAGAAAAAAGAAGGATTTGAGCATTAGAAGACCGTAAAGTAGAAACGACTAAATTTTGGATGTATGCCTACGGATCGACTAAAAACGGGAATGGAACGGAACGACACGGTGCAGGAGGAACGCGAACTAAAAACGGGAGCAACGTATTAAAATCTGGAACGCCGGAACAGGAGGAACACTGCTAAAAGGGGGAACAATGCACCATCCTTCCTTCTTTTAGTAGTTTGTTTGGGAACGAGTTTGAGATCATTCCGGTGCACGATCCCTGTTCTATTAGTCGTGTTTCTTTGCGCAGGGCCCTTGTTACTAAAGTCGGGAATGACCGTCCCCTGTTCTTTAGCACTCGGTTCCACTTTCTTCAGAAGCAACTGCTAAAAACGATTTTATTACTTGTTCCCCCTGCATTAAGGAACAGAGCAAACACGACTGCTAAAACAAGGATCATGCATCGGAATGATCAGAAACTCGTTCCCAAACAAACTAGTAAAATAAGGAAGGATGGTACAGTGTTCCCCCTTTTAGTAGTATTCCTCTTGGTGCTGCGTTCCAGATTTTAGTACGTTGTTCCCGTTTTTAGCACGCGTTCCCGTTTTTAGTACGCGTTCCTCCTCACCGTGCCGTTCCGTTCCATTCCCGCGTTTAGTCGATCCCGTATGCCTAGCGTCCTTAAATTCCCGTGTATAGTTCACATTGAGTTACATTTCGGGATTTGTCGATGTGACTCAAGGCTTTTGGCAAGTTCGCCTTTTTCCAGTTCAGCCCTTAAATTGGACTAGTCTCTGACAGTCCCCCATTGTCTAATTATCAAAACCTATGACAGATGATATAGTAAAAATTTTTGCAAGTTGATGAGTAGAAAATCTGCAATGTGCTTCCGAACAACGGAAGTTCCACACTGTTCTTTGAGCAGAAAGTGAAAGCCATCGTTTTCTGCTCGTTACCTTACGGATCCTCATTTTACCGTCTCTCTGTCACAAGTTTTGATAATGAAACAATGGAGGACTTTCCAAAACTAGCCCGCTTTCAGCGCTGAACTGGAGTGGTCGACAGGTCCTCTGACGAGTTAGATGGTTTGCCAGATTCGTAGTGAACTTTCGTGAACTCTCCGTCTGTCTGCAGAAGATCAGTGCTGAAACAACCATTACGCTACGCTTAGTTTTTCGTCCATCCCATCTGACGGAATGACCAGCAAATATTTGTCATTATCAAATATGTGAGTAATATTGGCTAGGTCCACTTAACGTAGCTTTAACTCTAGAAAATAGAACAGCAAATTCAGAAATGAAATAGGCAAATGCTGTCTACGCTGTTTTTTACACATTGCAAGTTTACATTCATCACTTCGGCCCCTGGACAGCTACTTAATTTGCATTGGCAGAAGTTTGGCAATGGATAGTTTCATCCAGAGCAAAATAACACTAGGGAGTAGCGGCAAGACCTATGGTTTCCGTTTTCGCAAACAGGCCATACTCATAGCACCGCCCACTATGCTTGCGGCATTTAAAGCAAGACAAACTTGTGGTTTTAGAAATTTTCAGTAAAGCTAAGATGCGGTCTGCACACATTGAGGAAACAGGGGAGGTTGTATCTTTTTTTTTTTGCTGTGTTCAGGATAGGAAGTTATTGGAGCCAGCGCTGGTGCACGACTGATTGAGTTTCGGTAGGGACGTCCTCTTTGGCGTCCTCTATCGCTAGTGGTGCTAATGTGGCTGCTATTCGAGTGTGTTTCACTTTGTTTGAGTCTTGGCTCTACTCCATAGTGTGATTTTACTCTGGTTTCATCCTTTCTGATTGATAAAGAGGATGTCTAAGCACTCCGTTTGCTATCAGTTTCGCAGTTAGTGTATTAGTAAGTCTACACTAGACAAATGAATTAAAAAAACAAAAACGATAGCCTGTAAGAAGAGGGAACAATATTCCCAGCAGGCAAAAAAATAGGCTAACCCAGGGAAGCAAAAATACACAAATTCAACCTCAAACTCACCTTCGTGGCATCGAAAAAATAGACCAGTACACGACCAGAATTGAAGCCACGCCAAAAAAGTTCTTACAAACAAAACATCACTAGCCTTCACCTGCTATCACAAAAAAAAAATACTATTAATTTGTACTTCTTTAACTTCTTCTATCTCACGTTTTGGGATCCCAAAAAGTTATGTGACGGGATAGCCTACCTATAATTTCGTAAAGTTTTTTCGTCCGTTGGTCTGTAAGTGAGCTGCTAGACTCTCTATAAGACTGCTTGCGGGATGTAGTGAAAACGGGAAATCTGCAAGACCCATTAGTCCGGATGAAAAAGTCCAATAAACATTACCCTTTGGGATCCCATCAAAACCTCTGGTCTTGTTTTCCTAGTAGACATCTAAAACTGTGACCCCAGGAGAATTTTTTAATGATGTTTTTTTTCTACAAAAACACCTCTGGAAAACTCTTTTCCTCTTATTCAGGTGTCCTCAGTGTCCTCTTATTTCAGTATGTATTGTTTCTGATTTATGTCTGACGTTACTGCCTTCTATTCGGCTTGTCCGTAATTGGTGATAAAATAAACTGAACTGAATTGAACTGAAACTGATATTTGTAGGAACATCGGTTCAAGACCCGGACAATTTTTTCACGTTTTCTTTAAAGGCTAAAGTGCCATCAAATCCGTTATAACCTAACAGTCCCAAGTCAATTACGGGAAAAGTGCATGCCTATTTCTAAACACCGAAATAAATTGCGTAGGAACATCCACACACTTAACTGAATTGTATGATCAATCTAACTGGGTATCCCTTCGGGAGCTCACTTCACGAAGCATTGCGTCCCAAGAGAAGCTTTCTAAAGTGACGACAACCTCAAGAATATCATGTTTATTGCTTTGCCATGTCTTCCTTTCCGGGTTTTCCCTTGTGGTAGTTTTGCCAAAAAGAAATAATTAGTACGGTAATTAAATTAGGTCCTCCTGTTTCCCAGAATGAGCAAGAATTACGTAGTGCAAGTACACGTTACCTTGGAGTTATTATTGATGAATGTTTAAGTTTCAAAAATCATATTGCATGTGTTAGTAGTAAATTAGCGGTAAATTTCTAGTAGTAAATTTCTAATGTCGGAATCATTAGAAAACTTAAACATATTTTTCCTCAGAATATATTAAGAATGTTATATTTTTCAATGGTACACCCGTATCTGTTATATTGTTGTCTGGCATGGACGAAAACTTTTGTAAGCCACCTTACTCCTCTACGTGTTATACAAAATATGGCAATAAGAGTCTTGTCTGGTGACAGACGCAATACTTCCGTTAGACCCCGTTATCAGGAGCTTCGCATTTTACCTTTTGCGGGAATTTGCAAGTTTTATGACGCTTTATTTATGTACAAACATTACAATGAAGTTTTACCCCAGTGTTTTTCTCAGTATTTTTCCCGTGCGTCATCTTTTCATGAACATGGAACTCGTAGCTCACAGTTGATCCGTAGGCCGGTTGTGGTAACTAGTAGATCGAGATTTAGCATTAGACATGTTGGGCCTTTAGTATGGGAAGGTTTATCAACTGAGCTAAGGTCATGTAGTGTTTTATTGGAATTCCGTAGAATGTTAAAGGTTCATTGTTTTGCTGTTTATGAATTTGATGCGTTATTCTCAGCCGTTTAAGTTGTTTTTTTGTTTGTTTTTTTGTTTTAGATAGTTATTAGTGATTCTGGTTGAAAAGGTTTTTTTTCTGGTTCGGCGTCCCAGACCGGGTAAGTCAAGCTCCTTTCTTTCTTTCTTTCCCTTTTCTTTATTTTTGTCGAAGATTTTGTTGTTGTTAATGTTTTGTTTTGAGGGTAATTAGTCCCTTACAGGTTCACCTCTGGGCATTGAAGATTCTAGTTTTTTTTTAATAAACCCTTCATTCATTCATTCATTCATCCAGAAGCTGGAGCGCAACAACTAATGGCGTCTTTCCGCGAACCCACTAAGACTGTGTGGCTCGTTTGTGGCTTGAAAAGAGTGTTTCCACTGTTGTTTCTGCTGCCCAAAAGTGTGTTTTCGCGACTATGAAGGCTTTTGTGACTCAGATTTGACAAAACAACTGTCGAGGTGATTAATACTCTATATGACTAAGTCCAAAACACGCCAGTGATCCTCAGGAAGAAGGAGTAAACGTCTCCGTGACGATCGACTCAAACTCAACAACTCACATCCTTTCTCAACCAATCATGGCGATCTTTGGGAGCAGCTGTGATACCACTTCTGCCTTTCTTCTGCTAGGTACCCGGAGAGGCCGGAGATTTTGCATCGGCAAGGAGAGATACAAGTGTATTTGTATGCTCGTATTTGGCGGGAAATTCAAATTTAACCAGAAATCAAAGTCCAATTTTTTAAACTGATTTCTTTATCAATCAGATAGATATAACATTGATGACCTTTCTAGTACTGTATGAAGGTAAGCCTGAAGTTCTGGGCGAACTGTTAGAAAATGTGGGCATAGTAAAGTGATACTTGATGAGTGCGATATCGGTAATAAAGTCGTGGGAATCAAATCAACCAATCAACAGTGGGTTGTGAAGCTATCTGATCGCGAGGCTGCGATGAAAGTTACGAGCCATTTTCAGTCAAGGGACTCGCAAGCGAAAGTCAAAGTACCAGTTTTACTCGGGGCTTCAAAAGGGATTCCCAAGTGTGTGCCGCTAGAAACTATTCGAGACGCAGTTCCTGGGTGCTCGAAAGCCACCAGGATAAACGACTCATCGACAGTGAAACTCTACTTCGAGAGTGACTGCAGTCTAGAGCTGGCAATCAAAAATGGCCTAAAGATAGAATATGACATTTATAGAGTGTCACGGTTTATTTTTTCTCCCAAGAGGTGCTACAAGTAGCTACAACTGCCAAAAATTCAATCACGTCGCTGCCGAGTGCCCTAACCCCCCAAAATGTTCGCGTTGTAGCGACGATCACACATCATCCCGAGAAAATCCCTGCAGTCGAGAGACAAAATGTGCAAATTGCGGCAGCAGCCAACACCCTGCCTACAGTCTGTCGTGCCCGGCGATTCATTTGGTGAAAAATCCCACATCGACTCAGCCCACGCACACGGGGCGTGGACCAAAGACTGAAAGAACTCGACCAGTGCAGCTTTCGCGTCTCTGTTGAAGCTTTGGACATTTTTTTTTTTTTTTGGGGGGGAAATGGTACGCAGATATTCTTGTGTCCATTATTTTGTGTTTTTCTTTTTTCTTTCTTTACCTTTTTTTATACTCCGCTTGTCCTCTTGTAGAAAAGTGGGTTAATAAAAATAAAAAAAAAAATTTATAGACGAATTGAAGTGCGGACAAACTGACGGGCTCTCCTACTAAACAAGACCAAAGGTTCCGATGGGATCCCAAAAATTCAATATTTGCTCCAGACAATTAGGTTTTGTCTTCGCCAGATGCAGTCTTCGCCAGACTCCTTGAATATTTTTACTCTTAAAATTTAGAAACAGATTAAGGCCAAACGGCTAATAATCTCAGAAAACCAAGTTCAGATATGGATTCAGCGTGTGTGTTTACTGATTACCCCTATAAGCCGATCGAAATCCGGGGTGAACTACTTGTCCGGCAAGAAAATGGTTTTCGTATTCGTGTTCTGCATGCCTTCTTTCCCCTACATCGAACATCATATCAGCTTCAAATAAAACTATTACTTTTAACAAACTTTCTGGTTTTGGCCGGATTCCGGGCGAACTACTTGTCCGGCGAGAAAGCAGTTTTATATTCGTGTTCAGCATGCCTTCTTACCTCTAATTTGAACATCTAATCAACTTCAAATAAAAATTTTATTTTTAACTAACTTTCCGGTTTTTGCCGGATTCACTACTTGTCCGGCGAGAAAATGGTTTCATATTCGTGTTCAGCATGTCTTCTTACCCCATAATCGACTATCCCATCGGCTGTTTAAAAATATTTTGTTTGTCCCTTAATTTGAACCCCCTCCCCCACCCCTAAATATAGGGCTACGGAGCCCATCTTCGAACTTGACCTGTACTTTCACCCAAAGGATCTCCTACCAAGTTTCATCAAAATACCTCCATCCCTTCGAGAGTTATCGTGCTGACAGACGGACAGACAGACAGACGGACGGACAGACGGACAACTTTACGAAGTCATAGGTATCCCTCAACTTACGTTTTGGAATCCCAAAAATGTGGCACACCCTCACTCATAATAAAGAAACACACCTGATTTGGAATCGAAATCCCCAGCTAGCTTAAACCAAGAACAAATAACGAGACAGAACTGCTGTCTCCTTATCTCGGTCATACAAACATGCAGAGTCGATTAAAATACGGCCTACTCCCGACGCAAATGAGCTAAGGTTACTAGCTTCGCGCCGCATCACGTTTCGTTACCTCTACAAATAGCTATGTCGCTGTTAGTCGGTGAAGAGGAAATCTAGCAGTCAAAGTTGATTGGTTCTATTGACGCGCTCCAGAGCAGGTCAGCGCGCGGAGTACGCCTCCTGCTATCCTCCCTCAGCATTTCTTGTGCGAGAATCAAACGTGAAGATGGAAGAGGAGTAAACGGGCATCAACATCAGCTCAAAGCTAGAGTTAAGTCCGCTCAATTTTGTCGGGGTTTTCGTAGTCGCTGCATGCGACTAAAGAGATAAGGTCTGCTTAAACTCAGCGGAGGCCGACGTAAATGCAGCTGAACAGTGTCAAAGGAGACCTTGATGCCAACCTGAGGTTACCGCGTCAACCAAGGAGGTTGGATCCCAACTTTCTTCAACTCTCCATGCAGGATCACACAGAGCGCCATGGAACGAGGCGGCGGCTTCTATCGTCAAACAGAGCTGCACAGTTTGCAAGTCAAGTCAATCTGCATGTGGGATCTTTCTTGCTATTAATACAGTAACACCCGGATGAGCCCTACTGGTTTGCGCGCTGCCCACTTGAGCGCTGTCGTTTGCGTATCAGCAGCTTCCGTGCATTTGGGCGCCAGAGGAGACAAGAGTTCTATTAGCTTATTTATTCTTGGTATCATCAAGAACAAATAATCAGATAGAACCTTCGCCTCCCAATCTCTGTACTATGACCATGCGGAGTGGAATATTTGCCCGTACCTTGTTCGCTTCGAACGAGCGGAGGTTAGTGGCTTCGCACCACATCACGTTTCGTTACCTCTACAATTGGCTATATCGCTGTGAAGCCGCCTTGAGTAAAAGTTCTCTGGACGCGCTCAAGAGCGGGTCAGCGCGCGGAGTATACGCCTCCTGCATTTTTTGTTCTACGATGAGCAACGGCGAAAGGTGGGTATCAACATCGGCTCGAAGCTAGAGTAAATACCTCTAGGTCCACTCAGTTTTGTCGCGGTATCCATAGTCGCTGCATGGTCTTAAAGACAGGGTTCTATCTGATTATTTGTCCTTGGTATCATGTACAGAGAAAGCTGTAGTAGGCAGGGGCGTCACTAGCCTTTTACCTTTGGGGGGGAGGACGTCCAGTTTGTGCCGACGGACTCAAAATTGTGCCGTCGAAAAACGCCTTGTCCTTTTCATGTAAATTCGTAAATTTAAATTCATATGTTCGGGTTTTCATTGCGGTTTTCGCTAAAAACTGAATGAAAACGTCCCCGTGACAAAACGTCCTCATGACAAAACGTCCCCATGGCAAAACGTCCCCGTGGCGAAACCTCCCCAAGCATAGATTTTAAAGTTCGCTTCGATCTTCAGGTGCTGATCGAGATAAAACAACTTCCGAGTGTGCACTTCATGTGGGAACGTATTCCTTATAAGCAGGAAAGATCGGACATGAGGCCGGTTGCTTCATAAATGTATTGTTTAATATGCCTTGCAATGGACTCGTCAGTTCTAGCGGTTCTAGGTCGTTTGAAGCAACGTTCATCCATTCATTCATTCATTCATGCACAATCTGAGGAGCACCAATATGCTCCTCAGAGAAGGAGGAAGTCCGCTCGGCTGTCCTCCGACAAAACCTAGTATCTACAAAAAACTTGATTTTTAGTTAGGAGTGAATCCCACCTAATTAGACCACGAGGAATTCAAGGGTGAAATCAGATTTTTTCTGCGAGGCTTTGTTTCTTAGATCTCACCTAGTATCTACACAAGGTCTCAACTTTATTTTCGGGCTTTACCCAGTATGTACATACTATAAATTTGAAACCTAGTATCTGACAAACCTCCGCTCCACCAGCGGAGGAATCTCATGTTGATCTCACCGGAAAAACACTGACATATCCTAGTATCTACCTTGACAAAACCTAGTATCTACCTTCTCATGTGTTTAAAAAAAACAAATGCCTTGTAATTAGTATAGTTGAAATCAGGGAATTATTTGCTATTTTTCCATACCTTTAAAGCATTAAAAATTATACGAAAAAAGAAGCAGCTTTAAAAAACAACGTTTTCGCGTTTTTCTCGGAAACTACTCAGGTGCAGATACTAGGTTTTGTCGGAGGACAGCCGCGCTGTGGCTCAAAGGTGTGTTCACACAGAGGAATCGGAAGCGGAACTTCATTTTCGCTGTCGTTTTATAGCAGCTACAAAATCGCAGCACGGTTCACACACGACGATTGGGTTCAGCTACAAGAGGAGGCAAAGAAACAGTTTTTGCACTGTAGTGCTCCGAGGAAAGAATACGCTCTTCATAAAATTACATCCAGATTAGTTATTTTTTGGCCGCTAGATGCGCTGGCATAAAGTAAACAATGACATGTTACTTCGAGGTATACGTTTATCCGGATTTGTTTGGCCATTTCCAAATTGTCTTAGGCCTAGCCATACTTGAAACTTAATAAAATGCCTGTGCCTCTGTTTGTTCTCAATCCAACTCTGTTTTATCAGTCTACATCAAGTTTGTCAGTTTTGGATTCCGACATCATTGCTGACTGCTGAACCACTTTCCGACGGGGCTAATTAGCGGGTCGGCGTGAGCCGAAAGCCTAATCACTCATTCTCCATTCCGATAACTTGTCCCACGTTCTCACGTGTGATTGCTATTGTTCCTCTAGCACATCTGGCGATAATTCGGTATTGGATTTTATGAGTGGCGTTGCAGCTCCGTTATGGCGGATAAAAATGACATAGGAAGAGGGGAAACGAAAGCTGATGAAACAATTAGTTAGGTAGAGAGGCACAGTAAATCTAGGTTAGACTGGTTTGATCCTTTAATAAAATCCTTTGATAATAATTATCACCAAATTAACTATCGAACAAAAGCGAGATCAATGGGTTATATCGAAGAGTAAACTAACACACAAATAAACCAATTAAATAAAGGATAAAGCGAAAACTGACAAACTAGTAATGACCATAGCCGGGAGCAACAATTTGTTTTATTTTCTTCACTATCGGTTAAATGCTGAAGTAGTCAGCCCATCGCGGTTTTAGAAATGTTATATTCCAAGACATTTTTTTTTCTGAACTGATGACGCAATCAGTAATCTCATAGGCCTAGCTATCCCTCAGTGATGAAAAAAAGATCTACAGCCGGGGACGTTTCGACATGGGGACGTTTCGCCACGGGGATGTTTCGCCAGGGGACGTTTTGTCGTGGGGACGTTTCGCCATGGGGACGTTTTGACAGAGGGACGTTTCATCGGGGACGTTCCGAACGGGGACATTTCGCCGACAACCCAGCGACACGGCCGTTCCTCAGTCGCAAATGGTTTCTGCAATAATTTCGTAATTATTAATGCATTTTTAACGCCATAATTGTAATTATAGCTGAACCCCTCGAGCGAGTTTGTGACCCTTCTCTATGTGATTCATGCGAGTCTACGTTGGTGGAGCGTCAGTTGAAGCACCAGGGAATTCTTCTCCATTCAACAGAGTAGTGCGTAATATGAACTGTAAAAAATGTTTCTCTATATTTTAGCTTTGTGTTTTGCCTTTGGCCTTGGTGCCATTTTGGCGGTGTTTACGGTGCGGAATCTCTTTAGTGTTGGTGTTCCGGTCTCAGAGACGCCAATCAAAGATGAAGCCATTGCGACTGAAGCGACTACAGAAATGGCGAACGCAACAAAAACTAAGACGACGGAGGTTGAACTGCCGAAGGTAGGCCTGGGCTGCATGTCTTCTCTATCCTTCCTTTCCGTACTTAAGTTCAACAGGCATACCTACCGGACTTTTGAAACTACAAGTAAAGGCTCTTATCACCGGTTCTTGGCTGTCCTGACCGTGCCAGACATTAGGGTGAAAAAAAAGCCGGACTTGACCCAGTCAAGCACAAATCCTCAATTTTTGGGCATGCTGCCCCAAAGTCAGGGCATGCCCCAAGGTATGGGCATGGTGCCCATACGTTGGGGCACCATGCCCTGGAGCATGGGCATGGGCATGGTACTAGCATGGCACCCCCATGATATTTGGTTGAACTGAGATTGATTACATACCTAAATAGGGCTGTCTTCCTCTCCTAGACCACAAGATACTTGATCTTATGTTCTATCTAACCTCTTTTTCCAGTTTTAAAAATATTAGAGAACTTCCAAGAAATTTAGCCTTTAATGAAGACCACTTTTTCCTATTGGTTTACCTATCCATTTCCAGGGAAAAAGGGGAATAGTACCATGCCCATACCTTGGGGCATGCCCTGACGTTGGGGCACCATGCCCAAAAATTGAGGATTTGTGCATGACTGACTTGACCCTCCACAATTTTCTTCGGGATTCCAGATATCCATTTTCGTGGTGGTGAATCCGGAAAACGTAGCCAAATCAAAAGCGTGCTGGAGCGTTGGACGCCCGGATTTGTTAGGTCTACCACCTGTTCGGCTTTGTCCGTGAGGTTACTTTGAGAATTAATCGAATTGAGCTGGAAACTAGCTGATTAGCGAAAGATATAATTGCCGATCCGTACAGGGGCCGTCCGAAATCGGCTTTCCCGTTATGACCGCGGGCATAACGGGGCTTAGGAAAACATGTTCTCTTTCTGAGAAAAACTCCCAATGTTTTGCTCCCTTTTTGAGTATTGTTTCTATTTTTCTTTCTTTGTCTGTTTCTGTTTGTTTTTTCTCGTTTCCTTTTTCTATAGGAGCGGTCGCTGACCTAGTATTACGTAACCTCAAAAATTGTCCTCAAAAATGTTAAAAGGAAATTTCTGTGCAGTCGAAACTAGGTCCTATTTGTCGAGAAAAGAAATCTGAATGACCTATGATTTAGTTAGGACTGCACAGAAATTTCCTATTAATAATTTGAGGCGTGTTCGAGGTTACGTAATTCGAGGTCGGTGAACCCTCCTGTATTCATTCATTCTAGAAGCGGGCTTACTGCTCGATAGAACAGTAGTCGGTACTCTTATCGGTCGACTCTTATGAACGACCCTGAGGCGCCCCGACGATCAGGTTTGAGCGGTCGGCTCCATACGGGTAAGTTAAAGGAGTTGCATCATAAGCATCCTAGCATTTGCAACGTCTAGACCCCCCCCCCACCCAAGACCCAAGATGAAGCCACGACTCCATCCGACCGCTGGGTCATCTAGTGGGGCGGGTTGGAAGCAGGGCTTCCACTTCTAGGGAGATTACCCTGTTTTAGGGGAAAATCACTTCTTTTAGGGACACTTATTTTGAATCTAGGGATTCAGGGAAATCTGGGGTAAATTAAGGGTTTTTAGGGATATTCAGTCTGAAATTACCACGTTCACAGTATGCGATCGAAATCGCTTTATAATTATACAGTCTTCTGACATCTAGACGCACCACCTACCACCACAGAATAGCATTGGTTGCTATGCTCAAGTGCTAGTTAGTATGGTCAACCTATGCTTGAAGCACGGCTCTTTCCCAGAAATGATGAAAACTGCTCGAGTTATTCCCCTACTTAAAGGAGGAAACAAGCAAGATCCGTCTACTTATCGATTTTGTCCGCTTTTAGCAAAGTTATTGAGAAGTGTGTATATAACAGGTTGACTAGTTTTTAAAGAAAACAAATTTTTTCAGCCCATTTCAATTCGGATTTTATTGCGATCGAAAAAATCATGGGGAAAAATTAGGGGTAAATATCACAGGGAAATTCAAATAAAGTAAATATTGATTAAACACGGAAACAAATCAATGGTAAAATTTACTAGGAGAAATCATGGGGAAAATTCATTTGGAAAATCAAGGGAAAAACTCACGGAATTTCGATCGAATATCACGACAAGAAATCAACAGTAAAATTCATAGGGAAATATAAAAGGGAAATTTCACGTTGCAGAGAAATCAATGGTAAAATCACGGGGAAATATTAAGGGTGAAATTCACTAGGAAATATCACAGGTAAAATTCAGTGGGAAATTCATTGGGAAAATTGCGTGAATTTTCCCCTTGATTTTTCCCAATGAATTTTCCCCATATTTCTCCTAGTAAATTTTACCAGTGATTTGTTTCCGTTTTTAATCAGTATTTACTTTATTTGCATTTCCCTGTGATATTTACCCTGATTTTTCTGTATCGCTATATTTTGTTCTATTTGGTATTCCATACAGAACAGGCAATATTAAAGCTAACCCACTTCTTGAATGATACCATGGATAAAGGTCTGCTACCTGCAACAATATTCGTGGACATAAAAAAAAGCCTTCGACACTATTTCTAGTAAAAGATGTTATATGTTATCATTATCTGTAGTAAAACATAACAATTTGATGCTGCGCTGTGCTTTTCATGCAAATTCTTTGGAAATCTAGGACAAAATATCCTTTTTTCTAGGGAGAAAAATAGGGAGATATCAGACCTAAACACGAGGAATTTTAGGGAAAATCGGTATGAAAATAGGGAAAACTTAAAACGAAAAGTGGAAGCACTGGTTGGAAGTGCCCGACATGGGAAGGCTGGGATCATTGTTTGACTATGGATCTATAACAAACGTTCTATTGTAGCAGGCATATGGAAATGTGTAGAAAAATCAAACTAATTATTTGCATCTATTTCGTATCTATTTGCATCTATCACCTAAGTATTTTGTTTTCTGTTTTTTGTTGTTAATTCCCGTAAGTCCAAATAATTAAGGACTAATAAACTAGACCACAATAAACAAACGCCGTAAATTACACTGAATTCGTTATAGTGATTTTTTGAAGATTATGAAATTGAGCTCAATAATATTCAGCTTCCGAGACCAAAAATTGTCAAACTGTCAATCTAGTCAAAATTGTCAATCCTCTTACACGCTTGCTTTCAAGAGTGAATTGTGTTCAAGTAATTTGTGGACCCTGAGGATTTTGAAGAAAACAAAGGTAACACAGTGTGTTCGTAAGAATCCGACCCATCGAAAAATGATGGTGTCTTCCACCTTCTCGGCCCACATAAATCAGATACTTTAAGATTTGTTTCGTTTCACGACGAAAGTGCAGAATATCCGTATGGGAAACCCTGGTCGTTTGGCCGCAGCATTAAAGCCAGCTGCATAGTCAAGCCAACCCTTCGGTATATTTATGATAATGATGACGGCTAATTTCACTGTCCTTCAATATTTTCTACTGTCCCCTTCAAATATATTTTGCTTCCCGGTCACAAATGTCAACCACTCTTGCTTCCCGGTCACAAATGTCAGTCACTTTTGCTTCCCGTTCACAAATGTCAATCACTCTCCCTTTTTCTCCTACTCCTGTCATTCGCATATTTAGTGGGTCTCTCAAATGTCTTCCCATAATAGTTGCGTTTTTGCTGATACCATAGTATCAGATATACGGTCTAAAGTCGTTTTTGCAGTTATCGTGGTATCTGATACCACGGTCAAAAGGCGTTTTTGGGATCCCAAAACGTTAGTGACGGATACCTATGACATCGCAAAAGTTGTCCGTCCGTCCGTCCGTCCGTCCGTCCGTCTGTGCGCACGATAACTCTCGAAGGGATTGAGATATTTTGATGAAACTTGGTGGGAGGATCCTTTGGTTCAAAGTACAAGTCAAGTTCGAAGATGGGCTATGTAGCTCTATATTTGAGGGTGGGGGAGGGGTTTCAAATTAAGGGGCAAACAAAATATTTTGAAACAGCTAATGTGATAGTCGATTATGGGGTAAGAAGACATGCTGAACACGATAGTGAAAACCATTTTCTCGCCGGACAAGTAGTTCGCCCGGAATCCGGCCAAAACCGGAAAGTTTGTTAAAACTAAAAGTTTTATTTGAATTTGATTAGATGTTCGATTAAGGGGTAAGAAGACATGCTGAACACGATGGTGAAAACCATTTTCTTGCCGGACAAGTAGTTCGCCCGGAATCCGGCCAAAACCGGACACAAAATGTGTCGACCAATTTTCGGCTACCCCTTTTCTTCAAAATAGTATATAAGCTCTGCATAATAGTATAGCTCTGCGCAGAACGCGTACTCAATGAACCTAAGAGCTAGTTGTTTTCGAAGGTCGAAGGGGTTGGTATGTGGGGTTGGTAAAAGAGAAGGTGGTTGCGGGCTATATTAACAGTTGGAAAGTTTAGAAGGATTGACAACTTCAGTAGAAGGGTGAACACTGAAACCAAAAATAGACCGATCCCAACTGTGAGACAAGTTGGGGATTTCTAATGGTTTTATGGTCTAATAATAGACTGTTAGACCATAATCATCTTCGGCAATGAGGGGTTAGCAGTTTTGTCTACTAGTGTGTACCTACAATTTGTTTTCTGTGCTTTATACGGTACGAACAATTTGGTACCACGTCTATCACGAGGACATGGACTCGTAAGTAAGAATCGGTTGCTAGAATCTTTGGTGATGAGGGGTTGCCAACTTTTGCTAGTTGGTATACCCTTTATTTTTTGCCAGTGTATTTCATGGTAAGAACGATACGGTACCATGTCTATCACGGGTAGATGGACTTGGAAGTAAGAGTCGGTTGCTAGAAGGCATTCGTGAGGGGCTTGAAACTTTAAACTTTGATCTGTTTCTAAATAAGTTTTGATCTATCAACATCATATATTAGATTTTTGGGATCCCATCGACACCTTTGGTCTTGTTGCAGTTGTCGTGGTATCTGGCCAGTTACCGTGGTAATAGATATTCAGATATCACGGTCCGACCGTGGTATCTGGTCGTAGTATCTGGAAAACGCATATCACTTTCATCAAATTTTGTCAAATTGGTGAGAAAGAAGTTCAGTGCACTTAGTGATGTAACTGGATATCAGTTTTTATTTTGGGATGACTTCGAAAAGTGCAATTTCGACAATAGTCGTTTTTGCAGTGGGCCGTATATCAGATACCACGGTAACTGCAAAAACGACGAATTGCAGATCCAGTTACCGTGGTAACAGATACCATGGTATCCGCAAAAACACAGCTAATGGCACCTTCCAAATTTATACGCTCCGGACTTCCAAATGTTTTTGTCCTGGCTTCACCTTCCAGATCTGTCTCGCGAAAACGGACGTCTGGAATCCTGAAAGGACACCTCGCAATACATAGTAGTTGCGTTTTCGCAGATACCATGGTATATGTTACCAAGGTAACTGGATCTGCAATTAGTCGTTTTCGTAGTTACCCTGGCATCTGATACCACGGTCTAAAGTCGTTTTCGCAGTGACCGTGGTGTCTGAGTATTATATACCATGGTACCTTGCCAGATACCACGGTATCTGCAAAAACGCAACTATGGTTGACCACTTTACAACTAGGCTACATTACACACCTTTCCGGCTGTTTTTACCCTCTTTCGATGTCCGTTGCTTTGGATGACAATCTTGGCGAGACGATGATCGGGCGCGTGATACGTCAACTAAAGAGATTAAACATGCAAGCGTGATAATCAGTGTATTGTCAATAGAGGAATATATTTATAAAAGGAAGAATCTCGGGAACGAGATTGGATGGAAATACTTTTGAAGTACAATGAATTAATGTATAAGTAAGACGTGTCCTTGAAGAAAGATCTGGAAGGAGAAGCCTGACTTTTACCCTCTTCGAGGTTCGTTGCTGTAGTTTCGCCTTTTTTTTCATTTCCTGTTTACGGCTGGTCTGCACTGACCTACAATATTGTGTAATCATGTGCGTTCCGTTTATTATTCTTTAAGTTTTGGATCGGCTTGCAATGCAAGCATCCGGATTTCATTGGACAATGTTTTTTTATTAGTATTCGGAAGAACACATTTTCTCATTGTTCATCTTACATTACCTTCCTTCAATACTAATCCCAATTGTACCCCTTAGGTCATTTTCCCTTTCGGTTTGCTGTCCATCCTGTGCCTGGAATAGTATAGGCTTATTGTAAGTTGTAAATAGGTGCGCATCTCTTTTTTCTTTTTCGTTCGATGAATTAATTAATTCCCTGTGGATCTTTGGATGAATAAAAATTACTTCCTTACTTACTTATTTTTGAATAGCCTACACATTTTGACCGTCCATAACTTGCCAACGTATAGGTTGTGGTCCTATTGGTATTCTTCGTACGTTACCACTTGAACCTAATTTGGTTTATTATTCAGACAAGTTTATTACGTTTGTTACTCATATAGGTCTATTTTGTTTACTATTCTTGCTTAGTACGATTAGGTTACAACACGATTAGTAATCAGTTGTTTTTTTAGGACCTTTTCCCTTCTTTGGTCACGTCCGGGTCCGGTACAAGCGAAGATACTATCACAGGAATGAATCTGCTGGCCCAGTTTCTATTCAGGGACTTGCGATTTTCCCAAGTGTTGCACCAGGCGATAATCCAGAGGATCAATGAAGAAATAGAAGAACAACTGTCCAGCACCCGTGCGGGAAAGCTGGTGCACAAGATTACGGTAATCATATATTTTACCAAATATATTGCCGAAGGATTGTCCAAGCTTGACAAAGTCAAGAATGATTTTGCCCCCTCAAAATAAAACGCCGCCTTGTCGTATGGCGCGCCCGATTCTACGCAGTAACTAGACCAAAGGTTTCGATGGGATCCCAAAAATCTGACATTTGATTCAAACAATTGGGTCATGTCTTCGCCATTCAGTCTTCGTCAGATTCCTAGAAGATTTTTACTGTTAAAATAAATATCAAAAATGGATTCAGCATGTCTCCTTGTCCCGATACCGAATCTCTAATCAATTTCAGAAACAACTTAGAGCTTCAACCAAATTTCCAGTTTCGGCCGAATTCGTGATAAACCATTTGTCCAGCAAGAATGGATTCAGCGGACCTCCTTACCCCCTCAATGAATATCTTATTAGCTTATAAAACATACATGGTTTTACCGTAAAATTCGAAACCCCTTCTCTGCCTCTAAAGATAGGACTAAAGGACCCATCTACGAACTTGACCTGTACTTTGCCAGTGAATCCTCATACTTTTTGCGTCGTAGAATTTCCGAGTAAAACTTGGTGTTTCATTTTATTACGCATAAAATTAGAAAGGAAGAGTGGTAGGAGCTGATAAGACAACGTTGCTGCAAGAATTAATCTTCTGGGAGGAAAAACAGAAATGTGCACATGCTCATTTCTGCCACGTTGTAGCCTGCCTGTTTGGGACATATATCTCAGTTGGAGTTCGCACTCCCTGGTGCGTATGAGGGTAGGGTAATGACATGACCAGCATCTTCTGTTAGTCCATTACAATACTTTGTTTCTATTGTCACATGCATTTTTCAGCGGTTATAGCTCACGTAGTAATTCCGGCTTCAGTTTGGTAAGACGAGTTAAGATTTATTGGCCTGAGAACCAACGGCCATGCAAATACTCATAGAATAACCAAAAATGGTAACAAATATTACACACCATAGGTGTATGGCTATAGTGGGCTAGGACTATCTTGAGGAACCCCGCCGACTGTTTTTATGGCACTTGCATATGCCGATCACTTTTCGGTCGGTCTGTCGGTCCACTGTTCTCGAGTTAGGGTACTTCCAGAAGGGCTAGGACGATGAAACTTGGCAGGCGTATCAGGGACCCGACCAAATAACTTGGAAATAATCACTTTCCCGTTCCGACCACCGTGGGGGGAGTGGAGGGAAGGGGAATCCGGATTCTTGAGGTATGTGTAACTTTGGAACGGGTGATCGGATCTTAATGAAACTTGATATTTGGAAATACCTCGTGTCTCGGATGTCCCATTTCAAGTCTGGACCGGATCAGGTAAATGTGGGGGGGGGGTCGGAGGGGGAACCGGAAATCTTGTGACAACGCTTAGAGTGGAGCGATTGGGATGAAACTTGGTGGGAATAACAAGCACAAGCCCTAGATTCATCAGTGACAGAACCGGACCGGATTCGGGCACTGTGGGGAGGAGTTAGAGGGGGGAGGGGTCGGAACTCCGGTGATCACGAGTTAAGGTACTTTCAGATGTGCTAGGACGATGAAACTAATTGGCTTCGACGTTAGAGACTTGACAAGATTGGCTTAGAAATTGTCACTTTCCAGATCCAACCATCCTTTAAAGTAGCCTACTAATCCTAACCGCAAAGTACAAAAAAAATACTTTTAAGCAAAATATACATTTTCGTGATCCCCATGAGCCCATGGTCATTTTTGCCTCAAGGGTTTTGCTTATAAGTGAATTCGTTAAAGTACAAACAGTGTTTTTGAGTAAAAATACATTTTCGTGCTCCCGATGGGCTCTTCATCATTTTTGCTTCAAGAGTTTTGACTACAGAATAATTTCTAGCGCCCTTCAAGTGCGCATCATAACAGCCAAATGCATTACCAAACGATACATTGTCGTGATTTCCAAGGACCCGTGATCATTCTTATCCAATGGTTTTGCTTATGAATGATCACAACAAACCCACGAATTGACGAATTCCTACTTTCATCCTCTGGCCCATCCTTCCAAGTGCCACACTGTCAGAAGTTTCATAACAGATAGCGCATATCACTTTCAAGAATAACACCTTCTCAATTAGAAATAAAGTGTATGACCAATTAAGTTTACACTTTTTCGTGCTTTTTCGTTCGTGCCTAGATCTCTAACAACACCTTCAATTGGTAAAAATACTAACGGGAACGAAATAAACATAAACAGATAACGTCCCAAAGTGTTATCTGTTGAAACCGGGCATCCCAAAGTGTTATCTGTTGAAACCGGGCATCCTTCTGTTGTCGTTATGTAACTTCTGACAGTGTAGTATTTTTACCGATTGAAGGTGTTGTTGGAGATCTAGGTACGAAATAGTGTAAACTTAACTGGTCATAACACTTTATTTCTAAGTGAAAAGGTGTTATTCTTGAAAGTGTTATGCGCAATCTGTTATGAAACTTCTGACAGTGCATATATGAGCTTCTAGCTCTTGTTTATCGTCCTCATCTCCATTCGCTCCAGACCTTTCAAGTTTCATTTCGCTCAAGCTTTTACGCTCATACACCAAACGGTTTAGGTTCTCTGCTAACAGATATCGGACGTGAGTAAGGACCGGAACTACTTCTTGATGCGTGATACGGAAGAAGGGATCGGCGATCACGTGCCTTTTCCCTTTATGTAAGGTTTCTCTACTTCGTGCTCTAGTGTCTGGCGCTTTCGAGTTTTAGGGAAGAGCTTTTTTTTTTCAATCAAATTTAATTCCGATCCAAAAGCTAGAAGAGGTCAACATGCGAAATGTTACGAAAGACATGAAAACGACAAAGATTTCTATACAAGAGACGACCTGAATTAACAGTTGGAATAAAACTGTGTAATATTGGGGTTTGAGGAATTGGCAGGATGCGGAAACAAGTGCGCAAGGGCTCAGACGTAGAGTTTAAAAGAATGATTTGAATTGACTTAGATTTCTCCCTTCCCGTAACGTTTACTATTCGCAAAAAGCAAGCAACAGTTTTTGTCGGTGGCTAGCAAGGGAATCTAGGCCAAACTGTTCAAGGAGGGCACAGTATGGGACTTTTGGCGCTTTTGAAATTACCAACAATGCACGAAATTGAACTCCGTCAATCGCGTCCGACTGCTCCTACGTCAGGCCGTAATGCCTTCTTGGGGGGGGGGAAGGAAGTATTTTATTATTTGTGAACAACAATTTTATCTCTCGAGAAGGTCCTGGGTCCAGATCTCGCTGAGAACATTTTGTCTTTAAAGGTCATCTGAATGAAGTCTAACACCCTAAATTGCTACTTTTACATACTGCTTACCATTTATCTCTCGAAAACCGGACTAAAATCGGATGAAGTTTCACCGTGCTATAATTTTCAGCCTTTTTTCCGACTTGTCTTGATCGTAACACTCGCCGTAACAGTTGTAACAGTCCATGCGTAACAGTTCATGTTGTAACAGTCCACGCCGTAACAGTCCATGCGTTTATCCATCCATGCGCTGTTTATCCATCCATGCGTTATCAACGTACGTTTATCCATGCGTCAATGACAGTTTAAATATTGGCGCTAAATTTGTCTTGGGAGGTCGTAACGAATCGCCATAGGGAGACTTGGAACTTCAAGAGTGGATAGCGCCGAAATCACGGAGCGAAAAAATTCGTCTTCTCTGTATCGGTACTGTGAAGGACGATCTGAGGGGTTCATGGAAGTATGGTAGGATCGTTCAGGTGTCCTTTAAGTTAAAAAAAAAAAAAAAAAAAAAATCAATGTCAATTCTTAATTTAGCATCCGAGCTGGATCGGTGTCGCATAACCCGTTTCGGAAACCCCTAGGACAATGCTCAGTGAGGAAATTCAACGCCCGAGTATTTTTGGTTCCTCGCGACTCTCTTCCCCTTCTCGGGAATCGAAAGTCAGCCTTTTAGCATCTTCTTTTCAGATCCATGACTACGACTTGGGTAACACTATCCCATTATTGAAGAAAATGGAGGTATTGAGATCAGAGATCGAACCCATCAGGAAAACCGTGGAGATGGTGGAGCTCTTAGTGGGAGTACAGTATTCGGGGGCTTTTAACCTATCCCTCGATGTCGAGACGGCGATTATTTCAACCACGAGACTTAGTCTTTCAGGTAAGGAGAAAAATGATAGTGAAACTTGATCAAATCTAGGGTCTGTTCAGTTACAGATAGTTTTATTATGGTACTTGCATCCTTTGCAGCGATTGTGATGTCTGTCACGATTTTGCTAGCTCGGGCACCTGCACGCAAGTTAGGACGATGAAACTTGGCATGCACGTAAAGGTTCTGACCCAGTGCTCAACCAAATCTTCTTTCCCGGATCGGGTCACCCGTGTGGCGATGGAGGAAGTGGGAATCGGTGACCTTGTGACCGGCGTAAATTATGAACGGGTGATCCGAATCGCGTGAAAGTTAATGGACAATTTTGTAACATACGTAGGGAATTAACGGACTTATGGATTTGGAAGAAACTTGCAAGATACAAAGTTCAGGGGTTCTAGAAATGTTATTATGAGGTTTCTTGTTGCATGCGCATGCGGAATTTTGGTGTGACTTCATTTTAGCTTTATTTTATGTCTGAAAGTAGTAGTCGATCTCACTGTCCTCTTTTTGTTTTCCAGTAAGTGGTCTTGAAGGTGAGGGTCAGCTGTCCTTCAACCGCAGTCCGTACAGTCACTGGTCATTTGCTTTTGTCAAGCCTCCAGTTGTTGACATGGAAGTGAAGTCGACGATCCAGGGCGCAACGTTCACCCAGGTTACTACTTTAGTCGCAGCTCTGGTTAGTACACTCCCAAGCTTTTTTTCGAAGTATCGTTATAAATATTATGATAGAAAAACTAGGTCACCAAATCCCCTCAACCTTGTGTCTGCCTACTATACGCCTACTATACGGAACACGATGTTAGTTAGAAGATTAACAATGATAACTGTTTAAAGGGTTTGTTCCAGCCTCCTAGCAGTAGTTAGAAGTTATACCAATATACCGTCACCGTTCCAACTTGTATGAAGGTACATTTTGGTATTTATGCTATTTATTTTGCAATAAATATCAAAATATCATATGCCCTTTCATACAAAATTTATTTGAGCCCACGATGCCATGGCTCAAAATTGCCCCCCTCCCCCCTTATCGAAATAATAAGTAAAAGAACCTCTTAGATTCTCGGGAGATTAAAAACACCTAATAATTGTTAAACCATCCAAAAAAGTAAACGAGTACAAAAATAAAAATATCCGTTCTTTGCAATCTGTGAGCTTAAACTGTGACGTGTTCCTCTGAAATTGTAAAAAATGGTGAACGTTCGTGAACAGACAAATTGGGACAAACGGGCGCTTCTCAACAAATGATCAGATTACCAGCCCATTAGGTGGTTCGCTAGCAACTCCTTGTCATTTCATGTCGTAGCTATCACCTCGTTCTGAGCTGAGCGTAACCAAGGGGAGAGCAGGGCCGATGATAATTTATCTAACCTTACAAGTAGCCTAGGCCGGTCCTGCTGACACACTGTCAGAAGTTTCATAACAGACAACACTTGGTATTTAAAAGCCATTTGCCATATACACAACTACAAACACAAAAATAAACAAAAAGAAAACGCTCAACACTCAACAGGATCAAGTCACTGTCTTCCGCGCCTCCACGCCTTTCTCTATAATACAACGTAACGCAATAATTGAATCTCTCGAAGTAGTCCCCAAATTACCAGGGAGCAGTGGAACACCCCCTCGAAAAAATGTATCCCTCAAATCTACCAAACTTTGGCAACTAGTCAGAAAATGGTCTAGCCCATCCCCAACCTCCCCACAAAGGGGGCAAACGCACCTACCTTCCGAGCCACCATCAACAAAAAAATCCCAGTAGCTATCTTTTACGCAGTGGTGTGCAGTTTGCCCGCGCCTGCAACCAACACCTAAAGTTTTACCGAAAAGGGCTAGGATAGGACAATCTAGTTACCCATCACTTTATTCACTTAAATTGGCTTGAACCCCTCTGAAAATTAGTTACTCGTTGTTCCGCTATTCACGAATAATCGATTTTCAAATAGTGGAATTTCCGTGTGATTTGTGGTGCCTCTATGCGCTTGTATTTTTGCTCTATGCTTTATGAGAAAGATTTATCATTTTTTTTTTGTTCAGGCACTAAGCGATCTTCACCAATCTCACCACTACCCATTGAAAAGCCGCATTTATATTGAGATTAAAATTTCCCGCGTTATAGTAGAATTTATGCTGTGAGGACAGCTGGAGATATTCTGAGCCTCATAACTAGAGCAGATAGTGGAAAATCAAAAAATCCCTTGGCAGAATCCAAATATTTCAGTGTATCCAATTAAATGACACACAAATGAGTTGGCTTTTCAGTTAAACTTTAAGTGCCCTCCACGGTAGGTTCAGTTTCAGATAAAACTCATCTCCAAACACTTCTTTAATCTGGCGATAAAAGCGCAGGCTACTAGATTTCGCCAGACCAGTTAGCCAAACCTGAATCTCCTGGTCCCGAAGTCGCGATATAAACTTACCGAGGAAATCTTCAGGGTTGCCTTGGGGACCCTGACCATCATTCGATGCCGACGAAAGGCCAGCATTATCCAACAGGGCTTTAACCTGTTGTGGCCACCTGTTGTGCGGTTTCAACAGACAACACTTGAGATGTAATCTGTTCTCGCGACAAACGTTGTGCATTAAATGTTATGCATAACAAGCATTGTCAGGAAGAGCCGAAAAACCACCAAAACAGCATCTGCTGACTCTTTTGTTTGTCGTCATGATATCGGAGGATTCAGCAGAGCTTCTTTGACGGTTTTTCGACTCTTCGTGGAAATGCTTCTTGTTCATAACGTTTGATGAATAACGTTTGTCGCGACAACAGATTAAATCCCAAGTGTTGTCTGTTGAGTGTTGTCTGTTGAAACCGCGCATCCTTGTGTTGTCTGTTATGACACTTCTGACAGTGCAGACAAAATGGTCATCGGGTGGAAGTTTAATCCACGAACTTGGGCTTTAATTGTCAACACTCTACCACTGGGCTACAAAGGCCTCAAAGGGGCTTGTGAACATGGCTTGCAAACCACTAGATACTAGATTCAGATAAGATTTTCTGTAATTCGGATTAATCTCATCCCAGTAGAGACAAGATTAATCCCAGTAGCAAATACTGCAGTTAACTTTAATCCTTACTCGGAGAAATTTTTTACAGTGTATATGAGGGGGATACAGTAACAGTGGTCACGCTGGATGTGTCTTGTGTAAAATCCCGGTTTTTGCAAAAATATAATGCATCGAAATCCAACTTGAGGGGAACACTGTTTTTCAGTTTTTTCTTTTTTCAGGTCTCAAAGATCCTTCAACGGAAGCATGTCCTTCCCGATTACCGCATACGTTATAAGCCATTTTTCGACCCCCCTGAGATTTCCCTCCACGAATATCCGAAAGTGGCGCCCCCTGTTCCTGTCGGCTTCCTTTCCGTCACGGTCAAAGAATGTTCCAGACTTCTGGAATCCCTTTTGGAGGATGGACTTCACTGTACACTGGCTGCAGGTATGTTGATAAGTAGTAGTGAATTGAGAGACAAAAAGGCTCCTCCGCCGGGATTTGAACCCACGACATTCGGCTTTAACTGCCAAGACTACCACATCTGCCACTGGGTGGACCACTATAATTGCCAGATGGACGCCAAAAGAAAGTGATCCGGTAGGAGGTAAGCTCGTCCCAGTAGTTCAATCACAAAGTCTACGTGGCTCCGACGTTGGACTCATAGACTACTAAATTTAGTTAAAAATTTCTTCTCTTCTGTCACGGTGTCAGTCCCTTGTGCAACTATTCTTTATTTAGATTTGATCATCAGAGGCGAAAGCCTTTTCTGATGCTTTAAATTACTACTATAACATTTCGAGCGTGTTCCACCCTTCTGACAATAGTAACTATTAGTTACTATTTTCGTTCCAACCTGATGAAAAGTTACTACGCTGACCGTTCCAACCTTATCGGAAAAGTAGTTGCGTGGTAATTACGACCCCTGTGACGTGATTGGCCCGATCAGCCCGCGGCACGATATTTTGCCAATAAAAGGAAAATTCGTCCCAGCCTTGACGTGACGCCAAGAAGCTAGGATCCACGACGTTACAGCCACTGTAAGTATGGTGGAACACGCTCTTCATCTTTAGGTAGATATTAGGCACGTTCGTTGTTGCTGAAGCAGTATCGCAACGTGATCTCCCCTCGACCTTTGGTTCGACCACCTGCCCCTCCCCTTGAGAGAGCCGGGGGTGTTGTTCAGTGATAAGAAGGTGTGGGCTCAACCGATGATGCCATCCACACGAAAATATCGACGGTTGATTCCATCTTCATGAAAATTTACTGAGCTGTCCTTGAGCCAAAGGAGTCATGCCAGTTTCGTGGGCAGTTCTACCCAAGCACCCTCACGTAGGCTGTAGTACCATCTATATACGACAAAATGCATAGATTGATAGATAGATTTTAATGCACAAAAGCCAACAAGGTGGCCCTTGTCATCCCGCACCAAAACAACAAGAAAAAGATAGGGAGAGGAGCCTTCCAAACAGTTGATTCTCTCAATAACCCAATCACCCCCGCTCGTTACACAGTCTCCCACAAAATGACTCATACATTCTTTCTCGCATCCACACATAGGGCAAAAGTAAGGACCGGTTTCAAACCCCAACTTTACCCAAATATTTTCTTCTTTTACCAAGAGGTAAATCATCCCCTCTTCCTCATAAGACAGGCCACACTTAATTAAGGTAATGATTACCTTAATCGCACTTGCTAGCGTAGACGCTATGTTGCCTGTTGACGCAGCCGGTGCTTATGCTCTGGAACTTGATTTTGAGGTTCAAGGTTTTAATTTAAACTTCGGTACAAATGACCACATATAGAGGGTCAAAGCCGGAGGAACACAAGGTCGATTGGCGAAAAGCCAGAGAAGTGTTGAACGAAGAATAATGCTTCTGTACCATCTTTTCATCTGTATTTTATCTATGTAATTTGATACACCTTTCCAAAAATCTCCTAGGAATGAATGCGTTCGTGTCTGCTGGCCCTTCGAAGAACCCCAGTAGCTACGTGATGACGTTGAAGGTGGCGCGGAAGAAGAATCATCCTTTTGGAGTAATTTTCAAGCCCATGGAATCCGCCGACTCGGGAACCGCTGAAGGTCAGCCCTTTTCTCGCATGTCGGAAACAATTGCCGGATTAGGAAGTAATGATATAATTAGTTTAGCATGGAATCCGGGAGCTTATGGAAGGGGAGAGAAATTGGAGGCTAAGGGCCTGGATCAGAGAGGACATGGCCAATTTGTTGGTCGTATTGAATAACGGACAGAAAGTGGTGTGTGACGAAATAGTTTGACGTCGTACACGTGGGGGAGGCTCGAGTGCCCTTAAAGGAAAAAGAGAAGCAAGGGATTAAAAGTCCAGCGTGAACGGGTCAGGAAAGTGATGTGTACCAGGCCATCTTTGAAAAATATCAGCTATACTAAATAGTTTTGAAGTTCTCGTCTAGTGCTTCAGCAGCAGTATTCGATAGGAATATACCAAGGAGGATGGGGGGTGGATTCATTCATACATTTGTCATACCCGTGAAGGGTAAAGTGGCAACAACAGTTCAAAGAGCAGTGTGGTTCAGATTTACTCTGTCCGAGTATGTCAACGGACTAACCGGAAAAAAACTTCAGCTATGCTTAAATCAGGTTCTCGCCGATCACCAATTTGCTTCAGCAGCAGCAACGCCAGTTTGGGGGGGGGGAGAGGGATAGATACTCATAAGTATCTGTAAAAGGAACAAGGGCGCAAGCGGTTAAAAGGGTGGGTGAACTTCTAGTCTTTTGATCTCTGTCAATGTGTTGATATTGTCTAGGGTTTAAAACCAAGCTGACCATAATAATTCAAAAACAAAAACGAGATTTTCGTTTTTTCTGAGATATCCGAATTTGTATTTATTCATCGCATCCCGTCGTAGAGGAGTAATTAGCTGATCAACGAACATCCCAAAAATCTAGTTTTCGTTCTTGCACTAATAAGTCGTGAACACTAATTCTGTGTCACGTCTGTCTTTGAAAGAGTTTCAGCAACAGTAGGCTATAGTTTTCGATCTCTGCTATTTAGTTGTCGAGTTCTCGTTTTGATTTTTTTTTTTTTTTTTACAAGACGTTCCAGCCGTTGTAGCTGCCGTCACTCCAGGTTCACCGGCTCACGCCGCCGGTGTTTTGCAGTCAGACTTGATCACCCATGTCGATGGCGTAGCCACGCCGACAGTTCACTCCTCCGCTGCCGCCGTTATTGGCGCTGGTGAGAGGTTCATGTTAACGCTCGAGAGGAAGGGCAAGATCCACATATCAATATCTGACTTGGAGAAGTATATTCAGATTGAAACGCCAGTGATTCAGCTTGGCGTCGAGTCACCAGTAAGTGCTCTTTGCTATCTTCTGTCCGAGGGATTTTCAAATGTAGCGACAGTTACGGTGTCCCTTATTTTCTGTAATTTTTTTTTTTGATTCATGCTCTCAACTATTTTCGTTTTTTAGACGTAGAAAATAAAAAATTTCATTTGTTCGTCAATTAGACGAAAAATGCGCATGAAAAGAACCTACGAATCCTGGCAATCATGGTGTCAGCTAAGGAGTTGGAGTTAGACACCTGCCTTTAGCGACCTGAAGGAAGTGAATATCTGTGCAGTTGTGTCAGTGTTCACGAAATTATTGTGGAAGAAAAGGTTGTAGGAAACACGAAATACGTAGGGGAAATCATTTTGAGACCCTCTTTAAAAATGTGCGCTAATTGATGTGTGTGTTTAGAAGCAAGAAATGCCACCTGTTGCCGAGCCCGTTGATGTCATGCCATTCCAGAATGCTGAGCCGACGGTTGAACTACCCGCTACTGGGGCAGGGATAGCTGAGATAAAAAAGACAACGAACGTGGAGTCCGCAGGTATGTGGAACTTGAGCCAAGATTTTCCCTGCTAGTCCTGTTAGATCTTTAGACCATTCTTCCACAAATCCATGATTTGGGGTAGCCTCTGCCTATGCCAAACTCGTGACGTACCGTATCTGCGTTTGGCCTAGTCCACGCCTAACGGCGGTTACCATTTGTGTACTTGACAATTAGGTGATCTTCACATGTTGGCCTCTAGTTCCGTAAAAAAAAAGGCTTTGCCAAGTAAATCACGCTGGGGCTGACAGTCGCTCTGAGAACTGTTGCGTTCGAATGTGGAATATGGGCAAGTAGCTGACAAAGCTACTCTCTTTGTATTTTTTACTGAAAATATTGTTCGATCAGTGACGATAGTTGATTTAGAGGTAAGGAGACACGCTGAATCCGAATATGAAAATTATTTTCTCGTCGGACAAGTAGTTCGCCCGGAATCCGGCCAAAACCGGAAAGTTTGTTAAAAGTAAAAGTTTTATTTGAAGTTGATTAGATGTTTGATTTAGGGGTAAGAAGACATGCTGAACACGATGGTGAAAACTATTTTCTTGCCGGACAAGTAGTTCGTCCAGAATCTGGCCAAAACCGGAAAATTTGTTAAAAGCAAAATGTTTATTTGAAGTTGATTAAATGTTCGATTTAGGGGTAAGAAGACATGCTGGACACGATGGTAAAATTTTTATTTTTATACCTTAAAATACCTTAAATTGCAGTTTGGAGCAATTGAAGGATTTTCCATCCTGTAGCATTGCTCATCACTTCTTCGGAAATTGCCACGTGGATAACTTCGGAAATTCTGTTGGTTGTTGGGTTGGTAGATTCACTTGACCTTATGCTCTGGTCTGGGACTCCAGGGCGTCCCATTCCAGTCTCCATGGCTTCTTGCTCCACTACTTGTCAAGGGAGACTTTGAACTTTTCGATGGTCTTGCTGGATACGGTGTCTTCGCTTAGGGAGTTCCACAGATCAACAACCCGGTTGGTAAGAAAATGGTGGCGTTCCCTCTTCTGGGCGTTGAGCTTCGTGATTTTCTTGGAATGACCTCTTGTTGCTGTGCTGAATCGATGATGAAGAGGTCATGGATTGGATTGTTTTTGATGAGTTTATAGGTGTGAATCATGTCTCCCCTTTTTCTTCGGTAGGTCATGCTGCATAGGTTCAGGGTTCGCAATCTCATCTGATAAGGAAGATGTTGGCAGCCATCTACAATCTTTGTTGCTCTGCGTTGTACCTTTTCAATCATGTCCTTGTCTCCTTTGTAGAAGGGGGATGCAATGGACATGCCAGTTTCTAGCCTTGGCCTGACAAGGCCCTTATAGAGCTTAGTGATCGTTGTTGGGGATCTCGTTGTGAATGTTCGTTTGATTATCCCTAAAGCTCGATTCGCACTAGCGACAATCTTTTCAGTGTGGCTGTGAAACAGCCACAGTGTATGCTGAACACGATGGCAAAATTTTTATTTGAAGTTGATTAGATGATAGATTTAAGGGTAAGAAAAGACGCTGAATCTGTATATGACGATCATTTTTTACCCGGGCATATTTTCGTCCGAAATCCGGTTGAAATCGGATTTTTTCTTAGAAGTTAAAGTTTTATTTGAAGTTGATTAGATGTTCTTTATTGGGATAAGGAGATACGCTGAAATTGATTCTGAACTATCTTTTTTTGCTGGGCAAGTAGTTCGCTCGGAATTCGGCCGAAACAGGAAATTTGGCAGAAGTAAAGCAGGAAGTTTCGATCAGTATCGTCAAAATAGATATGGCTTACAGAGGTATATCTGAACTTGGTTTTCTCAGATGATTAGCCTGGCGAAGACTGGATGTGGCGAAGACAAGACCTAGATGTCTGGATCAAATATTAAACTTTTGGGATCCCATCGAAAACTTTCGTCTTGTTAACCACAGAAAAGACATTGCCAAAGTAAGGATATGGATTTTCCAGGAAAATCCGTGGTTCTTTTGACGTCATTTCCTTTCAGGTTGTCACATCTGGTCCGGGAATCGAGGGTTCAATCCTGACCAGGCCAGAATATTTTGGCCCCGGTTTGGTGATGAAAAACACTGATCGCGATTACGGGTAGAAAATAAATCCGTGGGAGCTGAGAAAAAGAATAAATGGGCATAGTTTTCTGACTCGTTGGTTGGAAGCTTACGGCAGTACGAGATAGTAATGTTTAAAGATTAATGCAAACACAAAAAAATGCAGTTGCTTATTGCCAGGAACCGTTTTGGCCTTTGCTTTGCTGATCCCCTTTGAGCGTGAGAGTGTACTGAAGCCAGCAGGTTTTGCGAAAGCGTGTCAGTTGCCAAAGTTTGATTTTCTGGTACGTGAAGTGTACGTTCTTGTTGGGGGTCTGGTCTCTGGTGTCAAGTTTTTGTATTGTCATTATAGAAGGAGAGTTGCCGGCGAGTCCGGCTAACTTCGAACTTGCCGCCGAAGCTAAACCGTTCAGGACATTTTCGAAAGACTTGTATTTGAAGAGGACTACTACCCTAGTCGCCAACCCGGTGAGTTTTAATTCCCTATATCTTGCTGTAACCATAACGTAGTCAACTATTCTCTATAGGATTACTTCCGGAGATTTCTCTATTGATTTCACCACATTTGAAATTTGAACAGTAGGCCTACTGCAGCTGTATTTTGATTGCTTGATTGAACTCTGTTACCCGTTAAACGGAGTAATACTGCCCCTCGACTTATTTCATGCGGGCATGCTCGTGAACCACGGAGCCTAAAAGAAGGCATGGATGGTGCCTCCTATTGCAGCATACCTTCTACCCGTGCCTCTTTTTAGTACTTCTTATGCCTGCACCATGCCGTGCCGCCTTTTACTCAATCCTCACTAGGAAGACCGAGAAAGGGGGAGAAGGCATGGACGATGCTTGCCTCCTGGTGCAGTACCTCTTCTACCCGTTCCTCATTCCTTCTGCTTGCACCATGCCGTGCCGCGCCGTGCCTTCTTTATTAAGTGAAATTGTGAAACATAGCTGTGCTACCCTTCGTTCCTTTTCATACCTGAAACGGTTTGGGGTTCCACGCAATGAACTATTAACACCTTATAAAACGTATGTCAGGCCCAGTTCAGAGTACGGCAGCCGAATTTGGCATCCTGGGTTAAGTAAAGCTCAGGATGCCGAAATCGAGCGACTGCAGAAGAGAGCCTGTAAAATAATACTTGGCCACTCACACATCCATAACGAAAGCCTTCAATCGAAAAACTGTCTGACATAATCTTCTCATCCGTTTTGGCCACCAAATTTTTAATTCTCGACACCACAGGACCATCCTTCCGGACTTTCGTTACACCCTCTCATGGACCTAATAAGCGAAACAAGGATGACCCGGAACCCAAGCTTGTTCCGTCGCCTACGAAATCTTCAGAAAGACACCTAAATTCATTAGTTCCGTATTTCACTTAACATTTTAACTGTACTTGATTTATGTTCGTTTCGTATTTATTGTTTGTTAGTTTGTGTTTATTTGTATTGTTAGTGAGTGTTTGTTTTTGGGATCCCAAAACGTAAGTGGAGGGATACCTATGACATCGCAAAAGTTGTCCGTCCGTCTGTCCGTCCGTCCGTCCGTCTGTAAGCACGATAACTCTCGAAGGGAATGAGATATTTTGATGAAACTTGGTGTGAGCATTCTTTGTAAGGTCGAGTTCGTAGATGGGCTTTGTAGCCTTACATTTAGGGGTGGGGGAGGGGGTTCAAATTAAGGGGCAAACAAAATATTTTGAAACAGCCAATGTGATAGTCGATTATGAGGTAAGAAGACATGCTGAACACGATGGTGAAAATCATTTTGTCGCCGGACAAGTAGTTCGCCCGGAATCCGGCCAAAACCGGAAAATTGTTAAAAGCAAAAGTTTTATTTGAAGTTGATTAGATGTTCGATTTAGGAGTAAGAAAACATGCCGAACACGATGGTGAAAATCATTTTCTCGCCGGAAAAGTAATTCGTCCGGAATCCGGCCAGAACCGGAAAGTTTGTTAAAGCAGAAGTTTTATTTGAAGTTGATTATATGTCCGATTTAGGGGTAAGAAGACATGTTGAACACGATGGTGAAAACCATTTTCTCGCCGGACAAGTAGTTCGCCCGGAATCCGGCCAAAACCGGAAAATTTGTTAAAAGCAAAAGTTTTATTTGAAGTTGATTAGATGTTCTTTATAGGGATAAGGAGATACGCTGAATTCGTTTCTGAACTTTATTTTTTTTGCTGGACAAGTAGTTCGCTCGGAATTCGGCCGTAACCGGAAATTTGGCAGAAGTAAAGCAGGAAGTTTCGATCAGCATCGTCAAAATAGATATGGCTTATAGAGGTATATCTGAACTTGGTTTTCTCGGATGATTAGCCTAGCGAAGACTGGATCTGGCGAAGACAAGACCTAGTTGTCTGGATCAAATATCAAATTTTTGGGATCCCATAAACCTTTGGTCTTGTTTCCAACTCCGCCCGTGTTAGCCTAGTGCTATTAGGGTTGAAATAAAATTGATTGATTGAAGTCGATCTCCGCTACGATGAGAGAAACGGCACGTAGAATGAAAGTGTCCGCGTGTACCTAAAGCTCGCTTCGCTTGAAATCGCCGCGCTTCGATTCGGAGTTGCTGTAAATTTTGCTCGGGAGTACGTCCACAGCAGACGTAAAAAGCGAGTAAACAGGGGTTAATTCAGTCTAGTACACTAGCCCCTTTTCAGGCATGGTGCTCAAACGACTAGAACCCAGCCTGGGTGCTGGACGTTCAAGCACTGTACCTTGGATTTCATGTATGGTGCATGGATTTCAGTACACAGTGCATGCATGAAAAAACACAGTTTCTGTCATCACAATTGTGCACCAGCTCGGACAGGGCTGAAATTACCACCATGAGTTAGAGAATTCAAAGACAATTCTATCATATTTTTCATAACAAAAACGAAAGGACGCGACTGATGATGGAGATGAAAAATCTGACAGCACCCTATCTATTTTCCTTGTAGTCTGCCCCAGGCAGGCCCCAGGAGCCAATATTCTGGTTGGCTGCTGGGTAGAAAAAGCTGAGGCACAGGACACTTTACATGAAAAATCCTTGACTGTGTAGAACAGGAAATGAGGTTTTTCATCTCCATCATCAGTCGCGTCCTTTTGTTTTTGTTACAAAAAAAATGATAGGATTGTCTTTGATTTCTCTAATTCATGGAAGTAATTTCATCCCTGTCCGAGCCGGTTCTCAGTTGTGATGACAGAAACTGTGTTTTTCATGCCTGCAATGTATACTGAAATCCATGCACCATACATGAAATCCAGGGTACAGTGCTTGAATGTCTAGCACCCAGGCATGGTGCTAGACGTTTGAGCACCATGACTGAAAAGGGGCTAGTGTACTAGACTGGGTTAATTTCTTCGTCATCTGTAAAGGAATTCTTGTTATGTCAGAAGATGGAAATCCCGTTTTTCACGGTCCAACACACGCAGTTAGAAAATTATACTGGACTTCCTTTTTCAGAGTCCTTCGTTCAACGAGACGATCAGGCTGGAGATTCGTCCGGGCGATTTGTATTTCGACTTCGCCCTTTGGACCTTGAACAAAAAAGACCCTGGAAATGACAAGCTTCTCGGACACATTTCAGTTCCACTTGCAGAAATAACTTCTGAATGCGAAGGGACAGGTCTGAGTCACTATGTCACGACTTTCCAACTCTGTCCTCCAGACGTCGAGGGGAAAGAAGCGTGAGTAAACTTAAATAGAATGTTGTAAATCGTATTTTTTTTTTTACCAATCATTACAAATATTGTTCGACATCATAAATATGTATGTAGGTAACCTATTTTCTTAAACATATCCTTATTAAAATATCTTTAGTAGCGTAAGTACTTCTGTGTGTGTTGTAATGTTGCGAAACGAAAAGAAAACGAAAAATATAGCCTAGAAATGATACAGTGCAGAAATGCTTGTTAAAAGTTCGTCTGAAAACTGTCCAAGGTTCAAGGTTATTTTATTTACAAACAAGTGTATCTTTAGCACTTTCCGTTGCTGAAAGCAGAGCTCGAGCGCACACGAAAAAAATTAAAATAAAAAATAACTTCAACATGACGAATCGTACCCAATAATATCACATCCGCTAAATAATCATACATCTAACCGAAAGCAAGGCCAAGGCACAGTCACAATAAAACAAAAATAACCATATAAAGAAAAAATAAAAATATACAAAGATGGGAATATCGATGGATAAAATATGAATAACAACATAAGAGAAAACCGGAAAGGGATAATCACCTCGACTCGTCCGTTATGTTATTGCTGTTGCACTGTCGTTCGTGAAAGCAGGGACTGATGAACAGCCCTACGAATTCAAATGAAAAAGCGTTCTGAAAATTGTTCGTTATGTTGTTGTTGCCCTGTCGTTCATGGAAGCATGGCCTGAGTTGCACTACAAATTCAGATGAAAAAGCGTTCCAACATCAGTCGGATTTGGAAAGACGATCAGATTGGAAGCTATTTGCTCGTGCAGCTAAATGAAGGGTTTCGAGTTATAGATAAAGTGGTATCCGGTCAAAGCCGCTAAAACAAAAGCCGCGACATGAAAAAACAGGGACATGACAGTAACCGCGACGGTCAAAGCAGCGAAAATCAGTACCGCGACAGTACAGCAATTCTCTATTGTCGTGAGACTGCAGCAATCAGAGAATTCTATTTAAATTCTATTTATTGTGCAGAAATTCTATTTAAATTGTGCAGAAGATTATGTAAAGTAATAGCATTCTATGTATTTGCATGTCAGCGTATGTTTATTGACATTTTCCTACGCTATTTTTCGCAACGAAGAATTTTTGGAAAAATAAAATGAATTGAATTGAAATTGAATTGAAATACTTGTTTTACTTTCGAACGAATATTTCCTTTATCCTTGATTCGACTCGTTGTTTAAAGTCGTCAGGTTTGTCGGCAGTGTGTTGAACTAAGGGGTTTAGTTATGAAGACGTAGCAAAGTCTGCTTATAGGATAACAGTAATAAATTATCTCAGACGAAGTTGAAACGGTTTACAGAACATGATAAGAGAGGAAAAAACACGACTTTCCCGAATGAATGGCTACTTGTGCAGGAGGAGAAAGACGAAATTCGATGTTATGTGCTGTAACTGCTGTCAGTCGCATGATGTGAGCAGTATCGTAAGGTTCAGCTTTAACCGTCTATCATAGGGAGGCACGCGTTGAAGCTTGTTCAATCACGTTTCCACAAGGATGTGTATAAGTTCTGTTTTCTAAACCAAATTCTTGGTACTTGGAACAGCCTTACCGAAGTTGCGGTTAATGCTGAAATAGTTACAAGTGTATTGGCCTATATTTAAAATTCTTTACTCCGCTCAGTATGAGTTTTAGCTCTGCTTAGTATGGCAACTCACAATATTTCAGATTCATGGAGAGGCGAAAGCCTTCCTAGTGCAGTATATTACTATAAACACCCAGACCAACATGCTCCTGTGTTAGTTCATCAGAGACTTAAGACCAGCTTTTCCTCGAATTCATTCACTGTTCATTTCAGAATGGACCACCCCCTGTCTAGACACCAAGGGTTTGATCCTCGACTTTGCTATGGTGACGTTTTATTCTCCTTCTTCTACTCCGCAACCGAAGAGCAGCCAGTCTCTGATGTTACTATTGTGACGGATGACGAGAAGTCCGTCACTGCGACCGAGTATGCGCACCAGCTCGTGGAAGGGTCGAAGCACATCCTCGAGTCTACCCGTCTCAGGTCGAAAGACCATACCTTTATCATGACGTTACTACATGGGTCGATCTTCTGTGATTACTGTGCCAGTAGGGTAAGTACGGTATCTGGTTCTCGGACTGTTGGAATTCTCAGTATTCCAATTGAGACACACCGTGCGGTTTAAATCCTGTTCGTCTCCCACTGATCTTCAAAGTCATAATCGTTTAGCTTATTAGAATTTCTTCAGCAGAAAAAAAGGCGGGAACCTCCCTGATGATGAGAGTTTTGTACTACCCTCAGGTCGAATTTCCCGTAAACGTCAACCTAGGTCATGGCTTTTCTATGGACGGTATATGAGGTATACACACCTCAAAGAAAACGGCTTCTCCTCATTGCGGTTTTGAGGATCATGTTCCCGCCAATGGTTTTGACTCATTTTGTAGTCGACATTTCTATCTTTGGGAGGAGGGAGTGCAGGATTCGACAAGAGAAGCCCATGAGAGGGGGTAGAATTGTGGGCTTTGGCCTAGGGCGTAGAAATATGCAAATCGTTATGTACCAGCTCTTTGTGAGTACCGATAATAAGGCGAGAACTTGGGGATCTACTATACCATCTCTCTGTAATGAACGTTGATAAGGGGGCGAGGGAGGACAAACAAACAATAATCCGCTTGGAGCACTGAACTGGTATAAGGTCCGTTTCTTACGGTGCCACGGCATGCTTGCTACAACCAAGGATTACGTCTTGTGCACAGCTATTCACACGGCTTTATACCAGCGTTGCAGCGGGTACTGCGGGTCTACTTTTTCAGGAACTGAGGGGGGGGTGGAGGATAGTCGCGCGGAGCTTCCCCGCGTTTTACTAAGGGTAAATCTTCCACGTTAAGCACGTAGGCCAACTGTTTTACCGCTAAGATATATTCCATTCCAGCGAACTACAAGCAAGTTCCTTATCTGCGCTATATATTTCGCCGCTAAAGCTTCTGTTGCAGAAGCTTTTATTCACAAGCAAAATTTTGAAAATTTACCGTATGGGGGATAGAAATAATGGTAATACCATACGGTGAGGGTGGTAAGTAAGAAAGAGGGTGGTACGGCTCAGGTGGGGCCGTCAGTTTTTTTTTTCAATTCATTTTAATTTGATCTTTAAAGTTTAACCGAAAAGGACTGGGATAGGTCAATCTAGTTACCCATCACCCATCACCCGCTGAAAATGCGTTACTTGGTTGTTTCGCTATTCAGGAATAATCGATTTTCAAATAGTGGAATTTCCGTGTGATTTTTGGGACCTCTAATTTGTTGTATGCCTTACAGGAAAGATTTATGACTTTTTTTTTGTTCAGGCACTAAGCAATCTTCACCAATATCGCCACTGCCCACTGAAAAGCCTTGTTTGTGTTTAGATAAAGACTTCCTGCGTCATAGTAGAATTTTCGCTTTGGGGACAGCCGCAGATATTCTGAACGTCATAACTAGAGCAGATAGTGGAAAACAAAAAAATCCCTTTGCAGAATCCAAATAATTCAGTTTGTTCAACTAAATGACACAAAAATAAGTTGGCTTTTCAGTTAAACTTTAAGCAAACAAAAAACATACATAACGCTCCCAAGAAGGGCACAACCGTGTCCTGTGCGGGAGTGCACAACTTTTACTCACCCATTACAAATGATAACACACATTTCTCGTCTTAACCTTCCACAATTATTTTTCTCTACCCCCCCCCCCCCACCTAACCCTGAATCACTAATAAGAAACTATTCACCTTAAATAAATATTCCACATTTATCTAACCATCCAAAAAAAGAATTTTTCAATCTATTTTTAAACAAAAACTGGTTCTCCGACTCCCTGATTCCTGAAAACTCCTTAAATTTTGGTGTTGGTATCAAGCTTGGAGTAGTGCGCCATCTCGTATTGCTTCGAGATCTCCGGGAGATCCCGGTGAGAAAAGAAAAAAAATGTGCATATTAATATAGCAAATATAGAATTTGAATAATGTAACAATAAAGAATTTTATTGAATTTTGTAGATCTGGTTGAGGGACGCAGCCCAGTGCCTGACCTGTGGAATGGTGTGCCACCGAAAATGTCGTGACAAGTGCACACGGACAGTGTGCCAGCCAATGAGGAAGAGAGACATGGGACACCTGACTTTGAAGAAAGACGTGAAAGATGATATGAAGATCCCATTCTCCATTGATGATGTTGAGGTAAAGGAAGCATTTTCAAGTAGAAAGTTTAAAACCTTCATTACAGGAGTAATGAAGCCTTACGGACGGAAACGGCCGTACGGAAAAGAACGAGAACGCGAAAAATGTATCCCGTTCAGAAATTTGTAGATTAACGTCTTTGCCTGACTTATTCAGGTGACACGACCGACGATATTTTTACTTTTACTAGCAACAGTATTTTCAACAGTACTTCCTCAGTATTCTCCTAAGTAATCTGATTGGCTAGTGCTCTCAAAAGTTGAGCTGATTTCACCTTGGGTCCGAGACTAGCTGGTACCCGTAACTGGCACCAATATCAATTGCGAACGCAGAAACCTGACAAAGCTTCGGTCTCGGGAGCGATTTTCAGAACTAGCTGGTACAGAGTATTAGCTAAAACCCGTTGTGAATTGGCCTTAACTAAGAATCAAATTTAGAAACACTTCAGGCAACGTATATCTAGTTTTACTTTGGATGATGCTATCGTTTGATTGAGAGTGCCCTAAGCAAGAGCAAATAATCAGATTGAGTCTCTGTCTTTAGTCCAATGCAGCGACTACGAATACGCCGACAAAACTGAGCGGACATACAGGTATTTACTTTAGCTTTGAGCTAATGTTGATACCGGTTTACTCATCTTCCGCCTTCGCCGTTGCTCATCGTAGAAAATATAGTACAGGAGGCGTACTCCGCGCGCTGACCCGCTTTGGAGCGCATCCATAGAACCAATCAGCTTTGACTTCTACTTTCCCTCACGGCGGCTTCACAGCGATTTAGCTATTTGTGGAGGTAACGAAACGTGATGTGGCGCGAAGCTACTAACCTCCGCTCGTTCGTAGCGGACAGGACACGGGGAAATATTCGACTTCGCATGGTCATATTACAGAGATAGAGAGACGGAGGTTCTTTCAGATTATTTGTTCTTGGAGTAAGCCCTTTCAGCAACTTTTAAACGATGGACAATGCTTCGTATATTTTCTCTTCGATGCTTCTCCGTTTTATATCGTCGGGAGGGTGTGTTTTTATTTACGAAGAGAGCATTTTACCATATTGCTCCTCAGGAAAGATTGTTTGCGAAATCCATGCTTCTGATATTCCCACGGGTCCTTTGTTGACGGAGCATCAAAATGTCGCAGTTCACATGTGTGTTCTCATTTTATCCCCAGGATATCCCTTCTCATAGGATAATCTTAGCCTATAGGTAGGGGAACTGTTCGCTTCTTTCGTTATGGAAAACACACCTTTATTGTGAGGGAGGCTTTTTTAATTGTGACACAAAAGTCGGAAGTGGCCCAGTAGGCTACGTGCACTCGGGGGGGGGGGAATGTTGTGTAGTAAGCGTTGTAACTACGAAACTCTGTAACGTGATTGGTCGGATAAGCGCATGGCCTGATAATTTGTCGGAAAAAAATGCGTTTCAGCCTTGACGCCGAGAAGCCAAAATTCGTGACGTCGGTAACTATGGCAAGTGGGAGGGAACACGCTCATTAGAAACTTTTTAGTTTTTTGCAGCTTCTTGAAAGTTTAACTGAAAAGCCAACTTATTTTTGTATCTTTTAACTGATTATACTGCATTATTTTATTGTGTAAGGGGATTTTTTTTTCACTGTTTACTCTTGAATGACGTTCAGAGTATCTACGCGGTCCTCACAACGGAAAATTCTGCTGTGACGCGGAAAATTTGAATCTTAGTCGAAACGTGGCTTTTCAGTGGCCAGTGATCATCTTGCGGAAGGTAGCTCACTGCGTGAATACTTTTTTTCGTAAATCGTTTTCGTCAAGCAACAACACAGGTTCAAGCGCATACAGATACCACAAATCCAACGGGGGAACTCCACTATTTGAAAATCGATTAATCGTGATTAGCGGAGCAACGAAGTAACGCTTTTTCATCGGGTCCTCAAGCCTCTTTAAGTGAATAAGTTGTCCTATTTCAGCCCTTTTCGGTTAGACTTGAAAGTTTCACTGAAGACCTAATCCTTCCAGGTTCCCACCACGATAAAACATCATCTCTTGAAGTTTTTTGTGAAGTTTTTTCTTTTTTTCGATGTTGTTCTTTGTTTTACTGTGTTTTTAATTGTGATTTTTTCTGTGTTTTCTGTCGTTTTTCTCCAGTTTTTTTCTTTGTTTTGTCTGTGTTTATTTTTCTGTAAGGTAGGAAAGATTTCAAGGCTCGCCTTGACTGAAGACAACCTCCTCCAGCCGATGTCGAACATCTTTCTTTGGTTTCAGTGTTTTTTGCTTACAGGCCTTGATTGAAGACAACCCCTTCCTCCCTACCGAAGACGAGGAGGGTGATGAGTTGAATGCAGCCGTTCACCGGCTTCTTGCCTCTGAGAGAAATGAGAAAATGACGCGCCTCGCTAAAGAGACTGCGAAGGAGTCGTATGATCATCTTCCAATTCAGGAAAGGAAGGAAAAACTACTTTCAATGGTAATTAATTTTTTTGGGATTCCGTTTGTTGCTAGATTTTGGACAGAATTTGGTCTGGATTTTGCGAAAAAAATTTGGGAGGGAGGATTTTGTGTGAGATGAATGGTGGTCGAACTGACGCACGACAGCAGAGCTGCGGGGGAATCAACGGTATATTATTACACAATGGATGAATGAATGAATTTAATCCCAAAAAAGCCCGTGGGGCCATGGCGGGAAAACAAAATAACACGAAAACTCAATATATACACCAAAAGATAGAACGCCTTACCCCAAAAAACCCTCCCGATGCTCCATAGACTCTTGAGGAACCTCCCCAGCCGACGAAGGTCCCCAAAATTTTTCTTCCCCATAATCTTGACCAAATCCTCTTCCTCCATCCTTTCTTTCCCAAACATCTCAATTCGCAGCTCTTTTAATTCAACGCAACTACCAACCAGATGAAAAATATCTTCCCCAAGTGAACCACACATAGGGCAAAAGTAAGGACCAGAACATAGCTTAACTTTCCCAATAAACTTTCTTCTCTCCCCCAATGGGAGAGAATCCGCCCGCAAACTTACCATCCATTTTAATGGATGGTTGGATCAGCAGAGGCCTGATATGGTGGGCGTAGCGTCCCGAATGAAGATGTCTTTCTCCGAACCTAATCAAGGCATTCAGTTCAATTCAGTTTCTTTATAACCGTCAAACAACAGTGGAGGGCGTGACGAAGTGCAACAAATATTGCACTGAACAGAACACGAGTAGAACTACAAATCACACAAAAAGGGAAGACTCTTTCAACTTCTGTGCCGGAAGCAGAGCAAAATAACACTCGGAAGTAGCGTCAAGACCTATGCTTTTCTTGCTTCGCAAACGGGCCATAATCATAGCGCCTCTCACAGCCTCACTAAGCTTGCAGTATTTAAAGCGAGACGAACTTGCGGATTCAGAAATTTCTAGTAAATGCTAAGATTCGGTCTGCACACATTGAGGAAACAGAGGATGTAGGGATCAGTAGGGACGTTCACCAGGGGCGTCGCAAGTGCATTTTCGGCGAGGGGATGCAGAGCCAAAATTTTACCAATCACTAAAAAAAAAATTACGAATCCTAGAAACTGAGAATTTGAGCTTTAAATTATGGAACATGCAAGGGTTACGCAGGAAGAGTAACGTTAAGGGGCAGCATGAAAGGCGGAGTTATGGCGAAGCCCACTTGGAGAATATATTGGCGGGCACGATTGCAGTAACATATTCTATCTATTGTAACCAAGAGAAAATGCTACTTTTCTGTATGCTAAAATTTAACTGCTTCTCTTACAAATTCTATCATTTACCGTTGATTAAATACCGAGACTCTAAGAAGTCCCGACGTTCCGGCAGCAGCAGCTACTCTAGTCTTGTCAATAGCGCCACAGCCGAGATTTTTTTAAGTTAGCTTTTTCCTGCCAAATTTAAAGGACACCAGAACAATGAAACCATACTTTAACACACAATGGAGAGTGCATTTACAGACATGGCCACGGAGAGCATTCTTCTCCTGAGCGTGACGTTTTCAAAATAGGGATGTTCGTTTCTGGAGGTTTGCACATGCAGACTCCAAGACAAAAAGCGCAATTCATTCAAATCTTGTACAGCGCTGGCCGGATCGTATTGGAATCTCTTCTAGATATACGTTTAGGGTTAATTGGTTAAAAAATATTCCAGATGAAGGGTTGATTGGAGACATTTGTTTATTTCTAAAACTGTTCGGTACTGAAATAAGGACAGATGCAAAATGGAGCAAAAATCGTAGCTTGGAAACACTATTTCGTATTTGGATTGGGTTTTCTGCAGGCAATGTTAACGGAAGTCATACAGATAGGGATGATACTTGGTACTCTTCATTCAGGTGTCCTTTAACTATTTCCATCCAGACTTTCAATGTTTTAAAATTCCAATCCGGAAACTAGCTTAAAACCCCAGTCAAATGACGCGCCCTTCCACAAAATAGAGAATATTACGAAAAGCGCCGCAGGGAGAATTTTCGAAACATTCATGATTAGATCTTCGTTTTGGGATCCAAGATGAAAGTAAGGACTAGAGATGAAATCATAGATCAGTCCTTTTGTCTGTGACCAATGCTTCAATCGACCTCTTCCGAGTTTCGAGGTTCCTGTTAACTCCCAAATCCTGGCAATCATACTGGATAAATTACCGAATCCCAGTTATTATACCGAAAAAGTTTTAGACCGATAGCATGTTCGGTCTGTATAACTACCGTATCCCAGTTATTATACCGAATTGTTTCGGGATCGAAAGACTACCGAATAATATTCGGGTTCGGTATAATTTCGTCGAAACTGGAACAAAAGCCGTGATTCGTGGCAACTACCGAATCTTGGAAATTATACCGAGTAAATTACCGAATCCCAATCATGATACCGAATAATTTTGGACCGATGGCTTATTCGGGATTCTGTGTAACTACCGAATCTCCATAAATATACCGAAAAGTCCTGGCATCGAAAAATTACCAAATAATCTCAGTAAATTCTCTCACCGAATTCGTGATAACTACCGAATACTGGCAATTATACCGAATCCCGATCATTATACCGAACAGATTTATACCGATAGCCTATTTGGGATTCTGTAGAACACCCCCCCCCTTGCGACGCCCCTGACGTTCACTATCACTAGTGGTGCTAGTGTCGGTGCTATTCGACTGTGTCAGTTATTTCAAGTCTCGGTACTACTTCCTAGTGTTATTTTGCTCTGTCCGAAAGGGAGTTACTGGTCCATAGGGGCAGTTCAGCAGATATTTGGCAAATAGATCCGATGTTCATTTTTTTTAGTAGTAGTAGAAAAGAATTGCCAAGTAGGGAACAGGGGTAAAAGAAGACTATCGGAAAGTGGAATAGATATTTCAGAAAGTTCAAAAAGAAATTCCCTAACGCTATTTATGGAACATCATCGTTGCCTTTTTGATCGGTGTACTTGCAGACAGACAGATGCTTTCACTATCATCCATTGATTATTGGTGCACGCTCTCCGCACGTTTTTCACTTTTTGGAAACTTAATTCCAACCTTCCCAAACTCGATTTGTTGGGCAGTCATTGATGTGTTTCTCTCTTGCATCTGAAATGCGGAATGAATCGAAGTAAAACTGTATTGTCATTGTATTCCGAATTTTCTGTCTTTCGTCGGGACTGCCCTGGAGACAGCTTTACCGACCGACGTGACAGTCTGCACTGCTTCTGATCCAGACGGGGAAGGTTGTCCTCTGAGAATAGTTCTAATATATCAGAGCCTGCCTCTCGACTGGCAATGTTTGTTTTCTCCTGTCACGAGAGATTAAATCCTGAGATATTTTTACCTTCCTGAATTGCTGGTAATAACTCAAGTGGATCTTGAAAAAAGCTTGAGGGTTCTGACTCACGACCTTTTACGGGAAAGATGGATTTATACAAGGGATTCTAATCATGACAAATAAACGTGGTGTAAGTTTCAGTTAAATTTATCCACTCCAGTTTTTGGGATCCCAAAACGCAAGTGGAGGGATACCTATCACATGGCAAAAGTTGTCCGTCCGTCCGTCTGTCAGCGCGAACTCTCGAAGGGAATGCGATATTTTGGTGAAACTTGGTGTGACGATTCTTTAGGTCAAGGGAAAGGTCGAGTTCGTAGATGGGCTCGGTAGCCTAGGGAGTTCTTGGAACATGCTGTTCGGTCATGCCCTGACTTTGAAGCACAGTGCCCAAAACATGAAAATTTGTGTATGACTGGGCTGAGCCTCGTGATGGAAACCAAGGATTTAACTTGATGGGAGCAGAGCCCTTGAAATGATAACATTATAAGTAAAAAACTGAGAGACAAAGGGCCTCGGACGGGATTTGAACCCGCACCCTTCAGGTTCAGTTGTCAATGCTCTTACCACTTGGCCACCGAGAGGCTTGTGAACGAAGTTTGCAAACTGTACAGTTGCCAGATAGGAGCGGGCTAAAGGAACAATCATCCCGCTCAAGACAACGTTGAGCATTTTTAGCTTTCAGTTCACTGCCCCTTATGACTCTCGACTGTCTTATTGCTCTGCGCGTGAGTGGCGTGTCAGTTCACTTGATGCAGCTATTAAGTTGGTAATGAATTTGTAGATGTCTTTTATGTAGATTTTGTTAACTTCGACTGTGAAGTTTTTCTGGGGGGGGGGGGGTGAAGAGTAAGGTAAGCACCTTCCGTCTGGTAAATCATCCGATCCATCTTCTAGGTATCGAACCTTCGGAAAGCGATTGAGGGAGAGGAAAACCAGCGGGCGATGCTAGCTGGACAGTCTGAGCTAGAGGGCGTTAGTATCGAGGTTCGCCGGAGACTGGCCCATCAGATGTCCCGCTCGGAAGAAAAGACGAAGGCGTTGGCGCTGCTTCTCCTTCATTATTCGTCCGCTCTGGAATACGTGGCGGGTTTGGAAGAAGCTATGAAGGTTTGTGATTACAGTTATGTTATAGTTTCGACGAAAACGTTGTTTGCATATTTGGTGGCGCTAAACCCGGAAGTCAGCTATGATTTGGTCCCAAGTGGCGGACTTCTGCCTATAAGCAAACAAGGCAGCTGACCGGGTCTCCAGCTGGGGGGCCAGGAAGGCCGAAGTGGTAAATATAAAGACCACAATATGCGAAAAAGTATAGCTATTGCTTGTCTATTTTCTAAAGTCAACGTTATTTAAACGTTATTTAAAGTTTAACTGAAAAGCCAACTTATTTTTGTGTCATTTAGTTGAATACACTGAATTATTTGGATTCTGCAAAGGGATTTTTATGGCACTTGCAGCTTCGCTCAAGTGCCATATACCGATCACTTTTCCGTCGGTCGGTCTGTCTGTCGGTCGGTCGGTCGGTCCGGTGATCGCGAGTTAGGGTACTTGCAGATGTGCTAGGACGATGAAACTTGGCAGGCATATCGGGGACCCGACCAAACTAACTTGCAAATAATCACTTCCCCGATCCGACCTCCGTGCAGGGAGTAGAGGGCGGGGGAATCCGGAAAATTTAGTAGCTTTTTTAAAACCCCTACCCCTTTCTTTACACTAGTAGGTCTGCGCGCGGCGTGACGTCACTCTTTGCATCGCATCACTCTGTTAACATTGGAAAGAGCTAGTGCATTCGAGGGTCAAAGGGGTTTGTATCTGTGGTGCAGTGCGGGGGAATATGGAAAATTGAGTGTTGTGTAACTTTCGAACGGGTGATCAGATTGGGACGAAACTTAATATCTGAATGAATGACATATCTCTGATGTTCCATTTGAAGTCCGAACCGGATTCGACATCTATGGGGGAATTGGGGTGGGGGAAGACCGGAAACCTCGAGAAACGGTTATAATGGAGGGATCGGAGTAAAACTTGCTGGGTAGAACAAGAATCTGCTCCAGATAATTTGTTTACACGTTTGGACTGGACCCGGACACTTGGGGGGGGGAGGTGGAGGGGAGTTTCACGGAATTCTGGTGACGACAGTTTTTGGGATTTTCACGATGAAACTTGGGAGGTGTATCAGGGACCCGATCAAACTGACTTGTCAATAAAAATTCACTCGATCCGATAGTCGTGGGGGGATCGGAGGGAGGGGGAATCCGGAATATTTAGCCATGCGTAACTTTGGAACGGGTGATCGGGTACGAGTGAAATTTAATAACTGAACAGAGCCTGTGGTGATCTTTTTCATGTCCGGACCGGATCCGACAACAATTGGGGGGGGGGGAATACGTGACCGGATTGGACTGGAGAGATCGGGATGGAACTTTGTGGGAATAACAAACAAGTCCAAACTGAACCGGATTGGCTCCGGCGACTGTGGGGGGAGTTTGAGGGGCGGGTCCGGAATTCCGGTGATCGCGAATTAAGGTACTTCCAGATGTGCTAGGACGATGAAATTTGGCTGGAATATTAGAAATTCGACAAGATTGGCTTAGAAATCGCCACTTTTCAAATCCGACCATTCCCTAAAGTACCAATCATGACCGCAAATTAAGAAAAATACTTTTAAGCAAAATATACATTTCCATGATCCCCATGAGCTCATGTATCATTTTTGCCTCAAGGGTTTTGCTTACAAATGAAGTTCTAGCTCCCTTAAAGTGTGCATCTTAACCGCAAGGTCGAAAAGTACTTTTTGTCAAACGATACATCTGAACCCATGATCAGTTGTCCCACAAGGGTTTTGCAAAAAAAAAAATTTTCTTGCACCCTTAAAGTGCGCAAATTAGTGGGAAAAAAAAATACTTCTGATCATACGTATATATCAATGATCCCTAAGAGCCTGCTATCGTTTTTGCCTCAAGGGTCTTCCTTACAGATGAATTTCTAGTGCCTTTAAAGTGCGCATCATTACAGCCAAGTTCAACGATAATATACTTTTTCTCTAGCTCCCTTAAAGTGCGCATCTGAACCGCACAGTCGAAAATTACTTTTGATCAAATAATACATCTCAACCCTTGCAAGTGCCATATGAGCTTACAGCTCTTGTTTTTGTTTTCCACAATCTGAACTAGTTATGACGTTCAGAATATCTGCGGCCGTCCCCACAGCAAAAATTCTACTATGACGCGGGAAATTTTTATCTAAACACAAACAAGGCTTTTCAGTGGGCAGTGGCGGTATTGGTGAAGATTGATTAGTGCCTGAACAAAAAAAATCACAAATCTTACTTGTAAGGCATACAACAAATTAGAGGTACCACAAATCACACGGAAATTCCACTATTTGAAAATTGATTATTCCTGAATAGCGGAAAAACAAAGTAACGCATTTTCAGCGGGTCTTCAAGCCAATTTAAGTGAATAAGTGATCGGTAAGTAGATTGTCCTATCCCAGTCCTTTTCGGTTAAACTTTAAATAAAAATGAACTTATATAGAACTCCCTAGGGGTCCTGAATCTCTTGTCCGAGCCTGTTTGTTCTAGCGATATTTCGCGCCTTCGAGGGTCCTTTTCAAGTTGTAATTAGAAGAAACGGACGAGTTGCGGGTTAATTTCGTTTTTAGAAGAACGGATTGCAGGGTGATTTTTTAAAGAATACTTGCAAAGATGAACCGAAATGTTAATGGATCAGCTGAGTTGTGGGCTTTGCGCAATCAAATACGAATCGCAGTCAGCTTGGTCTGAAGAATACTTCCGTTCTTTGCAGCCCTTACGAACTACCGACACCCGAGTTTACCTGCGGAATTAGCCAACGAGAAAATATTGTGGTACCTTACTGAGTCACATGTGCTTAAAATCCTTGGATGGGTCACAACATTATTATTATTATTATTACTAAAAAATGTATTGGTTTAAACAAAAATGATTTCCAAAATCGGCGCTTCTGAAGAACGTAACGCAGTGAAAGGAATTTGTGTAAATCCAGCGTCATATTTGGGTCGCAAATTTTACAACTCAATTCGGTGCCTACGACAATGTGAAACGTAAATTGACGGCTTCCTTCTCCTTTTTATCCACTGGAAGGGTTCGGTTCTCCGAGGAGCGGATCTGTTTAAGCCAGACTTTACCTTCCAGATTACCAGAAATCTGCATCTTCTGTACATGAATACAGCCAACTCGACCGGATACCGTGAAGATGATGGTAGCTAATTTCGCTCTGTTATTCACACTTCCACAATCGTCCCCTTTGCTCACTTCAGTCACTCGCCCTTTCATTTCCGTTTGCATATTCTTTTCGAATCCTAAACGTGTTGCCTATATTCCACCCTTCAAGATTCCGGAATCCAGCGTGCCAATAGCCCCGGACCTTATATGCTACCAAATTCGCGTACTTCTTCTTCTGGTGGACTGCTGCCAAGACATCCTCTTACTGTGGACCAATCCAATGAGCTCTAGCTCCTGGGCTGCGACTTTTTGGAACCATTTCGGCCTGGGGTAGGTTGCTCTTCGTGGGTCGATCACGATGGCTCACAGGATGTCGATGCCACGAAGAAACCCGATGATTTTCTTGAAAATTTGTCGCTCGTCTCGGGCTGGGCGAATTGAGTCGATTAGCTCACCGGTGGGGACTGGTTCTTCGGCTGTCCCGTTAGTGCTTCTGCACCAGCTAGTACCAGACTTGAATGTATGTTAGAAAGGTCTTGCTTGTTCTTCCAGTTTGCTCGGTCCGGCTTAACCTTCCAGATCTGCCTCGACAAGCCAGGCATTACCTTCCAGATTGTTCTTCCGGTTTGTCGGTTTCCGTCTGGAAAGATCGTGAAGGACGATGGCTCACAGGACATCGATACTACGAAGAAATTTTCTTGAAGATTTGTCGCTCTCGGGCTGGGTGAACCGAGTCGGTTAGCTCACCGATGGAGACTGGCCCTTCGGCTGTCCCGTTGGTGCTTTTGCACCAGCTAGAACTTGAACTTGACTTAAATGTATGTTTGAAAGGTCTCGCTTGTATCTCCAGTTTGCTCGGTCCGGCATAGCCTTCCAGACCTGCCTCGTCAATCAATTACCTTCCAGATTGTTCTTCCGGGTTTGTCGGTGTTCGTCTGGATAGATCGGGAAGGTGAAGTCAGGCGAAAAGAAAATTCTGGAGTGTTGGACCCTCGAAGTTTCAAAATCTAAGACGTACAACGACCCGGACCTTAGATCAAGAACAAATCAACAGATAGAACCTCCGTCTCCCTACCTCTCTAATATGACTATGTAAAGTCGAACGTTTCCCCGTACCCTGTCCGTTTCCTTACCTCTACAAATAGCTATATTATTGTGAAGCCACATCGAGGAAAAGTAGAAGTCAAGGCTGATTGGTTCTATGGACGCGCTCCATAGCGGGTCAGAGCGCGGAATAAGCCTCCTGCAGAGCAACGGCGTTGACGTAAGATGAGTAGACGGGTATATACATCAGTTCAAAGCTAGAGTAAATACCTCTAGGTCCGCTCAGTTTTGTTGGGGTGTTCATAGTCACTGCATGGGACTAAAGACGGAGGTTCTATCTGATTATTTGTTCTTGCTTATATCCTCATAAACCATCATGCAAATACAATTGAATGGGTAGGAGATAAAGAAAAAGTGATTGATGATTGTGACTGGGAGACGAAAGATATCAAAGGGATATCTATAGGAAATGATGAAGACATCTTTATCATGAAAATCCGGAAGGGTTGGCTTGACTCTGCGGCAGCCGCAGCTGCCCGGAAGGAGAAGACAGACTTTTCAGAACCGGATACCGGAAGAAAATCCGGAAGGGAAAGCCTGGCTTTAATGGTTCATTAGTTTCGTGTGGGTTGAAGAATGATGGATGAAGAGAGTTCTGCGGATTGTGATTCCGTAACACAGCTGCAGATTCACATAAACATTGGGGTTCTCGGCCAGTTGCTTAGTTGCAATTTCGTTGGAAAGTGATGCGAAGGACAAGTTCGTGCTATCGTCAGACACCTGCAACTTTCCCATAGGCAGCGTAGGCTGTAAGTTCACATGAACACTCGAGTGCAGTCTGAGAATTAATTAGTAGATCAGATGGACACGAAGAAATCCTCTCCTTCTCACATCTCGGCGGGGGGGGGGGGTCTCAAATCTTTCTGCTTGAGTGAAACTAGCTTAAAGTTTAACTGAAAAGCCAACTTATTTTTGTAACATATAACTGACTACACTGCATTTTTTGATTGTGTTAAGGGAATTTTTTACTTTTCACTATTTGCTCTAGTATGACGTTCAGAATGTTTACGGCCGCTCTCACTACGCAAACTTCTACTATGACGTGGAAAATCTGAATCTCTGTACAAACGCGGCTTTTCAGCGGTCAGTGATCAGCTCGAGGAAGGTGGCTCACTGCGAGAACAATTGTTTTTCGTAAATTGTTTTCGTTAAGCATACAACACCGACACAAGCAGATAGAGGGGCCCCAAATCACAAGGAAATTTCACTATTTGAAAATCGGTTCTCGTGAATTATTCGTGGTTATTCGTGAATAGCTGAAGAACGAAGTAACGCATTTTTATCCGGTCTTTAAGCCTCTTTAAGTTAATAAGTCATGGGTACCTAGATTTTCTTATTACATTCCTTTTCAGTTAAGCTTTAAGGTGATATAGTCGGACAAATAGTTGAAAAGATCAGTTCAAGTAATACCCCAGGGACAATTGAAAGACCAGAACGATTCCTGTACGCCATGGTACGACGGGAAAGACGGTCACGTCTTTAAAACATTTAAATATGTCATTAATATATTTAATGCTGGAGATTTCTCCCCTTCCACAGCCTTCTGGGAGGGATCTCTAAGGTTTTTCCGCGAGTGAAAAGAGCTTAAGGTCATATACAGAAAGATTCGGAAGACCAAGACGATTTCTGTGTGCCATAGAGTGACGGGGAAGATGGCGGCGTCTTTGATAAGTTTAATTTTGAATCCGACTTTAATATCTTTGATCCGTCATTTAATTTATTTTTTTATTTTCAGCTCGAGGCCCAGAAAACTATGGAATCAACTGTCACAAGCGACCTTGTCGCCTAACTTTTAATTTTACACGTAGGCTAATCATGTTTTCTTTGTGTTTTTTCTGTGATACGTTTCTGAATAGTAAATTTACGATTTAGTTTTAAAGGACGCCTCGCACTATGTACCGTTTCCGCTCCGGTATTATTTTAAAACTAAGACCAGGTGGTAACATCATCACCTACTTGTTAATCCCACACCAGAATAGGGCAATACTAGAGGGGCAAGGAAAATTATTGTTTGTTTTTTTGCAAAACAAAGTTTAGAAAGGTAGAAATAATTTAATAACAATTAAAAGAATTGACCCTAGGAACACTGATAAATTTGTTCAAATGAAATCAAAAAACCTGAGAAACCCGTTGACTCATCCGAATGGAAGTGGAACCGCAAGCTCGTAGCTCCTGGCTGATACTTCGCCACCCCTAGAAAAAAAAATAAAGCACACTTATCCTCCCATCTTCATCTGAAATTTACTAGTAGTTCTGCACATGACAGGTGCACACATGTTACATGGCAGAAAGATTGTACGCCAAACATACTTATCTTTATTAATCATCAGGAACAAATAAGCCAAGAACCTTCTTCGGTCCCACGCACTGAGAAGCAGGGTTGCCACAAAACTTCAGAGTGATTGTTGGTCGAAAAAAGATAGTGAATTGGGAGTGAAATTTTATTTTGATGAAAAATGTGAAATGGTAACTACTTGTCGGAATCACTGCTGCAAAAATTACACATTTTCATTTTATTTTCATGAAAATATGTAAAATAAACACATTTAATCGGCATCATTGCTGGAAAACTACACGTCTGGACGTTTTCGGAAATATAGTGAATTTTGTGTCCTACGTAGGACTACTGCGTTGAGCTGTTAGTAGAGGTAACGAATAAGTGTAATGCACCGCGTAGCTCCTACGCTCTGCTCGTTTGCATCGGGCAGGACAATTCTGTGCGTAGCAAAGTGAACTTCTCGTCTCGTTAATAGCTACTCCTAGAACAAGTGTAGGCCTGATAAAGCACAAATGCACCATGTGTCAGATTTCGATAAAGCACAAAATTTTCTAGTAAAATTCGGTTGTAAATCACTTAAAGGAAACCTGGCACTGCATATAGTGCTCTTCTCAGACGTTCTTAGATAGTTGACCCGTTTACAAATAAGCTATTCTTACGGAAAATTACACACGGCTTCGGCTGTTTTTAGCCCTTTCCATGCCCCTTGCCCTGGATGACAATCTTGGCAAAATGTATATAACCGGTTTTCGAACGCCCCGGGAACAACGATCGAGCGCCTGATACGTCATGTAAAAACACAGAAATCGTGGGAAGCGTGATAATCAGTCTATTGGTAATAGAGGAGATAGAATACACTTATGAAGGGAAGAGTCTCGGGAACGAGAATGGACGGAAATACTACAGAAGCAGAATGTATTACTATCATAATAGCGAAGTTTCCTTGGGTTTGTCTTGTATAATGCCTTGAACAAACGATCCGGGTCGGGAGCTCGCGTACTGGAATTCCTGCCCGGATTTTCGGCACCGCCATCAATTCCATACGGAAAAGTTGAGATTTCCCAGCTTGATGATGAACGTACAGAAAATCCGGCGGGAGACTCCTGATCGTGTGTTCGCACGATCATCCGCAACAACTTGCATTTACACCCCACCTTTTATGGCTTTTGCAAGTTGAGTTTCTGATCAGCTAAGGGACGTTTAATCAAACAGGAAAGCTAAAGTAACCTAAGAGGGGAAGGCAAGTAAATGGACCTAATAGGGTGAATACTTACAAGAGAAGTTTAGCTTTCCACACAAAAAGCCACACGATGGCGTGTGAAAAAAGTCGGAGCATGCGCCGCCAAACGGCGTAACGAGAGCTGGCTCCAACTCAAACTGCTGCGCTCGCATCTTAATACCACAGATGAAGGGATTGAGTCTAAAGATTAAAGAAATGTTCATTAGAAAGAGTTGTTACCCTACTGGACTTGTCCGTCCAAGGAAAAAATATTAAGGATGTGTTTGAAGGAGGTGAATCGTAAGCACTCTAGGATTTGCAACGTCTAGACCCCCCCCCCTTCCCAAGTCCCTGGGTCAAATCAGAAATCGCTGTGACAGTCTAGCCATCTAGTGGTACAATTCGGAAGCATCCTGCATGGATAAGCTCAAGCTATGGTTCAGCAGAAGCAGTGTTGCTTGCTAGAAAATCTTTTCGTAAAATACAACAAGAAAAGGTCATTTGCAGGCTAAATTGACGATTTGAATTGATTGGTGGCAAGCTGAAAACACATAAATCTGTGAATCCGACAAGCTCAAAACACACGACTACAAAATCTCCTCGTAGCCGTGCGACTAGAAACACGTCCTTTGCGGGAAAAATTCACGTTTGGTAACTACCTTTATGTCATTTTGGCAAGCTCGAAAAACAAGACTGCCATACAAACAAGCTCAAAACGGCTGAGACGGCGATTCTCTGAAGCATGGGGGGTGAGCCCCCCCCCCTCTTCGAACCGCCTCTGTTTTTGGAGCCATATATCCCCAACCTCAGTTCCTGAGGTTGGGGATGAGACACAGGGAAAATTGTTTAAGTTTATAAGGTAAAATGAAATATAGTAGGATGTAGAGTAGTGTACAGATTGATTATTTATACCATTTATTTATTTTTTTGTGTTGTATTTTTGCGATGGCCCGTGTTGGCTTTTGGGCAATAAATCTATCTATCTATGCGGATTTCTTCAAGCGAAATGCTGTAAAATTTGCGATAAATGCCGGAAAACACATGATAGCTAATGCTACGTTTACACACTGCGTAAATCCGAGCGTATTTTACGCACGTATTTGGGCTTGCAAAGATCTCTAGCAATACGGACATATTTGAGAAATCGGCCCGTTTCGCATATAAATCCGTTCTATAGAAACCTTTTCGAGCTCAGATACGTGCGGAAAATACGCTCGGTTTTTACGCAGTGTGTAAACCCACCATAACGCGTTTGCGGAACCTGAGTTGATTTTTTGGTCTAGGCTTTCAGCTTCAACATTCATAGCAACATGACTTGCGTTTTTGCAGATACCATGGTATCTGATACCTGGGTCTAAAGTCGTTTTTGCAGTTACCGTGGTATCTGATATCACGGTCAAAAGGCGTTTTGCAGTTATCGTGGTGTCAGATACCACGGTCCGACCGGGGTAATTGATCGTGGTATCTAAAAGTCATCTCACTTTCATCAAATTTTGTCAAATTGGTGGGAAAGAAGTCACTTAGTGATGTAACTGGATTTTGGGATGACTTCGAAAAGTGCAATTTCGGCTATAGCAGTTTTTGCAGAGCAGCCATATATCAGATATCACGGTAACTGCAAAAAAGACTGATTGCAGATCCAATTACCGTGGTAGCAGATACTATGGTATCTGCAAAAACGCAACTATGGTTTAGAAGAACAGCTATATTCGGGTGAAAAAAGATCTGTTATGGCTGGCTCTGGTAATTCGCTGTGACCTATCTTTCTATATAATTCTTATACGATGGACTGATCCTCAGGAAGAACGAGAAAACGTCTCACTAACGACTCAAACTTCGCACACAAATCCTGTATCAACCAATCACACCTCCCGTTTTCCGTGCGTCGGTCCGAGAGGAACACTGGCAATCAGTTTTCTCCATATCCTGCTAAAAGCCAGGCTTCACCTTCCAGAAATTTCTTCCGGATTCCAGACAGCCGTTTTCGTCGAGACGGATCTTCACTGTCAGGTTTAATAACAGATAACACTTCGGATGTTTTCTGTTGTGTTTCAAAATGTTATGCATAATAACCGCAGAAAAGCATCTGCCGAGTTTTCCGACATCATGACGACAACCAAAAAAGTCAGTATATGATTTTTTTTTGCCGTTTTTTGGCTCTTCCTGACAAAGCTTCTTATGCAAAACATTTCACGAATAACATTTGTAAACACAACAGATAACATCCTAAGTGTTGTCTGCTACGCACTATCTGTTGAAATCGCGCATCCTCGCGTTATCTCTTATGAAACTTCTGACAGTGTGGAAGCAAGCCAGGCCAAAAACGTCTGGAAGTCCGGGGTGTTGGACACCCCAGATTCCGGATGTCGAACAATCCGTTCAAGAGACACAACAAATATTCAAATGTAGGAAGAAAAGGGAAAGTGATTGACAGTTGTGATTGGGATGCAAGAGAAAGGGGACATCTAGGAAATGTTGAAGAACAGCAAATTAAGCAGTCATCATCATCATGAAAATTTGGAAGTGTTGGCTTGACAATGCGGAAGCCCTGGACGTCTGGGCAGGGGCGTCGCAAGGGGGGTGCGGGGGGCAGCACCCCCCCCCCCACCTTTTTGAGACTCGGTAAAATTTTGGGCCGGAGGCCCAACATTTTACTAAAATTGTTCGGTATTTTTTCAATAGCAGAACTATTCAGTATATTTAACGGGATTCGGTAGTTATACAGAATCCCAAATAGGCTATCGGTACAAATCTATTCGGTATAATGATCGGGATTCGGTATAATTGCCAGTATTCGGTAGTTCACGAATTCGGTGAGAGAATTTAATGAAATTATTTGGATGCCAGAACTATTCGTTCGGTATATTTATGGAGATTCGGTAGTTACACAGAATCCCGAATAAGCTATCGGTCCAAAATTGTTTGGTATCATGATTGAGATTCGGTAGTTTATTCGGTGTAATTTCCAAAATTCGGTAGTTACTATACGAATTATACTGAATACGAATATTATTCGTCAGTCTTTCGATCCTACAATAATTCGGTATAATAACCGGGATACGGTAGTTATACAGAATCTCGAACGTGCTATTGGTCTAAACTTTTCGGAATGATAACTGGGGTTCGGTCATTTATTCGGTATAACTGCCAGGATTCGGGAGCTATACCACGAACCGCGTAACTTGGAAGAGGTCGAGTGAAGCACTGGTCGCAGATAAAAGGACTGATCTATGATTTCATCGAGAGGCCTTACTTTTATTTTGGATCCGAACAAAAAGGATCTGATCATGATTTTTTCGATGAGCCAACTATTTGGCGGCGTTTCGGCGAAGCTCACTTGGAGAATATATTGCCGGGCACGATTGCAGTAACAGCTTCTGTATATTATACACAAGAGAAAATGAAATCGAGCGCCACATGTTTACGAAATATGGCGAAACGAAATAAATTAACTAACACACTTACAAGATATGATCAGAAATAAATTACGAGATAAAACTATGTAAAAATTGGGCAGAAGAATTAAAGCCGGGCTTCACTTCCAGATTCCCAGACGCAGGGGCGTCGCAACTGCATTTTCGGTGGGGGGGGGGGGGGGGGGTGCAGAGCCAAAATTTTACCGAATCTCTCAAAAATTTTACCGAATCCTAGAAACTGAGAATTCGAGCTTTAAATTGTGGAACATGAAAAGATTACTTAGGAAGAGTAGGCTAACATTAAAGGGTAGCAAGAAAGACGATAAGCCAACTATTTGGCGGCGTTTCGGCGAAGCTCACTTGGAGAATATATTGCCGGGCACGATTTCAGTAACAGCTTCTGTATATTATACACAAGAGAAAATGAAATCAAGCGCCACATTCGAAATTTCTTTCAATTTCAATTTCAATTTCAATTTCAATTTATTCTCAAAATTCCTTCACGGGCGAGCCGAACATTGGATTTTTCGTCGTAAATATAACAACATCAGCAACTTTGTCATAATTTTGTCGTAAATAATAAACTTATATACAATTCGAATCACTGTAAGTGATCATTTACAATCACACTTATAGGCCTATCATAACTAAAAATCAAATAACTATAACAAAAACAAGAGTTACAACGAATTATACATTTCGACGAATGACGTCACATTACACATATATCAAAATTAGGAGTCAAACAATTATAAAATAAACAAGAATTACGATGAGTTATATATTTCGACGAATGACGGTACGAAGCTTTTTTTGTATCGGTCATGAGATGCCGAAACAGGATGTAATTTAGGTATGGGCTGCGAAACCATTCGCGCAGGTCTAGGTCTAACGGGTTCAAACTCGGGCGGGAACATGTCTCGCAGACGAGGATTTTCAAGCGTCTTAACCCCAAAATTAAGGCACATTTTTTCCCGACGTTGGGCCAAAGATTCCAGCTTGAAACTACGAAGAAGCTCAATGTATAGCACCTTTGGCGATTTAGAAGTAACAAGGAGGGCTCGAAATTGCAACCTCTCTGGCGAATTCGACTGATCCCGTGTCAAACCGAAGTGCCATACCTGACAACAATATTCTAAAGTGGGGCGGATAAAGGACACTTTCTTTCTCTGTATGCTGATTTTAACTGCTTCTCTTACAAATTCCACCATTTACCGTGGATTAAATACCAAGACTCTAAGAAGTTCCGACGTTCCGGCAGCAGCAGCTACTGTAGTCTAGTCAATAGTGCCGCAGGTGAAATTTTTTTTAATTTAGCTTTTTTCCTGCCCAATTTAACTATTTTCTTCCTTTTAATGTTTCGAAATACCAATCCTAAAACTGGCTTTAAACCCATGTCAGATGACGGGCTCTTCCACAAAATAGAGAATTTATTACGAAAAGCGCCGCAGGCGGAATTTCTTGCTACCCTTTAATGTTACTCTTCCTAAGTAATCTTTCCATGTTCCACAATTTAAAGCTCGAATTCTCAGTTTCTAGGATTCGGTAAAATTTTTGAGAGAATCGGTAAAATTTTGGCTCTGCACCCCCCCCCCCCCCCACCGAAAATGCAGTTGCGACGCCCCTGCGTCTGGGAATCTGGAAGTGAAGCCCGGCTTTAATTCTTCTGCCCAATTTTTACATAATTTTATCTCGCAATTTATTTCTGATCATATCTTGTAAGTGTGTTAGTTAATTTATTTCGTTTCTCCATATTTCGTAAACATTTTCTTCCTCTTCTAGCTTTAAGCTTTGGAAATAAATTTGATTGATTGATTGAAAGAAAACTCGTCAACGAGCTGCAAAATCCTTCTCATTCGCTGACAGACGAACTCGTATTTACACTAGAAGTTGTCCGGGTATTTCTTCTACGAGAACAGCTAGCTCCGTGTCTCGGTTGACTGGGAGCTTCTCGCCGAACCTTGTAGAAGAAAATTTATCAACAAGCTGCAAAATCTTGCTCACTCGCTGACAGACGAACTCGTATATACAGCAGAAGTTATCCGGGTATTTCGTGTACCAGAATAGCTAGCTCTATGTCCAGGTTGACTGGAAGCTTGTACCCTAACTCGTGGAAGAAAACTCGTAAATGAGCTGCAAAATCTTGCTCGGTCACAGGAAAAAGAGAGCTCCCAATCGCTTACCTTACGAACTCGTATATACAGTCCAAGTTTTCTGGATATTTCTTCGGGTGGTATGGAGTATTTATTGTTCCAGAATAATCCTGGATCCTAGTGTGACACACCGCCCCTCCACTTCCCGGTATGGTCGATGCCTCGGTGTTGAGAAAGAGTCCTTTACAGCTTTCGATGACTTGGTACTTAATTTTAAACCCCTTTCGAGTTCCATTGCTGTCTGAGTGGAAATGCAGTCGAAGGGACATTGCACCGGGCTGATAGACGTACTGGTCTGAAAAAAGGCAGTTTAGGGAAAACAGTCATGGACTACTACTACTATATAATGAAAACTTTAATTGAAATTGGATTCCCACGTCCTTTCGTGGTTATTTTAATGGAAATTTATAATGTAGTTTAACTGGTGGTTCGGGTTGCAGGGAAATGTTCTAGGGAGTTTTTGTCAAAAATTTGATTAAAGCAAGGATGTAGTCTTTCTCCAAAGTTATTTTCTTTGTATATAAATGATTGGGTATATGAATGTGAGAATGGCACCCATGTTATCCGTTGATATAGTTAAGTTGTGCTTATTATTGTTCGCAGACGACGTGGCACTTCTCGCTGATTCAAAAGAAAATTTGCAGGTTTTGATGGATATTACGGCCGAATTTTTGAAAAAGAAAGAGTTGACATTAAATGTTAGTAAAACGGCAGTAATGTGTTTTAGGAAAGGGGGTAAATTAGATAATATTAAAATAAAGTTTGAAGGAGAAGAAATTGAATATAAAGATTTTATTTATTTGGGATTTAATTTGTCGTCAAAGGGGAAGTACGGGAAACATGTTGATTCTAGTTTAGCGAAGGGGAAGAGGTGCCTGAATATGTTGTTGAAAAGCGAGTTGAGAGAGATAAATAATTTAAGAATGCATAAACAGGTGTTTTCGTCCAAGTTAGTTCCAGTAATGCATTAGGCCGCGGAAATTTGGGGGTATAGTCCGTGTATTAAGCTAGAACAAGTGCAATTAGGCTATTTCAAAAGAGTTCTAGGCCTTAGTAGTAAGATTAACACATTAGTGATAAGAGGAGATTTAGGTTTATTTTCATTAAGGAGTAGGTGTCTTGTTAGTATGATACGGTTTTGGGAAAAAATAATAGATAAGACCGCTAAAGGCTGCATATTTGGAATCCCTTCAGGATGGTGCAAAGGAATCGTGGTCAAAACAGGTAAAAAATATTTTGGATAGTAGCGGTTTGTCTCATTTTTGGTGTGAAGGAAAAGGACCTAGAGCAGGAAATGGTGTGAGTAATGCTAAGGAGGTGGAGGTTAGGTTACACGACCAGGAAATACAATTGTGGCAGTGTGCGGTGGCTGCTTCTGGTTCATTGTGGTTGTACGCGAGGGCCAAAGAGACATGGGGAGAGGAAATTTATTTTAAGGTGGGGATTCCAGCAGATCATTTGAGGTTGTTAATGAGTTTACGGGGTGATTGTCTACCATTAGGAATGCATAGAAGATATTTGGGTATGGTAAGAGTGTTGTCTGGTCCTTACTTTTGCCCAATGTGTGGGCAATTGGATGAAAATATTTTTCACTTAATGTGCGAATGCCCTGAGCTTTCAGATCGTCGTGGGGAAATTTTTGGTGTTAGTTATTGGGTTGGGGGGAGGATTGGTTGGTAAAAGTAATGGGAAGTAAATTATTTGGTGATACTGAAAAGTTGGGAAGATTCCTTTCGGTTTCGATGAACCACAGAGAAAGGTTCCTGTAAAGGAATATGTAAAATAGTTATCACTTATTTGGTTTTTGTTCTTTATTTTTTTTTTTTTTGTGTTTGTGTCATCTTTTTCCCATGGCCTCTGTGCTTTTAGTGGAATAAATCTTATCTATATTATCTCATCTTATGCCTCTTATCCAGATTTGGAGTACTGAGCTCCAGTGCGCTATTAGGGCCTTACGGTCTAACAGAATGCCCGAATTGAAAAGATTAGATCTAATAGATAGATAAATCTTTTTATTGACCAAAAACCGGTCGTGGCTGAACAAATTTGTTTGGTAACGTCACATAACTAACAGGAAAACACGTAACTGACACGTCAATAGCATCTACAGCAGCTTGTCATAGCATCAAAGGTGGCCGAGAGGCCCAATGAGAGAAACTGGAGATCCTACAGTTACATGAGCGACGGCTGATCTGTCTGTACCTCATCCAATCCAGAGGCTTATTTTTTTTAAATTACAACCTATCCTTTTCGTCGCTTCTTTTATAATCTTGTACAGCAAATTAAGCGTAATGTAAGGTGGAGAGTATTGACCTGCTAGTGACCTGACAATTTTTTGGGAATTCCATGCGATTTTGTAGAGTTTGTCCGTCTGACTGTCCGCTCGTCTGTAAGCACGATAATTCCAAATTTCGATCAAAACTGGTATGAGATTCCCTGAGTTAAGGTACAGGTCAAGTTCGTCGATGGGCACTGTAGCCCCATATTTAGAGGCTTCAGATTAAGGTTCAAAACAAAAAAATTTTCAAAGCTATACTATGAGATTCATATCTGAAACCTAGCCAGACAAGTCGTTCCGGACGGATTTGGTAGCCTAGAGGTGAAAGTTAATTCTGAAGATGATTGGAGATTCAATACAAGGGAGAATCTATATCTGAAATTAACTTTCTTCTCGGACAAGCAGTTTAACCGGAATCCGGTCAAAACCGGAAATTGGTAGAAGTAAAAGTGAAATTAAGTCGATTATATATTTGATGCAAAGCTAAGGATAGGCTAAACGCTGAATCAGTTTATGAGCTTTGTTTTCTTGCTCGAAAAGTAGTTTGCCCGGAATCCAACCAAGACCGGAAATCGTGATTCACATAAGCGTCGAGATCAGTCGCGGCTGAACTTCCAGTTTCGAAAAAGAGTACGTTGAATAGTGGTGTGATGTGTTCGACGGGTTTCCAAATAGTATGTGTGACGTAGTCGTCCAGAAAGACGCCAGCCAATGAGAGAAAAGCCATTCATTCCAGTTGTGGTTCATTGCAGTTGTTGTTTTTAATAGGTAGGCCACGACAGTATGGATACTCCGGTCGTAGTATAGCTAGGCTGGACGGGGATTAAAGACATTACCTACCGGGGTTAAGAGGTTGAATAGTGATAAATTAATAGGTGATGAAGGGCGGGTGGTCTTTGATATTTTTTTTTCACAGTTGTTCGGGGTGTGGGGCTGAAACTGGTAAAGAATAAATAATGAGGATTTTTCTTATATAGTGTTCATGTTTATTTGTTGTTGTTTTTTTGTTATATAAGTCATAGGCTAGGTGGATAATTGTAAGCTGTTGTGTTTAGTTATTTATTTATTAGATAAAAATAGTAATGGGAAATTGCAGCACAAGTCCTTAGGACTTCCTCTTTGCTGCAATAGTATATTAGTCATGTCCTTTTATTCCATGTTCATATTTTGGTCAAAAATAAAACCTACCTACCTACCTACCTATACCTACGCAACCTGGTGAAACAGAATTCCGTTATTTCAACTCCCGTATCAAAAACCTGGACATTCTAGTTTTAATCCAATAGTTGCGTTTTTGCAGATACCGTGGTATCTGATATACGGTCTAAAGTCGTTTTTGCAGTTGTCGTGGTATCTGGCCAGTTACCGTGGTAACTGATGTTCAGATATCACGGTCCGACTGTTTCGGCAATAGTCGTTTTTGCAGTGGACCGTATGTCATATACCACGGTAACTGCAAAAACGACTAATTGCAGATCCAGTTAACGTGGTAACAGATACCATGGTATCTGCAAAAACGCAACTAATATTCAGCTTCTCCCTGACATAAACCTACTCTTTCTTGTTGGTCACCGTCAATCCCAACATATTTCTCCGGGCGTGAAACATACTTTTCCGATATAGCAGGACGTTTGGAGCAAAAGCAGAAATAGAAATGAAATTAGACTTTTAAAATGTTCCTAAGGATCAACCTAATTACATGGCGTTGTAGGAAATTTGCAGCTCCTAGTTCGGCATTACTCGTTATTCACTGACGCTTCATTATGCGCATGGAAGGATTTAAGAACCCCGGCGTCCCCGAACTGCATTCATGTGGTATAGCAAAGGTGTTGGACACTTGCAAGTAGCACCCCAAAATAAGTGAACCTGTGTGCAGTTTTGTCAGTGTTAGAATGAATGAATGACTTGAATGACTGAATGAATGATTCGAATGAATAAGTTTATGACAGCTTCGTGGAGGTAAGAGGTTGCAGGTGTCTCGAAATACAGAGAGGGTTAGTTTCAAGCAACACTGGATTTTTAGGCTTTCCTTTAGGTACTGTGACCTCTGACATCCTAGAACAAAAGAAAGAGATGTTCTCCACGTACGTTGGACGTGCCCTACACTGAATATTAGGAAACTAGAATTCTGTTATGAGGATTTCCAGCAAAAAAGACAATGTGGTTACCTCCCACTCTTAATTTTATTTTCAAGGGGCACGTTCTAGCTTCGAGGGGTAATGTAATTTGCAGGCCCGGAGGGAAATGCGAACCCAAGATTAAACGTTTGCTGATTCTAGCACCATGTAGGATTTGTGCCCAAAAAGCTCTGATTTAAAAAGAAATGTCTTTTGTACCAACAAATAAGAGCCATTAGAAATATCCTTGGGAAATCGTTAAAGTTTAACTGAAAAGCCAACTTATTTTTGTGTCATTTAGTTGACTACACTGAATTATTAGGATTCTGCAAAGGGATCTTTTTGTTTTCCACTATCTGCTCTAGTTATGACGTTAAGTATATCTGCGGCTGTCCCCACAGCGAAAATTCTACTATGACGCGGGAAATTTTTATCGAAACACAAACAAGGCTTTTCAGTGGGCAGTGGCGATATTGGTGAAGATTGCTTAGTGCCTGAACAAAAAAAAAAGTCATAAATCTTTCTTGTAAGGCATACAACAAATTAGAGGTAGCCTACCACAAATCACACGGAAATTCCACTATTTGAAAATCGATTATTCCTGAATAGCGGAATAACCAAGTAACGCATTTTCAGCGGGTCTTCAAGCCACTTTAAGTGAATAAGTGATAGGTAACTAGATTGTCCTATACCAGTCCTTTTCGGTTAAACTTTAATGTTATTTTGGGTGGTTCCCAAAATCACCACGATCTTATTACCCACTCTCACATTGCCCACGCAGGGTAACAAAGAGATTTTGTGCCAAGGCCTCGAGAAGCTGCTGAACGAGCTGGGAGCCCTACATGGAGGAATTGTGCGTTCCTCATGCCCCTTCACCGAGTGCGTTCACGACTTTCAAACCTTTTGCGTTATCTCTGATCTGTGTCCACCAGGAGGTTAGAAATTTTTCAGTACAGACGGCTCTCAGTAAGTAAAGTCTACCAGACATATGGTATACCAGAAAGTGTTCTGGGAAAAGCAAGTTGAGCAAGACGATTGTTTTTCAGTGAACCTTTAAAATTGTCCTCAAAATACAATCGTTCTGCTTGAAACCAAAGGTTTTCTCTGTAATGGAATGCCTGCAGAGATGGGCAAATCCGATCATGAAAGGATTCGAATCTAAATCCAGGACTAAGCACAAATCCGATTCCGAATCCACCATTTGAATCCGACTGTAACAAAAATCAAATAATGTACATAGGTTACAGTTTAAAATCAGAAGTGACGAAAAATCAGTGATGCCTAAAGCAAATGAGACGATATACATTTTTTTTTAGGTTTTCATGTGTGCTTGTTATAGTTTGGGTCAGCAGAGATCAGAAACTGTAGTGGATTCGTAAAATTCAAAGGTTTGGTATCTGAGTCCGAATCCAGCCTGACAAGCAGAAGATTCGAATCCGACCAAAAGGACTAATCCTGGATTCGAATCCGAATCCGGATTCGGATTTACCCATCTCTGGATGCCTGCATGCTTTTTCATCCATCGAAGTTTCATACACCAACGCAAACGTTCACTTCCTTCGATTTGTTGTTTACCAGAGTCTCTCACCCGTTTGGTCATCGCCGGTCACTCCATGACGTTGTTCCGCGATGTCGGGGTTCTGAAATCCTTTCCATTAGCATAGTGAATCATCGGTATGTAATTAGTAATGTCACATTTGTGACTTTCAGGCATCAACTTTTAAACGGTTCACCCTTACCTGTATTTTGAACATCTTCTTTCATTTTTAATATCTCTCTGGCTCATAAATACTCCGTCAACCCAAGTTGACTAGGAATCACTTTAAATATATTTCTGGCTCGAAATTAGTTGCTATTTTAGAGAAGAACTAATACCGACTAGAGATAGAACTAATTTTTATTGGTATGTGAGTTTCAACTGGTGAGTACTACTGTTTTTATGGCACTTGCAGCCTCTGGCTCAAGTGCCATATACCGATCGCAATTCCGTCGGTCGGTCGGTCGGTCGGTCCGAATTTTTTTGTCCCACGTGTTCGAGTTAGGGTACTTCCAGATGTGTTAGGACGATGAAACTTGGCAGGAAAATCAGGGACCCGACCAAACTAACCTGGAAATAATCAATTTCCCGATCCGACCATCTGGGGGGGAGTGGTGGGCCGGGGAATTCTGAAAATTAAGTAGTTTTTGTCACACTTTTTCGAGTTGGGGTACTTTCAGATGTGTTAGGACGATGAAACTTGGCAGGAGCATCAGGGGCCCGACCGGACTAACCTGGAAATAATCAGTTTCCCAATCCGATCACCTGGGGGGGAGTGGTGGGCCGGGGAATTCTGAAAATTAAGTAGTTTTTGTCACACTTTTTCGAGTTGGGGTACTTTCAGATGTGCTAGGACGATGAAACTTGGCCGGAGCATCAGGGGCCCGACCGGACTAACCTGGACATCGTCCGGACCGGATTCGACAGTTATGGGGGAGTTGGGGGGGAGACCGGAAATCTCGAGAAACGGTTAGAACGGAAGGATCGGAGTGAAATTTGCTGGGAAGAACAAGCATCTGCTCCAGATAAATCGTTTATACATTTGGACTGGATCCGGACACTGGGGGAGGGGGTGGAGGGGATTTTCCCGGAATTCCGGTAATGGCGGTTTTGGGGATTTTCACGACGAAACTTGGGAGGCGAATCAGGGACCCGATCAAACTGACTTAATACAAATTTACATGATCCGATAGTCGTGGGGGGAGTAGCGGGAGGGGGAATCCGGAATATTGAGTCATACGTAACTTGGGAACGGTTGATCGGATTTGAGTGAAATTTGATAATTGATCAGAGGACATGTCTCTGGTGATCTTTGTCATGTCCGGACCGGATTCGACAACAATGGGGGGGGGGGAATACGTGACCGTCTCAGACTGGGGAGATCGGGATGGAACTTTGTGGGAATAATAAAGAGATGCTCTGGATAAATCATTTACAGAATCGAATTGGCTCCGGCGTGGGGGATTTTGAGGGGGGTCCGGAATTCCTGTGATCGCGATTTAAGGTACTTCCAGATGTGCTAGGACGATGGAACTGGGCTGGAATATTACAGATTTGACAAGATTGGCTCAGAAATCGCCACTTTCCAAATCCGACATTCCTTACAGTACCAGTCTTGACCGCAAATTTAGAAAAATACTTTTAAAGTTTAACCGAAAAGGGCTAGGATAGGACAATCTAGTTACCCATCACTTATTCACTTAAATTGACCTGAAGACCCGCTGAAAATGAGTTACTTCGTTGTTCCGCTATACACGAATAATCGATTTTCAAATAGTGGAATTTCCGTGTGATTTGTGGCTTGTATTTTTGCTGTATGCCTTACGAGAAAGATTTATCATTTTTTTTTTGTTCAGGGACTAAGCGTTCTTCACCAATCTCACCACTGCCCACTGAAAAGCCGCATTCGTGTTGAGATTAAAATTTCCCACGTCATAGTAGAATTTCCGCTGTGGGGACGGCTGGAGATATTCTGAGCCTTATAACTAGAGCAGATAGTGGAAAATCAAAAAATCCCTTTGCAGAATCCAAATAATTCAGTGTATCCAGTTAAATGACACACAAATGAGTTGGCTTTTCAGTTAAACTTTAAGCAAATTATACATTTTCATGATCCCCATGAGCCCATTATCATTTTTGCCTCAAGGGTTTTGCTTACAAATGAAGTTCTAGCTCCCTTAAAGTGCGCATCTGAACCGCAAGGTCGAAAACTACTTTTTTTTTAATCAAACGATACATCTTAACCCATGATCATTTTTGCCACAAGGGTTTTGCTTAAAAATTTATTTTATCACCCTTAAAGTGCACATTTTAACCGAAAAGTGAAAAAAAAATACTTTTTACCAAACGGTATATATCAATGATCCCTAAGGGCCTGTGATCGTTTTGTCTCAATAGTTTTTCTTACAGATGAATTTCTAGCGCCTATAAAGTGCGTATCATTACAGCCAAGTTCTAAAACAAAATACTTTTTCTCTAGCTCCCTTAAAGTGCGCATCTGAACCGCAAAGGTAACCTTAACAGTACTTCTGATCAAACACTACATCTCAACCCATGCAAGTGCCATTTGAGCTTACAGCTCTTGTTTTTTGTATTTTGAAGAAGGTAATTGTTTTTTATTTATTACTCCCGTGCCATTCGTGCTTTGCCCTCTGCCGGGAGTATTTGTTAAATTATGTGTGCAAAATATTGAAAAGAATAAATGAACCTGAACCTGAACCGCTTGAAATCGTGCCTCATCTTTACTATGGACCACACGAAGTGAAGAAGTGGGTTTGCGCGAAGCACAGCCTGAGCCTCAAGGTTTGATTAGGATTAAGAAGTCCAGATCCGGACTTTAACGTAAAACTAATGTGACAACTTACGTGTAACGCCTGTTTCATTGCCACAAATCTTGGCGCCTCCCTCTGGCACGCACGACTCGATGGCAAGCCAGTCTTTTTGGCAGAACATCTCACCAGCCATGGATTCAACGTCGAAGTCTTCCACTAGGAAAGAAATAATATAAGCACTAAAGTTTAACCGAAAAGCCAGCTTACTTATCAAGGATTTTCATACGCCGAATTATTCTGACTCTGCTAAGAGATTTTTTCACCTTTGGTTCTAAGGCTTTTTTCCGCGACAATCTCGGATTATAATCCTAGATAGCTGATTCGTCAGAGAAACAGTGAACCGACAATCCCAGATTGTACAAACGACGATCCGAAGATCTTACTCCGTAGCAAGATTCTCGAAACGACAATCCAAGCACGAATCCGGATTGTGAGATTGTCACAAAAAACGATTTTTCTGATCTGGATTGTCAGAGAAAACGTATTTTGGAGAATCCTGATTGTGAATCGTCAATCTGGATTGTCACGGAAAAACGCCTCTAGTAGTGACGTTCAGGATACTTACTGCGGGCCCGACAAGACGACGTTCATCTCGGCGCGGAGCATTTGAATTTCAACAAAGTCATTTATTTCAATGTCTAAGAAAGCGAAGCTGAGGTAATGTTTCATTCCAGATTTGAAGGTCCCTTCTGAAGAAAGCCCGCTATTGCGTGTGGAACAAAAAGATTCATTTTTCGTCAATCGTTTAGCGTTGTAATTGCTAAAATTTCAAGCACAGAGGTACCACAAATCCAAAAGAAAAAGTTTATTCAACAAATTCGCTCATCGGAATATCGGGGCAACGAGTTAACGCGTTTTCTTCGTGTCTTCAAGCCTATTTAAAGGGATGGGTAACTAGACTGTCGGATCTCAGCCCAATTCGATTAATCTTTGAGTACAATGTTAAAACGTGCAAGATTTTCTAATTTGCATACCACCAAGGCCACCCGTTACCACCCGTTTAAACTCGTTTTTTGTCAAATTTCAGCCACAGTACGAGCCACAAAACCCTTGTTGCCCACACAAACATTCGCGGAAACACTTTTTCGAGCCTTTTTCACTTTTTATGAGTTAAATAAAAGAATTACAGTCGTAATACAAATCACGCCTCACCGCTCACTCCGAGCGTTTGGAAAGGGTTGCCAAGAGCTCAACTCGTAAAAGTGTCAAAATTCCTGAAAAAAGTGCTTTTTGACGCCTCTATTTTTTTTTATGCATTCCGTTGCGCAATGTGCAAAATGTGAATTATTCGTAATTATATTGAATTTGTAAGAATAGTTTCAAAACATTTCTTAACTTCATCACTAAATCACATTTCTTAACTACGTCACAGTTTTGTAAAAAAAAAAATAATCGGAAATGAGCATTACAGGGCTTCAAACCTGCTTCAAACTGTTTTAGTGAACTAAATCAAATGAAGTCCATTTTTCTCTGGGGGGTCGGTAATCAGTAACTTTAGTACAGAAAATGAAAAGGTGTCATTTTCGTAGAAAAAGTGTCACGGTGTCACCCAGAAGCAAAAAGTGTCAAAAAGCACCAAAAGTGTCACGCTCGGCAACCCTGCGTTTGGACCTTTGAGAGCTAAATGGATATTTTCGGACAAGAAATAGACAACTGGTTTACTTTAAATATGCAAATGCCGCAGGAGTGTTTGCTTAAAATACAACCTTTTCCCATAGAAATATTGTTTCCACACTTACACCCTCCATCGGAGAGTAAAATGGGATTTTGTCTAAAAAAGGAATTTCGTGTTCCAGTGTCCCCAGTGGACAGCCAGGGAATAGAAATATGGATAAAATTATCGCTCTCGTCGAAACCATAGCTTGGTGGTTTCCCGTCAAGGAGCGATGACTGAGAACTGAAATAAAAAGGATGAAATAAACAGGATCAAATACAGTGATGACAAACTATTGCAATTTAAAAGACCCATTGTCGTGGATCCCTTCACGTGTCATTTCTACCTTTGGTAGCCACCACGTTCGTGGTCATGTTTTCGTAGCAAGCTATATCGCGCCCTCGGGCGTCGGACGCGAAGAGAATGAAAGCGGTGTATTTTTTAGTTAGTAGCAAGTAGACGGAGATCACGAGCGTAGAGAATTTTGTTGATTGATTTATTTTGTACACGAACAGTTATTAAGCAGCGTTTTTATGAACGATTCACGTTCACGACACGTTCAGGACGTTCACGACACCCGTCTTAATTATGTTGCTGCTCCACTTTACGTCGCTACTTGTTTCATCGATTATCACTGCGATATTTCGAGGTTCCTATCTAATTTTGATTCACCCTTGCGGCACTATTCTGATTTGTTCGTTTTCCGTGTTTGGCTCCTTTTGAGGTTTCTTGCTTTTGAAAAGCTCGTTGGTAAAAAAAATACCGGTTGTGCAAGTTTTTCAGTGTTTTTGTCGAAACCAAAGGGGTCAGCAAGCGACGATGAAAATAGCAGGGCGGGCTTATAATCTTTGCAAAACCTAGCAGAGTTTCAAAGGAGTCATAATATTGGAGTAAAAACTGTATCTTCCGCGAAATGTGCTTTAAATTTTAGCTGAAAAGCCTAGTAGCGGAATGTTCATTTATGAACTGTACACTATTGCGGCTGCCGTATCCGGTGCTCCGTTTTCAACTTAACAGTACTTACTAACCCATTAACATAACTCGCGAACCATGACAAGCATCAAGTTGAAACTTGGTATACCTGTTGGTGTTGCGGTCTGTTTTTGCCTTTAGGGGTCCCACCCCCACACCCACCCGGTTCAGGGGGAATCGAGCCCAGATTGCCCAGTGACCTAAGATCGTAAATTTTCCGCGGTTGGAGTTGGGACGATGAAAATTCCTGTACTTGTGGGCCAGATCCTAGGATTGTGATTTTTGTAATTGCACCCCCCCCCCCTCCCCAACTTCCGTTCGTGGGCAACTGGGCCCTTATTGTTCATAAGTTAAGCACATGAACCGTACGGAGTGGAAAGTCGTAACTACTAGATTTCAGCACAAGCTGACAGAGACAGGGAAAAAATACTCAACACGGAAAAGGGGGTGTTGGGTATTTTTTATTGTTAATAAAGTTGTAACTACTAGGCTATACCCAGGCATTTTTTTTAACACGTACTCGTGATTATAATTTATTTGCGATATCCAGTTGACTACATATGCAATCTGTCATGTGTAGATACTTAATGTTGCAAGTTTTTCTAGGCTATTTTTCAATAACTTGACTAGTTGATGGTGTTTTTTCTGCCTTTTTGTAACTCCATTTTCTACGGGTTGGAGTTAATGCGCTCTCATTTCAGCCGGGGTTTTTGCTAATAAGCAATAAAAGAAACTTACTAATTAATTTGACACCGCATTGTTTGTCGGTGGTCCTCACAATGTCAATTCTGCAGTCTGCGTTGTCGGGATACGGGTCTGGGTAGTTTGGCGAATTGAAATACCCCTCGGGGTCATCGAGCTTGACGTAACAGAGATCGGATGAGCCTGTAAAACAATAACTATTAGTATTTTTAAGTAGTGGACTGAAAGACAAAAATACTCCCCAGCAGGGATTTGAACCCAGGACCCTCGGCTTTCTAGGCCACTACTCTACCACAGGGCACAGATGGGCTTGTGAACGTAGTTCGCAAACCACTACAATAGTCAGGTAGAAGCGGGCCAAAAGAAAACTGATCCCGACAAAGGCAAATCCATCTAAGCAGTTCACGTCACGGGATTAGACAGATATTAGCCTACGTAAATACTTAATATTACTTATCGTCCAACTATTATTGTTAATAACTTATTACTGTTAACTTTTCCTTCAAATACACTAGAGGAGTATAAAATATAAAACAATTCACATAGGCAGTAAACTACATCACAGACAATCTAAAAGACAGCGTTAGATTTCAAAAGTACAACCTAACAATTGAACAATAAAACACATTGGGTACAGTTTTTTTTGAAAAATTAGATGCGACATGGGAAAATTACTAGCGATTTTTTGTCAAACGAACCATTTCTAATAGGCAATCCAATAAATAATAAGTAAATAAAAAGCATTTTCATCTCTGAATAGCTTGTGTAAGGTACTCGCTGGCGTCGGATTTTCAATATTATTATTATTATTATTATTACTCTTTAATTCAGCCAAAAGCCATATACACAACGAGAACCACAACAACAACAAAAATAAATAAAAGAAAAAAAATAAAAAATAATCAAACCTCAGGTACGACTCGTACGAGCAAGTAGATTGCGCCATACCGGAAAATGATGACAGGAGAGCAAGAATGTTTTAGGAGAACATTCTCGCTATTCCATAGCCTCAAAAACAGAGAAGTTCTAGCTTTTCGGCGCAACTCATCTAATGTACATACGTGGCTCGATATATATATAACTATAATATATAAATAATATATAAATAATATATAACTTTAAGAGATCCGCAATTTACAATTAAGATATGTGCAACTTACTGTGTTAATTAATTAGGTATATCAAAGCACGGAGCTGACGTGGTGTGCGAAGAAGGTCACGAAACAAAGTATACAGCTCTCAAGCACATAGCCGTTAACAGCAATATAACAATAAATCTTATAGTTCATAACCCAGTGAAGCTGTTAAAATCTCGTTATTTCCAAACTGTGCTCGCACGATGGTCCGAAGACAAAAATTCAGAATAAAACTACTGTACAGCCTACAGTTCTCACGGTTGTACGAGCCCACGACAGCAGCAAGGCGTAAGGGCAAACAGAATATTCAACAAGGTGCAGAAGCCGGCCGCTAGGTTTGATGGGCTGATTCTTAGGTCTGCATGTATTCGCCAATTTAAAAGCCTTGCTTGAATGAAAAGCGAGATATTTATTGCCTGAAAAAAGCAAATCGTACAAATGTCAAGAAATTTTCGAATAAAAAACTGGGATGTGCTGACCCGCTTGCTGTAAACAAAAGCCAGTGGCGATGGGCTCCAGTTGATGGGCTGATCCTCGGATTCGCGTAAGAAAAATCAAATGGCAACACTGGTTTGATGTGCTGATTCTTTCACGTGAACTTCATATCTACCAGAATACATCCCGATTCCTTAATCCGTTCGTCCCTACGCTTGTCACGAAATATCTGAGATCCCTCATAATAAATATCCGATCCCCGGAAACGGATCCGGTTCAGACTGTAAATGAGTCATCTAGGGGATATGCCCTTAAGTTCCATTCGACGTGTATAGGCTTCTGATCCATCCTCCCTTTCAAAAAGGCTCCTGTCGGGTCAGTATCGACCGCGGCTGAAATTTTCGTCCTGTCATTTCAAGAACAGCACAAAAATGGCGTGTTGACTTGTCAACTGTAAATAGTTAAGTTTGTGAACTTGAAATAATCAAAAGTAAAACTACGGCAAGAACACGAAACTAGATATCATTTTCTAAACTATTAATAAGTTTGTGTTGAATCTTGTTTGGATTTGCCCGAACTCGCACAGATGGAAGCAGGCCCGTATCCAGGAATTTATTTCGGGGGGGGGGGTTGCCCGCGGGTCGGACCAAAAAGGACAAAAAAAGACATAGATCAGATTTTAAAGCATACAAAAACGAATACTTTTGTGGGTTTCGGGGGGGGTCGACCCCCCTAACCCCCCCTGCCTGGATACAGTCTTGGATGGAAGGGTAGACTTTCGGTAGCTACATAGCATTTCGGACATCAGGATAGTGCAATAACACTTAGACAAGCAAGAAACAAAGTTGGCGCCTTTTGGCTTGCAACATCACATTTGTTCGCGTCATTCATGACAAATGGCGTCAGTTCACCTCATTTCCACGTCAAAAGTTTGCGCCACTGTTTTAAGCAGTGAGTTTGAACTGTTTGCTAATGGTTAGCCGTATTGTCAAGTTTAATGTGTGCTTTTTCTATATTTTATACTCATAATATTAATAGTCGCGATTTCCTAGAGGATAGTAATAATAATCATCACGATTACATGACACACAACACAGAAAAAAAAAACAGGTACACCTTTATCAATTTAACTGATCTTTCTGTACGAAGTTTTGTCGCTTTTTGCACATATTTACAAACTACCACGATGAGGTCGGGGTTCGTAGATTTCAGGATACCGGGAAGCAAAACCAAACAGTAATGACACTTATGACGAATTATTTTTGTAATTATTTTCAAGACTTGTCATTTTAATTCGCGTTCGTATTTTGATGGATTATACTTTCAATTGTTGACTGTATACATAAATCATAGTTACAATTGTAAATATATCCCTTGGTTGATCTTTTTAACGGCAATGACATGTCTAGCACAATTTTTTGTTTGTAAAAGATATTTGTGGATAAATAAACCGAATTGTAATTGTAAACAACCCCAAAGGACCTTAAAGTTTAACTGAAAAGCCAACTTATTTGTGTGTCATTTAATTGGATACACTGAATAACTTGGATTCTGCAAAGGGATTTTTTGATTTTCCACTATCTGCTCTAGTTATGAGGCTCAGAATATCTCCGGCCGTCCCCACAGCGTAAATTCTACTATGACGCGGGAAATTTTAATCTCAACACAAATGCGGCTTTTCATTGGGCAGTGGTGAGATTGGTGACGATTGATTAGTGCCTGAACAAAAAAAAATAATAAATCTTTCTCGTAAGGCATACAACAAAAATACAAGCGCATGGAGGCACCACAAATCACACGGAAATTCCACTATTTGAAAATCGATTATTCGTGAATAGCGGAACAACGAAGTAACTATTTTCAGCGGGTCTTCAAGCCAATTTAAGTGAATAAGTGATTGGTAACTAGATTGTCCTATCCTAGCCCTTTTCGGTTAAACTTTAAATACGAAAGCGCCTGAGACTGTAGGAGGAATTCGGCCGAATTTTCCTCCTCTATCTTGCGAAGGTAGGTCGGTAAGTTTGATACTTACTCCTATAATCCCGGCAACCTCGGCAGGTACAGTGCGATGACGATTTGCCGCAGAACCCATAGTCTGAACAACAAGGACGTTCACTCTTGGGATCACATTCCGAAGGCGAGCCGTCCCGTAGCGGATAATTGTCTCCACATCGTCCGTCCGACCTCCATCGAACTGGAATGAAATCTAAAGTAAGAATAGAATATCCGCAAGAACAATTAAACCGATAGAATCTCCATCTTTGGTCACATGCAGCGACTTTACCCCGACAAAACTGAGCTGAACAGAGGTACTTGCTGAGCATTGGGTTGATGCCTGTCTTCGCCGTTGCGCATATCAGAGGAAATACGTGCAGGAGGCGTGCTGACCGCGCTCTGCAGCGCGTCACATGTGACGTCACAATGATAAACAACCAATCGACTTTTACTTTGGTAGTTTCGTCTCGGGGCCTTTACTGCACTATACCTGTATGTAGAGGTAACGAATTTTGATGTTCGGCGTAGCTCCTACCCTCCGCTCATTTGCCTCGGGTAGGGTATAGGGACCTATTCGACTCCGCATGGACGTATGCAGAGGGAGACAGGGAGACGGAGGTTCTGGTGCTTATTTGTTCTTGATATTAGTAAACAGATACCTTAGCGTGGTAAGATCAATAATTAGTTGGGGAACCCCACCTACGCAATATTTCCATAACACCAAATGGAGTTTTTTGCTGGTGTTTTAGGAGGTATTTGTGGAGGGAGGTCGAATGTTGTTCCCTATTTTTGCCCGATATTTGGAGAAAGTTATGATAATTCACTACAAGTTCTGTCTTTTCGTAAAGAGTCACTTCTCTCCTAAAGCTTTTATGATTTTCCAGAAGCAGCTTCCTCCCTTTCGGGGAGGGAGGGGGGTAAGCTACATTGTAAAAACTTGAAAACTTGTGATTTAAAATCTCTAATTAATATCGATTTCATAGGCTACAGCATAAGCTCCCAGAAAAGAAGGCGAACCAGAAAAGAGGGCGAACTTAGCTTTATGACATAGCCAGGGACGTCAAGTATGGGGGGGGGCCCCCCCCCCCAATGTCGTCGGCCAGTCGGTTAAAAATAACCGAGTCGGCGGGAAGCGCCGCAATTTTTCGTAAAAACTGTCAATTTTTTCTTGGAAACAGTAGATTTTTCTTCAGAACAGTCGGTTTTTCGTAAAAATAGTCAATTTTTTCTTAAAACAGTCGGGTCTTCTTAAATCAGTCGTTTTTCTGCAAAAACAGTTGGTAAAAATGACCAGCCAGTCGCTAAAGACATTGCCCCCCCCCCTCCCAAACATCTATCGCCTCTGAACATAGCAATTTAGCCTATTACTCATAACCGCTCAAGGTGATTGGAGTGAGTGGTATTGTGGAAACGGAGCAAACTGACGTCTCGCGATTCAGAGTTGTATGTATACTCGAGGTTCCTTCATGGGGAGATAGAGCAAGGTCGAGACTTAATCAAGACGCCCACACTCGCTCCTTCGAACAGAAGAATTAGTTTGACCTCAAACTGCGGTTTTCTGCAACCTCTTACACGACACCCAGCGAGCCTCAATCCCGAACGTGAAAGTTCAAGCAGCCTTTTACAAATAAAGAGATGCAATAAATAAAGCGGCGAAAACTCTGAATTCTGATTCTGGTAGTTATAGCACACGGAGAAAGTAATAGAAGGACGTGATTAGTACAAGGACCATTGCAACTGAAAACGGTTGCCGTTTACTGTTCAATGAATATAATAAGTTAGATCAACAGGTGTTGCAACCGATTGAGCAGACTATGAATTTACGACTAAATTCTATAGTAGATTCTTTGAACATTTCTCATGAACTACCTTGGTTTTGTTTTTTGCCTTTAAAATAGTCCAATTGGAATGATAAATTAACAACCGAGTATCTGCTTGAAGCCAAGTGTTACAGCTTTCTTCTACCACAAAAAATGGTGTTCATCTAACTTCTTTTGCTTTTTATTTGTGAATATTCTTCTTCTTCTGTCGGGATACTTCGGACGATTATGAAAGTAACGAAAAATATTGCAATATTTTTAACGCAGTAATTTCGCCGTTAGAGGGTCAAAAGATACTGAGCAAAAGATCTAAAAAGTAACTGAGCAAAAAAGAACGAAAGAAAACAAATGACAGTGTGTGACTTTAAGTTACTTACTAAGTTAAAAAAAAAAATCTTGGCAAAAACTGGCACGTAATAGTTCTAGTCGGCCGAAGTACGAATTGATCTTACCACATTTTGCTAATGGTTTGTTTCCAGTGCTAGGCAGCCCATGGGAATGAAGTCTATGCTAGTTCTGTGTCAATTTCGGACAGACGGAAATCGTGAGTCAGAATCTATTTTGGTTGACAGCGTTACCGCCCCACGCAATTCATGTATTTACGGCTAACGTGGGTTACAACTGGAAAACGATACAAAATTACGATGCGTGAACACAACATGTAGGCTGTCTCTACCCCCCCCCCCCCCCGCAATACCAAGAGCTAGTTGTTGAAGACCTGAAGACCACTAATGCAACCTACTTCCGTAGTCGCTCCGGCCCGGCCTCCGGAAGCCTGAATTTGTATACCGTCGCCACGGTACATTCCAACCCCTAACAATACCTTTCTGATTTTCTCACTGTTTTGCTCGGTTTTGCTACTTTCGATGCGTATAATACCATGCTGTCGACGGTTGTTTGCGAGAAATTTTTGTATCACAAAAAATGGTTATGCAAATTTTTCCCTATTATTGCTCGAAGTTAAAGGGCTTGGAAAAAAGGCTCAAAACAGCCAAAGCCGTGGGCAATTTGTTCAAAACAGAGCCTAGTTTTAAAGAATTCAACTATCTTATATACTGCAATACCTAGATCACCGCCATCCCAGTCACGAGATAAAACTACACTGTAAAAAGAAAAATCTTGCAGTATTTACTACTACCGTTTTCCCAAATTACATGTGACGGCGAACTTTCCCGTCGTCTACAACTGCCGTAAGAATTCATTCCTAGGATTAATCTCATCTCTTTTAAGATAAGATTATCTGTAATTCGGAGTAATCTTATTCCGTTAGAGATAAGGTTAACTTTAATCCGTACTCGGAGAAACTTTTTACAGTGTAGGTCTCGGAACGACCGTGTGATCCCCTAGTGGCGTGATTGGGAATCATGCGAACAAGCAGGCTTGAAATGGATCGAGGAAAATGAGACCACAAGAAAAAATATTTAGCTAGTAGCCTACATGAGTAAAAAGTAAAAAAAATACAGCAAAATATCTGACAGCAGACTATTTATTTATTTCAGTAACCTATTTCAGTGTTCTGCTTGACAATCGGCCATATTTCAAGAAGAAAAGGCGTCCCAGCTTAACTCTTCGAATGGACTCAAACACGAGGAATATTAATTATTAGTTGCGTTTTTGCAGATACCATGGTATCTGTTACCACGATAACTGGATCTTCAATTAGTCGTTTTTGCAGTTACCGTGATATCTGATATACGGTTGCTCTGAAAAAACGACAATTGCTGAAATTGCGCTTTTCGAAGTCAAGTGCCAAACTTCTTTACCACCAATTTGACAAAAATTGATGAAAGTGAGATGACTTTTTCGGATACCACGATCAGTTACCACGGTCGGACCGTGGTATCTAAATATCAGATACCACGATAACTGACCAGATGCCACGATAACTGCAAAAATACCTTTTGATCGTGGTATCAGATACCACGGTAACTGCAAAAACGACTTTAGACCGTGGTATCAGATACCATGGTATCTGAAAAAACGCAACTACTGAGACGGCGATGCAGATGGGCTGATTGCGTTAAAGGTCTGGTTATTTTTTTCTTATTTGCGAATGATGCTGGTTGGCAGGGCCGTATCCAGAGGGGGGGGGGGGGGTAGGGGGTTCAAACCCCCTCCGAAACATGCACAAATAATCGTTTCATTATAGACTTGAACCTATGATCTGAATCTTTTTAGTATTTTTTGCTATGGACTAGGTCTGATCCGCGGGGGAACCCTCCGAAATAAATTCCTGGATACGGAAATACCTTGTTTGGTTTACTCACGAAAAAATACTTACTTACTTGTAGCTTTTTGGGATCCCAAAACGTAAGTGGAGGGATACCTATGACATCGCAAAAGTTGTCCGTCTGTCAGTGAGAACGATAACTCTCGAAGGGAACGAGATATTTTGATGAAACCTGGTGGGAGGATCATTTGGGTCCAGGGATATGTCGACTTCGTAGACGGGCACTGTAGCCCTACATTTAGAGGTGGGGGTTCAATTAAGGAACAAACAAAACATTCTTAAACAGCTAATGAGATAGTCGATTAAGGGGTGAGAAGACATGCTGAAAACGAATATGAAAACCATTTTCTCGCCGGACAATTAGTTCGCCCGGAATCCGGCCAAAACCGGGAAGTTGATTAGATGTTAGATTAAGGGGTAAGAAGGCATGCTGAACACTTATGTGAAACTCATTTTCTACGCGGACAAGTAGTTCGCCCGGAATCCGGCCCAAACCGGAAAATTTGTTAAAAGGAAAAGTTGTATTTGTAGTTGATTAGATGTCCGATTTCGGGGTCAGAAGAGATGCTGAATCCGTGTATAACAATCATTTTTAGCCGGACATATAGTTCGTCCGGAATCCGGCTGAAACCGGAAAATTGGTTATAAGTTAAATTTTCATTTGAAGTTGATTAGATGTTGGATATAGGGGTGAGGAGATACGCTGAATTCGTTTTTGAGCTTTATTTTTTCGCCAGACAAGTAGTTCCGAATTTCGCCGAAACCGGAAAACTAGCAGAAGTAAGGCAGGATCGTTTCGATCGGTTACGTCAAAATAGATATGACTTATAGGGGTAAACACACATGCTGGATCCAAATCTGAACTTGGTTTCTCTGATGATTAGCTATTTCCCCTTAATCTGTTTTTAAATGTTAAGGTTAAAAATGTTCAAAGAGTCTGGCGAAGACAAAACCTAATTGTCTGGATCAAATATAGAATTGTTGGGATCCCATCGAAACCTTTGGTCTTGTTCTTTATATTCCGCCTTATTAAACACGTCTTAATTATTAAACATGAGGCGAAAAACCAAATGTTTGGATTTTTTAGTTTTATCTACAAATGTGTGGTTTATCCTGTGATTTTCTTATAAATTGAATTAACCGTGTGAATAAGTTGGTTCGTTCCTTCCCCAACGTAATCCCTGACGGTACGCCCGACAGCCTGACGATTCTGACGAGGACCCTTTCCAAGAAGGGCCGAAATGTCGCTGCCAAAGCATCGTAGCTGACGTATCCTTTTTATGCATTGTTTGAATATAAGTTGGTTTCAATTTTGCTAGGTGTTTTTTTCTACTATTTAGATTGTTTTTACAAATTAATGTAATTTATAGTTTATTTTAAATGTCCTAGTATAGTCCGTTTGGAATTGTGAAATGCCTGTAAGGTTAAGTCACGTATATTAGGGCTTCAAAGTCGATGCCAATCACAGAAAACCAAGGTTCATGGCATGTCTTGGTCCCTGCTGCTGTCGCCAGGGATAGCTGTACAACTTGCGTCCTGAAAAAAGTACAAGTACAAGTACAAGTAAGTCACGTATTAAAATCGTTCATACCTGCCCAAAAAGAATGTGCCGTGAAAGCATTGCACACAGCAATCTGTCCAAATATCCACAGAGCACTGACCACAGCCGACCAAAAAAATGGTTTCATACTTAATCGTATACCACAAAAATCACATTTGTTAAATCAGTCACAAAAAATCCAGACACCACAACGAAGATCGCACCATGCTCTACCAGAGCGCATAAAAAATGAGCAAAAACAAAACATGAGATGCCAAAGTAAGCGGGTAGATATGAGCTAGTTGCAGCGTGTATGAGCTGGTACACAGCGCGCTATGAGTGAATAACAGAATGACAGATGATGGGCATAGTTAACTGTAGTTAATCACATTCTTAATTATATTAAATGTGTAGGGCGTGCAATACTTTCTCTACAGCAGCAACCAGGCAGCTTCCGAGGTCTTGCTGGTCAGGAGCTACAAAAAAACCCACGTGGCAAAATGGATTTTTCTCGCATGGTTATGTTCGCGAAAAAGAAAACACAGACAAAACCTAATTTGCAAGTTTTAGTATCTTCACGAGCGAAATAATCCTCAATTTCAAGGCCTCGTTGTTCGTGGTTATTCATTCGACTAAGCCGACTTCTTCTCTTTGATTCCCTAGATTCCCTAGATGCCGTTCTGCGTATCTTGCTCTGTCTGTACAGAGGCGTCACCTCGCGGAAACCTAAGGGAGGGAGCAACGGCGTCCTGGACCCCCTTCGCATCGCTGAACGTACATCTTACATAGACAAAATACTCAAGTGATTAAGGACATACGAGAGAAGCCTAAACAATACAAAAAACAAAAGAATGAACTTCCGTGAACACACTGATTTCATTTCGTGTATTTCAAAAGATACTCGTTGGCTAGATTGTGAAATAAATGTAGCATCTTACAACTCAACAGAAAGACAAAAATAAAGGGAAAATACAAGCGGAAGCCTCCAACTAAACCTCCAAAAACCTCAATCATGATAGGCCGAACCCACAGTATAGCCCCCCCCCCCTTGCCACAAAGACAGAGACAGAAGCATTTGCGGTCCAGCCAGAAATGCCAGTGGAGGATTGATTACTCGACGCCAGAATCCGTGACCAGTGACGTCTTTACCATTAGGCCGGATAGACCGGTGCTGGAGGGGGGGGAACGAAGAGAGGCCAAGCGGCCGGTATGAATTGTTGAGAAATGATGCTATGGTTGCATCATTGATCCAGGTTCTACCGTCGTCATTTAAGTCCGAAATTATGCTCAGATGTGACCTTAGAGTGGCTCGACTCAACCAGGAATCGTGTTTGCTAACGTGCTGCCATTTTTACGTTACCGTAAAATGATAAGGGGCCAAAACCCATGGATGGCCTAGGGTCCACCAAAAGTAAAAGACGGCACTATCCGTAACAAACAAGGAGAGAACAGAAAGAGAGAGGGAACTCCTTACCCTAACAAACGTACTCGAAGCACTGTAGACAATACAGTTACTTTCTATCAATAGGCTGCTCATGTACCCATTGGAAAGGGTTGTTATATAAAACGCCAAAGATCTTCTTGCGTTGATGAGTCGCATGAGAGTAATAGCGACGTTGAGATCAGTAGCCTACGTTCTGACAAGGAACTTCTTCAATCAATCATCGTATTTATTACCGGCTTTATTCTATCCGAGGACAAGTAGTGAGGATAAGTAGCTTTTGGCAATAAATTATGAAAAAAAATACAGTTATTCAGTCAGAATTTGCTTCAGCGGATAACTGAAGAAAGAAAAATATCTAGCTGCTGTGTCAGAAATTTGAAAAAAAACGGCTTTGAAAACATAAAACAGCTTTAAATAATTGGTTTGGCTAATAGCTAAACTTTTGTAGTGTCTGCTGCCTATTATAGTGGTGAATAAAGTTGGGGTTCGCTTTCTAAAGCTGGGGTTGGCTATCCGAAGCCTATTATAGTGGTGAATACAGTTGGGGTTGGCTTTCGGATTCCGAAGAAAGAAAAAGTTAAGTTGTGCTCCCAGTGTTCATTCCCCGACAGTTTTGCTAGTCTGTCCCATCCCAGCATCAATACTCACTCAACCCAGCACATACTCTCCCAGTCTCACCAAACAAGCACATACTCTTCATAGCGTAAAAACTCAGGAACGTGTTCTAGATTGCAAGTTTCTGTTAATGTCATTCATGTTTCTTTCTTTCTTCTTTTGCTCTCGATAGTTACTCCATCTTTCTGAACAGTTACGCCGTTATGATTGGTTACCCAGTCCCCGTCACCTTATCCTGTGCCGGCCGAAACCAGTGTTGCCGGCCATAAACTAGGCGATTTGTCTTTCAAACGCTTCGAAACATGCTGATTTTAATAGTTTTAACCAGTGGCAACAGTTGCTGGCACCGGCCGGGCACCGCGGAACCAGGCAGTCACTTGCTGTACACTAGAATTGAGAGTATGCAACCCCTCGATTATGATGGGAAATAGATTAAGAATAATAATATTAACAAATAATAATAATCCGCACTACTGCTCAACTCCTTTAAGCAGAACAGAAGGTCTCAAAACAAAATTGTTGTAAATTTTTGCTACATTGATTGCTCCAGAAAGTTGTTTAATTCGGGCGATCCGAAAATCCCCACTGAGCTTCCAAGGACTACAACTAATTATATTTTTTACGGATTGTGCCTTGTCTAAGGATCAAAGGGTGAGCTTTGTCAACCAGAGAGTCATCTCGTTTAACTCGTCAGGGGTCGTCGCCCTCTTCACCGCGGCGCTGAGCCTTGATGACTGTTCTGTATGAATACAAAACCTGCGGTCTTTTTAAATTGGCTTCTTGATTTGCATAACTCCTATTTGCGATTGCTTCGTAACAACATGAAGTTAAGAACTTGTAACCCGTTCTTTATTGCAGTCGTAAACATTAAAAGTGAATTACGAACCAGAATCCGATCGTCAGGAACAGTAAAATTATTTGGAAAGGACTATGGGTTGTCGGCGAAAAGTCCCCAATCGAAAGGTCCCCATAAAACGTCCCCGTGGCCAAACATTCTCCAGGCTAAAATAGGCCAAGGGTTTTCGGCGAAATGTCCCCAATCGAAACATCCACTAGCGAAACGTCCCCATGACAAAACGGCCCCGTGGCTAAATGTTCATGTAAAACTTCCTCGGCCAAAATAGACCATTAACAAAATTATGATAATAGTTATTCTTGTTTCCAAGATCTTCAGCTTCCCGTGTCATTTTTATCAACCATAACGGCAATACGCTGATTTTTTTCATCCTCCTTGTTTGACTCTTTTTTTAGGAACATCATGCTTTCTCTTGTTTCCCCCGAGGAGCGTATTGGTAAAAATACTGAGTATGCATGTTACTTTAAACGACCTAGAAGTACTTCTGATACGAGCCCCGGGCTAGGCATATTAGGTACATATCTGGAGCAACTGGTTCTACGTTCACTCTTTTCTGACTATGAAGAATGTTCCTACATCTGTAACGCAAACTCTAAAGTTGTTTTATCTCCGTATCGTTGAAGACCAAGCTAACTTCAAAATCTATGCTTAGGGACGTTTCGTCATTGGGGCGTTTTGCCACGGGGACGTTTCGTCGGTAACGCAAGGACCAAAGTGGCTATGTGGCCTGATATGACACTAAATATCCTCTTTAGCATACCTAGGATGTAATCTTTTCCATTACCTTCCTTAACCTTACTGCCCATTAACTCTCCCTCCGTAAAGCCCCCTGATTTCCCCGGAGTAACCCTAAAGTACATTTCCCCCTTCATTACCTTCTGTCATTCTCTTACTTATTCTGCCTTTTAATCACCATTAGCTATGGAATTACAAGCTATAGAAATTCCCGCCCTTCGCTTCTGTTTCGTTTCGTTCGCCACGACCAGACAAGTAGCGCAACTTCGCCGAAAGACGTTAAGTAAGGTAAGGATGTTTGTTGTTTTGATAACCGTTTTTACCGTTACTGACTGGCGGTGCAGACGTAGCCACTCTCATTGGTTCAATTCATCGCGAGGGAGAAGTAAAATGGTGCTATCCGGGCATAACAACAAAGAAGTAAAAAAAAAAAAATGCAGGTCAACGTAAAACACCGCTCTCAAACAAAAGGGCAGACTAGCTTTAAAACATCGCGTTCAAAAATAAGTTCAAAGTGGCAGCGATATTTGTGCCGACAGGTTGAAGTTCTTCTCACTCTACCGAAAACTCGTGACAATCACCGCCGTCACATCGAGACTGCTGAGGGTAGCGGTCAGGGGAGTTGAGGGAGGCCTGACATTCTTGTGGTCCGAAGGAAAGACCACGGCAGGTCAGACTACGTCCTGTTGTTGCTGTCCACAGAGTTGAGAAACCGGACTTATGTCCTGTTGTTGCTTTAGAAACACACATTTGCATATGACATGGCGGAGGAATTTGATTTAATTTTTTCCACAAAATATAAAGAATGGGGTCGTAGCAGGAGATCCAACAGATTATAACACAGTAGCAAGATCTTTGAATACGAAGTTGGTTCATATAAGGCTTCGTTATGGAGAAGCTCCTCGCAGTCTTACGGCAGGAGCAGCGGTTTGTATGCTGGAATCTGGGTTACAAGCAGATCGAGTGGCAAAGCATACTGAATGGGTGGAGAACACAGACAATGCTATACACAGGGGAAAATAAGTCGTCGCAAGGGGTTTCATTAGCCAATAAAATAGCGGAAGCAACGGCAAAAAAATAGACAATCATAGTATTCAATTCAAGAAGGAAAGTCTTTCTCTCTTATTTGGATAACCGCGGAGCGACACGCACAAGGAGGATAGCGATCGGAAAATCACAGGCTCTTTGTAGTAGACCTACAATACTCGATATGACTAAGTCCAAAACACGCCAGTGATCCTCAGGAAGAAGGAGTAAACGTCTCCATAATAACTCAAACTCAACGACTCAAATCCTGTGTCAAGCAATCACGGCGATCTTTGGGAGCAGCTGTGATGCCACTTCTGCCTTTCTTCCGCTAGGTACCCGGAGAGGCCGGAGATTTCGCATCGGCAAGGAGAGATAGTCATCAATAGTATTCAAGTTAAGTTCCGATTAGCAGCGCTTTTGGCGTCAAACGAGCGTTCGACCAAAAATCCGCGTCGCACACCTTTCGCCTCCGTTCCGAAATGGTTGCAAGGCGAATATTCGTTTATGTGGATGATCGTACCAGTAATATGCCCCCTCTTTCAAGTTCCAAGTGGTGACGATTCTCAGCCAAAATCTCGTCGCTCCTTGGGAACCACGCGGCGGCGAGTGGCAACTTTTTCAAATCAATGACATCGCTATTTTATACCATAACCACTACGGGCGCCTGACTCTATGTAACCGACAAAAGTAACTCTTAGCAACGAGTCAACAAAAGCAAAAAGGATAACATTCAGTGTAAACAGACAAAATCCAAATGCTGAAGACCTTGAAGAAAAAGGATCGGCAGAAGCAGAAGGCAGATGATCTGTATGAGCGACAAAAACTGGTTGCTGACAAATTAAGGTACACGTGATAATCAGTCGTCAAATACAGATGTAAATTAGCACTTCTATTCCAAACAAGTAAGAGATCATTATTAGTCGATGCACGAGTTCTATTGCTAATTGCAGTCGTTGACGTTGTTTCGATAAGGGATAAGTGAAGATGGAGTACTTCGCTTTTTAGAAGGCGTAATTGGAAACACGTGCAGATGTCAGACATCCAGGAACAGCTTTATAATTATGTCCAGGTCACTGCCCTTCACAACCGGACTTCAACACCAACATTTTCTTGTCAAGCCTGGTAAAATAAGTAATATGGGGCCAAGTAGAAACGTCTCAAGAAAATACACCATGAGGGAATTCAACATCGGATACTCGTCCCTCAGAAGGGCCCTACTCAAAGAACGGCAGCTCAAGCCTCAAGAGGTGGTCAGCTGCTTTCCTTATAAATGTAGTATCTGAGAAGAGGATTTGCTCCTGTAAAGAGGGCTTGCCACTGACCGCAGAATTCTGCGATTTGTCATAGGTTTTCGGCTCCCCACCAGACTCACAGCTGTGACACATTTGTTGCAGCAAATCGTACTGATGCCAAAAACGTCGCAGCAAACGTCGCTTTGTTTTGCGAACATATATCCGCTTATTATTATTATTATTATTAATCTTTATTTCAGCCAACAAAGCCATAACTAACTACAACAACAACAACAAAAACGAAAAATAGAGAAAAAAAAAAAAAACTACAAACTCCTCACTCTGTAGAAAGCAAATGCTTCCATGTACAGAGATTATGGAGGAGCGGATGAGCAACAACCCGAATCAAAGAGTTATCACTGTTCATAATTCTCGTGAGGAGAGATGAGCGAGCTTTACGCGCAATTTCCGGCACAGTAGAGCATGAATTCCACACATAAGCCTGCGTCGTGCTAGCCAGTGGTGCTAGACGGAGAAGGCGACGAAAAATTCGACGGTGGCAAGCCTCAAGGTTATACCTCGCAGCTTTAGTGTGGTTACACACAAGGGCAATGGCATAAAACTGACTACAATAAGTACGAAATAGATGTATCTTAACACTCAAAGTAATATCACTAAATTTCCAAAGGAGCATATTACCATATTTACAAAGCGCATTAGCCAACTGTTTCAACTGTAGATCATCACTCAGTTTCTCTGTAATCACAAAACCCAGGTATTTGCAATCCGCAACGTACTCTATAACTCTACCCGACAACAGAACTGGCAGCTTAGGAAGATGACAACCTCTAGGGAACAAAGCCATAGCTACTGTTTTTTTTGTGTTGAACTGTATGTCATGCTCCACCGCAAAAGCATCACAAATCTCAAGCAATCGATTTAGTGCATACACAGAAGGTGCCAATAAAACCAGGTCGTCAGCAAACAGTACATGGTTCAAGCAAGCACCAGCAATGAAACATCCAACCTTGGATTGCACAAGGACTGTAGATAGCCCATCCACATATATGGCATACAAAAGAGGGGAGAGCACTCCACCTTGTCGAAGACCATTGACCAGGCCAAAACTATCACTATTCTCACTACCCCACCGAACCTTAAACCTCTGATTACGAAACCAGTAAGCAAAAAGTTTCACATACTGGGCAGGAACGCCCCTCCCAATCAAAATTTTTAAAATTTTATCATGGTTCACCCGGTCAAAAGCCTTCGACGAGTCAACAAAACATACAAAAACTGGCGTCGAGAAATGCCAAAAGTATTCCACCACCGTTTTAAACAGAAAAATAGCAAGATCCACCCCATGTGCATGCTTAAACCCAAACTGGTAATCACTAGTAGAGAGACAACCACCAATTTTTAATAGTATACACTTTTCAAACAGCTTACTGACAATAGTAGCCAAAGCAATGGGCCTGTAATTCTCTGACAGAGTAATATCACTGTTCCTACCTTTCGGTACTGGAACCAGACAAACATCCATCAGAGAGTTAGGTAGGAACCCATGCCCAATAAAAGCATTAAACAACTCAGCAAGTATTTGGTACTTATCATTACTAGAAAACTTGAGATGTCTAGCTGTAATACCATCATCCCCACCTGCCTTATTAGGATCCAGATCTCTAACAAGAGCACTGATCTCCTCCAGCGTAACAGGGCAGTGAGGGAATACAGCACTGCCATTTTTTTGCCGGACAATTAGTTCGCCCGGAATCCGGCCAAGACCGGAAAGTTTGTTAGAAGTTAAAGTTTTATCTGAAGTTGATTAGATGTTTGATGTAGGGGTAAGAAGGCATGCTGAACAAGAATACGAAAACCATTTTATCGCCGGACAAGTAGTTCGCCCTGAATCCGGCCAAAACCGGAAAATTTGTTAAAAGTAAAAGTTTTATTCGAAGTTGATTAGACGATAGATTTAGGGGTAAGAGGAGATGGAGAATCCGTATATGACAATCACTCTTTAGCCGGAAATATAGTTCGTCCGGAATCCGGCTGAAACCGGAAAATTTGTTAGAAGTTAAAGTTGTATTTGAAGTTGATTAGATGTTGGATATAGGGGTAAGGAGATACGCTGAATCCGTTTTTGAGCTTTAGTTTTTCGCCGGACAAGTAGTTCTTGAATTTCGCCAAAACCGCAAAATTCACAGAAGTAAGCTAGGATCGTTTCGATCGGCTTATAGAGGTAAACGCACATGCTGAATCCATATCTGAGCTTGGATTATTAGCTGTTTGGCCTGGCGAAGACTGGATCTGGCGAAGACAAAACCTAATTGTCTGGATCAAATATTGAAATTTTGGGATCCCATCGGAACCTTTGGTCTTGTTTCGTTCCGTTTTCAAGTGGTAAGAAAGGGATGAAATCCGCGACACTAAAAACGAAAAGTGTGAGTTCTGCGACTGGTTTAGCTGTAACAACCGGTCACTTGAACGTACCCTCCCCATCCAGCGTAATCGACGAGTTTTTATGCAACTATGTACTTCAAGAACGACTTAATAACAATCTCCATCTGACAAGTCACGTTTACATTATTGGGTTGACGCAACCAGCATTATGAAGTATCGAACCCCTGATAGCTAACTCTTGCGAACCAATCTGATTGGTCTGGTTCTTTCATTTTTCATTCAGTGACACTAGTGGAAAGTGTTACATGAATGAATTGTCACAAAAGAGTCAGCTGTAGCCTACAGTAAGGTCCAAAACCCAAGCAATGACGTGGAACAGTTCGTTAAAATCGAATAGACGTGCCCCTCCGTAAAAATGAAATTGCACCATCTGCCAGAGTACTTTTGCCCGAGTGCAGCAGAGCTGCTGACGTGTGGTTGCCTCTGGTTCCTGAAGCTTCTGCTGACGGCCTTGGGCACCTGGGGACGTGGGTCGAAATTGTCGTGTATGTTTTTGGACATCTGGATGATCCAGATGTCCACATAGAGGCAAAGAACGGGTACGGCTCAATTTCAAACAGTTTTAAACCTGCTCAGGCCTATGAGGCAATCACCTTATTCTTACCATCCAGGGCGATACCCTTTGTTCCCTTCAAAGCGGCCTGTTAGACTATTATTGGCTGCTATATATACAGAGCCGAGCGGCCAGCGAGGCGCCGGACGCGTTTACACTCATAAACCGTTCCAAGGACAACCAATGGCGTGACAGGCCGCTTTGAAGCGAACAAGGGATTTTCGAGTGGATGCGATCTCTTGTCGAGCTCAATAGTAATTCACGCGAAAATGTTCCTTAGGAAATGGTTGCTGATATCACGGTATACAGAGACGAGTTGATCCTACGCAGCACCTCTTTAAAGCACGACTCTTACTAGAAATTATCTAGTCACGATCAAATGGTTGAGATACCGTGTTTCGAAAATACCAACACTTGGCCCGTGAAATTAGCGAATTTTCTTGTTGGAACCTGTCGACTCTATTCCAACTTCCAACCTCCGTGGCGGATGCAGGAGGCAAAATATTTGAAAACTGTGCCCGCCGTGGTTAAAAAGTTGGAGAAGCCAAGCAAAAGATAAGGACTCCGAAATACCTTTTGGCCTACCAAGTCTTCTAAAGTGAAAAACAACATGTTGAGGTTTCTCATGCCCCTATTTTTTAAAGAGTTCTCGGCGGATCTTGAAGCTTTCGGTAAAGTTAGCGCTGCTTGACTTGCAAACACGGCTGTTCCGGAAAAGTGCAAAATAGTCATACTGTGCGTTCACACAGAGGATTCGGGAGCGGAGCTTCATTTTCGCTGTAGTTTTGCAGCAGCTACAAAATCGCAGCACGGTTCACACAGGACGATTAGGTTCAGCTACAAAAGGTGGCAAATAATTCAAAATAACAAAATGCGGCTTTTTACTCATTAGTCTGGGACCAACGACAGCAGGGTAATAAAGATATGAAAACAAGATTCTCAATCTGGGGTAACTGTTCTGACGATCGATTCCGAGTGTATCGACCACGCCACCCAAATCTGGGGTGGATAGCTCAATAAACGAGGGCGAAAGAAGTCATGAAGTCGAGCATATACAAATGTCACCTTGAGCTCTTGGCACTCCTGTTTCTATAGTTAAAGCCTATTAACGACCAGCTCACGATTATGACTTGCAAATATCCTTCTAAACACAAAGGGAAAAGAGATCCTTCAAAAAAGCTTCAAAAAAGCCCATGATCCTTCAAAAAAGCTACATAATTTCATTTTGTTTCCGAATATACTTTTTTGTAATTTTGTTTGATCAAGACTATAGGTGTGATTGCACAGGATTTGAGCTTATGCAGAGAAATCAGCCTAGTAGTTAACATTTATAGAAGCGTAAAAGTTCTAGAGGCGAAAGAGTTTATTTGTGTAGTGAAACATGTATTTAATCTTGTATGGCTTTTTGGCTTCAGAAACAAGCGTTGTTGTTATTATTATTAATAGCGACTGATGGGGAATTCCGCAGTTCCGCTGGAGAGCTAATGATCATACAAATTGCAGAATTCGCGGTTCTTTAATCTAGGCAAGAAGCAGAGCGTCTAGAAGCAGAGAGACTTGAGCAAGAACGAATCGAGGCAGAAGAGGCGGCCGCTAGGAAAGCCGAACTAGACAGATGGCGTAAGACGTACATCCAGATCACCGCGAATATCCTTGAAAAAGCCACAGCAGACCTTGCTAAAACTGAAGCGGAGCGAAGTGAGAAAAGACAAGTGAGTTGTAGGCAAATTTTGAGGCACATGACCTCCTATGCAGGCATCTCTGTAGGTGAGTCGTTACACCTTACTGCCCGTTCAGTCACTACGTGACGAAGGATGGATGAAGGGCTTGCTGGGCGTGTTCATTGTTACGTACAATGGGTTGTATATACGAACTATGCCTTTCAGGTTCAAAACCCTACGCCTGAATGGAATCGAGACCTCAGCTACTACACTATTTTATATACATTACTAAACTAAAAGCATAAACACTCGACCTTTCTTCACTAAACTTCACACAGAACTGTACTCAAACTGGTTAGATCACTCCAAAAGCAAACCCAAGGGGAACCATCGGATATTAACAGAATAACGAAAACCTTCGTAAAACTAAAGAGTGAAAGTTGAATCAGTTTTACCTAGACTAAACCCCAGCGTACTCAGTGACTGGTAAAATGGTAGCCTCATTTAATGTCAAAACACAACTCCACCTCTTTCCTTTCTCTTGCGGGTTTTTCTCACTAATCTGTTTATTCAAGGGGCTGGATTGGGAGAACTCGGTAAATGGGCTCTCGGACTGTCTCACGACTCTCACGCATTCTACTAGAAACAAGTAAGCGGATTGACAATTGACATTGCTATGGAAAGCAAACGACATAAGTCCCGACTAGGAGCGCCTGTGATGTCGCAGACGTAGGTGATGAAACGATAGAACAACCCAGTTGTCAGGACTTCTACAAAGACAAAGCCGTCAAACAGAACATCCCTGCTGGGAGCATCCGAATTCCAATGGTGTCACAGAATTCGCCATGGTCCGATCTGAAAGGAAGCTTGTCATCCTTTTATCCATACCCCCCGCCCTGGGAAATACCTCACAGGCGAAGGTATACTACCCGGAGTATACTACCTATTGATACCTCGTCACTAACCCCTAATACCCCTTTGCCCACAGTTCGACTGGCAAATGAGAATCGACGGCCTACCCGACACAATGAGCATTCCCGAGCTCAACCGTTTCAAGACAAGGTGGCTCGACGAATCTGAGGCAACAGACCCATCTGTTGAACATCTAAACAGAAGGTATTCAGATGGCGTTAGAGTTGTGAAAGACATAGACGATCTACTGGCGGATACGGAAGAAATGAGCGAAAAGAAGTTAGGAATGTTAAAAGAGGTACGAGAACGTTAGCCCTTCTGCCCCCACTGCATGGCAGAACTAAGAATAGTAAGGACTAGTTGTGTAAGGAGTAGGCACCTTATCCCGTACAAACCTGAAGATCCCGCCAGGAATTCCAGTTCGTGATAGCGACAAAATCCTGGCTGGAATTCCAGTTCCGACGCCACCCGACCCCAACCGCCTGTTTACAGCATAAAGAATCTTACATATCATTTGGCGCATGTGGTGTCCTCTCAAGTTTGAAAACGAACTAGGTGAGATGCTACTAGCGCCGCTTACGGCCACGCTAGTTTCCTCCGTGTATCTTTTCTAGTAACGCCAGCATTTACGTCACGAATTCGACTTGGCGAAGTCGTCTCTACGTTCTTATCGAAAGTTTTGTAAGCCGGAAAGGTACTCTTGTGCCTCGTACGAAGCAAGTATACGTTTGAATCTGAAAAACTAATAACTTTAGCTTCGGTTCGAGATATCTCAGCTTCTTCTGGACGAGGTGGATCTCTTGACAGTTCACTTGCTTAAAGACATAGAGACTTTTCGAGAGGAGGCAACGCTGAAGTCGACAAAGGAGGTAAGGTCAACAACCATTCGTTCAGTTTTTGAAAGACGGAGAGAGTGGCAGAGCGTGGATGGGTATGTGAATGACTGGTTTGTGCGATTCAGCATGCCATTCGTGTGTGCATTCTCTCTTACCTGTGTTTTTAGTTTTGTAAGGGGATTGATAGTTGGCATATCTCGGTTGTTCTTATATATTAATATAAGCACTATAGACAAAACATGAGAATTTTGTCAACATAGGGTACTGTAATTTTTCCGTCTTGTCTAGTATACTGGAGCAACAATGATGGAAGATCAGATAGAACTGTGTTTAACCTTATAAAGTCGCCTACTCTTCAATCAATCCAATTCTAATTTATTTTTACAAGAGCATATTCAACAAAATCCACAAGAAACACATTCACTCTTAGGACGCCTCATGGCATGTGCAGAATGATTTTTTTCGTCTTCCATTGACATCCTTCTCTCGCAACATTATTTACCCAATCTCTCCCCCCGTCCAGCCCCCGACGCCAAATCCCTCCCGGAGTCCCAAGCCACACTATTCATCTCATAACAAGTGCCCTTTACTCTTAAAACAAATACGTTTTCAGCCTACCTAACACTGCCTGGAAGCTTATTTATATACCAACTTAAATTATCGATTATTTTATAAACTGTTCAAGAACAAATATTCAATGCAGCTACCGATAAATACAACATCGGCCTCGGGGAAGATCTGAACCTTATAAGTTGGTTATTCACAAATCCAGCTTCACACATTGTTCTACTTTATATACATACAGCTTAGAGTCAACGGAGTTCCATAAATACTCCTTGAACCCAAGCTGACTAGGAAACATATTGGCTATTCAAACAATGGCCAAAAACGGGTTTATAGTCAGCTACGATGTTTTGGCAGCGATGTTTCGTCCCTTCTCGGCAATGGTCTTCGTCAGGCTGTTGCTGGACCAACGGACCTGCAGTTGATGGCACGTTCGTTTCTTCCACTCAAAGCTGACTATCTGTTTTTCCGCGCTCCCACAAACAGTCCGTGGGTCGATTATGGCTCGAAAAGAGTGTTTCCGCGGCCTTTTGTGCGGCCCACAAGTGTGTTTCCGCGACCGACAAGATTTTCGTGGCTCGCTTTGTGGCTCAAATTCGACAAACAACTGCCGAGGTGATTGTCGATTTTGTGGCTCGATTTTGGCGGGAAATTCAAATTTAACAGCAAAAAAACGTCAAACAATAAAATTAAAAACTTTCTCAAGTATGGGGACATGAAACAGAAGATCCTTTTTGAACGAATGGTAAGGACGAAAGCCTGGAGTTCCTGTTTATTGAAATTTTGCATGATTTTTATTTATATATTCAGACATTGGAATTTTCCACCGAAAAAACAGACAAAACGGCGTTTCCGCGAGTTTCAACTTGTGGCTCAACTGTGTGGCACACGGTCGTGTTTCCGCGAAAAACACTCAGAAGTGTGTGGCCCACAATTGTGTCACCGAAAAACGCCTTAAATAAATGGAGTACCATGATACTTCCTTGTCGTTCATTTGGTATTAAAGGTTAATTGAGTGAGAGTGTTTTTGTCCTTTCTTTTTTTTTTTTTTTTATGAAATTTGTTAAAGGTTGAGAGTCAGAGGATTGCAGCCGTCCATCATCAGGCTGCTTGAGCCTTCCCCGGGCGGTTGTGCTTATATAGTTTATTTTATAATTAGTAGCAAATAAAGTAAGTAAGTAAGTAAGTAAGTAAGTAAGTAATTTATTTTTTACCCGCCATTTTGGAAAGCGGAGTATAAAGAGATACGAAATAAATAAATAAAAACAAATACAAAACACATAACATATATAACACAAAATTTAATCTTCGGCCAGGAGACAGGATAAAATGTCATGCGCTGGTTGGGTCCAATGGTCGATGATATTCAGCAAAGAAGAGGATACTTCGGAAAGGGTAATACTTGCATCCTGAACTTGAAACTTTTCCGTTAGGGTGTGGTTGTGGCAAGTCAAGTCAAGTCATTTGCTGGTTCGTTTCTTCAATTTGTAGCTGATTATCCGTTTTTAAGCTTTATTTGAACAAATGGATTTTCTTGACGTTCAAAGTGAAGGAAATACTCCCGATGAAAAATTTGTAGCCTTGTAGCTGTATGGTAGTTGTACGAAAAATTTTCATGTATTGATATGCAGTAATACAGAATACTTTAATTGAATGTGCTGGGATAACTTTAAGCAGTTTAAGCATTCAGTAGCATCCCGCCTTGCTCCAGTAGCATCCAGTCTTGCTATCATAGCATGTAGTAGCATCAGTTGGTACTACATGCTACTTTTTCGTACAAATTCATACTACTATATGAGAAAATTTTTCATCGGGCTAATAAATGGGTCATAAATCGTAACACTCATAACTCATATGACACAATTTACACTAATAATTATTAATAATATCAAACTTACAGCTGGTTACAGACGAATACAGCATGGGCATCGGAGTGGATTTGAACTTCTGTGGCGACTCACAAGTCCAACTTCACGAATTCAGGAAGGTTGGTGTGAATGCTCGGTTCCCACCCTTGCTCGTCAATCAGAGGGTACCAGTGGTCCTACGTGTGTTCTGGCAGCAACGGTCACACTTCTGGGACTGCCCTGAAGTTAACGAAGTCAAGCGCTGGCATTCTATAAGGCTAAACAGTAAGTTCGTTACCAGCCAGAACATATACTCTTTCGGAGTGACGAACAATAAGACATAAACCCGATGAAAAATCTTTAACTGTGTAGTTGTAAGGTAGCTGTACGAAAAAGTTGCATGTATAGATATGTGGTGGTATGGAATACTTTGATTTAACGTTCCTGCGACTGGATTAATCTTAAGTAGTGACATCCGATAGCATCCAATCTTGCTGTAGTAGCATCCGGTTTGCTAGTAGTAGTGCGCAGTTGTAACAGTTACTACTGCATGCTACTTTTTCGTACAACTCCATACGACTAATTCTCGAAAAATTTTCATCGGGAACGGAGTAGACATTTTTCTTTTTTAGTGTTAGAATATGGTTTCTTATCGATTAAAAGTTTTGAACAAAATTAAACTGAAAAAAAAACACGAAGCAGTTAAAAATATGAACAAAATCTAGCCTAAAGCTTACGAGTTTACTGGGTTAAAAGAAGTCAGCGTGACCAATCTTTTGGTTGTATTTTTTAGTTTGTCTTTCTCCACTGCTTTTGGTGTTTCACTGATTTGATAACGCTTGGAATTTCTTACTACTTTCTCGTACGAAAGGTGATAAACAATAAGTACTTTGCAAAACAGTAAAAGACGGGTCGGTTTTTTTTCCTAATAGTGACATAGCATACGTTTGGATCTGGAAAATCCAAAGACTTCGAACGTCAGGATTTTCCGCGTCACCGTTTATACTTTCTTGACTAGCTAGACTAGAGCAACCCAAGGAGGGGGTGATTTAATTAGAGCTGTATCAGAGATAACAGGATTGATTCTATTTTTCTTAATCACGCCCGTCGCGTCATGCTCGCAGTAGAAGCTGACGCATAAGCTGACTACTCTTATGAAGCTTATCACACCAATTTTAACAGTCCTTTAGGATACTGGCTAGGTAGTACAGTACAATAGATAAGCAAACATAGGGTACAACATAGCAAAAATAAGCTTAAGCTCGGAGTAAGACTATTATGCCCAGGTTTTCAGACGGACTTTAGGTGAACGCATTACTACGATTTCTTGGCTAAAGATGGAATGTTTTATCACTGGACATATAACAGGACCGATGTTTTCTAATGGCATAGACTTTACGAGCTATACACTCCTTAAAGCCTTCAGTTCCGAGACAGCGCAAACCAGAAGGAACCATAAAATGGTTTTGTGTGGAGAAACAGGTAACGATATAGCCTTATGAATCAGCTCGATAGATTTCTATTGTAAACTGGCCATCCGATACTTCGTTTTAGTGCCGCTCGACGATCTGATGGTATCAATACTGGCTGAAAATGCACCCATTATTCCGAAGACCAGAGACAAGGATCGTAAGTACTTCGCTAATGTTTAAATTTCGTCAAACACACCAGTTTCAGGCGGACAGCATGGTACTGGATAACTAGCAAAACTGGACCAATCCAAACTAACCAATTTTTTTCACGGCAATCGGGGGTCCGTTTGCAACCCTTTCTTCACGTTAAGGCCAAGACCGATACCTGAAGGTCCCTTCCGACTGGAAAAAAAACCTCGTAAATACTTCCTTTACACCGCGTAGCAACGTCGACCGCGTTACAACGACGTAAAAAGCTTACTTTGCTGTCGTAACTTTTACTGCGTAAATCCAGATGGAATTTTGTTCATTACTATTATTATTTATTTTAATCCTTCAAAACTGAAGAATAATATATAAAAAGAGAGAACAATATGTCCTCGAACTCACACACACTTACAAAGATAGTACACAGACAAACAACTGACCATTAAAAACAAATTAGCCTACTAAATCTACAATAGAATTAGAATCTACAATACGTTGCCTTTCTTATTGTAAGAAAGCCAACGTAAGAAGAGTTTAGAGAAAAGATTTTTCAGTTTTTCCAGGAAAGACCTTGTACTTTTGCAAAAAACACAGAAGTTGCCTTCGATGGAAATTTTTCGGAGACAAAATATATTCGGTAACTTACGATTAAGCCAGTTTGAAAGGGTCCGCTGCAGGTGTAAAAGATTCGATGCAACACAAGGAATTACGGAAACGTAACGTATGAGGTATTTTGTTTGAAGTCCCAGACCAAGGCCTAACACCAAACAATTTAATAGGCAGGCTGCGGATAAAATATATTTCGTGCGTCGGAATGCTGTGAAAGTTTCAGTTGTGAAAGAAACGACATTAAAGTTGCCAGATATGCTGCGGAGTAGATTGTCTTTATAGCCTACACATGTGCTGTAGGATTTCTCGTGGTATGCTGATAGCAACTGTCCTTCATTTGATGATGTACATACCTCCCCCCCCCCCCGCCCTCAGGGTAGCATGCAGGCTATTTGCACTTGGAAGAGCGCTCATTGGAAGCTTAGGACTTTGTGACCGCACCTAAAGTCTTTACTAACTTTAACAAGAGAGCCTAACATTGAAGGCCCTTTTGCTTAATTTTAGTTCTGGACATGGACTTGTTCCTCCTCGTCGGAGGGGCAATCAGCATTGACCTCTTTGAGCTTCCGGACCAGCCGAGAAGAACCAAAGACTACACGGTTACTACTGGTAAGTGCGCAGAAGAAGTATTTTCACGATACACGGCAAAGAGTTTTCTTGATTTTCATTTTGAAAGCGACAGATTATAGCGTCATTTCCGGATTTCATTCAGAACCAAGAAAAGACAAAACCGATACGAAATGACTATGCGACGCAGTACGTCGTCAGCTTCTCGATGACAAGTGACAGCAGAGCGAAAGCTAGTGCCTCCACTTAGATCACCGTAAGCTGTCATCGTAATCACCGTAAGCTGTCGGAAGCCATCGTATCGTGTCGAAAGTGGCTATTTTGTCGACTTCCCGCCAATGAGAGCATGCCAGGTCTGGACGAGCACGGTTACGACGGCCTTACGATTGTCAGTGGAGCTACAAGAAAATTTAATCAATTTTGTTGTGGCTCGTTGTGCTTTTACAGGCAGTATGAGTTCGGCTGAAGTTGGCTTAGTATTCATAATGGTAACTGTACTGGAAATTAGTATTCTCCGTATTTAGAAGGAGTTTTCAACGTCAGATTTTAACTGTCCAATCGCCGTCGAACTCGCGTCGAACACTTTATGGTTTGGACGTTAGAAACGAATAGTTATTTGATTGAGATTGGTTGTCGTAATATTGGGCAGGAACGGAGTAGAGAGACGGGCTGAGATTCATCCATTCTATCCCAACTGTCCGAACCACGATAGCCGCCTGTTATACCATACGCGTAGCGCTGGTCGGGCATGTCTATCCATCAGTTCAATTATCGGCCAAGCATCAAGCTACGGAGTTCGACAACGAACAAGAATTTGAAAAAGCTGAAAAAAAATCGGAAGGAACCACACACAGTACGGTTACATCGGTTTACTAGGTTCATATACTACTAGGTCACAACTGCTTGTTCTATCTGCTCTGAGTTACATAAAGAGGCGCCCTAAGTACTCGACACAGGATTTCAGTCACTGATCGCCATAATATGTTTTAACATAAAAACCGTTGTTTTTTAGTTCGCAAAATGAAGCGACCTCTGAGAAGTCGTTTCCGGTCTACCTACAAAGCCCCTCCTCCCCCCGATCCACGGGCAGATCCAGAAGACATCGAAAAAGAAGCTAAAATTCACGAACAGGAAATGGAACGTGTGCTAGTCAGCGTCAGTATCAAGTAAGAACCGTTAATGCACATGACGAGTCGCCACCGGTTGCAGGGTTTCGAATACTCCTCAATCAGTTATCTTAACTTTAGACCTTACCTTTAGAGCTTATTTTCTCCTGCCCCCCAAAAGCACTACGAAATCCAAGCCAGTCGCCTCTCAGGTGTGCCACTACCCAAACATCTTCCCATTGGGTCTAGGCTAAAACCCCCCCGGCGAAAACCCCCCCGGCGAACCCCCCCCCGTGACCAAAACCCCCCCGGCGAAACCCCCCCCGTGACCAAAACCCCCCCGGCGAAAACCCCCCCGTGACCAAAACCCCCCCGGCGAAAACCCCCCCGGTACCAAAACCCCCCCGGCGAAAACCCCGCCGTGACCAAAACCCCCCGGCGAAAACCCCCCCGGTAACAAACCCCCCCCGGCGAAAACCCCCCGGTACCAAAAGCTCGATTCATTTACATTTAACACGAATCCAAAAAATTTCACTTGACTTCCCGTGATCTTGTTCTAATTCAAATGGAATTCTGGTACAACAAGACAGTGAAGCTTAGTCAGTTCTCAGTTGTACTTCCACTGGAATTAGTCCGCCCCTTGCGACGAGGACGCGCTCACTGGGAAAATTGTACGAGTTGCAGCAGTGAAAGTTGCAATTCATACCATTAAGGGGCATTTTTTTTTTTTTTTTTTTTTTTTTTGGTTCCAAGGGAAAACATTTTTTTTACAAGTTTAACAACTAGGCTATTACTTCGGTCCAATTAAGGCTAGGTACAATAATAAGGCACTTTTTTCCGATTATAGTTATGTCTAGATTTTTTTTCAAGATTTTTTTTTTAATACTTTTTTTAAGATTTTTTTGTAAGATTATTTTCCCCGGGGGGGTTCTGGTACCGGGGTGTTTTGGTACCCGTGGGGTTTTGGTATCGGGGGGGTTTTGGTACCGGGGGGTTTTTAGCCGGGGGGGGGTTGGTACCGGGGGGGGTTTAGCCGGGGGGTTTTGGTCACGGGGGGTTTTTCGCCGGGGGGGTTTTGGTACCGGGGGGGTTTTCGCCGGGGGGGTTTTGGTCACGGGGGGGTTTTCGCCGGGGGGGTTTTGGTCACGGGGGGGTTTTAGCCGGGGGGGGTTTTGGTACCGGGGGGGTTTTCGCCGGGGGGGTTTTGGCGGGGGGGTTTTGTCCGGGGGGGTTTTCGCCGGGAGGGTTTTAGCCGGAACCCCTTCCCATTCGGGAACAAATGGACACCTCGATGTTTTAGGGGTTCGTCTTATGATTGAGGGGAAAGTGTTCTTTGGCCGTCCTCTTTGTCTTCCCGTCTTCGCCGTTGCAATTTGAGGAAAGTGTTTAGTAGCCTCGTATTTCCCACCCTGACGGCATAAGGCGTTTTTCCGCGACAATCCCGGATTATAATCCTAAATACCTGATTCATCAGAGAAACAGCGAATCGACAACCCCAGATTGTACCAACGAAGATCCGACGATCTTGCTCCGTTGCAAGATTCTCGAATTGACAATCCAAGCACGAATCCGGATTGTCAGATTGTCACAGAAAACAATTTTTCATGATCTGGGTTGCCAGAACAAACGCATTTTGAAGAATCCGGATTTTGAGTCGTCAACCTGGATTGTCAAGGAAAAACGCCCACAGCATCTCTGCGAAATTCTGAGATCGAAAGAATGACGTCCAGATGCATGCTAACTACAGATTTTTTAACCGTCAACTTCGAACCGCTACCGTCATTTCTGTGTGATTTCTGATAATCCCTATGACCCCATCCATCTAGTAAGGTGTCTTTTCTCTTTCTCTCTTGACAGGGTGATCATCACTTGCTGCACTGTAAAAAGTTTTACGACACTTTCTCTAGAAAACGTCGCCATCACAACACTTTCAAGAAAATCTGTTGAAAATCTCACTGTTGTCCCAACAAAGTGTCTGCGAAGCAACATTTTCATAAAAAATGTCTTGCTTTCAACACTTTCCCCACGAAAATGTTGGGTTCTGAAAAAGCGTCTGTAGAGCGAGAGAACACATACTACAGAAAATGTTGAAAATAAGAAAACGTCGTGGTAGGGTTAAGAAAGAGGAGTTGAACCTTGGAAAGTGTCTTAAAATGTAAGAAAGTGTTACACACAAATTTTGTGTCGTTACTTCAATCTGCGGAAAATGTCTGCAGCTTAGAAAAGTGTTGTGACTGTACATTCGTCGATACAAGATCTTTTTGGAAAGTGTTAGCAGTTCCGAAGAATGGTGTCGTCCGACGAAAATGTCAGCGCCTTCGGAAATGTTGAGCCATTCGAGTCTGAAAACTGATTGCGTCCAAGAAAGCGTTGCACTTCTAACAATTGTTTGAATTGTTTAGCTTGTTGCTATGCTGATTAAGGGGTTCGCAACTATGATCTTTAAAGCGTGAGCGCCATTCACTGCTCCACAAATGGAACTGAGTACCGTTTCAACATGGCACAAGCGCCTGGCACGGATTCTGGAACTGCCAGGTGCACGATTGCTCATACTCCACAAAACTAATTTCAGGGAATTGACCCTCACTTTAGAATTCCGAGCCATACAATGTTCGACAAAAAGGTCCATCAAGGTTTCCTATGCACATGATAGGGTCTCAAGTCCCATCTCAACTCGAAGTCGAATGGATTTTAGAGATTTTGTGCGGTTGGGCCTGACGTCACTCCAGTGCAGGAAATCCAACGCTAAAAGTGTAAAGGTTAAACGCTCGCATTTATCTTGAATTCTTTCGTTTATGTCAGGCTTATTGTAACAGCCTATGCATCATGTTAAACTTATTGCTGCAGTTCTTTGTCATCTTGAAGCTTGTACTCTGCGAGGGGTTGCCCACTCTCGATTTTAGTGTACAGCAAGTGCCCGGTGCCGCGATGCCTGGTCGGTGCCGGCACCGGCTGAAACAAGCCGGCACCGGCTGTCACGTGTTAAAACATCAAAATAAGCATTTTTAGAAGCGTTTGAAAGATGAATCGCCTAATTTATTGTCGGCACCGGTGCCGGCACCGCCTATATCGCTGGTGCCGGCCGGTGCCGCGAAAGGCTGTACAGCAGGTGCCGGGGAGTGGGCAACCCCTCGGTACTCTGTCGCATTCTTCGAAAGAATAGGCATTAACTCGTTTTCTTGAGTTCATGTTTGCTATTTTTTTAAACTGAAAATTTGAAATGAAGTTTCCTTCGTTCAAGTGTCTTCCAAAATTCAAATCGAGTTCTAGACGAGGGGTTTGTCCATTCTTGGTTTTAGTGTACAGCAAATGCACGGTAGCCGATCGGTGCTGGAACCCGGCTGACAACAGTCGGCACCGGTTGCCACGTGGCAAAATCAGCATTTCTAGGAGTGACGTATCCGTTTTGCACTGTCAAATATGATTCGCAGTCAGCTTGGGCTGACGGAATATCTGAACCCGAAGTACGGAACTTCAAATCGCCCAGACAAGTACCCGAAGAAAAGACATGGGACTGCAAAAGCAAAATGCAAAAGAATCTCTACCCTTTCGGCGACCGAATGGAGCAGCAAAAGCAGCAGCCGCGTCCAAAATGAAATCACAGAACCAGCTTTAACTCCAAGCGGTTTTCAGGGAAGAAGTTCACAATATTTAAGGAGGAATCTTAAATTGTGTTTTTCACAGGCTCATTTTCCAGCTTGAGCCTGAAGAGGACCCTTGCCAAGAAGAGCCGAAATATAGCTTTAATGAAAGGCGTATTCTCGCCGTTCCCCGGGGACTCCTCGGGGAATCGAAGGGAACGGCGAGAAAAGAGGGAGTCACTCCACGCGGACTCTGCATACGGAAAACAGCGAAATTACGGAGAATGCTTCTAAAATGGATTTTGTTCGAAAGAAAATATGCACTTGATGACATTTATCTGAATCCAATTTATTTTTTATTTTGTTTATCTTGATTGTTTTTAATTATTTTACATTGCGCCAGCACCAGCAAAAATTGAGTCCCCTCCGAATCTGAAACGTAGTCCTTTTTGATGATGGTAATGATAATCGGAGCATTCCCCGTCCGTGGGGACTCGCGAGAATACAGGGAGTGAGTCCCGGAGACAAACAAAAACGCGGGGACTCCTCAAGTGGAGTCCTCGGGGAACGGCGAGAATACGCCTATGTAGCTAACGTAACCGTTTTGCACTGTCAAAGATGATTCGCACTTCGCAGTCAGCTTGGGCTGAAGGAATATCTATCATAAATTCTGGAATTTCAGAATCGCCTTTTATCTGATTAGTTTAGCTTTGGCTGGAAGCTCAGATCAAGAAAACTATAAGAAAGAACTCACTGCTGTGTTCTCTGGCTATTCTGCGTGACCTGATGTTATTTCGGTTGTATTTTCTGTGGATTCGTGCTGTACAAAGGTGTAAAAAAATCTACGATATCAGCCAAAAATTAAACAAAAATACTTAAATTTTCTCTTTTATTTCATAATAATTTTGGCCTTATTTGGATGAAAAGATGATACTTTTCGAAGATTTTTCAATAGCAGAAAGAGAACATTAGGGAATTTTCAAGAAAAAGAAAGTCGCAGCACAGCCCGCATAGAATTCAATTAATTCGAAAAAAGTTCGAAAGGAAGGAGTCAGAGGACGAAAGGGTTGGAGCCCAAGTGCCAGAAGTTATTTGGATTAGAATCTGAGTGTTCTGTGTTCTGCTTCTCTAAAGGTATTCAAGATTGTGAATACCAAAGGTGAATACTGCCAAGGAGCCATTAAAAGGCAATTGTTCCAAACAATCCCAAGTGGGATTGTTTTTGGATTTCATTAATTTCTCATGCCAGTGACCCATTGTGGCCATGGACCTTCTTTTGACAGGCAAAGATGCTGGTGCCTGGATGGTTGGTGCTCCAAAAAGTAGGTAATTTATAAGTATTGCAGTAGTGGTTTGCTTAGGGCTAGGCTATTTTTTGAACACTTGGAAATGTCGGACCGGTGTCGGACCACCTTCTGTTAGACTTTGAATTTGATTAGACCACCTTTGATGCTTAGGCAAAAAAAGATTTGGCGGAAAAGCGATGCTAAGCCGATGATTTGGGCTAAGCCTTAGCATCGCTCAGGCATCGCTTCAGTTCAGCATCGCTTTGCCCAAATCTTGAGCTGTCGATTTTTGCCAAGTGTGAACAGGTGAGTGGTACCTAAATTAACCTAAGTAAATCGATATTATCTAAGAGGCAAGTGTTTCAGCTCAACTTGTTCTTTATTTTAATTTGGTGTGCCTTGTTTACCTTCTTATATGACTATGAGACTTAAGAGTTAAGGTACACATCGGGGCAGCATCGGGGTACCGTGTAGGAGAGGTCAGGGACAGGTATCCAACCTCAGACAAGATTTCAAATTTCCAGAGAAACCTTTCTTTAGTGAAATCTGTCTGGCTTAAAAAGGAACCAATATATGACAAACATACTAGATTGAAGCTAGGCTAATAGAATGGTTTACATATTGGGGAAATAAATTTCAATATTTCTATGTAGGCTAGTTAAACATAATTTTACCTGAGGTCAGATTGCTTGCAAAGTATCGTAATGAATGATAGTTACTAAAGTTAATAACCAGAAAATCCCTTTTTAAACCAGGTTCAAAACAAAGGAAATAAAATAATTCTAAGATTTTGGGGCATAAATGTTGAAAAAAAATTCAGATTTTGCTTCTTGACTAGCCTACATGTATCAGGACAGCATGGAAATTTCATTTTAAACATTTTTGCAGCAGAATTCGAGGTTGTGTAAAAACGAGGTCACTTACCCCATTCTACCACAAATCCCTCATTTTTGGATAGGCCTACTATATGCCAAATGCTGGGTAGCCTATATCTAGCATTTGGCATAGCCTATGCCTAATGCTGGATACCCTATGCCAAATGATGGATGCATGTTGGTAACCCGACCCTGACCTACCTCAACATAAAGGAGTTGTGAAGGCTGAATTTTAACTTCACTCAGATCATCAATATTTTTCTGGCTTACAGTACACATCACCTGACATAGTGTATCCAGTGTTAGGCATAGGGTATCCAAAAATCAGGGATTTGTGGTTGACTGAGTTACCCCTCCTGTAATTAGCTGCGTTTTTTGCCATCATCCAGTTAACCGACCTACAAGATTTCCCACAATGTCACATGCCTCTAGACCTGCTCTAGATCCAGTCCAGACCTGGTCGAGGCTACCTACTGTTCCTAACCTTTTTGGCTACTGTATGCACCAGTGCACGATTCCAATCAAGTTTGACTAGGCTGGCCTAGGATGAGTTCTTTCTGGACTGATAATGGCAGTTTCGTAGCCTACTCTGATAATCATGTAAGCACGGTCATAGAGTTAGAAACAGATATGAAACAGGAGATAGATCCATAACAGGATGAAATAGTTAGGTCAAAACATTCAGTCTAAAGTCTCTGATCCTGCTCCAGTCTTGTCGACAGGTTCAGATTGTGTGAGGCCTCCAAAAAGAGGAGTTTGAAACAATCTAGTACACTAAGCCCCTTTTTGGTACTCATGCTGAAACCCTTGTGAGCATGGTACTAATACCTATCTTCAGTTCAATTCAGCTTACTTCAAAAACGGGAAGCGGACAAGCCAAATATTCGTTCAGTTGTCAGTAAATATATATATACAATTTATACTCAACACTTACGAATTAAAATAAAAGTAAAGATCTAATCAATATCAGGTACATAATGACTGACTATGTGTACCGCTTATTGGCTAGATGCGTATCCTACTAGTATACGCTACAGTCCTTTTGTAACTAAACAAACCAAGTCTTCATTTCTATCTTGAAATTCATATACTAGTAGCCTACCCTTCTGGTGTATGAGGGTTTCAAATAGGCTATGTGTGAGTACCATGGTCACACCTGCGAGCATGCCCCAGGGTTTGAGCATGGGTATCAAAAAAGGGCCTTGTGTACTTGATTGGTTCAGAATGATCTGATTTCTAATGCACATTATGCAATGCTTTTTTGTAGGCTACAGGAGGAGTATCCAACCTTGAATAAAATTTTTAATTTCCATAAAAGTTTTCCTTTAAGAGAGATCTGTCTAGTTTATAAAAAAAAAAACTAAAGAATTAGGCCTACAGAAATACTAGTTTGAAGCTATAACAATGCTGAATTCCATACAGGACCATCCCATTCTCTTCTCAGCTCAAATTCCATAGTGTACTAATTTATAAAATGATGAAAAAGAAAGAGTTGACAACAGAAATACACCTCTTAAGAAGGTTTAAAGCGATGACAAAAGGCAAATAATTGGAACAGACTGGGAGTAAATTGCATTGTGAGAATGCTGCTGGAGAGTTGAGAGCAATGAAATATTTTTCTTGGAGACTAGCCAATCACAAGTAGGCTAGATGAAACATTAATAACATTCAGATTCAGACATGCGACTTATTAACCCTTGTGTAAATGTTCCTATTTTTTTTAAAGGAAGAATATCTCACTGCATGGAGCCTGTATAAGTAACAGTTGGACCTTTCCTGGATGCTGCAAAAGTATGGGTAGCCTACGTAAGTTTATTAATTTTTTAGAGAATTTTCACTTCAGTTAGCAATAGCAACAAGCCTTGTATTTTTTCTGTTACGAAACCTGTTGCCCCAGTCTACCAGAAACCCCTGATTTTCGGATTCCCTTTTGCCAAATGCTAGGTACATCTGGCGTTACTAACCCAATCAGATATTGATGATTTGAACGAAGCTCAGAAATCAACCTATCAAAACCCCTTTATATTGGATCAGGCCAGGGTTAGGGTACCAACAGGCAACAGGTATACAGCCTTAGGCAGAGGCCAAGCCAAACCCTAGATATAGCCAGCATTGGGCATAAGGGTGTCCACAATTCAGGGTTTTTTGCGGTAGACTGTACTAGCCTATAGGCTATATTAAACAATCAACAATGGCAAAAAATGGAAAGTCAGCTGTAATGTTTATGGGCTCTTTCTGGACTTGAAGAAACGAGTCTGCAATAATTATCCTTACATATATTTGTTTCCCAGCCAGCTTAGGTTCAAGGAGTATTTATGCTGTTGCTATTAGTTACCATCAGTTTCAAATAATTGGACAATATCAATTTTGCTCCATTGAGTGGCTGATAATAGGAAATACCTTTCTTCAGAAAAAAAGAGTGCAGTAACACCCAGGCACGTACGCAGGGGGGGGGGCCTCCGTGCCCGGGCCCCCCCCCGAAACTCCGCATTTTCTGTGTCATGCCTACTTCTACAGCATGTGTTGAGAGGTCATTTTCCTCAATGAAAAGGCTAAAAACCTATCTCCGCAGCCGAATGGGAGAAGGTCGATTAAATGGCTTGGCACTTTTTGAACGTCCATCGAGATGTTTCTGTATCAGTGGATGAGGTTCTGGAAAAGTTTGCTCTTAGCTCTGCTCGTCGGTTGCTTTTGGTTTTTGTAGATGTTACATAATATAATGCGCCTTTTATATACTGTTTTGAAGGATTGGGCCCCCACCGAAAAAAATTCCTGCGTACGTGCCTGGTAACACCCTTCACCCTGGGGTACCACCGTGGTACCCCCCCCCCCCCCCCAGGAAACATGTCTGACAAAACTCTAGAAATAAAAATACATTTTGTGAAACTCTATACAGAGATGGGCGGCCAGCGAGCCTATCTTTGTTTGTCACGCGTTCCTTTAGGGCTATTCCTTCCCTCGCGGTCAAAACTGCAGTTTCAATTCCTATTTCCTATATGTTTTCGCTCGGGGGGGATTGGTTGGGGGGGTCGCAAGGTTGAAAGAAATTTTTCAATCAGTGGCGCGAAACACACTCACATGGAGATCGGAAAATTTCTTAGAGGGGAAGAGGGGAGAGGAAAAGAAAATTCACAGTCAGTGGCGCGAAATACACTCACATGGCGACCGGAAAAATCCTTAAAAGGAAGGGGTGGGAAAAAGAAAATTCGCAGTCAGTGGCGCGACACACACTCGCATTTCGGGAGAGGGTGGTACCGGCAGGGGGGGGGGGGAGGTCGCCTAGACCCGTCGAGTGAACGAACCGGTAGCCACAGGAAACCTTTTCAAGTTTATTAATCTTCCCTCTCTTTCTAGATCGGAAACATCGTGCCGGAATGTCCGGAGGTCGGTGTCGCAGGCCATGCAGACACCGACGCTGAAACTAATGAATTCGTAAATGGAGTGACGCGTATGCGAGTTAAATTACAAAACACAAAGCTTTCATCTTTCACGACTGACCTGGGAGGCCGAATCGGAGGAGAGGTAAAGATAAGAATATTGTTTCTTAAAGCACAACTCTTACTAGAAAGTTTCTTTTCATGATGAAATGGCTCAGAAATAATATTTGCTTTTTTGCAGATATAGATATCTGAAAAAGTCGTCTCACTTTCATCAATTTTGTCAAATTGGTGGGAAAGAAGTTTGGCACTTAGTGATGTGACTGGATATCAGTTTTTCTTTTGGGATGACTTCGAAAAGCGCAGTTTTGGCAATTGTCGTTTTTGCAGAGCAAACGTATATCAGATACCATGGTAACTGCAAAAACGACTAATTTCAGAACTTGTTACCGTGGTATCTGCAAAAACGCAACTATTGTTTTTCGAAAATGCCATCACGTCCCACATTGAATCCGCGTTAAATTAGCCCTTGTCGACTCTATTCATCCTTGCCGCACTTTGACTCGGATGCCGGACATAAAATAATTAAAAACTGAACGTGTCATGGTTTAAAAGTGGGGAAACCAAGCAAAATAAAAGAAGTTCAAAACAGACGATAGACTTGACGGTGTAACGTGTCTTCCAAAGTGAAAAACAACATTTTGAAGTTTCTCGTGACTACGGCACGACCGAAAAAACGCTAAAAATGCGTAGGTAGCCCACAAACGGAAACAATGGTGAAAGGTGGAGTTTTCAGAAGCTTTTATTTTCAAAAGGGATCTAGATATAATAGAAAAGACAGAATAAGCAAGAGTGGTCCTTTAAGTTAAAGATTGCGTCATATGATGGTAGTGCCTGAATGATGAAGAAATGACGTTAATTGACTAAAGTAAGCCAGATCTAGACTTGCTGTTAAAACAGTTCACATAAATCGTGCTGAAATAGTTCTTTAAAGCATCCGTGCCAGTATCTACGTCCATTCATTCTTTGTCCCCATGCCCGTTGTGTATTTCAGTCGCTGAATTCTCTTTACATATTTTTTTTTTCGCGGAATAACATGATGACGACGTGCACGGTAATAGGAAATACTATAGTCTGACCTATTACCTTTTTTGGGCATAGGCTATGTTTTGTCCTGATCAGGATTCGAACGCTCGAAGTTAGAGAGTCAGTAAGCCAGTTTAGCCAAAAGTCTCAGAATTTCCCAATGTTATTTCTTGGTTTTCAGGCTTTGAAAATGCGAAGAAAATAGGTGCAAAACTATTCAGACCTTTCTATCTCCAGTTTTAGAAAGAATAGGCTACACGCCGTTACTGGCTTCTCCAGCAAATCTTTCGCCATCTAAGCACAAATGACCATGTTTTGGTCAGCTGTTTATTATCACCCCGAAGAACGACCATAATTCCTCTACGTGGTTGCGTTACGAACAGACGGCCAGGGTCGGGTGGTCGGGGAATTCCTGCCAGGATTCTCCGCACCATCATCACTTCCATACGGAAAAGTTGAGATTTTTCAACCTTATGATGAAAGTGAAGAAGATCTGGCCGGGAACTCCGGATCGTGTGTTCGCACTATTGCTAGGAAAAGATTTTTGTGCAGTAATCAATTACTTACGTGGAAAGACAAGTTAAAGACTAAGTGTAAATCCACTGAAATAAAATTAGGTATTGTGTACTTTAACGTTGGATATAGTGGGGGCAAGATCCGGAGTCCAATCTTTCAACTGTATTTTTAGGCAGCCGGGTGGGGGGTTAAAAGGTGATGGAATTTTTCTTTTGATAAGGGCAGAACAAAATAAATGTAATTAGCTGTATCCTTGGAAAAAAAAATAACTTTGGGTCAAATGGATTTTTTTTTTGTCTAGGTAACCCTCTTGAGATCGGAAGCTGCTTTGGTGGAAGGGATGCAACCGTTTGAAATTGATGCAAAGCAGCATACAAAGAGAATTCAGTTTTCGTGTTTGGAGACCGGCTGAACTTCAAAACCCTGATGGAGGCAGTTTCAGCAACAATTGGTATCGACATGAATATTCCTATGTTCCCGTCTTACCTTTGCAATTCAAGTTTTCACGTTGTGAGCCCTTTTATCTTTAGACTTGATCAACGCTTTATCTTTAATCGTAGGCCTACCCTTGAAGCGAAGATATGATTTTTTGGGATATAGGCTACTGCCACTTAATTTTTAAAAGTTGACATCTAGGCCTATCTTATAAACGTATCTATATTCGAAGTGCAATTTCAATTTTTCGACACATATAATCGAAGTGTTTTTTGCCGACTATAACTTTTGTGTTAATTTATTTCTCTGTCAGTTGTTTGATCTAAACCAATAAATCAAAATTAATTCTTACACGTGTGTGCAAGGACTCCCGTTAATGTTATAGCTCGGTTATAGGCTATGGTTGCGGCTGACAAGGACGCTAGACTTTATTGGGACCATTGGGGCTCTGAACTGGTCCATTTAAATTCCTTTTAACGAGGCGTTAGAAAAGTTGCTTATTTAAAATTTATTTTTAAAATTTCAAATTAATAAAAAAAATATTATATAAAACTGATATTATCGGTATAATACTTCCATTTTTGCAGCTGTAACTCCGCTGCAGCATGCATCAGTCTTGGAATCATACCGGTAAAAAATGTTGACAGAAAGTGCTGGCGAGGTTGAAAACGACTAATCAGGAAGCGTTGAAACCAAGATATGTTGAATTGCCACGGAAATAAAGTGTTATACACTTTTCCTAAAACTTCCTAAAACTGTCGTACAACAGAAAACGCTGGGGAACCTTGACAGAAAGTGTCGGCATGGTTGAAAACGACTAATCAGGAAGCGTTAAAACCAAGATATGTTGAATTGCCACGGAAATAAAGTGTTATACACTTTTCCTAAAACTTCCTAAAACTGTCGTACAACAGAAAACGCTGGGGAACCTGGGAAAACGTTAATAGAAACTGTTGAATGAGCAAAGACTGTTATGCCAACTCTGTTGATTCGCAGAAACGTTGAGTTGCCACGGAAATAAAGTGTTGTACGCCTTCTAAAACTGTCGGAAGATTAAAAAACTGCTAGGGGCCGAGGGAAAACGTTAACGGAAAATGTTGAATGAGCGAGAACTGCTTTGCCACAACTGTTGAAACGTAGAAACGTTTATTTACCACGGAAATAAAGTGTCTGCGCCATATGGAGATTGGAAATGGGAAAAAAGTGTCGAATTTAGAGGAAAGTGTCGTAAAACTTTTTACAGTGTGGTCTGTTTTACGGTTGTTGTATGGACTCTACGAACATTTCCAGAAGAAACCGACGATAATCCCTAACATTCCAGGTTGGCTAAATCAGCACTGTGGCTGGAGGCACCGAAGCTCGCCAGATGGGATTTCAGCAGGGAGCAATGGACCACAACACAGATTTGGGACACTCGGTTCCAAGAATCTGACGGCACTAACCCAGCGGTTTTAAATTTTCGAATCGAGAAGAGCTGTGTCGTACAAACAGCGGTACAAAGACGAACTAATCTTCCCCTGACTTCATGGGCGCTGAAGCCGATTCCACCGAAAGGTAAGGTCTCCCGCCTTACAAGCCCCTGTTTCAAGCCGGGAGGCCGTGTTCTTCTTAACTTCAGTTCTTATTATATTAGGGAGCTATGTTTTTTGTTCTTCTTAATTCAACCTGTAATGTAACTTGACACCCTTAGCCGCCGCTTCGAGGTTGGCAGGGGCACGCGAACATTCCACCAAATCGGATCGAAACCGAATCAGATTTTGGCACCTTAACCGGCTTCTGATGAAAATGGAACCAAGTGCTAAAGAACAGGGGACGGTCATTTCCGATTTTAGTACTTGTTAAGGAGCGTATTAAGGAACAAGGGCCCTGTTGAAACGCGGCTAAGCGAATAAACACGACTACTAGAACAGGAATCGTGCACGCAGATGGATCTGAAACTTGTTCCCAAACAAACTACCAAAACAAGGAAGGATGGTGCAATTGTTCCCCCGTGCAGCGTTCCAGATTTTAGTACGTTGTTCCCGTTTTTAGTACGCCCGTTCCATTCCCGTTTTTAGTCGATCCCCGAATCTCATTATTATAGTCATTTCCCAAACCACGCGTATGGAAAATATGACTTCAAATGGCCTATGACGTCATGGAAATGACAATGAAGTCATAGTGCACCTGAAATCTACGAAAAACCCACGTCTGTTTAATTTTTTTCCTCTTGCGAGTCGTGGGGAAAACAGTGGGGAGCTCCATGATCGGTCTACGTGATGCATCTTCGTTATAGTCAGTTACAATGATCAAGCAACTCGACGGTTTCACAATGCATGTTGCCTGAGAACGACTGTGCACTGAGAAAATAAATAAGTGATTTGTTCTTTCCCATACTAGTCACTGGTGTTTGTTGCAATAACACAATAGCGTCTGGGATGAGCATTTCGAAGATACGAAAACTCGAGTTGAAAAACCTTTACTGTGTAAAGGCTAGGAAACTAGGTGTCTAAAACACTAGAAAAAAATACAACAAGGGTCCTGAAAGCTCACGTGTGGCTCCACGAAGTAAGTCATTTTACACGGAGGCTGGACGTAACGAGTCCCGTACTTTGCCATTACTACGCAAGCTCAGCTTTTTAGCCTCAATTTTGCAGCGGCAGCCAAGAAGAAAGACAAAGACAGCAAAGGCGAAAAGAAAGAAGGAGAAGACGGCGAGGAAGACGAAGAAGATGACGCGCCAAAAAAGTGGATGGGTGGAGGAGGCGGAGCCTTCGGGGACGAGATGATGGGAATGAGTAGCGATTCTGAAGAGGAAGACGAAGAAGTGGTTGTAGATGAGAGTCAGCTCCAAAACGGACCACCTGCGGCTTACTTGAATATCACCGGCGCTTTGGTCACGGTCGACATTGACATAGAGGTTTGTGTCAAACAGCAGACGATCGTTTTAAGCTATGCTTGGTGGTGGTAAACAGATTAGTCGGCTGAAGTTCTGTTTCGGCGATAGTTCGCCCGTCTTTCCGTCTTTCTGGCCACAGCAGCAAACAAGTGCGCAAGCGCTCAGACGTGGAGTGTGAAAGTAAAATGTTGATCACATTTTGTATACAAACAGCGTTAGAACCAATACATTTCACATCCCCAATAACCAAACAAGTATTGAAATAACCTAATTTGTAATCATACCTCTTCGAACAAACCGCCTGTATACATCCAAAGAAATGTTCCAGATCTTGCACGAACACTGGATGGTCCAAAACTGAATTGTCTACTAGACATTCCGACCCTTTAAACCTCTTTTCCATTAGCAAGGTAATAAACTACTGCAATAAACCAAATCGTAACAGCCTAATACCCCCTTTGTCACAATTCATTAATAACGGCATATCATATGACAAAAGTGTCAGGTTTCCAACTGTTCATTAAAGGTCGAAGACCGTCGCGTCGTCTTATTTTTGCTGATACACCAAAATCCTCTCTTCATGTGCTGAGTTCAGATACACAACTTCCATAGATATATCTCCCCAAATATACAAGAGTTGAACCTAAGACCTGTCATAGACGAACGACCTAAACTCATGGGAAATCTGGTCCCAGCTTCCCATGAACGGGAGGGAGGGGGGATCCACCAAAATGCGTATTTACATCTCTATTTCCTCAAGTATGCCAGCTTAGAGTTTTATTCCAGTCACCGGGTCAAAAACTTTTTTCATGGGCAAGTTGGGCCCACTTGCTCATGAGCTTTGACGTAGCCGCATAGTCTTATTTGTTGCACCAAAACCCGTATCTATACATACATATCCACAAGTACACAAGCCTTGCATTCGAGACATGTCATAGACGAAAGTAACTCATGGAAAATCTGGGCCCAGTTGCCCATTACGCGAGGGTGGGTGGGGGGAGGACCCATCAAATTACAGATCTAGACCTAAATATCCTCAACGACACTACCTTACAGTTTGATTCCAGTCACGGGTCAAAAACTTAACTAATGGGCAAATTGGGCCCACTTGCCCACGAACGGGGAGGGTGGGGGTGGGGGGGCTAACTCCACATAGAAATCCCCAGCCCTATGATCCAAAAGCACAAAGGAATTTCATCGCCCTATCTACAGTTATTGTCAAGTTAAAAACATTGAAAAATGGGCAATCTGGGCCCAATTGCCTTTGAACCAAGTGGGGGTGGGGTTTGGGACCCGCAAAAAGGAAAAAGAGACCCCAATGCTCGCTAACCTACCAAGTTTCAACTTGATACCTGTTGATTCTTGTCCCTGGTAATGAACTTTACTCCTGGGCAATCTGGGCCCAGTTGCCCATGAATGGGATGGGTGGGGGAGGTGCGACTTTAAAAGTAATTTACCAGTCCTAGGATCTACAAGTACAAGGAATTTCATTGTCTTATTTCAAACTCTGGTCAAGTTATGAACATTATTCACTGGGCAATCTGGGCCCATTTGCCCCTGAACCGGGTGGGTGTGGGGGGTGGGACCCCCAAAAGGCACAACTAGACCCCAACACCCACAAGTGTACCAAGTTTGAACTTGATACTTGCACTGGTTCACGAGTTATGAGCTCCACAAAATATGGTGAAAACCGAAAACCGAAAACCGAAAGCTGCTAGAGCGCTCGCAAGCGTGGATTGTTCCAAGGAACACTCCACTAAAAATGAGTTCGCAAAGCTCAATCACCTTCGCAAGTCGTAGCTAAGAAGGAGCCGATATTGTCGAGACACAATTACAACGTTTAGGGTAGGGGCTCTATTCGAAAGCCGTATTTATTAGTAGTACTATTTGTAGGTGGATTAGTCTTAACGCGTTGTCTCAAAATGGGGAGTGCACTTAGTTTCTTGTGAAATAAGAGGCTTAACAGCATTATTTGAGCGTTATTTTTCTTTCACAAAACCTGATCGCCCTTGCAGTTGTGGGACTGATCAGGCGGATCGGAGCAAATAAAAAGTGATAATTATTTTTCGTTCCAGTCGAATTTAACCTGCCTCAGAAATGCCAAGAACGGATCTGAGTTAATCTTCGAAGACCTGTTCATGAAGAAGATGCCCGTCATAGAGCTACTGCAAGTAAGTGACAATATATACATTTTATTTGTAAACCGCCAAATACACAAGGTGATAGCGGAGTAAAGAGAGCAACGAAAAACAACACAAGATAAATAACAGTATAAATACACAACATTTAGACATAATTTATAACTGGGCCTGAAAAATGTACTCGGTGTACTCGATGACCAGGATGACAATGAGGACAATTTCCTCAGAAATGTCTTAAAAAGGACCTCCAGTATTGCAAATATTCGTTAGAGGCAAACTGTTCCTTTAGGAACACAACCATGAAGTTCAAGAGATAACACGGCGGCTGGCATATTCACTATCTAGGTCATCGTTTGCAGTTTTCGGCCAGCCGCCAAATGGATAATGTAAGATGAGATTTGTACGAGCTCGTGGGTAGGCCGACGGGAATCCCCTTCTCACTCGGGAACTTGTAGGGTAGGGGAGCCGTTCGAGCTCTCGAGTTCGTCGTCTCAACACGAATTACCTTGGGAGGCTGGTGAAGACGCCAGGAAAAAATTTCTTTTCGGTGTTTAACAAATTCCGGCCGAAACATCTACATACCCGAAAATTAACAGCATTAACATAGATTAAGCATATTGGTTAACCTCGCTTCCGGTTCCCAACCCAATCAGACCTCCCAAAATGGAAGAGCTACTGTCAAAGTTGAGACTGAAATATCAGAAGTGGCCTTGAGTAGCGTTTACGCCCATTTTCGTCCCTTGTTGGTCCAGGACCCGGTGACTTCTTTCTTTCTATTCGTTGTGATTTGCCAGTAATATACTAACAATATAATAACAATAATAGGGAGGCCATGCCCGCCCCCCCAAGATTTCAAAATCTTCCTCCTTGGTGCTATATTTTTGGCGCTAAATAATTTTCAAAGGCAGATTAACCCCAAAAGGAGTAAAAAAAATTGAGTTTGTGTTGGACCCAAAATTGATCTTTGGCATAATTCCAAATCCTAGGGCTTGTGAAATGTCACCACTGGTCCGAGTTCTGGTTTTGAGAGAACCTGATGTAACAGTGACGATGTCTGTAGGGAATTGACACCCGCGCACCTACTCACTGGTTCCAACTTCCAAAACTGGTCCAGAAAATTCGAATTGGTCAACTAACCGGAACTGAAAGCTTAGATTGCTTCCTCGGCCTGCCATCTATAAATTTCGACAGAGCCTTTTTGAATAAGTTATCTATGAATAATTTACCGCTGGTATCCCTTACACCATCAAATCGTTGCAGACCTTAAGAAGTCGAGGGCTCGAGGTCGGACCTAGCGTAGAAGTTCGCCGCAGCATGGACGAACTACCGAAGAAGCTCTGGGCAGCCGAACTACACGCCTACAAGGGCATCGCCCTAGCGGCCGCTTCTCGGAAGTTCAGCTTCGTTTGGTCTCGCTGGAATTTCAACGCAGGAAACAGGAACATGGTTCTACAGATGCAAGGGGCGGAGGGTATGGTCGCGGTAAATGAAACTTGTCTATACGGTAATTAATGATCAAGTGTGAACTAACCAGCCGGAAAAAGCCACATTTTGATCCACTTCGTTGGTTTTGGCACAGCTGGAAACTGTGAAGATGAATGAGCAGAATGAGCCTGGCACACCAGCACACCATTGCGCGTACATCCTCCGAACAACTCGCGCTATCCCAAACGAAACGGGCGTTTCCCCGATGACTCAGTTAGCCAAAGTCTAAATAGGTTGGATCGCAGCTCATGCGTTATGCAAATTTTTTACGCCATATCGAGATCAACATCCACGTTCAAATGTTTCTTTCTCACCCCGTGCCCATTTCAGGGCCAACACCGACTGATTCACGTCACACCAGAGAAAACTAAATTTCTCGGCTGCACTGAAGTGAGCCAAGCTCTCGACTTGGAGACAATCCAAGAAGGAACTGAGGTAGACAATTATCTCAATACTTCTATTATCCCACTGGCTGAACTAATAAAATTACTTTTCCGTAAGTAAAGTACACAAGTAAACCGACAGCGTAATAATATATCCTACACTGTAAGAAGCTTGATAACATTTAACACAGGGATGTTCACTTACGGGTGGGCGAACTGCCGGATTTTGGGAGTGGGCTAACTTACGGGTGGGGGCAGTGACTGCGACCCGAGTCAAGGCGAGTTCGGGTCCTCAACAAGCCCTCCCTGGAGACGAGAACAAGACTATCACAATTAGTTCTCGAGGACAAGTCACGCCTTGAGTCCTAACGATATCTGTTTCTATTTTTTAAATACAAAACTAGAACAATGATATAATGTATAATTACTTGGTCGGTGAAGACGTCCGTGTGATTTAAAATTTGCCGGGCACTAGAGCTCTACTCGGGCTACGGATTCGGCCGGATTTCAAGAGGAACTCCATGAGCGACGAGACCAAGGCGGACCCGAGTCGGTAGAGAAGGCGTCTCGAGACGAGACCACCAGGTCTGGTCAACGGCATAACAGTACATAAACGCAACGACACCTAGCAGTTTTTGGCCCGAACCTCTTTTTTCGGAAGAGACTTGCAAACCTAAATACAGACTAAGATCCGGTCAGATGAAAATCTCCAGGAGCGACTTCGAAGCAATAACTTTGGTCCCTCTTTACAGCCAACTGCAGACCTGCTGAATCTTCTTCTCGGAAGCACAACAGAAGAAAGCAGATCGAAGATTTACAATGCACCCGCCGACTTTGTCGACACACTATTCACTCTGCTCGCTGTGGTAGCCCCACTTTCGACATCATAGAAATCCTTTTGGATTTCTCGCAATTAATACAGTGGAAAGGTGAAGTGCGAGATATCGTATCTACAGTCTGCTTGCTGTGGTCATTCCACCCGCGATATCATAAGGAGGATTTTCGCGAGATTCCAGAATTAGTTTCCAGCGAGCGAAGCCCAAAGCGAAAACTGTGGGAATCCGATTCCTGGTATTGCTTTCCACTTTACCGCTGAATCGATCGTGGAAACACATTGAAAGTTGTAATCGCCTGGGAAATGTTGAACTCCAAATTTTCTAGAATAAATATTGTTCACTAGACATTCCTTCCATTTTCATATGTTCCAAAGAAGTCATCCTTAATGACGTTTGTCATGTTTTTTTCCAGTCGTTAGTGACGCTAACCATGTTTTTCAAAATCAATCCCAAAATCCCCTTTGGTTTTGTTTTTTCGTGATCGATTAAACGCTGAAGTTGTTAACCGATCGAAACTTTCAAAATGGTATGTTTCATGAAGGATCAAGGTCCTGTATGGTGCGACATGAAAAATAGTTGTGGGGTGTAGGCGATGGTAGGGACTGATTTAAGAGAGTCTCAAGTTTAGAACTGGCGCAATTTATTTTTCGACGCAGATGGTAGGGACTTTGGGTGATTTTGTGATCTTGTGATCGCCGTTGCGTGACGAGTCGTCAAGTGTAACAGTCACAAGAGGAGGTAACAACAAGTTCCAAGATAGACGGAAACGGAATGATATACAACTTACCGCGGAGCTTTCCACTAGCTTTCTAGTATCACTTTCCGAGAAAGCGGCTTCGGTTTCCAAAGCGCAAAAACGGCTGCGGAAAGTTCGGCAACTTCCCGAATCAGCAAGAATTGATTCCGACTTTGCTTTCTTTCTCACGAAAAGTCTCCTACAGAATCTAGACCTTTACTCGAACTCTCCTTCTTCTAGATCAAAGGGTCCCCTCCCGTGCCCATGATTGGCGGGTAGTATAGTGGAAGACTACGATTCGAAGTTTCGTATCACAATGTGCGAGTTTCGTAACAAATATGTAATCAAATACGCAAGTTCACAAAATACGCAAACAAAAAAAAATCCCAGGCTCATTACTCGTTTTCAATCGGCGGCCTTTTTCCTCTGATTCCACTTTCCACTCGCGTCTTAGCAGAGCCGCCACGTGAAAGAAACAAGAGCTGTAAGCTCATATGGCACTTGCATGGGTTGAGATGTATTATTTGATTAAAAGTAATTTTCGACTGCGCGGTTCAGATGCGCACTTTAAGGAAGCTAGAGAAAAAGTATTTTATCGTAGAACTTGGCTGTAATGATGCGCACTTTAAAGGCACTAGAAATTCATCTGTAAGGAAGACCCTTGAGACAAAAACGATATCAGGCTCTTAGGGATCATTGATATATACGTATGATCAAAAGTATTTTTTTTCCGCTAATGCGGGTAAAATGCGCACTTTAAGGGTGCTAGAATTTTTTTTTTTTTGCAAAACCCTTGTGGCACAAATGATCATAGGTTGAGATGTATCGTTTGATAAAAAGTACTTTTCGACCTTGCGAAAAGATGCACACTTTAAGGGAGCTAGAACTTCATTTGTAAGCAAAACCCTTGAGGCAAAAATGATCATGGACTCATGGGGATCATGGAAATGCATATTTTGCTTAAAAGCATTTTTCTTAATTTGCGGTTATGATTGGTACTTTAGGGAATGGTCGGATTTGAAAAGTGGCGATTTCTAAGACAATCTTGTCGAATTTCTAATATTCCAGCCAAATTTCATCGTCCTAGCACATCTCTTAACTCGCGATCACCGGAATTCCGGACCTGCCCCTCAAACTCCCCCCACAGTCGCCGGAGCCAATCCGGTTCGGTTTTGGACTTGTTTGTTATTCCCACAAAGTTCCACCCCGATCTCTCCAGTCCAATCCGGTTACGTATTCCCCCCCCCCCCCCAATTGTTGTCGGATCCGGTCCGGACAAGAAAAAGATCACCACAGGCCCTCTGTTCAGTTATTAAATTTCACTCGAATCCGATCACCCGTTCCAAAGTTACGCATGGCTAAATATTCCGGATTCCCCCTCCCTCCGATCCCCCCACGACTATCGGATCGAGTGAATTTTTATTTACAAGTTAGTTTGATCGGGTCCCTGATACGCCTCCCAAGTTTCGTCGTGAAAATCCCAAAAACTGTCATCACCAGAATTCCGGGAAACTCCCTTCCACCCTCCCCCCCCCCCCCAAGTGTCCGGGTCCAGTCCAAACGTGTAAACGATTTATATGGAGCAGATTCTTGTTCTTCCCAGCAAGTTTTACTCCAATCCCTCCACTATAACCGTATCGCGAGATTTCCGGTCTCCCCCCCCCCAACTCCCCATAGCTGTCGAATCCGGTTCGGACTTCAAATGGAAGATCAGAGATATGTCATTCATTCAGGTATCAAGTTTCGTCCCAATCCGATCACCCGTTCGAAAGTTACACAACACTCAATTTTCCATATTCCCCCGCACTGAATCACATATACAAACCCCTTTGACCCTCGAATGCACTAGCTCTTTCCGCTGTTAACAGAGTGATCCGATGCAAAGAGTGACGTCACGCCGCGCGCAGACCTTCTAGTGAGAAGAAAGGGGTAGGGGTTTTACAAAAACTACTAAATTCTCAGAATTCCCCGGCCCACCACTCCCCCCCAGATGGTCGGATCGTGAAACTGATTATTTCCAGGTTAGTTATATCGGGTCCCTGATATGCCTGCCAAGTTTCATCGTCCTAGGAAATCTGGAAGTACCCTAACTCGAAAACAGTGGACCGCCCGACCGACCGACCGACAGACCGACCGACAGACCGACCGACCGAAAAGCGATCGGTATATGGCACTTGAGCGGAGCTGCAAGTGCCATAAAAACTTCAGAAGTCTTTTTTGTATATTTTTCTTCAACTACTCTTTTTATTTAACATAGCAGCCAGTATGACACGGCGTTGAAGTAGAGTGTACAGAATCCGAAAAAGAGAAAATGCAGAAAAAGAACGATCCTGATGCCTCGTAGGTAAAAATACGCTTTAAACAACGTGAACTCGTTAAAAATACGCTTTAAACAACGTGAACTCGTTCAAAAAACTTCGTATGCCCCCGACTATGCGCTACTAAATCTACCATAAGCGATAAGGAACTAATTTCCGAAGTTCCACGCATCTCCACATCTATATCTTCTAATATCTCAACTTTCTAAGACCGCTGACTTGGTAACTTCTATTGTCTAACCATTTTTTTTTTCAATAAAAAAAAATGTAACATACATACTACTAAATTCTCAGAATTCCCCGGCCCACCACTCCCCCCCAGATGGTCGGATCGTGAAACTGATTATTTCCAGGTTAGTTATATCGGGTCCCTGATATGCCTGCCAAGTTTCATCGTCCTAGGAAATCTGGAAGTACCCTAACTCGAAAACAGTGGACCGCCCGACCGACCGACCGACAGACCGACCGACAGACCGACCGACCGAAAAGCGATCGGTATATGGCACTTGAGCGGAGCTGCAAGTGCCATAAAAACTTCAGAAGTCTTTTTTGTATATTTTTCTTCAACTACTCTTTTTATTTAACATAGCAGCCAGTATGACACGGCGTTGAAGTAGAGTGTACAGAATCCGAAAAAGAGAAAATGCAGAAAAAGAACGATCCTGATGCCTCGTAGGTAAAAATACGCTTTAAACAACGTGAACTCGTTAAAAATACGCTTTAAACAACGTGAACTCGTTCAAAAAACTTCGTATGCCCCCGACTATGCGCTACTAAATCTACCATAAGCGATAAGGAACTAATTTCCGAAGTTCCACGCATCTCCACATCTATATCTTCTAATATCTCAACTTTCTAAGACCGCTGACTTGGTAACTTCTATTGTCTAACCATTTTTTTTTTCAATAAAAAAAAATGTAACATACATCTACAAAATTCTTCGAACCTTAATATTGTAATAACAATATTGTTAAGTGTCTTTTTACTTTTTTAAGTATTGATGAGTTTGTCCGCAGTGGTGCACGGGTCTATTTCCTTTTTACTTTTGCATACTTTCAGTTGCATAATTCTTAGTGCTTTTGTAGCTGGATTATTCCAAATTGGCCGTTAAGTTGTCCCTAGATGAGTAGTGAACTTATTTTTGTAAAGTAAGAGGTGTAAACGCCACATTTCAGCACTGCATTTACTTTGATCTATTTGTGAATCCGCCAAAGTTGGGGGAATCCGAATCTGGATTCGGATTCGAATCCAGGATTCGTCCTTTTGCCCGGATTCGACGAATCTTCTGCTTGTCAGCCTGGATTCGGATTCGGACACGGATTCCAAACCCTTAATCTTACGAATCCGCTGAAATTTCTTGTTAAAATCCTTCCAGTTTCCGTTTCCCAATTTTTACACAGTGGGCTTAGGCAATTCGGCTTTTTGATCTCCATCACCAACCATCCTCAGTAATCTATCACGTTATCTGATTACCTTATAGATAACAGTGCTTTCTGTCACCTCCGATTTACAAACTATAACTTGTGTATATGATTGAGTTTTGTTAGTGTTGAATTCGAATCCGGATTCGAATCCTCAGCATTAAATGGTGGATTCGGAATCGGATTCGTACCTAGACCTGGATTCGGATTCGAATCCTTTCATGGTCGGATTTGCCCATCTCTGGAATCCGCTAGAAACACATTTATGTCCTGGATCCGGAATTAGGCCAACATGTGATTGATTAATTAGAACGTTCTCAAATTAAAGTCGAACACTTTGATTTTGAAACTGAATCTCGAACTGCAGAAAACCACGGCTTTACTCGGTCACCTTCTCTTTCGTTATTAAGGTACGTACACACACAGTTCGATTTTCGCAGTGGTTCGATTTCGCAATTTTCTCCTACGCTTCGAAGTATTGACACATCACACGCAAGTTTCCACATAGCAACGCGAATTTCCCCCGCGCATTTTGGGGTGCGAATTTTGATCGGACTCTATGCGCACGTAGCATTACTATCCAGATCCGAAATGACGAAATTAAAGGGCGATTCTGGCGATCTCTTGGATTCGCTTTCTGAAAAGCAAGGCGAGAATCCGCCAAGCGAAAGAACAAGCAAAAAGTCGTTGCGCCTCAGTTGCACCTTTACAACTTCTCGCTGACTTACCGAAATCACTTTCCACTCGCGAAGTGGATTCGCTTTCCCAGTGCTGGCGGAAACTAGCGGAGCGCGAGAACAGCTCTGGAAAGCGAAGCGGCTTTTAGCCAAAGTCGCAAGAACAGCCGGCGCATAACCTCGAGGAGCTTTCCAGACCACCAGAATCGCCCTTAAATCAGAGGTGACGACCGTTAGACCATAGTCCAATTTATTCGTATACTCGACACCGCGATCGGGATTTGAACCCGTCTCCTTTGACTCCTCGGGTCAACGCTCTAACCAGCTCACCGACGGGCTTGTGAACCCCAAAGGACTCGCAAACTTTGGGAACGACTCGAAAATTTTGGATTCAGAAGTATAAGGTTGCTAGACAGCCCAAAATTTATCCTGTCCACGCAAAACAAATTAAGATATATAACTTTTCCAGTAAACCTCATGAATTATTTTGGGCCACTGAGACGACTGAAGACATGCTAAACCTTTTTGTTAACTGAAACACAGTCACTCTAAGTAGGGCCATCGCTTATGCGGCCGATTCCCATTTTTCACCAGAAACAAATACTTACGGGATCAAGAAATTTAAAACGTATCCCAGTCTGCGATACCTTCGTCTTGTTTTTGTACTGTACTTGTCTTAAGAAAAAAAGAAACAAAAATTCTCGAATGTTTCAATGTGAGTAGTCTGCCCAAAAGAGAAGGTGAACGGGTTAATATACGCGGAAATTCATCAGGCAAGCCGGAGCATCCATACTAGAAGCGGAAGTAAGCTTTTAGGCTTTTGGTCTTGTCTCATGCATTTCGTGCTACACAACAGTACAAGAGATGTCGATTTTGTCGTACGGTAGGTTTTAAGAGGTTTACTGTCCGATTGGTAGAATCCGAAAATAATTCGTTCCGTTTTAGGTTAATATTTTACCGTTTTTTTTAATCGAACTGTCACAGTTCTAACTACGTCCGTGTTAGCCTAGGTTACCTTTGTGGTAAAAATAAATCGTCGTCAATCGGCGTGGAACACACCGTCTGCGGAAAATGATGGTGACGATCGATTCTCGCAATCGAGGCGAGGGCAAGAGTTGGAGCTGTGACTAGCCGATCCCAGGCTACTCGAACTCAGGTCTTCGATACTTCCCAGGGGCATCTCAAAAGTTGGAGCATCTCTACAGTTGGGACCTATAAAAAATGTCAAACCTTTTTTAAAGCATAAGTGAAAGCTCAAAGGACACCTGAACAATGAAACCATACTTGAACACACCATGGAGAATGCATTTACAGACATGGCCACGGAAAGCATTCTTCTCCTGAGCGTGACGTTTTCAAAATAGGGATGTTCGTTTCTGGAGGTTTGCACATGCAGACTCCAAGACAAAAAGCGCAATTCATTCAAATCTTGTATAGCGCTGGCCGGGTCGTCTTGGAATTTCTCTAGATATACGTTTGGGCTTAACTGGTTAAAAAATATTCCAGAAGAAGGGTTGAGTGGAGATATTTGTTCATTTCTAAAATTGTTCGGTACTGATATAAGGACAGATGCAAAATGGAGCAAAAATCAAAAAGCTTGGAAACACTATTTCGTATTTGGATTGGGTTTTCTGCACGCAATGTTAACGGAAGTAATACAGATAGGGATGATACTTGGTACTCTTCATTCAGATGTCCTTTAAATATTAACTAATGATGGAAAAGTGTACAAGGGACTTTGACAAAACCCACATGAAAATTTTTAATCAAGTTTGAAGCCTAGAACTCCAATGGTGGAGCCTCGTCGACAAACCAGGGCCCACACATAAAAGTCTCTTGTATAACATTCTATCTTTACGTAATGCAGTATCAAGAAGAAAAATCACCAGAACCTCCTTCTCCCTTTCTCTTTAATACGACCATGCGGAGTCGAATAAATACTCTATATGGCTAAGTCCAAAACACGCAAATGAACCTCGAGAAGAACGAGAAACGTTGTCCGAACGATGACTCGAATCCTATGTCAACCAATCAACGGCGCTCGTTGGTGACAGCTGTGGTGACGATCTCGGCTCTTCGCTAGGCACACGGTGGTTCTTCATCGTCACGAACAGTTAGTCATCAAGAGTATTCCGGATACCCTGCCCGACGCAAACGAGCGGAGGGTAGGAGCTTCGGGGAACATGACTATTCGTTACCTCTACAAACAGCTATATCGCAGTTAAGCCCCGGGGAAGAAATTTCAAAAGTAAAAGCCGATTGGTTGTCTACAATTGTGACGTCACATGCGACGCGCTGTAGAGCGGGTCAGCACACCTGCTGCACTTTTTCCTCTGACATGCTCAGCGGCGAAGAGGGAAGACGGGCATCAACTCAAAGCTCAGCAAGTACCTCCAGCTCAGCTCAGTTTTGTCGGGGTAGCCTATCCATCCATCGTCGCTGCATCGGACCAAAGACGGAGGTTCTAATGGCTTATTTGTTCTTGGTAATATTTCATAAATTCCCTCAAATGCACATGTGAACTGCTTAGACCAATCCTCCAGAGGGGTCACTGTTCCTGTAGCCCGCTTCTATCTGGCGATTGTAGGGGTTTGCAAAATATGGTAGCTCAGTGGTAGAGCGAGCGCTGACTATGAAAGCCGAAGTTCGGGGGTTCAAATACCGCCTGATGAGCATTTTTATCTTTCAGTTCCTTACTTAAAGTTTAACTGAAAAGCCAACTCATGTGTGTGTCATTTAACTGGATACAATTAATTATTTGGATTCTGCAAAGGTTTTTTTTTTATTTTCCACTATCTGCTCTAGTTATGAGGCTCAGAATATCTCCAGCCGTCCCCACAGCGTAAATTCTACTATGACGCGGGAAATTCTAATCTCAACACAAATGCGGCTTTTCAGTGGGCAGTGGTGAGATCGGTGAAGATTGCCTAGTGCCTGAACAAACAAAATTTGATAAATCTTTCTCGTAAGGCATACAGCAAAAATACAAACCCATAGAGGCACCACAAATCACACGGAAATTCCACTATTTGAAAATCGATTATTCGTGAATTGCGGAACAACGAAGTAACCCAGTTTTAGCGGGTCTTCAAGCCAATTTAAGTGAATAAGTGATCGGTAACTAGATTTTTTTTTTTTTTCAATTCACTTTATTCGAAAAACATGCGACGGACAGAGCCGATTATTAGTTTTTGTTGTCAACATGTATGTCAATCGATGAGCCAAAAATAACATGCACAAAAATACAATATATACAATTGATAACTATTTTACAGACTAAAAAATCTACCCGGCATTGAACAACTTAACAAACGAGGGCACAAAACTAAGCTCATAACGAGCATGTGAAGCAGTCACAGGTTGAAGTTTCGGTACAGGCTCTGCAATGGACCTGCTTGGCCTTACCCGAGCCGGTTCATGTTGGGGCGGGAGGATATTTCGGTGAATGGGGCTCGACAGATAATCCTATCCTAGCCCTTTTCGGTTAAACTTTAAAATAAGTGAAACCCTGCACCGTTTCATAAACTTATCTTCTAATAACCGGCGGCGTCATCAGCCGTAATGGTGCATCCAATTATTACAACGATAATGAACGTGTCCGAAAGCTTTTTAGTGCTGTAAATGCTGCATTCAATGCTGCATTTCCTTTTTTTTTTGTCCGAAAGCTGTTTGTTACCTGTATTTCTTCTCTGACACTTGAATACCGAAATTTAGCCATAATCGCCTGCTCCCCAGGTTCTTCTTGAAAATTCAGTGTAAAATTTAGCATCTTTGCTGAATTTTTCGATGAATTTTATGCTGAATTAATTGAGCGAAAATTTAAGTCCGAAAGCAAAATGCTGCATAAAATCCTGAATTAATTCAGCATTCTCTTTCGTTTCGGAGCTTTCTTACACGTTCAATATTTACACAGTGGCTTACCGATCGCGCGAGCCAATCGCAAACAACTTTTGTTGACAAATTTAGCCCACGGGAAAGTTTAACTGCGTGAGACAAGTCTAGTGTGAATTCATCTGTACTGCGATGTAGCACTTTTGGGTAAACTCACGTATCAGTGAGCTTTCAAATGAGGCGCTTTCGTGCAGTTTCTTGAAAGTAATCAGTATGACCAAAGCACAGGAATATTGTAATTAAGTGGTTCATGTTGGATGGACATCAGAGGTTAAACTATGCTGAACCCAGAATTTGAAATCAGAATGCAGGTGTCTTCCTGCAATCCTGCAATTACAGGTGTTCCTGGTGTTCCTATTTTTTTTCGAACAAAATCCATTTTCGAGGCATTCCCCGTGTTCTCGCTGTTTTTACGCCTCTAAATAGCCTGACATGTATATAGAAGTGGACACTTTTATAGTGATTATAACAAGTGAGGAAACGGGCAGAACGGTGTGGCCGAAGTGAAAATGCAGGTCATTTATTTTTCTCATTGGTTTTCTGTTTGCCATTATTTCAAATTTCTAACAGGAGCTGAAATGTTGGATTGAAACTCATCCGATTAAGAAATGGCTATGGGTTTGCATTTTTTTTCCTTGTGCATCTCCGTTGTTATGTATGCAATCGGTATCTATCCATTCCCCTCTCACACCCACGGTGATTGTGAGATCCGGGAGCGCTTGTTTGTTTTAGAGTTAGTGTTTGAATAGGTGCATTTTTGTTCATGGTTCTCGGGTCTCAGTTCTCTGGTCTCAGTTCTCTGTTTTGCCAAAAATTGATGTTTTCGTTCACAGTTCTCTGTTCTCAGTTCTCTGGTGGATGGTCACCAGAGAACTGACTAGCGAAGTCAGTTATCTGGTGAGGCTTATCCACCAGAGAACTGAGAACAGTCAGTTCGCTGGTTGACGTAAAAACGAACTCAGGTCTCAGTTCTCAGTTCTCTGGCGTGCGAAAAAACACAAAAATTACTAACTGGCAGGAGACCAGAGACCAACCAGAGAACAAAAATGCACCTAATGTAGGCTATGTCTAACGAGCCTGAACCATTAGCGTGTGTATTGAATAAATGTTTTAACAAAATATGCAACATCCGTTTACATTTTTGCAAAGACGCCCATCTTACATCACCCAGCGATTCAACGTTTTCGGGAGACGAACAAGTTAACCTGATTTCGACGCGTCGATTACAACCCACAAACAAATCTCAAACACCTCACCGCGTTGTTGAACAAGTAATAAAAATAAGTGAAGACTCTCAATTCAACCCCAAGCCTTTCACCACAACCGAGGTGAATCAAAATGCGGATAAATCTATACCGTGTCAACGATCCAATCGAGCAGCATATACACCAGCTGTGTCCCAAATGAAATCCCAGCACCAGCTTTCCCCCCGGGCAATTCCTATGAGGTAGCTCACCAATATAAGATATTATGCTTGTTTGAATCTTCACTTGTTTTATCCGTTTTCCGTCTTTCTAGCTTGAAGCTGAAGAGCTGGACCCTTGACAAGAAGAGCCGAAAGGGCGGCAGCTCTCTAAACTCCTTGGCGAAAAAGACCTATATCTGTGCCAAAAAAGTAAAAAAAAATCCGTTTTTATTACGTTTTTCCGCTTAATAAGGTACAGAAAAGGACATTGGTTACTCAACTATTGCGAAAACCGTTGTTAGTACGAAAATCTAAGAGAGATACTACATTAAACAACCCGACATAGAGAACAACTCTCGAGTAAAGAATCACCAATGCGACACCAGAGTGCTCTACGCTACGTAAGAAAACGCAAGAAAAACCAAACAGAAGACACAAGACTAATCCTCAAACTTCTTTCTTTCCTTACATCTTCCTATCTAGCACCTTGCGAATATTTAAATGAACTTCGATCAAGCGCCGCACTTCAACCGCGTTAAGCGTTCCGTTTTAAACTTGGATTTAGTCCGCGCCACAGTCCCCCCCCCACCCCGTCTCTAATTTGATCCCACCCAAAATACCACTTCCGTCATGCCCAATCACTGCAGGTTTTTATCTAGACACCAAAACCAGAAGAAGAAAAAAAATATTTCGACCTTATTCTTTTACCCCAAAAGTGGCTTGTTTGGTAAATTAGAAAACACTACAGTATTTAAATATTTAAGCGTCACCTAAGATAATAAACCACTGCATCTAGCAACGAACGGATTACAACGTATAGTACGGATTACAACTTAAACCTACATAACTTGCACTAAGACAAAAAAAAGACAACGAAACTATCCGTCGGCTATATAGTTTTAAATAAACCCTTTTACTTATTCTTCCTTTTATATTTATCGTTAGCTCCGCTATGGAATTATAAAGTTTAAAAATCACCGTCCTTCGACGTTGTTTCGTTTAGAACGTGCGATTTTTTAGCGATTTTTCGACCGAGCCGAGGTTGCCATTCAAGCAGCGAAAACTTCACCAAAAGCTCCGTGGTCCATCAACAGCCATTCCAAAAACAAGGCCATGAGAAGCTTCAAAATTTTGTTTTTCATTTTGAACGACCTAGTCGGCCAACAGGTCTATATATTGTGTTCCGGACTTTTATTTTGCATTGCTTTTCCTACATTTTAACCACTGCGCGCAGCGTTCAAAAATTTTGCGTCGAACCTCAGCTTTGGACAGCGGGATGTCTGCATAGAGTCAACAAGCGCCAACAAGAAAACCACTAATTTCACGGGGAAAGTATTTTCAAAAACGATATTTCTTAAAACTTTTATCGTGAAAATACCATTAATAGTAAAAATGTGCTCTGGGGAAATATAAAAACGGATTCTGTTTCTTTAACAAAACTCTCAAACGTCTTCCTCCATTACTATCACTCTAGCTTCAAAACAACACGACACTATTATGGCAATACTGTCAATCTTACCATGCCAAAAGAGCCCAAAAGATTTCGTAAACAGTCGATCACTGTTCAACCAGAAATGACCGACCGACAAAGCGACCAATTAAAGAGAAGAGTAGAAGAGGTTACATGCAATATTACAAGATTATTTCGGGTGATCACAAAGATCCTGTGAATTAAAACAATTTTTGTACGTTTTTTTTTCAAATTTCCGACGAAAGTCGAATAACGATAAAACACGATGAACAAGAGACAATCACAAAAAATAAGATCATAATCACACGTGCGTATGCACAAGCAGTGACAAATCTAAGTAGAGAGCTACATTTTTTTGCACTTTATATAGCTGAAACGTGCTGGAGAAAAAAAAATTCATAAAAGCTTTTGCCATAAATCGTTTTTTTTTTGCGCGAAACAAACACGCAGGTCAGGCTGTTAAAGGCAGTTTCGAAGCTATCTATCCTGCACAGTTTGTCTAGTGTCAAAAAGTTACATCGAAACTTAAGGGGAAAAGGATGTTCTTCCAACAAATCTAAACAAAAAAGCAATGTTCGGTCACAGACAGACTAAACTAAAGATTCACTAAGGGCCTATGATTTGTGTTCGTAGTAGCTTGCAGTTCCGATATTGCTCAACTGATCAGGTTGATGTTATTTTCCCATGCCGTGTTCATAGCGAGGGGTTGCCCACTCTCGATCTTAGTGTACAGCAAGTGTCCGGTGCCGCGATGCCCGGTCGGTGCCGGCACCGGCTGAAACAAGCCGGCACCGGTTGTAATATCTTAAAACACCAAAATAAGCATTTTTAGAAGCTTCTGACAGATGATTCGCCTAACTTAATGTCGGCACCGGTGCTGGCATCGCCTATTTCGGCTGGTGCCGGCCGCTGCCGGGAAAGGGTGTACAGCAGGTGCCTGGGAGTGGGCAACCCCTCGGTTCATAGATGAAATGTTGACTCTCAAGGTATTACTAACTTCCTCAGCCCCAGATGACACGCACTACTCAAGAGGTGGAACGCTGTCGGCCCTAGTTCACTCAAACTAGTCTTCTACCATGACCTATGGGAAACCTACAGACGTAGAATAGGTTTGACTGCAGCAACATGCCCTCAGAACCACAAGCAACGACCAAAACTTCATAGCGCCTTGGTTTGACAAAATAATCATCAACCTGAAGACAGATCATAATTGAAGAAAGATCATACATAAATTTCGTAAAGATACAACACAACAGTCTTACTTCTTCTTCTTGCCTTTTCGCTTCTGTTTTCGACTAACCGATTTGACACCATTAGTTGTTTCCGCTTCTTCTTCTTCTAGCGCCGCTTTATCACTTTCATCACTTTTAGGTTCCGTTTTGACTAGATTCGTTTCAACATCACCGGTTTCATTAGCACCGTAGTTTTCGTTAAGGATCCCTAAAGGAGATTCCAATTCGGGCAGAGGGGTTGCACCGGGGTCTGCGACTGGGATAGGAGGTCCAGCCCCAACGTCCGGTGCCGAATAGGGGGCATCACAGTCAACTTCCCAAGCTTCATTTTTCTTGGAGTCACAAGGACGACAAATGAGTTCGCTTCTGTCGAATTCGCTTATTTCGGAATTCGGTACAAAACCAGCGGACGAAGCCGCCTCCTCAATTTCAAACTGAAGGCCGGATAACTCTTTAGCAATAAAATCCGAAACAAGCTCCGGAAGTTCCGGCTGACTTTTCTCACTTCCGATCGCCAAGTCGGTTTCGCCGTAATCCGGCCGAATTTCGAACTCGTCAGAGTCTGATTCGTCGCCTCGAATATCAGGAGCAAGGTGCTCAACGCGATCGAACTGAACATCGAACTCGACTGAGCCTGCTGACTCGGCTCTGGGTACTTCAGAAGCCTCGGTTAGCATATGGTCTACCGGACCAACTGAGGACGAGCCGTCACTGGAACCCCGCCTCGGGTAGTCTGACATTTCGTTGTCGACGTCGATGTCCTCGGGTTCATCCCTAATAGCGATAGGTGGAGATGGGGGACGGGTCTCGCTTCTCTCTAACAATAGGCCCCCCGAAAGAGACTCGAGTGTATTCATAGCAGCGTTCACGTCACCTGGATGTACGTGTACGACCTGCTTGTCAGCAACAGGGGCCTCACTCAAGCGTTGTAGCTCTTGATTATCAAACTCAACCGGAAAAATCGACGGGGTTGAGTTTTTTCGCTCCCTCCGCACAGAACGAGGGGGTGACATACTGATACTAAGCACCCCAGAACTGATCTCCCCACTGGACTTGGGGGGAGCATTGTTGGCTCGTGGCACTTCAATATCAACATTCTTTGAAACTCGTGCGACCTCAGGGTCTGCTTTGGCGGCGGGGGCATCCAACATGGCAGCCTCAAGGCCACGCCGTACCGCACAACGATCGGTGGAAACCACTGGCTTTGCGAGGCTTGCAGAAAAAAGCTCCGCCACTTCCGGGCTAGATCCTAGGTTACAATCATCAAAAATATCACCGAAATCTTTGCGGATGACCGGAACTCCTCGCTTCCGCTCCGGAAGGCCCTCTTTGATTGGCCGAAATTCGCAAGGACGCGCAACGTAAGGTCCGAGAGATCTCGCTGCAGGCGAATCAATGGAAGAGTCTTCGCCGCCGGCGTAAAAGTGGACCACAGCTCCTCCTTGAAAATAATTCTTTTGAAATTTCTGTTTGTCCACAATGTCCATGCAGTGAGTCCACAACACAATTCACTGTTTTCACTGAATTCACAAAGATAAGAAGTCACAAAGCTACAAGATAAGTGTGAAATAGAAACACGTTAGTGATGGAAGAGGAGAAAAAAAAACACAGCAAAATAGCTTTTGTTTTTACCATTGCTTGTATAGTAGAGGTATGCTTTAAACACTTCTCTAACATTTATACGACCTTGGTTTTGTTTTTGCTTCTAAAACAGTCAAATCGCAATTATAAATTAAGAGTAGCTCAAAGAGTCATGTGTTTCATCTTTCGGCTGGCACAAATAATGAAATCAGTTTCATTAATTTCATTCGTTTTATTTATTTTTTCTTCCGTTGGGATATTTCGGACGATCATGAAAGCAATACCATTGTTTGAAACTTTGGACACCATAATTTTGCCGTTAAAAGTGTCCAAAGGCAACTGGAAAAAAAAAGCTACACTGTGTGGCTTTAATCTGATTTTATTTTTACTTAAACCGCTTAATTGGACAGCCCCGTTCCAAGTTGGGCGACATTCGAAGTAACATACCTCTACTGTACTGTATATACGAAGTCATTAAGCCACAGGTGAAAAGAAAACACGTTAGTGGAGTAAGAGGCCAAACACCGACAGCAACAAGCAAGAGCCAAGAGCACATACACGAAAAATACAAAACGTTCTAAAACCAATGACAAATGAAGTGTAGTTTGGTTGGTGTGGGAACTGAATATGCGTGGAATTGAGTTCGTCGAGAATGGATGTACTTCGAGAGAATGAATACAACGAAGAATCGATGGTAAGTCGATGAAGGATGAATGTTATTTGAGCGTGTGAAATTTGGTGTGTTACTTGGCGCCATTTTGACGTCCTCGTAAGTTGCCGGCCATTGGTTACCCTTGCTTGCGCATTGTTGTTGTTTTTTTTCGCGGGTTTTCGGGTTGATCTTTGCCGAGTGTCTGTGGGTTTGTGGGGCGGGTTCCCGTCTAGTGGTGAGTCATGGAATTATTATTATTTATTTATATGATTATTATATGTTAAATTGATTTGTTCTATTATTGTACCGGGTTTTGGTCATCAACCTTGTGTCTCCGGCTTGACCCTGTGTAATGTAATTTTATAATGAAGTGTGATTAAAACCTTGAACCTAGCATGCGATGTAGCATAGAACGAGATTTTTAGAATAGGGAGTATTTTCATTTTGTTTTAGTGTTAAGCTCGTTAATGTATTTATGTAATTTTTGTTGCCATGGCCCTCGGGCTTTTTCGGTAACATATCCTTACATTCATACTCATATTTACGATCTACGTACGTTCGTACGGACCATTGCCAAAAGGACTGAAATATTAACGAAATCTCAGCCAACTACTAGAAACATGGTTCACCGTATGCCTAGGCTTGGGCTATGCAAATACACCGAACCGCATCTCACCACCCGTACACCCCCCCCCCCACAAACAAAAAAATTTCGCAAAACACACGAGAGATTACTAAGAACCGAGCGAAATGCAGATCTGTAGCCACATTTCCGCTCAGCTCTTAATGACTCCTTTAAATTTGTTAGTTTTTTTTTTGGGGGGGGCGTGTTTTGTGGGTGGGGAGATCACAATGTGATATTTGACAATAACGGATGAGTCAGCTACATTTTATTGGAGCTATATTTTTGTTCGTTTTTCCATTTTTTTCGTTCCTGTTTATTTAATTTTCCCTTTTTATATACTCCGGATGGCGGATTAGACTGAGGCTACTTCAAGCTGAGTGGCTGGCGATTTCTCGAAGAGTGGTGGACTGCTGGAACGCTCTGACTATCTGAAGTAGTTTTTAGTGACTCTATCAACGCCTTCTAATATTCCCTAGAAAGTTTGTATCCTACACTGAACAAATTTATGGTGAAGATGGACTGTAAGGCCAATTGCCCATTTTTTGTATTATGTTATTATTATTATTAGATGCGTTTCTGCAGATACCATGGTATCTGATACTACGTATGCTCTGCAAAAACGACAATCGCTGGATTTGCGGTTTTAGAAATCAGCCAAAAAGAAATTCTGATATCCACTGACATCTAGACAACATAACTTCTTTCCAACCAATTTGAGAAAAAACTAGACTCTTGTATTAGTGAAGATGAAAGTGAGATGAATTTTTCAGATACCACGGTCAGTTACCACGGTGACTGGCCGGATACCACGACAACTTCAGAAACGCCTTTTGATCGCGGTATCAGATACCACGGTAATTGCGAAAACGACTTTAGACCGTGGTATCAGATACCATGGTATCTGCAAAAACGCAACTATTACGTCTACAGATAGCTAGATGGGGGTCTCCGGACCAAGAAAAAAGAAATGTACCCACCTGGAGTAGTAGGAGGCAAGGTCCCACAGTCCAACATGGCATCCGCGATGCTTTCTTGCAGCTGACTCCCTATATCTCCGTTCCCTGGGGCAGACTCGGCAACAGAGCTAGTCGAACCACGTTTTCCCATATACCGAATTCCGCTCATCCTCGGAGACTGCTCAAAGCTGCCTGTAAGAAACAATAGTCTGGAAAAATTGAGATCCAAGCTAACAATTACAAACATAATAATAACAATAGAAACGTAGTAAAAAGGCATTCGCCTCTACAAATTTATCAGAACACTTTTAACATTCAAGTTTAACTGAAAAGGGCCGAGATAAGACAGTCTAGTTAACCCTCATGCATTCACTTAAAGAGGCTTGAAGACCCGACGAAAATGCGTTACTTCGTTGCTCCGCTATATTCAATTAATTTTCAAAAAGTGGAATTTCCCTGTCGGATTTCTGATACCTCTATGCGCTTGTGCCTATTTTGTAATCTTGACAAAAATGATTTACGAAAAATAAGTATTCATGCAGTGGACACTTCATATAAACCTTGTAAACAAGTTTATCTGAACTCTTCGCTTCTCACCGCTAGCCAAGATTTTCCTGGATTGCCCAGACCATAACTTTGTGTTGGGCTCGAGATGCGCTGCCTGCCTTAGTATCTTCCGATTTCGTCATTGCGGACGTCGAGGCGCCGTGTGATTTCTCAGCTTTTAACCACGCCGCGCCGCTGTTTTGAATTTTTTGCGAGAAAAATCAAGCGTTTTTGCGCTAAAGGCGTATTCTCGCCGTTCCCCGAGGAGTCCTCGGGGAATCAAAAGGAACGACGAGAATTTAATTTGACGAGGCAAGTATGAGTATTTTTGAAAAATACTGCTTCCGGACCATTTTATCATCAAAAAGCTATTTCTAGTAACAGCTTTGCTTTAAACTGTTTTATGGTTTCAGCGTTCACAACTCTTTCAGGAAGATGATAAAGGAGGAAACGTTGTTGAGTTTGGGAAATGAACAGAATTTGATGACGATCATCATATAGTAAACAAAACAAAAAATAACACCAGTACACAGTGCAGTCCCATGATATCAGTCCTATACTACCCAGTCAGGGCCGTATCCAGGAATTTACTTCGGGGGGGGGTTTTGCTCGCGGAATTTATTTCGGGGGGGGGGGTTTGTCCACGGGTCGGACCAAAAAGTACAAAAAATACATAGATCAGAGGTTAAAACCTGCAAAAAACTATTACTTTTGTGGGTTTCGGGGGGGGGGGTTGAACCCCCTACCCCCCCCCTGGATACGGCCTTGTACCCAGTGCCAAAATTTTCTGGTATTGCCCTGATATTAAAAGAAAAAAATCCAACCGGGCGTTATCAAAATAAATAACTCCCGGGCGTTATTTATTTTGATAACGCCCGGCCAGCCATACCATATCAAGTGAAAACGCACGGTTGGAATTTTTTTCTTTCAACGTCAGGGGAATACCAGAAAATTAAAACAAATGTATGGTACTAGTGTTATAATCATTATCGCCCTTGCTTTTCTTCGGGCGATAGCGGAAAATTTGGCCCTTCGGCAGCATGATAGGCAGATATCACCCGAGCGCAACTTATCATGCCACCCGCGGGCCAAATTTGTCCGCTATAATATATAATAATAAAACGATAATAATAAATAAATAATATATAATAATAAAGCGATAATATATAATAATAAAACGGAAAACGTACTTGCAGAACCACCGGCTTCAATTACCATCGGAAGGCTGCTGTTGATATCTCCAAAATTGAAAGCCGTCACACGGGGCATGTTGACCGGGTTCGACCTCGGGTTGGAAGACGGCGGGGTTGTCAACTCGATCTCCATCGGTTCGCTTTCGCTGTAATATGGGATGCCAAGTAAGAATGTGTGACAGCCTATTCAACTTGGCCTAACATTGATCCATAGTGAACTTCTGATAGTTCGTCTAAGCAGCAATGTGAGGCTGTAAGCGGGAAGGTCACATGGCAATTGTCCATTTTGGATATGTACGGTAAGGTAAGGTAGAACTTTGACGCCGAATTTGACTTCTACGTCAAACATAAGTATACACTCAATCAATTTGTCAATTCAGTAATAATTGCAACACAATCCGTAGAAAAGCCATCAGTCGATACGAAACTTGTCTACCATAATTTATAAGATAGACTCATTCGGCAAACATTTTGCCAAAAAATTCTGAAACAAAAAAAATCACTTAAATAAAATGATTTAAGATTTTTTTCTCAAATTCGATCAAAGCCAAACTTCAATCGTTACGTCAAAAATAATTTCACTAAAATACATTATAAAACAAAATAAAACATATTAAAGGGTCAAATGCTAAAACTAACAGTTCAACAAATATAGTGACTATTTTTACTGGCTGTTGTACAACTCAACAAAACTTGGAACAAAACTCCTTCGGTATCTTTCATGTTTTGTGGGGACTGGTACCAAGGATGCCAGTGACATAAACAAATGTCATTTAGTTGGTAATCTGATCTATATCGATAGATAATAAAACCCTAAGCTACGTAGCTGATTTTACTCGAGCGATATTTCCGCCGCTCCTGGAGAAACTTACCAAAATCAGATACCTATACTTGCTAGAATCTTTGTTTATTTTACCAGAGGTTCACTACATCAACAACCAATAAAATTCCACGCCTGCCGTTCATTTTGTGTCTGTTCGGTTCTTGATTTGTTTCTGTATTTAGTATTAAGTTTCGTTGTTGATGGTAAGTTATTTAGATGTTGTCAGTTATTAATGTGTGCCTATTTATTTTCTATTTGTTGCCTATTATTTAGCTTTTGCTATTGTGGCAATTTTCCATTAACCTTAACCTTAAACCTTAAAACCATTGAAACTGCGAATCCTAGTGTTATCTGTTTTGAAAATTCAGACAGTGTAAAACTGAAAAAAGTCAGAAAACATACAAGAACAATTCAGAAATACTAAATTTTGGCGAAACATCGCCATTAAAGGGTCGCAACATAAATACTGTCGGCACACGTCATAACATTTAAAACATTTGCGTCGGTTGGGTAGATTCCTGGAGGTTGCCACGGAGAACCGCGAAAGTTTCATTGTAGGCTAAAGTTGCGTTAGGGATAGTTTATTAATACATGTATGTATATATAATTACCCATCTACAATAGCAACAACATGGATATTCCCTATAGAACGTAGCTGACGTATCCGTTTTGCATCGTCAAAGAAACAAAAATAACAATGAACTGATGAACGAGTGGTGAGTATTTGGACTGTTTAAGTGTGGAGTGCTAATTTTTATTCTAACAAGAGCTACGAGTTCATATGGCACTTGTTACGAGTAGTGGTACGAGAAAGTAGAAGAGAACTTCACAATAAACACCCCGCCATTCAAAAATACGGTTCGGACCTAGAATTAGGATATCTAGGTTCATTCAATCTGAAAGCTCTAGATGACGTATTTAGAACTTATGCTTGTTCTTCCCACCAAGTTTCATCCCGATCCCTCCACTCTAAGCGATTTCAAAGATTTCCGGTTCGCCCCTCCAACTCCTCCCAATGTCACCGGATCTGGTCCGGATTTAAAATGGGACGTCTGAGGCACGAGACCTTTCTAAATATCAAGTTTCGGTTAAATACGATAACCCGTTCAATAGCTGAGCTTGCCACCGGATTCCAGATTCCCCTTCCGTACACTCCCCCTCCCGGTTCGGATTTAAAATGGGGCGTCTGAGACACGAGGTCTTTTTATATATCAAGTTTCATCAAGATCCGATCACCCGTTCGCAAGTTAAAAATACCTCACTTTTCGGATTCCCCCTCTCTCCACCCCCACCCCCAGATGGTCGGATCCGGGAAACGACTATTCTCAAGTCAACCTGATCGGGTCCCATACACGCCTGCCAAGTTTCATCGTCTTAGCGCACCAGGAAGTACCGAACTCGCGGGATCACTAGAAATTCGGATCCCCCCCAACACCCCCCCTACTGTGAACGGATCCGGTCCGGTTATGTCAATCATGTATCTATGTTTTTTCCACCAATGATGGATGTCTGAGACACAAGGTACTTCTATATATCAAGTTTCATTAAGATCCATCACCCGTTCGTAAGTTAAAAATACCTCATTTTTCCGGATTCCCCTCCCTCCAGCCCCCCCCCCCCCCCCGGATGGTCGGATCGGGGAAACGACTATTATCAAGTCAATTTGTTCGGGTCCCTGACACGCCTGCCAAATTTGATCGTCCTAGCACATCAGGAAGTACCGAACTCGCGGGATCACTAAAAAATTCGGACCCCCCCCCCCAACTCCCCCACAGTGAGCGGATCTGTTCCGGTTATGTCAATCGCGTATCTAGGACTTGTGCTTGTTCTTCCCACCAAGTTTCATCACAATCCCTCCACTCCAACCGTTTCCCAAGATTTCCGACTCCCCCCTCCCTCCCCCCAAAGTCACCGGATCCGGTCCAGATTTTAATCCGGTCGTCTGGGGTACGAGGTCTTTCCGAATACCAAGTTTCATTAAGATCCGATCGACCGTTCGAAAGTTATGAATTCCAAAATATTCCGGATTTCCCCTCCCTCCACTCCCCCCACGATGTTCGGAACGGGAAAGTGACTATTTCCAACTTAATCATTTGGGGTCCCTGATATGCCTGCCAAGTTTCATCATCCTAGCTTATGTGGAAGTGCCCGAACTAGCAAAACCCGGACCGACCGACCGACAGACCGACCGACCGACCGACCGACCGACCGACGGACGGACAGAAATTGCGATCGCTATATGGCACTTGGCCGAAGGGCCAGTGCCATAAAAATCGACTTTCCTATACAGCCAATTTTGCGATCAATGTAAAAAAACAGATAAAATTACAATACATTTGTCAATAAACTTACAAATCTGTCAAGCTTCGTTAAAAAGTTTCACGAACTCTGGAATAAAACAGTTTGCATACCTGGCGCGTTTTGTAGGTACAGGACAGAGATTGTGTACCCTAGAACTTACCACTCATTCTGGTCATTTTCTAACATTTTGGTAGGGGGGAGGGAGGATGTGGGAGTGGAGAGGGTGAGGTATCATGGCTGAACCGAAGTCGATGCTTAGCTCTTTTCTGCGTTCCTGCAGTGTTTTGAGGTTAAAGTGTTTTAAAAGGTATCTAGAATTACATTCATTCATATCCTTTCAGCTTCAATAGTTGCGTTTTTGCGGATACCACGGTATCTTGTGTTTGTTTTAGTTGCTAATTACCCAGTCTTAAAAAAAAATTCGAGCTGATGTTGTTAGTTGTTTGTTTCTTTTTATTTTAATACTTTAGGCTAGCGTTTTAGTATTTTTTTCCATAAATCAGTTAGGATTCCCGAAGCGTCATTTTGTATGCCACTGGCATGTTTGTCGCTTTTACGCTATTGCAGTTATACTAAAGTTGTCAATAAAATTGTACCTTACCTTACTTTATCTGTTACCATGGTAACTGGATCTGCAATTAGTCGTTTTTGCAGTTACCGTGGTATCTGATATACAGTCCACTGCAAAAACGACTATTGCCGATATTGCACTTTTCGAAGTCATCCCAAAAGAAAAACTGATATCCAGTTACATCACTAAGTGCTGAACTTCTGTCTCACCAATTTGACAAAATTTGATGAAAGTGAGATATGTTTTCCAGATACCACGGTCGGACCGTGATATCTGAATGTCTGTTACCAAGGTAACTGGCCAGATACCACGACAACTGCAAAAACGCCTTTTGACCGTGGTATCAGATAACTGCAAAAACGACTTTACACCATATATCAGATACCATGGTATCAGCAAAAACGCAACTAATGTAGGTATATTTTAGTCAGCTGGAAACCTAGGGTGCAGAAAAATAAGACTTACCTTCCAGTTCCTGGATGGATAGTTTTGAACGTGAACTGCGGTCCCATCCATAAGCGTCTGTGAGGCCCAGCATACGTGGTTATCTCCACCTGCAATTTCAAACAAGTCGTTGACCGAATTCCTTCAAAACTGTACCCGGCTGACTGTCTTGCTGCCGAGCTTGTGCTTGTACTTGTACATCCCATCCAGTCACACACAAATCCTCAATTTTTTAGCACGGTGCTCAAACATTAGGGCATGCCCCAATGTATGCACACCGGTACGTTGGGGCACAGTGCCCACATGATGATGGGTTGAACTGAAAATCTGAAATGAAAATAGTTTTTGAAACAGATTCTTGTGTGGGTATTGTGCCCTTGCTATGGCAGGGTGCCCCTTACACCCCCGCATGAGCACCGGTGCTCATACGCTGGGGCATTTCCTAACACTGAAGCAATGTGCCAAAAAGCAATACCAATCCGTCTCTATATTGCGCCAGCTCTAGGGAGAAATTTTGGCAGCAGGCGTCACATGTTCAGTCAAATGCATCACAAGCCACCTAGAGACTCAAGGTTTTATGTTGTTGCTTTTTACTGTCGCCCAACAATTCTCGAGTTTGTTATTCGGTCCCCTTACCAAGAGGGGAGGACTTTTACTACGAGAACTTGTTTGACCAGATGACGGACGTTTTAGCGTCGAGAGGACGTGACCAAGCCAACTTAGACGACGGGTTTTCAGTAAACTTGAGACGATTTCGACGACTACGTTCGACGTCGACCAACTTAGACGACTACGTTCAACCAAACAGAAACGACGAACCTGGGAGAGCCAACTTTCCGGAAGGGCAGGTTCCATATCTTCATCAGCTCGATTCCAGGTGGAGACTAGCATATTCCCAGGATCACCCGAGGTCTTGACGGGACTCAAGATGAGCAAACAAGTACTGGACAAGGGTAGAGGGAGGTCCGGGTTTGCGCTGGATCGAAGAAGATTCCATTGGCTGATGGGGTGGAAGTCCAAGTCGATCGGACTCTCGTCGTTTATCTTTTCTCGAGGCACAGCTGAAACAAGGATAATTTTACAGATTCAAAATTTACATGATGGTTCACGTTCATTTATTGTCATTACAAGTTCTACAGAACAAAATTCACAAAAATCCGGCAGACAGCAGAGCACAAAAAGGCCAGACATTAAAAACAACTAACTACTGATTTAATTACAAATACAAATATGGACTATGGTTCTACTATAGCCTGATGGTTATACAATTCTCAGTTATTAAAATTATGTGTAGGCCAGCTCAGAGGCGTCACTACTGGGAGGGGGAGGGGGGACGCCCCCCCCCCAATGTTGTCGGCCAGTCGGTAAAAAGAGCCGAGTCGGCGCGAAGCGCCTCGATTTTTAGTAAAAACAGTCGATTTTTTTCTCAGAAGTAGTCATTTTTTCTTAGAAACAACCGATTTTTCTTTTAAAAAGGTCGATTTTTCTTAAAACTAGTCGTTTTTCTTAAAATCAGCCGATTTTTCGTCAACAAAGTCGATTTTTCTCAAATAATAGTCGTTTTTATCCGCAAAAACAGTCGGTAAAAATGACCAGCCAGTCGGTAAATAGCCTACCTTGTCCCCCTCCCCCCAACCATTTTGGCTAGTAACGCCTCTGGGCCAGCTGGCCAGCCTGATTCTGGTCTCTGTAGAAACACAAAAAAAAAACAAGATAAACCTATGAACGCCGCATTATCCACCAACACAATGGTCCATTATACGATTTTTGAAACCACGTCTTTTGTATGTTTTGAATCTTTCAACACAAAGTTTGCAACTGTCTTTGTTTGGCAGAGAAACGAAGTTCAATCATTTTTCTAATTTAGCCAATGACGCAGTTTTCATGGGTTAAGCGAAAACTGAATAGTGTTTTCAAGTCCTATAGAGACAAACAGGTACCTAAGGGAGCGAAAGACTGGAAGGCTCAAACCGAAGAAAATCAACAGACAAAGCATTCCTTGAAAGCTGAAAATGATGAACTGGTGATTATGGGGTTTCAGGACTTGCTTAGTATCCAGATTATTCTCTATAAAACGGCCACTTTGCTGTGTTTGACATTTTTATCCGTTTTAATCCTTTTAATCTATCAAACATGCTTGTAGGCTTCAAGGCACACTAAGATATTATCGACATGCCTTCCACTTGGATGAACTGAACGTGCTTGGATCTCACTGATATAACTAGAAAACAACAAGACTTGTTGAAAGAACTGTGCAAAAACTCACTGATGGAAACTTTCGGCTCCAAGCAGTATTCCACGAGGTACCCCAATGAGGACAGCACGAATAGGGAGTCGACAACCCCTTTGCTCTTCTCCCTCATCACCCCTGTGCCAGGGAGGGTGGAAAACTGTGGTGGGACACTTCTTGGGGTGGAGAAACACACGTTGACGCGGAGGCCCAGGTCGTCTTCGCTCGAATGCCTGAAAAAAAAAATTCTTAAAGGACCTGTCTTACCCATAATACTAACCTAGCCTACTTCCGCCATCGCTCCATCCATTTTCAAACCCCGAGACCAGAATTCCATAGGGTATATCCTACCCCTCCTAACGAGGTCTCACTGACTTTCTCCTTTGCCTTGTTTCGCTTCCTTTAATGTGTATCATGCTGTGCACGGTTGTTTGCGGGAAGTTTATTCATCAGAAAAAAAAGTTATGTCAATTTTCCGTTTTTTTTACTGAAGTATTCAACCGTTTTAAAATACTAGAACATACACAGTAAATAGTGGGAGGGGTACTCAGCAAGAAAATTAAATGCTGTTCACATTAGAAAATTCTTGTCAAGCTTGGCTTTACAACACAACTAAAGGTTGCGCAATTTTCTCCTCCATCAAAAGATCTAAACCGATAAAAAAAAATATTTTGTCCGCTGAAACTATCATCACTAGCGCTCAGGTTGTCCAACTACAGGCGTATTCTCGCCGTTCCCCGAGGACTCCTTTTGAGGAGTCCCTGCGTTTTTGTTTGTCCCAGGGACTCACTCCCCGTATTCTCTCGAGTCTCCACGAACGGGGAATGCTCCGATAATCACCACCATCATCAAATTGGAATCCCTTTCAAATTCGGAGGGAATCAATTTTTGCTAGTGTTGGTGCAGTGAAAAATTAATTAAAAACAATCAGAATAAACGAAAACAAAACTTAAGTGGATCCAGACTAATTTCGTCAACGGCATTTTATTTTTCGAACAAAATCCATTTTGGAAGCATTCCCCGTGTTCTCGTTGTTTTCCGTACGCGGAGTCCGCTGGAGCGACTTCCTTTATTCTCGCTGTTCCCCTCGATTCCCCGAGGAGTCCCCGGAGAACGGCGAGATCTCGCCTTACGTAACCAACAAACATGACATAGAGGTAGTTTTTTTCACGGTATAACCAACGAACCCGTAGCTTTTCGCTCGGGGGTTTGGGAGGAAACTTGCATTTTTGGGGGTCAGAACTCAGAGCTGATGACCGATGTGTCTTATTAGTAAAGGCAAACCAGCAGCTCGTTGCTGCTCGAGAGGCGCTGTAGTTAAGCTAAGGCGACGAACCCCTCTCACTAAAAAAGGAAACAACGTCATACCTGCTTTTTGAGCCAGCGCCAGGTGACATTCTACTAGACGAAGAAAGCGACAACGGCTGCCGAATCTGAGCCAGTGGTGTTACAATAGTAGCAGACGGGTACGGCGGCAGTCTGGGGTTCCCAACTGCAAGCAACTGCATTTCTTGCAGCTTCGAATGCGACGGAGACTGCGACAAGACAGGACTACTTCCCGGCTGCACTTTTTCATCAAGTCCAGCGCTCCTGTGAAACCGTGACATCCGATTCACAACTTTCTGTGATGTGTGCGTGCGCACAGTTACTGGGCCTCCATAAGGGGTCATGGGGAAGACGTGCACTGTGCCGCGATGCGTCGACACTGTCACCCAGCGGGAATCAACACTAAAGCTCACATCATGCACGCGCGCTGATGTATCGCCCCTGTAGAGGGTGTATAAGTGGTGCACAGAACTCTGTACAGAACTGCAGGGATGGGGCATGATTTTGAATATGTGAAAATTCCTCCCCTGCTTATCCGCAGTGAAGAGCAAACAACCGGAGGGGTCAAACTGAAGATGAGAGATAGGCTCGTTCGAATGGGCGATGAAATGAGCCACAATCCCATCAACATCCTCTGCTGTCAAGTTCACTTCTCCTTTCCCAACTTTCAGAAGGTCCACTATGGTAACAATTCCAGGATGGGTAATGGCACTGGGATGTGGTGGACTTGATGACTTCTGGCCAATCAGAGAGCTCGCCAGGCTCCCTCCCATCTCCCTCAATCCTTTGGTGATACTCTTCGCAGCGTGAATGACAGTGGCAGTGTATGACTGCACCCCTTCCCCTTCGAAGCCACCCCCCGACTTGTGAATGGGGGATAACTTTTTTTCAGCATAAGCCAGCCATCGGGGACCCAGGGCGATCGGGTTCAAGTTTAATCCGGGGCACAAGTAGCAGCTTGTCAGGGTGAACCTGTCCTCAAAGGTGCAGCTATCAAAGATGGCGGCTTTTTCAGGAAAGGTGACGACGATCACTCGTTCGTTGGCTTGGATATCAATCACCGAGTTTTTGAACTTGATGGTCTTTAGTGCTTCGCCAGTCCGAAGAGACTGGAAAGTCACAGAGGCAAATGCAGCTGTCGATAAGTTGCTTTCGATTCCATGACTATCGCAAATGGCAATGATTGGCCGCTTATGAGAATAGACATCAGCTCGATCGCCGGTTCGCTCGGGCCTGGGGAGGATCTTCAAACATCTTACTTTCCCTTGTCGGAAGGAAACAATCTCTTGTGCGTCACCGTTGGCAAGTATTGCCCAAACCTGAAATATACGATAAAATCTTAGTTCCTCCAGGACGACACTATACAAGATACTATATTAGATATTATCTCCTCCGATTGGCCGCTTACCTGTTCACCACCCCATTAGCTTATTTCTTATTTGTGATTAAATTTCTCTGAAACTGTGTGTGTTTCCTGAGGCTAACTCTTTTCCTGAGGTTAACTCTTTTTATTAAAAGTAATGGACGATTACTTTTATTTTATATTAATTCACTAGTGTTGACTGTAAATTGTATATATATTTTTATTGACGACCAAACGAATATTTGGCTTGTCCGCTTCACGTTTTAGAAACAAACTGAATTGAATTGAATAGTATTTTCCTTATGTTTCTTTTTACTGTTGTACTGCACTTGTGCTGCACTTATGCCCTAGGACAGTTCGTAATAAAGTCATTCATTCACAGAACCTCTAATGTACGAGGACGATACAATTCTGAAAAGACCCTTCAATCTGAAGTTGCAATGAGCGATTATAACAGGGCGTTCAAGAATTCCGTGGACAATGTATAATCTGCAATGTATCTGCAATCTACAGCGTTTTAGACAAATTATATAGAGGCTAATGGCCTATTTCTTTGCTTTGCATTACCAGGGACCCATAAATTTCCTTACAGGGGGCCTGTCATTTCCTATGCTTCTATATTGATATGATGATCGAACATCCTGTTTCCAAAAATCCCCGCTTGAGTCGATCGGCATTCTTGTTTATTGCCTCATTGGACGTGCGCACCAAAGAGACTCCTCCCTCAAGGCGCCAGCAGCCAATTCCAAATTTTATCTATCTGGTCATGAACGTCATTGGACCGTGGGTATTTCTCGAACTACATTCCGTGCGCTCAAGATAGCATCAGAAATCTCTTATTGACAGTAAAGGAAATTTACGGGTCCCTGGTATTATCAAGAATAAAAAAGTCAATAGAACCTCCGCCTTTGGTCCCATTCAGGGATTATGGATACCCCGAAAAAACTGAGCGGAGCTTGAGGTACTTGCTGAGCTTTGAGTTGATGCCCGTCTACTTCCCTCTTCGCCGCAACGCATATCAGAGGAAAAAGTGCAGGAGACGTGCTGACCTGCTCTGCAGCGCGTCACATGTGAAGTCACAATGATACAACCAATCGTCTTTTACTTTGGAAATTTCTTCTCCGGAACTTTACTGCGACATAGCTGTTCGTACACGTATCCGATTGTGATGTTCCGCGTAGATCCTACCATCCGCTCGTTTGCATCGGGTAAGGTATAGGGATCTATTCATATAATATATAAAAACGGATTCGTCAGCTGTAGTGTTTATGTAGCGATATTTCGGCCCTTCTTGGCAAGGGTCCTCTTCAGGCTGTCGGTCGCTACATAAGCACTACAGCTGACGAATCCGTTTTTATATATTATATGAATTTATGACTTTAAGTCAGCTTGGGCTCAAGGAATATTTATGTATAGGGACTCTACTCGACGACCCTACTCGACTACTCTACTCAACGACTCTACATGTTAGTATTACAGAAATAGTGATACGAAGGGTCTGGTGCTTATTTGTTCTTAGTATGACTATTTCTACACAAACAACTTTCGTGGATTTGAATAAAGCCCTATGCTTTGCATTGAAGATACAGCCACACAGCAACAAACAGTTACATGTAAAGAAGGTGAATGTTCTCCAGTAGTTTATTAATTACTTATTTAATTCAAAAGATGGCCAGTGGGGTGCCGCTAAACTACATTTACAACTAAAAACAAAAATAAAAGAAATAGGCGGAAGGTACAAGCCTTCAATAAAGGCACAATTAAGAAAGATGGATCGAACCTATAACACAGTTCTTCCTCCCAAGCATACCACACAGGCAAAGAAAGATGCATTTGCATTCCAGACAGGACCACCAGCAGAGGATTGCTCGAGGTGAGGATCTGTGACTGAAGGGAATGAAAATAATATAATAATAATATAATAATATAATTGCAATAATAAGGCTTTCGCCTCTATAAAAAACAAAAAAAATGAAAAGTAATAAATTCTCAATTGCACCAACCTGATAACCTTTGCTGTATCCAAGAATAAGTATTATTGGTGGGCTATTTCCATTTGCTTCTGGTTCAGCTCCAAGTGGTTGGTTGTTGTAGTCTATTGTTTCAAATTTGCACCACAATATCTCCTCTTTAGCCTCTATGGTAGGACTATGAGCATATGCCTGGGAACAAAAGATGATTAACTCAAAGGTTTAATGAAGGCTTACTGAAGAAACAACAAACCAGTCCCCACACATTAACTCCTAATCTGGATTCTTACCCTGAAAATATTCTACCTATTGCCTGCATATGTAACTAATGCTGTTAATGAACACAGTAGGCTATATGTTTGGTTGGTAAGGTTCGTGCATCTGCTTGACCAAATCAGAGATGGTCACTGTAAAAAGATTCTCCATGGGAAAACTGAGGGAAAGCATGAGTATGACAGTGAACTGAAAATCAAGACTGAGTAGCTAGACACTGCTGGACACTGAACATCTAAATGATGTTATAGTGTAAGGTTTCTATTGTTCTTAAAAGACGATTTTCTTTTCAACTTTTCTGGAGGCTTATTCACAATACTCCCTGAATCATTTCAGAACTTGAATTTCTCTAAACAAGAACCACAGACTCGAAGGAATAAATTCATATTTACCATTTGGAGAGCATCAGTACAGTAGCCGTGCTTCCAAGTTATGTAGGTCAGCCTATTATCAAGAGTAAGGTGTGTCTGTGGCTGACCCCAAAAACCTCACAAGGTTTGAACATCGAAAACAACTTACCAAGGAATGTTATTTAAAAAGAAATTACCTAAAGTTATAGCACAAAAATATTGGAAAACATTGGTAGGAGAAAACCTAGATGATGGATCCTGTCAGTTTTCCTTTTCCGACCAAAATTTACACGACCTACCTGAGGGACAACTTCATGAATTAAGCCAGCCATATTTTCAATGAAGGACTTCTCAGAAGGAACCTGAGGTTTAATGACAGCTCCACTTGATTTTCTTCCATGTCTTGGAGAGTCTGACATCTCCTCGGCCCACCGACCATGTAGCTTAAGTATGAAAGTTTAAATGAGCTCCTTAAGCTGGAAGAAAATCTTTGGTCAAGCTAAAGCGAATGTTTTGCTTGTCAAAGAACTCTCGCGAAAATTTTTGACTGAACTGACCTAATTGACATTTTAACACAAGTAAATTGTATGTAATGTGTGTTAGTATCATTTTCTTTTGATGAAAGTTTTTATGAAACCAAACTGTATTCAAATCGTACAAGGTATTATCTAAATTAACAAAACACGCTATGTACTCGCATATTAGTGTATCTTTGTGACTACGTTAACATTTCCGATACTACTTGTCTTAACACAGAATATTTTGAAAAATAAAGCGAAATGAACTGAAAAAAAGTCTGTGAAAACTGAGGAAGGGGGGAAATTGGTAAAGTCGGTCTACCACAAAACCCAGGTTTTGGTGCCAAACCAGTGAACCAACAGACATAGCAAACTGTCAACCTGTTGTTTTTTTGGTTGAGGGTTTAAATCACCACCTACTGAACCAAACACTGTCAGTTTTCTTATTGTTTTTTAATCCTGACTTATGGAAGGTTTTCACTAGTTCCAAGTAGGCTAACTACTGCTTTTTTTCTGATCAAACACAGAATCACTAGTAATGAATCAGATGTTGATAGTCTCAGACTGTAATCTTGCTCCCTGGTTGGTTTACTGGTTGTAGAGGTGGAGACTGGTCAGGGGAACTGATAAGCTTAGTTATTTACGGGTAAATCAACAGCATGCAGTAGCCTATCCCCAATGTCGGTTCAGCTCAGCCTTATTTTAAAACCAGTTTTACATGTAAAAAAAAACAGCAATTTGGACACTCCGACTTTTGGCTATATTCAATCAACAACTCAGTCCTTAGTGCAATGGTGTAGCTTAAAATTTGTGGAAGTGGCCGTAGCTGTTCTAGAAGCACAATAACCCCTATTTACTGTTGGTACCCTAACCCTGACCTAGCCCAATATAAAGGAACTCTGATTGGTTGGTTTCTTGGCTTCATTCATTTATTTTATTGGGTTAGAGTATCCAGCATTAGGCATAATATATTCAGCTTAAGGCATTGGGTATGCCAAATGCTAGATATACCCAGCATTTGGCACAGGGTGTAAAAAAATCAGGGACAGGGGTTTGTGGTAGACTGAGAGAGTCCTTGGGTTTGTAAGGAAAAGAACATCATCCTGGTCACAATAGCTTAAAACACCTCAAATTAGCCAAAACCTGAAAACGACTCTACTATTCTGCATAGAATTTAGAAATGAGCCTATCTTGACATGGTTGTGCATGTGGAAAAGTCTCATTTAAAAAATGTGGAATTCCATTCCATACAAATACAGTAGAGGTATGTTTATGTGAACAGTTACTTTAATGTGGACAGTGCAGTTTTGGGCTAAATGGTAGGATGAAGATCCAAAATACCTATACAGGTGTTTTCAAATTCCCTTAATTACCTAATTTGGCTAACTGGTAGTTAGCTTTAGACACAGCAAGTGCATGAAAATGGCAACGTCCACTGTCAACTAACATTCACATAAGCATACCTCTACTGTACTCCTTGAGCCCGAGCTGACTGCAAGCTGACTGAGAAACATATATTCAAATGATGTCTAAAACGAACATGTCAGCCACAATGCTTTGGCAGCGATATTTTGGCCCTTTTTGGCAAGAGTCATTGTCAGGCTGTTGATCTTGAGCCAGTTGATGGTCAACGTTGGGGAAGGAACAAACCTGCAATAGTTGCTTTTTTGATTGAAGTTTGAAGTCACCTTCAAACTCAAAGGTCTCTATTTAAATACCGTTTTTGGTCGCCGGTCACAGTTCCTTTGTCCTTCAAACTCTGACCGTTGAACTTCGTCAGGTATCAAGTTCGAAGTTTGCTTGAATCGTCGAAGAAACGTCAACCCGGCAAGGACCACCGGATTCCCAAAAACACTAATCAAGCAAACAGTGAACTTTGACGGCGTTCGAAAATGGAAATTAAGCAACCGGGTACAGACCGGGTAAGCCAATGGCGAACAAAACTTTGATCAAAAATGCAACTAATAAACAACTGAAGCTTCTTAACAAAAATCCCTGCCTCGACCCTGCCTTATGTCGAATTTCAGAATTCAGAGTCAAACTCAAGGCTTGAGTTTGACCCTGAACTCTGGGTGGAGACAAAACTTGGGCTGATTATCTACGAACAGAGGCGTCACTACTGGGGGGGAGGGGGGGATGCCCCCCCCCAATGTTGTCGGCCAGTCGGTAAAAAAGAACCGAGTTGGCGCGAAGCGCCGCGATTTTTAGTAAAAAGAGTGGATTTTTTTCTTGGAAATAGTCTTTTTTGCTTAAAAACAATCAAAACCGTCGGTTTTTCGTAAAAATAGTCGATTTTTTCATAAAAGTGGTCATTTTTTCTTAAATTAAGCCGATTTTTCGTCAACACAGTCGTTTTTATCCGCAAAAATAGTCGGTAAAAATGACCAGCCAGTCGGTAAATACAGGATCACCCACTATTTGCGTCTGTTTTTGATTCGGTACATGTGCATATGTAGAGCGTGTTCCACCCTACTTACCGTAGTTACTACGCTAGCTACCGTAGTTACTACGCTAGGCTGGAACGCTTTTTGAATTTTTCCTTCACATATCAGGCCGCGGGATGATCCGACCAATCATGTTCCAGAGATGCGTAGTTACTACGCTAACTACGCTCCCGAGCGTGGTAAGCAAATAGTTACTATTAGTTACTATTTTGAGAAGGTTGGAACGGTCAGCGTAGTAACTTTTCGTGAGGCTGGAACGGAAATAGTAACTAATAGTTACTATTGGTAGAGGGGTGGAACACAGTTGTAATTTGAAAACACATGGTAACTGATGATGATGCAGAAAACGATGATGATGATGCAGAAAATTTTGATGTTGAGGTATAAAAAATGGCTGACCCCAGATGAAAACCAGCCAATCAGGTTCAAGATTTTGAAGTAGCAAATGGGATTAGAGTGTTTTGAACAAAAAATCAGAATTTTCAGTAAGAAGATCTGCCATGACGGCAATGAATCTCAGCTGAAGTATTGGAGTTGTTATTGTAGTTTTACTAATCTGGGAATACTATTAAGATAGGTCAGAAGGAAAAATATTTGGATAAAAAAAGAAAAGTAGATCTTTCTTTCAAGGTATTTCTATCATTTTTTGGACAACTATGAAGTAGCACAGGAACATTCAAAGTTTGACAATGTTATTACTAGATTGAAAACACGATGGAAATACCAAGTGATCCTGTACCTTGCCCCCCCCCCCCAAACATTTTGGCTAGTAACACCTCTGTCTACGAAGCATGACCTTTTCGTGACCCCATGAAAGAAACAGAAAAATTCGATTAAGTTGATACTGGAGAATATATATTTGTATCTTTATATATAGAGGCGAGCAGCCAGCGAGGCGCCGGACACGTTTACACTTATAAACCGTTCTAGGGACAATCAATTCCGTCAGTAAATGGAAAATATGTACTTTTCGTTGTGACGTCACGAATCGTAGATAATCTGCCCAAGTTTAGTCAACACCGAACTCTGAAGTTCGACAGCCTGAGGCCCTGAGAACCCTTGCTTGGCTTGACAACAAGGGCCAGAATACTGCTGCTAAAGCATCATAGCTGACGCCTTCATTTTATGCATGTTCCATGCAAGGGTAACATCACAACTATTTATTTTATATTTAACTTATTTAGTTTTAACCTCTGAAAACAAAAACATGTAATTCATTCCTATCATTGAAGATATATCTGAATCTATAGCCTAGGCCTATAAGCTTATACAGAGCCTGTGTATGGATCCAAGCAGCCTTAGAACCTTGTACCAGCCTTGTACCTTAGAAAGAAGTGGCTGGAGTCAAAAACAAACAAAACGTAAACAAAGAGAACAAAAACAAGTTCAACAATTTCTATTAATTACGTATATAAAAGGACTTTAAACTTAAAACTAAAAGTGGAGGTAAATGAAACAGAGCATCTAATCTTTTGAATTGTTTTTCATCCAGTTTATAATATTTTGCTAACGAGTTTATTTTTGCAAAAGTACCACAGCTTTTTCGCTTTCTTTTTCGTGTATATGGGGGACAGAAGGTAAATCACCTGATTCTACGCAGATCCTGAAAATGATCTGTGTGCCTAGATGGCGGGGTAATCAAAACTTTGTCCGGTTGATGGTGTACCACGAAAAGACGATTAGAGTTGCGTTTTCAGGCTCGCGATTCTCAACCCGTGTTTACATAATAATGTGTTTACATACATAATCGCACAAGTCGTTTTTACGGAGCGCGTCCAGTGCGCATCCTAACACGGGTCCCGTACTTCTGTGGCTTCAAGCGTTTTTAGCTTCCGTGTTTCTTTCAAGTTCAACACCGAATCCAAACACAAACAGACTCGGTAGAGTATCAAATCCTGTGCCGGGTTCTCTTATGCAGAACGCGGGCACTGAAAACGGGTAACTGCGCAACCTGTTAGGATTTGAGTTCAACACGCTAATTGCTGAAAACGCAACTTAGGTTTTCCCCGTCGGCTTTTCAGCGTTCTAGCCCTCGATCGACCGACCTTGATCAGCTGTTCGCATCAACACTCTATATGAAGTCAAAAACACACCAGTGAACCTAAGGAAAGAACGAAAAAAGTCATCCGAATCATCAAATCCTATGTCAACCAATCAACAGCGTTTGTTGGGGACAGCTGTGGTGACGTTTCCGCCTCTTCGCTAAGCAAACGGTGATTCTCTATCGGCACGAAGAGTTGCGTGTTCCTCCTTCCAACAGTTGTAACCATTAGTTACTATTTTCGTTCTAACCTCATGACAAATTACTGCGTAGTTCTTCTTCTTTTCGTATTCGTAGGGCCAATCGAGCTGGTTGCTCACTCTGGCCTCTTCTTCTTGCTGTCTAGACGGGTCTAGACGTCATGAAGGAGTTGACACTTCCGGAGAATGCCGAACGCCGCTTCGTAGATTTGCTTCTCGCAGCTGATTGAGAGGATTCTGCTTTTTATGGCACTTGCAGCTTCGCTCAAGTGCCATATACCGATCACTTTTCCGTCGGTCGGTCGGTCGGTCCGGTGATCGCGAGTTAGGGTACTTGCAGATGTGCTAGGACGATGAAACTTGGCAGGCATATCGGGGACCCGACCAAACTAACTTGCAAATAATCACTTCCCCGATCCGACCACCGTGGAGGGAGTAGAGGGCGGGGGAATCCGGAAAATTTAGTAGTTTTTGTAAAACCCCTACCCCTATCTTTACACTAGTAGGTCTGCGCGCGGCGTGACTTCACTCTTTGCATCGGATCACTCTGTTAACATTGGAAAGAGCTAGTGCATTCGAGGGTCAAAGGGGTTTGTATCTGTGGTGCAGTGCGGGGGAATATGGAAAATTGAGTGTTGTGTAACTTTCGAACGGGTGATCGGATTGGGACGAAACTTAATATCTGAATGAATGACATATCTCTGATGTTCCATTTGAAGTCCGAACCGGATTCGACAGCTATGGGGGAATTGGGGTGTGGTAAGACCGGAAATCTCGAAAAACGGTTATAATGGAGGGATCGGAGTAAAGCTTGCTGGGAAGAACAAGAATCTGCTCCAGATAATTTGTTTACACGTTTGGACTGGACCCGGACACTTGGGGGGGGGGGAGGTGGAGGAGAGTTTCACGGAATTCTGGTGATGACAGTTTTTGGGATTTTCACGACGAAACTTGGGAGGTGTATCAGGGACCCGATCAAACTGACTTGTCAATAAAAATTCACTCGATCCGATAATCGTGGGGGGATCGGAGGGAGGGTGAATCCGGAATATTTAGTCATGCGTAACTTTGGAACGGGTGATCGGATTCGAGTGAAATTTAATAACTGAACAGAGGGCGTGCCTGTGGTGATCTTTTTCATGTCCGGACCGGATCCGACAACAATTGGGGGGGGGGGAATACGTGACCGGATTAGACTGGAGAGATCGGTATGGAACTTTGTGGGAATAACAAACAAGTCCAAACTGAACCGGATTGTCTCCGGCGAGTGTGGGGGGAGTTTGAGGGGCGGGTTCGGAATTCGGGTGATCGCGAGTTAAGGTACTTCCAGATGTGCTAGGACGATGAAATTTGGCTGGAATATTAGAAATTCGACAAGATTGGCTTAGAAATCGCCACTGTTCAAGTCCGACCATTCCCTAAAGTACCAATCATGACCGCAAATTAAGAAAAATACTTTTAAGCAAAATATGCATTTCCATGATCCCCATGAGCTCATGATCATTTTTGCCTCAAGGGTTTTGCTTACAAATGAAGTTCTAGCTCCCTTAAAGTGTGCATCTTAACCGCAAGGTCGAAAAGTACTTTTTATCAAACGATACATCTGAACCCATGATCAGTTGTCCCACAAGGGTTTTGCAAAAAAAAATTATTTCTTGCACCCTTAAAGTGCGCAAATTAGTGGGGAAAAAAAATACTTCTGATCATACGTATATATCAATGATCCCTAAGAGCCTGCTATCGTTTTTGCCTCAAGGGTCTTCCTTACAGATGAATTTCTAGTGCCTTTAAAGTGCGCATCATTACAGCCAAGTTCAACGATAATATACTTTTTCTCTAGCTCCCTTAAAGTGCGCATCTGAACCGCACAGTCGAAAATTACTTTTGATCAAATAATACACCTCAACCCTTGCAAGTGCCATATGAGCTTACAGCTCTTGTTAGTACTTCCACGGTTGGGGGCAGGCGATGCGACCTTAGGATCTGCCAAGTTGGTAACTACGACATCTCTGACGTGATTGCCCGAGTTGCCTACGGCACTATATTTTGCCAAAAGTAGGAAAATTCGTTCTACTACGTGAAGTAGGGTGGAAAACGCTCTTAGTCATCAACAGTATACCTATGCTCCGAGGTTGACAAACAGACGAGTGTAGCGAGTCTATAAATACGTCTTCAGCCCAAGCTGACTGTGAATCAGGTATTACAAAATGACGCAAAACGGGGAAGTCAAACTGACGTTGTAATACAAGTAGCGAGTGGGGATGGCGGTATTGAGATGTGGTGGCAGGACTGGCAGGGGCACTACACCTCAGTAACGCCTACCAAAAGCGGAAAGAGATGGCAGACCAGATCGCATATAGCAGTTTCAGGATCATTGCGCCTCTGATTCCATTTCCTGTCTTGTAGGGTATCAGGTCAAAACCACGAAAACAAGTAAAGTAACGGTCAACTATAGTGCCACTGAATGTGTAAACTGATTCAGGTATAGTATTTTGTTCATGAATTATAGGTCTGACGGATAGAAATAGATAAATAATCCAAAAGCAATAACACACTTGGAATCTGAAACACCGGTTTGGCAATCGTCCTCCAGTGCCCTTTATGCCTAGAAGTATCTAGAAGAGAGCAGTATGGATCATTGTGGGATAATACGAAATTAAATATTGGCTCTCGTTAAGCTAGACGTTACGTTACTAAATTAGTCAACCTACGAAACACACTTTCGATTTTTTTTTTTTGGGGGGGGGAAGGGGAAGATGGCTTCCCGTCGTCCGTGCGTCGGTCTGAGAGGAATGCTGCTGGTAGTCGCCTTTTGCTCTTCCTACGCACTCTTCTACTCGGTTTTTAGATAGTCTTATCTCAGCATTTGTGGCAAGGCGTTTTTCGCAAAAAATAATTTGTGAATTCATTTTTGCGTCAATTTAATTATTTTTTTTCATGAGTTAATAAATTTGTTGTTCCCTGTTTAATCTCATCTGTGAATATTTTGTTATGACTCTCACAGCCAGGGGTGTCACGCCCCCCCCCCCCCCCGATGTTGTCGGCCAGTCGATAAAAACTAGCCGAGTCAGCGCTGCGATCTTTCGTAAAAACAGTCGATTTTTTTCTTCGAAACTCAAAACTCATTTTTCTTCAAAACAGTCGGTTTATCGTAAGCATAATCGATTTTTTCTTAAAAACAGTCAGTAAAAATGACCAGCAAGTCGGTATATACCTTGCCCCCCTCCAAAAAAAGACATTTTGGCTAGTAACGCCTCTGCTCACCGCATTCTCTGGCTGTAAGCTATCCGAGACTGTCGAAGAAGCCAAAGTCAATGCGGTGCGGTGGAATGCCCTCGTGAAATAATAATTATTATTATTAATGATTTAAGCCCGCAAAAGACGGCGTTGCAAAATAGACGAAAAACAAACAATGGACACGAAAACAACAAATCATGAGCCCTTAAAGCACACCTCTCACTATTCACTGTTTATGTTCCAATTTTCAAAGCTATCTGAATAGGCTACTATAAAGCTATAGGTTTTGCTTTCAAAAAATTATCCACGGCCTTGCCTTTTAAGCCTTTTCACAGGCCCACTCAATTGTGCCTCTCGGCCAAATTCAGAAAACCGGGTTTACGCATCAATAGTATGATACGCAAACACTCGTCCGAGCATAATGCGCATCGAAACTAGTGAATCGCGGCAAGTGGAAAGATTAGTGAGGTGTCGTTAGCGGGTTCAGAATATAAGATAGGAAATTTGGATCTCCGGGTTTAAGAACGAATGAATGGTGTTACTGAAGTAGGTTGCATTGGCATAGTAAGTACGACATGTCCTTGGAGTAATGCAGATAAAATAGCAATACTGAGATCTTTGTTTCCAACCAATAATATAAAAAGAATTAAACTAATCTCAAGGAATCAAAAAGATAAAATTTGTTTCTAACAGGTCATGAAATAAAATAAATGCCGGGTCAACTGGGACGACAGGGTCAAAAGGTCAGAGACAGCTTGGCTGCTACTGGGACAAACGAAATTGATGGTTTCTACAGCGATCAACTGAAACATGCTCGGAAAGAGCTAAAACTGAAATGTGTCTTCTTTTTTTCTATACTGGGGGGTTTGTCGTTGAAATCGGGAGTTTTTTGTATGACGTATGGTTTCACTGAGAAGCGGGGAAGACAGCTGTTTTCCTTTGTTTGTTCCTGCTGTACGGACACCTTTACTTCGAAACTGTTCCCAATGTATGTCCTCGTAGGCCGTCAACCCTTTAGGCTCACTGTCCTCTTGACCTCTGTCCCAACTATCCGCCCGAGTCATCGTTCAACGAATAAAAGAAAACTGAATGCAAATAACAAGCTCGACTATTTAAAATACTCTAAAACACACTCTCAGCCGATCTGGATAAATGAATTGGATGCGACGGGCTCCTAGCTAGTCTCTTCCGGGGCAACCTCTCTAGTGTCTTCAGCAGTTTGGGGAATGCGGGTCTTTCTTCTGGACAGTAGGACCAACAGGTCATTAATATATCCTGGAAGATAGAGTGTCTCAAATTTGTATACAACTTATTCGGTCGCTGATTCAACTAAGGCTTTCAAATTTTAAATTCTACCTGACCCCCCAAAAATCGCATTATTGGATTTTTTCTACCCTTAGGCGGTAGTTCGGTGTTTGGCAAGCTGTGGTAGATTAGAAGGTAGTGGCACACAATCTTACTTCTTCGTACTATTTTTTGCCCTTAAATAGGTATCAAAAAGCAAAATACAAATCAATAACGTTACTAGTTATTTCCAAAAACTACTTACCCGATAAAAAGTAATCACATTTTTAATCTGAGTGAAATTTGATATACTTAATACAATTTTATTCTAGCTGTACCTTTTGCCCCCGCCCTCCCTCCACACACACACACCCTCCTTGTGCAAGGGCGACTCAGATTGCCCAATGACCGTCCATGATCTGACATTGGTTCGAAGTAGAACGGTGAGATTTCGTCATGAAAATGTGTGTACTTACAGACCATATGGTCCAGAGGCATCTTTTGGAGCCCCCCCCCCCCAAACAAACCTCCTGTGCAGGGGCAACTGGGTCCAGATTGCCCAATGACTGTCCATGACCTGACAACGGTTAGAAGTAGAACGGTGAGATTCGGTCATGATAATGTGTGTACTTACGTTACGTACCATGTGTGTACTTACGTTACGTACCCATGTAGTCTATAGGCATCTTTTCGAGTTTTTGCCTCCCCACTCCCGGTAAATTAGAATGTGGCGCTAAGTTATCTGTTTTCATGTGTGAGGTGTGAAAACTCGTTAAAAGTTGAAAAGTATTGTTCTTAAAGCACACTATTTACTGTTTATGTTCCGTATTCAAAATTATTCGAATCCTGTAAAACTCATTGACTCTGTTTAAAAAAAAAAAAATTTAAAGGGCTGTTAAGATTATTCTGGGCCCTGGTTATATTTCTTACGAGGATGGCTCGGTCAAGCTTGACCTGCCAACCCTTGCTGAAAGGCGGCATCAGCTGACAATAGCGTTCGGGAGTAAGTGTCTCGCATCATATGCGCATCGTGCCATTCTACCAGATTTTGAGACCCCAGCAGATAGTAGGCCTAATACGAGACAAAGACAGAGGGACGCTGCTTCCCAGAGACTTGAAAGACCACCGATACACTCGACTGATCGTTATTTGAAATCTTTTGTACCCTATTTCACGCAGTATTTGAATTCTAGCTAAGTCAAGTTATATTTTTAGTTGTGCGAATAGATAAATTGTTTACTTGTGTAATTTCACATGTATTATTTTTAAAATGACGATCCAATGCTAGCGTGTACAATACAAGCTATTAAGGAAATAAAGTACATTTATTATTTATTTATAAATTATCCACAGCTTTGGCTCTTTTAAGATTTTTCCCAGGTCCACTGACGAATACGCGCTAGGTTCTACGTATTACCAGGACCCATAAATTTCCTATAATGCCTCGCCATTCAGGGGGCTTGTCATTTCCTATGCTTCTATGTTGCATGTTGCCCGACCTACTCCTACTTTCCAAAAATTCCGCTTGGGTCGAATCGGCGTTCTTGTTTGCCTCATTGGACGTGAGCGCCAAAGAGACTCCTCCCTCAAGGCGCCAGCAGCCAATCCCAAATTTTGTCTATCTGGATAGTCGCGTATTCTATCCCGTGGGTATTTCTCGAACTACCGGTTGGTCGGTCAAGAGCGCATCAGAAATCTCTTATTGACAAGCCCCCTGAATGGCGAGGCATTACAGGAAATTTATGGGTCCCTGGTATTACGCATAGGGCCAATCTCACGTTTGGCAAATTTCCCGTAAACCACCTTCCCCACTCGTCTCCGGAACGACAGATCAAACAGATAACTGCCCGCCGTTGTGTAACTCACAGCAAGAAACGCTATCAACTAGAGTCTCACAAACATGCCCAGGTCAGACAGATAACTGCCCACTTCTGCGTAACTCCCAGTAGAACAGATAAGAAACACTATTCGCTGTACAAGGTCTCAGAAGACAATGAGGCTGTTCATGTCCGCAGCATTTTATAAACGGCTTTGTAGGCCATTTTGCTGATATAAAAAATGCTGTACCTTAACGTCTCTGGATGTTTGCAGGTTCGCCAACGGAAACTTCATTCCTCTTCCGACCATCCAAATCACACACTCAGGGGGGAGGGACCTCCAGGGCCATTCGCCACACAGCAGTTCGTACCAGACTGTCCTGAAATATACGTAAACGACTTGAGAAAAAGGCAAGCCCAGATTTTTGGGGGTATCTAGCCTGCGAGACAAATCAGAGAGACGTGGTAAACAAGATCAAGGGTTTCGATGGGATCCCAAAAATTTAATATTTGATCCAGACAATTGGATCTTCTAGATATCCGGTCTTCGCCAGACTCCTTGAAAATTATCACTATTAAAATTAAAAAAACACATTAAGGCCAATGGCTATCATCTGAGAAAGTCCGGCAAGGGACATACATCTGCAAATTTGTGAAAAAAAATCCATAGTAAGACGTTTCCGCACGAGGAGTCCCCAGGAAGTGACTATCTCTATCTTCGCGGTTCCCCTCGACTCCCCAATGTAAAAAAAAAACCCTCTAATCCCATTTGTAATATTATGTCGAGATCAGACACCCTTCAAACAGCTTAACTAGCAATAAATAATGTTAGTGCACTTACCCAAAGGCATAAATGTCAGATGACACGGAGAAGGGAAGTTCATCATTTTCATTGCCACCAGCCCGGAGATTTTGCATGATTTCGGGAGCCAAGTAGCACAGCCAACCACTAGGGATTGCCAAACTATCTTTTCTCCTAAAACACAAGTTCAGTGTCTAGTCTTAATAGTAGGTTCCGTAGTTATTAAACTCAAGTTACACTGCAAATCTTACAAGAAATACCTCCCTGAATATAGAAATCCTCCACAAAGGTTCCTGACTTTGAACAAAAAAGGAAACACGAGCTGGAAGCTAATATGGCCCTTGTAAGGCTGGTTCAGAAGATGGAATATAGAATTAGCCTTTTCGTGGGTTTGTTGTCATTTGTCAAGCAAAATTATGATTATTATGTTATCATTTGTTATTTTAAACCCCGATAATCATTGATTATTATGTTATTTTATTATTATTATGTTATCAAATTATGTTGTCATTTGTAAGCAAAACCCTTGGGACAAGAATGATAATGAACTTGAAATCACGAAAATATATCGTGTTGTAAAAAGTATTTTATTTCTGAACTTGGCTGTAATGACCCGCACTTTAAAGGCGCTAGAAATTCGTCTGTAACCAAAACCCTTAAGGAAAAAATGATAATGGGCTCATGAGGACCATGAAAATGTATATTCTGCTTAAAAGTATGTTTCTTGGTACTTTAAGGAATACTCGGATTTGGAAAGTGGCCAATCTTGTCGAAAGTCTAACATTCCAGCCAAGTTTCATCGTCCTAGCACATCTGGAAGTACCTCAACTCGCGATCACCACAACTCCACCCACCCCTCAAACTCCCCCCACAGTGCCCGGAGCCAATCCGGTTCTTTAAATGATTTTTCCAGAGCATCTATTTGTTATCCCCACAAAGTTCCATCCCAATTTCTCCAGTCTATAAGCCAGTCACGTATTTTCCGGTCCCTCCCCCCAATAGTTGTCGGATCCATCACCAGAGACATGTCGTCTGTTCAATTATTAAACTTCACTCGAATCCGATCACTCGTTCCAAAGTTAAGAATGACTCAATATTCCGGAATGACTCCGGAAAGAATGACTCAATATTCCCCTCCCTCCACTCCCCCACTATCGGATATCCCTGCCAAGTTTCGTCGTGAAATTCCCCAAAACCGCCATCACCGGAATACCAGGAAATTCCCCTCCACCCCACCCCGCAAGTGTCCGGACCCAGTCCAATTTGATCGTGTAAACGATTTATCTAGAGCAGATGCCTGTTCTTCCGAGCATGTTTCACTCCGATCCCTCGATTCTAACCGTTTCTCGATATTTCCGGTCTCTCCCCCCCAACTCTCCCATAGCTACAGCTTTCTGAAATCTGCTCCCGAGTTCTCACAACCCATCCCCCAAGAAGTAGCACTTTCGGTAGTAAAGCTGTTGGGTGTTACTCTCTCTAACGACCTTAAATGGGATAATCATGTTGAAACTATTACTAAACAATCTTTCCCCTCACTATTGCTCCTTAAGCACATGGTCAAATTTTCATCCCCCCCTTCAGACTTGCTACATTTTTATACTTCGTTTATACGTCCAATTCTCGAATACGCTTGTCCAGTATGGCACTTTGGCCTTACTAAAGATCTTTCCGACCGGATAGAATGTATCCAAAAACGAGCTTTGCGTATTATTGGGCGGGAAGGAAAGCTCCCCTATTTGTATCTCCTAAAAAAATTCGAGCTCACAACGCTTGAGGAAAGGAGACAAACACTGTGCTATAATTACGGAATGCAAGCTTTCTCTGACCCCAGGTTCCGTGATCTTTTTCCACCTGTTCATAACCCTCCAAGAAGTAGACGCCCCCGGGAAAAATCCCAGAATATTCCTAAATTAACACCGATAAATTGCACACACGAAAGGTACAGGAAAAGCTTCGTTCCATCTTTCGTGACACTTTTTAATTCTCAAGACTAAAAGTGAATTTTTGGTTTTTCGTTGGAAATCAGATAACCTTGGTTGTGTTTTAAATTGTATATATATTTTGTATCTGTATATCTGACGACGCTTTTGTTAATGACTATGTTGACACGAAATGCAAATTCGGCATTATTGCTGTGAAAGCCATTTTTAAATTAAATTCTACTCTACTCTACTCTACTAGGTGCCGGGGAAACGCTACTAACTCGCCCTAAACCAAACGGTCGGCACCACTGAGACTCGGACCAGCGACCTTTCGCTTGGGAGTTCAGCGCGCTAGCCCATTTGGCCAGGACGGAACGTTCAACAGCATTCTCGATAACCTAAAACACCAACAGCGTTTTGTCAACCTGCCCACTACAAAGAAACACAAATTCTTTTACAAGCAAAAAATGGCGAGTGGAATGAGAGTTGGTCCCACCTGTCTGCAGCGCAAAGGCGGGAGACGCTTGACAAGCCGAAATCAGTGATGACCACTTTCCCATTTTCAAGAAAGATGTTCTTTGTTTTGAGATCCTTGTGGACGATTCCCCTTGCATGAAGGTAGCCCATGCCCTGTAAAAAGAAAGTGTTTAAAGTTTAACTGAAAAGCCAACTCATTTGTGTGTCATTTAATTGGATACACTGAATTATTTGGATTCTGCAAAGTTTTTTTTTGATTTTCCACTATCGGCTCTAGTTATGAGGCTCAGAATATCTCCAGCCGTCCCCACAGCGTAAATTCTACTATGACGCGGGAAATTTTAATCTCAACACAAATGCGGCTTTTCAGTGGGCAGTGGTGAGATTGGTGAAGATTGCTTAGTGTCTGAGCAAAAAAAAATGATAAATCTATCTCCTAAGGCATAGAGCAACAAGACCAAGGTTTCGATGGGATCCCAAAAATTTGATATTTGATCCAGACAACTAGGTCTTGTCTTCGCCAGATCCAGTCTTCGCTAGGCTAATCATCTGAGAAAACCAAGTTCAGATATACCTCTATAAGCCATATCTATTTTGACGATACTGAGCGAAACTTTCTGCTTTACTTCTGCCAAATTTCCGGTTTCGGCCAAATTCCGAGCGAACTACTTGTCCAGCAAAAAAAATAAAGTTCAGAAACGAATTCGGCGTATCTCCTTATCCCTATAAAGAACATCTGATCAACTTCAAATAAAACTTTAACTTATAAAAAAAATCCGGTTTCAACCGGATTCCGGACGAACTATATGTCCCGGTAAAAAATGATTGTCATATACAGATTCAGCGTCTCTTCTTCCCCTCAAATCTGTCATCTAATCAACTTCAAATAAAACTTTTGCTTTTAAAAATTTTTCCGGTTTTGGCCGGATTCTGGGCGAACTACTTGTCCGGCGAGAAAATGGTTTTCACCATCGTGTTCAGCATGGCTTTTTACCCCTAAATCGAACATCTAATCAACTTCAAATAAAACTTTTGCTTTTAACGAATTTTCCGGTTTTGGCCGGATTCCGGGCGAACTACTTGTCCGGGGAGAAAATAGTTTACACCATCGTGTTCAGCATGTCTTCTTACTCCTAAATCAAACATCTAATCAACTTCAAATAAAACTTTTACTTTTAACAAACTTTCCGGTTTTGGCCGGATTCCGGGCGAACTACTTGTCCGGCGACAAAATGGTTTTCACCATCGTGTTCAGCATGTCTTCTTACCCCATAATCGACTATCACATTGGCTGTTTCAAAATATTTTGTTTGCCCTTTAATTTGAACCCCCTCCCCCAACCCTAAATGTAAGGCTACAAAGCCCATCTACGAACTTCACCTTACTCTTGACCCAAAGAATCCTCACACCAAGTTTCATCAAAATATCTCACTCCCTTCGAGAGTTATCGTGCTTACAGACGGACGGACGGACAGACAGACGGACGGACGGACAGACGGACAACTTTTGCGATGTCATAGGTATCCGTCACTAACGTTTTGGGATCCCAAAAATACAAGCACATAGAGGCACCACAGATCACACGGAAATTCAACTATCTGAAAACCGATTATTCGTGAATAGCGGAACAACGAAGTAACTCATTTTCAGCGGGTCTTCAAGCCAATTTAAGTGAATAACTGATGGGTAACTAGACTGTCCTATCCTAGCCCTTTTCGGTTAAACTTTAAAGAACAATTGACATATAAACGACTTTATACTTTGTCAGCCCCTTCAGAGTCTTTGAAGCTAAACTGAATAGCTACATACCGTCCACCCCCCTTCTGATTCCTAAAACGGTGATATAACACCGAACGGTGATATAAACGGTGATATAACACCGGCCGAGTCCACCAGGCGAGCTGGTTGTGCCAAATGAGGTGTTTCATGGTTAGAAATCAAAATACAGGAGATACAATTTGCAAAAAGGCGACAAATATGAAGCATTGAAATATAAGCCCATCCTAAAATTTGACAAACAGGTAAACAACAACAAACAAACAGTTCTCAAAGGGGCGGTGGGTTATGTAACTTACCCGGTCTTGATCAATCATTCAGGCCTCGAACAATCAATAGCGAAGAACATGAATAGCTGGGAACTCCCCAGCTTGTTTTTTAATTTTAAAATCTGGTTGTGATTTTACCTCTTTTCCATATTTTAAAGCTAACGAGGAAAATAAAACCACGTCTTTTTTCTGACGAATAGCAAATTAAGTACTTTGGCATAACAGTTAGAGCGTGTTCCACCCTACTTACCGTAGTTACTACGCTAGTTACCGTAGTTACTACGCTAGGCTGGAACGCTTTTTGAATTTTTCGGTCACATATCAGGCCGCGGGGTGATCCGACCAATCACGTTACAGAGATGCGTAGTTACTACGCTAACTACGCTCTCGAGCGTGGTAAGCAAATAGTTACTATTAGTTACTATTTTGAGAAGGTTGGAACGGTCAGCGTAGTAACTTTTCGTGAGGCTGGAACGGAAATAGTAACTAATAGTTACTATTGGTAGAGGGGTGGAACACGCTCTTAATTCCGGCGAGGGGACCGGTTCTACCACCACGAACGCCAGAGGCGGAGAATTTGAATCTTAAGAAAAGCGTGCATTTCAATGGCCAATGAAGAGAAGCTCAGGAAATGTTCAATTCCAGATTGTAAGGCCACTTCTGAAGTAGTCATTTCTATTGCGTGTGACCCAAAAAAGGCTTATTTTTCGGCAATTGTTTAGAGTTGCAATTGCTAAATATTTCAAGCAAGGTACTAGATGTACTAAGGCATTTGTGCTGAAACAAAGCTAACTGATTGATTGATTGACTAGCACATGGAGGCTACTACAATCCGAAAAAAAACAATGGTTCATTCGACGAAATCTATTATACGAATCGTGGAGCCACGAAGTGACACATTTCATCGGGTCTTCAAGCGTATTTAAGTGAATAAGTGATGAGTAACTAGAACGTGGTATCTGAGCTCTTTCCGGTTGAACTTTAAAGGCTCGTAACACAATTTTTCTGTATCACTAACAGACAGCATGTTTTCAGTTTGTGTTGAAATCGCGCATCCTTGTGTAATGATAATAGTAACGATTTATTTTTAAACACAACAAATACAAACAAAGTCTACTCAAGAGTCAAACAGACGAATAAGCCCATAAGCGACAGACGCCGGACAGTTTTCTATGGACAATAGACAGTTTCTCCGTAATATCCGGTAGCGATTATTTACTATTAATTTTAAAATTTATTTGCCAAGGAGGGAGGAAAAGAAGAAATTTACAAAAACGAAAGTATTGTTAGATTATTCAAGCGGCGGCTCGACCAACAGTGGAAGACAAAGCGGTTCAAATACGAGTGGGACGCCGACCATTTGATGTAGTCGATCACTGGCTCATGGGAGCCATTCGACGGAGCCATTCTGCAAGGTATGGTATGAAACTCATGACATTGTACCAGAATCCACAAAGTTTATACCTGGGAAATCTGCTGAGCGATGGTGACTGCCTTGTTCATCGGAAACCTGTCCTTCCTCAAATGTAGATGGCGGTAGAGCGTCATTCCTCGACACATGCTCGTAATGATTGCAAGTGAAGGCGGCTTCATGCAAGCCCCCATGAACAGGACCAGGTTCTCGTGTCGAGTTTTTCGGAAGGTAGCGACCTATGAAAAAAACAAGGAAAACGATTACTACTTTTCATTGCTTGCCACCCACTGCTCTGACCAATCGCTCTAACAAGAAACGTCTGTTTTTGATGGCGGGAAACGGCTCGTTTTAGCGATATTTCGGCCCTTCTTGGCAAGGGTCCTCGTCACGCTGTAGGCTTGCAGGATCAATGCCAATCGAGCAGCAAAAACAGCAGCCGTGCCCAAAATCAAATCACAGCACCAGCTTTAACTCCAAGCAGTTTTCCGGCAAGAAGTTCACAAAATCAGATATTTAAGGAATAATCTTTAAGTGATTTTCTACAAGTTCATTTTCCAGCTTGAGCCTGAAGAGGACCCTTGCCAAGAAGGGCCGAAATATAGCTCCAATAAAATATAGCTTCTTCAAATGTAATTGCAAGATCGTTTCTTCTAGCTACACCCAGACGAGGATTCTTGCCAAGAAGAGCAAAAATATCACTAGAACAATTCTCGGCTTCTCCATGTATGATGTGAATGGACAAATCTTTTTATCAATTATAAATAAAAAAGGATTGCAAGTTTGTTTCTTCTATAGCTACTGCCTGACGAGGACTCTTTTCAAGAAGGGACGAAATATCACTAGAACACATCTTGGCTTTTCCATTTATTCACTAAAACCCGTCGTGGCTTATGCGAAATTTGTTTGGTAACGTCATACACAACTAAAAAAAAAAAAAAAAAAAAAAACGGAACTAACAGGTCAATGCTCTCAGCTTAAGTTTCACTATAAGGTCACGACGGAAGGTACAAAAATCTCCGTAGGCTCCGTAGAAGGGACGGAATATCACTAGAACAAATCTTGGCTTCTCCATTTATTCGCCAAAACTCGCCATGGCTTATGCGAAATTTGTTTGGTAACGTCACACAACTAAAAAAAAAAAAAAAAAAAAAAAAAAAAACGGAACTAACAGGTCAATGCTCTCAGCTTAAGTTTCACTATAAGGTCACGACGGAAAGCACAAAACTCTCCGTAGGCCATTGGTTAGCAAATTCGATTTGGCTGCAATTTTTTAACCACAGTAGCTATCTTGTGAGGGGGCCGCTAGCTTATCAGAACGAAAAATATCAAACTCCATGCAGAGTTTCAGCCTTCGTTCATGTAGGGGGGGGGGGGGGAGGGGGTCCCAACTTTTATAGGACTTCGTAACACAACACTTCATAACAGGCCTCAGGCTTTTGTGCTAACGAATTATCAATATTATTACTTTCTCGTGAGGCCTCTTACAACACAAGAAGTTGGGCTACTAGCAAGAACAAATAATCAGTAAGAACTTCTGTCTTTAGTCCATGCAGCGACTATGAAACCCCGACAAATCTGAGCGGAGCTGGAAGTATTTACTATAGCTTTGAGCTGATGTTGATACCCGTTTAATTCTCTTCCGTCTTCACCGTTGCCTATCGCACAAGAAATATCGAAAGAGGCGAGCAGGAGCCGTACTCCGCGCGCTGATCCTCTCTGGAGCGTCTCCACAGAACCAATCAGTGTTGACTTATGGATTTCCTCTTCAGCAACTTACCGGCGATCTAGCTATTTGTAGGGGTAACGAAACGTGATGTGGCGCGAAGCCGCTCTTCTGCATCGGGAGTCGGTCGTATTTTACTCGACTCAGCATGTTTGTATGACCGAGATAGGGAGACAGTAATTCTGTCTCGTTATTTATTCTTGCTACTAGTCGGTATATCGCGGCGTTGAGGGAGAGGGTCAACTCACCTCTAGTTTGAAGGTTTCCAGAGACTTTTCATCATCTAGCTGCCCCATGGGTAGAACCCTGATTGCCACGTCACCATGCCAGTTGCCTTTGAACACACTGCCAAACCGACCCGTCCCAACAGGGTCGCTGATTGTCACCTCTTCATAGGGAATATCCCATTCCCTCAGTGAGAGCTGAAAGATCGTAAAGTCAGATGCAAGGCTTCACAAGCCGTATCACCGGCAAGTTTTACCTTAAGTCCTGCCTGTGTGGCTAGCATGCTAGAATCTCAAGCGCAGGGGCGCGGGTTCGAGTCTCAGTGGTGCCGACCATTTTGTTTGGGGCGGGATTCTATAACGTAACTCTGTGAGAGAAGTCAAAGTCCACACAGCTTTCTGGGAATTTGGGGAAGGTGACAGGAAGGGTGTGCGAAAGCACCGGAAGGCTTGCATGTTTTACCTTCAATTACCTTAAACCCCAGTTGCAAGCCAAATGTGTTCCTGTGAAATAATACCGGAATCACGTTCCACAAATAACGCTTGACTGACCACGATAGGACGCTGTTTCGAATTTCGCGGCGTTATTGGAGTCAATCTTTTTCACGCTTGGTTCTCCGCAGTGAAACATCTTGTTTGTTATTTTTTTTTTCTTATACCGAAGCATATTTTATGAATTTCTCTTCTTTACATCATAGCTAACTCTCAGTTGACTTCATTCACCAAAGAAAATAACAAAAACAATGCTTGAGTACTTACGCTATTTTGTCTCGGCCAAACCCGATCCCCCGTTTCGGCATCCGAAGCCTGGGAATCCTGAGAATCGACTCGATACGTCCTCTCCGAATCCGTACTATTGCTCCCTGATCCAGTCGTGCTCGTCAATCCGCTCGAGCTCACGGACACCGTCTTATCCGAGTCGTGAGATTTCTGGGAGGCGGTCAGATCCGCGGCGCGGCGCGGTTCGGCTTCACTCTCCTTCTTTGCGTTCTCTTTGTTGGCGAGTGTCGTCGCCAAGTTTGCAAGACTCGTGCTGACGAAATGCTTGCCGGCGACCATGCTGTCGACCGATAGTGTTTTGCCGTCGATGGACGAGACGTCGGGGAAGCTGAACTGATGGGGGCGCGTGGCAGAGGGAGGGGTGTTCGCCGGAATGCCTGAAACAGAATAATGAGCCACTGAACATACATGATGTTTTTCATGAGTTTTTTAGGCATAATTAGAAATCAAGTCCAAATTGTCGTCATAAATGTTGATTTTATTTGTCTTTATTTTTCCTTATTTCCTTTTACTCCACTGTCGCCATGTGCATTTGGTGGGTTATAAATTAAATATATATATATATATAATCAGAAAATGGAATAAAGTTTCCCTCGCCCCATTAGATAAGGGTCACACAAGTATTAGATAATAATAATAATCCCGAATCTATTTACTATTTATCTGTATCTCTCAAAACTGAGGAGTAATTATATAATATATAAACCCCAAACTATACCTAAATCAATGAAACAAGACAAAAATATACAAGAATTAAATAACAAACTAATGATTCTCGACGTCTTAACTTACTCACTTTTGAAATAGTGGAAGCAGGTTGTGAGTTGGGAGGGTTTCAGAAGCTTTTTTGCAAAAATCGGTCATCTTTTTTTTTAGGATTAAAAGTGGGTCTTCTACGTTTAAATCGGAAACTAACTGGGAATCACAAAAGAAATGGGGAATCCCAGAGGAGATTTTGAAACGGATGTCACACAATTCGAAAATTCTCCAGGATAATTGCTGCAAAAAATATATGTGGTAAAGCAACCACTATTTCCGTACTTCTACTTTCAAGACCAAAGATTTAGATGGGATCCCAATAAGAAACACTTATTTAAGTTCTTCATCTAGACAATCGGGTATTGCAGATCTTCGGCCTTCCCCACCTCCCGTAACCATGGTATTTAACCCCAAACCCCTACGGCCAAATCCATTACGTAATTCTTTTCATATCTTTGATTTCCGGTGTGGCCCAGATTACGGCCGGGATATCGATACTAGTCCATAACTCAAAGGATACTCTGATCCAACATATCCTTTATCTATACATACACAATTCTTACAAGCCTAATTTCAGAGGTGATTGGGAAGGGGGTCGTATTCATAATCAAGGCTTAGGAGGGGGTTTTACTAGGATTCAACCCATTCATCGAGGCCGGAACGAAGAAGGTCAAACGAAACTTTCGGTCGGAACAACAAGAATCGGGCTACCCGAACATAAAATAACCCAATCTTTACCCACTTTAAAAACAAACATTTGCTGTAAACTTACCCAGGAGTGCCGGGCTAGATGGGGTTGAACTGCTACAACTCGATGTGGTCGAGCTAGAATCCGGGTTGGCGAAACCCATACCCGGATTCAACCCTATCGTATTGTGCATCCGCCGCTTGTCAAGTGGAGTTAGCCTAGCTGGTGACGTCATCATAATCCGAGGCGCGAGGAGGGGGCTGGGACTCCCCTCCAAGATCAGTCTCACCGCATCGATCATGCCGCAAGATGGCGACACACGTGGCTCGCAGTCGCGGTGACATTTGTACTTGCAGGATTTGCACTTCAACCCTGAAAACGAGCATTACCGTAAGAACACATAGGCCCCATTGAAGAACAAATTAACTTGTTTCATCCGTGTGTGCATAGCTACAACGAAGCAAGACGATTAATTTTTCAACATAAACTGAGAACAAGAGTAGTAAGTGATACCCGCGCATGGCCGGATACTGTCCGTGCGCTTATCTGGGGCATATGTTCTTGCCATCTATTAAATTTAATTCGAATCGGATCAGTCGTTTGGGAGATTAGCAGGCCACACGGTTTTGGCTTCTCACTATCTCCAGCCCCTACAGATTGTCAGATCCGGAATATGAAAGTTTCCGCTTTCACCAGATCCGATCTGATCTATTGCATATCCATAGTTTATGAGCATACTGTGTACCGAATTTTCTCCCGATCCTCCCCCTGTCCGGGACCTGAGCGCACCATAAGATTTCCGGGAACCCCTCCAACTCCCCCACAAGGACCGGATCCGGATGAATCTTAGAATAGCACAACCAGGTCTTATCAAGGCTCTACCTTCCCGGTCTCCCCATTCGTTCCCCCTTCCGTATGTCAAGAGATACCCCATCGAACTCCCCCTGCAGTGGTCAACTGCTTCCCAAGCTTCGTCCCGAACCATTCATCGATTCGGCCGTTAGGCGGGTCATAAAATTTTCGGGTTCTAGTCCAGAATTAACGACCATCATGCCGACCAAGCTCCATCCAGATCTCCCTAGCCTAAGCATGCCCCCCCCCCTTTCAACTCATCCCGCAGTTTAAAAGGAATTGGACTCTTTTAACCCGAGACCCTAAGGCTGTCTATTGTTGGTAGCGTCGAGCGGTGGGAAAATAAGCAGCTCTTCGGAGATGTATGGGGTTCGTAGTCATTCCGTTATGGATATAGGTAACACTTCACTTCACAACAATCTACTGCCTGTTTAATTCTTGACTTAACTTCCTCGGTCTTCTGTCGATAGATCTATTTATAATCTTGTCTTGGCCAACAAAGTCCAACCGCAATTGAGCCAAGCTCCATCGCGATCCCTATAACCGAAGCGTGCGACGTGATTTCTGGGACCAACCGTCCAGCCCCTCCAACTCCACCCACAATGGCCGGATCCGGCGCGGATCTATAAACGGCACACTTAGGGCTTAACATCGTCCTGCCAGCCCCCCCCCCCCTCCTCCTCCCTCCTGTTAACTGGGAGGTTCCAAGTTATCTTAACGCGTTTTAACAAGTTTTCTTAACTGAAAAGCCAACTTATTTTTGCATCATTTAACTGAACACACTGCGTTATTTGGGCTGTGTAAAGGGATTTTTTTTTATTTTTCACTATTTGCTCTAGAATGACGTTCAGAACACCTACGGCCGTCCTCACGGCGGAAAATTCTACTATGACCCGGCAAATCTGAATCTCAATCGAAACGCGGCTTTTCAGTGGCCGGTGATCATCTTGGGGAAGGTAGCTTACTGCGGGAACAATTATTTTGTCTAAATTTTTTTGTCAACCATAAAACACAGGTACAAGCGCATACAGGTACCACATATCCCGACAGGGAAATTCCACTATTTATAAATCGATTATTCGTGAATAGCAGAGCAACGAAGTAACGCATTTTTATCGGGTCTTCAAACCTCTTTAAGTGAATAAGTGATGGGTAACTAGATAGTCCTATATCAGCCCTTTTCGGTGAAACTTTAACGCGGAGTGTCTTTGCGACGGTAGATATCACCCCAGGGCCATTCACCAAATGTGGTAGGGTAGGCCGCGATGAGCCGTTGGAAATTTGGAACGGCCGGGGTGGCTATCCCGCGGAAATCTCTACTAGACGATCTAGTCGGCGGGGAGACCAACAAGCTGTAGATAGCATTAGTTGCGTTTAGATACCATGGTATCTTTTACCACGGTAACTGGATCTGCAATTAGTAGTTTTTGCAGTTACCATGGTATCTGATATACGGTTGCTCTGCAAAAACGGCAATAGCCAAAATTGCGCTTTTCGAAGTCATCCCAAAAGAAAAACTGAAATCCAGTCACACCACTAAGTGCCAAACTTCTTTCCCACCAATCTGACAAAAATTGATGAAAGTGATATGACTTTTTCAGATACCACAGTCAGTTACGACGCTCGGACCGTGGTATTTGAATATCATATACCACGATATGATATGATATATGATATGATATATATTTGCACAAAAAGCCCGAGGGCCATGGCAATACAAAACAAAATGGAAAACAAATTTTCACAAACTTCCAACTAGGCCTAAATAAATCTTTCTCGATGCTTCATCGAAAGCTTAAGGAATCTTCCCAACTGGCGAACTCCAAAAAAGCATTCATCCTTCATTACTTTAACCAACCATTCCTCATCATACACTCCTTTTCCAAACACTTCATCCCTCAACTCATCCAATTCACCTCATTCACACATCAGGTGCAACACATTCTCATTCATGTCCCCACACATTGGGCAGTAGTAAGGACCAATCCGACTTAAACCCCTTCCCACATACCTCCTCCTATCCCCTAGCGGTAAACAATCAGCCCTCAAACTTATCACCCACGCTAACTCCTCCCTATTCAACCCTCCTTTAAAATAAATACTTTCCCCCCATGTCTCTTTAGCATCTCTGTAAAACCTCAACGAACCACCAGATACCACGACAACTGCAAAAACGCCTTTTGACCGTGGTATCAGATACTACGATAACTGCAAAAACGATTTTAGACCGTGGTATGAGATACCATGGTATCTGCAAAAACGCAACTATTCATTTGGACGACATGACTTCGGTCTCATAATGAAAGGGCCTTGATTAAGTTAGAATTCTGGTACCACAATTTGGCTCTAAATGAACTTAATTGCGTTTTGGCGCAGAAGCCCTATCATCATTGTTTTTAACTATTAATTTGAGTGTTTTGTTTTAATAGAAAACGAACGGGCTACGCTAAGCATTTTTTTCCAACAGTCAGGTAGTTTCGAGGCCCGGGATTAGCCGTTGGATGAGTTGGCTCCTCCTTTATGGGAGGAGTCAAGTAGTGACAAGTGATGGGTGGCTCGCCTTGGAGGAGGATTCTGAGCAACCGAAATGTTTACAATTAAATAAAAATGTCTCACCTATAAACATTTTTTGGGCACAATAATTGCAGGTGGATAGCTTCAGCGACTTTGTGAATCGATGGGGCACGGAATGTCCAACAATGCTACCGATCAGGGCTGGTGGGGTTCTTGGCGACCGCGGGATATGCAGGGAACTTCCGTAACCTTCAAAGTAAACGAAGCTTTAAACCACAATGGGACAGTCAGTAATTCCTGATCTAATTATATTTGACTGTGCTAAACGGATACGTCAGATAAATTTTATTTGAGCTATATTTCGGCCCTTCTTGGCAAGGGTCCTCTTCAGGCTCAAAGCCGCTCAAGTTGGAAAAACAAACTTGTGGACAAAACTTTGTTTTGAAACACGAACTTGTGAACAAAACTTGGTGTTTTGTCCACAAGTTACAGGGTTTTGGCTTCTTACTCTCTCCAGCTCCTACAGATTGTCGGATCCGGAATATGAAAGTTTCCGCTGAAGACCAGATCCGATCTGATCTATTGCATACGGCGATCCACAGCTTATGAGCATACTGTGCACCGATTTTTCTCCCAATCCCTCCACCCATCCCGGACTTGAGCGCACCATAAGATTTCCTAGAACTCCTCCAACTCCCCAACAAGAACCGGCTCTGGACGAATCTTAGAATAGCACAACCAGGTCTTATCAAGGCTCTACCTTCCCGGTCTCTCCATTCGTTCCGCCCTTCCGTAGGTCACGAGATTTCCGAGACCTCATCGAACTCAATCGAAAAAACTATTTTTCCAACTTGAGCGGTTTTGAGCCTGAAGAGGACCCTTGCCAAAAAGGGCCGAAATACAGCTCTAATAAAATTTAGCTGACGTATCCGTTTTGCACTGTCAAATATGATTCGCAGTCAGCTTCGACTGAAGGAATATTTATCCTGATCTAATTCTACTAAAACTCTTAAAGTCAGAACTGAAACTTGATGCTATTTCCATTATTTTCCTTCTCAACAACAAGCGCCATCGCCAGCCAAATTGTTTTCATGCTATCGCTCTCTAGCAAAAGCATCTTCCCATGCAGAGTCTTTTCATAATTAAGCCCCGCCTCTCGCGTCGTTTCTGATTGGTTCAGTCAGAGGTACGGACTATACGAACCACTAACAGACAACGTCTGTTGGCAATGTTAGTCAAGATCAGAGCAAAATAACACTAGGGGTAGCGCTAAGACCTATTCTTTCCATGCATCGGAAACGGGGTTTACTCATAGCGCCACCCACTACGCCCGGGACATCAAAAGCGAGACGAACTTGCGGGCTCAGAAAATTTCTAGCACAGCTAAGATGGAGAAGTTTTGTCCCTCAGTTTGTTGAGTTTTACAATAATGTTTTCTCGCCGTGACTATTAAATCTTAATTGTATATACTATTTATCTGTGCTTTATTTACGTATTTGTTTGACAAAGGGCAAAGAATTTGATCGCAAGATCACGGCAATTTTGTACCTGATTTTTGAATAAATAATAAATAATAATATAAGATGCGGTCTGTACACATCGAGGACACAGGAGAGGTTGTATCATTTCTTGCTTTGTTCGGAATATGAAGTTTTCGGAGCCAGCGCTGGTGCACGACTGGTTGAGTTTCAGCAGGGACGTTCTATATCGCTAGTGGTGCTAGTATCGCTGCTATCCTAGTGTGTGTCACTTTTTCAAATCTTGGCGCTACTCCCTAGTGTTATTTTCTCTGGTCAAGATTGCGCGTGATAGGTAGTGTGCTTTCACACGGGAGAGACATTATGAGAGTTAACGCATAAGGTCTGACTTGCTTTTTGGGATGACATCGCAAAAGTTGTCCGTCCGTCTGTAAGCACGATAACTCTCAAAGGAATTGAGATATTTTGATGAAACTTCATGAGGAGCTTCAAACTTTAAACTTTGATCTGTTTCTAAATATTACAAGTAAAAAGGATTGATCTATCTACATTAAATATTAGATTTTTGGGATCCCATCGACACCTTTGGTCTTGTTCCTCGGGAGAATTCACAACGGAATGAAGCAACTGTGTGTCCGTGGTGGGAGATCGGAACGATGGGCACTTCGGTGAACTGCGAACTAATTAGTCGCGTTTTTTGTCACCTATCTACCAAGGCCTCGGTTCGTTCGCCAGTTTTTGGCACCAAGCGCTTACTCCTCGCTGCTCTTTTGACCGTTTTTGGACCAAGGCCTTTCTCCTTTCTGCTAAGGCCTGCGGAAAAAGGAGATTGGCAACTCCGAGGTGAGTTGACCAATCTGCTCAACAGAACGGCGCCAGACTCCTCCTTACCAGAAAACGGACAAATCAGCAGAAAGGACAGAGGACTTCAGCGACTAATCATTCGAGGAAACGGTGGCGAAGCGATACAACTGCTTAAAACAGACTCTCTTGCGTCTCTGCAGAGTTCGCAAAAAGCACGTAGTTGAAAAGCACCAGTCATGGACACTAGCTCAATTTTGGGGTACTGATACCCCATATGAGGCGTACTACCCATTTGAAGAGTACTACCCAAATATGGGGGAGTACTCCCCACATGTGGGGTATCACTACCCCCTATATGGGGTACCAGCCTAACTTTCCACTAAGTTTCTCACTTTTGGCACTTGCCTTGGCTAAACGACAAGCAGCCGTGGTTCCTCACTTTCACAGGGTATAGGTACGAATCTTACCTATCTTTTGGTATACTATTGTCCAGATTGTGACGTGGTTTTGGAAGCTTTTGCCAAAAAGGCAGACCCTGTCACGAAACGTCCAAAACAAAAATACCAAAAATACTTCAAATACTCAAAATACAAAAAATACTTCCAAAACAAAAATGTTTTGGAAGACCCTGTCTTCCAAAACCACGTCACAATCTGGACAATAGTATACCAAAAGATAGGTAAGATTCATACCTATACCCTGTGAAAGTGAGGAACCACGGCTGCTTGTCGTTTAGCCAAGGCAAGTGCCAAAAGTGAGAAACTTAGTGGAAAGTTAGGCTGGTACCCCATATAGGGGGTAGTGATACCCCACATGTGGGGAGTACTCCCCCATATTTGGGTAGTACTCCCCAAATTGGTAGTACCCCTCATATGGGGTATCAGTACCCCAAAATTGAGCTAGTGTCCATGACTGAAAAGCACCGCGGGAATTTCCCAAACTGCACAAAAACAGCTTCGTCGTCTTTTCGTGAGTAGCCTATCGGAGTGCTGGTAGTGATACCCGACCAAACAACTGCCGAAGACGTGAAAGGCACGTGCTTTAGGTATTCATTCAAATTGTTATGTGCATGGATTTCATCCTATATGTATATTTACCCTGACCACAGACCACCTCTCCGACATGACTGGCTTCGGTTTTAACATAAACAATTGACTGACTGATGGCGGTGGGAATGCTGCCCCCCCCCCCCACAACAGTATATTTGATGGGGCCAAATGGATAAGCCAGCGATATTTTAAGCCCAAGCGGTCCTCCCAGTCGATAAGCAATTAGAGCAGCCGTGTCCAAAAGGAATTCCCCGCACTAGCTCTCAGCTCCAAATATTTTATTTAATTTTGTCGCAAAATCTTTTATCTACCGTAAGCCTGAAGAACACCCTAGCCAAGAAGGGCCGAAATATCGTTGAAATATATCTCCGCCGATTTGTCCGTCTGGCGCCTTCAAACATGATTCTCAGGCTGAATGAATACTTGGGTAATAAAATATTATAATAGTAATAAATAATGTAGGATAGTTACCTGAGGGATGTTCCTCCACCTCCATGCCCGTCTGAACAGGGGGCGACTTGACTGGACTTGAACCCCCGCTGAAGACATTCTTCTCCAATCCATGTTCGCCGCCGATCAAGCTGCCATCTGTTGGCTCCGTTTTAAGTCGGTTCCTTCGTCCTGATGGGATTTGCTCCATACTGCACCCCAAGCGGGAGGGAGAGATATTTATTTTACGCCGACTGAACAGACACACACCAAAAGCGAAAGGAAGAGAAAGCGGAATCCGAAGAAAAGGCAAAAGCAAGCAAAAAAAAAATCTGAATTACAATTCAATCTGCAAAAATCACAAATCATCAGAAAACTGATGAAAATATGAAAGATCGACTATAGTGCCGAATAAGAAAGAAAATAAACTTAAAAGACCCTTTGTACCTGAATTACTGATTAACTTTAAACCCTAATCGTTCCATCCTTTTTAATCTAAGAGACCTCACACTTCCTTTGTAATGTTCATCAACCTAAAAGCGCTCGAATGATTCTTGCATTTTTCGTGGTTGGCCCTTTTCGAGGCGGATCAGGCTTCACCTTATCGCTTTCGAGGGTCATTAGTCAAAAACAATTTCGGGAATATGCAACTTCTTAGAGATTTATGCAGCTTCTGCCGCGTTTATCATCCAAGTCAAGGAGCCTCAAAGCAGCCGAAGTTCAGTTTTATTTGATGGAATCGGAACCAAGTTTGAAAGTAGTCAACTATCTTATGATGTCGTAACAGAAACGCTACACTATACCAGGTGTCCTTAAAGCAACGAAAAAACAAGACCAAAGGTTCCGATGGGATCCCAAAAATTCAAAATTTGATCCAGACAATTAGGTTTTGTCTTCGCCAGATCCAGTCTTCGCCAGGCCAAACAGCTAATCATTAAGAAATCCAAGCTCAGATATGGATTCAGCATGTGCGTTTACCTCTATAAGCCGATCGAAACGATCCTAGCTTACTTCTGTGAGTTTTGCGGTTCTGGCGAAATTCAAGAACTACTTGTCCAGCGAAAAACTAAAGCTCAAAAACGGATTCACCGTATCTCCTTACCCCTATATCCAACATCTAATCAACTTGAAATAAAAATTTAACTTTTAACAAATTTTCCGGTTTTGGCCGGATTCCGGGCGAACTACTTGTCCGGCGATAAAACGGTTTTCGTATTCTTGTTCAGCATGCCTTCTTACCCCCACATCAAACATCTAATCAACTTCAGATAAGACTTCTAACAAACTTTCCGGTTTTGGCCGGATTCCGGACGAACTACTTGTCCGACGAGAAAATGGTTTTCATATTCGTGTTCAGCGTGTCTTCTTACCCCATAATCGACTATCACATTAGCTGTTTAAAAAAATTTTGCTTGCCCCTTAATTTAAACCCCCTCCCCCACCCCTAAATGTAAAGCTACAGGGCCCATCTACGAACTCGACCTTACTCTTGACCCAAAGAATGCTCACACCAAGTTTCATCAAAATATCTCATTCCCTTCGAGAGTTATCGTGCTTACAGACGGACGGACAGACGGACGGACGGACAGACGGACGGACGGACAGACGGACGGACGGACAGACGGACGGACGGACAGACGGACGGCCAACTTTTGCGATGTCATAGGTATCCCTCCACTTACGTTTTGGGATCCCACAAACATATGAATGTTTTAAAGTTTAACTGAAAAGACGACTTATTTCTGTGTCATTTAATTGAATGCACTGAATTATTTGGATTCTGCAAAGGGATTTTTTTATTTTCCTCTATCTGCTCTAGTTATGACGTTCAGGACATCTGCGGCCGTCCCCACAGCGTAAATTTTACTATGATGAATCTCAACACAAACGCGGTTTTTCAGTGGGCAGTGGTGAGATTGGTGAAGACTGCTTAGTGCCTGAACAAAAAAAAATCATAAATCTTTCTCGTAAAGGCATGCAACAAAAATGCAAGCGCATAGAGTACCACATATCACAAGGAAATTCCACTATTTGAAAATCGATTATTCGTGAATAGCGGAACAACAAAGTAACGCATTTTCAGCGGGTCTTCAAGCCAACTTAAGTGAATACGTGATGGGTGACTAGATTGTCCTATCCCAGCCCTTTTCGGTTAAACTTTAAAGTCATCACGTCCTACTAGAAGTTCGTACAAAATATGGACCGAACGCTGACTGAAGGAATGGTGTGGCTTTTATGCGTTGGCAACATTTCGCAACTATTATTAGAAGGTTGGAGAAAAACGAAAGACGCAGACAAAAAATAGAAAATATATTAGTTGCTAGTTACTGCCGTAAGAACAAGTCCAAACCATACCTTGGCTGGGGCTGCCCCTTTTCTGGAGGTTCGATCCTATTGGCCAACTGCGATTCGTGAGACTTCGATCGGTTCAACGGAAAATCAGACAGCGGCTGTCCTAGCAACGCCGTCTGATGTTTCTTCGACGGAGGGGGTGTCGTTGGAAACTTGCCTCTATCCCCTTTCCCCTTTCCAATGGGGGGCGTGGGGGGAGGAGTGTACCTCCGCTCCCTGTTCGGATTCTTCGGAACAGAAATCGAAGGGGAACCCTGTGTACCTTCGCCGATTCTCTCCATGTTCTGGTGTCGTTTCGGTCTGGGGGAGCGGGAGGGCGTAGTCATCGGGGAGGCAGAGGGGATTCTGCTTGAAGGGTCGGAGGGGGCTTGTATGTCCCACGAATCCCAGTGGAGCTCGGGGGTGGATCGGCCGTTTTCTGTCCCACTTTCTCGCTGAAGCAGGATTTCTGTAAAGAAGTGAAATGAAATGGGTGATCCAGGATAGCGGAAATTTCAGAAGTGTGTTAAAAACTGATATTGTGCCAAAGACATGCTTTTAATTTGGTTATGTTTGAGTGGACCTACGGATCCTTTCTTTTGGTTTTATGTGTTTGCATTTGTTCTCCCAGCGGTTTTGCCGTGAGTGAACTAATTAAATAAAATAAAAATAAAAAAGAAGTGCAGTTATATGTCGTAGACCATGAGAGAAACAACTGCCAGTCGACAGGGATGATTATTGTAAACATTACTGTACTTTTTCTTTCTGAAGAATTCTAGCACCAACCAACATTAGTTGCATTTTTGCGGATACCATGGTATCTGTTACCACGGTAACTGGATCTGCAATTAGTCGTTTTTGCAGTTACCGTGGTATCTGATATACGGTCCACTGCAAAAACGACTATTGCCGAAATTGCACTTTTCGAAGTCTTCCCAAAAGAAAAATTGATATCCAGTTACATCACTAAATGCTGAACTTCTTTCTCACAAATTTGACAAAATTTGATGAAAGTGAGATGACTTTTCAGATACCACGACGAGATACCACGGTCGGACCGTGATATCTGAAGATCAGTTACTACGATAACTGGCCAGGTACCAAGACAACTGCAAAAACACCTTTTGACCGTGGTATCAGATACCACGATAACTGCAAAAACGACTTTAGACCGTATATACTATGGTATCTGCAAAAACGCAACTATTATTCTAATCAACCCTTTAAGATAATGCATCCGTCTTTTCGTCCAAAAGCCAAGAAGAGATTAATACTGATAAAGGCTTTCACGCCTCTTACTTTACAAACAAGAGCTGGAAGCTCATATGGCACTTGCAAGGCTGGGTCAGAGGATGAAAGTAGGAATTCGTCAATTTGTGGTTTTGTTGTGATCATTTGTAATCAAAACTCTTGAAGTAAAAAACATGATGAACTCATCAGGAGCAAGAAAATGTATATTTTACTCAAAAGTATTGTTTGTACTTTAAGGAAATCACTTGTGAGCAAAACCCTGAAGGCAAAAATGATCACGGGCTCATAGGGATCACGAAAATGCGTATTTTGCTAAAAAGTATTTTTTGTACGTTGTGGTTGCGATTAGTACTTTAAGGGATGGTCGGATCTGGGAACTGACAATTTCTAAGCCAATCTTGTCAAGTGTCTGATTTCCAAGCCAAGTTTCATCGTCCTAGTACATCTGGAAGTACCTTGATTCGCGATCACCGGAATTCCGGACCCCCCCTCCAACTCCCCGCACAGTGCCCGAACCCGGTCCGGTTCTGTCACTGATGGATCTAGAGCTTCTGCTTCTTCTTCCAACCAAGTTTCGTCCCAATAGCTCCACTCTAAGCGTGTCACAAGATTTCGGGTTCTCCCCTCCACCTCCCCCCCCCCCAACATTCATCGGATTACATCCGGACTTTAAACAGGACATTTGAGACATGAGCTCTTTCCAAATATCAAGTTTCATTAAGATCCGATCACCCGTTCAAAAGTTATACATACCTCAGGATTCTCCCTCCCTCCACTCCCCCCACGATGGTCGGATAAGGGAACTGACTATTTCTAAGCCAATCATGTCAAGTCTCTAATTTTCAAGCCAAGTTTTATCGTCCTAGCACGTCTGGAAGTACCTTAACTTGCGATCATCGGAATTCCGGACCCCCTCCCTCTAACTCCCCCACAGTGCCCGAATCTTGTCCGGTTCTGTCACTTACGTACATAGGGCTTGTGCTTGTTCTTTCCACCAAGTTTCCTTCCGATCGCCCCCCTCCAAGCGTGTCACAAGTTTTCCGGTTCCCCCCTCCGATCCCCCCCCCACCTATATCGGATCTGGTCCGGACTTGAAACTGGGCATCCGAGACATGTGATCTTTCTACGTATCAAGTTTCATAACGATCCGATCACCCGTTCGGAAGTTAGACATACCTTAAGATTCCGGATTCCCCCTCCCGTCAATCCCCCCACGATGGTCGGATCGGGAAGTTGACTATTTTCAGGTTAATCTGGTCGAGTCCCTGATTTGCCTGCCAAATTTCATTGTCCTAGCACACCTGGAAGTAACTTAACTCCGTATCACCGGAATTCCGGAACCCCCCTCCAACTCCCCCCACAGTGCACGAATCCGGTCCGGGTCTGTCAGTAACGTACCTAGGGTATGTGCTTGTTCCTCCCACCAAGTTTCATCACGATCGCTCCAGTCTAAGCGTGTCACATGATTTCCGGTTCCCCCCTCCGACTCCCCCCCCACATTAATCGGATTCGATCCGGACCTGAATCGGGACATCTGAGAAATGACGTCTTTCCAAATATCAAGTTTCATTAAGATCCGATCACCCGTTTGAAAGTTATGCATGCCCCTAAATTCCGGATTCCGGCTCCCCTCCCTCCCCCCACGATGGTCGGATCGGGGAAGTGACTATTTCTAAATTAGTTTGGTCGGGTCCCTGATATGCCTGCCAAGTTTCATCGTCCTAGCACATCTGGAAGTACCCTAACTCGCGATCACCGGACTGACCGACCGACAGACCGACAGACCGACAGACCGACCGACGGAAAAGTGATCGGTATATGGCACTTGGCCGGAAGGCAAGTGCCATAAAAACACAAACTAGTTCATTCTGAGACAAATTTTTGTACCAGAAATCTAACTAAATCAAAGCTCCATTTAATCGGTGACCGTCTTCGCACCGACCACATCATCTGGTCCATGGGACGGCCGTTCTGCTCCCAAATGCCCCCCCCCCCCCCCCCCCCCCCCCCCCGGCCGGCAGTTGAATGAACAACTTTGAAACGATGGTCCCTTAGTATTTGCGAACACAGCCAAGTGACACGAAACATGAACCCCAATAAGATAGCTTCGTTGCTATATATCGCTGGTGGACTGGCAAAAACGCATAACTCAATTTGTTTTTTTTCAGGAGGCTAAAAAAACAAGCGCATTTCGCCGCATCGCCCGCACTAACCTGCGGTTTACACTAGCTGTATCTCGGTCTCTATGCATGCTAGAGAGATACGCTGACTAGAGCAAAATTTGAACATGACCAATTTTCATGAAAAAATGAGTTAGGCGTTTCTGCCTGTACACCAGCGATATGCGTGTTATCAGGGACCCATAAATTTCCTGTAATGCCTCGCCATACAGGGGGCTTGTCATTTCCTATGCTTCTATGTTGCTATGTTGCCCGACCTACTCCTACTTTCCAAAAATTTCGCTTGGGTCGAGCCGGCGTTCTTGTTTGCCTCATTGGACGTGAGCGCCAAAGAAACTCCTCCCTCAAGGCGCCAGCAGCCAATCCCAAATGTTGTCTATCTGGATATAGGCGCGTATTCTATCCCCGTGGGTATTTCTCGAACTACCGGTTGGTCGGTCAAGATCGCATCAGAAATCTCTTATTGACAAGCCCCCTGAATGGCGAGGCATTACAAGGAATTTATGGGTCCCTGGTGTTATGCAGTAGGTGTAGCATACCAGTAAATGAGTGAATGAATTACCTGTGTATTTTTTCAAGTTATGGAAGGCGTGACTGAATCTCCTCCACTCCTCACCAGGGGGGCTGGCTCCATGCGGGACTATCAACTTCTTCAGGTCATGTTCAGCCATGGTATACATTTGCTCGAAGGATATCTGGGCCTTGAGAAATTGCTGAAAAGAAATCAATAATTATAAGCCTTATTTATTAACAATTTCTCCATATAACCGTTTAGGCGTAAGAATGCGGTTTTGGTCACAGCTGACCACAAACCACAAATTGATGGTCTAGAAATTATGTTTAAAATAAAAGGAAAAAGGACGCAAGCGGTGTAGCGCAGTGTTCCAACGAACTGTCGAGCGGGATGTAACGAGTTAAGCTGCTAGTCAACGAACTAATGACGATACTGGCATAAAAAACATCGAATCTTTTGCCAATTACAGTAATCAGTACTCTCGGTCTTACAGTTCAATCATCAGTGACCCCTTCTCCTACAGAAGCGACAATCCACATTCCGTTCGAAGCTTGCTCTTATTCTATCGGCTATCAATCGCAACTGGAAAAAATATTAAGGAAACCCCTTTGATTCTAAAGTGGAGATAGGTCAGGTGGAGATACATGAGTGGCAACATGATTCTAAGTTTTCTCCCTGTCGTCCAACCTACACATTCTACGAAACTAAAGCAGCCCTCTACGTGGACACGTATGCGACGAAACTTCTTGTCGTCAAAGGCGGTAAACGTCTGGAGCCTGCTGACGGAGAAACAGCCACGTCCGGATCCATGGCAACGTTCAAGCCTCGCCTGGACAAGGATCGGGAGAATCAAACCATTCAGACACTAAAGGGAATCCTGTTGAATTAATCCTCATATGCCCCCCCCCCCCCTGTGCTTTAATACAGAGGATATGGGCCATTTTCTGGTAGAATGCCAGCAACTCTCAGACCCCAGGAGACATTTTCTTAATGGGTATACTATCAAGTTCCCCGATGTTTTTGAAACAAAAAATAAAGCTAAGATACTTAAAATATGCCAATTTTTAAAGAGTGTATTAATTGAATAAAGATAAGTATTGAGTGATGTAAAGTGTATTGTTACCATTATATGTTTTGTACGGCCAATTGGCTATTAAATATTCATTCATTCATTCATTCACTGAGAGCGAACAAGACAATAGAAGACTATCGATCCAGAAAAACAACAAAAACAGGAACATAACTAGCCACTCGTGGACTAATCATTCTGTAATTTAAAGTTTCCAAATAGTTGCAATTAGGCCTATCACTGGGGCCATCGATTTAGGCCATCAATTTACCACGTAATAATTATTTCTAATATCAACTAAGGTCTGTAAATTAAGTTTGAATCAAATCCAGGAAATCAACCCGCAAACACCTTCCGTTTATGTCAGGTACTGGGGTGGCTGATAACAACACTTCGGCTACATTCCCATAACCATGAACACTTTCCAAACTTTAAAAAAAAAAAAAATGTGGGGCACACGAGGAGAGGATATCTGGTACCACTCCATGAGGCTCCGTGCGGACTGGCTCAAACGGATAAGCAGATCTCTTCCTGATTTCTCGAGGTAAAACCCGAGTTTGTAACTTCACTATTCAAAGTCACAAAGAGGAAAACTGGGGAGGGATCTTAAGTGCTGCTGGCACATATATGTTGCATCGGCGAAACTTGCTGAAACAGACAATGATATCGGGTCAGGAAACACAATTAACATACCTCTACTGAGTTTTCCTTAAGGCCAACAACAAGAAGCCACTGTTTCACTGATGGGATATCTGAACTTTTTAACTTCTCAGTTGGATTCGTTTTCATTTTGGCCACAATCTGCTTGCTGAAGAGCTTCAACAGCTTCCCCTGTAATAAAATGGAGGAATATTAAAGTGCTGACATAAAAAACTTGCAGTCACAGTTTTCTCCTGCGTGAAGTTAGAAAATTAGGGGAAAGAATTAGGACTGGATAATTACGTAAACAAGTTGAATTAACATCATCACCTCAGGTCCTTACGAGTGGTAGTATGGATTAGAGCTAAAAACATTTATAGTGTGAATGTGAAAGTTTGAGCCGGGTCAGTTGGCAAACCCCTTTTGTTCCCTGTATTAGCAGCATCTGACAATCTCAGTGGTAGGCTATTGTATGGTTTTTCAATAAAGAAATAATTAAACTATCTTTAAGTTTACTACTATTTGCTTGGAAGTAGCTAATTTTAAATTTTGGCCCCCCCTGCTTAGTTGAATTTTCCACCAACCTCCGAGACAAAAAATCGAAAATCGACTTGAGAGTTGTTTGTCAAATCGAAGCTGCAAGCCCCACAAATCTTGTTGGTCGCGGAAACACACACATGAGCCACATAAACGATCGCGGAATTCTTTCTACAGATTCTTTGTGGAATCGCAGAAAAACACCTTGGAATTATTTTACATACCTCCATAGTCCTTATTTGTTGCTGTGTCAATTCAACTCCTGTCGCACACTCCGTTCTCAGACCGAAAAGATGCTGCGAGTTGATATCGATCATCGTTTGCAAGTCTTCCACCATCTGCATGTGATTGCTGACATCCATGCCTCCAGTGCTAGAAAATGCAAACAAATTCGATGGCTATCTTTTCAGCTTTATCAATCAGCTCTTTTAGGTTTTGAAAGCCAGCGGTATTATTCAGAAAAGGTGCTGAAAATGATGTTAAACATAAAAGATTTCATAGAAACGGTACCCCAGAGCAAATCGCTTCTCTTCATTGAGATTTTGCAGACCAAGATCCTGCAAAGTGTTAGATCTTGTTTCGCTTGTTGAACAAGAAGAATTCAAATTTTCCTCCTGACGAGGAGAGGGCACAGAATTATGAGCGTGTTCCACCCTACTTACCATAGTTACTACGGATGATGTCACAAATTCTGGCTTCTTGGCGTCAGACTGGAACGCATTTGTAAATTTTCGGTAGAGAGAAAACGGATGGAAAGTTTGAAAAATAATTCAAAGTTCCTAAGATATTTCGACCCGAATCCCAGTTTTTGCTTGAAGACACTGCTGAGAACTGCACTCCATCCTGATTAGTGCTCTCCCAACAAGAGGGGGAGCACCCTGGTGAGTGAGATTTCTTCATTCATGTCCCAACAAATAGGGGGAATAACCCCACTCCTCCAGAAGGCTTCAGGCACAACACCTGAAAGCAAAAAGAGAAAAATGGCAACATCATCAACATCATCAAGTGTGGACGAACCAAAGGAACCAGAAAAAGATCCCACGAAACAGCTGTATTTAATAAGAGTAACATACAAAGATGGATCAAAGTTCGACACAAAAAGGATACAACTTGCTAGAGCTTGTATCTACAAAATGTGCAAGGCAACCTTTGAAATGAATGTTCTCATTTCAGGAGAACTCGACCTGTACTACAGCGATGAAAAGGCAGCAGCGATGATGCTCAGCAAAACAACAATCGAGATGTTTGGGAAGGAGGCTAAGCTGGCAGCAGTCCCCAGGCATAAAACCTACCAATATGTCATCTACGGAATCGACACTGCAATCGAAGAAGATGAACTGAAGGCTGAACTCATCACAAGCAATGGCCAAAGCATTGCTATCTCCCAAATAACAAGGATGAAGAAACGAATCGACAACCAACTGACAGAGAGCCGGTCAATCTTGATCACAAGTGAGGAAGAAATTCCAAGAGACATCTACCTGTATGGGAAAAGGATGCCACATAAAATCTACAAGGTGAAGCCCATCCAATGCACAAAATGTCTGGCGTACGGCCACAAAGAAGCACGGTGCACAAAAACCAAACCGACATGTGCCAAATGCTCACAAGAAGGCCACCTGGAAAATCAGTGCAAAGCTGGATCACAGTACTGCGGAAACTGCAAACAACAAGGACATAGCGCTTTGGAAAAGAGCAAGTGCCCTTTCCACAGGAAAAGGGTTGCAATCCTGAGGAAATCAAAGGAGTTGAACATCCCCTTTGCTATGGCAGCAGAGCAGATAGCTTCAACACCAGCACCGCAAAAACATGTCCAGGCTACAGGTACAAACCAATCACCAGCAGCTACAGTAGGAAAAACACCTACACATGGGTCAAATAACCAAACAGTAACCCAAAAGAAGAAAACCTACAGCAACGCAGTCAGAGTAGTTAGCTCAAATCAGCACAGTGCCAGAACAACAAAGGCACAAACCCCAGCATACCACAACAAACAGTGTTCACCTCCCTCCGTCGGGGCCCAATACTACCAGCAGCCACAAGCCACACCAGCAGCAAGTGCCAACTTCACAGAAATGAAGAATTTGGCTGTGTACGTAGCGATGATGCAGATGATCAACACAAAATCCATTCCCGAGACCACAAAGGCGTTACTCACGAGGCAAGCTATAACATCTCTTCTAGGAGAAGAGATTTGGAAAGAAGCAAGTACAGAGCTTCTGATGTTGTTCATGATGATCAAACTTCCCCAGCAAACTAAAAGTCCAAAAGGAAAACGAGCGAACGGTGAGCAGATGGAGGAATCCTTCGGTGACACGTTTGAATCGCCAATAAAGGACAAGACCAGACCGGAAAGATGGGCAACAGACATCGCAGAGAACACCAATGATGTAACCATGAATGGCTGAGCATACAACAAAATACCAGTTCCAGCTGAAAGTACTTCAGTGGAACACAGTCTCCCTGAATAAATCAAAATTAAGTGAATTATGTGATTACATTGCAAAGAACCAAGTGGACGTAGTGTGCCTCCAGGAAACAAACCTATTTCAACCAAAAGTGGTAAAGATCCCAGGTTTCAAAATATACAGAAAAGATAGGAGTACAGGCAGAAAAGGAGGCGGGGCAGCAATATTAGTACGAACAACAATCCACCACACAGCCATGGCCCCAAGAGATCACCCAAACGAAATAGATTCCATAGGGGTAAAGATAATGCTGCCAGACCGAAAAATCCTGAAAATGTACTCTTTTTACAATCCAAACGGTGACCAAGACATCCACGATGAGATTCTTCAGGACATAGGAAACGGAGAAACCCTAATATTTGGTGACTTTAATGCACACAGCCCGCTGTGGGAAAATACTACAAGAAGGAATAGATCTGGGAAAAGCATTGAAAAGGCTATACTAGAATCTAACAATCTAACAGTATTTACCCCATTTGGTCTCCAAACCCACTATGACCTGCACAGGAAAACCCCATCAACAATCGACCTGCAGATAGGACCAGCGAACCTTCTGGGGCAAGTTTCAGTTCGACGAGCAGAAGAGCTGCAGACAGACCATACGGGGATACTCACTACCATTACCAACATCAATGCCGAGAAACTTCCACCTGTATACAAATACAACAACAGAAAAGCCAATTGGAGTGCATTCAAAGAAAAGCTAAACCAGCAGGACTACACCCAGCTTACCAACCTACGCAGCGCTGAGGAAAAAGCGGAGGCAATCACTGCGATCATCCTGGAAGCAGCGAATGCAGCGATCCCAAAATCTTCAGGCAGCTTAACACACCAAAGGCGGAAAACAGAGAAACAGTGGTGGTCGGACCAGTGCAAAGAAGTAGTGGAACATAAGAAGATGGCAAGAAAAGCATTCCAGAAACACCCAAGCGACATCACAGCCATTGAGTTACGAAGAGCAGAAGCACGCGTCAAGAGAGTCTGCCTGAGAGCAAAGAAGGAAGCATGGTCCAAATACTCGAGCCAAGTAGATGACAAAACAGCCTCAGCAAAAATCCACCGATTCATCACGAAGCTCAATGGAAAAAACGTGACAGCAGACGATCGAACATTTCCAATCAGTTCCAACGGTCGCCTAGTAGAAAAAGACCAAGATAAAGCACAGCTATTCGCGGACAGCTACCAAAAGGGGAAACCACCTTCAAACAGACCCGACCCTCCAATCTGCGTTCTTCCAAGAAAGTCTCAGTTCAAAGCAGAGATGATGGACCCATTCTCCACCTCAGAACTGGAGGAAGCCATTGCAGGATCAAATCTACAAGCAGCCCCAGGTGTGGATGAAATAAGCCCCATTTGGATAGCCGAGTCTAGCCCCACCTTCAAACATCACTTGCTGGAGACATTCAACACTGCTTGGAAACAGAAAGTGTTCCCACAGGTCTGGAAAACGGCAACTATCCACCCGATACAGAAGCCCGAAAAACCTAGTGAAGATGTCAAATCGTATAGACCGATCTCTATTTTACCCACAATGGGGAAAATATTGGAGAAATTGGTACTGAAAAGACTGGAATGGTTTGCAGAAACTAATGGCATAATACCTAAAACCCAAACAGGATTCAGAAAATGCCACAACACAATGGATAACGTCACACGAATCGAACAAGATGCCAGAGAAGCTCTCGACGTGGGAGAATTCCTTCTGGCTGTACTTTTCGATTATGAAGACGCCTACGGAAACGTGGATCACGAAACTCTCTCGGAAACAATGGAAAACAAGGATTTCCCCAAAGAATTCATTGAATTTATCCTAAGTTTTCTAGAAGACAGGAAATTCGTTGTCAAGATAAACCAGAGCATATCAGAAGAGAAACCTGTGGACACAGGGCTCCCACAAGGATCGATACTGAGCCCTTTACTCTTCACACTGTACATAAGTGAACTGGAACTGTCAAGCCAACAGACAAGGAAAGGAGAATTTGCAGATGACCTACTGATTTGGGAAAGAGGGAAGAACATGATTGATCTGCAAAGGAACATCCAAAAATCAATAAATGAGGTCTCAGGATTCTCCCAGGCACTGTCACTCCCAATGTCAACAAAGAAATGCAAAGCAATCATCTTCCACAGAAAACGTCTCCCTCCGCTTCAAGCACTGAAAATCGGTCAAGAAACAATCCCCTACGTTGAAGACGCCAACCTCCTGGGAGTAACGCTAGACAAGAAGCTGCTGTGGCACAAACACATCGAAAAACAACGCAACTCAGCCCTAAAAAGGATACTACTCCTAAAAAGGCTCGCGGGTACAAAATGGGGCTCATCAACTGGAGCACTCCTTCAGTTCTATGTGACATACATAAGACCGAAAATGGAATACGGAATGCAAATAGCCCAAACATGCGCTAACGCCCACTGGGACACACTGGAAACAACCCAGAATGTCGCCCTACGCATAGTACTTGGTTTACATAAGCACACTCCATCAGCAAAACTCAGAGAAATGGCGGGCATACCCACACTCCGTGAAAGGATCAAATACCAACGCATCAGGTATTTCACGAAAATACAAGCGTATGGAAGGGACCACATTGTGTACGAAAGCATCCTGTCAAATCCGACAGTCAGAGGGAATTCCAGAAGCTCGTGGGGCGAGTTCACAAGAGACGTCCCAACATGGAGAGAAGACTGCCTAGAAGCGTACCCATTTGCAGATACACCACCATGGAAAATGGCCCCACCCGAAGTACACCTACAGTTGATCCAGCTGGAAAAATCCATGTACTCAGACGAGACAATCATCCAAGTATTCAAAAACAAAATGTTTAGTGAATATCCTGAACATCTGGAAGTCTACACCGATGGCTCAGTAAAGGGCAAGAAGGCAGGGGCAGCATCATACATCCCCAAATATAACCTGAAGATTTCAACTGTACTTCGAGAAGGATCGTCGATTCTGACCGCAGAACTTACAGCTATATCCAAGGCACTGGAAGTCATGGTGAAGAAACCACCAACGTCAAAGAAAATGGTTGTTCTGTCAGACTCCAAATCTTCCCTCCAGCTGATTAGCAAAGTGAGCCAATTCGTGACAGACGCAGACCTCAAACACATCAGAATGCTGCTAAGGAAGCTCACAGACATGAATATCGAAGTGAAGTTTCAGCATATCCCAAGCCACAAGGGTATCGCAGGCAATGCCGTCGCAGATGAACTAGCCAACAAAGCTGCGGATGTTAATCGACCGCCGTCAACCAGCCACCTTCGCAAGTCCATGATGAGGGATACTCTAAGATCCAGAGCCCCATCACAAACCAGGAAGACCATACCCTCACCATTCAAAGACAGACAGAACACCGTACTGTACTACAGACTCAAGACCGAGACAATACTTCTCAACAAAACACTGTTTGAGTGGAAACTCAGTCCATCCCCACAGTGCAGAAACTGCAGAGCGGAGGAAGAAACCCTGCAGCACATTCTGTTCCAGTGCAGAAGTACTAGCCCGATGATGTCGCAACTCAGTATCCTGTGTAACGAGCTCAAAATCCCCAGATCCATCAACACAATCACCTCAACGACATTCCCGAAGAAGACCGAGTACCGGATCTACAAAGCCCTAGTCAGTGTCATCGCGGAGAAGGAAATCTACCAGTAGAGGCGGCTCCAGTGGAGGCCTGCCGTGCCCAAAAGAAAGGCCGAAAGGGACCGACGCAACGTTGGACCCAGTGGCTCTACATTTTTGGATTGGATTGGACTCCACGGGGTAATCCAGCCAATCACGTTACAGAGGTCCATAGTTACCACGCTTACTATGCCCCAGAGCATGGTAAGTTAATAGTTACTATTAGTTACTATTTCAAGAAGGTTGGAACAGAAGTAGTAACTAATAGTTACTATTGTTAGAAGGGTGGAAGATGCTCTTTATACAGTGTGAAGTTCCACTATCCACTCTTTTCTGAATTACCCAAGCCGTCAGCTCTAAGAACTGTGTTGTTCTTATTCAAGGTTACTATGGTTTACCAGACTAGCCCAGCTTACCACAGATGCCTGATTTTTGGATAGACTATACAAAACCTTTGGTATACCCAGTCTTTGGGCACACTCATCCAACAAAATACTAATGATTTAATGCTTAATGCTGGACACCCTATGCCAAACACTGGATAGCTGTTGGTAGCCTAACCCTGACCTACCACACTACAGATGAATCTGATTGGTTGATTTCTGAGCTTCACTCAAATCATCAATATTTTACTGGGTTCGAGTTTCCAGCATTTGGAATAGCCTATCCAGCGTTAGGCATTGGGTATGCAAAACCCGGCATTTGGCACAGGGTATCCATCAGTGGTTGACTGGACCAGACTCTGACATCAGAGTCCTAGACTTCTCAATGCGAAAAAATGCATTCTTGTCTATATGTCATGCTAAAAGTCCCTTGCATAAGTTCCATCATCACATAAATAAGCGGCCTACAGTTAAGTAGTTAATCATTTTCCATTTTCACTATTTGTCTATTTATTTCTTGACTACAAATCAGTCAAACAGAAAGGGGGAAAAAATTAGGTTGGATGATAGAGAAGAACGCTGCAAGTTTTCTTCTCCTGTCCCAGATTTTTTTTCTTTGCTATGCAAATAAAAGCTTTCTGATTTGGAAGTGGCGCACCTCTGTTTTCATCTTCAACTCTGTTAACCATCTCAGACAGCTATCGGACATTCACCAATGGTAGGCTAAATCAATGGTAAAATACTTAGTTTGACATGTTTTGATATCAGTCATGAACAGATGCAATCCAGTTGTTCGAATAGGTTTATGTTGTCAAACACAGATAAAGTACTGTAGAGGTATGTTTATTTAAACAGTTAGTGAACAGTGCCGTTTCGGGCTAGATGGTACAGTAGAGGGGTACAGCTTAAGTGAACAGTTACTTAATGTGAACAGTGCAATTTTTGGCAGCCTTGGGCAGGTTACAGTGGGTTACAGCCTGCCAAAAGCTAGCAGCAGTTGAGTTTTGGGTTTTCACAACTTTTGGCTATAGGCTACTAATTTTTGTTTGCAAGTGACACTTGAAGTTGAAGTGTCTTTGAATGTTTGATCAACGTGTTCGAAGTTTTACCTTAACTTGACTACAGGAGGGGTACCTGACCTCGTTTTACACAACCGACCCCGCTAAAATGTTGGAATGAAAGATAGAAGTTATCCTGGCAATCAATAGGCAAAATATCACTTTCTTCAAAGTCATGTGTCCAAAAATATACTAAATTCTGTAGGCTACCTTTTGTCCATTTAGTAGCTGTTTTAAAAGCTGTTTTCTGCCTGTCGACCTTGCTAACTCTTCTTTTTTCATCATTTTTATGTAAATCGAGATCAGAGGTGCGTTTTATTTACGATCCGAGGGTCCGCTAGCGGGTCACTGTGACGTCAGCATTTTGCCGTTTTATTTGAGCTTGCGAGCGTAAATAAAACGACGTTAATGATCTCGGAGCAAGTTTCGGTCAGTTATCAGGACCGATTCAAACTTGGCGCCAAATGGTAATTTCCTGACGATCGCCCGCTCACTTTTCCAGCAGGTGTCTCATGGTCCGCTGGGGAAAATAAAACAGCGAAACCGTGATGTCACTATGATGTCATCTGTCACCCACTCGCTAAACAAAACGATTTTAGTGACCCGCACGGGCGAATGGATCTAAATAAAATGCACCTCAGGTTGGAATGAAGCAATCTTCTTGTTTGAAAATAAAAATATGTTTAACTAGAAGTATTGAAGCAATATTTATGTATTCAATATGTAAACCATTCAATTAGCTTCAATCTAGGGTTTTGGGCATATTTCTTGCTTGCCATTCTTGGTTCCTTTTTAAGCCAGATGGATTATTCTGAAGGAAAGCCTTCTCTGGTAATTTGAAATCTTGTCTGAGGTTGGATATCCCTCCTGTACAGCTGGACTACAGTGATTAGCTAACTATTTCAGCAATCTTTGACTTTCCGCCATAATAAATGAAAAAAATACAAATTCCTTGAGTTTTAGAAACAGTAGCAGCAAAAGGTATAGAAATTTGAAACAAATGTTGACTAAAGATTTCTTTAAAAAACTGTTTGCTGTCTTACCTGTTGAACTACCCTAATGTATACAAATGGATAGTCCACAATTCGAGATAAACTGCAAAAATTTGCCTCAGATCAGTGAGACTCTTACTGAGAGTGTAAGCACAGGAATGTCAAACTGCATAGTCTTCTTTCCATCAGAAACGAATAGACTAGGAAATGCGTTTAGCACTGTAGTGTATAGCTGTCTATTCATTGGTAGACAAAACTAACAAATGCATAATTTTGAGGATAAGCAGAAGGGGCAAGGTAGAACCGTATCGTGAGGCGGTACGGAAGACCAGTACCGGCCAGCCCCGTGAACCGACAGGACCGGAATCCAGTGGACCAGACTGTGTGCGAAACGGTCCTCCGTCAGCCTCCGTCTGGCGAAGAGCTGATTATGAACGATTAGTTAAAGTCGGGTCTTCACCTTCCGGAATCTGGGTTCCCAGATTTTCCGAGATTTTTTTTGCATATCTTCTGCGATTCTTAAAAATTCCGGAAATCTGGAAGTTCAAAAGCCCCTTTTTCCGGATTATTTTGATGTACTTTCGGACCGGTTCATATTCCAGATGCAATTTACAGAAGCAGTCAAAGAATAATCTTGAAGCCCAGATTCCAGAAGTTCCGGGAGGTGAAAACCGGACTTTGGAAGTGTAAAACAGGCGCAGGGGGACATTTTCGCGTGAATGGCTATTGAACCAAGAGCAGATGTCATCCACGCGAAAATATGACACGATATCCTTGATGACGAACTCTTCGCGCCGATTAGGAATCAACAGGTACCCAACGAAGAGCCAGTGACGTCACCACAACAGACGTTGTTGATTGGTTTACATATGACTTGAGTCAGTTTTGAGGATTCTTTGGGATGACATTTCTCGTTCTTCGGTGGGATCACGGCGTGTTCCTGAATTAGTCATATAAAGAACAAATAATCAGATAGAACCTCCATTTTTGGTCCCATGCAGCGACTACAGATACCCCGACAAAACTGAGCGCAGCTAGAGGTACCCGCTCTGGAGGCGTATTCTCGCCGTTAACCGAGGACTCCCCGGGGAATCCAAGGGAACGACGAGAATAGAGGGACTCACTCCACACGGACTCCGCGTACAGAAAACAGCCAGAACATGGGGAATGCTTCCAAAACGGATTTTGTTCTTAAACAAAATATGCAGTTGACAAAATTAGTCTGGATCCACTTTATTTTTGGTTTTCTTTACTCTGGTTATTTTTAATTAATTTTAACCAACAACAGCGAAAATTGATTCCCCTCCGAATCTGAACGGGAGTCCTTTTTGATGATGATCGGAGCATTCCCCGTCCGTAGGGACTCGCGAGAATACAGGGAGTGAGTCCCCGGGACAAACAAAAACGCGGGGACTCCTCAAGTGGAGTCCTCGGGGAACGGCGAGAATACGCCTTAGGTTTGAGTTGATACCCGGTCTATTTCTATCTTCCATTGCTCATCGCAGAGCAATAACTGCAGGAGGCACGCTGACCCGCTCTGGAGTACGTCCAAAGAACCAATCAGCTTTGATTCTGAAAGTTTCTTCAACGCGGCTTCACAACGATTTAGATATAGAGATACCCTCTCTAGTTTTGAGTTGATACCCGTCTACTTCCGTCTTCCATTGCTCATAGCAGAGCAGTAAGTGAAGGAGGCACGCTGACCCGCTCTGGAGCGCGTCCAGAGAACCAATCAGCTTTGACTTTGAAAGTTTCTTCTACGCGGTTTCACAGCGATTTTAACGAAACGGGATGTGTCGCATAGCTCCTAACCTCCGCTCGTTTGCACCGGGCAGGGTACGGGAAATCGTCGACTCCGCACGGTCATATTACAGAGATAGGGAGACGGAGGTTCTATCTGATTATTTGTTCTTGGTCATATAGAGTATTATGCCATTTACGCGACAATGGGATGAAACAGAGCAAGATGCCATTTTCCTCCACCCTTTCAACAGAGTTCGGCCTCGAGGAGCTTCATTGAACGGGAGACACCCATTCAGCAGGATGGTGACGTCACTTGTCAAGCTTTGAAAAAAAGAGCTGTATGGCACAAATGCGGAAACACACATCACAATGACGGGAAGTAACATCGAAAGATCGATGTGGACCGTGGGTCTGTTCGACCCTCCCCCCGCCACGCTACCCCCCCCCCGGCGAAGATCACCGAGGACGAGGATTCGGGGGGACGGCGAGAACTGAGACGAAAAACAACGAACATACGGGAATGCGTCCAAAATGCATTTTGCCAATCTTGTCGAATCTCTAATTTTCCAGCCAAGCTTCATCGGCCAAGAACATCTGGGATCAACGGAATTCCGGACCCCCCCTCCAACTTCCCCCACAGTGCCCAGATCCAATTCGGTTCTGTAAAGGTCCGGCTTCACTACCCAGATTTTTCGCCCGGATTCTGGGTTCCGTTTAGTCTGAAAGTACCCCGGACGCGTCCGGGAATCTGGTAGAAAAATCTATCAGACTCCCGGATTCTGGGTGAAAAGAAGCGGGAATTTGAAAGTAGTTTTCATTTGACTTGGAGAAATTATTGTGCTGAGGTGGTAAAATCTAAGAAAATGACAGAAGTGCTGAAAAATGCCCAAAAGTGGACTGTTGAAGAGACAATTGATTTGATTTCTGTTTGGGACCGTCTTCACATAATCCGGACCCCAGATTCTGGGGCGTCTGGGTGGGTAGTGAAGCCCGACCTTAAATGATTTATCTAGAGCATTTGTTCGTTACTCCCAAGTTCCATCCTGATCTCTCCAGTCTAAGCGGGTCACGTATTCCCCCCCACCCGTCAGTTGCCGGATCCGGCATGAAAAAGTATGTATTTCAAGTCAGTTAAATCGGGTCCCTGATATGCCTGCCAAGTTTCGTCGTGAAAATCCCCATCACAGGCATTCCCCCCCCCCCCAAGTGTCCGATCCAGTCCAATTGTGTAAACGATTTATCTAGAGCAGATGATTGTTCTTCCCAGCAAGTTTCACTCCGATCCTTCCATTCTAACCGTTTCTCTAGATTTCCAGTCCCCCCAACCCAACTCCCCCACAGCTGTCGAATCTGGTCCGGAATTCAAATGGGAAATCAGAGATACGTCATCTATTCATTCCAATCCGATCACCCGTTCGAAAGTTACGCACTACTAAATTTTCCGGATTCCCCCTGCATCCACCCCCCCCCCCAGATGTTCGGATCGGGAAACCGATTATTTCCCGGTTAGTTTAGTGGGTCCCTGATAAGCCTGCCAAGTTTCATCGTTCTAGCCCATCTGGAAGTACCCTAACTCGCGATCCCCGGACTGAGCGACCGACGGAAAAGTGATCGGTATACAGCACTTGGCCGGAAGGCAAGTGCCACAAAAACGCGAGAACTTCTCAGAAGGAGTCCTCGGGTAACGGCAAGAATACGCCTTGGGCAGTCCCTGCCCCCACCAAAAGTAAAAGCAGATATAGTCGGCTCAGGCCGCAAACACCCAAATTCCAGTACCAAGCACGACGTGTAGTGTGTGTATAGGATACATTCAGTCAGCCTCACTTAGTCGGAGGGAGTTGAGAAGACGCCTATGAAACCAGTCTTACATTCAGTCAATTTAATTTCAAACCTGTTTCAAACCATTCACGGACTGCCGAATTTTCGGTTCTCCCTGTTGTATTCCATTTTTTTTTGTTATCCAAACATCGCCTGCTCTTGGTCAGCTCGTTATAGCACCTGAAACCGTTTTATCAGAAACAATGGCGAAGATCAGGCTTTTTTCCGACCGGACTTGCGCAACTTTCAATCTGAAGTCGGAAAAAATCGCGCAAAACCGGTTTGACCGTTGTGTCGTCTTCGAGAAAAAGTTGAGTTGAATCAGGTTATTGCCAGCGTTTACGAAGTAATCCTAATTAATTACCGACTCCAGTAAACCATCCATGTGGCCGACTGGCCAGACAACATCTGACGACCCCAACTCACTAATTGATATCTGATCTACCGTTTGACGATTCAGGACCCATTACTGACACCGTTCAGACGCTCACCTATTCTATATTTTTTACATTTTTACTTTTCTACTGCCCTTATGCTCTACAGCGAAACAAATCATGATTTTTTTAATTAACATAAGTTTACCCACGAATCTCAGCTTTAGCTGAAACGAGATAGAAACCTGCTCAGGTCTAATGGAGCACGAAATTGTCGATTAACGAATTCGAGCAATAAAATAAACATAAAACCTCCATTTAAAAGAGATAAATCTATATATTTAGAAAAATCCACAAAATGGCGAGCTTATAAAATAAGCAGAAACCAAAACACCTTGTAAAAAACGTCTCAAAATCACAGACCGAAAAATAAAATATATACTGCAGCCTTAAAAATCACGCTGACAACAAGGAATGGATATTTTCTGAAAAATAAACTTTTAACAATTCAACGCTCAATAATGAAAAAGGGATATCGGAGGAAATAAATTATTCAACAGTGACGGATTTGGCGAGGTTTCGTGGGCAGTCGACGTTGCAACCCCTCAAAACGGCGATATGGTAGGACAAAAGCTGCATAGGAATGACGGTCAGGATGCCCTGTAACAGAAGAAGAATTAAATTAATTACACGTTGTTTATAGCCACTCTAGGTACAGACAGAGCACAGTATAAGTATAACGAAAAAGAAACAAATAAAACTACAAAAAAATAATTACAAATCAGTAAACCGAAACATCATGGACCGCCATAGGTGATAGTAACTTTGTCACGGACCCCCCTGTCACATGTCCACCTCAACTAGGTAACATTAATTACCACAGTTGTAAAAGTAAACACAAAAACAAAATAAAACAAAAAAGAACTGTCCCTGTTGCACATTCACGAACGAATTATTCCAGAACTCACAAAATATTTCTCAACGAGCATATCAATGATCGCCACCAAACTCCATCCCTAAGCTGTCTTGTTGCCAGCAGGATTGATAAAGCGTTTCAGCTTTTCTTCCGTCCCTCCACACATCTGAGACCTGTTTTTTCTTGCACGCTGCACGTCCACTTCCCGGCCGCTTCTGCTATAATTGGCGTTTTTGCACTGCAGTGCTTCCGAGGAAGACGGCAGCGCTTGTCCAGAATCGCGGGCTCGCTCACCGACCAAGTCCGTGCTGCAAGCAGCACTATTGCAACAAAAACGAGGCTCTGGCAAGTGGAAACATCATCCCTAACCCGAGCTTTTCACTGTTCTTCAAGCAGTATAACACAAATAAACCCGAGCCGAAATCAGCCATTTTACCTCCTCTCTTTTTGGCCCATCTCGAAATATACCTCCACCCCTAAGCCTCTTCGCTTCGTCATCGTTTGCCCCAACAAAGCCTAAACAGGCCTGTAAATAGCTACACATATTGCGGCTGTATCGTAGGTCGCCATTCTTCGTGTCCTTCGCCCACACTCCTACTTTAATCTAGCCCGAAGTATAGTGACTGAATTGTATAGCCTGTATTGTACAATGATTTTGTAAATATGTGGTTACCATATGCACCAGCAACGATGGATAAGAAAATCATAAGAACTTCTTTTTCTCAGCCACTGAGCCAAGTACCCAATCTTGTACCCGATGACCTGCGTAACATATCTTTTGGATAGCAACATCGGGCTAGTATACTGAACCTTGCGGATACCCGAGAATACCAAAAATTTCGGGTAGGGTGATACCGCCCAATCTGGTCGGCACGTAAGCACAACAAGGATGCATTGCGAGAAGAAACATAGATATGTTCTACCAAGAACAAATAATCTGATAGAACTTCTGTCTTTAGTCCTATGCAGCGACTATGAATACCCCGACAAAACTGAGCGGACCTAAAAGTATTTCCTCTAGCTTTAAACTGATGTTGATACCACTCATCTTCCGTCTTCGCTGTTGCTTATCGCAGAAAAAAATATTGAAGGAGGCTGGCAGGAGGCGTACTCCGCGCGCTGACCAGCTCTGGAGCGCGTCCATAGAACCAATCAGCTTTGACTTTTACTTGTCCTCACCCGCGGGTTCACAGCGATTTAGGTATTTGTAGAGGTAACAAACGTGAGTGGCGCGAAGTTACTAACCTCCGCTCGTTCGTAGCGGACAGGGTATGGGGAAATATTCGACTCCGCATGGTCATATTACAGAGATAGGTTCTGTCAGATTATTTGTTCTTGGCAAACAGTCTTTGGTTGCAATCTGAACTATAGAGACTGGGCTTCTTGTGACCCCAGCGTCGACCGTTTTCGACCCCCTCGTTAATGAAATGAAGGAATCATTACCTGCAAGCAATCCACTGTGTGTGGAACCTCGATGGTTTTGGACGAGAATTTCTTTGTCTCGACGTCTCCTTTTTCGCAAATGAGAACTGGGCGACCTTCACGAGCTGTGACTTGCTGCAAAGCGTTCATGCATTTCTAAAAAAACAAATATAGATTGATTAACCCAAAGTTGCACCACGCCCTTGTTCGGGTTACCGGTCGTCCCCGTCAAGCAAGCAAGTATAATCCACAGTGAAGTTATTTCTTTTTGTAGATTGGTCGATTTATGTGCCAAAAAGATATGTATAAATGGCCAAACAACTGAACCCGTCAAACTAAAAACTGATTATTTTGTATGATTTTTAAGCCACATGCAGGCACAGTCCGACAATATTTAGCATCCGAAAAATTGGCATGTGAAATTCATGTAACTATAGGGATGCGATGCGTCAAATTTTTAGAGCGAAGGAGAAATTCGCATCCGAATTTGGAAATCGGACTACTTTTTCAGAAAAGATGTGTTAAAAAATGATTTAACATCGAACCAGCAATAACTGCGCGGACAATGAAGCTCCTACTTCATCTTGGCCATGAGAGCACAGACCCAAAATATATCTTCCTTCGCGTATAGCGGATCAATCCCGTTCGGAATCTTTCGAAGTTCCTATTATATTATTTATAGTTCCTATTATTCGGGGAAGGGGGAGTTACGTAAAACAGAGGGAGTAACTCCACACAGACTCCGCGTACGGAAAACAACGAGAACACGGGGAATGCTTCCAAAATGGATTTTGTTCGAAAGAAAAATATGCAATTGACGAAATTAGTTTAGATTCACTTTATTTTTGGTTTTGCTTATTCTGATTGTTTTTAATAAATTTTACACTGCACCAACACCAGCAAAAATTGATTCCCCCCGAATCTGAAAGGGAGTCCTTTTCGATGATGCTGATGATAATCGGAGCAATCCCCGTCCGTTGGGATACGCCTTTTGTGCGAACTTCGGTTTCGAGTTGAAACCGCGAATAGCGTGTTGCCAAAAAATTGGAGGACAAGGATCTCGCATGAGCCTTCAGTCCATTTGGCTAACCTTAGTCATGTTGCGCCCAGCAGCCAGCTAATATGGGAAAACGTAGAACCTTCTCGTTAATAAATCCGTACTTCTGTAGAATTTGTTTTCTGGAATAAAATCCGGAAAAACTGCGACAGAAAAGAGACAGCACAGCGTATAATGAGCTGATCAGACGAAATTACGCTCCAAAGTCGGAAAGAACGGATAACTACTTACAATGTAAACTGGGTCCCTTGTGACAACCATGATGACTGGCATGGCGCTATCAACTAAGGCGAGGGGGCCATGCTTCAACTCTCCGGCCAGTAGACCCTCAGAGTGCATGTATGTGAGCTCTTTGATTTTCTGTTGAAAAAATGTATCACATTAGCACAAAATACACTGTGAAGCCTTAGGGGAGGGAGCTCTACGCTTCAGGGAGAAACACTTAAAGGACCTGTCTTACCTATAATACTAATGCAACCTATTTCCGTTTTCACTCCACCCAATTCTAAACCCGGAGATTCGAATTTCGTACGGTGCATTCTAACCCCTATAAAACCTTGTTAATTTTCTCACTTGCCGTGTCTTGCTACCTTCGATGCGTATCACGCTGTCGACGTTTACCTGCGAGAAGTTTTCCGTCAAAAAAACTAGTTATGTAATTTTTCCCCGTTTTCGCTACGAGTCAAAATTTATTGAAAAAGCAAATTTATTGAGCTGCATTGTAGCTTTGAACTGGAATATGGAGAATAAAAAAAAAAAAAATCAAAGCTTGACTTACCAAGGCACCTTCAAGGCACGTTGCATAGTTGAAGCCCCTACCCATGACAAGGAGGGATTTCTTCAGGTAGAGCTCTTTCGCCATCTCGAGGCACTCGTCGTCCTTAGCGAGAACCTCTCTGATGTGGTCCGGGAGTTTCTGAAGACCCTGGATGATCTGTAAAAGGGCAAATGTCACAATTTGTGTATGCAGTAGTGTGCAGAGTAGAATTTAGGTTGAAAACAACTTTCAAAGCAATGATTGCATTTCTCATCAACATGTGGATATGTTAATGGCGATGGAGCGTGAGAAATCACGTGCCTCTTCACTGGAGCCAACTATCCGAAGAAACAGCGAATTGCCGACACCAAGCAGTTGAGAAATTGACCAAATGTTTATACTACCAGGGACCCATACATTTCCTGTTATGCCTCACAATTCAGGGGGCTTGTCAATAAGAGATTTCTGACGCGCTCTTGACCGACCGTCCGGTAGTTCGAGAAATACCCATGGGGATAGAATACGCGACTATCCAGATAGACAAAATTTGGGATTGGCTGCTGGCGCCTTGAGGGAGGAGTCTCTTTGGCGCTCACGTCCAATGAGGCAAACAAGAATGCCGATTCGACCCAAGCGGAATTTTTGGAAAGTAGGAGAGGGTCGGGCAACATAGCAACATAGGAGCACAGGATATGACAAGCCCCCTGAATGGCGAGGCATTACAGGAAACTTATGGGTCCCTGATGCTACTCAAATGTACAACCATACACGTTTTAAATGAATTTTGCAGAAGCAGTGTGGTCTTCTTGTTTTTGCAATGAATGAATGAATTTAATTCCAAACAAGAGCTGTAAGCTCATATGGCACTTGCAAGGGTTGAGATGCATTATTTGATCAAAAGTAATTTTCGACTGTGCGGTTGAGATGCGCACTTTAAGGGAGCTAGAGAAAAAGTATTTTATCGTTGAACTTGGCTGTAATGATGCGCACTTTAAAGGCACTAGAAATTCATCTGTAAGGAAGACCCTTGAGGCAAAAACGATAGCAGGCTCTTAAGGATCATTGATATATACGTATGATCAAAAGTATTTTTTTTCCACTAATGCGGGTAAAATGCGCACTTTAAGGGTGCAAGAAATTATTTTTTTTTGCAAAACCCTTGTGGGACAACTGATCATGGGTTGAGATGTATCGTTTGATAAAATGTACTTTTCGACCTTGCGGTTAAGATGCACACTTTAAGGGAGCTAGAACTTCATTTGTAAGCAAAACCCTTGAGGCAAAAATGATCATGAGCTCATGGGGATCATGGAAATGCATATTTTGCTTAAAAGTATTTTTCTTAATTTGCGGTCATAATTGGTACTTTAAGGAATAGTCGGATTTGAAAAGTGGCGATTTCTAAGCCAATCTTGTCGAATTTCTAATATTCCAGCCAAATTTCATCGTCCTAGCACATCTGGAAGTACCTTAACTCGCGATCACCGGAATTCCGGACCCGCCCCTCAAACTCCCCCCACAGTCGCCGGAGCCAATCCGGTTCGGTTTTGGACTTGTTTGTTATTCCCACAAAGTTCCATCCCGATCTCTCCAGTCCAATCCGGTCACGTATCCCCCCCCCCCAATTGTTGTTGGATCCGGTCCGGACATGACAAAGATCACCACAGGCACGCCCTCTGTTCAGTTATTAAATTTGACTCGAATCCGATCACCCGTTCCAAAGTTACGCATGGCTAAATATTCCGGATTCCCCCTCCCTCCGATCCCCCCACGACTATCGGATCGAGTGAGTTTTTATTTACAAGTCAGTTTGATCGGGTCCCTGATACACCTCCGAAGTTTCGTCGTGAAAATCCCAAAAACCGTCATCACCAGAATTCCGGGAAACTCCCCTCCACCCCCCCCCCCCAAGTGTCCGGGTCCAGTCCAAACGTGTAAACGATTTATCTGGAGCAGATTCTTGTTCTTCCCAGCAAGTTTTACTCCGATCCCTCCATTATAACCGTTTCTCGAGATTTCCGGTCTTCCCCCACCCCAACTCCCCCATAGCTGTCGAATCCGGTTCGGACTTCAAATGGAAAATCAGAGATATGTCATTCATTCAGGTATTAAGTTTCGTCCCAATCCGATCACCCGTTCGAAAGTTACACAACACCCAATTTTCCATATTCCCCCGCACTGCACCACATATACAAACCCCTTTGACCCACGAATGCACTAGCTCTTTCCGATGTTAACAGAGTGATCTGATGCAAAGAGTGACGTCACGCCGCGCGCAGACCTACTAGTGTGAAGAAAGGGGTAGGGGTTTTACAAAAACTACTAAATTCTCAGGATTCCCTCGCCCTCTACTCCCTCCACGGTGGTCGGATCGGGGAAGTGACTATTTGAAAGTTAGTTTGGTTGGGTCCCTGATATGCCTGCCAAGTTTCATCGTCCTAGCACATCTGCAAGTACCCTAACTCGCAATCAGCGGACCGACAGACCGACCGACCGACCGACAGACAGACCGACCGACCGACGGAAAAGTGATCGGTATATGGCACTTGAGCGAAGCTGCAAGTGCCATAAAAAGCCCAAGGGCCATGGCGGAAAACATAAAAAAATAACAAAAAACAAAATATCATAGGCTACACTCCAAAACAAACCAAAAATCAACTTCTATAAAAATAGTTCGCGGTGGGTCATAGCTATCTTCAGGAATCTACCCAGCCTTCGGAGATCACCAAAACACTTACTTCCCATAATCGAAGTCAATTCCCTTTCATCCCAAACCTCCCGGCCAAACATTAGAATCAAAACAACAACATAGTCAACATTTAGAGCAGAATTACAGATGTCAATATTAACACAACTAAAATGGAAGAAAACAAAGTAATTTTTGTCTTGAGGATTAAAAAGTGTCATGAAAGACGGAACGAAGCGTTTCCTGTATCTTTCGTGAGTGCAAATTACTGGCGTCTATGGGGACTTTCTGAAAGAATCTGAGAATTTACCAGAGAACGCCCTACCCCACACGCTGTACTCCCCCCCCCCAAACGATCACGAGGGACCTTACGGGAGATTAGCCAAACAAAATTAGAACAACGGAACCCACGGAAGTTACACGATCAACTGCGTAGTTCACTCATCAAACAAGCTTCGTCCGCGTGGTAATACCTGACAATCGGGTTCTACCGTTAGTCGAAGTCACGACAAGAATATTTCGTGGCGCCCCACATGAAGTTTATAACGGGGTCACTATTGCGATGTTTTGTGGACGACCCAACGCAAGAAGTAAGTTTTGGTTGGATAAATGGGTTGGATTTATGAAAATTAAACAAGTTTACGCATTAGTATACGAATCTCAAATAGATACGAGAATCAAAGAGATATTATATGAATATAGATACGAGATCAAAAGAATTTATGATCGATCAAGGGGTTACGGTCCCCGATGAAAATTTTTCGAGAACTATAGTCGTACGGAGTTGTAGGAAAAAGTAGCATGCAGTAGTAACTGTTAATGCCACTGCGTGCTACTACTAGCAAGCTGGATGCTGCTACAGCATCACTGGATGCTATCGAATACTACTACTTAAGATTAACCCAATCGGATGCATGTGCAATCAAAGTATTCCATACTACTACAAATCAATACATGCAACTTTTTCGTATAACTACCATACAACTATACAGTCAAAGAATTTTTCATCGGGTCGATTCGGGCTCGGGCTTTTGAAACCTGAAACAGATGGTAGGCTACCTACAAGCGTCACTAACACTATTCCCTGCTGGCACAAGGTTATTGCTGAAATTTGATGAAACCGACAAAGCTGAGATTCACGAAGTTAGCTTCAATAAGAAAACCGAGCGCAATTAGTGAAAAATGCAGTTTTCACTAAAAAAAACATTTTTCAGCCTGCAGGTTTAATCTTAAAGGACAAATCTTACTTACTCTGCCTTTTGTATTATGCCTATCTCCCTTATGGAACTATAAGCTTAAGAAAGCCCCGCCCTTCGCCATCGTTTCGTTTTGCATCTACGAGTTTTTATCGCTTTTCCGGTCGACCTTCCCTACTTTTCCGGTCGAGTTCCCCCAGAACGTGTCCGAAAGCTTTTTAGTGATGTAAATGCTGCATTTTTTTCCGAAAGCTGTTACCCTTATTTTTCTATGATACTTCTAGAATTCCGGAATTTAGCTTTAATCGCCCGCTCCCCAGTTTCTTCTTGAAAATTCAGCGTAAAACTGAGCATCTTTGCTAAATTTTTCGATGAATTTCATGCCGCATTAATTAAGCGAAAATTTAAGTCCGAAAGCGAAATGCTGCATAAAATCCTGAATTATTTCAGCATTCTCGTTCGTTTCGGAGCTTTCGGACACGTTCCCAGTCACGCACCGCGAAATTCGCCGAAAGGTACAAGGTCCGCCGACAACCCTTAACAAAAAAATAAGGGCATTAAAAGTTTTAGAATTTGTTTTTCATTTGGAAGACTTTGTAGGCCAACGGCCTATCTTGTGTTTTCAATTCCTTTTCTTATTCTTTATTTATTTTTACATTTGGCGTTAAGCTTTAGCTTGTCGCCAAGCTAAAGCCACGCCAGCTTGTCGCCATTAATGTTTTTTTTTTCACTTTTAACCACGGCGCGCTCAGTTTTCAAATATTTTGCGTCCAACCTCCGCGTCCGAGAGTGGGAACTCGGTACAGAGTCGACAAGCGCCAAAAAAAAAAAAAAATCGCCCTTTCACCCTGTAAGTATTGGCATTTGTATTGGCGATATTTCTGAACCACTTTATCGTAAAAAAGTAATTCCTAGTAAGAGTTGTGCTTTAAAGCAATTAAATAATCAGAGGGGCCGGGGGTTACCTCAGATCTTCTCGGCTGCTTGGCAATAGAGTCTTCGCACATAACGAGTGCAAACATAACCAGCGAAATGACTTGAGATGTGTAGGCCTTGGTGGAAGCCACGCCAATCTCCGGCCCGGCGTTGATGTGAACCCCGCAGTGGGATTCGCGGCAGATGGATGAGCCGACTGTGTTTGTGACGCCGATGATCAGCGCACCCCGAGACTTGCAGTATCGCAGCGCCAGGAGTGTATCAGCGGTTTCGCCTAAGAAAAAGATAACAGGTTAGCTCCAGGTTCAGTAAGGGCCTATGATGTTTTGTTGTTTGAAGGCTAACTTGCCCCACAGGTATTCACTTCTTTTTCGACTGTGTGGCTTTATAGCCTTGTCATATTTACGACGACTTGCAAATAACATGATTTTTCGGTGATCTCCTTTCCCTCTTGTTTAAGTTATGTCGACTTACGCTAGATGAGAAAGTGTCAGAACTCCAGTTAGCTGGAATCAAACTCCAGTTAGGATCCCTTGAACCTCTTAACAATTCTTTCTAGAGCAATATAGAAACTGTTTAATTTTTGTCCATTCTTTTCTTTTCTTTCTTTTTTCTTATATCGTAATCCATTTGGTCCCTTCGCCCTCTAAACAATATCCATCCGGCAATCAAGCCACTGTTTAAGCAACCCTTCTTAGGTTTCTGCATTTTACTGAGTCTTTCGTTTTCTCATTTTTGTTTCTTATTTTACTTTTTATTTAGATCGTCACAGTCTTTCCTTGGGGTCCCTTTACCATCTCTCTTCGAGTTTTTCTGATTTTTGTCTTTCTTTCAATGTTTTGTTTGTTAGATCGACATAGTCGTTCCTCATAGTCCCTTGATCATCCAAACAGTCTCTATCTGGTAATGAACACACTAGTGGCGTTTTTGATCGCCGATGACATTTCACCAGTAGACAAAGCGAGTTTGACGATTCGTGCCTATTACTGTTTTCGATAGCCGTCATACGAAATCCCAACGTCTACGGGAAACGGCGAGCCTTAGGCCGATCGGCGATGCATAGGAATTATAGGATAGACGTTAGCCGATCAGAACAAAAACAGAAATTAAGATAAACAGCTACGGCAATCGGCAATCCGCGAACGTCAAAAACGCCAAAAAGTCAAACGGCTACGTTATCGCCGAACTAATCGGCGATCAAAAACGCCACTACTGTTTCAGCAATAGTTTTGGGGCGGATTGATCCTGCGGTTTTCTCGTTTCTACCTTCTCTCATTCATGCTCCATCTTTAACATTTTGTTTTAAGGGTAATAGACACACTCATTCATGGCAAGGCAAGGGAAAAGGACTTACCAGACTGTGAAATGAAGAAGCAAACATCATCTCTGAAAACGGGGGTATTTCTGTCCAAGAAGTCACTTGCGAGGTCGACCATAACTGGGAGTTCTGTCAACTCCTCGAGGAGTTGCCGCGTTGCGACGGCACTGTGGTAGGAAGTGCCGCAACCAATGAGCATCAACCGACGGCATCGTCGAATTTCCGGAATATAGTCCTGCAAATGAATATATTAACATTTTTAATATAATTATTAGTGTTTTTTCCTTCTCCTTTCTTTCTTTTTTTTGTTGTTGTTTTGTATTAAATCTCTACCACTTTGGTATTGCGATGGGTATGAACATATATATAGGTCTAAATATATAAAGTAATATTCAAGAGAACGATGACGACAAACTCCCATAACTTTGCGAGATATCTACCAAGACTGATCCGTCGCAGTCAAATTCTGATGCCCCAGTTGACTCTGGAATAACCAACCAAACCATATCATTGTAGAGGCAAAAAAAAGCCTTTTTGCTGCAATCATGTTATTATTATTATATTATGACTATGAAGTGTGATGCCTCTCTAGCACTTGACTGAGTATCCACTGGCACGCTTAATATTTTAAGGCTTAAGCTTCTCTAGGTTAATGCTGTACCACTATGTAATTTTAGTTTTTTGTTTGTTTTTTCCTTTCTTTGTTTTTCTCACTCTGTCTGTGTGTATATGGGCACTTCATTATCAAATACATTGATAGAGTATATCCATCGTCTGTATTCTCAATTCAAAGTAACGTGAGCGACAAAGCTCTCGGAAAGCACGGACCACAAAGAAAGGATTCAGGCCTTTTTCAAGTTTGAGGTAACAGATTAAACTCAAGAGATCAAGATTGCGTCGTATCTGCTAAATTTGTCAGAGAGAGGGCATCGTAATCCTATGATCAGATCCCAAATCTAGTGCATTTATCTGCCAAGGTGGTACAATTTGTATAAGGTCCTTTGTACTGCTATCAAAGAATTAAACTTGAGGGTAGAAACTCGAATTCAGGCGTCGTTTATGTCTTCACTAAATGACGAATTGACATAACAGACCAGACTGAAGAGATCAAGCTTGCGTCATACCTGCTACGTTCGTCATAGAGACTACCACGGGGCACTGGTTTCTTGAGCTCAAATACGGCTTTAAAGCACTTGGGATACAAATAGTCCTTCGGCTCAAGCTGACTGCGGATCATGACGCTAAACGGATCAGTCCGCTGAGATTCATTCCAGCAATATTTCGGCCCTCCTTGGCAAGCGTCCTTTTCAGGTTGTAGCTGGGGGAACAGCTACAGTCCGACGAGGACCCTTGCTAAGAACAATACCATTGGAATGTATATTCAAGGCACACCTCGAAAAAAAAAATGTCATTCGTGATTTCCAAGAAATTCGACATTCAAAGAAATTGATTCGGGGAAATGGAATCATACCTGACAAGGATTTCTCAGAACGGCCTTATCGGTAAAATTCAAGACTAAATCAAACAAAACAAAAATCATGACGTCAAACAAAAATTATAGAATCAGAAGAATCCAAATAAACACACTGGTGAAGTAGTTACGGAATGCGTATGTACTTCAATTGGCACCCGAGGTCTTAATTTATTTGCTTTTAATATTCAGATTACACTTTTTCGTGAAAAATACGCGGTTGATATCACGTTAGTTGCGTCATTTGCTTTAGTATGCGGATGGAGATTAGGAAAGGAATCGGAGTGACATGAAAATGAGTGCACTGAAATATTTACAGGAAAACAAAGTCCAAAGTCGTCTTATAGTCTACTGGACCCTAAACTGCGTCACAGAATTTCTTCCGCGTTCACCAAATTCCAGATGAATTACAAGGCTTAGAGTTTTTAGAGGTTAACAAGTTTTTTTTAGATTTTTATACACAAAAACTAGCATTTATGCGGACAAGAAAAATTTCAAATCAACAGACCACTACTATATATTTCCTAGGGTCAGAGGCATTACTAGCCAAAATCTTTGGGGGAGGACAAGGTATTTACCGACTGGCTGGTCATTTTTACCGACTATTTTTGCGGATTATTGAGAAAAAAAAGACTGTTGACGAAAAATCGGCTGATGTTATGAAAAAACGACTATTTTTACGAAAAACCGACTGTTTTTGATTATTTTTAAGAAAAAATGACTATTTCTAAATAAAATATCGACTGTTTTTACTAAAAATCGCGGCGACTGGCCGACAACATTGCAACATTACCGACTTGGCCGACAACATTGGGGGGGGGGCGTCCCCCCTCCCCCCAGTAGTGACGCCTCTGCCTAGGGTTGGTCACCAAGAACCAGGGTGCACGAGCGACACTGTTAACACATTACTTTGCAGATACTTCTAGATACTTAGGGGCACACTGAGATATTTAGGAGCTAGGGCTACTTTGAGATCCGTAGATATATTTTGGGATATGCAGATATTCATATAATATATGCATGCATGCATGGATATGCAGAGATACTTAGAACTACATTGTGGTACTTATTTATACTTCTGGAATACTTTCCAGGTTGTAGGAAGGTAGTTTTGGAGACCAACCCTTGGACTATTACAATAGTTGCGTTTTTGCAGATACCGTGGTATCTGATACCACGGTCTAAAGTCGTTTTTGCAGTTATCGTGGTATCTGGCCAGTTATAGTGGTATCTGATATTCAAATACCACGGTCGGACCGTGGTAACTGGTCGTGGTATCTGAAAAAGTCGTCTCACTTTCATCGATTTTTTTCAAATTGTTGGGTAAGAAGTTTGGCAAGTGATGTGAGTGGATTTCAGTTTTTCTTTCGGGATGACTTCGAAAAGCGCAATTACGGCAATTGTCGTTTTTGCAGAGCAGCCGTATATCAGATACCACGGTAACTGCAAAAACGACTAATTGCATTGCAGATCCAGTTACCGTGGTACCAAATACCATGGTATCTGCAAAAACGCAACTAATCACCATTTCTATCAGGTTCAGACTAGGACAGCAGGTTCAAATTTCTAGCTTCGGACCGAAGAGGACCGGTGCCAAGAAGGGCCGAAAAATCCCTCTAGTAAAACCTCAGCTGATTTATTCCATTACCGTCATCTGACATGATTCGCATTCAGCTTGGTCTGAAAAAATCCCTCCGCATCCGGGACCTGCTAAGGGCAAAAGTGTACCAAAGGGCCAGTGTGGGCTATATAGTAAACCTGGGGCACCCAAAAGAATATAAAACACAAATAAAACAAAAGCTTACCTTGATCCCTCCGAGAATAACATTTTCGTTTTCATAGAAAACACGTCCTCTCATTGTGTTAACAACGGACTCGGGTTGCTCAAAGATTTCTTTTTGCATAAAGCTGCTAAAGTTGCCTGAAACAGAAATGAAGCCATAATTAGCCTTATGAATAATAGGTGAAGTAACTGGGCAAAAATGACGTCACACACAGATGCTGATTTGAAACTGACAACTGGCAAAACCACTTGACCGCCACATAGAAGCGGATACAGGATCAGTTTGTTTAAGTCAAGGTTTAAGTAGTTTACAAGGGACTTGTTAATCGTGCAAATAAACCTAAAATAAAGACCAAAGGCAGATTGTTAAAGCACAAGTAGCACAGATATTAAATACTTAATTATCGCTTCAATCAACATATAATATTAATTATAACAATTATTCGCTGAAGAATATCGTAGCTAACATTTCCGTTTTGAGTCTTTTTTTCTAAGCTTTTGCCGTTTTTAGCCAAGATGAGCCGGGCCCCCTTCGCTTTGACGATCAACAAGGAAAAATGCGTATAACCCGTCTTTCTGATCAACGAGCTTCTCGGAAACCATAATCGGGATCCTCATTCATTTTACAGTTTCGTCTCGGTTTTCACGCTGACGCAAATGAAACCAAAATAGTGAAAGTACGCAAGAATGAAGTCTCCTATTTTCCGAAGTTGGCTGTGCTGATGTCTTTGAGTAGTTTACCTATTTATTATTTGATACTTTTTACCTATCTACCTACTTACAACTTATGCGGTGAATTTCCGCATATGGTGCCTCTCGAGTCGACCCGGTTTCCCCGAATGTCAAAAATTCACCACAATCCACATTATAGTAACTTCTTTAAAAAAAAATGTGGCTATCTTTTTAAAATCCCGTGTTAGTTATTTTAATAATCCTTTTTTTGATAATCTCGAGGGACAAAAAAAAATCCTAATAATATTACATTTTTTTTCTATTCAAGGGAAAAACATGAACAACAAAAATACAGGCGTTTCTCATCTCTCGAAACAGCTGTGCTTCTCTGCGTCACAATCCATTCATTGTTTGCCAACTTTTTGCTCACACTGAGATCCAACTTTTTTTTTTTGCAAACTGAGCAAAAAAACTTTTTTAAGCGAACTGATCCTTCTGCGGTCACAGTCTGGGGAATTGCTTTTTGCAAAGCTTTCTATTCGCTGTGGCTAAGAAAAGCTTGAAGTCAAATCGAATGGTTGAAAAAGGCTTTATGTTTATACTTATTGTGCTCCAATCTTTTAAAACTAACCTTTCTTCAGTCCCATTGACTCTAGTAGACACGGAAAAATGCACACAACCAGTTTGTCTGACGAATTACAATGAGTCTCGGGATGGCGTGTCTGGCCTCAGATCAACACAGGGATATACTCCCTGAATACCAAAGTACAGACCCTGGAAGACGTGACTAGAGACGAAACGGAAAGACTGCGGATATGCATAAGCTAAAAGAACCGCCTCTGAAGTCAACTGACCGATACCTGTCCTCGTTCGTCCCATATTTCATCCGCCATTTTAACTCAAAATAGAAAGTTCAGTGTTTTTGCACGTTGATATAAAAGCGATAGGTGTTTTTATATTTTAGTTTGTATTGATTATCAGTTGGTAAATAATGAATTGTACGTATAAATAGATTAACTTGTGCTCTTAAATGTTGACGATCCAACGCTAGCTGATTTTATAAGCTATTAAGGAAATAAAGTGAATTATTAAAAAATTATTATTATTATTATTAATGAGCTTCTTGCAAAAAATCGACGTGAGCATGACACGAATCGGAAATAGCGAAACACGGCAAGTGTAAAAAACAGGATGGTGTCGTTAGGGTAGAGTGTACCGTATGAAATTCGGCTCTCTGAGTGTAAGGACGGATAAAGCTATATTTCGGCCCTTCTTGGCAAGGGTCCTCTTCAGGCTCAAGCTGGAAAATGAACTTGTGGAAAAACAATGGAAGATTCTAGCTTAAGTATCTGATTTTGCAGTCAGCTTGGGCTGAAGAATATTTATGGGATGGAAGAGGGGGGGGGGGGGCTTACCCTTCATGATTTGCTGGATCTCCATCTTCAAGGTTGTAATTTCTCTGGCGTGGGTGTCGTCCAACATGCGCTTAAGCCTGTGAATACTAAGAGCACCGTTGTGGACCACAGCTACGTCATCATCCTGAAAAAAAAATGTTATTGTAGGCTATATACTTTTTTGCAAAAGTACTACAGATTAATTTAAAGTGAGGATTAATTCTGGCTACCCCACAGGCCCATCCGGGCTTTCACGCAGTAAAAGGTATTGACTACACCTCTACGGAACAACAACAGTGCGTTAAAATGTTTGTTTATGTAAATCGTTTCGTTAAAAGTATTCATTCATTCATTCAAAAAAAAAAATATTAATAAGCCTAAAATTATCAAATTATTAAAGGCTATTATTAAGTTACTTATATATTATAAAAATATATTAAACTTATATGTATTCCTTCAGCACGATTAAAGGACCACTCGTACTTATTTTGCCTTTTACATTGTCCCTAGCTCCCCTATGAAGTATAAGCTCCAGAAATTCCCGCCCTTCGTTACTGTTTCGTTTTGCGCCTACGAATTTTTAGCGCTTTTCAGGCATCTCCGGGTTTTCGGGGTCAAGGGTACTGTTATTATTATTGTACAAGTATTCCTTCGGTCAGGTTCAAGGACCCCTCGTACTTATTTTGCCTTTTACCTTGTTCCTATCTCCCCTACAGAATAATAAGCTTCAGAAACCCCCCCCCTTTCACCATCGTTTCGTTTCATCTATGACTTCTTAGCACTTTTTAGGCATCTCCGAGTTTTCGGGTCAAGGATCATATTATTATTATTGTACAAATATTCATTTAGTTAAATTGAAGGGCCCTCATACTTATTTTGTCTTTTAAATCGCCCCTACCTCTCCTATAGAAGTGTAAGTTTCAGGAATCCCCACCCTTCTCCACTGTTTCATTGTCTCCATTGCTTATTGCAACTGTGCCTGCAATAAGCAGTCTGTCCCAAGCCACGGTAAAGTTGGAGGGACAGTCGGTCTGGGGAACTGACGGTAAATGGAATTCCCATGAAACGTCCAAATTTTATGGACGCCGGGTGAGGCGGCAATCGTCTGGTCCCGTTACAAGTACAAGCAAGTACTGTTTTCGTTGTGCACTCAAGATTTTTTAGAGCTTTTTAGGCATCTCCCGAGTTTTCGGTCAATTTGCAAAACTGTTATTATCTGTGTCTGACGAGAGACGCGAAGTTGGGAATTTGAGCTGTGAGAGTTCGTTTTCAAAGAAACTCACCATCATCATCATCAAGCACTGCAAACTTCGCCGAAAGCTTCAAGATCCGCCGAAAGTCTTTCAAGAAGAAGGACAAGATACAAAAAATTCGGCAGACTTATTAGTACAGTTGAGGTTTATTTGAACACTTCTCTTAACGTTTCAACACCTTGGTTTTGCTTCTTGCGCGTAAAACAGTCAAATGGAAAGGAAAAATAACAAACTTGACTTCAACTAACAGCCAACTGTTTTATTGTTGTAACTACAACATCATTATTGTAACGACACGAAAGTAGAATCAAGGTAGAATAAAAGGATGTTCAGAAAGTACAAAACTCAACCAAACAATTAGCATCGTAGTCTTCTTGGTTATTTATATCGTAGGCTAGTAGGTAATAAAAGTTATTCGAGTAACACCTATATCAAATAGTGAAATCATGTCATATGTGCAAGCTCAACGAAACTAATCAATCATTTAGACCTTTCCCACCCACAGTAACTTGTTAGTTACAGATAAGCGATAAAATAACACGCGCATACTTGAAACTGTCTACTAAAAGATTAAACGGACCCGGAAAGTTCAAATTCTTTTTCATAAACTTTACAAGAAAGTAGGCTACTCGAAAATAAACTTGAAATGTCAAAATTTCAGATATAAATTTAAACGAAAAACAAATCCTTGCTTTTGTTGACTTTTATAGGTTAGCTGAATATTTTCAGGCGTATTCTTAATACTGATTGCATGAAATCTCGTTAAGGTCTAATTAAAACCATCACGAACCACAACTCCATTTTTGGTGAAGTGACGCGGACGCTGTAGCCAACTTTTTTTTTTTTTTACTGATTTTGTCTCATTTTTACTGATTTTTGTCTGTGATAACTCGTGACCTATTACAGGTATTCATTTGAAAAACTGTACATTTTTTGGCTTTGGTTCTACTTGTACTCCCCCCCCCCTTCCCACAAATACACTCCGGGTCAAAGGCAAACGTGCCCAAATTTTACGGGGACTGACGCGGACAACTCGCAAACTATTTGACCTAGGAAGATGATTCCGAGGGGATACTCACTGTCCGGCAACCAGTGTACACGGGTTTGGGGAGTGCGTTCCCCCTCGAACGATTCTTGACATACATTCAGTTTTTCGGGTTGTGTCATAGGCTACTGATTACAAAAGTTTAACGTTGCACTTTTATTATTTTAAATCACTAAATATTTAAAAAGTCTATGCATAATCGTAATTGTATATAGTAGGCTCTTTAAATATTCTTTCAGACCAGGCTGGCCGTGAATCATAGTTGACTATGCTATACGGATATGTTAGCTGAATTTATTCCCTTCTTGGCAAGAGTCCTCCTCAGGCTCAAATCTAGAGAAGTGAGCCTGTTTATCTTTCACGATCACAGGATCAGTGAACCTGTTATGCGTTCAGTGAAGTGAACCTGGTCAGGTGAGTTATCCCGAACACAGGTTTAGCGAATCTGTGAGTTATCACGATCAGAGGTTTAGCGAATCTGTGAGTTATCACGATCACAGGTTCACTTTCTAGCTTTGACCCTGAGGAGGACTCTTGCCAAGAAGGGCCGAAATATCGCTAAAATAAATTCAGCTAATATATCCATTAGCGCAGTCAACTAAGTTGGCATAAGTCTGACCAGAAGACGAGGTTAGTATTTTTTTTATTCAATATCGTAAGAACTGACTGATAAAGACTGACTGATAATAATAATTTAACGGACGGCTGTATTCTTCGATATGTGGAAAAGGCTCATGAACCCAAATTGAGAATCATCTTCCAAAACATTTCGTAAGCTTCGACGATAAGATTTGGAGAGACTCGTTTAGATTTTTCGAATTATCAATGGCCTTATAGGCGGCCAACTACAAAGGCCTAGCGCGTTTTCCTAGGCATACATGAAAACACATTCTTTATCTCTGGACTTAAAAGGACTATTGTAGACAACTACGCATGACATGAAAAAAAAAAAAACACGTATGAATGCTTGTATTTTTGTACATAAGTCAGTCAGTCAGTAAGTAATTTATTTACAACTCGCCATTTTTAAAAGCGGAGAAAGTGAAGAAAGTGAAAATCAATATTATCAACTTATTAACATCTTCACTTATTAACAAGTAGAAATACAAGTTCCTGGTACATAAAGGTAGTACAGAAAGCAAAATGCAGAAATGTAAGGTAGTAGCAGAGCAAAATAACACTAGGGAGTAGCGCCAAGACCTATGCTTTCCGTGCTTCGCAAACGGGCCATACTCATAGCACAGTCAACTACGTTTGCAACATTAAAGGCAAGACAAACTTGCGGGTTTAGAAATTTCTAGCAAATCTAGGATGCGGTCTTCCCACATCAAGAAAGCAGAGGAGGTTTTATCTTTTTTTTTGCTGTGTTTATAATATGAAGTTATTGAAGCCAGCGCTGATGCACGAGTTTTTGAGTTTCAGTAGGGACGTTCACTAGCGCTAGTCGTGCTAGTATCGCTGCTGTTCGAGTGTGTACTAGAGACCGTACTGGAGACAACGCTCTCAGCTTACCTCGAGGAAGATGACCCTGTTTGTGTGTTCAATAACTGCCGAGGCATCGGAGGCAAAGAAGTACTCAACAGCTGCATTCTCAACAGGGTGAAATTCGGTAGTGGAGTCCTTTCGAGAGAGCACCGGGTGATCCGCTGAGCCATGTGCTCGGTGATCTGTGAACGAACGAGAAAGTGAATTCACAAAATCTCACGACATCCTTCAAGACAAACGCAAGCAAGACAACCTCCTAAACCTAAGAAATGATACGCCACCACGGTTGTTCTACTCTACCGCCACCAAAGATAAGGGGGGGGGGGTCTCGCGAGACGCATGATTGGAAAAGTTTCCAAAGTGGCACTGAAGGTACCGGCCCCGAGTTAATAGCGAGTTAATAGTTTCTAGCGAGTTAATAGTTTAAGTTTTTGGGAAAGGCATTTTTACATTTTTCTTACAAGGGCTAACACACTCATAACCCTGTTTGCTGCAAGGTGCATTGATTCCCATTCGCCTTATTTCAGTTCAATTCCTGGAAGTCCTCCATTGTCTCATTATCAACACTGACAAAGAGCTGGTAAAATACGGATGCATGGGGCGATGTGCAGAAAATTTAGCTTCCTCTTTCTACTGCGAAGACATGCAAAACTTCCAATGCTCGCGAAGCAGATTGCAAATTTTCATGTGGATAGCTCAACTCTTGACATAGATCCAAACAGGTTCATCTACGCTCTTGATGACTTCGTGCTCACGAAGAATCGCCGTGTGCCTCGCGAAGAACGAGAGACGTCGCCACAGCAAACGTTGTCGATTGGTTTACATAGGATTTGAGTGAATTTTCAGGATTTGTCTGGGTGAAGTTTCTTGTTCCTCCCTTGGATCACCGGCGTGCTTCGGGCTTAGTTATATAGTGTTATGTGTTATATAATACCTTATATTAGTTAATAGTGTCAAGTGCTGAAAATAAGACATGGAGGATTTACAGAAATTAGTCCGCTTGGAAGCGTTGAACTTGAATATGGTTCCTCACAAATCGCTACTTTTACAGATAGTTGTTTAAGTTTACCGCCACCGAAGAAAACGGGGGGGGGGGCATGATCAGTCCTTACCCATATGCAGCGCATAGTCTCACAATCCACACGTCGCTAAGTAACAACGAGCAAAGTAAGAATTTTTAAAAGTTTGGGCCTTAAATTCTGGCTTCTACTCTCGACGCCCTTCATGAAAGACATTCATGGCACAGCTATTGCCAGGAAACCAGCACATACTGGGTCCTGACTAAAGACAAGTAACTACAGAGCTGCATATGGAGACCTGCACAGCTTGCGTCCTGACACAAGTACAAGTAAGTAAGTAACTTTAGATGCAACTTAAGGGCCAAAGAGCAACATAGTAGTAGAAAAGGGAAGAAAAGAAGGGGTCACCAAGTTAACTACACTACAAAAGCCTTAGCATCTTCAGAACGTAACTAAGCAAACATAGAAAGCAAAGAAATAAACGTGTAAGAAATGGAAAAGAATAAAGAGAAATAAGTATAAAACGACAAATAAAATATAAAGGACAGACAAGATCAAGGTTTAGCAGTTCTACTCCAGGACACAGTTCTAAATAGTGCAAGGCAGAAGGCAAATGTTGGGAATCATGGAACTGTTTACAAATAAACTTCAGGTGACATCCTAGATCACTTAAATTTCAGCAAATTCAGATTTGCTTACGAGGGGAAAGATGTAAGCCAAGCATTCTGGGACAAAAAAAAAACTGAAAAAGGAGGGGGGAGAGGGGTGTTCTGTGTCCAGTAGTAGAGAAAAAAGAGCCCAAGTGTAGGCTCTCAGGGTTAGGAAAGCTGCCACCGGTTACAAAGGAATGGAGTTCTTCAATACCTTTCTTTGAACTCGTTTCGATGTCTACTCGTGCAGAAAAACACAGCGGAAAAGAGAAAAGAAACAAAATGAGAAAACGTGGACAGTTAAAACAAGAAACGAAACAAAAAAAGAGAGTCATACACGACATGGCTTTCGTACATGATCTAAATTAAGTACAAGGTCGATCCCACACGCACAATTCGGTTCACTTGTTTAGCGAAAAGCAGGTTTCCTTAGGACTGCTACTGAAGCGCAGACACCAGGTACCACCAAAATAAAACGGTATTAACACCGCTGGCGTCGTACGTTACTGTACTTCGCTGATAAAGGGGGGCGAGAACCTCCCATCACCGAAAGCCAGGTCGTGCGTCTGATGCCATTTCCATGAAGACATGATCGAAGGCAGGCAGTGGAGTTAGTACAAAGATGGGGGGGGGGGGGGCAGAAATATTCAGGGCTCAGCAAGGCTCATGCAAGGAAAATCAGGCATGCGGTGCATGTAAGCCAAAGCTGAAAGGGTGCATGCAATTTCCGTCAGTACTTAACTCCTCCTCCAATTATGAAGTTTAAACCTTCTAGCGAAGCCCCGAGTTTTCGATTACTCCGGTTCATCCCCTCAGCTAAAGAAAAGAAGAATGGAGAGACCAATCCACCACAACAACACTTCACTGCAAATACACACAGAAGCGTATCCAGCAGGGGAAGTACTGGGTACAGCTGGATGCGCTTCTTATAGGCTATCACACAGTCAGACAGAGAGATTAGTTTCCACACTGTCAGAAGTTTCATAACAGATCGCGCATAACACTTTCAAGAATAACACCTTTTCACTTAGAAATAAAGTGTTATGACCAATTAAGTTTACACTATTTCGTGCCTAGATCTCCAACAACACCTTCAATTGCTAAAAATACTACACTGTCAGAAGTTACATAACAACAACAAAAGGATGCCCGGTTTCAACAGATAACACTTTGGGATGTTATCTGTTATGTTTCTTTCCTTCCCGTTAGTATGTTTACCAATTGAAGGTGTTGTTGGAGATCTAGGCACATAATAGTGTAAACTTAATTGGTCATAACACTTTATTTCTAAGTGAAAAGGTGTTATTCTTGAAAGTGTTATGCGCTATCTGTTATGAAACTTCTGACAGTGCAGGTTCTGCTCAACGGCGATTCGGAATTTTAGTTATGGGCTACGTACAAGCAGAGATGGAGAAAAATAGGTTAGCATATATGTTGACAAACATACAAAATTTTGATTTGCTAATTTCAAGACGAAAAAAAAATATGTACAAATGTTTTGGAAATTTCAAGACGAAAAAAAAATATGTACAAATGTTTTAGAAACAATGAGGCTGGTAAGATATGAAAACTACTTGAAAATTAGCTGCTCAAAATAAATAAATTCCCATTCGACTAAAATGAGCACTGCTATGGGGACAATACCTGTCACGTGAAAATCAACATTATGTGCATCTTGAGAGCGTTGTCTGTTTTTGATACAGACAAGCGTTTTGCAACAACGTTAAAACAAATACGTTAAAGGCCAATCAAATCAAATTCTGAATTTTTTTTTTGCGGCAAATCCCGAAAGGTTAAGTCTCGTTGGCAAATCGGGATTTTTTTTCTAGAAATAAGAAATAAAATCAAATCCTTTGATCTACGAAGCGTCTATTTCCGGTTTTGCCCATCTCTGCGTTACGCCAAGTTGATATCAACATATAAATGTTACCCAAAAAACAATTCAACTGCGCAAAGAGCTAATGAATACCTTAAACTCTAACTTACAGCTAGGCTTTCTCTCCCTTTCGGCTATAGATCCCACGAAGGCATAGGCGACCATTAGCTACCCCATCAAGGCGTTTCAGGGGTACACAAGCTTCACACGACACATAAAACTAAACCTTTTATACCTTTCAACTCTGAATCGAACTCAAGTCGGTCAGTACAGTGAGGGAAGGAAGGAACAGAAGAATCTGTTAGTCAACTGATCCGGTTCCTACCATAGCTTCAGCCTAGCACCTACCCTACCCCAACTTTGACAACTATGGTAGCCTATACCCATCCGACAAAACAATTTCTCCCACCCGAGTTTCTACTCGGTCTAGTTGTTCAAAACCTTTTTGAAAATCTTGACGATGATCAAAGAGAATTTAGTAGTGTTAAAGTTGTTATTTAATTATGTAAAGGGAAACTAGATGGGCCGAAATCCCCATCCCCCCTCCGAAATCTCTCCCATTTATACTAAAAAAAAAAAGCCAACTCAGTGGAATTCGTAAACCGAATCTAACTGAAACCGAAGAAAAAGTGAATGATAGCCCCGAAAGTAACCCCCAAAACAAATTCTCCACTTCTCTTAAACAGCAATATGTCATTACTGCCTCTTGGAAGTACACACAAGAAATTACTTTCCCTCCTAAAACCTCTTCCTATGAGCCGATGTTGTGTGAAGTCTACACTCTGGGTGTTTTCCAACCCTCCACCAATAGTTACTGAAAAACTACCACCATCTCTTAAGGTACGTACACACACAGTCTGATTTCAACAGTCGGATGCAAATATCCTCCTTCGCCCGAAATTCTGACGCATCGCATGCAGAGATGGGCGAATCCGGATTCGGACTCGAATCCGGGATTCGTCCTTTTGGCCGGATTCGAACCTTCTGCTTGTCAGGCTCGATTCGGATTCGGACTCGGATTCCAAACCTTCAATTTTACGAATGCGCTCAAATTTCTAGTCTATACCCTTCCAGTTTCCGTTTCTCAATTTTTACACAGTGGGCTTAGCTTAGACAATCCAACTTTTTGATCTCCACCACCAACCATCCTCAGCAATCTATCACTTTATCTGACCCCCTTAGATATCAGTGCCTTTTGTCCCTCTGATTTTTAAACTATAACCTATGTTCATGATTTGATTCTTGCTAAGGTCGGATTCGAATCCGGATTCGAACTCTCAGCATGAAATGGTGGATTCGGATTCGTACCTAGCCCTGGATTCGGATTCGAATCCTTTCATGATCGGATTCGCCCATCTCTGATCGCATGTAGGTTTCCCCACAGCGACGCAAACTTCGGAGCGTATTCTTGAAAGCGAAACTTTATCGGACTATGAGTGCACGCAGCTTTAGCTGCGGATACACAACCAGGTTTTCCCAGCCGGATTTTCCGCACCTTTATCACGTAGTCGAAAATATCTCGACTTTTCCGTATGGAAATGATGAGAGTGCCGAAACTCCTGGAAGCAATTCCGAACCGCGAGCAAACTACCCTGAAGTCCTAAAACCCTGAAGTCCCTAAAAGTCACCTACCCTGAAGTCCCTAAAATTTGCTTCACACAAAGGACGGAACGAGGATGATAACTTCTAGCACGTGTTTAGAAGAAACCTATTATTAAATATATCAATCCTACAATACGTGCACTGAAGAACCAGAAGTATGAGGTACGGGCAGTCTAGTGAACTAAGCCCGTTTTTGACCATGCTCAACCGCTGGGGCATTCTGGAAGGGGTGAGCATGGTACTCAGTACCCCTTGTTCCCCAGAGGGGTACCAGTAGGTTATACAACAGTTATAAAGCAGAAATGAAATCCCGGTTTGTTTAATTATCAAAGTACTGGTACCCCTGTGGGGAGTAAGGGGTACACATACGTACGAGTACCGTGCTCAGACCTGCCAGCACGCCCCTGGATTTGAGCATGGTTTTTAAAACAGGGTTAGTGTACTAGACAGGGTACGGGCGACTGGACGATAGTGGACCTGGAAAATTAGCGTAGAATAAATGTTTACCTTTGCTGTACATGATTGGGACGTGGTCTGTGGCAAGACGGGAACTGGATCTGATTCCGACCAAGAGAGGGCTGCCACGGCGGGTAGCGACACATTCCCCTGGGTAGTGAACACTCTTGAAGCAGAGGGCGAAAGCTCCCTCCTAAAAAAGAAAACAGTGATGACGTAAGCAGCCCTCAAGCCCGGAACGTAGAGAATCTGCGAGTTCTTAGCGAGCAAATCATTTTCATGATTTTTTATTTCATAGGTTGCTGTGACTTGGCTATTCCTTTGGTTTGACGTGCTGTAATAATTTATTTTTACGATCTAGCAGATTTTGCTTTCCTAAGGTTCACGCACCTTATTGCTTCAAAACGTGAAAGGAGATTCAAAACGTGAAAGTGCGAGTCCGATCGTCTGAGTGAACGGCCTTAAAAAAAAAGGGAAAGGGTAAACAATGGCGTGGATTCCTGAGCTATTGCGTCACCAAATAATAAAGTGGCCGGTTCGCCGGCACTCAATTTTAGGGGGTAAACAATGGGGTGGATTCCTGAGCTATTACATCACCAAATAATAGTGACCGGATCGCCGGCACTCAGTTTTACGGACGACTTTCCGACTCGTTGGATTTAATAATCGAGTGATTTATTACGCACTACCCAAAAGCAGAGGTGCAGTAAAAATAGAAAAAATACAAAGATAATATAGAGCGTGCTCCACCCTAGTTACCCGTAGTTACTACGCATGATGTCACGTATTTTGGCTTCTAGGCGTCAAGACTGGAACGCTTTTTTCTATTTTCGTTAAAATATCATACCACGGGCTAATCCGGCCAATCACGTTACAGAGATTCGTTGTTACATACTTACTACGTTCCCGAGCATGGTATGCAAATAGTTACTATTAGTTGCTATTTCGAGAAGGTTGGAACGGTCAGCGTAGTAACTTTTTACGAGATTGAAACGAAAATAGTAACCAATAGTTACTATTGTTAGAAGGGTGGAACACGCTCCTAGCAGTTGCCAAGAAGTGCAATGACAAATGAAAAATAAACTAATGGCCGGGGTTATGAAATAAATAAATAATAAGCAGTAGGAACCTAGAGAGGGATATTTAACGAGGATCCAAAGGGGCAAGGAAGTAACTGCTGGCGCTGTTCCTTGATTCTTAACAAGTGTAACAACCCGTCCCTGTGACGGAAACCCTTTGGTCAAAATCAGATGTTGTTACCCTTAGGAGGTCGACTACTTCCCCGCGTCGAAAAGTAATCGGAAAAAACAATCGGAAAAGTATACATCATCCAATTCACAACTGAACTGTCCCGCTCACATAGCCTTGTCCGAGTCGTGAAAGTCAAAGTCGTACTCACCAACTGTTGAATAACTTGATCGACGAGTTCCCTGAACGTGTAGTGCGAGTGTTGGTCGTATAAGTGTTTCACCAACTTGGCAATAACTTCCGTATCTGTCTCGCTCTCAAATTTAAATCCTTTCTCGATGAGCAAAGTCTTGATCTCCTTGTAGTTCGTGATGATGCCTGCAAGGTCAAGAACATTAAAAAGAGTGACTTGATATAGCGTTACTGGAGAGATACAATTACCGGTTGACAGAGATGATTATTGCAAAAATCACCTGTACCTGTTCTTTCTGAAATTCAAAACACGAGCCAACACTATTTGCCACTAACAGAAAAGTGATTGGCCACTTTATGACATGGGTCGCGTCAATTCCACCCACTCATGAATTATTCATTGGGTCAGAATGCTCACTACAGCTTGGCAGAAAATGACAGAATTGTTGATCCTTGGAACAGCCTTACCGAAGATGCGGGTAATGCTGAATCGATCAATAGTTTCAAGTGCACTGTCGATGGGATTTTTAACTCTGATCAGTTCGACTACTCAAAATTTCTTCGAGTTATTTAGTGGCGAAAGTCTTTTCTCTTGCTTTGTATTATTATTATTTTTATTGTATTAATGGCCGAAATTTTCTCAACTACTGGTTGATCGTTAGGTAGAAATGAAGTAGAAGCCTCAAAACAAAGTATTGGAAGAAATAGATACTGCCAAACCAGGGGTGTCATTTCGCGTAAACCTATAGGGGCAGTCGCGTCGTTCCGGGCCATTAGCTCGGCTTACAAAGATGAGATACCTTCGGGAGATCAACTTTTCAGAGCTGCCTGTCATAATTTTGTTCTCGTAGATTTTATGATTTCTCATGGGTGGCTCCCCCCCCCCAAAAAAAATGACTCCTCTGCGCCAAACTATCATAATCTAATTCCTATATAGACACTCTAGTTGACTCTTGATGACCTGAATGTTATTAATACATTTTGTATCAATCCCCAATACCGAGTCAACCCATTAGCATACTAATTAACCGTGTCAAAGTCAAGGCTATCTAATTGATATACAGGTGAAAAACAATGTAAAGATTGTAAAGATCATGGCTTGCAAAACCCGTAGGGGCAAAAAACTAGTGACCCTGGCCTCTTATCGTCAATCATACATACACCAATGTTGGCAAGATTTTCCACTTATATTCAGATCTACGACACTAATTGGTTTTCTCTTTCCGTTTCGAACATGAACAATTAATTTTAGAATCCAAACTAAAATTACATCATTCAATATAAAAACAGCCCAAAGGACAGTATTCAATCAAACCACTTTTACAAAAAAAAGCGATCAGCAACTGAACTTTCACAAGGTTAATGATCAGACGAATTGCCAAAACAAATCATGTCTGCCAACTTTACAGACCGACCTTGCGAATGATAAACTCATTGCATTATACTACTTTCACTATCTACTTTTGGAAAGGACTTGACTTTGGCTTGTAAATCAGCTAGGGGCCCAAGGGTAGCCAATTCACATAACGGGTCGGGGTACGAAATCAAAACATAACCTTGTGCAAAACGGCACGTGTGGCAGCAATAAAGCGATGTACCTTCACAAATTTTACAAGCTACATGGTCGAAGTCGCGGAGAGCCTGATAATGGTTTCTTTTATGAGATAAAAAGAACTCGCGGACGGTTCAACCCCGAGATGCTGATTATTCTACCCCTTCTCACAACTATACTTCCCTGTCGAACGCACGCGAGGTTAGCTTTTGCATGACGAAGATCGTTCTGAAGATAGGCAGAAATACAGAAAATAAATATCACCTGCTCATTCGCAGTGAGCTTCGGCTCAAACACTGTTGACCCCAAACCCGCAGCTATACTTATTTATTTCTTTGAGTCAAATGCTAGCCGATTAGGGTCAAAATACACAACAAATTAAACAAACACTAAGTTGGGTCAAACCCAAGTATTCGAGATCTTTATTCGCGAAACGGGCAAAAGCTATCATTCTTAGTTACAGTCGAGATACGCAAAATTCTCGAAAGAATTACTACCCTGCCTGCAACGGCATTAAGAGGACGAACAACACTCTATATAACATAACCACCTGACGAGGACCCTTGCCAGGAAAAGGCGAAATCACCGTCGAACATCGTGGCTTTCTTTCCGTGACTGGTCACTAATTAGCAACTAGCCGGTCAGGAGTGGCAGAGTATTCGGGGTTTCGTAAAAACTATGCAAGAAAATCAGAGAAGAACAACTCCCAGGGAATGAACTATTCATGGTATCCTACAAATTAGGTCACTCATAACTAGGGAACTCACCATTGTGAACCACGATGAACTCATTGGACTCCCCAGATCTATGGGGATGGGAGTTGACCTCATTTGGGACACCATGGGTGGCCCAACGGGTGTGAGCGATGCCACAGTGAATCTGCGTGACCGCGTCTAGGTCAAGTCGTTCGGCCTCTGTAAACAAAGAGTCATTAAATTAATGACTTCTCATGACCTCTTAAAAAAAAAAAAATATAATCATGCTACCATATCAATAGGAAGGAAGGACAACAATTAGAGACACAAAATAAAAGAATTTAACGGAGAAAGGTTGCTCAATAGGACAGTTTTGGGAAAGGCAGGCAATGAGCATCGGTGAAAAAAGATCTTGCTTGAGTTATTCAACTTCGGCAAAAAGACTAGATGATGCAAAAGAACGAGCTGTCATCAGACAGGTAACAACAACAAAAATAAGAAAATAAGCAGCAGAACAAAAAAATAAGCTGCAGCCTATGTCCAGTTCATCTCACACTGGTATAATTCTCTCTAAACGAACAGCAAATGAAACATGTGTGGGCTGTGCCTACACGCAACGAGAATCCTACTTTCTATGTTCAAGGGTAGGCTACATAAAAGGTAAAAAACTCAGCGACGACGGCCTAAAACGCAAAATAAAAGGTAGAAACGGGAATACCGTATCGCAAAACCTCAAACCGGCCCAAAATCGTAGCCATGAATCTGGGACACGGCTTAGAAAACAAATAATGCATCATGCCTAGTCAGCAAATAAACGTTATCTTTCCCGCAGAATTATGACGACGATCGTTTTGCGTATGCGTGAAACCAAATCCAAGGTTACTGAAAAGCAATCAATCAAAAGGAGATATAAAGTTAGCTGTTTTTACTGGGAGAAGTGCACCAAACTTCACTTTGTACGATTCAGTGAGACAAAAGGGGTTATATGTTCTTCAGGCATACGGAGGTCGCGAAAATGTAAAATTTCGGCCTAGCTACCTGTTTCGCCACAGTTAATTCTCTTGGATCAACCTTGAGATCTTGGAAAGATTCTGAATGGCCAGACCTACTATACAGGCTAAGGAAGTCGGGTTAAAGAAAAAGTTCTTGTGGATGGCTACATCAAAAGCTGAACATATTAGGGTAAGGGTGGGCTAAAGGGTTGAAGCTGCGGTTGGAACACAATCCCCATATTTTTAAAATTATTCTGTAAGACTACTTGAAACTGTTGCAGGTTAAATTCCAAGATGAAAATTCTAAGACAAACCTCGAGACAAACAGCAATCGGATTGCAGAATAATCAGTCCCGCATTTAGATAAAGAGCTGGAGAAAGGGTGGTCTACTAAAAGGTCTACTTACGTTCAGCAATCTCATTTTCAAGCATCTTAACCTTTCCGCGCTTTTTGACAATGTCCATTCCTGCTCCAGTACAAGAGTCAATGCCAACTCCTGCAAAAAAGACAACACAAATGAGTCAAGAGAACATCTGAGATATATGTACACTTAGTATACTCCATTTAAAAAGCCAAACTGACTATGCATCAGGTGATGCTCTTGTCAGCCACAGACTACTAGATACATCTGATACAAAATAAAAATGAAAATAAAAAAATATTGCCTATTCTGCCCCATTGTATATTTCGTATGGTTATTTTGTGTGTTGTGTTAGGAAACCAGTAAAGCGAACAGTTCAAGGAAATGAAGAAAATTGCTGGGCAGGAAGACCACTTCTGGTATGTAACCATCAGACATTCTGCCTGTGATTTTAAAGTGCATTTTTTTTTCTAAATAACCATTTGTGGATATAGCCTATGCCTCTAACCTGGACACAGGACTAGGAAAGATTTCAAGATATATTCAAAAAACTGACAAAATATTCCTTACCTGCTGAATCATAGCCTCTGTACTCCAATCGCTGAAGGCCTCCAATCAAAGTTTCAAGAATCTCCTTACGTGTTTTGGGAGTCAGGTAATTCAGGTATGCAAAAATTCCTGAAAAGAAACAGAACATGCAGTTTCCAAAAAAGACTGGGCCTAGGACATAGTGATACAACTTTTTCTTGATGCTAAGCAGCTGAATTTGCAGAAAGGTTATGCCTATAATATTATAGCCTAGGGCTTAAACTGCGCACTATAATATTATAGTAGATAACCAAAGAGTCAATAAATAATACTACAGTACAGAAAGTGGCCAAGATAGTATAAAAGATCAAAAACAGGGCAATGGTAGGGAGTACCGCTGCTTAGCTGCAGCATAATTAGAATGTACGGAGTGCAGATGGCACGTATAACAACAGCCTTTTTGGCTTTGTGCTCAGCCTAGTTCATCAAATGTTAGCCTAGAAAATGTGGCCTGAAATACAAGGTAGGGTACTGACACTGTGCTAGGGTAGCCACAAAAACACCTAGTGGCGAAAATTGGCAATTTTTTTTTAATGAATGCATGAATTGCTGTGAATTTTCCTTATCAGTTTTACCTATCTAAAACATCTCCAAAAAATATTTTAAAAATACCATTGCATTCAGGACAAAATTGTCTATTTTATAAGGCTAACAGTAAGATGTCCTAGCTATTTAATATTATTTCTTAATATTCAATGTAAATTTAGATGTAAAAAAAAGTAGCTGAACTTGCCTACAAAAATTTGTTGATACTAAGGAGGAAAAGTCAGCAGCCTATAGCAGCAATAGGTCTATTGGACCTTGGACCTTGATGATCATATTCATATTTTCTCATCTAACCCACTTGCTGGGGCTCCCCATGGCCATGCACTCGAAACCAGATCAAAATCACCCAGTTTCATAGAATTTCATTGAAGCACATAGTTCCAAGCTGGTCACTAGATGGACAAAACCCTAAAGTCAATGGATGAACATAGGCATTTCTTTATGTAAAATACTGTTTTCTAAAGAAGATTTAAGATGCTTAGAGACAAGATAGAGAGGTGATTTTGGCCTCAAATCAAAGCTAAAAGATGGGAGAATCACATTCTGATCTTCAAAAGCTCAGGTTTGATTAAAAAAAAATTTAGTGGCTACCCTAACTGTACTGCTGACAGCAGTACAGCAGTGCTGTGGCCAGTCTACTATCAAAGAATGACATCACTGTCGACTGTTTGACACAGCTGGACATCGACAACTCTTGACTTTCAACGAGCACAGGTAGGGTGGCCACAAAAACACCTAGTGGCAAAAATTGGCGATTTTTTTGTAATGAATGCAGGAATTGCTGTGAATTTTCCTGATCAGTTTTACCTATCTAAAACATCTTCAAAAAATATTTTGAAAATACCATTGCATTCAGGACAAACTTGTCTGTTTTGTAAGGCCATCAGTAAGATGTCCTAGCTATTTAATATTATTTCTTAATATTCAATGTAAATTTAGATGTAAAAAAAAGTAGCTGAACTTGCCTACAAAAATTTGTTGATACTAAGGAGGAAAAGTCAGCAGCCTATAGCAGCAATAGGTCTATTGGACTATAACCTTAATGATCTTATTCATATTTTCTCATCTAACTCACTTGCTGGGGCTCCCCATGTACTCAAAACCAGCTCAAAATACCCAGTTTTATAGAATATCATTGAAGCACATAGTTCCAAGCTGGTCACTAGATGGACAAAACCCTAAAGTCAATGGATGAACATAGGCATTTTTTTATGTAAAATACTGTTTTCTAAAGAAGATTTAGGATGCTTAGAGGCAAGATAGAGAGGTGATTTTGGCCTCAAATCAAAGCTAAAAGATAGGAGAATCACATTCTGATCTTCAACAGCTCAGGTTTGATTAAAAAAAAATTTACTGGCTACCCTAGCACAGGAAACACTATTGGCTGATGCTGAAAAGTGTAAACAGGATAATAAAGCTTAAAATTATAATGTGATTAGACTCACCACACATGGTTCAGATGATATTCTAAGTTTCCAGAAGCACAGAAATAAGGAAACACTGAAGAACAGCTCACTTGACACTTCCAAAGAATATGCTGATGCAAAATCCCTTCTACTGTTCACACTTGTTCCAGATTGACTGTGGAATTACCACTGACTTCTGGTTCAAAAGAAAAGGAACCTCTTTAATATTTTGATACAATTCCAGTGTCCCTTCTCTACTGGACTTCTCCCACGTGTCCGCCAATCAAATTGTTTCAAACGCTTTTGAAACTCCTCCCTCTTTGTCGAGGGGTTTGCACGTCAATACAAGATAGGCAGTACGTTTTCTACAGTTGTCACGGCCGATATGTCACTACGAAATACCAAAAACGGAGTTGGTGCTGAAAGCTTTTTGACCCGCACATTTCAAATACCGAAAAAATGTGAGTCCTTTCGTTGATTTCTTGTCCTTTCAGTTTCCCCGTGCGCAGATAATAAATTTTTGTTCTTAGCTAACTGTCTGTTAAAATTGCCTTAAAATCTTGAGAAACAATCCAGAACCTTGGATTTTCACAGATGGATAGGTAAAAAAACAAGCTCGTGAACGTGAGTGCATAAACCAAAAATCCAAAATGTAAACACTGTCTAACTCACTTTTTTGTGCTTTCTTTCAGAGGACTAGGAATGAATGATGGACCCATCTTGTGCCAAAAAATATTTACTTGGATATTTTATCTGTGTTTGACAATGTGATCCTGTTCAGTTTCAGTTTTGTTCTAAAAGAAAAATTATTTCGTATCAATTCTTTCGACTTGCCAACAACTAAGGTAAAACATTGAAATTCGGACACATATATACGTTCTTTTTCTTCTTTGACATTCGTGATAACGTTGCTGGTATCGTTTCGTGAATGGGTTTGTTGAAAGAGCAGAATGTCGGACGTTTTCTGAGCCTCTCCCGGGGTTTTTATTTCTACAAGAAGAAAAGCTTTCTGGCGTGGAAGGGATGTCCCTCTGCTTTTGTGTTCGAACGGGGAGTAACCATCTAAAACAGATATCGGACATTACGGACATACACTTGTTTGTTCTGCTTTTAGTTGCGAACAGACAAAAATACAACTGTCCGAATAGCTTTATGTCGTCAAATACGGTGTCCGAATGAATACTTATCGCATAACTATTCAAACAAAAATAATGACACAATATATCACAATCAGTGCAACATTTACCAATTCTGGCAGCTTAGCTACGTTAGCCACCCTCGACAGAAGCACTGACCTTTACCCGGCAATTTTTCGCTTTACGTAACCACTTTAAAACAATTGAAAAGTAAAATTTGGCAGACCTTTTAGTGGAAATGTTCACTCGCCAAATTGTTACAGCGTTGCCATAAAACAGCGGCGATGGAATTTTTGGTTCTCGAAACTAATGGCTATTCTGTTTTGTCTGCAAGTGCTAACACTTCGCCGAGAGAGATGAAAGAAAACGTCCAATTTGAATTGTTCGATCAACATGTCCGAATTCCGATGTGTTTGAATTTCAGTGTTTTACCTTAGATTGTGTCTGTTTTGAACAAAGTATTTTATAATTGTTTCCCCTTTGTGAATGTCCAATAGCTGTCCGAGGTGGTTTTGTTATGTTAAAAAAAAACAATTGAAAAAAAAACAGAGGGGAGCCACTTCCAAGCAAGAAAACTATTATTTACATAGCAAAAAAAAATCTGGGATAGGCAAAGAAAGTTGCGACATTCTGCTCTTTCATCCAACCTAGTTCGTGAAGCTGTAAAGGCAACGCTGTCCTTGCAGACGTCAAAGGAAAAGGACATAAATGTCTGTCCAAAATTTCAGTACTTTACCTAATTGTTAGCTTGCAATCTATATCTATGCAACTTTTCATTTTAGAAATACAAAAAATGGCTGACCAGCAAGTAGGGGAATTGCAAATACGACTGGTTACAAAACAAGAACAGTAAGTGCTTCTTACTTTGCTAGGTTATATACCAAAGTCCATCTGGAGCCATTGCATGACTGTTGGCAGTTCTTCCTTAGGTATTATTTTTCACATCACTTTGCATCTCTTCATCATGAAACAAAGCCTTTCCATTATCACAGAGCTGTGTGGTTGCAGTGATGTCTTCCCATTGTCAAGTGAAGAAAATGTTGGCCTCGTTTATATTCCTGATTATACTGCCTCCTCAGTGTGTGCCTTGGTTGGCCTTGTCTTTGTCTTCCTTCAGACTGCAACTGATACACATTTGAGAGCAGTCTGTCTTCAGGAATGAAACATTGAAAAAAAATTTTTAGATGCAATAGGGATATGTTAGCTGTAGTCTTTCTTGCTGATTGTGAGAAGGTGTTTGTATGAACTCTACAACTCTAACTACAAGTTTGGGTTCTTGAAACCCAAGATTGTCCAAATGCATTCCGGTGAACAGGAGCTCCCTAGTTGGTGCTATAATTATGTATGCCATGTATTTGTTGTTGTTTTTTCTGTGTATAAGCAGCCTTTTGATATGAGAAAAACAGTAGTTTGGTAGCCTAATTGGAAGACAAAAAGTAGCTACTGTATTACTCTGTATTAGTATAGACATACTGTAGGCTAGTGATGAGGTTGATTTTTTACCCTTTCATTTCGGTGAGTCACATCTTTGTTTTCAGATTTTCAGTTCCTGGTGCTCCACTTTCTGTGCCCTCAGCTGTAACTGTCAGTGATCTAAATACTCTTGTCAATGGCCTGCTTGAAGGTATGTAGAAAGCAATCTCTGCAGGGAGTCCGGGTGAAGAATTCACCTCTAGGTCTAAACCCACCATTACTTCGACCACAGGCATTTGAATGCGATTGCCTCATTCTGCCTGAGAATCATTGAAGGAAACAGATGTCTGCTTCATAATTTTCCATTTATTGGTCTATCCCCCCAAAAAATATCAAGAGCTTATTCTTATATTAATCTTATCATTATCCGCTCTTGCCAGCATATACTGCTGGAAAATGTTTGGGGTACAATATTGATGCTGAGAAAAGGAGGCAATTAGCTTACATTATTGCATCAGGATTCCAAGGAGACGTACGAAGGTTTAAACCATGCATAAGGAGTGTGAACCTGCGTTTCCCGTGCTCTTTCCTGTATATATCTTAGATTGGGTTGCGACTTGTGTTGAATTCTAGTCTCATAAGATGATTGTGCCAGCTTTTCTAGTTAAGTGCTAGAAAGAGTCTCAGCATCCATCGTCTTTACTAACAAAGTTCAGATGGTTGATTTTTGTTCTGACCTGTTTCGTATAGACCAAATCCACGCGCTGTTCAAAATTTTTCTTTTGACAACGCCGTCTGGCTTTCTTCAAGCTTGGAGGTGCTGAGGACTCGAAGGTTATGGTAGGTTCGAAGTTATGGTAGTGCCAATTTTATTTTCGTTTGTCTATGTACAGTTGCGATGGAAAAGCAGACCTACTGCTGCATATCTGTTAAAGGTTAACTGAAGAGCTTGTCATCCCAGTTTCTCACCACGGCCATACGTAGAGCTCCAACCCATTAACTCTCGCAATGTCAGTCTGCTGTGAAAACACACAACCTATTCGATAAATCTTGGTCAACATCTCTACCAAACGTTGTTTCAGATTGACTCGTACAGTCCGTACCTCTGGTTGAACCAACCACAAACGACCCGAGGCATAATTGTGAAATTCTGTGGGAAAGATTAGCTTTGTTGGGAGAGAAAAACACGAAAACAAATGTGAAAGTAGAATTGAAAATAGGTGGATTGGCGATAGCGTTTGTTGTCGAGAAAAAAAATAATTAGTATCAGGTTTCAGTTCTGCTTTAACCGATTAGTAAACTCACTTTCTGTTTTAGAGTCGACCCCAGAATGGAGCACTGTTGAGTTCGATTTTCTGGTTGCTGGAGAGTTTCTTCGCTTAAACCTCATTGAGCACTTGCAGACCCACACAATATCAACTGAAACAGTAGTGGAAGTAGAGTATGTTGAAAGATGTCCCCCACCAGAGCCCCAGGACAGTTTGAATCACGATGATTGGGTGTCAGCCTTGGCCTGCCATGACAAGTGGTACGTATTTTGCTTGTGTCTCCTTTAGGGCGTAGTTTCAGTAAAAGGTTCATAGCCTGATATAATGGGTTCCGGCCAAAAACATAAACGCCCCCCCCCCCCCCCGGCGAACCCCCCGGTACCCCCTGGCGAAAAAAACCCGGGTCCTCTCCCACACAGTAAAATGAAATATATTTTTATTAAAATTATATATATAGGCGGGTGGCCAGCGAGCCGTCGTCACGCGTTTACATTTAACTCAGATGTACTGGGGAAATTCTTAAGTGCTCAAATTGCAGTTTTTAACAAGATTTTCCAGTTTTCCTATATATTTGCAAACGGCCGGGGGGGGGGGGGAAGGGGGTACCCGGGTTGTTTTCGCCATGGGGGTTTCGGTAACGCAGGGGGGGGGGGGCTACCGAGGCGGTTTTTATGGCACTTGCAGCTTCGCTCAAGTGCCATATACCGATCACTTTTCGGTCTGTCGGTCGGTCGGTCGGTCAGTCTGTCAGGCCACTCATCTCGAGTTACGGTACTTCCAGATGAGCTAGGACGATGAAACTTGGCAGGCATATCAGGGACCCAACCAAACTAATTTGGAAATAGTCACTTCCCCGATCCGACCACCGTGGGGGGAGTGGAGGGATGGGGAATCCGGAATATTGACGTATTTATAACTTTTGAACGGGGAATCGGATCTTAATGAAACTTGACGTTTGGAAAGACCTCGTGTCTCAGATGTCACAGTTCAAGTCCGGAATGGATCCGCTGACTTTGGGGGGAGTTGGAGGGGGGAGTCGGAAATCATGTGACATATTCAGAGTGGACGGATCGGGATGAAACTTGGTGGGAAGAACAAGCACAAGCCCTAGATACATAGTTGACAAGACCGGACCGGATCCAAGCACTGTGGGGGGAGTTGGAGGGAGGGTTCCGGAATTCCGGTGATCACGACTTAAGATACTTACACATGTGTTGGGACGATGGAACTTGGCAGCCATATCAGGGACCCGACCAAACTAATTTGGAAATAGTCACTTCCCCGATCCGACCACCGTGGGGGGAGTGGAGGGATGGGGAATCCGGAATATTGACGTATTTATAACTTTTGAACGGGGAATCGGATCTTAATGAAACTTGATGTTTGGAAAGATCTCGTGTCTCAGATGTCACATTTCAAGTCCGGAATGAATCCGATGACTTTGGGGGGAGTTGGAGGGGGGAGTCGGAAATCATGTGACAGATTCAGAATGGACGGATCGGGACGAAACTTGGTGGGAAGAACAAGCACAAGCCCTAGATACATAGTTGACAAGACCGGACCAGATCCGAGCACGGTGGGGGGAGTTGGAGGGAGGGTTCCGGAATTCCGGTTATCCCGACTTAAGATACTTACACATGTGTTGGGACGATGGAACTTGGCAGGCATATTAGGGACCCGACCAAACTAACTTGGAAATACTCATTTCCTCGATCCGACCACCGGGGGGGATGGAAGGAGGGGGAATCCGGAATGTTTACGTATTTATAACTTTAGAACGGGGAACCGGATCTTAATGAAACTTGACATTTGGAAAGATCTCGTGACTCAGTCGTCACACTTCCAAGTCCGGGATGGATCCGGTGACTTTGGGGGGAGTTGGGGGGGGGGGATTGTTTGACATGTTCAGAGTGGACGGATCGGGATGAAACTTTGGGGGAAGAATAAGCACAAGCCCTAAATACATAATTAACAAGGCCGGACCGGATCCGAGTACTGTGGGGGAGTTGGAGGGAGGGTTCCGGAATTCCGGTGATCCTGACAAGACGCTTAGACATGTGCTAGGACGATGAAACTTGGCAGGCATATCAGGGACTTAACAATTTTCACTTAAGAACAGTCGGATTTTGCTTACAAATGATCACAGCAAACACACGCATTGGCGAATTCCTACTTTCATCATTTTACCAAGTCTTGCAAGTGCCATATGATCTTACAGCTCTTGTTTTTGGGGGGTTGCCTAGACCCGATATAATGTATTAAGTAGCGAACTGAAAGACAAAAATGCTCCTCAGCCGGGATTTGAACCCAGGAGCTTCGGCTTACTAGGCCACTGCTCTACCACTTGAGTGACTTGTGAAGATTGTCTGCAATTACTACTATAGTCAATTAGAAGTGGGCCATATAGGAACGGTGATCCGGCGAAGGCAAATTCATCTGAGCGGTTCACATCCCCGTATCACGAGGTTAGATATAGATACATGACTCTATGAAATAATAATAACTGTTTTAATAAAATGCAGAAAATAGGTCATTGGCCTCTACAAATCTTAACCTAACTAACGAGGAAGAATGCCGGTAAACACTTTAAGCAGAGAAAAATTATTATCAGGAACCACAGTTTAACTCCTTGGTTTGTTGATTGACGATGACCTTAAGTGGAGTTCCCACGTACAGTATGTTACTCGGAAAGCAGCACCACTTCTCAAGTCGTTTGCGGTTCTGAGACGTTTTGCTATCCCGACGCGAGATTTACGCAGTATTTACTGCAAGTACATCCGACCTTGCCTGGAGTATGCTTGTCCAGCTTGGCACCCAGGACTCACCAACGCACAGACTGACAGACTTGAAGCCATCCAAAAAAGGGCTGTTAAGATTATTCTCGGCCCTGGTTGTTATTTCTTACGAGGATGGCTTGGCCAAGCTTGACCTGCTAACCCTTGCTGAAAGGCGGCATCAGCTGACAATAGCGTTCGGGAGTAAGTGTCTGGCATCACATGCGCATCGTGCCATTCTACCAGATTTTGAGACCCCAGCAGATAGTAGGCCTAATACGAGACAAAGACAGAGGGACGCTGCTTCCCAGATACTTGAAAGACCACCGATACACTCGACTGATCGTTATTTGAAATCTTTTGTACCTTATTTCACGCAGTATTTTAATTCTAGCTAAGTCAAGTTATATTTTAAGTTGTGCGAATAGATAAATTGTTTACTTGTGTAATTTCGCATGTGTTATTTGTAAAATTACGATCCAATGCTAGCGTGTACAATACAAGCTATTAAGGAAATAAAGTACATTTATTTATTTATTTATAAGTTGTTTTTTACAATCCAGTAGGCCCAACCAACAACCCAACATCTGGGGATGAATTAGAACCAACCAACATCTGGGATTTGTTCGAAAGGAAATGGCGGGGATGGCATGTTATACTAAGTTGTACCGTGAGTCCATGACAAATAAACCAGAAATAAGTTTTGAATTCCAGGATACAGTTTCTTCCACCGAAGTATTTGCATCTCTCTAGCTCCTAACCTCCTATCTCTAACCCCTTTGTTCATCACATGCCTCTCTATTCTGTATTTCCGCGACGCCGGCATTCTCAATTTCCTTCCTTAAGCATAGTGAATCCTAATTAAATAATTGGTAGTGGAATGTCTGTGAATTTTAGATAACAACTTGTTATCAGTTCATGAATACGAATATCTAAATTTCTTCTTTCGTTTGAATTATTATGCTATTTTGGTTTGGAATATTTGACGCCTGAAATATTTTGTCGTTTGGCTACACTGTCAGATATTTCATAACATAAAACACAAGGATGCGCGGTTTCGACAGATAACACTTAAGATGTTAGCTGTTATGTTTTTCAAGCGTTACGCATTAAAACGTTATGCATATAAGAGGGTCAAAACATCGCTGAAAAAACATCTGCTGACTTTTTTGGTTGTCATCATGATATTGGAAAAGTCAGCAGGTTTATTTCGGCTCTTCCTGGCAATGCTTGTTATGCATAACGTTTAATACATGGCGTTTGCGAAATAATAAGAGATAACGTTCCAAGTGTTATCTGTTGATACTGCGCATCCTTGTGTTATGTTATGTTATGAAACTTCTGACGATGTAGTAACAACAACCGAGGATGGGTTAGGATGAAGCAAAAGCGAAAGATTGGATTATTAGGCTACTAAGACGTCCAGGTTTGGACACGGACTTTAATGTAGTGTTAGTTTATGGCGAAACCTGAAATAAAAGCTAAAAATAATAAAAAAAAAATGTCTGTCCCAGCTAATAAATATTTTAATGAAATAAGCTAATAAATTTAATAATAAATTAAGCTAATTAATTGTAAGATTACTTCGACCTCCTTTCTGCTAGGATTGTCTCTGGCTGTTACGACAACACCCTCCACCTCTGGACAACAGATGGCGCCCACCGTATGACCATTCCCGGCCACACTGGGCCAATCAAGGCCCTGGCCATCATTGACGTCATAGATAACATGGCCACCTTAGCGACCGCATCACATGACCAGACCGTGATGCAATGGAGACTGGATTTGGAGAAGGAGTCAGTGGAATGCATCACGATTGGCCGAGGGCACGAAAGGAGCGTCGAGTGTGTCGCTGTGGATCCGACGAGGACCCTTATTGCGTCAGGAAGCTGGGATACATTCCTTAAAATCTGGACGACGAGTAAGTGATTTCTCCCCCGGGTACCGGGGGGTTTCGCCGGGGAGGGGGAGGGGTCCGTTTTCTTGTCCCTCTTTCTTGCTACAGTAGAGGGCAGCAGAGAATCAATATGCCAATTTTTAAAGAGTGTATTAGTTAAGTGTCCGTCCGTGGCCGAATGGTTAACGCGCCGAACTCATGAGCGAAGGGTCGCTGGTTCGAGTCTCGGTGGTGCCGACCGTTTGGTTCAGGGCGAGGGTTAGTGGCGTTTCACCGCAAGACAAGCCAAAAGTCCAAGCAGCTTCAAATGGTTACCTAGAGAAATCTAGGGAAAAAGCACGGGAAGCGTCGGATGATTTGCCCTCAACCGCGCATTGCACTACCGGCCGAGGGCGGAGTATCAGGGGATCGGCGCCTGCGCTACGCGAACCTTAACTGGTTTGCATGCGAAAATTTGCTTGCTTTTTTTTTGCTTTGTATTAGTTAAAGTGTATTGTTAAAAATAAAGTGTATTGTTACCATTATGTATTTTGTACGGCCAGTTGGCTATTAAATATTCATTCATTCATTCCAATCTCTTAAGCTCATTCAGGAAAGAGAAAGAAGGATCATTCTCCGAGACCGCGACGTACCATATAATAGTTCTTTTAATTTTAAATTAAAAATCTGATTCTTATACAACTTGATTCGCTCTTTCGAATGATATAAGATAACGTTGGATTTTAGACTACTCTGACCCCTTAAAAAAAAAAATATAGAATATGACAGGCCACTATAGGCTAAATTTTCCGTTTTTAGCCTATATCTCGAAAATGCCCCAACGGCGGAATTGCGCCCTACGATATTCGTTTTCAGCGAGATCGACTACCCAGGAGCACTTCTCAGCATTTTTGTACCTTCCGTCATGGGTACTTGAGAGAAATAAGCGAGATACAGAATCTGGCGCCCTGACTAATACGATCATGCCCTTGCGAAACTGAGTATATCACCGCTAAAAGTTCAGCGAGAACACTTAATAATGCAGCTTGGTAAATCTGTTCTCGTCAGCACAAACCGCCGATCCCTTATGACGGACCCCCTCCCAACAACTATTGACTGTTCATACCACCAGAACGAAAGATATGCAGTAATTCGACGACGTGATTTCGGGCTAAAGGACGTAAAGTTTGTCGCCGCTCAGACGAGGATTGGTAGAAAGTGGCAAATTATTCTTCAAGTAATTTGACCTTTTGTATGTAATATAGTATGGTTTCAGTTTTCTGATTCAGATCTTCTAAATTTTGCTTTGATCTCTTCTCGTATTGGTCAACCTTATTAACTTTACAAAACAAAAAGTTAGCTCATTCCCTTACCACGTCGGAGCGAATAAGTGGATCTGTTATGCTAAGTAGAACTACTTGCTTACTGCCAAAAGGATTTTACGCAAGTTTACGGTACAACGTTGAATACCTTGCGAATGATTTACACACTTCATCAACCCCGCCTGAGCCGTCCTGAACGTTATTTTGCAAAAAAGTAATGGCAGACGTAATCTTAGCATTTTCATCACTTCAGTTCAGTTTATGTTAATATTTCGGTACACATATTTGTCTTTTTCAGATTTGGACACGTCAGTGGGAGAACTACCTAAGGACCACAAGGAGCGGAAGAGGTTTAAGAAAGAGGGATCTGACTCGTTAACCAGGGTTAGTCAATTTAATAAAATAAATACAAAAAAAATGTCACTTCCAAAGATGAAATGAGGACATAGAACGACATGAATGAATGTTCGTTTCTTACCTGTCAGGGCTGAAGCTGATACCATTAATTTTTTTGTTTTTTCTTCTTGTCTCACCTAAGGCGTTTTTCCGTGCTCCCACAAACAGTTTGTGGGTCGATTGTGGCTCGAAAAGAGTGTTTCCGCGGCCTTTTGTGCGGCCCACAAGTGTGTTTCCGCGACCAACAAGATTTTCGTGGCTCGCTTTGTGGCTCAAAAACGACAAACAAGGTGATTGTCGATTTTGTGGCTCGATTTTGGCGGGAAATTCAAATTAAGCAGCAAAACAACGTCAATACAATAAAATTATAAACTTTCTCAAGTATGTGGACATAAAACTGAAGATCCTTTTTGCACGGAATGGTAAGGGCGAAAGCCTGAAGTTCTATTTATTGAGATTTTGCATGATTTTTATTTATATATTCAGACATTTGAATTTACCGCCGAAAAAATAGACAAAACAGCGTTTCCGCGAGTTTCAACTTGTTGGTCGACTGTGTGGCACACAATCGTGTTTCCGCGAAAAACACTCACAAGTGTGTGGCCCACAGTTGTGTCACGGAAAAACGCCTCTAGTTTTTTTCCACCCTATTTTCACAATTCACTTCTGTCTTTGCTTTTGAATGACACATGAGTGATAACTTTCTTAAACTCCGTATCCGTAATCTCACCTCTGGGCTGTCAGGCTGTTAATTTTTGTTTGTCTTCTTGTCTGACCTGGTTTTTGTCCCACCGTATTTTCGCAATCCAATTCTGTCTTTGCTTTGGAATGATGGATGGCTGATAATTTTCTTAAACTCCGTATCCAAACCTGGACTTTTCAGTGAAAATACAGCTTTGGCTTTACACAGATTCATCCTCTTTTGGGTACCACCGTCCTGCAAGACATGATGTTTCGGGCAATAAACATTCGTGTCGGCAAATAGCAGCAAATTTTGAGCAAGAAACGAAACAGAAATTAAAGAAGACATTCCAGACATCCATAATGATTAGTATTTACAAGTTTGTATTCAAAAGTCGTGAATATGAGTTGAGTTGCGGATTGAGTCCTAACGTTCAGTTTCCCTAAAATGTTTACTTTTCATTAATCTTTCTACCCCCTCCCCCATTCCAAACGCACAAGACACGTCCTATCATGGATGGTGCATCGTCTGTTTTCACTCGTTATTACAAAAAAATGGAGTACACATTGCAATAATGTGATTTGGTTTCGTGTTCTTTGCGTGGTTGTATTTTAGGTTACTTTAACTTTGTACGGTTGAGTAAGGTAGAGAGTTAAAGAAAGTGCCAGACATGCCAGTAGCATACAAAAATGGCACTTAGATGTTAAAATATTTTTTATCAACAGCGTAGAAACATCTAATCTGTAAACAGATTTTAAACAGTTACAAACAAAAGTAAAGAGTGGACATGCAGTTGTTGTTTATCATGTTCTTTTTTAGACTCACCTTAGAAAAATTCTGATAAGCTTATATTTTCAGGCAACGAGTTCCAAATTTGTGTGCCAGTATGACGAATAAAATTGAAAAGCTAGATCTTGTTTAAGGACATCGATAAGTAGAAATATTAATGTTGGAATGTTCAGCACGCCATTTGGCTGTGGACAAAAATCAGTAAAACAACACTAAAAGGTATTTACATATGCGTTACGGCCAAAGGGTGTGTCAGCGGTACTTGATTGAGATACTGTTTGTTTAGTAACCCGTTTCACAACAGACACGCGATGTGACCGGTTTTCGTGTATTGTTGGGGCATGTAGCTTTAACGAGTGCTGACGGGTAAACTGATAAGAATTATGTTTTTCAGACCCCACTGATGACCTTTTCCGGTCACAAAGAAGCCGTTTCCGGTTGCGTCTGGACTGATAACTCAGAAGTTTGCACTTGCTCGTGGGATCACACACTCAGAGTTTGGGACGCCGAATTAGGAGGAATCAAGACGGAGTTTTCTGGAAACAAGTCCTTCTTCTCCGTCTCCTGGTCCCCGTTGAATAGAACGCTTTTGACAAGCTCAGCTGATCGACACTTAAGGGTTTATGACCCTAGGTCTAAAGGTTTGTGAACGTGAAGCTTTTTTTTTCGAACTCGTTGTTTTGACTTTTGACCAGCACAACCTTTGTCTTTCTTGCGATTTTGAGAAGGCAGTAGTTTTTTATTTTATTTATCTCAGTAGAGTTCTCCTCGCAATTTTCCTAATTCGCGTTTTTTTACTATTACGAAGAAGCCAATTCTCTTTTTCTTGCGTTTTTGTCAGAATCGAGAGCGCGAAAAGGTTCGCGATTCTGTACAATCGAAAAGTTGCTTCGATAGTCACTTTTCGACTCTCGCCCTCATTCCTGATTGGTCAGAGAGGGCGGATGTCCAGTCCGTATAAACAGGTATTAACGGGTGGTCAGATTAGTGTTTTTGTCAAAAGCGAGAACTGAGAAGCGAGACAGTAATTTGTACGAGAATAGAGAATTGGGAAGCGAGACAACTAAGAGCGGAGAATTCAGATCAAAAAGGGAACTATTATTTGGATTATTTTTGAACAAGTTGCAGAAGGCGTTATTGAATGTCTCCTTTCATTTTAATTTCTGTTCTTGCTCGAAAATGTTTGCTCTTATAGGAAAAGAATGTTTCGCGCCTGAAATCTCCGCTGGTTTTGATGTTGGCCAAAAAAAAGTGGTAAGGTTTGTATCAAGCTGTAATACTAAGCTGTCAAGCTGTAAGTTTGTATGAGTTAACTACTAAAAAAGCATTTTTGTTTATTGTAATTTTTATTCATTAGAGGGATCCCTTGTCAAGGCAACGTACTCATCGCATACCGGATGGGTTTCCAGTGTTCAGTGGTCGTCAACAGATGAAAACCTGTTTATTTCTGGTGGTCACGATTCAGTTATGAAGCTGTGGGATAGGAGAAGGTGAGATAATTTTTTTTTTTTTCAACTCCTTAAGTTTATAGCTGTTTATAGCTTGTCCACGAGAAAACAGAATCGAGAAGTTGTTTCGATAGTCACTTCTCGATTCTAATTCTCCGTTCTCCTTCCTGATTGGCCAGCGAAGGACGGATGTTCAATCAATAAACAGGTGTTAACGGGTGGCTAAATAAGTGTTTTTGTCAAAAGCGAGAGTGGAGAATTGGAGAGCAAAAACAATAATTTGTACGAGGTCGAGAACCGAAAGCTGAAAACTGAGAATTCAGATGAGAATTGCAACCACTGTCATTATTAGAAGCCTGTTGTGAAAACAAAACATCTCTCCACGGTGCCAACATAGTTAGAAATGTCCAGATACAAGATACGAACAAGCTGGCTTTTTAGTTGAAACTGTTAAAATCATAAAATCTGCGAGAAACAAAGTGATTTGACAAAATTATGACAGGCAGTTGCTAAAAGAGGGTCGTCTGTCAGCAAACTTCGACCTGTTTAAGTGGAGCTAATTTTCCGGAAAGACCCCCCCAGGTTTTGCGGTATGACGCAGAAGTTAGGAGGCTACTGGATTCAGTTTAGAGCGAATCGCTTACCAGTAACATAAGAAAAATTAATTGAAAAAAAAAAAGAAGAGAACCGAGTACAGCAACACCCTGCTTTATATGCAGTGAGGGAAACGACAGTCTGAAGAACTTTCTTCTGGAGTGAAATGAGCTTCCAGAGTTAAGTTGAGTCTTCACCTCCGGAATCTTGGTTCCCGGATTTTCCGAGATTTTTTTTGAATTTCTTCTGCGATACTTAAAAATTCCGGAAGTCTGGAAGTTCAAAAGCCCCTTTTTTCCGGATTATTTTGATATACTTTCGGACCGGTTCATGTTCCAGATGCAATTTACAGAAGACGTCAAAGAAAAATATGGAAGCCCAGATTCCGGAAGTTCCGGAGGTGGAGACCGGACTTAAATTGTGTCTTTGCTTGGGTCTCTTTTCTTCGTGGTTAACCCGGGAGGGGGGAGGAATTCATTTGTAAGAACATCCGTTATGGCGGATCGTGGGCCCTTGGGGAACGTGAAAATGTATCGTTTGGCCGAATGAACTATTGCACCGTGCGGTCAGGCGCATACTTTAATGTGAGACCAGTAATTCATTTGTAAGCAAAACCCTTGAATTACCATGCAGAAATTACCATAAGCCCTTCGGGAACATGAAAATGTATAATATGTCCAAAATAATTTTTGCGTCGGGTGATTAAGATGCACACTTTAATGGGATCAGGTGTTCAAGCTAATTAGGAAGCAAAACCATTAAGGCGCAAATGATCATGGGCCTTGGTGGAACATGAAAATAAATTGTGATTCAGTCTGGACCTGAAACGGAACATGCGTGTCACAAGATTTTGGATTTATCCTCGCTCCCCCCCCCCCCCCCCCCCCCTATTTTGTTGATCTGGAAGGGAAAATTGAAAGTAGATTTGGTAGGTCCCTAGTACGGCTGACAAGTAGCCCATCTAAAAGTACACTAACTCGCGTGCCTCTAGATTTCCGAGACCCCCCCCCCTCCAACTCCCCCTCACAGTGCTCGGATCCGGTCCGGTTCTATGAATGGTTTATCTAGGCGAATGCTTGTTCTTCCCAGCAAGTCCCGTCCCGAATCCTCGATTCTAAGTGCGCCAAGAGATTTATAGTGTCCCTCTCCAACTCCCCCACAGTTGCCGGATCCGATCCTGACTGTAAATGAAACATCTGAGACAAGTGTCTTGCCAATTGTAAAGTTTCATCCAGATCTGATCACTGGTTTGGAAGTTACTCATGCGTCAAGATCACGGCTTCCCCCTCCCTACACTCCCCCAGGAAGGTCGAATCCGGGAGGTTAAATTAAGTTAGGTACGAATGAAAGTAAATACCTTTCGGTTGAGTCTGTGTGTGTGTGGGAGGGGGGGGGGGGTCGAACAGGTCTTGCCGTATCAAGGGTAGTATGCCTCTGTCTAGTATTTGTGTTTTCGTTTAATTCAACTGTTTCCCTTTGTGGAAGAGCGGACCACAAATAAAGTAATATTATTGTGCTGGCTGTTTTATGCAGGAAAGTAGTGACTTTAAGGTTTGTTCGTCTTCAAATGAGTTAAATGTCTGGATTTCGGTTCTTTGTTCTTTTTTTCTTTCTTTTTCGTATATAACTTTTAGATCGGAAATTGTTGAGTTTGAAGGTTTTAGTTCTTATATTAACCATTCATATTAAATATTAGTGATCTGCAGCGCAAGTCCTTTTGCTACAAAATCTGTTAATTTTGTTTATTGGTGTTTGGTTCAGAAAGGACAAAAACATACCTGCTTACCTTACCTACCTATCTGGCGGTCTGGAAAGCTTGCAAGATTGGATGCTATCGAATACTACTACTTAAGATTAACCCAGTCGGAGGCATGTTTAACCAAAGTATTCCATACTACTACTTATCAATACTTGCAATTTTTTCGTACAACCACACAGTCAAAGAATTATTTTTCATCGGGTTGCGCTCCGCTAGTTTTGGAAAGTGACGTGGAAATTGAATTCCGTAAATGGAAAGTGCGAAACAGAGGAAGTGGTTAGGCGCGACCACTTTCCATTGGTTTTGGCACTCGGCGGATTCTCGCTTTGCTTTTTGGAAAGTGAATCCGTGAGATCGCCAGAATCGCCCTCTAACCTACTATACCTTTCAGCCAAAAAGCAAGTCTCTACGATATGGCTGGCCACGAAGATAAGGTGCTCGCCTGCGATTGGTCCAATCCTGCCCTGATGATGAGCGGTAGCGCGGATAACACCCTGAAGATTTTCGCTGCGGATGGAACGCCTCAAAAATAGAAACGATAAGTTTTTGTTATCGAATTTTTCACACTTAAATTTGCGATAACCGCCGATCACTCTACCTAAAAGCGACGCCTCTATATCTCATGGAAGAATTCGATTAAACCAAGGCCTACGATATGTTGGTCATACAAAGTTGTGTACGTAATTATTTAATTCATATACAAGGAACTTTAACCGTGAATTAAAAAGGACCTTAAAAAGTAAGGTCCTAAGGGACTTGGGTCTATAGTCCTAAATTACTCATGCAAAATAATACATGGTGCATTTTTTTTTTTCACGGTCAAAGTCCCTTGAGTAATCTTTACCTAAAACAAGAGCTACGAGCTCATATGGCACATGTTACGAGTAGGCGGTACAAGAAAGTACACGAGAACGTCACAAACTAAACCCGCCATCCAAAATGCGGTTCGGACTTAGAAATAGAATATGCAGTTTCACTCTAGTCTGATTATTTCTGGCATCGCCTCAGATCATCTGGGGCAAATGATTGTTGTAATTTCCAAGTATCATCCCAATAAACCCACTGGTTTGATCCCTAGACGTGCCACGGTTTCCAGTACCTCCCTCCAACTTCCCCTACCGCAGCCGAATCCGGCTCCGATTCGTGAAGGGATCACCTGAAGCATCTTTACTCACCACCTACCAAGTTTCACTCGAATCTGGGCGTTTTTCGGTAGGTTCCGCCCCCCCCCCCCCACCGTGGTCGGATCCGGTTCAGACAATAAAATATGCCATCTAGGACACGTGCTTACTCTACATTCCAAGTTACATTTAAATCGCTGCACTCGTTTGACCCCTATGCGAGCCACAAGATTTAGCCTACAGGACTCCCCCTACTGTGGCCGAATACGACTTGAAAACTTAAAATCCGAATCTCTGACATCTCCTCTTCCCGTTATAAAAATAAATTGTTATAAATGTTGTATTTAGTTAAAGAAGTTTTTCCATCCCGTGCATTACGAATTTGTCTTCTCAGCCGGGCTCTGGACATTTTGTTATTTAATTTATTATTAAAAAGAACCTGAACCTGAACCCGCCCAGCAGGTTCGACTGGAATCGGAGCGTAGCCTACCCAATCCCTCGACTGCAAGTGTTTCACGAATTTCCTGTGCCCGTCTCCAACCCCCGCACAAGTATCGGATCCTATTTCATTCATATCCCATCACCTGTTCAAAAGTTATGCACGACACCAGATTCCGAATTCCCTATCCCTCCACTCCCCTACGATGGTCGGATCGGGGAAACGACTATGCTCAAGTCAGTTTAATTTCCATCGTCCTAGTACGGTATATCAAGACGTACCGAAGTCGCGAGATTGCCAGAAATCCGGGACCCCCCACTTTCGCACAGTGCCCGGATCCGGTCCGGTTATGTTACTGACGTATCTAGGACTTATAATTGTTATTCCGACCAAATCTCATCCCGATCCCTCCACTCTATAAGAGTTTCCCAATTTTTCCGGTCCCCCCTCCAACTCTCTCGAAAGTCACCGAATCCCCACCGGATTTGAAGTGGGACGTAGGAGGCACGAGGTCTCTCTAAATATTAAGTTTCATTAAGATCCGGTCATCCGTTAAAAAGTTATAAAATTTTCGGATTTCCCTCCCTCCACTCCCCGAGATGGTCGGATCGAGAAAACCACTACATTCAAGTCCGTCTGTTGGGGTCCCTGACATGCCTGCCAAGTTTCATCGTTCTAGCACATCAGGATGTAGCCTACCGACCTCGCGGGATCACTAGAAATTCGGACCCCCCCCCCCCCCCCGCAGCTCTCCCACAGTGACCGGATCTGGCCCGGTTATGCCATTCACGTATCTGGGACCTGTGCTTGTCCTTCCCACCAAGTTTCATCCCGAACACTCGATTCTAAGCGTTTCTCGAGATTTCCGGTTCTCCGCTCAACTCCCCCCAGTGTCATCGGATCCGGTCCGGATTTAAAATGAGGCATCTGAGACACGAGATCTTTCTATATATCAAGTTTCATTAAGATCCGATCACCCGTTCGAAAGTTAAAAATACCTCACTTTTCGGACGCCCCCTCCCTCCACCCCCCCTACCAGATGATCGGATCAGGAAAAGACTATTCTCAAGTCAATCTGCTCGGGTCCCTGACACGCCTGCCAAGTTTCATCGTTCTAGCACATCAGGATGTACCGAACTCACGTGATCACTAGAAATACGAATCCCCCCCCCTAACTCCCCTACAGTGACCGGATCCGGTTCGGTTATGTCAATCACGTATCTAGGACTAGTCCTTATTGTTCCCACCAAGTTTCATCCCAATCCCTCCGCTCCAAGCGTTTCCCAAGATTTCCGGCTCCCCCCAAAGTCACCGGATCCGGTCCAGATTTTAATCACGTCGTCTGGGGCACGAGGTCTTTCCAAATATCAAGTTTCATTAAGATCCGATCACCCGTTCGAAAGTTGTAAATTCCGAAATATTCCGGATTCCCCCTCTCTCCACTCCCCCCCACGATGCTCGGATCGGGGAAGTGGCTATTTCCAACTAAATCATTTAGGGTCCCTGATATCCCTGCCAAGTTTCATCGTCCTAGCTTATGTGGAAGTGCCCGAACTAGCAAAACCCGGACCGACCGACAGACCGACCGACGGACGGACAGAAATTGCGATTGCTATATGGCACTTGGCCGAAAGGCAAGTGCCATAAAAACTATTCAATCCCGTGGCATGAGGTAGTGAACTGTGACTCGAACGGAATCACTGTTACTGCGTAGCCCGCTTTTATCTGGCTATTGTAGTTGTTTGCAATCTTTGAGCGTGTTCCACCCTACTTACCGTAGTTACGACGCATGACCTCATGAAGTTTGGCTCCTTTGCGTCAAGGCTGGAGCGCATTTTTCTTTTTTCGGTAAAATATCATGCCGCGGGCTAATCGAGCCAATCAGGTCACAGATATTCGTAGTTATCATCCTTACTACGCTCCCGAGCGTAGTATGCAAATAGTTACTATTAGTTAATATTTGGAGAAGGCTGGAACGGTCAGCGTAGTAACTTTTCACGAGGTTAGAACGAAAATAGTAACTAATAGTTATTATTGTTCGAAGGGTGGAAACACGCTCTATGTTCACAAGCCCCTCAATGGTCGGAGTGTTTGTAGTTATACTCCTTGAGCCGAAGCTGACTGGGAAACAAAATATTAAATAATGGCTAAAGACGGAAAGTAAGCTACGATGTTCGTCAGCCATTCTTTAAAACATGTGTTCGCAGTTGCAGCCGGAGGTCGCTGGTTCAAGCCCCGCCGAAAGAGCACTTGATTTTTTAGTTCACCACTTCTAGTACTGGTTGTAGTTGTTGACAATGGCGTTCTACTACAATCGTTTCTGGGCGATTTCCCCGTTAATTTCCTTGGCCTCCGCCGGTTGACTCGCAGTTATTACAAACAGTATAGATGGTGCTGTACGCGCTCTTCTCTGAACATGTAGAAAGTTGGTTTCGTGTAAGTACTTATAAGCTTATAAGCACGTGTAAGCTTGAAATAAGCACCTCATTATACAGTAGCCTTCTCCTTCAGCCCAAGCTGACTGCAAATCATATTTGATGGCGCCAAACGGGTAAGGCAGCTTGGATTTTTTTTTTTCTAGCGATATATTTGCAGGTTTACCTCTTCTAACTACAGCCTGAAAAGGAACCTTGCCAAGAAGGGCCGAAGTACCAGAACCAGACCAAATTAACACTAGGGGGTAGCGCCAAAATCCGGGCTTAGGTCTCGGAATCGGGCCGTAATCGTAGCTCCTCCCACTACGCTCGAGGCATGCGAAGCGAGACAAACTTCAGCGGACGTTCACTATAAATGTGGCGGGTTTAGAAAATTTTACTACAGCTAATATTCGGTGTCCATATCGAGAAAACAGGGGAGGATGTATCTATCATGCCACGCTAAGTGTGCTGTTGATCTGACCGGAGTCAGCGCTGGTGAGTGATGAACAGCTGACTGAGTTTCAGTAGGGATCGCTAGTGGTGCTAGCTAGTCGCTGCTAGTCGTGTGTGTGTCCCTTTAGTCAGGTCTTGTCGCTACTCCCTAGTGTTAATTTGATCTGGCTAGAACAAATCCGAGCTGACTTAAGAGAGAGAGGGATTAGTTGCGTTTTTGCAGATACCATGGTATTTGATACCACGGTCTAAAGTCGTTTTTGCGGTTATCGTGGTATCTGATACCACGGACAAAAAGCTTTTTGAAGTTATCGTGGTATCTCGCCAGTTATCGTGGTATCTGATATTCAGATACCACGGTCCGACCGTGGTAACTGATCGTTGTTTCTAAAAAGTCATCTCACTTTCATCATTTTTTGTCAAACTGTTGGGAAAGAAGTTTGGCACTGGATTTTATCAGATACAACGGTAACTGCGAACGACTACTTGCAGATCCAGTTACCGTGGTAACAGATACCATGGTATCTGCAAAAGCCCAACTATTGGCTTAGTTGATAACTTTAGTAGCATGTAGCTAATTTGCATTCTCCTAATAATTAATTAACACAGATAAACGTATGAACGATCCCGTGTTCACACAAGGGATCCTTCTTGTTGACGGGCAACCGGGATGCTTCGCTGAACTTGTTTGCCAAAATGTTTATGGCGTCTTTTCCGCTTATCACAGTAAGCAAAAAAAAGTTCTTGGGGTGACATCTAGTGTTGTTGAGGCATGGATGTCTGGTGATCTGCAAAACACGTACAGCGCCGTGAGATAAACGAAAGTAGATGGTGCTGTCGTAACACTAGATGAGGACTATTTTCGTACTTCACTGGCATCCTGGCATGACACTAATTTGCCTTAAGCTGAATAATGGCACAAAATCGTCCCACTGTGTCACAGCGGCATGTAAGTCACATGTCTGCTCGACTTCTTCTAAGCGTCAACCAGAGATATCTACCATTCTTATCACAGAGAAATCTATTTATCCGTTTAGCTCCATCAAATATACTTTATACACCCTGACCCAACAAAGAAGAATTTAAAATAGTTGATTCATGGATTTCTCTCAAATAAGTAGTATATTGTTATTTATTATTCAGTATCACTAATTTTTTCGATCATCTGTTCTTGAGTTTTCAGTCGTGTTTTGGTGATGAGTTTTATGCGTCAACTTAGGTAGTGTTTCCAAACGGGCTTTTATCCGCTAGTACCGCTGAATTGGAGAAGGGCGAATACTCTGTATGACTGACTCCAAAACACGCCAGTGATCCTCAGGAAGAAGGAGTAAACGTCTCCGTAACGACTCAGGCTCAATGACTTAAATCCTGTGCCAAACAATCACGGCTGTCTTTGGGAGCAGCAGCTGTGATACCACTTCTGCCCTTTCTTCCGCTAGGTACCCGGAGAGGTCGGAGATTTTGCATCGGCAAGGAGAGATAGTCATCAAGAGTATTGGATGAAAAATAGGAATAGTACCAACAAGATCACGAAATGCTGTAAGAGTCACTCCCCCAGTCTTCCGGAGAGGATTGGACTCGGAAAGTGAAGCCCGGCTTTTATACTTCGGACAGACAATCAGAGTCCGTTTGGGGACTGGAATTTCTGCCAGGATTTCCGGCACCATCGTCAGTTTCATACGGAAAAATTGAGATTTTTTCAACTTGATGATGAAAGTACAGAAAATCAGGGAAATCCTGATCGTGTATCCGCAGCGTTACGGCACACTGTGCAGCCATAAAGGTAATACGTTATGTTGAAGGGTAAGGGTAGAGAGGCTTTCGGGTTGGTGTGCTACAGATCCCCAGTAGGTGACTGGTTAGAACAGACAGTGTCGGTACGTAATGTCAGAAATCAATATATTAAACAATGGCTGGAAACAGAAAAGTCAGCTACGATGTTCGTCAGCGATATTTCGGCCCTTCTTGGCAAGTGTCCTCGTCAGGCTGTTGCTGGAGGAAACGAACCTACACTAATCATATAAATAAATGCAATAATCATTCATTTAAATGATTACTGCAGGTTTGTTTCAAGGACCCTTGCCAAGAAGGGCCGAAATGTCGCTTATGGAGATCGTAGCTGACCTTTCCCTTTTGGATTTTATAATCCCGGTACTGTCGGCCGGGTGGTTGCGGACTCGAAGAGGCCAGGTTTTTTTCTGAACTTTTATAATGAGAGAGCTAAGAAAATCTGGACCGGAAAACCGACCATCAACTGGTGACAGCTCCACTCGTTATTCTGAGAGGACGTGGGCCTGCCTGCAGTTTCAAACTTCTTATCTCTAAGAAAACACTGTCGGAAATGCCAGAAATAGTATATAAATGTTTTTATTTCCATTATCGTAGTAATCTGTAGAAAAATAATAAGCGTCAACAAAAATATCGCTTTAGTAACGAGGAGCTTCGTATTTCTGCTTCACGTACATCGGAAGGGGCTGTGCGGCGACTGGTGCAACCTTCACGACTGGTGCAGCTTTCACCGTTGGTGCTTCGTAGGTGGCTGGTGCAGAGTAAGTCTTAGCGACTGGGGCCTCAACCTTAACGACCGGCGCTGCCGGTGCGTAGTAAGCCTTGGCGGCTGGTGCGGCTTTCACCATCGGTGCCTCATAGGCTGGCGCAGCATAGGCTGTAGCTGGGGCAGCATAGGCTGGCGCAGCATAAGCAGGTGCTGCGAACTCCTTAGCGGCGGCAGCAGCGGCGGCTTGTACGGATTTCCTCATTTCTTGCTCAGCCTTCTTGCGGTCGGCTTCTTCTCTTTCCGCCTTCATGATTCCATGTTCGGCGGCGATTTTCATCTGAGCATCAACTTGTGCCTTGTATTCAGCGGCGACGACGGCAGCATCGGCGGCAACTTTGGCAAGATTGTCCTTCTCAGTCTGGATGTAGTCGGCAGGAATGGCGGGCGTCATGTAAGCCTCGGGGTTGCAGCTGCCCGAGTAAGTTACAGTTGGCTGGTATCCGTTCTCGTCAGCGATGTAGGTGACTTTGCGGGTGCAGCCGTCGGGTTGCTCGACGGTGTACTCGCCACGAACGGTGTCGTCCTTGCCTGCGACGGCGGCGTTGTGTTTCTCGCCTGTTTCTTCATCAGCAACTTTGTAGCTGTAGCTATAGCTGCCGTCAGATGCCGTGTTGTAGGTGATGTCGGCGGGGGCTGAATACTTGCGAGTCGTCGTCTCGGCTGGCTCGGCTACTGCAGCGGGCGCTTCGTTATAGTAGTTCCCATACTGGGCGCTTGCTGCGGCGACAAGAAGTGCGAACAGGAAAATCTTCATTTTCTTCTTTTGGATCTCCTTGCTACAACTCAAGCTCTGGTTGTGGTGCAACTGATACCTTCCAGTCGGTTGTTGCGGAGTTTTATGCGACTTCCAAGGTTCACTCCCCCGACACTTGTTTTGAAAAACAACCCCGCGCCAATGAGTCTTATCATCTTCGGCTAGCGCAATACCGTAACTCGCAAACAAACAAATTATCTGGAAGGAAGGGTGAGGGGTCTGTGAGATACTCTGAACCCCAAAGCACAGACATAAATTCTTTTTTACATAAATTTAAATTAGTTTCCGAACATACCGTAAAGTCAATGCTTTGTTTTTTTGCATAAAACGGATGCGTCAGCTACGATGCTTATGGCAGCGATATTTCGGCCCTTCTTGGCAAGGGTCCTCGTCAGCATTTTTGCCTTTTGAAAGATATTTAGGAGACAATAAAATTCAGTAAGGAGATTTTTGAATTTAGCCCCCCCCCCAAAAAAATAAAAATAAAAAAAAATGGTGCCCCGTGTTCACGTCAAAGATGTGTTGATGTGATGCGTGGGCTGTAATAACGAAATATTAATTTGTTGAAAACCCGAATTCGGCCATACAACAGTCGACTCGGACGCCTGTCTAGAAGTTTTAACTATTAAAAGACAATAACTATATATTTTATTTTATTCAAAGCGCCAACGTTTAGAGGTGAAATTTAGGATTAACAAGAACGTTTTTTCCGGAGTTCGGGAGGACGGCAATCTCCAGTCCTGTATCGGATAAAATTTCCGTTTTTCTTAAGCCGTTGAAACCAGATATCTGCAACCTGCAGGTATACTTGCTGTGGCTACGACTTCAAAAGCCGGTGTCTCCAAAGCTGCAAATTGAACTCTGGAGGCATCGAAGTCTATTTACTATGCTAAGTTACGGCTAATCGGGGTACTAAAAGGGTAAACAGAACCAAATCTGGGTGGGAGTAATTGTTTTTGCTTAGGGGGAATAAAACACATTGGTAAAACGGTCCACTGAACTTGTAGGCTTGGATTAAGGGGTCTGAGAACCAAGTTGCTTTTACTGAATAACAATGATGTCCTTTAATTTCCTGAATAGCTCATATAAGTCACTCGGTAGCGTAGGATTCCGACAACTGATAAATATATAAAACATTTGGAAAGTATCAGATCCACAGCTCCCAGTTAGTATATATACATTTGATTGAATAATCTACATGACCAGTCCGAAACACGCCAGTGATCCTCAGGAAGAACGAGAAACGTACCCAAACGAGTCCTCAAAACTGATTCAAATCCTATGTAAACCAATCAACAACGTTTGTTGTGTCAGGTCGTGTGACGTTTCTGGCTCTTTGCTATAGTCACGCGAATTCTTCACCGGCAAGAAGAGTTAGTCATCAAGAGTATTGGTGTACGCAGGGGCGTCACGACTGGGGAGGGCCCCCTACCCAATTTTGTCAATCTGCTAGTATGTTTTTCGTCAAAACAGTTTATTTTTTTTTATGAAAAACAGTCGTTTTTTTCTGAAAATTAGTCGATTTTTCGTCAAAACAGTTGGTTTTTCTGAACATCAGTCATTTTTATTTCAAATGTAATTTTTTCTTTAAAAAAACAGTCGTCCAGTTTGTAAATACCTTGTTCCCCCGAATATTTTGGCTAGTAACGCCTCTGGGTGTACGAGATACGAAAGTATGACTGAAGATACAGATCAATGAATAAGTGTTTCGCGGAAGAAGTATCGTAGCCTACAGTTAAATGTTACTTTTTAAAAGTTAAACTGTTTAGAGTTACAAAGCTACCTTCTTCTGTTGGGATATTCCGGACAGACATGAAAGTAATGCGAAACGCCTGACGTAGGCTATCCTTGCGGCAATGGGTGCAGAATCAAATAAGCAACAAAAAGCAAGATTAAAAAAATAATAGTTGGTGGCGCTTTTTGCGCGAAGTACTATGCTCTAGGCTTCTTTATTCTCAATCAATCAATCAATCAAATTTAATTCCAAATAGTTTAAAGCTAGAAGAGGTGAATAAAATATTAAAGATATTCATATTTATTTTTATTCTTGTCTCCTTCGGCACCGTTCAAAGTTAGGGACGTTCTAAGTGGACTGTCGAGGGGTTAACCACTCCCAGTAACTTGGTGCGCATCCTTTCCCGGCACCAGCAGAAGCAAGCGGTGCCGGCCATAAATTAGGCAATTTATATTTCAACGCTTCTAAATATGCAGCTTTTAATATTCTAACACGTGGCAACCATCACTGGGCGCTTGGTTTACACCACAATCGAGAGTGGGTAACCCCTCGTCTACTGTAGGACGCCGAGTGAAAAATCGAGCTTACGTGTTTGTAAGCACGTGGCAGGTTTGGAGCGCTCAACCCTTTGTGTAAACGACTTTTCCTGTTGTTGAAATGCCGAAGCTCACTTGGCTCACCCCGTTACCCCTGTCTTATGGTGCTATATCTTGCATATGGCTCAAGGATGCATCATATGTGAGATCCGTTGTCTATAATGCGAAACTTATCTTGTTACTGGCTTGTTACCAAGCGCTTAAGGGTGACTGAGAAACAAATAAGCTCGTGGTTTGGTAATGGGTGATAATGGTAACCGATGGCAAACAATGTCGAAGCATCAAGATTGGGAAGTAAAGAAAATGTGTGTAATTTTGGCAATTCTGTCAAAACTAAATTAACACCTAAACGATGATCTGGGGGTAATCAAAGAGTTGCCTGAGCCAGGGATGAATACAGCTTTCTTGGACTACAAAAGCGAGCTGGCAATAGCCTCTGTCAGGTCAACCATGGATTCTGTCGCCATAGTGGTCAAAGCAGCAAAAAATTCGGCTTAAAGCGAGGCTTCATCTTCCACATTACCCAGGACTTCCCCACAGTCAAGCAAACCCTTCCAATGATAATTTTTGATTTCCAACTGTCTCCTTCACATCTTAAGCCCCTTCCCCCAATCCCAACTGTCAATCACTATTCCTTTTTTTCCTGTACCCCACTCATTGGTGTAGGCATATTTATTGTTTATGCCATATATGTTGCATCTATATGACACCTTCGAGATCCCGGACTTCCAGATGTGTTTGGCCTGGTTTCGCCTTCTGGATCCATCTGGACGAAAACGGAGGTATAGTGCCGTCTTTTGCTTTTGGCGGACCATATAGGCCATCCATGGGTTTTCGGCCCTTTTTCGTGAGAAGAAACGTAACAAGAGGTGTAAGCTCATATGGCACTTGCATGGGTTAAGGTGTGATGTTTGATCAAAAGTACTTTTCGACTTCGCGGGTAAGATGCGCACTTTATGGGTGCTAGAAAGAAATGTTTAAGCAAACCTCTTGTGGTACAAATGACCCTGAGTTGAGATGTATCTTTGATGAAAAGTACTTTTCGACCTTGCGGTTAAGATGCGCACTTTAAGGGAGCTAGAACTTCATTAGTAAGCAAAATCCTTGAGGCAGAAATGACAATGTGCTCATGGGATCATTAAAATGTATATTTTACTTAAAAGTATTTTTCTTACTTTGCGGTCAAGATTAATAGTCGGATTTGGAAAATCCGTCTAATCCAAGCCAATCTCGTCGAATCTCTAATATTCCAGCCAAGTTTCGTCGTCCTAGCACATCTGGAAGTACCCTAACTCGCTACCACCGGAATTCCGGACCCCTCCCCTAAAACTCCCCCGCAGTCGCCGGGGCCAATCCGGTTCTGTAAATGATTTATCAAGAGCATCTCTTTGTTATTCCCACTAATTTCCATCCAACTATCTCCACTCTTAAGCCGGTCGCGTATTCCCCCCCCCCCAATTGTAGTCGGATCCGGTCCGGACATGAAAAAGATCACCGGAGATATGTCCTCTGTTCAGTTATTAAATTTCACACAAATCCAATCACCCGTTCCAAAGTTACGCGTGACTCAATATTCCGGATCCCCCCCCCCGGATTGTCATACCGAGTAAATTTGTATTTACAAGTCAGTTGGATCGGGTCCCTGATATGCTTCCCAAATTTAATCGTGAAAATCCCCAAAATCACCATCTCCGGAATTCCGGGAAACTCCTTTCCAATCCTCCCCCCAGGGTCCGGATCCAGTCCAACCTGTGCACACGATTAATCTGAAGCAGATGCTTGTTCTTCCCAGCAAGTTTCACTCCGATCCCTCCATTCTAACCGTTTCTCGATATTTCCGGTCCCCCCCCCCCCAACTCCGCCGTAGCTGTTGAATCCGGTCCGGACTTCAAATGGGACATCAGAGATATATCATTTATTCAATTATTAAGTTTCATTCCAATCCGATCACCCGTTCCAAAGTTACGCATGAGTCAATTTTCCGGACTCCCCCGCCCTCCACTCCCCCCAGATGGTCGGATCGGGAAACTGATTATTTCCAGGTTAGTTTGGTCGGGTCCCTGATACGCCTGCCAAGTTTCATCGTCCTAGCACATCTGGAAGTACCCTAACTCGCGATCAGCGGACCGACCAACAGACAGACCGACCGACCGACGGAAAAGTGATCGGTATATGGCACTTGAGCGAAGCTGCAAGTGCCATAACAAGAGCTGTAAGCTCATATGGCACTTGCAAGGGCTGAGATGTATTATTTGATCAAAAGTAATTTTCGACTGTGCGGTTCAGATGCGCACTTTAAGGGAGCTAGAGAAAAAGTATTTTATCTTTGAACTTGGCTGTAATGATGCGCACTTTAAAGGCACTAGAAATTCATCTGTAAGGAAGACCCTTGAGGCAAAAACGATAGCAAGTCTCTTAGGGATCATTGATATATACGTATGATCAAAAGTTTTTTTTTTTCCACTAATGCGGGTAAAATGCGCACTTTAAGGGTGCAAGAATTTTTTTTTTTTTTGCATAACCCTTGTGGGACAACTGATCATGGTTTGAGATGTATCGTTTGATAAAAAGTACTTTTCGACCTTGCGGTTAAGATGCACACTTTAAGGGAGCTAGAACTTCATTTGTAAGCAAAACCCATGAGGCAAAAATGATCATGAGCTCATGGGGATGATGGAAATGCATATTTTGCTTAAAAGTATTTTTCATAATTTGCGGTCATGATTGGTACTTTAAGGAATGGTCGGATTTGAAAAGTGGCGATTTCTAAGCCAATCTTGTCGAATTTCTAATATTCCAGCCAAATTTCATCGTCCTAGCACATCTGGAAGTACCTTAACTCGCGATCACCGGAATTCCGGACCCGCCCCTCAAACTCCCCCCACAGTCGCCGGAGCCAATCCGGTTCAGTTTTGGACTTTTTTGTTATTCCCACAAAGTTCCATCCCGATCTCTCCAGTCCAATCCGGTCACGTATCCGCCCCCCAATTGTTGTCGGATCCGGTCCGGACATGAAAAAGATCCCCACATGCACGCCCTCTGTTCAGTTATTAAATTTCACTCGAATCCGATCACCCGTTCCAAAGTTACGCATGGCTAAATATTCCGGATTCCCCCTCCCTCCGATCCCCCCACGACTATCGGATCGAGTGAATTTTTATTTACAAGTCAGTTTGATCGGGTCCCTGATACGCCTCCCAAGTTTCGTCGTGAAAATCCCAAAAACCGTGATCACCAGAATTCCGGGAAACTCCCCTCCACCTCCCCCCCAAGTGTCCGGGTCCAGTCCAAACGTGTAAACGATTTATCTGGAGCAGATTCTTGTTCTTCCCAGCAAGTTTTACTCCGATCCCTCCATTATAACCGTTTCTCGAGATTTCCGGTCTTCCCCCACCCCAACTCCCCCATAGCTGTCGAATCCGGTTCGGACTTCAAATGGAACATCAGAGATATGTCATTCATTCAGGTATTGAGTTTCGTCCCAATCCGATCACCCGTTCGAAAGTTACACAACACTCAATTTTCCATATTCCCCCGCACTGCACCACATATACAAACCCCTTTGACCCTCGAATGCACTAGCTCTTTCCAATGTTAACAGAGTGATCCGATGCCAAGAGTGACGTCACGCCGCGCGCAGACCTACTAGTGTGTAGAAAGGGGTAGGGGTTTTACAAAAACTACTAAATTCTCAAGATTCCCCCGCCCTCTACTCCCTCCACGGTGGTCGGATCGGGGAAGTGACTATTTGCAAGTTAGTTTGGTCGGGTCCCTGATACGCCTGCCAAGTTTCATCGTCCTAGCACATCTGCAAGTACCTTAACTCGCGATCACCGGACCGACCGACGGAAAAGTGATCGGTATCGGTATCGGTTATCGGTAAAACGCCAGGACATTAGCACACACGACTCTTTGTCGAGTCAAGCCGCACTTTAGTAACATCTGAGCACGATTTCGGTAACATAAATTACGACAGTGCAACTTATGGTGTTATTTTACCCTACTGCGTAAAATCCAAGCGTATTTTACGCACGTACTTGGGCTTGGAAAAGATTTCTAGCAGTACAAATACAAAACGGACCGATTTCTCATACAAGTCCGTATTGCTCGAGATCTTTTCAAGCCCAAATACGTGCGTAAAATACGCTCGGATTTACGCACTGTGTAAACGTAGCATTAGTTGGACCCACCTGTGATCGTAATGAACAAGGCAATTTATGGCTAGCAACCGTAGCCTGATTTCTCAACGCCCCCCAGCACCGGCCTAAGGGTAAAGAAACGGCAGTGCGGTATGGAATTCGGAGGAAAAACCTGGAAGGTGACGCCTGCCTTTTAGCGGACGTGGATGCCGAGAGATAGGAGTTGGACAACTGTAGGCTATGAGATAAAAGGCTAATCAGAATTACTGAAGGAAAGGAGTCTAGGCGAAATCCCCCCGGTACCAAACCCTCCCCCCCCCCGAATACAAATAGCCTGTAGAAAATTAGCAAATTTTATTAAAACTGCAATTTTAACTGCAAGCACTGAAGAATTTCCCCTAGATAAGCGAGTTAAATGTAAACGCATGACGGCGACACGCTGGCCGCTCGCCTCTATATGTGGCATGTTTATTTCCAAAATTTTATCAGCACGTTTAGACATGTCGATAAGGGGCTACTGACTGTGGGGGGGGGGGTCGCCGGGGAGGTTATGTCCGGGGGGGGGGTGTAGCCAGAACTCGAAGGAAGAGAGTACTTACCTATTGGGGAACACCCACAGGTCGTCAGCAATCCAGACAAACATAGCGTTAGGTCGGGATAAGCTGGCAAATAGAGTAGTCAGTATTTCCCACGTATTTCGGACCATCGCACTTTTAACTGCCACAAGATGGTGTCAAGATCAGAGAAAACTCTGCTGAAAATTCAATAGGATCGTATAGAAAATTCTATAGGACTGCTTTCATTTCTAGCTCTCGTCTGTTAGGCCCATCTATTTTCGAAGTCGGTTAATATGATCCAGGATTGTTGCCTACGCTAGATAAGGCTTAAATAACTGTTGTCAGCCTGATGTCAACCCTCTCAACGACCCAATCGAGCAGCAAAAACAGCAGCCGTGTCCAAAACGAGATCGCAGCACCAGCTTCAACGGGTTGTCGACATAACGTCCCCTGGCGAAACGTCCTCGTGACAAAACGTCCCCATGACGAAACGTCCCCGGCTATAGATTTTTTTTCCATCGCTGAGGGATAACTAGGCCTATGAGATTACTGATTACGTTACATTCAGACATAAAATGTTCTTGGAATATAATTTTTTTTTAAACCACGATGGGTTGACTACTTCAGCATTTAACCGATAGTCAAGAAACAAACCAAAGTGTTGATCCTGGCTATAGCCATTTCTTAAAGAAAGCGCAAAGATTTAGTAGTTCGTAAATTTTCGTTTTATCTATTATTAATTGGCTTATATATTTGTGGGTTACTTAATTTATTATTAAAGGATGTTATTAAAGGACCAAACCCGTGAAACCCGTCTAGCCTAGATTTACTATATCTCTCTACCTAACTAATCGTTCCATCCGCTTTCGTTTCCTCGCTTCCCATTTTTATCCAGCATAACGGCACTACGCTTATTTTTGCATTTTCCTCGTTTGACTCTCTTTTAGCCACAGCGGGCTTTCCCTTTCTCTGAGGAGCAGATCGTGCATATTGCTTCAAACAACCTAGAACTGATAAGTTACGAACGTGTCCGAAAGCTCCGAAACGAACGAAAATGCTGAATTAATTCAGCATTTTATGCAGCATTTCGCTTTCGGACTTAAATTTTCGCTCAATTAGTGCAGCATTAATTCAGCATAAAATTCAGCAAAGATGCTAAATTTTATGCTGAACTTTCAAGAAGAAACTGGGGAGCACGACGATTCTCCTAGTATCTCCTAGAATATTTTTCCATCTAGAACAAATTGCAACATAAAATTATCGTAATGCAAAGTTAGGTCGAATTCTCGTCTGATGCGAAAAACTTTACGAACTTTAGCTTATTCTTTTTCTTTTAGCTTATTCTTCCTGACTTAATGTTGGCACCCAAGTTTTAGAGAAGAAATAAAGGTAACAGCTTTCGAACGAACACGACTGAAGATATGCAGCATTAAATGCAGCATTCACGGCACTAAAAGCTTTCGGACACGTTCTACGATTCAGTTGCAAGGTATATTACACTACAAAATTTAACTGCAAACAATATATTTACGAAGCAACCGGTCCTATGTCCGATCTTATAAGGAATTTTCCCACATCTGTAATGCACACTCTGAAGTTGTTTAACCTCGATAATGCACCTGAAGATCGAGGCGAACTTAAAAATCTATGCCTGGGGACGTTTTGTCATGGTGACGTTTTGCCACGGGGACGTTTCGGCAGGGGACGTCTTGTCATGGGGACGTTTCGTCGCTAAGCCGCTTCAGCTCCAAACGATTTACAGGAAGAAATCAAATATAATCTTTAGTTGTTTTTCCACAAGGTAATTTACCGGCTTGAGCCTGAAGAAGACCCTTGCCAAGAAAGGCCGAGGTATAGCTCTAATAGAATACAGCTGACGTATCCGTTTTGCAGCATCAATCCTTCCTGATATACCAGAATTTTCTTTTAAACAGTCGATATGAGGATATAGCGCCCTTGGAGCCGGGCCCTGTATACACAAAATTCGAAGAATAGTAGGCCTACTAAAATTGGGATTTGTGTCCTGAAAAACACTTTTTAATGCGTAGACTAGTGCACCACACATGAGTAGGCTATTTGTCGCGGAAACACAAGGTGTGCCACATACTCGAACTACAAGTTTAACCTCGCAGAAATGTCTGGAATTGAAAATAAAACCCAGACAAAATCTCAATAAATAGGACTTCCAGCTTACGTCTGGGCCGTTCTGTACTACAGGTAACAGGGGTTCTCAGTTTATGTCTATCTGTCGGTAAGGCAGGTAATTTTACTATTTGGAGCTAACTTTGAATTTTCCGCCAAATTCGAGCCACAAAACGGAAAATCACCTCAAAAGTTGTTTGTCAAATTCGAGCAACAAAAACCTTGTTGGTCGCCGAGACGAAGGACTTACTTAGGACTTAGGTCCTCATACGCCTGGAGGCGCATACGGCAGCAACAGTGGTAAAACGTGCTCCGGGTGTTCTGGTTGGTCGGAGGGCGGCAACTTCTGATCATGTAGCTCCTCCCCCAGGGCGGGGTCAAAGAAACCTGTCACTTCACCTCACCTCCCTCAAGGTGGAGAGTCAGCTCCAGCAGCCAATCCCTGGCCTCCTTGAAATTTCAGTCAACGAACACTCCGACCCCGACTGGTTGATTAGTGCAATTTCACTATTCAACCAATCTAGTTTTATTCGTTGACAATTAAAATAGACAATCACGCCACCGTAAAAATCGACTACTCAAGGAACAGCAACAGATGGCCGAGACGCACTTGTGGCCCATTCAAACTACCACGGAAATCCCTTTTCGAGCCACAAACACTTCGCAGGATCGCGGACCAAAAACGCCTTTAGAAATAAAACAAGTTTGCAATTTCACTAATCAACCAATCTAGTTTTATTCGTTGACAATTAAAACAGACAATCACCGAACCTCCCCGTTCGCCTCAAAGCAGGGAGCGTAACGGGGAGGAGTCAACTTTAAAAACCCAATTCTCATTTCACATGAAACAATAATGCTCGCGCTTTTTAATTTCTGCACCGGATCCAGCGCTCAACTGCATTTTCAACTTCAAAAACTATTCTACCGTTTTTCCACTGAAACATAAACAAAACAAAATAGGCGCCGCTCTCACCGTCTAACTATCGAAGAATTGATGAAAAATTCTTGAAAGGAAGAACGCGCAAGGCTGAAATACAAGAGGTGCGTTTTATTTACGATCCGAGGGTCCGCTAGCGGGTCACTGTGACGTCAGCATTTTGCCGTTTTATTTGAGCTTGCGAGCGTAAATAAAACGACATTAATGATCTCGGAGCAAGTTTCGGTCAGTTATCATGTCCGATTCAAACTTGGCGCCGAATGGTAATTTCCTGACGATCGCCCGCTCACTTTTTCCAGCGGGTGTCTCATGGTCCGCTAGCGGACGAATTGTCCGCTGGGGTAAATAAAACGGCGAAACCGTGACGTCACTATGACGTCATCTGTCACCCACTCGCTAAATAAGACGATTTTAGTGACCCGCGCGGGCGAATGGACCTAAATAAAACGCACCTAAGGACTCCACCAAAAATTGAATATGTGCCAGGTTTATTACGTTGGCTTGCGCCAAAAGACAGTTACGTCAATTGTATGGTTTCCAATATACATCTCGCGCTTTGCTTCTTAGTAATATACTCCTTGTTTCTAAACGAAGAGAGCGGGCCTTGAAAACAAATAAAAACACAGAATTGCGAAAAAATAAATTTAGCTCTTCCTATTAACCTAAGGCAAAAGAACGTGCCACCGTAACGAAACTATCACACATACCGACGGGCAGAATTTCACAAACTGATTCAAAATTAAAGACACAATCCGAATAAGACCTCCAATTAAACAGAGTTTCATGATTTTCATCCTTGCTTCGATTACTTCAAATAATACAAATTTAGCAACAAAAAGAACGAACCACATTAAAAGCAAAAAAAGAACAAGTAAAATAATTTTAGGCTACGATTTCACGGTGAGGGTAGCAGCAATTATATGCGCGTTTAGTAAGAATGCATCGCCTTCTCATACAACTTGCCCGTTTAGTAGTCTGACGTAGGAGAAGGCAGTTGAAGGTCGGAAGCGTGGAATTAAAACATCATACTGCCGTTGCTAACGCTACGAACAGCCAATCAGGGTCTTGAATTCTTCCAGGATTTTCCGCATCATCAGTTCTATACGGAACAGCTGAGATTTTCAACTTGATGATGCACGTGCAGAAAATCCAGCGGGGTAGCCCTGATCGTGTATTCGCAGCGTAATGGCCGGTGATAGGACATAACTGCATTAAGCGATAAAGAAAACTACTAAACGGACTGCAGTTCTTGCGAGTTTTCACCTTTAAAGCTAGGTGCGAAAATAATGCGAATTCGCGTTCGGTAGGCGAAATCGGCACCTTGAGCGGAATAAATCCACGTCGTCGGGCCACAAAATTCGCGCCATTTCAACTCCAAATAAAATTTTATCCACGTTGCGTCTCAATTCGTATTTGGAATAAATCACGTTCTGTGGGCACCTAGCTTAAGTCATCCTTCCAGACTACCCGATATCTGGGTCTCCCGCACACTGGAACTAACACTTCCGGATATCACGAAAATGACGAAAACAATTTCGCTATTCCTAGACTTCCCCTTTGCGAATTATTTGCTTCCCAACCACATCTTTCCACCGCCCTCCCTGTTTCTCTACTCCATCCAGTCGCATACTGATGTTGAGCGTGTCCGAAAGCTTTCACGACTGTAAATGCTGCATTTAATGCTGCATTTTTATTTTGGATTTCGTCCGAAAGCTCTTACCTTATAATGCAGCATTAAATGCAGCATTTACAGCACTAAAAAGCTTTCGGACACATTCTTTATTTCTTCTCTGACACTTCTGATTCCGAATGTAGCCTTAATCGCCAGCTCCCCAGTTTCTTCTTGAAAATTCAGCGTAAAATTTAGCATCTTCGCTGAATTTTTCGATGAATTTTATGCTGAATTAATGCTGCATTAACTGAGCGAAAATTTAAGTCCGAAAGCGAAATGCTGCATAAAATGCTGAATTAATTCAGCATTTTCGTTCGTTTCCGAGCTTTCGGACACGCTCGTTGTTTCCCAGATTTGTTCGCTCTATGACATTCTTCCCGATTCCGGAATCTGGGGATTCCAACAGCCGAATCCATTTCTTAATCCAGTTCCGAACGTGTCTCAACGGAATGGTAATCTAGAATCGATCAATCTGGAGAGTTAAGCCTAAAAGCCAGGCTTTACCTTCCAGATTTTTCCTACGGATTCCAGATATCCGTTTTCTTCGCGGTGGATCCGGAGGACGAATCCAGATCAAAAATATCTGGAGGCGTTGGACACTCCAGATCCCGGAATCTTGAAGGGTGTCACAGCGACAGCACGTTAGAGACAAAATTTCAAATCGATGGGATAGGGTAAAAGGGAGTGACTGAGAATCATGACTGGGAGGTATAGGAGATGAACAAACGGAAATCTACACAATTTTAAACAACAGCGAAATCGGCTGTCATCACTTTCATGGTATTCGGAAGAGCTGGATTCGTACGGAAAAAACACATGTCTGGTAATCTAGAACGTGAAGCCCGGCATTAACCTTTATAACTTTTGAAGAAAATACGAAAATCCCCGCGTCATAGCAAGAAACAAAATATTGGACAAATGTGCACCATTAAAATGTACTTTCCACTCATACACACTCCACTACTGACGCTCACAACAATTCCGAATCGGGGGGATGTCGAAATTCCCCGCCTCTCAACTCTGCTTTCTTCACTTTCAGTATTAAGAGCGTGTTCCACCCTACTTACCGTAGTTACTACGCTAGGCTGGAACGCTTTTTTTTTCGGTCACATGTCAGACCGCGGGCTGATCGGACCAATCACGTTACAGAGATGCGTAGTTACTACGCTTAATACGCTCCCGAGCGTGGTAAGCAAATACTTACTATTTTGAGAAGGTTGGAACGGTCAGCGTAGTAACTTTTCGTGAGGCTGGAACGGAAATAGTAACTAGTAGTTACTATTGGTAGAGGGGTGGAACACCGTCTCAATCTGACAAAAGCGCGGCTTTGACCCAGGAAATTTGAAAACTCCGAAACAAGGACGAATACGTCGAGTGATCTCTAGCGCAAAAGGAAAATAATAATAAGGGGATCAAGCTATTTTTTGGTTTATACGAACACCGAAAATTGAGCCGTGGGTAGTTTACAGAACCATTTTTCTCAACATCATCGAAAAATAGAAACCTCTGGTTATGCACATGCCTTTTTACCAAAAATATAGATCTTCACACGCGTGATTAAATGGGATTATAAGAGACAGAGGCCGACTAAATAAATAACTTGGCTCAGGTACCCTGCCGACATTTATATGTTGCCAGCTGCTGATAACTACGTCGATGAATAAATACAGACGGCAGGCGTTTAATAATATAGTTAGCTAAAACAAGCTTTCACCTCGATACATCTCTCAGAAAATAGCTGAGGTGTAGGTCTTTTTTATAATGATTTTTTATAATGAAGCAGCCCCCTTGTTGTCGGCAAGTGATGCTGGCCCCAGTCGGCTTCGCAACAGATAGGTTCGAAGTGGACCGAAATCGTCCCCTACATTCCAACCGTGAAATATCTCTGAGATGTTTGGGCGAAAGCATATTATTAAATACCAGTATCTATATTACTTTGTGGAACATAAAGCCAGTAATGCTTTAACAGACGGAAGGACCCGGGATGGTATATTCGTACTTTTTCGCAGACTTCGACCGTCAGCTGACATATAGAAGGCCGAAAGCGGTCGCCTAGCTAAACGCCTTTGAACGTTCTTACGTACGTCCATTTTCTAGAACACGTCATATTACCGAGGGGCAAGGTGGAAACAGTTAGGCCAGGAGTGAATTATAAATCTCCCTTAAAAGTTTAACTGCTTTGAAAAGCGACGCGACCGGGGCTTGGGCCGGATAAAGCGCTTGGCCTACATTTTTCCTTTGTGAACAAAAGACTATGCCCCTCATAATTTGCGAAAGCCCTATGCTTCGCACTGATAGACCCGGTCACACAGCTATTAGCTACGACCATGGAAGTTAAACGTTTTCTGGTGGAATTACAATTAACTTTCCCAGAGAATCCAGTTTTGCAAATGTAAATCTACTGTTGGTTTCTTTTTTCTTTCCTTTTTTCTTCGCCTTATACTCCATTTTTTTTTGTTCTAAAATGGGAAACAAATTTATCATCGCCATTAATAAGCGATCAAGAACGTCACTAAACTGACTGCAATTCTTGGGGAGTTTTCCCCTTAAAGTCAGGCTTTACCTCTCCATACCCGAGTCCTCCCGTTTGGTAAAATATCAACAATCTGTTATTAACCCGCATCAAGTTCCTGTTTTATCCTGCAGACCTTACAACCATCACTAACCAGAAAATAAAATTTGGGGCAAATATGAACTTTGGCAGCCTATACGCGCTCCTTTCCGCATTCCTTTTTGTACCATCAACAGGGCTCATATCCTAACCATCTCGCTCAGAAACCATCTAACCAAGTAAAACTAGAACCATTTTTAAAGAATATCGTGTCAGCAGACAAGCTAGGCAAACTATTCCTCGCAAGGATCGATCATTCACTCCCGACAGCGTTGTCGGGCGTTGCTGCGAATACCAGACACAAAGACCTTAGTAGTGGGTAAGACAGGTAACTACCATAAGCCGCATGCGGTACAATCAACAACGCCGTTTTATGCTTGGACGCTCTGTTGACATTTCGACCGATCGATCTGCAAAATCATCATCAAACTACATGTTGTTTGAAGTTTTGCTCAAGGATAGACCCTAGTCGCGCTTTATCGGATGTAGTTTCGGGGGAGTTTTAATCCTGTTTTCGTAGTTCGCTTGTTACGATCCCAAATACGCCTTCGAAAGGTTGAATGTTCCTTACCGCTCGACGCTACCAAGATTAAGCAGCCTAAGGGCTTCGGACAGAGAACCCAAGTAGGGGCAAGAACCTCATCGGTTCACGCTCCAAAAGTTTTCCTTCGTATTTGCTTCGTGCCTTTCTATAAAAAGGATACTGTAGTTCCATAACTAGAACATAGTAGGTCAAACTACAGTGAAACTACACCAGAAAAAACGCGACTCACAATTTTGTAAGCAGTATTTTGTTTAAGAAACTGTTCGAAAGCAATTTACTAGGCGAGACAGAAAGCATCAGTACGAAAGGTCGGGCCATTTTTCATTCCCAAGTACATTTTTTGTGGGACCCTTAGAATGTCCAGATAGAAAGCTAAGAACAAAGTAGAACAAAGTTCGTAACTAGTACAAAGTAGGTCAAACTACAGTGAAACTACACCCGAAAAAACGCGACTTATTTTTGTAAGCAGTATTTTGTTTAAAAAACTTTTCGAAAGCAATCTACTAGGCCAGGCAGAAAGCATCAGTACGAAGGTTCAGGCCATTTTTTCATTCCCAAGAGCATTTTCTGTGGGGGATCTTAGAAAGTCCAAATAGAAAGCTAGGTGCGGTTGAGCTGCTCGATTGTCCACGACACTTTAAGAGATTTCCCTGTCTTCCCACAACCACGGTCTTTGATCCGACACATTCGATGAATTCGATGCTAACGCCATCTCAAGTTCAAGGGCATAACCATGCGCTTATGGAAAGCTCTGTCGCCGTGACTTGTCTTTAGGAAAAGAGCAGGGGCTGAACATATTTCAGTGGCGTATGCTAGTACTGAATATGACTGCTTTTTAATACATCGGCAGCGAGGGGTCTGTGACTACGCTGGCCCCTAGTTACACATAAATCCATTCCCTGTCCTGAAAAGGCACGTCTTAATTCTAACTGCGGCAAAACTAATTAACCAACCATTTCCGCACCGGAATAATTCATCCGGGAATCTGAGAATTCCGGAAACAGCGCCGGAAAATGGGATTTCAGACGCAGAACAAAAACAGAAACGCGATCGGTTTACAGATATCTACTATGGTTATAAGTTTCTCCGAATAAACTGCGAATAAATATTTTCTGAGATAAAAGTTGCTATACTTTCCGATTTTAAACAAAAACGCTTTTAGGACTCGTGCCGCGGAATGTCGTTCTCGCTAAAACCGTTCGCACGACAGATAACGTGTCACTACTAGACTGGCAGACCCCCACCCCCCACCCACGGAATTAAGAAACGAACCAAACCGAAAATGTGACAATTTCTCCACTTCACCAATAACTTCCTATTAAATAACGACAACGACTTGCGATAATTCTGAAACATATCTACGCCATATCTACGCCTGTCTACATACTAAATCGCTCGAAATGAGATTAAACCGAATTTTTCCTTTCAGTCACAAGAGACTAGACAGTTGAAGAAAAAACTTTCTAACAGAAGAAAATACGTTTTTTTCACAAGAAGGTTGGGGGGAGGGGGGGGGGGCATCCTGCGAACCAGTCTAGCACCAACCATTACCGTCGCGATTTCAGACTCCGTTTACGATTAGGAAAAAAAACGAGGACCTAATTACTGACTTTTCTTCGAAGAACAGGTACCGAAATTACTAGAAATAAGTTCAAATTAGGTTACATATACACCCTGGCAGCCGTTCCCAACTAATCGGATACATGATACAATCAACGGAGGGCCATAACCCCGACCTCAAGGGGCCTCAACCCCGAAAAAGTTATGGGGTTGTGGCCCTGTACAATAATCACTTGATTAACCGGTCTGGTTATACTATACATTACCACTGGGGCAGGAGATAGGGATAAATCGAAAAACAATCCTTACACGCGACATTTCACTTGAAAACGCAACACTACCCTACCTGAAGAAAGTATGCCTACCCCTACTGCGTAGTCTCCACTCGAGTGAAGTTTCTCAAGACGAATTGTATAACAGCTCCAGTCGAAAGTCCGTAGTTTGCGACTCCCTCTTACAATCTGTGAAGGGAAACTATGTTACTTTACAGCTGATAGGCAGCGCTGAGACGAAGTTGAGTTGCGTTCTGGAAGTTTTGGTGTTAGTAATGTACTACACATTATTTCTTTTAAGGCCTATGCAACATTCTAGCAATTATCGCCATTCACAATAATAGTTACAGACGTTTAATCTTTCCTATAGGTTCATCTTATAATAACGTTCGAATTCAATAGAATTAAGATGTTGCACGAAATAGGGTACAGCAGATTTCAGATAAGGATCAATCGCGTTCTGGGGTGGTCTTACTAGGGTTCGTTCCAGCTCTTCTTCGTAGTTACTTCGGAGTAACTACGTGTGACGTCACAAATTAACTACTACCTGGAACGGTCGAAGTTACTACGGGACGAGATAATGCGCGCTGTCTCTCACTGCTGCCCCGAGTTCCCTTCTCAAGACGGCTCTTGGAAAGTGAAAGTTAGCTAAGATGGTCGGGTACTATCTTTACAAAAAGTTACTTCGAAGTGACGGTCTTCCTTGTGCTCCTCGTAACTTTGTGACAAGCTGGAACGGTGAAAGTGACTGAAAAGTAACTATTTAGTAACTTTCGGGCAGAGCTGGAACGAACCCCTAGTCTCTTGGAAGCAGCGTCCCTCTGTTATTGTCGTTTAGTAGGCCTGCCACTTGTTAGGGTCTCAAAATTAGGTAAACAATGGTACGATGCGAATATGATAACAGGCATTGCATCTGCTCCCAAACGCTACTGATGTCGTCTTTCAGCAAGGGTTGAACTGAAGACAACATAAATTCGCTTCCTCTAGGATCGCCAAATCGCGTTCTCTAGGCACTATAGACATTACGCGACGCGGAGAAATTTGATATTGAGTTGAAACAACGCGACATCAATTCACTTCCTCCAGGCGGTTCTCCAAACCTGTTCTCCCGCGCGAACAATTATCGTGTTTTCTAGGAACTTGGCATAACGCGAAAATCGCTCACCTACGCGACGCGGTAAAGTCTGGCATCGAGCTGAAAACAACACGACGTAAATTCGATTCCTCCAGACAATCGCGTCCTCTAAGAATGTGTCTCAGGATTACGAGGAGGGCCTGAATATTCTAGTAGGGTTTTTGCAAGCTGGAATCCCTTTCCAATGGTCTTCGCACTGCTTCGGAAAGTTGCCCAACTTTCCGCAACGGTTTTCGCGCTTTAGAAACCGAAGGAGCTTTCTCGGAAACTGATCCAAGAAATTTAGTGGAAAGCTACGCGGCAAGTTGAATGCTTCGGCGGGAATTTGGAAAGTGTGGAAAAAAACGCGGCACGCGACATTAACAGAATGGATGGAGTGTCCGGGCAATTCCAGGAATCGAATTCCAACAGTTTTCGCGATGTGCTTCGCTCGCTGGAAAGTGATTCCGAAATATCGGACGGGGGGGGGGGGGGGGGTGCCCAATTTACAATCCCTTTCTGAAAGGTGCCGTCTACTCACTATTCAGTTCGGGAGGTGCTATCGGAGCTAGCGCGCAAGTGCGACAGTCAACATCACCATGTAACACCAGTACACTGTGCAATCCTATGATACCGGTCCTATCCTACCCAGTGCCAAAATTTTCTGGTATTTCCCTGGTGTTAAAAGAAAAAAGTTCCAACCGTGCGATAATAATTGTTATCGCACAGCCAGCCATGCGATAACAAGTGATATCGCACGGTTGGAACTTTTTTCTTTTAACATCAGGGGAACACCAGAAAATTAAAACAAGAGCTGTAAGCTCATATGGCACTTGCATGTGTTGAGATGTTTTGTTTGATCAAAAGTATTTTTCGACTTGTGGTTAAAATGCGCACTTTAAGGGAGCTAGATAAAAAGTATTTTATTTTTGAACTTGGGTGTAATGATGCGCACTTTAAAGGCGCTAGAAATGCATCTGTATGCAAAACCCTTGAGCCAAAAACGATCACAGGCCCTTAGGGATCCTTGATGTATACCGTTTCGTCAAAAGTTGTTTTTCGCTTTTCATTTCAAATGCGCACTTTAAGGGTAACAGAAATAAATGTTTAAGCAAAACCCTTGTGGCACAAATGATCATGGGTTGAGATGTATTGTTTCAAATAAAGTACTTTTCGACCTGGCCGTTCAGATTCACACTTTAAGGGAGCTAGAACGTCATTTGTAAACAAAACCCTTGAGGCAAAAATGATAATGTGCTCATGGGGATCATGAAAATATGAATTTGGTTTAAAAGTATTTTTTGAAATTTGCAGTCAAGATTAGTACTTTAACGAATGGTCGGGTTTGGAAAGTGGCCATTTTTGAGTCAATCTTGTCAAATCTCTAATATTACAGCCAAGTTCCATCGTCCTAGATTATCTGGAAGTACCTTAAATCGTGATCACCGGAATCCCGGACCTCCCCCCCTCAAACTTCCCCACAGTCGCCGGAGCAAATCCGGTTCCGTAAGTGTTTATCCAGAGCATCTGTTTGTTATTCCCACAAAGTTCCATTCCGATCTCACCAGTCTAAGTCGGTCACGTATTTTCGCCCCCCCCCCCCCCCAATTGCTGTCGGATCTGTCCGTCAACAGAAACATGTCCTCTCTTCAATTACCAAATTTCACTCAAATCCGATCAGCCGTTTCAAAGTTACGCATGACTCAATATTCCGGATTCCCCCTCCCGTTACTCCCCCCACGGCTATCAGATCATGTAAATTTTTCTTTATAAGTCACTTTGATCGGGTCCCTGATTCGCCTCCCAAGATTCGTCGTGCAAATCCCCAAAACCGCCATAACCGGAATTTCGGGAAACTCCCCTCCAACCCCCCCCTAATGTCATGATCCATCCGAAATGTATAAACGATTTATCTGGAGCAGATGCTTGTTCTTCCCAGCAAGTTTTAATCCAATCCCTCCATTCTAACAGTTTCCCGATATTTCCGGTCTCCCCCCCAACTCCCCCATAGCTGTTAAATCCGGTCCGGACTTCAAATGGGACATCAGAGGTATTTCATTTATTCAGTTATTAAGTTTCATTCCAATCCGACCACCCGCTCGAAAGTTACACAGTACTCAAATTTTCCGGATTCCCCAGCCCTCCACCCCGCTAGTGTGCGGATCCAGTCCAAATGTATAAACGATTTATCTGGAGCAGATTCTTGTTCCTCCCAGCAAGTTTCACTCCGATCCCTCTATTCTAACCGTTTCTCAAAATTTCCGGTCTCCCCCCCCCAACTCCCCCATAGCTGTCGAATCCGGTCCGGACTTCAAACGGGACATCAGTAGTGTGCCATTTATTCAGTTATTAAGTTTCATTCCAATCCGATCACCCGTTCGGAAGTTACACACTACTCCAATTTTCCGGATTCCCCAGCCCTCCACTCCTCCCCGGGTGGTCGGATCCAGTCCAAATGTATAAACGATTTATCTGGAGCAAATTCTAGTTCCTCCCAGCAAGTTTCACTCCGATCCCTCTACTCTAACCGTTTCTCGAAATTTCCGGTCTCCCCCCCCCCAAATCCCCCATAGCTGTCGAATCCGGTCCGGACTTCAAACGGAACATCAGTAGTGTGCCATTTATTCAGTTATTAAGTTTCATTCCAATCCGATCACCCGTTCGGAAGTTACACACTACTCCAACTTTCCGGATTCCCCAGCCCTCCCCCCCCCGGGTGGTCGGATCCAGTCCAAATGTATAAACAATTTATCTGGAGCAGATGCTTGTTCTTCCCAGCAAGTTTCACTCCGATCCCTCTATTCTAACCGTTTCTCGAAATTTCCGGTCTCCCCCCCCCAAACTCCCCCATAGCTGTCGAATCCGGTCCGGAATTCAAACGGGACATTAGAAGTATGCCATCTATTCAGTTATTAAGTTTCATTCCAATCCGATCACCCGTTCTAAAGTTACACACTACTCCGATTTTCCGGATTCCCCAGCCCTCCACTCCCCCCCCCCGGGTGGTCGGATTGGGAAACTGAATGTTTCCAAGTTAGTCCGATCAGGTCCCTGATGCTCCTGCCAAGTTTCATCGTCCTAGCACATCTGGAAGTACTCCAATTCGAAAAAGAGTGACAAAACTCCTTAATTTTCAGAATTTCCCCGGCCCACCACTCCCCCCCAGATGGTCGGATCGGGAAACTGATTACTTCTAGGTTAGTTTGGTCGGGTCCCTGATTTTCCTGCCAAGTTTCATCGTTCTAGCACATCTGGAAGTACCCTAACTCGAACATGTGGGACAAAAAAATTCGGACAGACCGACCGACCGACGGACGGAATTGCGATCGGTATATGGCACTTGAGCCAGAGGCTGCAAGTGCCATAACAAGTGTACTAGTGTTATAATCATTATCGCCCTTGCTTTTCTTCGGACGATAGTATAAAGTATTATTTATAGTATATAGTATAGTATATTTATAGTATAAAGACAGTTCTGTTCTGACTCTCGAGCTGTGAGGTTGTGTGCGGTCAAACCAGTTATTGGATATTGCGCCTGCTGATTACTTGGCTGATTTGGACTGATCTTCGAGGGGGATTGTATTCACTGCATGATACACCCTCCGGGCGAGTAAGTCTCGCTTATTGCTTGTTGAACAATGGGAGATACGACGCGAGAAGCGGTTTCTGAATTGCTGTGTTTTTTCTGCAGCAAGATTGACAATACGCCGAAGGATGTAATTCTGCGTATATGCTATGGGTTTTATTCAATAGAAGATGCTGCTGAAGCTAAATCTGCTCTTGCGAGTGTTATGTCTCCTGATGAGAAAAAGTCATTGGTGGATAAAATTCACACGACGAGGCGCAGCCCAGCACTTGCGTTTGACGATATTTATACTATTCTGCAAAGTATTGATCGTCAAAATCTTCGATTTTATGCTCACGATTTATCGAAGCTGCCGCCTATGAACCTTCAGCATTTCGATCTTGTTTCGGTACTTAGATCGTATGAAGTTCTCCAGACACAAATTGCCAAGTTGAAAGATAAGATTGTTAATCTTAGCTCAACGTCGGTCACACGTTCTGAACTGGATTCATTAATTGACGGTATCCGTAGCAACCGCCCACAGCGTGGGAGTAACGCTGAGTCGTTGCAGCATGCATCGGGCGGCATCTCGCGAGCAACGAGTAATATGACTATGTTCTATGATGCTGGTGATAATGCGATAGAGGTAGTGTTGGGCGATATTTGGATTTTTCGATATATCGATATATCGATATTTTCACTTTCGATATTCGATAATCGATATATCGATATCGATATTTCGGTACCATGTTTCGCTATAGTATAGGCCTCGTTTCGCCAAAATTTAAGAGCAAATCTGTCGTTAGAAAGTACCTTGCATGAACCCAAACTTCGAATAAATAGAAACTGCATTGCGAAGATCATATTGCTCCAGTTTCGGAAATATAGATGTAACTTATTTTTGATTAATTACAATAATTATAACTGAAGAAATATCGTTTTCGATATCGATATTTACGTTTCGATATTCGATATCGATATTTGGTCCGATATATCGATATATCGTTATCGATATCGAATATCGCCCAACACTAGATAGAGGATGTCGATGAACCAAGATCGATAGATGGGGATGGAGTTAACCAAATGCAAAGGTCGTCGTCAAGTCTTGAGGGAGCTGTCGTCCCGATTCCGGATCAAACGGGGAATGTTGTTAGTAATGCTGGCATTCCGAGTTTTGCCAGTGTTGCAGGCCGTCCTCCCACTCGTGTTCCCGCTACCCTTGTTCCACCAAGAGGTAACTCCCTGTCTAATGGACCTAACAATGGTACTCAGACACGTAAACGTGCTGGTAGAAATTTGACGGTGATTGGTTCGTCGGTTAGAGGAGCATTAAATGGAGTTAAATCTGTGCTGGACTCCAAGTCATCGACATTGTTCGTAGCGAGGCTCGACGCTGACACTCAAGCTGATCAGCTTTCCAACTCGATTGCACGAAAGCTGAAGTGCCGAACTGATGCGATTAACTGTACGAGATTGCAAGGGAAAGCCCAGTATAGTGCCTCGTTTAAGGTCACTGTCCCAGCAGTGTACAGGTCTACTTTGATGCTCCCTGAATTCTGGCCGGCAGGAGTGATTGTGAGACGATTCTTCGAAAGAAATGGGCTCAGTCAGCCAGCTGTTATCACTGTCTCATCTTAGCTGTGTATCTTATAATTGCCGATCCATAAGGTCGAATCTGCATGAAATTCGACGACTTTTGGATAGTTTCGATGTTGTCTTCCTGCAGGAAATATGGCTGAGAGAGCAAGACATGTCACTGCTCATGGAGTTACATAGTGACTTCTATGGGGCAGGAGTAACGCCGGTGAGTGATGATAGTATTCTTATTGGAAGGCCTTACGGTGGTGTTGCGGTGCTCTGGAAAAAGGAGCTTGGGCCCTCGGCAAAATTTGTGAATTTGAATGATGATAGAATGCATGGTTGGGAGCTAAAGTGTGATACCTTGTCATTCCTATTCGTGAATGTATATATGCCAACGAATGATCCGAATAATGCTCCAGCATTTATTGAGTGTTTGAACCGACTGAGTGTTATCATTGAGTGTCTTGAATTCTCTGATCTTATTCTTGTTGGTGACTGGAATGCTGATCGCAACCGTATGTCGCAGCCTTATGCTGATCTTGTTGAGTTTGCTCGGGATAATGAGCTGTGCGTGGCTGATGTTTTGTTTTTGCCGACGGAATCCTTCACATATGTTAGTGAAGCTCACGAAAACTCGTCATCGTGGCTAGATCACATTCTTGTCACACAATCATGCTTGCCTATGATAAATAATATGCGTGTTTTATATGATTACGGGCCTGACCATCTGCCTCTTGCGTTTATAGTTTCGATGGTCGCAAGACCACCCATAATGCCTCAGGCTACAGTAGAATCTGTCCAGCTTGCATGGGAGCAAGCTAGCCAAGAAGATCTATTAAATTATTTGGTAGTGAGCAAGGAAAAATTTTCGGAGTTAAATCTTGATTTGGAGTGCTTGAAATGTTTGAAACCTTGCTGTGATAATATTAGCCATTGTGAATCTATTATGTCTGTGTATGAGTCATTTATCAGTTGCATGATTATTGCCGCAAGGATTACTATTCCTAGTAAACGTGCTGGTCGGAAGCGGACAGGTTTTACGTGTATTCCTGGATGGAATACTCACCTGAGTTATCTTTATCGGAGGTCGCGAATTTTATTTCGTTCGTGGGTTGAGGGGAGTAGACCTGTTTCTGGTCCACTATTTGTGGCTATGAAGCTAGCCAGGTCTTGCTTTAAGAATAAGTTGAAATGGTGCCGGAAGAATGCATCGCTTCTTAGAGCGGAGAGCATAGCTCTTTCTTTTTTGAATGTAAAGGATTTTTGGGCGAAGATTAAAGCTACGTTTGGGAGTAAGCGAATTCTTCCATCTTCCGTGGATAATGTGTCAGGTGGCAATAATATTGCTAGGTTGTGGAGGGATAAGTTTTGTACTCTTTTTAATTCTGTACCGAGTGATTGTTCGTGGGCTAGTGGTTATAAGTCAGAGAGGCCTCACTGCCCTGTTACGCTGGAGGAGATCAGTGCTCTTGTTAGAGATCTGGATCCTAATAAGGCAGGTGGGGATGATGGTATTACAGCTAGACATCTCAAGTTTTCTAGTAATGATAAGTACCAAATACTTGCTGAGTTGTTTAATGCTTTTATTGGGCATGGGTTCCTACCTAACTCTCTGATGGATGTTTGTCTGGTTCCAGTACCGAAAGGTAGGAACAGTGATATTACTCTGTCAGAGAATTACAGGCCCATTGCTTTGGCTACTATTGTCAGTAAGCTGTTTGAAAAGTGTATACTATTAAAAATTGGTGGTTGTCTCTCTACTAGTGATTACCAGTTTGGGTTTAAGCATGCACATGGGGTGGATCTTGCTATTTTTCTGTTTAAAACGGTGGTGGATTACTTTTGGCATTTCTCGACGCCAGTTTTTGTATGTTTTGTTGACTCGTCGAAGGCTTTTGACCGGGTGAACCATGATAAAATTTTAAAAATTTTGATTGGGAGGGGCGTTCCTGCCCAGTATGTGAAACTTTTTGCTTACTGGTTTCGTAATCAGAGGTTTAAGGTTCGGTGGGGTAGTGAGAATAGTGATAGTTTTGGCCAGGTCAATGGTCTTCGACAAGGTGGAGTGCTCTCCCCTCTTTTGTATGCCATATATGTGGATGGGCTATCTACAGTCCTTGTGCAGTCCAAGGTTGGATGTTTCATTGCTGGTGCTTGCTTGAACCATGTACTGTTTGCTGACGACCTGGTTTTATTGGCACCTTCTGTGTATGCACTAAATCGATTGCTTGAGATTTGTGATGCTTTTGCGGTGGAGCATGACATACAGTTCAACACAAAAAAAACAGTAGCTATGGCTTTGTTCCCTAGAGGTTGTCATCTTCCTAAGCTGCCAGTTCTGTTGTCGGGTAGAGTTATAGAGTACGTTGCGGATTGCAAATACCTGGGTTTTGTGATTACAGAGAAACTGAGTGATGATCTACAGTTGAAACAGTTGGCTAATGCGCTATGTAAATATGGTAATATGCTCCTTTGGAAATTTAGTGATATTACTTTGAGTGTTAAGATACATCTATTTCGTACTTATTGTAGTCAGTTTTATGCCATTGCCCTTGTGTGTAACCACACTAAAGCTGCGAGGTATAACCTTGAGGCTTGCCACCGTCGAATTTTTCGTCGCCTTCTCCGTCTAGCACCACTGGCTAGCACGACGCAGGCTTATGTGTGGAATTCATGCTCTACTGTGCCGGAAATTGCGCGTAAAGCTCGCTCATCTCTCCTCACGAGAATTATGAACAGTGATAACTCTTTGATTCGGGTTGTTGCTCATCCGCTCCTCCATAATCTCTGTACATGGAAGCATTTGCTTTCTACAGAGTGAGGAGTTTGTAGTTTTTTTTTTCTATTTTTTGTTTTTGTTGTTGTTGTTGTAGTTAGTTATGGCTTGTTGGCTGAAATAAAGATTAATAATAATAATAATAATAATAATAAAGTATTGTGACGAAATGCAACGATCTGCTCTTCTTGGCCAGCCCCGCGTTCATCCGTCCCAAACGTCGTTTGTCCTCTACTTTTGTCCAGAACCACTGCGGAAAATTCTTAGAATCCTTTTCTCTGTTATTTCTGTATTTACAGTTCCACGGAATTTTTAGGACATAATCTCACGATGTCCTCGCCGGTAAATTCATCTGAAACTACAAAAATATGTTGGTTCTACAAGCTACAGTGAATGGAAGGAATGTCCAGCGCAATTCCAGGAATCGAATTCCAGTAGCTTTCGCGATGTGCTTGGCTCGCTAGAAAGTGATTCCGAAATATCGTACGATATCTCGGAATCACTTTCTTTTCGGAATCACCCAATTTACAGTTTCTTTCCGAAACAGTTTCTTTCCGAACCACTATACATTAGAATTAAATCCTTGTAACAGCGTTAAAATAGAATACACGACGACAGAAACTACTTCCCGACCAATCACTGATGAGGGCCTCCTGAAGTTTGGCGACTGGATTTGCCAGGAGAAATGGGAAGCAGTCAACACGGCAAAAGATACGAATAGTAAAGCTAGCATCCTTCAAACTACATTACTTGAAAAATATCGCGAATGTTTTCCGGAAAAAAAAATAACGCGACACTCCTCCGACAGGCCTTATATTACGAAGGCTATTAAAGATCTAATCTCCGAAAAACTGCGTCTTTTTCGAGCTGGTCAGGATGACCAAGCAAAACGATTAAAAAACAAAATTCGTAAAATTACGAGGAATGCCGCGGCTAACCACTATACCAAAAGGAAAGAACATCTACTCAAGTCAAATCCTAGAAAATGGTATAATGATGTAAAACAAATGATGGGAAAGTCTCAGAAAGGTGTTGACTTCAACCTTGATGAAAGTGAACTTGAAACAGCAAACAAATTAAATGCTCATTTAGCTTCTATAGTTCAGACTCTCCCTCCCCTCCCCCGGGACGAAATTCCTAATGCTACACCTGATTTTGATTTCCCAAAAATTAGTGCAGACGATGTAGTTAAAAAACTCAAAACACTTAAGCGAACCAGTATAACACCAGTAGATATACCCATAGAGATTATTTATTCGGGTTCTCGGGTGACTGGCTCATTTGAAGATATATCGTTTAGTTTTTGTGTTTTGTTATAAGTTGTTTAGTGTGATTTTGTGTAAAATAAAGAATAACCTAACCTAACCTAACCTAAAGCATTTCCGGAAAAAATTAGTGGTCCACTTTCTCAGATTTTTAATGAAATAACGGTATCCTTTGATTATCCCGCAGTTTGGAAGACTGGATATGTTACACCTATTCCGAAAAAGGATTCCCCTAATGATTTTACTGGGGTACGCCCCATAACTATGACTCCTATTTTCAGTAAAGTTTATGAGAAGTTCCTTTCATCTTGGTTGAAAGAAAACATCCTGAAACATGTTGACCCTAAGCAGTTTGGTAACCTGCCAAAAACGTCAACAGCACATTATCTAGTTAGTTTATTAGATCGGATACTAAAGAATTTGGATAACCCTAATACTTGGATAAATTTAATAGCTATAGATCTAAAGAAAGCTTTTGACCTAATTATCCATAGCAAGCTCATTGACAAACTTTTAATTAAATTCAAAATTCAACCATTCCTAGTTCGACTGGTTGGTCAGTTTCTGTCTAATCGAACACAAAAAACCAAGTATAAAACAGTTTTCTCTGATAGTTTGCCAATTTTTTGTGGGGTTCCGCAGGGTACCCTGTTGGGACCGCTCCTTTTTTTAGTTATGGTCAACGAGCTTGCTCTGTCTTTCGCAGATAGATGGAAATACGTGGATGATCTGTCGCTCCTGGAAGTTTGCCGAAAAAACATAAAGGGCAGTGCAAAAGTCATCATTGACGACATCTGTGAAGAGGCTGTTGTGGATGACATGGTAGTCAACATGGACAAATCTGTCGTCCTAACCATAAATTTTTTTAAAACCGAACCACAGTTTTTCCCATCTCTTCCTAAGCCCCAGCAGGTCGATGATATCAAGCTACTTGGAATACATATCACTCATGATCTGAAATGGAATAAGCAAGTAGATAGCATGCTCAAAAACGGTAATATGGCAATCCGGTCACTTAAACTCCTGGCCCGTTACGGAGTACCCACTGACCATCTGTTGGTAATTTTTTTGACTTTTGTTCGTCCGACCCTCGAATACTGTTGCCAGGTTTGGCATTTCGGGTTGACCCGTGACCAGTCGGATCTACTTGAACGGGTGCAGTATAGAGCCCTCCTTGTGGCCTCGAAATCCCCCAAAGTCCCATATCTCGAATTGTTGAAACAATTTAATATAGAGTTGTTAGCACAACGCCGAAAAAAGTTATGTTTCAGTTTCGGTATAAAAACGTTGGAGAGCCCTGGTCTACGAGAAATTCTTCCCCCTGAATATCAACCTATTAGGCCGAGACCGGCACGAGCTGCTGCCCAGCCTGTTCCAAAGTTGCAGCCAGTACACTGTTCCCATGACCGATATAAAAAGAGTTTTGTTCCGTCGTTCACCGATCTTTTTAACGGGCATTCCGAAACAACTCCATAAATTAATTGTATTTCTGTGTGTGTTGTTATTGAATTGTAGATATCGTAATTGTTGATACTATTTAGTTTTTAATTTGTTTGTTAATTTGACAAAGTTATGATTTTTTAATTATAGATGCTTGATTAGTTGACATGTTACGTATGATGAAAGGTTTTACTTAGAGTTTTTCTGTGAGACATATGTACATTGACCAAATGAATTTTAGTTATTAATTGAACTTGTTATTAATTGTTAAGTTATGTGACGAGAATATACATGACGAAAAAAATCAATGTTCGGCCTCGTCCGTGAGGGAATTTTTTGAAAATAAATTGAATTGAATTGAATTGAAAGGTGCCGTCTAATCACTATTCAGTTCGGGACGGGCTATCGGACCTAGCGCACAAGTGCGACAGTCAACATCACCATGTAGCCTATTGTGACGAAATACAACGATCTGCTCTTCTTGGCCAGCCCCGCGTTCATCCGTCCCAACGTCGTTTGTCCCTTACTTTTATGAAGAACCACTGCGGAAAATTTTTAGAATCCTTTTCTCTGTTATTTTTGTATTTATGGTTCCACTGAATTTTTAGGACTTAATCTCAAAGAAGACGATGCCCTCACCGGTAACTACAAAAATATGTTGGTTCTACAAGCTGCAGTCTGAAGACTACTACATTCACAGAAGCTTCACAACAGATAACACAAGGATGCACGGTTTAAACAGACAACACTTGGGATGTGATCTGTTGTTGCGAGATGTTATGCATAACGAGCATTGCCAGGAAGTGCCCGAAAACCGCCAAAAAAGCATCTGCTGAATTTTCCGATATCATGACGACAAAGGTCGGCTAAATATTCCTTCAGCCCAAGCAGACTGCGAATCATATTTGACAGTGCGAAACGGATAAGCTAGCTGAAAAACGAAACTTGTGATCACAAGTTTCATTTTTTCCATCTTGAACGGCTTTGAGCCTGAAGAGGACCCTTGCCAAGAAGGGCCGAAATACAGCTCCAATAAATTTCAGCTGACTTATCCGTTTCGCACTGTCAAATATAAAGGTCGGCTATTCCTGGCAAATGCTTGTTATGCATGACATTTCATGCATTGCGTTTGTCGCGACAACAGACTACATCCCAAGATCCCAAGTGTTGGCTGTTGAAACTGCGCATCCTTGTGTTATCTGTTATGAAACCGAAAATACCGATCCAACGTTCATCGGTAGGAGGACCTACCTTAGTTAAGTGCGGGATACTGGTAGTGCTCATCCGGTGACGTGGCCTGAGGAGGCTGTTGCACATTCTCCCCTTCATTGCTAGTCATGGACATTTGAACTGGCGGCTGGTACAAATGTTGGTATGCAGCATGGCTCATATACTACAACAACAAATGTAAGTTAAAAGACATGTCGTACCTATCTTACTGAATTACTGTACGTCCCTATTCGTTCCATCCGGTCCAGTCTACCACAAATCCCTGGTTTTTGGATATACTATGCCAAACTCTGGGTACAATATATAAGATTTGAAGCATCATTGCAAAATAAATAAAAAACGATATTTTCGAGATTTGCAATTCTACGAAAGAAATGAAAACAAAAGTGATTGGTTGTAAGAACTGGCTGAATTCTGGGTAAAAGCTTCTGCACTTTTCCGGTAAACTAATCGTAAAAAACAATCACTAAATCGTACATATGCCTACTAATGCCTAGACACAGAATAATTTTAAGAATATCACGGATTTGTATATATAAATACATACATTTTAAACACGCATATTTTAATATTCGTTATTTTATTAATACTTGCATGTTGTCGAATTCGCATCGTTCTCCTGGTGTTTTGGTTACATGTCGTTTAGTGGTTTGTTGGTTCCGCATAGTTTTCTGTTGGTATTGATGTGGATTTTAAGATTTAGTTTGTTTTTCGCTAGGGACGGTTTATCCATATACATCATCTTAGAAGGATAACCATAGCTGATCAAGAAAAAAACCGTATATTTCGACTTTTTTTGTTTCATTGCAAACTCCAGATATGTCCAGAGTCTGGCATACCCTATGCCTAACGCTAGATGCGCGACACTATGCCAAATGCTGGATACTCCAAGCCAATAAAATATTTATGATTCGAACGAAGCTCAGAAATAAAGTAATCAGAATTCCTTTATATTGAAGTAAGTCAGGGTTAGGGTACCAGCAGATATTCAGCGTTTGGCATATGGTATACAACAATCACGGTTTTTACTGACCCACTTTTTGGGATCCCAAAACGTAAGTGGAGGGATACCTATGACATCGCAAAAGTTGTCCGTCTGTCCGTCTGTCTGTAAGCACGATAACTCTCGAAGGCAGTGAGATATTTTGATGAAACTTGATGTGGGGATTCTTTGGGCCAAGAGTAAGGTCGAGTTCGTAGATGGGCCCTGTAGCTTTACATTTAGGGGTGGGGGAGAGGGTTTAAATTAAGGGGCAAGCAAATTTTTTTTAAACAGCTAATGTGATAGTCGATTATGGGGTAAGAAGACACGCTGAACACGAATATGAAAACCATTTTCTCGCAGGACAAGTAGTTCGCCCGGAATCCAGCCAAAACCGGAAAGTTTGTTAAAAGTAAATGTTTTATTTGAGGTTGATTAGATGTTTGATTTTGGGGTAAGAAGCCATGCTGAACACGAATATGAAAACCATTTTCTCGCCGGACAAGCAGTTCGCCCGGAATCCGGCCAAAACCGGAAAGTTTGTTAGAAGTTAAAGTTTTATCTGAAGTTGATTAGATGTTTGATGTAGGGGTAAGAAGGCATGCTGAACAAGAATACGAAACCCATTTTATCGCTAGACAAGTAGTTCGCCCGGAATCCGGCCAAAACCGGAACATTTGTTAAAAGTAAAAGTTTTATTTGAAGTTGATTAGATGATAGATTTAGGGGTAAGAAGAAATGCAGAATCCGTATATGACCATCACCCTTTAGCCGGACATATAGTTCGTCCGGAATCCGGCTGAAACCGGAAAATTTGTTAGAAGTTAAATTTTTATTTGAAGTTGAGATGTTGGATATAGGGGTAAGGAGGTACGCTGAATCCGTTTTTGAGCTTTAGCTTTTCGCCGGACAAGCGGATCTTGAATTTCGCCAAAACCGCAAAATTCACAAAAGTAAGCAAGGATCGTTTCGATCGGCTTATAGGGGTAAACGCACATGCTGAATCCATATCTGAGCTTATGTTTCTTAATGAGTAGCTGTTTGGCCCGGCGAAGACTGGATCTGGCTAAGACAAAACCTAATTGTCTGGATCAAATATTGAATTTTTTGGATCAAATCGGAACCTTTGGTCTTGTTTTTCCAGGACTCCGAGCTTCCGATGCCATTTTTATCTACCTAACGGAACTACACCGATTTTTTACCTGCCGCGTGATGGTTATTATTGTAACTGTCGGCTGCACTGTTACTCGCAAGACAAAATGGAAGAAACGGACGTGTGTTTCAGGAATTGCAGTGATGGCACGAGGTACGGAAATTAAGGGTTTCAAAAAGCTTTTCTAACCTTTAATTTAACTTTAAAAGCACAAGTCGGGGTAGTTATTAACCGGAGTTATCTTTTAATCGTAACTGCACGCCATCATATCCATCACAGTCTTCGGCTGTGGCGACATCTTCCGTCGGTCCACACGTTCCCCGTGAAGTGATCTGTACTTGGGATTGGAATGTGTTGTTTGCTTGTGTGTTTTGTTTGTTCTAATGTTTTTTTTTTAATTAAAGAACTGACAGATTAATAGATTGACAAGTCGGAGTAAGTAGGCTACAGTATTTATTCCAGTATTCTAACATATGCGAAATACTTTGAAACCTTATTGGTTTCGCTGTTTTCAGCCTCGCTCGGCCCCCTTGGTTTTGATGACAAACTTGCTCAACCCATATTTGGGGGAAACCCTACTGGGTTTCGCTGTTTTCAGCCTCGCTCGGCCCCCTTGGTTTTGATGAGAAACACGGACAAACTTGCTCAACTCATATTTCTGACCAATGATTTCCTCGGAAGCAATAAGCGGGATCCTGGTCTGCCCCGAATAGACCCAACCATTGCAAATTCAAAAATCTGGCGTGGTGTCGCAAGAACGGATAAAAATTATACAGGAACTCTCAGAAACACAATTAGGGCCGTAAGTGAATCAGCCGATTTTGTGGTGAGGTAGAATAGAGTTTATGCCATCTGCTGACGGATTGTCGGGGGGTGAAGGAAATTAGAGAAAGATTTTTTGGTGGGGTACCCATACTATTTCCTGGTATTATGGAGTCGAAGAATTGTCAGGTAATTCGGTCTGTATGTGAATATTTTAAGTGTACTGGAAGTTTAGATTGGAGGTAATTTGGTTAATAGTAGAAGGGTAAAAAGGAGTAATTTTTTTGTATGTAATATTGAAGGTCAATCTTGTTCGTTAAGTGCGAGAATGAATGCTGATGTATGACCCTTTGTTGGCTTTAATAAATTATTATTATTATTATAGGTAAGACGGATCCTTCGAAGATCTTTCCCATATACAATCAATTGTAAGCTGTAACATTAAGTGTACAGTCTGCACAGAGAGCAGTAGATGTGTCAAGTGGAGGCTGCATCAGGGATCATGCCTTCATCCTGACTTTGGCGCTATCAGAACTGCTTGTGCAACTCGTAAAGGGATAGGCAGCGAAGTGGTAAAAGAAACTTACGTGGCCGACCGAGGGGCTACCAACTTGTAGACCTGACATCTGGGCGGTGAGCTGAGGCAACAGCGAACCGTAAGTCATAGGATCGACCATCTGCAGAAAAAATAATTTGTTGTTATATTCTTCTTTTTTAACTTTTTTGTTCGCGGGCGTGGACTCTCCAGCAGTTTACAGTCTTCAGTTACTATGTATCTGGCCAATTAGCGGCCACGAACGACCATAGTGACCGGCAGTGGCATCTTAAAAAGTCATGTCACTTTCATCATCACCAACACAAGAGCCTCGGTTTTGTCAAATTGGTGAGAAAGAAGTTTGGAACTTGTGATGCTAAAGTGGATGTAGGTTATTTTTTAGGGGGACTGTAGGTACCCATGGGATCCAGAAAGAGCCGCCAGCCAACCCTCATATGTGCTGCTGTCCAGACGCGCTTCCATTGGGGTTGGACTTCTGCTATCGTATTTATGTGCTTCAGGTCCCGCTTGGTAGGTGCGATGAAGCGCTGTCCTACATTGGCGTATGACATCTGTTACCAGGGGCTAGCCGACGATAGAGTGCACTGTCTCTCCAGTTAATGTTCAATGTCCTGCAAAGACAGTTGTTCTCGAAAGCAATTATTCTCTTTCCCTGCTCCTGGTTTCGTTTGCACAACTATCAAGGAGGGCGGAAAGAACGTTAAGATGTCGAAACAAAATTAACCTGTGTAATTACCTCAACCCCTCCAGGCACTCCAGAGTGCTGCATGATGTAGCTTGGGGGAACCCCCCATGGTGTCCCTGTCATCTGGTAACCCGTGACCTGGCTGTAGCGCCCATACTGTTGAACTGTCGACAGCATACCTGGGTTCAACCCGTTTGGGGTAACGCTCGGAGTGTCGTACAGTGACAATGACTGAAAAAAAAGGCATATAGTCATTTATAAAATCTACAAACTACAAATGAAAGTAGGCTAAATATTAGGAAGAAGCGTAAGATGTGATTACAAAAAATTCTGTGGCCTATTGGCCATTCTTTCCGGTTTGAATTTGCCATATTCCATGTTCAGTGCTTCCAAGCGGAACATTTTCTTCAAGTCCCCTCGTGCCTCATTATCAGCCATTGTCCACGGAAATAGTAAAGAGATCCACAAGTTAATGAGTAAATCTGCCATTAAATTCATTAAATTCACATTAAATCTGCCAATCTGCTACCAGAAGAATGAAAGTTTTCAACTGTCTTTGAGCAGAAAATGAAAGCTATTATTTTCCACTCAGTACCTTATGTATCTATATTTTACTATCTCTCTGTCTAAAGTGATGATGACGTGACAATGGGAGACTTTCAGAAACGAGTCCGCTTGGAGTGCTGAACTGGGGTGTATGCTCGTGTATCTACATCTATACCTACTGTAAATATATGATGAGCTCATACCACAAATCCTAAAAATCCAATTGCTAGCATGGCGTAGATTATTCCCAACCTTCCAAATGCTTCCTTCTTCCCTCTTTCTTGAGTATGATTAAGTAAAACAAGAGCTGTAAGCTCATATGGCACTTGCAAGGGTTGAGATGTATTATTTGATCAAAAGTAATTTTCGACTGTGCGGTTCAGATGCGCACTTTAAGGGAGCTAGAGAAAAAGTATTTTATCGTTGAACTTGGCTGTAATGATGCGCACTTTAAAGGCACTAGAAATTCATCTGTATAAAGGAAGACCCTTGAGGCAAAAACGATAGCAGGCTCTTAGGGATCATTGATATATACGTATGATCAAAATTATTTTTTGTTTCCACTAATGCGGGTAAAATGCGCACTTTAAGGGTGCAAGAAATTATTTTTTTTTGCAAAACCCTTGTGGGACAACTGATCATGGGTTGAGATGTATCGTTTGATAAAAAGTACTTTTCGACCTTGCGGTTAAGATGCACACTTTAAGGGAGCTAGAACTTCATTTGTAAGCAAAACCCTTGAGGCAAAAATGAGCATGAGCTCATGGGGATGATGGAAATGCATGTTTTGCTTAAAAGTATTTTTCTTAATTTGCGGTCATGATTGGTACTTTAAGGAATGGTCGGATTTGAAAAGTGGCGATTTCTAAGCCAATCTTGTCGAATTTCTAATATTCCAGCCAAATTTCATCGTCCTAGCACATCTGGAAGTACCTTAACTCGCGATCACCGGAATTCCGGACCCGCCCCTCAAACTCCCCCCACAGTCGCCGGAGCCAATCCGGTTCAGTTCTGGACTTGTTTGTTATTCCAACAAAGTTTCATTCCGATCTCTCCAGTCCAATCCGGTCACGTATCCCCCCCCCAATTGTTGTCGGATCCGGTCCCGACATGAAAAAGATCACCACATGCACGCCCTCTGTTCAGTTATTAAATTTCACTCGAATCCGATCACCATGGCTAAATGTTCCGGCATGGCTAAATATTCCGGATCCCCCTCCCTCAGATCCCCCCACGACTATCGGATCGAGTGAATTTTTATTTACAAGTCAGTTTGATCGGGTCCCTGATACGCCTCCCAAGTTTCGTCGTGAAAATCTCAAAAACCATCATCACCAGAATTCCGGGAAACTCCCCTCCACCTCCCCCCCCAAGTGTCCGGGTCCAGTCCAAACGTGTAAACGATTTATCTGGAGAAGATTCTTGTTCTTCCCAGCAAGTTTTACTCCGATCCCTCCATTATAACCGTTTCTCGAGATTTCCGGTCTTCCCCCACCCCAACTCCCCCATAGCTGTCGAATCCGGTTCGGACTTCAAATGGAACATCAGAGATATGTCATTCATTCAGGTATTAAGTTTCGTACCAATCCGATCACCCGTTCGAAAGTTACACAACACTCAATTTTCCATATTCCCCCGCACTGCACCACATATACAAACCCCGTTGACCCTCGAATGCACTAGCTCTTTCCAATGTTAACAGAGTGATCCGATGCATAGAGTGACGTCACGCCGAGCGCAGACCTACTAGTGTGTAGAAAGGGGTAGGGGTTTTACAAAAACTACTAAATTCTCAGGATTCCCCCGCCCTCTACTCCCTCCACGGTGGTCGGATCGGGGAAGTGACTATTTGCAAGTTAGTTTGGTCGGGTCCCTGATATGCCTGCCAAGTTTCATCGTCCTAGCACATCTGCAAGTACCCTAACTCACGATCACCGGACCGACCGACAGACCGACCGACGGAAAAGTGATCGGTATATGGCACTTGAGCGAAGCTGCAAGTGCCATAAAAACAAACAGGGATGGCCAAAAAACAGAATAGGTGTTGATAAAGAATAGGATCTCCTCCTCCTGCTGGATCAAAAAAAATTATTTAAATTACGATCTGTAAGTAATATAGGAAGAACTCTTGCTAATACAGGTAGTGATAAAAGAAGAAGAGAAAAAAAGAAGCAATCACTCGTTTGGTAACTCTGGAAGCCGGTTAAAGATAATTTTGGTTGAAAAAATGATGGGCAAGGAATTCAAAAAGAAAAACAAATATTTTTGAAGTGATTTATATTTTACTTCTACAGAGGCGACATCCCTAGATTATAGACGAGCAAGGCCGTATCCAGGGTGGGTTAGGGGGTTCAAAACCCCACCCGAAACCCACAAAAGTAATCTTTTTTTTAATCTGATCTTTGCCTTTTTTGTACTTTTTGGTCCGACCCGCGGGCAACCCCCCCCCCAAAAAAAAAAAATTCCTGGATACGGGCCTGCAGACGAGTTTTTTCGTTTTGTTAAAAATTAGTTATTGTGGTGGTTCGGCGTGCACCAGAGCGTGCATTTTGAGGTTGCACCGGTAGGAAAAAATTTATTACGTTGTTTTTTTTCTCTTTGATGTTTGGATAGATTCGTTTCTTCCGTGTTTTTTTTTGTGGAGGGGGGATTCACCCGTACGTGACCGGCTATCGAGCCTTGTGGCGATTATTATTATTTTTTTTCTTTCTTAGAAGGAACCAAATGATTTCAAGAAATCCCTAACACCGAAACAAAAGAAAATACTAGGTGTTAACTGCCAACTTACGCAAACAATTATGAGAACATATGTTTAAAGTTTAACCGAAAGGGGCTTGGATAGGAAAATCTAGTTATTCATCACTTATTCACAAATTGGCTTGAAGACCCGCTGAAAATGCGTTACTTCGTTGTTCCGCTGTTCACGAATAACCGCGATTCTCAAATAGTGGAATTTCCTTGTGATTAATGGTACTGAATTTTGGTTGTATGCTTTACGAGAAAGATTTATGATTTTTTTTGGTTCAGGCATTAAGCAATCTTCACCAATCTCACCACTGCCCACAGAAAAGCCGCATTTGTGTTGAGATTAAAATTTCCCGCGTCATAGTAGAATTTACGTTGTGGGGACGGCCGCAGATATTCTGAACGTCATAACTAGAGCAGATAGTGGAAAATTAAAAAAATCCCTTTGCAGGGTACAAATAATTCAGTGTATTCAACTGGATGACACAAAATTAAATCTGCTTTTCAGTTGAACTTTAAGTGTGAGGTCATATTATGGTAGTGCACTCCACGAACCTATGTTGATGCTTTCACCAATTACAGTTGCGCTTACTCGACCAACGGTCCGAGAAACATCCTTGCGAGGTCCTTGACATCAGTTTCTTTCAACAATCTGGCAAGGAATTCAGTTTCTTTATTCGCTTAAAAACCTGCTAACCGATACAACGCTGAGGCGATTGACACACTTTTCACCAAGCACAGCGTGCAGCTTTTTCTACTACAGCAGACTAGCGCCATACAGTAGTGTGCTTCAAACTTCTCAGCGCTTCTGGACCGCGCCGTCGAATTTCTCACAAGATAGATACCGACATTTAAAGTTCAATCGAATAGGGCTGAGATACGGCAGCCTGGTTACAGTTCACTTAATCAGACTTCAAGAACCGATGAAAATGCGTTACTTCGTGGCTCCGCTATTCGATTTTTTCGAATGAAATTTTTCTTTCCGATTCGTGGTACCTCCATGTACTTGTACCTATTTCATTGAAATATATAGAGTGTGTTCCACCCTACTTACCGTAGTTACTACGCATGACGTCACGAATTTTGGCTATTTCGCGTCAAGGCTGGAACGCTTTTTTAAATTTTCGGTAAAACGCCACTCCACGGGGTAATCCAGCCAATCACATTACAGAGGTCCGTATTTACTACGCTTACTATGCTCCCGATAATGGTAAGCAAATAGTCACTATTAGTTACTATTTCGAGAAGGTTGGAACGGTCAGCGTAGTAACTTTTCGTGAGGCTGGAACGGAAATAGTAACTAATAGTTACTATTGGTAGAGGGGTGGAACACGCTCATAGCAAGTACAAACAAGCGTAAAAGACTGCCAAAAAATAAATCTTTTTCGGGTCGAACGCAACAGCGGGCTTTCTTCACTACTAGGTCCCACGGTGAACAAAAAATACCTTAACAGAGTGAAAATAATTCAGCGTATCCAAGTCCAAATACAAAAATAAGCCGGCTTTTCAGTTTTCAATTAAAATTAACAAAAATCATATAAGCATAGTCTGTATATTTTGAAATGTTGCATATATTTCTGTATTTGTATATTATCAAAGTTTATTTTGAATTGCGGAAGTGTCAAGGAGAAAGACATTAGTGACGTGTTAGGGTCCCCAAAATTCCAAATATCCAATTGGCTAAAAACACCAAATCTTTTAAAGTTTAACCAAAAAGGGCGGATTGAAGACCCGATGAAAATGCGTTACTTCGTTGCTCCGCTATTCACGAATAATCAGTTTTCATATAGTGGAACTTCCCTGTCGGAGTTGTGATACGCGCCTGTACCCGTTGTTGTATGCTTGATGAAAACAAATATGAAAAATAATTGTTCACGCACTGAACTACCATCTGGAAGCTGTTCAGTGGCCACTGAAAAGCCGCGTTTGTCTTGAGATTCAAATTTTCCGCTTCACAGTAGAATTATGCGACGTGACGACGGCCGCAGATATTCTGAACAATTCAGACAATGCAGTGTATTCAGTTGAATGAAGCAAAATTAAGTTGGCTTTTCAATTAAGCTTTTAATATGCAGAATTAGAATTTAAATGGAAATATACAGGAATATCTCTGTGATTATGGAGCCGTCTGAAAGCCATCTCGTGTCCACAAAGCAAATAAGTAGGTGAGGTTAAAAAAAAACTGTCACCAAGAGGAGGAGGTCGTAGCCTCAAAAGTAAGAAATAAGAAAGAGATAAAAAAGACACTACGCGATTAAAATAAAATAAAAATCACTTCCGCTAAAACAAAGCACGCAAATTGTTAGCTCGGATCCGGCTGACAGTTTTAGTAATCATTTAAAAAAGGTGTGTGGTGGATACCATTTTCTACACCATCTTGCCACTTAATATTTCCCACGAAAGGCTAACACGTGCTTTCAACTTCAAGAAGAGGATAGAAAGAAAATCATTTTATGACTGAGAGCCCGAAACCAGAAGTAGGCCCAACCAAACCTCAGATCCAACCTTTACCACATTAATACAAACGAAAATCAAAATTAACGAAAAAGAGGGACTGAAGAGCACTGGGAATTTGAAATCACTGCTTCCCGGGATGGAGGGGGGGGGGTACTGCGTGCATTTGTTACGAAACTTCCAAATTTGCAACAGAACCTCCCCTTCTTAGATGGCACTACTGGCGCTGTCTCCTTGCTAAACAATCGTCCATGCGCAAGCGCGCGGTTGGGTAAGTCGATTCAAACTTCGGCGCCAAACAAACAAAATACTATTTTTCTATAGCCCAGGTTATAAAGAATTTGACGCAGATTAGAATGACGACACCACGATTTGGCATCACGTGTTGGAAAACTTCCAATAACAAATCATCCAACAGAGCTCTTAGTAAAGTTGTGATCAGAGCAAAATAACACTAGAGAGCAGCGTCAAGACCTATGCTTTCCTTGCTTCTAAAACGGGCCATATTCATAGCGTCGGCTACTACGTTTGTGGCATTTAAAGCGAGACAAACTTGCGGGTTTAGAAATTTCTAGTAAAGCTAAGATGCGACCTGCACACGTCGAGGAAAACAGGGGAGGTTGTATCTTTTTTTTTTTGCTGTGTTCAGAATATGGAGCCAGCGCTGGTGTACGACCGATTGAGTTTCAGTAGGGACGTTTAGTATCACTAGTGGTGCTAGTGTCGCTGCTATTCGAGCGTGTGTCACTTCTTTCAAGTCTTTTCACTAAACCCTGGTTTGATTTTGCGGATTTAGAAATTTCTATTAAAGCTAAGATGCGGTCTGCACACGTCAAGGAAACAGAGGAGGTTGTATCTTATTTTTGCTCAGTTCAGAGTACGAAGTTATTCGAGCCGGCGTTTGTGCACGACAGATTCAGTTTCAGTAGGAACATTCGCTATCGCCAGTGGTGCTAGTGTCGCTGCTATTCGAGTGTGTGTCACTTTTTTCAAGTCTTCGTGCTACTCCCTAGTGTTATTTTGCTCTGGTTGTGATATAAAATCAAGCCACTGCGGATTAGCCTATAGTTTGCAACTTCGTTCCGAAATCGTTCGTAACCCCGAACTATACCAACGTCGTTTCAGTCTTTGGTCATCCTTATCGCACTATCTACTGTTTATGTTCCAATATTCCAAAAAGGTTGAACGCTTTCTAACCAAGCTCCACTTTTAACAAATTACCCGCGGCTTTTGCTGCATTAAGATCTTTTCCAGGCTGTTCACTTGTAGCAAAACCAAGAAAAATTTAGATAACCGGTTTTTCGCACGAGCAAGCTTCTCGAAAGAAAACAAAGAGAAGGGGAAAAAAGAAGGAAAAGCTGGTGAGTAAAAAATCTGGAAGAGGACATCACCAAGCTCAACTAATAAACAAAACTACTAAACACTTTGTCTGTAAGACTATACAAGATTGTTTGAGTTTCGGATTTATTGTGGTGATTAATTCCCAAGTAGCTGGTGCAAAATTCAATTAAAGAGAAGTTATTTTTGTTGATGACGACGTCACAAGAATTTCCTATGCGATCCTGATTTAGATGAATATATTTTGAAATGAAGACGGGAGGGGGTTATTAAAATACTTGAAACAAAAAGTTGCAATCTGGAAATCTCTTCAAATGCACTCGATAACGTATTATGTGCTCGAACAGGATTCTGCACAGCATGTGAGTTGAGGGAGTTTTATTACTTAGTCCTCCAAGGTATTACCAGGGACCCATAAATTTCCTTACGGCGGCCTGTCATCCTATGCTTCTATAGTGATATGATGACCGAACCAAATCCAGTTTCCAAAAATCCCCGCTTGAGTCGATCGGCATTCTTGTTTGCCTCATTGGACGTGTGCGCCAAAGAGACTCCTCCCTTAAGGCGCCAGCAGCCAATCCCAAATTTTGTCTATCTGGTCTTGAACGTCATTGGACCGTGGGTATTTCTCGAACTACATTCCGTGCGCTCAAGATAGCATCAGAAATCTCTTATTGACAGGCCCCCTGTTAAGGAAATTTATGGGTCCCTGGTATTACTTGATTTAATACTGCTGGAAAAGGTGCGATATAACCACCCATTGGCCAATCTCTTTAATCGGTCGCTGGAAGCTTCGTTTTATTTTAAATAACCGGGCCAAGATGTTCACTTTGGCGGTAACAGGAAAATCGGTCATTTCACGTGAAAAGTAATGGTAATTCGAACAAGACCAAAGGTTCCAATGGGATCCCAAAATTCAATTTTTGATCCAGACAATTAGGTTTTGTCTTAGCCAGATCCAGTCCTCGCCGGGCCAAACAGCTACTCATTAAGAAATCCAAGCTCAGATATGGATTCAGCATGTGCGTTTACCTCTATAAGCCGATCGAAACGATCCTAGCTTACTTTTGTGAATTTTGCGGTTTTGGCCAAATTCAAGAACTACTTGTCCGGCGAAAAGCTAAAGCTCAAAAACGGATTCAGCATATCTCCTTACCCTTATATCCAACATCTAATCAACTTCAAATAAAAATTTAACTTCTAACAAATTTTCCGGTTTCAGCCGGTTTCCGGACGAACTATATGTCCGGCTAAAGAGTGACTGTCATATACGGATTCTGCATATCTTCTTACCCTAAATCTATCATCTAATCAACTTCAAATAAAACTTTTACTTTTAACAAATTTTCCGGTTTTGGCCGGATTCCGGGCGAACTGCTTGTCTGGCGATAAAATGGTTTTCGTATTCTTGTTCAGCATGCCTTCTTACTCCTACATCAAACATCTAAACAACTTCAGATAAAACTTTAACTTCTAACAAACTTTCCGGTTTTGGCCGGATTTCGGGCGAACTGCTTGTCCGGCGAGAAAATGGTTTTCATATTCGTGTTCAGCATGGCTTCTTACCCCAAAATAAAACATCTAATCAACCTCAAATAACACTTTTACTTTTAACAAACTTTCCGGTTTTGGCCGGATTCCGGACGAACTACTTGTCCGGCGAGAAAATGGTTTTCATATTCGTGTTCAGCGTGTCTTCTTACCCCATAATCGACTATCACATTAGCTGTTTAAAAAAATGTTGCTTGCCCCTTAATTTAAACCCCCCCCCCCACCCCTAAATGTAAAGCTACAGGGCCCATTTACGAACTCGACCTTACTCTTGACCCAAAGAATCCCCACACCAAGTTTCATCAAAATATCTCACTGCCTTCGAGAGTTATCGTGCTTACAGACAGACAGACGGACAGACGGACGGACAGACGGACAACTTTTGTGATGTCATAGGTATCCCTCCACTTACGTTTTAGGATCCCAAAAATGATAGTTTTGAGCCATTCCATCGTGAAAAGATAATTTTTAGTCAGATTTCTACTTTAGGATTTGCCGCTTCTGAAAGAGTGCTTTCGGAAAATAAAGGAACGCACTGGCCACTGAGTGGTGTAAAGTGTGTTTTGTATTGTCTTATTATGTTCATGTATTTCGTACGGTCATTTCTACGGCCTTTCATTCAAGCTGACCAAGGGAATCCAATATTATTTATACATGACACTTTTTAATTCTTCGTGTAATATCGTCTTCGTGTAACACGATGTTGATCACTTCTCTTTCTGGTAATGTACGACCTAACATGTGACATAATAATGCATTTGAAAATGACAAGGAGGCCCGGGACGACACCGTTGCCACCCATAGATTTCCGCGAAACGCCACCTCTGGCTGAAGGGGATGGAAAACTACTCACATCCGACGCATCTCTCCATATTCGTTGCTCGGGGGCTCTATACAGCCTCTTCTTATTCCCTCCATCGGCAAACTTCACAAGCAGGGGCTCAGCACTCCCTTGTAGCGATTTCCCATTCAACCTCTGAATGACCTCCTCACACTTCTCCTTTGTTTCCATACGAGCAAACCCTACACCTCGTGACTGGAGGGAGACATCCCTCAGAATCCGAGTGGATATAACAGTGCCGATTTCTTGCAATAGGTGCTCAATTTCGACCTCCGTAAAGTGCCGGGGGAGGTTGGCAATATAGAGGTTGGTCGGGTCCTGCTCTTGTTGTTTCGCCATCTGGGCTTGTATCCCCTGCTCCTGAAGGGCCTTGACTGCGGATTCCGCGGCAGCGGGCGAATCGAAATCGACAAAGCCGTAGCCCTTGCACTTGTTCGTGTTTTTGTCGAGGATGGCTTTAGTGGAGATAATTTTTCCGTACCTGCAAAAAAGGGAACAAATTACAATCCTGTCTGGCTGATAAGAAATATTTGCGACATGGATTACTGGGAAAAGAGCAGGAAACGGCGTGGGAGGATGTACTGGCTTTGATAATTAAGTTCAACCTTTATCAGTACTGATGATTAGGTGAGTTTTAGCGAGGTTCTGAAATAATTTTCCAGAGAGCGAAACTATAAACTTTTCGGGGGGTCACTTTTCACTTTTAATTTTCATCTGACGCGAAATCCATGGAAAGCTAATACACTCCTTCCGCTTTCCCAGTGGCGTCACTTCAGCCAGCCTTAAAGGGGGTCAAAGATCAACTGTGGGCCCCAATTCCAAAACTTTAAAACTTAATTACTCTTTTTAGGTAAATTTAAAGTAGTTTTCTAATATACTATTGCTTTGTATTTTACCTTTTGAAAGTTATTTAGCGACCCAAAAATAATCACCAAGTGGGAAGATTGTGAAATCTAGGGCCACGACCCCCCCTCAAATTGCGCCCATGCGCTTGTCATCTAGGGAGAAGATTTTTAGTCCCAATTAGTAATTTTTTGCGCGTTCGCCTCGTTATCAAAAGCTCAGTGTAATTGTTTTCCTTTTTCTGTTATTATTATTGTTTATTTGAATCCTTCAAACCGACGAATGAGTATAAACTGTGAGCATACCACGCATAGGTACATTAACAGGCTATAAAACATTTGATCAAGACTACAAGTTCATTAGCCAAATGATGGATGGAATTTTTTATTAGCTTCTATAAAAAAACAAACATACTTTTTCAAAATCCTAACAAAAAAAATCACTCTTAAGAAGCCTCTTAGGCTGTGCAGAGTGATTTTTTGTTCATCTATTACTGACAACCTTCTCTCGTCACATCATTTAGCCAATCCCCCCCCTGAGCTATCCCTCCACTCCAAATCTCTCCCGGAGATCTACAAATCTACAACTAAAAGAGAAAACAAGAGCTGTAAGCTCATATGGCACACGCAAGGCTTGGTAAAAGTATGAAAGTAGGAATTCGCCAATTCGTGGGTTTGTCGTGATCATTTGTAAGCAAAACCCTTGAGACGATAAGAATGACGACGGACCCTTGGAAATCACATGAATGTATTGTTTGGTATAAAAGTTTTTTTTTTGCACCTGGCTGCGATGATGTGCACTTTAAGAGCGCTAGAAATTCACCGATAATCAAAACCCTTGAGGCAAAAATGATCCTGGGCCCTTTAGGATCATGAATATACCATATTTGGTTTGGTGAAAAGTTGTTTTTTTACTTTCCGGTTAAGATGCGCGCTTTAAGGGTGCTAGAAATTCATTTCTAAGCAAAACCGATGATTAGGGGCTCACGGGAATCGTGAAAATGTAGGTTTTGCTTAAAAGTATTTATGGACTTTGCGGTTAGGATGAGTACTTTAAGGGATGATCGGATCAGGGAGTGACAATATCTAAGCCAATCTTGTCAAGCATCTAATGTTCAAGCCAAGTTTCATCGTCCTATAGCATATCTTGGAATACCTTAAATTGCGATCACCGGAATTCTGGACACCCCTCCAGATCCCCCCCAGAGTGACCGGATCCGGTCCGGTTCTATCACTGATGTATCTAGGGCTTACACTTGCTCTTCCCACCAAGTGTCATCCCAATCGCTATATTCTAAGCGTGTCACAAAATTTACCCCTCCCCCGACTCCCCACATTGATCGGATACTATCCGCACTTGAAATGGGATATCTGAAACATGAGTTATTTCGGAATATCAAGTTTCAGTAAGATCCGATCACTCGTTCAGAAGTTGGAAAACCTCAAGATTCCGGATTCACCCCCCCACGTGGTCAAATCGGAGAAACGACCGTTCTTACGTTAAAATTGTGAAGTCCCTGATATGCCTGCCAAGCTCATCGTCCTAGCACATGTGTAAGCATCTTAAGTCGGGATCACCGGAATTCCGGAAACCTCCCTCCAACTCCCCCCACAGTACTCGGTTCCGGTTCCGGTCCGGTCTTGTCAACTATCTATCTAGGGCTTGTGCTTGTTATTCCCACAAAGTTTCATCGCGATCCGTCCACTCTGAGCATGTCACACAATTTCCGGTTCCCCCCTCCAACTCCCCCCAAAGTCACCGGATCCATTCCGGACTTGAAGTGTGACATCTGAGACACGAGGTCTTTCCAAATATCAAGTTTCATTAAGATCCGATTTCCCGTTCAGAAGTTATAAATATGACAATATTCCGGATTCTCCCTTCCTCCACTCCCCCCACGGTGGTCGGATCGGGGAAGTGACTATTTCCAAGTTAGCTCGGTCGGGTCCATAATATGCCTGCCAAGTTTCATCGTCCTAGCACATGTGTAAACATCTTAAGTCCGGATCACCGGAATTCCGGACCCAGCTCCCCCACAGTGTTCGGATCCGGTCCGGTCTTGTCAATTATGTATAGAGGGCTTGTGCTTGTTCTTCCCACCAAGTTTCAGCCCGATCCGTCCACTCTGAACATGTCACATGATTTCCGGTCCCTCCCCCCTCCAACTCCCCACAAAGTCACCGGATCCATTCAGGACTTGAAGTGTGACATCTGAGACACGAGGTCTTTCCAAATATCAAGTTAGTTTGGTCGGGTCCCTGATATGCCTGCCAAGTTTCATCGTCCTAGCACATCTGCAAGTACCCTAACTCGCGATCAGCGGACCGACCGACCGACCGACCGACGGAAAAGTGATCGGTATATGGCACTTGGCCGGAAGGCAAGTGCCATAAAAACAATTTTATGATACATTTTTGAATTTCCTTATAACCCTCCGGATAGCCAGTCCAGGCTGTCAGTGAACCACGTTAGATGGTGCTAAATGGAAACGTCAGCTGAGATTTCGTTCCTTCTTGGCAAGGGCTCTCATCAGGCCGTACCTAGATATGAACATGCAATCTCCTCTGACCAATTAGCGCCATCAAACATACCACACTCATAAGCAGAAAACATATATCACATGTTTGAACATATATCATATGAAACATATTGCGATCAGTATTTTACAAGTATGTAAAGTTTTTATTGCGACTTCCTCCATGGACGAGCAATACTTACATCTCGAGGAAGTATAATGTTCTCGACCCAGAGATCGCTATCGCTGCACAGATTGAGCGTTTTAACTCTCGAATAATGTCACACCCTTGGTCAAACTTTCTGCGACAGTGATCTAGGTTTCCGTTTTGTGTAAATATTGTAGTATGGTTGTAACACTTTTGTTGTTTTTTAAGTAGTCATGTTTTTTGTTGTTGTTTTTTTCTTTTTCCTACTTTCTTTTGTTCTTTATACAAGTGTCGAAAATTTTCTAATAGCTAAATATTCCTTGAGCCCAAGCGGACTGGGAAAAATATCTTTATATAATATAATAATAATATATAATAGTACTAATATATATACTAAACATATCTTTACACAATTTTTATACAACTGCCTGGGTTGTAGCATGAAAATACAAAAAGATTAAAGATAATTGATCGTCTAGAGAACTGCCTGGTAATGATTTATGGTAACGTAACCGCATTTTAATTTGAAGAATGTAGGGGTACGATGCATTTATTACGTGATTTGGCCTTACGGCATTTGGCAACGAAAAAGGGAATGTCATTTTGTACAAACCACTTAAAAAAAAGAAACACTAAATAATAACATATACACGGTGAATTTTATTATCAAACATAAAAAAAAAAAAAAAAAAAAATTATAACTCAAAACCCAAACGTTTAGTTTTTAGTGGAAGGTTCCTTGGAACAATCCACTATTGCGAGCGCTCTAGCAGCTTTCGGTTTTCACCATATTTTGTGGAGCTCTTAACTCGTGAACCAGTGCAAGTATCAAGGTCAAACTTGGTACACTTGTGGGTATTGGGGTCTAGTTGTGCCTTTTGGGGGTCCCACCCCCTACCCCCACCCGGTTCTGGGGCAAATGGGCCCAGATTGCCCAGTGAATAATGTTCAAAACTTGACCATAGTTGGACATAAGACGATGCAATTCCTTGTACTTGTAGATCCCAGGGCTGGGAAATTACTTTTAAAGTTGCACCTCCCCCACCCATCCCATTCATAGGCAACCGGGCCCAGATTGCCCAGGAGTAAAGTTCGTTACCAGTGCCAGGAATCAACAGGTATCAAGTTCAAACTTGGTACACTTGTGGGTATTGGGGTCTAGTTGTGCCTCTTGGGGGTCCCAACCCCCACACCCACCCGGTTCAGAGGCAATTGGGCCCAGATTGCCCATTTTTTTTATGTTTTTAACTTGACAATAACTGGAGATAGGACGATGAAATTCCTTTGTGCTTTTGGATCATCGGGTTGGGAACCCCCCACCCTCCCCGGTCATGGGCAAGTGGGCCCAATTTGCCCATGGAAATTTTTTTGACCCGTGACTGGAATCAAACTCTAAGTTGGTATAGTCTAGGATATTTAGGTTTCGATAAGCAATTTGACGCCCCCCTCCCGTTCATGGGTAACTGGGCCCAGATTTCCCATGAGTTACGTTCGTCTATGACATTGTCTCGAGTTCAACTCTTATATACTTGTGGATATATATGTATATATCCTCTGGCCACGAAGAACATCTTGAGACTGAACCTCCCCCACCCTCCCCGATCATGGTTAACTGGACCCAGATTGCCCATGTGTTAAGTTCGTGAACGATGACACTCGTCAAAATTAAAACCTCGTATAGTTGTACACAGTACTTTCCGTAAGATGCGGATTGCGTTTGTTTGGTTTCATGTTTCGCAAAGGGTTTGAGCTGTCAATTAGTCACAGACATGTGTTTTCGCGGAAGGGTGGGAATGATGAAACGGGGTCCGAACTTTATGACTTTGACATTACATTAATGTGTTTGTACAATGTATAATAAACGAAATACATTTCAAGATTGATGAAAATGTCAGTAGTGTATTGAAACAAGCCTACGGGGTTTATACGAAGCAATACCAGAGCAATACTGGAAAGACAAAGATGGACAATACTGTGATTGGAGACCGAATTACGACTGACGCGAAGCGATTGTGTTTCCAAATGAACTAACATGTGTTCTCACGTGGAAGGTGTCAGATGAAACGCGCTTATGAAAATGTATGACTTTGACATTAGGGTGTTCGAGCCTGAGCCTGAGCCGTGTTTGGAGATTCTTTGAGAGCTCAATTGTTGGTTTCACGAATATCTATGCAATACGAATATTAAACGTTACGGGAAATTCAACGTTACAATTACATTCGTTTACACTCCACGTCTGAGCGCTGGCGCACTTTTTCTTATGTATCAGAAAACACATAACCAAACAATGGATAAACGGATCCGTCAGGTACGATACTTTGGCAGCGAAATACTTACTTACTTATTTCGGCCCTTCAGGGACATCACTGGGGAAGAAACGAACCTGCAGGAATCGTAGCTCGTTCGACAGCCTGACGAGGACCCTAGCCAAGAAGGTCCAAAATATCGCTGCCAAAGCAGCGTAGCTGACAGATCCGTTTTACCCATTCTTTCAATATATATTTTCTGACAGCCCTACATTCTTCAAATTAAGAATGCGGTCTCATTGCCATAAACCATTACGTAAGCAGAACATTCTGTAGACGATTTAACTACCTTTTATCTTCTTATCTTTTCATGCTACAACTCAGGCAGTTGTTAAAAAAAAAACAGATTCTTGAGCAGCAAACCATTGCTGTTTGTCAAAAACCGTCAAAATCAGGACAAATCTTTACTTTAAAAACTAATACAAATGTGATAGATATTGCTCACCACTCTCTGCACTGTGTCTACTGAAACTATGGCTAATTCTAAGGTTAAATGAAAACTCTTTTCAAGTCCCGACTCTTTGCATAGCAGTCTAAGGAATATGTTTATCAGTAGCCTCTCTTTGTTCTAAGTACCTTATCGAGCCAGGCAATCCACACAAAAAAATCAAATACGCGGCACCTATTTACTTGGACGCATCCACAGTGTGACTACTTCTATTCCAGGTATTTCAACTGTATTTCACCTATGCGCCCGAGGTCACAGACGCGCTCGGCTACGTCACACAAACTGCAGAGTGGACTGACGCCGAAAGCCGCGCGTTTTGGCTTACGTAATAATTCGCGACGGGATGAAACCAAGAACAAATAATCAGTAAGAACTTCTGTCTTTAGTCGCGTGCAGCGACTATGAAAACCCCGACAAATCTGAGCGGACCAGGAGGTATTTACTCTAGCTTTGAGCTGATGTTCATACCCGTTTACTCCTCTTCCGTCTTCGCCGTTGCCTATCGCACAAGAAAAATGGAAAAAGGCCAGCAGGAGGCGTACTCCGCGCGTTGATCCGCTCTGGAGCGCGTCCATATAACCAATCAGCGTTGACTTCTAGATTTCCTCTTTAGCAACTTACCGGCGATCTAGCTATTTGTAGAGGTAACGAAACGTGATGTGGCGCGAAGCCGCTCGTTTGCATCGCGAGTCGGTCGTATTTTACTCGACTCAGCATGTTTGTATGATCGAGACAGGGAGACAGCAGTTCTGTCTCTTTATTTGTTCTTGATGAAACTGACGGCATGTAAGGCGCCTGGTGGCCACAGACCTTAAATCTTTCCCGCTTAAGATCGTTTTTGGGATCCCAAAACGTAAGTACGTGGAGTATGAGGATCCATCGGGTCAAATCACAGGTTAAGTTCGTAGATGAGCCCTGTAGCCCTTTATTTATGGGTGGCGGAGGGGTTTCAAATTAAGGGACGAATGAAAATGTTCAAAAATCAATCAGATAGATGATCTAGGGGTAAGGGGACACGCTTGAATCCATATCTGAAACTTATTTTCTCGCTGGACAATTAGTTCGTCCGGAATCCGGCCAAAACCGGAAAATTTATTAAAAGTGAAAGTTTTATTTGAAGTTGATTAAATGTTCGATTTAGAGATAAGAAGACATGCTGAATCCATATATGAGAATTGTTTTCTACTTGGACATGCAGTTCACCCGGAATCCGGCCAAAACGGGATATTTGGCAGAAGTAGCCTAAGGCAGGAAGTTTCGATCAATTTTGCAAAGGCAGATATGACGCACAGGGGTAAACACACATGCTGAATCCATACCCGAACTTGTGAACTTCGTTTTCTCAAATGATTAGCCATTGATATTGATCTGTTTCTAAATTTTAATAGTAAAAATGTTGAAGGAGTCTGGCGAAGACGCAATTGTCTGGATCAAGTATTAAATTCTTGGGATCCCATCGAAACCTTTGGTCTTGTTCCTATCGCACCATTCGAAAAATTCGTTTCATAGCCACCACCGAAAGCGAATTCGACGAGTTCGCCAGGAAAATACAAGCCAGGAAAAAGAAACACTTCAGTATGTGAATAATATTCTATGTCAATGACATACAACACATGCCAATAAATAATATCCTTAATCCTATCAATAATACATGTTTCTACTTTGGCCATTGTGATTTCCACCAGGCGAATTGAGACGCACCGAGAAAACAAATCGACTTCCACTAGCGACGCCGAATTCGCCTAGGCGGGTGCGAATTCAACTAGGCGAGTGCGAATTCGCCTAAGCGAAAGGTATTGAGTACATGTCTTCGTGTTCAAAAAAATAAAATTATATACAACTGATGTATGTTCAGTTGTTGATCAGGGAGTTTTCAGTTTATAACTGTTGCTTTTTAGTTTACTGTAATGTTTTCCTTTTTTGGGATCCCAAAACGTAAGTGGAAAAAAGTTGTCCGTCCGTCCGTCTGTCCGTGCGTCAGTCTGTCCGTCTGTTAGCACTATAGCTCTCGGAGTGGTAGAGATATTTTCTTCAAACTTGGTATGAGGATTCACTGGGTCGAAGTACAGTCCAAGTTCGTAGATGAGCCCTGTAGCCCCAGATTCTAGGGGCAGGGGAGGGGTTTCAAATTAAAGGAGGAAACAACATGTTTTAAAAAACCAATGAGATAGTCGATATAGGGGTAAGGAGACATGCTGAAACCATATCTGAAACTTCTTTTCTCGCCGGATAATTAGTTCGTCCGGAATCTGGCCAAAAGCGGAAAATTTGTTAAAAGTAAAAGTTTTATTTGAAGTTGATTAAATGCTCGATTTAGGGGTAAGAAGACATGCTGAATGCGTATATGACAATTGTTCTCTACCCGGACGAGTAGTTCACCAGAATCCGGCCACAACCGGACAAATTTGTTAAAAGTGAAAGTTTTATCTGAAGTTGATTGAATGTTCAGTTTAGGGGTAAGAAAATATGCTGAATCAATACATGACGATTATTTTCTACCCGGACATATAGTTCGCCCAAAATCCGGCCGAAACAGGAAAATTTTAAAAGGTTTTATCTGAAGTTGATACGAGGTTCGATGTAGTGGTAAGGAGACATGCTGAATACGAATACGAAAATTATTTTCTCGTCGGGCAAATGGTTCGCCCGGAATCCGGCCAAATTTTACGTTTTTAAGTTTAAAGTTTATCTGTATTATAGTTGATTAGAATCTCGATATAGGCGTAAGGGGATGTGCTTAATTCATTTTGAGATTTAGTTTTTGCTGGACAAGTAGTTCACCGGGAATCCGGCCGAAACCGGATATTTGGCAGAAGTAAGGCAGGAAGTTTAAATCAACTTCGTCAAACTAGATATGACGTATAGGGTAAACACATATGCTGAATCCATACCTGAACTTTGATTTCTCAGAAGACCAGTCATTGGTCAAGTACTAAATAGTACAAATATTCAAGGAGTCTGGCGAAGACCGGATCTACAAGACGCAATTGTCTGGATCAAATATTAAATTTTTGGGATCCCACCGAAACCTTTGGTCTTGTTTCGTTGTGACGGGGCGATAAATAAATGAACAAATAACAAATATTTTGTTCAAGTAGTGTATGTTATGAAAGTTTTTATGATAAAAATCATGAAACTTGAAAACTTTGAAACCGATGGTTTTTTAATGTAAGCTGATAATGAGCGGCCTTAATAAGGACCCTCGCCAGGTCTAAGCTTTGTAAGAGGGAAAATTCGAGCGTCAGATTTTTACGCTGTCCTTACAGAAAAATTTCCGTTTTATTTGCATACGATAATGTCTTAACCGCAAATCTTTTTCCGGAAACTCGCGATTTGGTCGCCGAGAAAACAGGAAACCATATTTAAAGTCCCAGTAAGCCTACAGTTGTTATTTGACGTCATTCTATGAGTCCATTTGTGATACAACGGTACAGTAAAGACATAAACATTCAATCAACCTGTTCTTCAGATACTATCCTGTAAAAAAAACGTCTTACCGACAATACTAATGCTACTACTTCAAACTAATGCTACTTCCGTATCGCTCCATCCATTCTGAAATCCGAAAAAATCGGATTTCAGACGGTATATTTACCCTCCCCTAATGACACTACACTGATTTTTACACTCGCCGTGTTTCGATACTTCTTCCGAGAACTCAATGTCAAGAAAGATCGCTTACGTAAATTTTGTCGTGGTTTTGCTCGAAGCAAGGGCTTGTAGAGAGGGCTGGAGCAGCCGGAACCGTGTTTTTTGTGTGTTAAAAGCTGAACCGAAAATGGCTGAGTTACGACAATCTAACTATACCCATCACTTATTCACTTAAATAGGCTTTAAGACCCGAAAAAGATGCGATACTTCGTTGTTACATTTTTCACGAATAGTCAATTTTCATATTTCATCAGTCAATCATCAGTTTTCTCCATGTCCTGCTGAATCTTCTGCCTAATTTTTACATAGTTTTATCCCGTCATTTATTTCTGGTCATATCTTGTAAGTGTATTAGTTAATTTGTTTCGTTTCTGTGTATTCGTAAATATTATATTCCTCTTCTAGTGAATTCTCCCTTTTAAATTTGTGGTGCCTCTATTTGCTTATACCTCGGTCCTTGAATATTTATCAACCACAATGGCAAACGATCCGCAGAAAATATATACACAAATGAGGAGAATACTAAAAAGGGCAGATTGTCAATTTGCAACGTCTAATATCGTCTTCTGTCTACAACCCCTAATATTTGATCCCTTCGCCATGAATATCGACCTTTCAGGATACTGGAACATTAACAGTGCGTGGTGTCCTTGGAGGGTTAAGTTTGACCTTCAAATAGTAGACTTCTGTCACAATAGGTGGACGATGATACCTTCCGAAGCTAAATAACAAAAAGATCATATTTCTATGACTGACTTACTTTATACACAGGGTTTCCAGATCCCTATCTGTAGTGTTTTGAGAGAGGCCTCTGATATACAAATTGGTTTTCGACAACTTCTCACCGGAGTCGCTACGGTCGTGGCTTCTACTTGAACCGACGCCGCTAGATGGATACGAGGACGACCCACCACCGGCACTACTGTTGCTGGTGGCAGTGTTTGATGGAGAAGTGGCAGTGAATGGATGAAACTGAAAATAAAAATTAACTTCTTAAACGCTTTATAGCACACGAAGGTTAAAAAATAACGTTAAAGTTTAACCGAAAAGGGCTAGGATAGGACAATCTAGTTATCCATCACTTATTCACTTAAACTGGTCTGAAGACCCGCTGAAAATGCGTTACTTCGTTGTTCCGCTGTTTACGAATCCCGATTTTCAAAAAGTGGAATTTCCTTGTGATTTGCAGTACTGAAGTTTTGTTGTACGCTTTACGAGAAAGATTTATGATTTTTTTTTTGTTCAGGCACTAAGCAATCTTCACCAGTCTCACCAGCACACTGAAAAGCTGCGTTTGTGTTGAGATTACAATTTCCCGCGTCACCAGGGTTCCCGGGTGGCTAAAATACCAGCCGGTTAATACCGGCTAAAAGGTGATTTCTGCCGGTATGGTTAAAATCAAGTGGCATGGATAAAATCAAATAACTGGCTAAAATCAAATTACTAACTGCTACTATGTGATTTTGGTAGCACTCCGCTATTCTAAGACTGTCATACTTCTTTCAGGTATTAAAGAAATCTAGAAGAACTCAAACAAGCTTAGTTAACTGATCCCAGCGATTTCGTGTATATAGAGTAGGCTAGGCTACTTCTTTATTCGAAAATAATCTGTAAAACTTCTTTGTTGCATTTCTCAAAGAAAAAATTGCCTCATTGCACTGTTATCACTAAAACGAAATCAGCTTCGAATATGGCAGAAGTAATTAACCAACTAAGGTTAAATGTCCATTAAGTCACGTTAATCAAATTACAGAGCAGACATTCAACTTCAATAGTAAAACAAAACGAAAACTTCCTCGTTAGTTCAGGGGTCTCCCAACATGATGTCGTCAGAACTTTCCGAACCAGAGTCGGTAACCCCAATGGCTGAACCTGTAGAATGTTGTGCAAGCGATGAACCTGGTACCTGGTGCTCTGCTCACCTGCACACGCACTAGAAGGCTGATTTTTTTTTTCTTGGTGGAACTGCCTTTGATTTCCAGGCTACGATAAGAGAACAATAGCTTTTCAGCCTTCTCCACGCTGAGTCTGTTACGAAGGTCGGTACGTATAATCTTCAGGCTCGAGAACAGGCGTTCTAAACCTGCAGAACTAGATGGGCAGAGCTGGAGAACAAGCATTAGCTCTACACCTGGTTGAAAAATAGTCGGAAAACAACGAAGAAACAACAGTAAAGATTGATACGCAGAAAAGATCAGTGCGATTTGGTTTTAGCCAGTTTTAGCCGGCAAAAATCGGTTTTTATTAATAAAAGCCGATTAAAACCGCCGGTATGGTAAAAATCAAATTTAGCCGGCAAAAACGGAACCCTGCGCGTCACAGTAGAATTTACGTTGTGGCGACTGCCGCAGATATTCTGAACGTCATAACTAGAGCAGATAGTGGAAAAAAAAAAAAATCCCTTTGCAGAATCCAAATAATTCGGTGTATTCAATTAGATGACACAAAATTAAATCGGCTTTTCAGTTAAACTTTAAGTAAAATAACTTCTATATGGATTCAGCATGAATTCTTGTCTTGATGGGTAATGCCTTACGGGGATTTCTGAAGCTTATAATTCTATAGGAAAGCTAGGGACAGTGTATTAGGCAGACTAGGTCATTTAAGAAAGCTGCACAGAGTAAGAAAGCGGGTTGTCGACATAACGTCCCCATTCGAAACGTCCCCTGGCAAAACTTCCCCGTGACAAAACGTCCCCATGACAAAACGTTCCCACGACAAACCGTCCCCGTGGCGAAACGTCCCCGATCAAAACGTCCCCATGACGAAACGTCCCCGGCTATAGAATTTTTTTTTTTCATCGCTGAGGGATAACTAGGCCTATGATATTACTGATTACTTCATCAGTTCCGACAAAATGTTCTTGGAATATACACTTTTTAAAACCACGAAGGGTTGACTACTTCAGCATTTAACCGATAGTCAAGAAACAAACCAAAGTGTTGATCCCGGCTATAGCCATTTCTTAAAGAAAGCGCAAAGATGTAGTAGTTTGTCAATTTTCGGTTTATCTTTTATTTAACTGGTTTATTTGTGTGTTAGTGGAAAAATCACTTTCCACTCGCGAAGTGGATTCGCTTTCTAAGTCACTCGCGGAAACTAGCGAAGCGCGAGAACAGCTCTGGAAAGCGTAGCGAGTTTTAGCCGAAGTGGCAAAAACAGCCGGCGCATAAGGTCGCCGAGCTTTCCAGACCGCTAGAATCACCTTAAACAGTTATAATTATTTAAAGCAGGAAAGTTTTTACAAAGGGACTGTTTTTTTTGCCTAATCTTCTTCACTTTTCTGCCAAGAGCCATTTAGGGCATGACGTAATAACGAGGATAAAAATGGGGAATCCCCCCTATCACTCAAAGTTCCCGCGCCGACTGGATTTGAAACTCTTCAGAAAACCAGGAAAAACTCGTTCTTATCCCGTCCGCTCGCGGACTTGGACAGGCGATATCTGTGCCCCATTTTTGGCGACTGCTGATTTTTTTTGTTTTTTTTTGGGCGGGGGGCATTATGTTTTTTAATGCTGGTAAGAGTGGTCTTAGTTCAATAAACCGTAATCATTATTTAAAGCAGGAGTGGAGTAGACTTCTTCTGCCAAGACCCATCTAGGCTATGATACGGGGAACCCCCCTATCACTGGAAGTTCCCGCGCCGACCGGATTTGATATTCTTCACAAAAACAGGAAAAAACTCATTCTTCAAATTTCCCACAAACTCATTGTACTGATTACAGCTTCGGGCGAAACTCAGAATCACGATCTGAGCGACAAAAAGAAACACGACTCAAGGCATGATGAAGCGCACGAAGCGAAAAGAATTTGTGTCAGCGGTCATCGGCCTTGAGAAAGTAAACGTAGGCTACACGAACGTACCAAAACTTGGCGTGATTATAGCACAGCTTTAGATATTTTGAGATTTAAACATAGGGTATTGTAGCGTAAAAGAAACTATCTAGCAGTACGAAAGGAATGACCAATCTCATTAGCAATATCAACACTCTTTGTGATTTAGCCTACAAATAGCTTTTAAAACTAGATTTAAAGAACACTAACATTAACAAATATTATACAATTACTTCAGTCATTCGCCAGTTCGGGGCAACAACATGGTCTACGGGACAGGCAACAGAAGTGGCCGGAGCGACACTACGCATTCTGTGCCTTTTTCACACACTTCAACCCTCGCAACAAGATTAGCTAACGTCCAAATGCATCTTTGAAACCTTTAGTTTACGTATCGAAAATGTTTTGGTATTCCCTCCATTGCAGCCTGCGTAACACAATCTATATCATATCACAATCTACCAAACAAGAAAATCACTTGACTTCCACTTCCGTCGAGCTTTGAGTCAACTACCATAGTCTCACTCGCCCCAAAGTCCCGCGTAACCAAGCAAATATTTTGATGAAAGTAAATAAATAAATATTCATGTATTAATACATTTATCTCTAAGCAATGCTTGGTGCCTTCACTACAAATAATTACACAAAAAGGGAAAAATCAAACAGATTTTTGACTACAAACGCTTCTGAGTAGGACGAGGAAACGAATGGTGCTGAAGGTAGGAACTAGGGGATCGGCCTATTCGCCTTTCTCTGGACCATCTCTATTCTCTACTCCCCGTTACCTCTAAAGGTATGTGCATGCATAGTCCGGTTTTTGCAGTCGGATGCGAACTTCCTCCTTAGCCCCGAAACTCAGGTGCATCACATGCAGGTTTCCCCATACGATACGCCCTTCATAAAATTCATTCCAGATTAGTTCTTTTTTTGCCACTAGAGGCGCTAGTATAAAAATAAATAACGACACGTAACTTCTTGGTGTACGTTTAACCAGGTTCATCTGGCCATTTCCAATTCCTCTTAGGCCTAGCTTATGTTTAGAACTGTTAAAAGTGTATCTGCCGCTATGTGTGCTCTACCCAACTGTGTTCTGTCAAACTTCATCAAGTTTGTCAGTTCTGCATTCCGACTTTCCGTGTTGACTGCTGGCTGACTTTTCCACGGGACTAATGCGCGACTAGGTATGAACCGTAAGCCGAATCGCTTATTCCCCCTTTAAATACCTTATCCTACGATTTAACGTGTGGTTGTTATTGTTTCTCTGGCGCACTTGGCGGGATTTCGTCACTGGATTTTATGCAGGGCGTATAATGACGCAAATTGGCATGTGCGAAATATTATCATACTGTGTGTTAATGGAAAAGATTTTAAGACTAAGATCCAAAGATTTTAAGATTTGTTTTCCAAATTACCCGATTTACACTTGTCGGCCTGAACACATAATGGTGTGCAGCCAGATCAACAAAAAGGGCAGTTTGTGGTTAACAGAAAATTACTGAAGTACAAAAAAAGGGGAAACGGGTTTGCCGGTGTGGTCGATTGATGTCGGTGATTTTACCAAAGAAAGTTTCCCTATTTACCGACGAGACTTTTCTGTTTCACGATTTCACAATTGCTAGATTTACCGACAAGGTTTTTGTCGATTCTAGAAGGAAACAGAACGAAAAAAAATTTCCCGGTCGTCGAATCGAAAAGTGAAAAACAAACGAAATGAGTATCTCAATTTGCCGACACGGCTTTCCTCGATCATCGGCTTGATTTTCTGACAAGGCATTTTTCGGTACCAGAAACGGAAAGAGAAAAGGGTTTGTTCCTGCTTCCGATTTACCAACAAGGCTTTTTCCCATCATCGCAGTGCAGCCGGATTACTCAACAAGGGTCATTCGGGGGACCTAACTGACAAACGACCAACAGACGAAACAAGGTAACTGTTTCCCCGTGCTCTGCTCTGTACCGACAAACACTGCTGATTTCCCGACAAGAAATTTTCAGGTTTACCGATAGAGCTCTGGTTGACACCAGAAATGGAACCCGCGCCGACAAGAAATTTCCTGTTTTAAGGGAAGAGTTTTTCCCGATAACAGAAACGGAATATCTTGATAAAAGAAACGGAATATAAACGATTTACCGACAAGAATTTTCGTGGGGGGGGGGGGAGCTCCCCATAGTTTCGCCCCTGACCATGAGTCATAGGATGATATGCATTACATACCTGTTCGAGAAAAGTTATTAGTGAATCTAACCTTGTCGGGACGCACGCCGTCCGTTGTCACCGTCACAACGAGAGTCTTTTGTGAAAATGGAAACCTTCAGCAGAGTCAAATAATTAAGTGCATTCAAATACATGATACAAAAATAAGCTGGCTTTTCAGTTATACCTTAAAGATATGTCAGCATTTTTTCTGCACTTTCCTTAAGACAGGGTAAGAGATGAAGGCAAAGAAAGAGAAAAGCTTACCGACTGACTGTAGTTACTATGGTATCCAGACCCCACTTGACCAGGGTATCGACTTCCGGCTCCTGCGGCCCCGAACGACCATGTGGACCCCCCATTGGCTCTGTACACTGCACCGGATTGACTCATTTTAAAGCTAACGCACCCTTCGCGGGTGGTTCGGAATCGCTGAAAAAACAAATAAGTTTAGACCCTGTCCCAATTTTTCTGAGGCTTCAGACTGAGAAGGCAATACTCTTGCGTTGTGCTTCATACAGTCCGCGTCGTGTACGGATGGCGTCGATCCTTGCGCCCCTTTCAAACTGACGCGCTGAACCACGGACGCAAGCTCTTCGTCGTATGTGAAGAAACTCGTGACTATCAGCTTTGAGCTGATGATGATACCAGTTTACTCCTTTAACTTTATCATACCATTTATCATAACCAATGACTTTATCAATTCATATAAGAAATGGCACACGGCGTGCCCATACGTGTATTTCAAAGCCCAGGGGCCATATACAAAACAAGACAAAAAAACACCTTACAAAAAGACAACAACAATATTTTTAATACGGCTATGAAGACTCACTACGAAGTTTGATCGCTCTTAGCTTCAGCGCTCCGTCTATAAATTCACATACCTTGGTTATAACCCTTTCCGAAGTGCTATTGAGGATATCCGGAAGAAGCAAAACGTTTCCCTTAAAAAAAGATCCCCTTAACTCCGAAAGCTCCTGACATCGATTGAGAAAGTGGTCCATGTTTTCCTCTTCCCCAGCTTTGCAGAGTTGGCAAATGTACCTGACATCTGTACCTGGCCTAACCCTATCGAAAACTCTAAATCTACCTAACAGGGGGAGGGAATTAGCTCTCGCCTGGATCCATAACTTTAACAAATGAGGTAGATTCATTTTAAAATAAAACTCAGGCCCAAACACCTCCTTAACCTCACGGTAAAACTCCAAAGTTTCAGACTGACTTATTAAAGTTCTCCATTTTTATGGCACTTGCCCTTCGGCCAAGTGCCATATAGCGATCGCAATTTCTGTCCGTCCGTCGGTCGGTAGGTCGGTCGGTCGGTCGGTCCGGGTTTTGCTAGTTCGGGTACTTCCACATAAGCTAGGACGATGAAACTTGGCAGGCATATCAGGGACCGGACCAGATTAAATTAGAAATAGTCGCTTCCCCGATCCGACCACCTGAGGGGGAGTGGAGGGAAGGGGAACCCGGAAAAAATAGGAAAAATGATTTATTTTTAACTTACGAAGGGGTGATCGGATCTTAATGAAACTTGATATATGGAAGGACCACGTGTCTCAGACCTCCCATTTTAAATCCAGACCGGATCCGGTGACACTGGGGGGAGTTATACGGGAACAAGGGTAGCAAAAGCGGAGCAAAAGGAAATTGTCGAGCAGTGGGATCGAACCGGGGTCCTTTCGGGGATCTTTTCCCTATGAAAGGGATCAGAAAAAGGTTTTACAAAAATGCTATTACTTTCCACCTGAAATTAGCGATTTTCTTGTTAGCGCTTGTCGAAACGGTCCAGCCTTCCTGCTCTGTGACGCCTTCCTTCCTTCAAAATATGGCGTTGGGTTCCACAGTTCTGTAGCTCCCTTTCCGCCTTCCTGTTGCTTTGATTGGTTTACATCTTTCCCTTTAAAGGGCCTGGATTGGTCGAAGAATCTTGATCATTTCTCTATAGATGAATTTTTCTTGGGCTTTGGGCATCGGAGAAGTTCTTATGCTTTCGAAGCTGTGTTGAATTCTGTTTCTCTCGCAGAAAAGGGTGATGTTGTCTCTTTCACTAGAGTTCTTCGGGCATTCGAACAGGAGGTGTTGAGGAGTTTCGTCCTGAGAGTTGCAGAGTCTGCAGCGGGGGGTGTGGTGGAGTCCCCATTCGAACAGAGTCTTGTTCATTAGGGTAGCGGCCGATTTCAACCTGAAGTATAGGGATATCGATAGTCTGTCGTTGAACGGTGCCTGGATTGTCCTTGTTGTTCGAGCGGGAAGTCTCCTTCGAAGTATGTCTATGATGGTGGTTAGCTGAGCTGGACCTTGCGCGTTTCCTTCAATGGTTTTCCCTGCCAGTTTGTCCACGACTTCGTTTTGAGCAATACCTTTGTGGCTTGGTATATGATGGAAAGTGCATTTTGTGCCGTCTTCTTGGAGCAGAAGTAGATTGTCGCGAAGCTTCTCCAGGTCCGTATCTTCACACCTTCTGTGGATCTGCTTTATTAAGTGGAGAGATGATTTTGAATCCGTGAGAAAGATCACTTGTTTTGATTCCGGTGGCATGCGGACGAGTACCTCAATTGCTGTATTTATGGCCGCTAATTCCGCAGATAATACTGAAGATCCATCTGTTATTCGCTTGCTCATTAGTAGGTTGTAGGCTGGAATTGATGCTGCTGCGCCCGCTTTGTTGTCTTTTACCGAACCATCGGTGTAAACGCGTAGGTGATTTTGGAATTCTCTGAACATTTTGTGGAGGAATATCTGTTTGACTTCGATGTCCGAGTGGTTTTCCTTTTTTGATGGAATAAGTTGAAGGTGGATTGTAGGTTGGGCGAACTCCCATGGAGGAGTCCGCGTGAAGGGGTCCGATTTTGAGCTGCACTTTTTCCACTCCGGTACAAGGTCCTTGAATTTGTACCATGTTGGTTGCGTGGACGATTGTTGTCGGTGCGACAGGTTCGAGGTCATTACTGTTGAGTAGACGATGTGGGACGGGCCGTAGAACTGGATCTTGGAGTAGTATTTTATTAGCTGCACTGCCGCTCTTTCTTCCAGGGTTGGGAGGCCTGAGATTTGCCTCAGCATTTGAAGTGGGGTGTGTTTGTGGAGGCCGTACGCAATCCTGATTGCCACGTTCTGGATCGTTTCTAACGATGCCATGCAGTTTTTTGAGCATTGGCTGTAGAGCATGAGGCCATACTCTAGTTTAGATCGGATGTATCCTTTGTAGAACTGGATCATCGTCCTGGGAGAAGAGCCCCAAGTGGAGCCTGCCAGTCTCTTCATGATGAGAATTCGCTTCATGCAGTCTGAGCGGATCTTCGAGGCCTGTGGCTGCCAGGTCATTTTCGGGTCAAGGGTTAATCCGAGAAGGGTTGCCTCCTGGACATACGGGATTGGCTGACTTGCGATCATTAGTGGGGGTAAGTTCACCGCTTTCCTTCTATGGAAGACCATGGCTTTAGACTTGGCTGCTGATATGGGGAGTGAGTGTGCTTCTGAGCATTGGAGGATTTCTGTAAGTGCATCTTGAAGTTTCGAGAAGACTTCTAGGGGGTTTTTACCTCTCATCCAAGTGCCCAGGTCGTCCGCGAACATACCAAGCTGAACTTCGCTGGGAATCGAGATCTCGCAAGTGTAGATGATAAAGAGCAGGGGGCTTAGGATAGCACCTTGGGGTAATCCACTCTCATTTTCTCTCCTCGACGACGATCCGTTGTTGACTTGTACTTGGAAGTTTCGTCCCTGGAGATAGTTGTTGATGAACCGTATTAGCTCAATAGGAAAGTCTTTGTTCTTCATAATCTCCAACAATTTTCTTCTTGACACGTTGTCAAATGCCCCTTCATAGTCCAGAAATGCTGCGATTACAACCTCTCCATTTGCGAATGCTTCCTTGGCTGTATGTTCCAAGCGTGTGATGTTGTCCATGGTCGAATGTTTCCTCCTGAATCCTGTCTGGAAAGCCGGTATGATGTTGTTTCTTTCACAGAACCATTCTAGCCGGGTCTTTATCATTCTTTCCATGATTTTTCCCAGTGCCGGGAGAATGGAGATCGGCCTGTATGAGCTAGGGTATTCTGGAGGTTTTCCTGGCTTCAGAATAGGTTTGATGGTTGCTGATTTCCAGATTTCAGGGAAGATGTTTTGGTTCCATGCTGAGTTGTATGTTGACAGCAGGTTTTCTCGAAACCGCGCACCGGACTCGGTTATCCAGCGCATGTTGATTTCGTCTGGACCTGGAGCTGCTTTGTTGTTTGTGTCTGCTATGGCCTCCTCCAGCTCTGATAGGCTGAACTCGCTTATGATGGATGGTTTGTGGGCTGCCTTGGTAGGGAGCGTGCAACAGGGTGGGCGTGGAAGTTCTGTAGGTCTTGACTTCTTCTCATACAGGTTTGCAAAGGCTTCAGCCTTGTCTTTGTCACCGCTGACGGTCGTTCCGTTGACAGTTAGGTCGTGTCGCATGTCATCTGTTTGTCTGTCCTTACCTGAGATTTTATTAATAAATCTATGTACTTTGGACGAAGGCGTGTTGTAATCAAGGCTGGATGAGAATTGCTGCCAGGCAGAACGCTTGGCTTTAAGGCAGGCCTTCTTCACTAATGCCTCTGCTCTTTTCATCTCCAATGCTGTAGTTGGGTTCGGATTCCGCTGGAACTGCTTTCTGGCAAATTGCTTCGACTTCACTGCTTCCGCACACTGTGGATTCCACCATGGTTTCGGTGTTTTTCTATTGATTTGGGAAGGTTGGTCCGAAGTCTTAGGTATAGCTGTCACGGCCGCTGACATTAGAATGCGAGTAATTTCAACTGCTTTTTCATTTGCAGTACTGTTTGATGAGATGAGATCGTAATTAGCATTTTCTAGATTATTCTTGAATAGTGTCCAGTCTGCTCTGTTGTTGTTATGCTCTGCGGCTGGGAGCAAAATGTTTGAAAACTGAACGCGCCGTGGTTAAAAGTTGGGAAACTAAGCAAATAAAAGAAGTAAGAAACAGAAAATTCTCGTATCCTTATGTGTGATAGAGTTGTCAGCGGACACGGAAAATTCCGGCAAACTTTGTGTTGTGTGACGGGCTAAACTCGGCATGGCCGAAAAAGCGCTAAAAGTTCGTAGGCACAAAACGAAACAATGGAGAGAGGTGGGGATTTTGGAAACTTGTAAGTCCACAAGGGAGCTAGGTATATTATAAAAGACAGAATAAGCGAGAGGGGTCCTTTAAGTATTCAACCGACTCAAATCGAGATTATTTGACCTGCTATCTTGGGAAATTTACTTGTTCTAGTTCGGGCACTTCCACATAAGCTAGGACGATAAAACTTGGCAGGCATATCAGGGACCCCAAATGATTAAGTTGGAAATAGTCACCTCCCCGATCTGAGCATCGTAGGGGGAGTGGAGGGAGGGGGAATCCGGAATCTTGAGGTGTTTATAACTTTTGAACAGGTAACCGGATCTTAATGAAACTTGATATTTGGAAAGTTGTGCCTCAGACGACCTATCTAAAATCCGGACCGGATCCGGTGAATTTGGGGGGAGTTGGAGGGAGGAACCGGAAATCTTGGGAAACGCTACGGCTGGAGGGATCGGGATGAAACATGGTGGGAAGAACAAGCACAAAACCTAGGTTCATCATTGACATAACCAACCGGATTCGGGCACTGTGGGGGGAGTTGGAGGGGGGGTCCGGAATTATGGTGATCCCGCGAGTGCCGTACTTCCTGATGTATTAGGACGATGAAAATGGGCTGGCGTATCAAGTACTCGAAGAAAACGACTTGAGAATAGTCGCTTACATAATTAAACCAACGTGGGGGAGTGGAGGGAGGGGGAAATCTTGAGGTATTCGTAACTTTTGAATGGGTGATCGGATCTTCAAGAAAATTGATATGTAGAAAGATCTCGTGTCTCGGATGACCCAGTTAAAATCCGTACCGGATCCGGTGACTTCGGTGGGAGTTGGAGGGAGGAACCGGAAATCTTGGGAAACGCTTAGAGTGGGGGGATCGGGATGAAACTTGGTGGGAAGATCAAGCACAAGTCCTAGATACATCATTGACATAACCGGACCGGATCCGGGCACTGCGGAGGAAGTTGGGGGGGGGGGTCCGGAATTTCAGTGATCCCGCGAGTTCGGTACTTCCTAATGAATTAGGACAAAAAAATTTGGCTGGCATATCAGGGACTCGAACAAACCGCCTTGAGAATAGTCGCTTGTATGATCCGACTGTCGTGTGGGGAGTGTAGCGATGGGGAATCCGGAATCAATGAGAGGTGTTTATTTTGAAGTTCTCTTCTACTTTCTCGTACCACTACTCGTAACAAGTGCCATATGAGCTCGTAGCTCTTGTTGAATCTCTTGGTCATCCAAAATCCTAGTGGCTCTACGCAATAAATTATCATCATCAACAGGGCCACGGCCACTGTTCCAGACGTAAGCGTAAGCATTTGTAAAACAACAAAAGGAGAAGAAGAAAAAAATATCAGACTAATATAAGTCTACTTATATGTATCTGCCCGCCCACAGTGGCCTTACTCGTTTGTTTTCGTTTCTTGTTCTTTTTGTTTTGTAAAGTGTTTGTTTTGTTTCTTTAATTGCTACTCCGCTTTGATATTTTGTGTGCGGGTCAAAAATATATTATTATTATTATTATAAAGGGTGATTCTGGCGATCCCTTGGATTTGCTTCCGAAAAGCAAAGTGAGAATCCGCTGAGCGCAAGAACAAACGTTTGCACGTTTACGACTTCTCTCTGACTTGCCAAAATCACTTTCCTCTCGCAAAGTGGATTCGCTTTCCAAGTGCTGGCGGAAACTAGCGGAGCGCGAGAACAGCTCTGGAAAGCGAAGCGAGTTTTAGCCGAAGTTGCAAAAACAACCGGTGTTTAAGCTCGCCGAACTTTCCAGACCGCCAGAATCGCCCTTAAATAAACGCGCTACAATATTGGCGGCTCCGGTCTAGAGAAGAAATAAACTCGGCACCGCGGTGATCCACTGCCATAAATGGATCGCGTACAGTCGCATAACTTGATGGCTACGAGTCCATAGAGGGAGACCTAGTAGGTAGCCTGCTTGGCATACTTAAAGGAACAGTAAACTTGACTACGCAACTTTCGGCCATCAAATCGCCCAGGGGGGGGGCTTAGATAAATATACAGGGTCTTATTGTCAACAGGCCCCCCTTCTTTGTTATCTCGAACCGTCTCGAACCCCCTCCTTAGTGTTCCCAAAGCTAGCTGGCAGGCCCTTGCCCCTTATGCACTGTAATTATGCACTTATGTAGGCTACTGTAAAAGTTCGCCTTTTTACATGTAGACTACAGACTAACGACCTCCCCGACAAGACGGCCGGGGTTCGATTCCTAGTCGCGGCACACAAACCTTTTGCTTTTGCAAACCTTTTGCTCAAAAGTCGAATTCTCGGAAACAGCCCGGAAACTGCAATGGTCGTAACGATAATTTTTCTTATTCTCAATATCGACTCAGGGTACATTCTTGATATGTTAGCTAGCTCCCCGAGTCAAGTTTGAGTCAAGTTTTCTGTTCCTTCAGATAAACGCACTACAATATGGGCGGCTCCGGTCTAGAGAAGAAATAAACTCGGCACCGCGGTGATCCACTGCCATAAATGGATCGCGTACAGTCGCATAACTTGATGGCTACGAGCCCATGGAGGGAGACCTAGTAGGTAGCCTGCTTGGCATACTTAAAAAAAAAAAAAAAACAATTTACGGATTGTCAATGGCTCAAATCAGTCATGATAGGAGATACGGATAGAATATGAGGGGTCGTGTCTCACCCTGCTTCTTGAAGACTGTCTAAAAATAGGTATTTTCGGCTTAAAATCAACTTTTATCTCTATTTCTCGATCCTGCAACTTTTTCCTTTCACCAAAGTAGCACACTATAATGACAAAACTGCGAGTACATTCACGTCCTTCAGTTGCTAATTGCATAGTCTCTAAGCCCCTTGGTCAGCGCTTGACATTCATTTCGAAAGATTGAATGATCTCGGGATCCCTCAATTTACTCCATGATCATCTGTGACTAATTAACAATGGCATATCTGTGACTTTTTCATTTGAATTTGTAAACAGTTATTGCTTGCTAAAATTTTGGATTTGGGCGCTAAAAATTGTTATATCTTCTTTCAATTTTGCGTTCTGTCTTCATCGAAACGAGATTGGTTGCTATTGAGCACAGGATTGTCTAATAACTGGAATTTTATGATGGTGGCCCACAACAGATGGCGGATTCGAGTGAAGAAAGAGCTGAACATCATATTAGAATTAAGAAGTCCATGTTTGTATAGTTACGGACTTTAAAGTGTCACGGGAAAAGTAGAGTGATTAATTAAAACATGTTTAGACCCGCTCGATTTTTTTCGGCGGACATCAGGTTCAAGCAATCGACGGCGAAACGAATTCCCTTCGACTCTGAAAAGAAAATGTGAACAAAATCATCCCAAATCCGACTGCCAAGTAGGTACAGGGGACCCTACCCCAATATCTGTAAGCTACAAAATACGAAATATATAAACTAAACATAAAACTGAGGCAATCAGTTAGGTTAACTTTTCGTTTTCTTTTTGGGTACTATTTTTTTTGTTTAGGTTTAATTTTCTAGTTGTGTTTAATTTCTTTAGGCTATGTAGTTTATTTTGTTTGTTTCTTTGGACTCCATCGTTTGTTCTTTAGAACCTTGATGGATCGGAAAGTTTACGTACTATAGAAAATGAGGGGCAGGTTCAATAACTGAAAAAGAAAAGATTTTGTCGTCTTCACTCTGAATGAATTATTCAATTTTCAAGGAGTTCAAATCACCAGGCTGAGGACAGGACAAACTCAATACTAGTCCTTAGAGCCAGCTTAGAGCATTGAGTTTTCAAATTCTTAACAAATTACCTACTTCCTGTTTTACAATGGCCACTTATCATCTTTTGTTGCATTATACTAGGCTATCGAATCAAATTTTGCACGAATCCACTGCACGGGATATAGGAAGAGAATTCGCCAACTTGAACGGAACAAACGAAAATCAACAGGATAACTTTATGCGCAGCCAATCATAACGATAAAAAAAAAACCAAGACATATTCTTGTTAAATTGCTCCAACCGTGATTTACAGAGACCACTAGCCGTCTTTAATTGCACTGTGATATCCTGGAATTAATTTTGCTACTGACCTGTAGACGTAGGCTGCAGGCCACAGGAACTGAACGGACTTAAGTCGAACAGAATGAAGTTTTGCTAATGAACTATCTTTTGCACGCAAGTTTGCATCCAACGGTAACTAAAAATCTTATCGATAAAAATGTTGTTAAATCGCATTAATTGGGTATTACAGAGACACTGTGCTGTTATGGAGTTTTTTGCTACAAATCTTGACGATGTGAGAGGCATGGAAATAAAACTGCCAAACGAGATTTATTTGCACTCAGACCACACGGAGATGATTCAATAGATATATAGCCTAAGGTAATGACAGAAAAGATAATTATTATGGAAAATGATTATTTTAGACTGGAACTTTCATCGCAAGGGGGGTTCGCGCCCTTTTCTGCTGAAAGAACGTAATTAGGCTACACACATACCCTAGCAGACTTTTAATTAAACGTTGATGATGGTGGTGATCATAAATATTCCTTCAGCCCAAGCTGACTGCGAATCATATCTGACAGTGCAAAAACGGATACGTCAGCTAAATTTTATTCGAGCTATATTTCGGCCCTTCTTGGCAAGGGTCCTCTTCAGGCTCAAAACCGCTCAAACTGGAAAAACGAACTTGTGGGAAAACTGAAGAGGACCCTTGCCAAGAAGGGCCGAAATATAGCTCGAATAAAATTTAGCTGACGTATCCGTTTTTGCACTGTCAAATGTGGTGATCATATGGGGTAAAACCCAATAAACCTGTAAAACCCCACGGCGGCTACTGGAACATGGAGAATTCCCCAAGTCGAACAGAACAAACATAATATCGCTAATTCTTTTCGCACACTATGTGAAATCCAAAATTAATATAAAACTCACCTAACGCAAATTCAGTCGGAAAACACAAAGTAAGGTAAATTGTGAAATAACATGTTCCCTGCCCCGCTATCACCTGTTCCCTTCATATGATTACTGAGCGAATTCAGCAAAAAAGAGAAATGCAATACGTGACGAAAAGGAGGCGCTTTAACGAGAATGTAAACACAATGACGTCATCACGCTCAACAACAACTAGTAAAATTCTTAATGCTAGGAGAAGATGTAGAGACAGATGGCCTTCCTGACGCTAACTCTTATTAGAGTCGGGCAGTTTCTTTATTTACCGCAGCCTATCTGGGAACTACGAGAAAAATACGGTCTATACGATTGAAATAGCTCAGCGTTGCCACTATCGGTAGAATTCTACTATATTTATTATCTGATTACGTTTTGTAGGTTCAGTAGGATGCATTTAAACCTGAAACTTCGACAGTTTAAATTTAGTAGGATTTTGTTTAGTTTGCCGCATTTCGCAGTCAATCTTTATTTTTTTGGCTTTTCCCAATCAACACTTGAAAATGTCGACTCGACGTTAAAGCTTTTCTTCGAGGTTACAAAAGCTTCCCGAAATTTGAAAATACTTAAGAACAATTTTCTGCTATTCGCTGAAATTTGAGCTAAACGATCTGTCTTTAGGCTACATAATTATGATGTAATTGTGATATAATTTTGATTCAATAAGGGCCGTTAATTTAATATTTACCAGAAATTTCAATCCGACCGGTTTGCTGTAGCACTGCACAAGATCACTTTTTGGTCATTCAGAAGGACTCGAAGTAGTTCACCTCAATTTTTTTCAATTTTATTTGTGGCCGTGGCAACCATGAGCTAGCTCCAATAACTACAGATAAAGGTGGGCGTTGCAAATTTTTTATTGATTCATCATGCCAAGATTAGGACATGATAAACGAAAGAACTGCAAGAGCTTAACGTCGTTCCAACCTCTTCTTGTTTAATTCTGTTTTGTGGTTCTTTCTTTTTTGTTTATTTCTGTTAGGCTACGAGAAACGCTGACAGATCCTACTAGCTAACATCTGTCTATTCACATTTTTTTTTCGTATATTTCTTTTGTTTGAAGGGAAGGTACCGCAGGTTATAGTAGACCATAACCGTTAAAGGACCCCTTATGCCTATTCTGCGCAGACGAGTTTTGTCCGTCACGCGACGTTAACTTCGCCAAAACCTTCAAGGTCCACGGACAAATCTTCCATAGCCTACACAGGGACATGAGAAGCTTCGAAGGTTGTTTTTCCTTTTCAAAGACATGGTAGGCATTAGGCCTATCTTCCGTTTTGGACTTCTTTTGTTTTGCTTGCATTAACAACGGCGCGTTAAGTTTTCAAATATTTTCCGTCCAGCCGCCGCGTCGGATATCGGGAAGGCTGGACAAAGTTGACAAGCACTAATAAGAAATTCGTTAATTTCACGTGGAAGGTAATGGTATTTCGAAAACAGATATTTCTGAGCCATTTCATCGTGAAGAGATCATTTCTATTAAGAGCTGTAGTTCGATATGAGGCATTTCGCAGGAATGCACTCAATCTGCAATATTAATAATTTAAAATATTAAAAGAAAAAAAAAATTGTGAAGTGTACAAGGACAAAACCATCCTAAGATCGCAACACGGAACATCTCTGACCAAATGGATAGGCAACTGGTTAGGCTTATTATTAATAAGGAAGCACTTGAGACAAGCAGGCGCGTCGCTAGCCAAGACTTGAGGAGGAGGGGGGACAGGGCACCGGAAGGCCGCCCATTTCAGCTTTTCGTAAAATTCGTGATAACTGCAAGCGTTGAAGTAGTCGTATCTACGAGCTCAGGGGCGATTTGAAGATTTTGGGTATGGGAGGAGACTACTTCAAAATACACGAATGGCGGATGTCCGACAACTCTCAATCACTAGTTAGAAACAATAGCCATATTGTGTACTCACTAGTTAGAAACAATAGCCAAGAAACACACCACCGCATGCGGGAAATTGTACGAATTTAAAGAAACATTAAAGCTAGTATCTGTTAGGATAAGGTGAACGTCATTCGTAATAAAAGGAATTCGCTTCCGCAATAAGCCAGCCTGTGGCAGTTTTTAACGAATTTTTGTTGCCATGGCCCACGGGCTTTTTTTGGTAATATATTCTATTCTATTCTATTCTATAGCGTATATAATGAAAATGAACGCCGCAGCCAAAGTTTTGAAATGATTTTGGGCCTCGGGCAAAACACTACTTCCCCCCAATGAGTCTAGCTTTTAATGTGGCCCAAGTCCCGAAATTTCAAGCCTAAAATCCAGAATTATATTACGCGCGCGCCCTTCCAGTAAACAGAGCCTAGGTATTACGAAAGGCGCCGCAGTGAAATTTTGTGCAATTCCTTATGATCAGAACGTCTTTTTGGATCCCAAATAAAAGTAAGAGTCACTTATAGGTCTGTCCTTGCTCATGGGGAACAGTTTGAGACATGTTTCTGGAAGTTAGGCTGGAAGTGCTTCAATTCGACATTTGCCGAAAAAAAATACTAATTATACAAAAAAAACTTGAAACAGAGTAGACTTGTTCAGAATTGATAAGGAAAGAATCGACAGCAAATGAAGTGTTGCAATCATAAGGCCCAACATTAGATATTCTTTCATTGCTGATAAAGCCGCTTTATTTCTGAACCTGGCTCTGGAAGAAAATTCTTACTGTCAAATTCTTTACTGTTAAAGGACACCTGAACAACGAAACCATACTTGAACACACCATGGAGAATACATTTACAGACATGGCCACGGAGAGCATTCTTCTCCTGAGCGTGACGTTTTCAAAATAGGGATGTTCGTTTCTGGAGGTTTGCACATGCAGACTCCAAGACAAAAAGCTCAATTCATTCAAATCTTGAACAGCGCTGGCCGGATCGTATTGGAATTTCTTCTAGATAAAAGTTTGGGCTTAACTGGTTTAAAAATATTCCAGAAGAAGGGTTGATTGGAGACATTTGTTCATTTCTAAAATTGTTCGGTACTGAAATAAGGACAGATGCAAAATGGAGCGAAAATCATAGCTTGGAAACACTATTTCGTATTTGGATTGGGTTTTCTGCAAGCAATGTTAACGGAAGTCATACAGATAGGGATGATACTTGTACTCTTCATTCAGGTGTCCATTAAAACACAAAGGATCTTTGCATGGAAATAAAAAAAATCTTGAAAATATGCGCCACAAGCAAGATTAGCCTGATTTTACTAAAGGGGGGAACTTCACGATCTGATAACTGCCTTTATCGATCTTGGAAGCTCAAATCCGACAACCATTCTTCTTATTCTGATACACGGACAACGTATGACTAAATAATCTCTTTATATCCAAACGACTAGAGTCTACCTCTTTATGTCAACCTTGCAAGCTCGAAACATTTTAGTTGCGTTTTTTATCTGATTTCTCAGTTCTCCGTTCTCGCTTCTGAATTATCGATTCTCGTACAAATTATCGTTTTTGCTCTTCTCGCTTCTCCATTCTCGCTTTTGACAAAAACACTAATTTGGCCACTCGTCTACATCCCTGTATGCCTGTTTATGCATACCAAACACCCGCACTCTGTTGGCCAATCAGGGAGGAGAACGGAGAGAGGAGAATCGAGAATTCACTGTCGGAGCAACCTTTCGATTCTGCAGAATCGCGAGGCTTTCCCCGTTCTCGATTCTGACAAAAAAAAGCAAGAAAAGGAGAATTCGCTTCACCTGAATAGTCCAAAAACTTGAAATAGGAGAATAGCGAGGAGAATCGCGAGGAGAATTCGGATCAAAAACGCAACTATTGACTGAGAATGCAACTTTAAGTCTAAAACGCTTGAGTCCCCCGAATTGCCGATGTCTACCCAGTTTCTTGGTGACCCTGAACTAGCCTTAAGTGACTTTACCGGGTGGACTGCCAGTCTCCCAATTATGTTTCCTGAGTGAGCGCCCTGTTTAGCTCAATTTTGTGATCACGCGCTCTGTGATCGCCCAGCTTAGCTCATTTATTCTGACCGAGCACTCTGCAAGCACCCATTCTAGCTTATTTTTTATTGGGCGCTCGCATTTGAGGGGGTGGTACCCCCCCTCGTCGTCCCCCATAGCAACGCCCCTGCAGACAGAAACTCAGGGGGTTACCACTATTTTAACTATTTAATTACAATACAAATTATGGCCTAGCGGCCAGCAAGGCACATGACTTTTATTTAGCCTTTAACCACATTAGGCCACTTAGGGACAATTACACCTGAATTCCGCATCATGCCCCAATACCATGAAATCACAGCTTACATCACATTTGTATGGTATTCTGATTAGATTTAAACAGCACCAGATATTGTAAGGTAAATTATTTTTCTTCTTTGATGCTTGCAAAAACAGCATTGCCTTTACAGCTTTGTGAATTAGGTTGGATCAAAGAGAAGAACATTGGATGTTTTCTTCACCCATCCCAGCCCTCTTTTGCTATGTGAATAAAAAGGCTTGGAATGGCTCCTTTGCTTTTCGTATTCCAACATGGAATAACCATCTCGGACAGTTATCGGACATTCACCAAGGGTAAAATACAATGGTAAAATACTTGTCTGATTTGCTGTTAGTCACTAACAGAAATGATCTAGGTGTCCGAGTAGGAAGTATTCAAACTAAAGTCATTGCCAGATATTTTAAAATAAGTTTGAGTTCAGTAACTTTGATATGTTAACCCTCTTAAAACGCAAACATTGGCCTTTTCCTGGCAATTTATAGCTTTATGGGAAGGTTTATTGACTGAGGTAAGATCATATAGTGTTTTATTGGATTTCGGTAGCATGTTAAAGGTTCACTGTTTTGCTGAAGCCTATATGAATCTGATATGTTATTCTCAGCCCTTTAGGTCGTTTTTTTTTTGTTTTGGATACTTAGCAGTGATTCTGGTTGAATTTGTTGTTTTTTTCGTAGGCTACTGTTTTTTCGTAGGTTTTATAGTTGGGCGAGCCAGACGGGGCAAGTCAAGCTCCTTTCTTTCTTTACTTATTTTTGTCGTTGTTGATGTTTTGTTTTGCGGGTAATTCGTCTCTTACAGGTTTGCCTCTGGGCATTGAAGATTTAGTGTTTTTTTTTTTAAATAAACCCTTCATTCTCTGGAATGTTACTAAACATCGAAAAACTAAAATTTGGCCAACTTTTGCTTAGAAATTTCTCCTGTCAAAAGGTTACAGCTTCGCCAAGCAGTTGCCAAAAGCTAGCAGCAGTCTGGCGGCAGTTGAGTTCTGGTTTTCACAACTTTTGGCTATTCTATTTTTTTTAACAAGTGCCGTGAGTTCACTGTGACAAATACAGGAGCCTGTACTATTTCCGTCTGTCTCTATTTCCATAGGCACCATACGGAATTAGTTTTCTAGCTTAGACTTGCCTTAGATGCACCACAACCTGTCCAAACTAGTCAAACCTGTTGAAAGATGTGAGTTTAAACTCATATTCACTCATAAATGTTTCTTAATTCAGAAGTTTTGGCAGTGTTGTGACAGAAATGAAATCATGGCATCCCGCGTCATTACAGTACAAGAGAGTCAACATTGATGTCTGAAAGCCAAAAAGACAAAGATCTTCTCTGTTTACAACACTAAATGTTTTTGTTATACTTTATTCATGGACATGTTTGTTTCTAACAATTATGTTTCTGCGGTGAGATATAAATGAACAAAGCTGGCCAATGGAATCAGCAAGTTAAACTGTGACAGAAATAGCATAAGGTAAAACATTGAAATTCAAACACATCGGAATTCGGACACGTTGACCGAACGTTTCAAATCTGACGTTTTCTTTCATCTCTCACGGCGAAGTGTTAGCACTTGCAGACAAAACGGAATAGCCATTAGTTGCGACAAACAAAAACTCGACCGCCGCTGTTTTATGGCAACGCTGTAACAGTTCGGCGAGGGAAAATTCGACTAAAAGGTTTGCCAAATTTTACTTTCTTATTGTTTTGAAGTGGTTCCTTAAAGCGAAAAATTGCCGGGAAAAGGTCAGTGCTTCTGTTGAATGTGGCTAACGTAGCTAAGTTGCTAGAATTGGTAAATGTTGCACTGATTGCGATATATTGTGTCATTAGTTCTGTTCGATTTGTTATGCGATAAATATTTATTCAGACACCGTATTTGACGACTTAAAGCTATTCGGACAGTTGTATTTTGTCTGTTCGCTACTAAAAGCATAACAAACAAGTGTATGTCCGTAATGTCCGATAGCTGTTCGAGATGGTTACTCCCTGTTCAAACACAAAAGCAGAGGGGCATCCCTTCCACGCCAGAAAGCTTTTATTCACGTAGAAATAAAAACCCTAGGCCCAGAAAACGTCCGACATTCTGCTCTTTCAACAAACCTAATTCCCGAAATGATACCGGCAACGCTGTCCTCACGATCGTCAAAGAAGAAAAAGAACGTAAATATGTATCCAAATTTCAATGTTTTACCTTAAACTCCTGTAAAATTAATGTCTGATTTGAACTGTTAGACCAACATGTTCGGATTTGGACGTGTTCAAATTTCAACCTTTAGATAGAGATTAAAGTATTTAAAGTTTGCTGAAACGAAAGCAGAAACCACTTTTAATGAATTATGGCTTTAATCAGGTTGAGTTCGGTCCATATGACCTAATTTCATCAAAACCTAAGCCAGACCTAAGCATCATTTTTCAAGATGTATTGCCTACTAATAATTGTAAGACCAAGGATTGGCCAGATTTTATGAATCTGGACCAGGCAGGAGGATGTTTGTTTGGGCGAGGCCCACCTAAAAATTGGCTGTCCCTACTCTATTTCATTAAAAAAGCTAGAAAAGGCAACAGGATTAAAAGCCACTGAAGCACCAAACCCAGAACAAACCTTACAGATATATCACTTCAATCAATCTTAGATTTTTTAAAACGTAAACAAACTCACACAGATATCCCAGTGTTGCCATGCACGTAAACGATCCAGAAATTCAACAGAAAACATTGAACATAAATTACTTGTCTAAATCGGTTTAAGTCAGTATAGACTGTATAAGACCTAAACAGAATTTTTTTTTATTCGGCACAAACCTTAATTAAAAACTTCTATTTGAAATATTAATAAACTAACAGAATCCGTGGAAATCTCTGCGACAATTCGTAGTAGTTTTCCTGAGGAAAGTTGAAGTTACAGGCAACAGTGACAAAACTAATTTTCCGTTTTCTTCGATATCTCATGCAACATTTTATCTTTTCAAAGGTCAGATGGCGTGAACGACTAAAAGTTCAGATTCCCGGGGAACTTGATGTTTACCACGGGAGAGGGACTTGTAAGTAAGAATCGGTTGCAAGAGGGGTTCATGAGTGGCTAGAAATCTGTGCAAATTGGGGCACATTTATGATATTTTGATCCTGAAAAGTTACGGATAGCTTTATGATACCAACTAGATTAAGATAATGTTCCAAGTTTCCATCCGTCACGATGTCTACAATGAAAAGGACAAAGTTCAACTGGCTGCAAAGTCAATTTAGTACCCTCTTCCGATATTCTGTTGTTGTTGTTTTTCAAGGCTGAGGAATTGATCATGTGATTACTGATTGTGTTCTTCTTTGAACATGCCGTTCTGAAAGCTTCGATAGGTTGATAACTTGAGCATTTAACCGATAGCGAAGAAACAAACTTTAGTCGGCGAAGCCGGACAAAGGTTGCCGCAACACTTCACATTGCCCTAGAAAACTTAGGTCTAGTTGTTTTCCAGATTCGAATTCGTGTTGGTCGCGGAAACACACTTTTAGGCCACACAAACAACCGGGGAAATATTCTTTTCAAGCCATGAACACTTTGTCGGACCGTGAAAAATGCCTAGAACGTCAGAACTATAATCTGTAAAATAAAATTATAGACTAGTTGTTTCATTTCTGAGGCTGCTTATCAAAGTAATTCTTTTTTGTAAATAATAAGAAATAAAAGTTAAGTTTGTTGTTAAGTTACCAACAATGGGACCCCGACTGTGTCAACTGCTCATGGGCCCTGGACCCAACGCTCCCTGGAAGCGTATAGGCTAGGTTGTGTGTTAACCTGGTGTTATTTTGCTCTGGTGTGTTCAAACGCCTTATCTTTGTCTTCGTATGTATTACAGGTACGCTACATTTAACAAAAACATCAGGCAATGCATCAGCAGACTAACAATAACAGAAAAGGCAGCACAGTCATCACAGGAAGTCTAAACGGCATCTTAGGCTATGCAGTAGGGACATTCATTTCTACAAACGCTACCTCTTCCGACTGTCCGGGGCACACAGGGAATGGGCAGCATTTGGGGTACTTGGCAGTCACATTGGTAACAGTGATGCAGGGTTCAGCAACGGATACAACTCCACACCTGGAAGTAAAGAAGGGGTGAGGTCAGGCCCGTATCCTGGAATTTACTTCGGGGGGGTTGCCCGCGGCTCGGACCAAAGAGTACAAAAAATACATATGTCAGAGGTTGAAACCTATGAAAAACGATTTTTTGGGGGGTTTCCGGGGGGTTCATACCCCCTACCCCCCCTGGATATGGCCCTGGGTGAGGTATACTCTGTAACTCTCGGTGACGATGCAGATCGCCGTGTACCAAGCGGAAGAGCCGGAAGCGTCACCATAGCTGTCCCCAACGAACGTCGTGATTGGTTGTCATAGGATTTGAGTTGTTGTTTGAGTCGTTCGGGTGACGTTTTTCGTTCTTCCCGAGGATCGCTGGCGTGTTTTGTGAGAGGAACACAGGCAATAATTTTTCTCCGTTTCCTGGCAATTCTTCAGCCCAATTTTTACAAATTTTCATTCAAAAATTTATTTCTGGTCGTAGCCTATCTTGAAAGTGTATTAGTTAATTTAGTTTCGTTTTTGTGCATATATTCCGTAAATATTTTATTCCTCTTCTGGCTTTCAGCTATTTGGTAGTAAATTTGACTGATTAAAAAACAAGATCAAAGGTGTCGATGGGATCCCAAGAATTTAATATATGATGTTGATAGATCAGTACTCTTTACTTGTAATATTTAGAAACAGATCAAAGTTCAAAGTTTCAAGCCCCTCGCGAAGCCCTTCTAGCAACCTGTTCTTACTTACAAGTCCATCTCCCCGTGATAGACATGGTACCGTATCGTTCTTACCATGAAATACACTGGCAAAAAATAAAAGGTATACCAACTAGGAAAAGTTGGCAACCCCTCATCACCAAAGATTCTAGCAACCGATTCTTACTTACGAGTCCATGTCCTCGTGATAGACGTGGTACCAAATTGTTTGTTCGTACCATATAAAGCACAGGAAACAAATTGTAGTTACACCAAGTAGACAAAACTGCTAACCCCTCATTGCCGAAGATAATTACGGCCTAAAGGCCTATTATTAGACCATGAGACCATTAGAAGTCCCCTACTTGTCTCACAGTTGGTATCGGCCTATTTTTGGTTTCAGTGTGTACCCTACTACTGAAGTTGTCAACCCCTCTAAACTTTCCAACTGTTGTATAGCCCGCAACCACCTACTCTTTTCCCATATACCAACCCCTTCGACGTTCGATCACACTAGCTCTGTCCCTCTTACGTTAACTGATTAAGCGTTGCGCCCTATCCGCGCAGAGCTATACTAACTTGAAGAAAAGGGGTACCGGTAGCCGAAAATTGGTCGACAAATTTTGTGCCCGGTTTTTGCCGGATTCCGGGGGAACTACTACTTCAGCATGTCTTCTTACCCCTGAATCAACTATCTCAATAGATTTAAAAAAAAAATCTTTGCTCCTTAATTTGAAACCCCTGACCCACCCTCAAATATAGTGCTATAGAGCCCATCTTCGAACTTGACTTGAACTTTGACCCGAAGGATCCTCTCACCAAGTTTCATCAAAATATCTCAATCCCTTCGAGAGTTATCGTGCTAACAGACGGACAGACGGACGGACGGACAACTTTTGCGATGTCATAGGTATCCCTCCACTTACATTTTGGGATCCCAAAAAATGCTCACGGCTCATAATGCCCACGGTTTTGAATTTCCACGATTCAAATTTTATTGTCTGAGCGTCAGTGAAGTAAACTGAAATTCGGGGTGAGTGAGCAATCGAAAGAGTAGACCGAGTATCAGAATGGCGATAATGCATGTTGAACTGGTTTTATCTCAGTTATAATATAATACTGGATAAAGTTAAACAATGTGTGGCCTCTTAGTTTGATGCAGCAAAAGCGATGTGATTTCTTGAGGAAGCATCTGACGGATCAGGAACCCCCTTGGAACTTTAATTAGCGGAACTCTTCGGATCATTCTTCGGTTTCTGGATCTGCAATCGGCTCCAGTATCCATCTGGAGCAGGTCCGATTCTGTAGGCTGTACGCTGTCAGAAGTTTCATAACAGATAGCGCAAACACTTTCAAGAATTGTCAAGAAAATAGTGTAAACTTAATTGGTTATAACACTTAATTCATAAGAGAAAAGGTGTTATTCTTGAAAGTGTTATGCGCGATCTGTTATGAAACTTCTGTGTAGCGCGAACAGTTTTGAACTGGTCAACAAGCGACAAAGTAATTGCTTTCAACACCTTTCCCGTGGTAATCCTGTCCCTGGTGATCTCGGAGGATTTGGGCCGTCGGCATTTTGAATCCAGGACGATTTTAGCCTCTCCTATGGGCATTTTGCACTGTCGGCATTTTGGACGGTTTCGATTTTGGGTTCTTCTACCTCGCTTGTGGACATTTTGAGAGTCGTGGGCATTTCGAACCGTTGACATTGTGTGCCGTGGGCATTCTGAATCGTAGGCATTTTTGAGCATTCTGAGCGTGGGCGATGTGAGGTATGGTCAATAACCTCGTGGTGATTATGGGAACCAATCCATCCACATGGACACGCTCAAAACGTGTCTTGACAACAAAATTAGACAAGAGGAAAGACATTTAGCTGGTATAGGAAGAAGCAGTACTTGAAAAGACGCTGATGCCTCAAAAAATACGGTGATAGATAAGGGGGTCGCAAAATGCTCCCAAAAGTCGCCAAGGGGCTGCCCACTCTTTGATTTTAGTATAGCCTACAGCAAGTGCCCAGTACAGCGGGTGCCGGGGTGTGGGTTACTCCTCAAAAGTTGAACAGGGCTTCCACTCAGTGAACTAGCGACGTTTGAACTAGCAAAATTAAATGCGAGTGATGTAGACATTGAGAGAGCGAGAATGCTTCGGAATTAGCTCCTTTAATATACAATAGGTAATACTCACTAGACGGGGCGTCACAAAAGAGAGGCGGATGTCACCCCTCAATGCTATCGGCCAGTCGGTAAAAAAAAAATTAGCTGTGTCGGCGCGAATCGCCGCGATTTTTCGTACAAACAGTCGATTTTTTCTAGAAACAGTCAATTTTTTCTAAAAACAGTCGATTTTTTCTAAAAACTGTCGATTTTTCCTAAAAACAGTCGTTTTTGGGATCCCAAAACGTAAGTTGAGGGATACCTATGACATCGCAAAAGTTGTCCGTCTGTCCGTCCGTCCGTCTGTCTGTAAGCACGATAACTCTCGAAGGCAGTGAGATATTTTGATGAAACTTGGTGTAGGGATTCTTTGGGTCAAGAGTAAGGTCGAGTTCGTAGATGGGCCCTGTAGCTTTACATTTAGCGGTTGGGGAGGGGGTTTAAATTAAGGGGCAAGCAAAAAAATTTTAAACAGCTAAAGTGATAGTTGATTATGGGGTAAGAAGACACGCTGAACACGAATATGAAAACCATTTTCTCGCCGGACAAGTAGTTCGTCCGGAATCCGGCCAAAACCGGAAAGTTTGTTAAAAGTAAAAGTTTTATTTGAGGTTGATTGGATGTTCGATTTAGGGTAAGAAGCCATGCTGAACACGAATATGAAAACCATTTTCTCGCCGGACAAGCAGTTCGCCCGGAATCCGGCCAAAACCGGAAAATTTGTTAAAAGTAAAAGTTTTATTTGAAGTTGATTAGATGATAGATTTAGGGGTAAGAAGAGATGCAGAATCCGTATATGACAATCACTCTTTAGCCGGACATATAGTTCGTCCGGAATCCGGCTGAAACCGGAAAATTTGTTAGAAGTTAAATTTTTATTTTAAGTTGATTAGATGTTTGATGCAGGGGCGGTTCGAAGTGCTTGGGCATGGGGGGGTGACGACCTCAAAACATACGACTAGGTAATCGGCAATTATGTCGATTAAAAAAATTGAAATAGAAAAGCACAGTAGCACAGGCTCAAGAAATATAAACATAGATCTTTAAAAGGTCATGGGTTTGAGCATGACGTTCATTTGAACTTTCGCAGGAAACAGCCAATCTTCGGTACCAGCTTCTGACGGCTGTGCTCAAGAGAACTTAAACTGAGCGCCGCAGGCGAAATTTTTTTTAATCCGAGCAAAATTCAACTGCTTCCCCTACAAATCCTAGCTTTTCGTGTATCTCAGATCCCAAAATCTCAAGCTTAAAGCTCCACCTAATTGACGCACCCTTGAAAAAAAATCTAATAGGATAGGCCTGCTACGAAAGGCGCCGCAGGCGAAATTTTTGAATCAGCCTTTTTTTCTGGCAAAATTCAATTACTTCCCATTTAAATTCTACTTGTAACGTGGCTACGATCCCAAGCAGCAGCCTCTAACGTATTTAGTAAAGAAAAACTGAGTGCCGCAGGCGAAATTTTTTGAATCTGAATTTTTACTGGCAAAATTCAACTACTTCCCATCCAATTTATAGTTTATAATGTTGCTCAAACCCCAAAATCTCAAGCTTAGAACCCACTTGAATGACGCACGCTTCAAGTAAATAGTGAAAGGGTTGCTACGAAAGGTGCCGCAGGCGGAACTTTTTAAATCCGCTTTTTTTCTGGGAAAAGTTCAACTACTTCCAGCACAAATAATAGCTTTTAACGTGGTTCAAATCTTTTGCCTAAAACGGCACCTAAATGACGCGCCCTGCCACTAGATAGAGAATAGACTACCATGAAAAGCGCCGCAGGCGAAGTTTTGGAAACATGTATGGGTCTTTTTTCGGAACCGAAACAAAAGTAAGTGCTACAGATCTGTCCGTAACCCCGTTAACTCTAGAACGGAGTAGGATATCTTGCCGGAAGTTGGTACACAGCAGCAGGGGCGTCACTATGGGGGGGGAGGGGGGGACTCCCCCCCCAAAGGTCTTGAGAAAGTACTTTCGTCGGGCGAAGCCCGGCGAAAGTTTACTAGTTTGTCGGCGCGAAGCGCCGGCAAACACAGACAAAATAATATTTTGTATGCTTTTGTCGGGCGTCGGTCGACTCGTCGGCTTATCGGGTTCTTTTTACACGCAAGAAATCAAATTCTGCAAACATTCTCTGGACACACCACAAGAATAAATCGAATTCTGCATGCTTTTGTCGGGCCTCTGGTGTTTCGTCGGCACTTCGGATTCTTTCTATACATAAGTAATACAAAGGAAATACTATTTTGTATGCTTTTGTCGGGTGTCGGTCGACTCGTCGGCACATCGGGTTCTTTTTATACGTAAGAAATCAGGTTCTGTACAGTTTTGTCGGGCACACGACAGAAGAAATCAAATATGCTGTATGGTCTTGTCGATCGTGGGCATTCTCGTCGGCACATCATGTTCTTTTTTACGTAAGAAATCTTATTCTGTAAATGCTTATCTGGCGAATCCCGAAAGTTTAAGTTTCGTCGGCACATCGGCTTTTGTTCACACGTACGAAATAAAGTTCTTTACGGTCTTGTGGGGCATAAGACAGAAGAAATCAAATGCTGTATGATTTTGTCGGTCGTGGGTATTCTCGTCGGCACATGGTTCTTTTTCACGTAAGAAATCTTATTCTGTGAATGCTTCGTCGGCACATCGGCTTTTGTTTACACGTACGAAATAAAGTTCTGTACGGTCTTGTCGGGCAAAACCCAGAAGAAATCAAATTCTGAATGATTTTGCTGGGTGTAGGTATTCTTGTCGGCTCTGCTTATCAGCGTTTCCACAAAACTTCGCCTGCGGCGTATTTCCTAGTATTCTCTGTTCGGAAGAACGGTTATTCATTTGGTTGGCGTTTTAGGATTGAAATTCTGGGGGTTTGAAGCACATTAAAAGTTAGAATTTGTATGGTAGGTTTAGATCAAATTTTATTCGAAGAAAGGCAGGTTTTTTAAATTTAGCCTGCGGCGCTTAGTTTAACTCATTCTCGGTACAAACGAAACTTATACGAACTTACATTAAAGGGATAACGTCAATTGACACATTACAGTTAGTTTTACAAAAAATTTCGCCTGCGGCGGATTTCGTAGTAGGCCTATTCTCTATTTGGAAGAACGACGTTTCATTCGGTTAGAGTTTTAGGACTGAAATTTTGGGGGTTTGAAACACATTAAAAGCTAGAACTTGTATGATAGGTATGGCAACATTTTTCCGGAAAGAAGACAGAGTTAAAAAAACTTTGCCTGCGGCGCTTACTTTAACTTTTCCGGGTGTATATAGTTGTTGAAAGCTTCACTTTTTTTTTGGCGAAAGTTGAACGGAAAAGCCGAATTTGTGAATTTCAATACGCGGATTTACATTAAAGAAATAATCGCAACTGATGCATTACACTTCGTTTTACACCGGTTATATTCTATGCTTTTGGGAAATGTACGCCGTTGCCGCACGGCGTTTTTTGTCGGCACATTTTGTAGTCCGTCGGCACAAACTGGACGTCCCCCCCTCCCCAAAGGTAAAAGGCTAGTGACGCCCCTGCACAGCAGTGCTTCCATACTTGATCCCTTCCGCAAAAAGGGAGTAGCCATCCATAATAAAATAGACACAAAGTAGATTTGGTTTGAATTAACAGTACGGTGCGATCATCAGGCCCGTCCTTGCAATGCGTACATCTCCGGTTTATGGTCAAACCTTACTCCGCAAGCCAAAAATCAACCTGTTTTATTCTAGAATAAGGATCTTTTGCACAAAACCAGATAGGCTACTGTTGAAATTTAAAAAATCAGCTACGTGTTTTCTGCTAAAATACAAAGGTTTTGGTACAAAACCTGTTGTTTTCACACTGTGCGCCACCGGGTGAAAATCAGGTTCTGTAACTGTATTTATGTCGTTCTGACAGGCTCGAAACATACGACTGTCATTCTAACAAGCTCAGTCAAAACATACGATTGACTCGTGACATATGAGTTACAGAAAATCTATACGTAACCATACGACCAGAACCAGGTAATCTGCGACTAAAATTCAGGATTAGGTGCCTTATCTGGCAAGCTCAAAACTTACGACTGTCTCTAATATACGACTAGAAAATCTGTTCGTAAATGCGACAAGGAACAGGTGATTTGCGTCTGGCGAAATTTACGATCTGGTGTTATTCTGGCACGCTAGAATATACGACTATCATTCTGACAAACTCAGAATATACAATTACCGTGAATCTGACAGACCTAAAACATACGACTAGGAAAGATCGTCGAAGCCATCCGACTAGAAATGTCATCTGCGGGCAAAATTCACGTTTTGTAACTGCCTTTATGTGATTCTGGCAAGCTCAAAACATACGACTGTCATTCAGACAAGCTCGAAACATACGACTGAGAGTACGATTCTCTGAAGCATGGGGGGTTGAGTCACCCCCCCATGCCCCCCCCTCGAACCGCCCCTGGACTTTGATGTAGCGGTAAGAAGGCATGCTGAACAAGAATACGAAAACCATTTTGTCGCCAGACAAGTAGTTCGCACGGAATCCGGCCAGAACCGGAAAATTTGTTAAAAGTAAAAGTTTTATTTAGAGATGCAGAATCCGTATATGACAATCACTCTTTAGCCGGACATATAGTTCGTCCGGAATCCGGCTGAAACCGGAAAATTTGTTAGAAGTAAATTTTTATTTGAAGTTGATTAGATGTTGGATATAGGGGTAAGAAGATACGCTGAATCCGTTTTTGAGCTTTAGCTTGTCGCCGGACAAGTAGTTCTTGAATTTCGCCAAAACCGCAAAATTCACAAAAGTAAGCTAGGATCGTTTCGATCGGCTTATAGAGGTAAACGCACATGCTGAATCCATATCTGAGCTTGGATTTCTTAATGAGTAGCTGTTTGACCCGGCGAAGACTGGATCTGGCTAAGACAAAACCTAATTGTCTGGATCAAATATTGAATTTTTGGGATCCCATCGGAACCTTTGGTCTTGTTTCCTTTCAAACAGTTGTTTTTCTTCAAAAGCAGTCAGTAAAAATGACCAGACAGTCGGTAAATACCCCCCAAAAAAACATTTTGGCTAGTAACTTCTCTGCTCAGTAGGGTTATTGTTAACCTCAACATTGAGTGATTGAACATGAAAAGGGTACCATCATCGATAGGCGACATGAAAGCAAAAATGCACAACTTACGAGACAAACTGGACCATCAATTTGTTTGAATCTGATTGGCTTGAAAAGCAGCTACCTTGCATGCATCCGGCAATAGTCCAGGTCTCTCCTGGATCATGGGCCATTTGGGTAGTTTCGTCGAAGCATTTGCCTGGGAAGTCTGAAAAACACTTTCGTTTTTGTTCATGCTCGTCTTTTGGGGATTTTGGGCGGACACCTGGTCCCTGTGGGAGGTACATTATGGAATGCATAGTTTAGACCTAATGGGACAACTTTCATCCGGAAGAGTCGGACATTTTGAGTGGTGGGCAGGGCGGGGTTTCCCCCGTAAAGCCAACCTAGGCCATGGTCTAAGGCGCAGCAGTCTGAGAGGCGAAAAAATCAAGAAATAACAACCAAGTATTTGTTTATTCTTCAGTATTATTCTGAAAAGCCATATGAAATACCGTTTTTAAAATATAAATCCATATAGTACATTAAATAACCTGAGCGGTAGGCTATATTTTGTTGCCCAGCTCCACAGGGGGAGGGGGTGCATAATTATGTGCTGCGGGCTAAGGCATAGAAATATATATCTGTATTTAAAAGCTAATAAGCCATATACAGAAAACAAATCAATTCGAAAACTATACAAGAAACAACTATAGGCTACTATTATGTGCTGTAAGCCCGTCACTGTAAGTAGTAAGTAAAGTAAAAGTAAAATGTGTAAAGTATAAGTAAATCTGTAAGTAAAATGTGTAAACCCGGCCATGAGGACCAGGTACTATCTCACACATTAGTCTTCAACAAAAGTTTAGTTTTGTTTTTCTTTCTAGTATAGTTCTACATTTCTTCCTCTGTCTGTTTCTTTTTGTGTTTTCTCTTTTCCTTTTATAGAGCATATTCCGCTTTTTTGAAAATGTCAAGTGTAGCAGTGGGCCAATAAAAATGCATTCATTCTTCATTTAAAACAAATAATTCAGGATTTTCGGGCCCTTAGGCATCGTTATTTAGCGAACTATTGGTCTTACCGTGTTCTATTTATTCTGGCTGTCAGTAACTGTATTAGGTCAGAACAGAAGTAGAACGTCTTCCTATCTGAATATATAGACCCCTTGTGAAGATCTTGGACCGTTTAGAGGGCTCGTGTTGTGCTGTAGCCTTTATGACGTCAGAAAATTCTATCGTTTGTTAAAAATAATATCTAAAAATGATTACGATTATTTTTTTCAATAACAAACACTTGGCATTTGCCGAGGTAATTTGGTCATCCACACTTGTGCATTCCTTTCTCATACGGTGTTCCGGGTCCGGTAGAATCATATTCCGTAGCATATATATAATATCGATAGAAGACGATTTTTTTTTAATCTTTCTTATTACTACAAAGAAGAATTTTGTCCTCTGTGTCCTCGGTGAAAATTTGGATTCCCCTAAAAGGCTAAGGACTACTTTCACGTAGGCCTACCCTTAAACGGTCCCCGACTTGAATACATCGGGGTAAAACACGGATAACGAATAAATGTAGGGGAAATTTCTTTGTGTTGATTTTTCTTTGGGGGGGGGGCTTTTTCATGCGAGGATTATAGTAGGGGAATTTGTTCTAGGGATAGTTCACAGCCAAACCAAACGTGTGAGAAATCTAACTTTAAACAGAAGGACAGTGCGCTCTTCTGTCGGCAACTAGCCTTATTGCCGACCCCCCCCCCCCTCCCGCACAATGCGCTTGGTATCGAAAGACTGGGAGTTCTAATCTAGAAATGCTGAAAGTCGAATGTACCTGGGCTCGTGTCTGCGAGGCCAACCGCCACGGCTGCCTTTGTCCTCTGAACTAAAAACACCGAAAAAAATATTGTCACACAAAGAGTTTTCTGCATTCTACCGTTGATGTCTCTGGTACGACTTTCACTATTAACTCATCAAACACGACCGTTCCGGGTCTTTAAGTGCGCCTGAGTGCGCTTGCGCATAATGAAAACAAAGATGTGATGGGCGATGATATATTATCTTGTTTATGACAAGAATTTACCAATAATGATCATCATAGGCGAAATAGACACACGGATAAGCTGTTGTGTCACGTATTATTGTGGAAATTGACCTAATTCTAAGATTCACTGACAATGGACATGGGATTAGGCCCTTTATTCAGTGACGTTATGTTTTTTATTTATTTTGTATGTAAAACACTATTATGCTACTCTGTAAAGGATTCTGGTATGCATTTGTCATTTGAACCACCACGTAGAAGAGGTACTGCATGATACTTTTTCGTGCTACTACATACTACTGTTTTTAGATAATTTTTCATCGAGAGTCTATTTTTTTTTTTAAGCAGACCCGTCAGACCCCCCCCCCCACACACAAACATGCTTCTCAGAAATTTCGAGTGTATTCGATTTTGGTCACAGCAGCGGTCGAGTAAGACTTCAGCTGCAAGTTTTTTTGTTGTTGTTTTTTTGGAATATTTATGGAAAGTAGTTTTTATGGGTGGTTCCCAAGATCACCACAATCTTTTTGCCCACTCTCGCAATGCCCACGCTCAGAATGCCCACGGTTCAAAGGGCCCGCGCTCAGAATGCCCACAATCAAAATGCCCACGGTTGAAATGCCCATGATTCAGAATGCCCACGATCAAAATTCCCACGATTCAAAATGCCCACAAGTGAGGTCAAACGGACAACGAGATTACAAGGGACAGGATTACCACGAAAAAGGTATTCAAAGAATTATTTATCGCTTGATGACCGGATCGACTTAAAAAGAGGAATGGCACGGCACGACATAGTGTATGAGGCACGAGTACGAAAAAGAGACACGAAAAGTAAAAGGGCCATTCAGGATTCAGAGTGAGGGGCAGGAACAATGTTCCTTAGTCTGACTTACTTCTTCTACTTGCTAATCTCTTTGTATTACTCGTGCCTTCTTTGCCATGCCTTGTCTCTTTTTAGAGCCCGGAATCCAGCCAAAACGGGAAACTTAATAAAATAAAAGTTTATTCTAAAGTCGATTACACATTCACGTCGGGGTAAGAACACGCAATGAGTCCAATAAATGTTAAATTTTTGATCCCATCAAAACCTTTGGTCTTGTTGTAGGATATCCTAGTAGTCTTGTGTCTACGAAAATTAGTGCCATCTGGCTTTTTCATCGGCTTTTTGCCCTTTAGAGCCAGGAAATCTACCAACAGAAAGTGAAATAAATGGTGCTGAAGTCACGACACTAATCTGTACCAGTACAAATTATCCCGAACCCATGTCCATCAATCCGAGCTTCAAAATTTCAGCAAAAAGCGCTGTTCCCTCTTGCAAGGTGAATAATGCTCTGGAAACAGATCGGGAGGGGTATGGCTTTTTGATGGGTGATGATAAATGATGAAGAGACGGAGGGGCCAGCAGTGGCTCTGACGTGAAACTAATGAAGACATAACACAATGCCAAGAGGAAAGGATTGGAGTGGGAATGCGGGAAGTGATTAAGTGCTATTAGGAAGAATACTAATCTCATTTGGAAAAGGACCTGTGATGCTGGCGTAGAAAAATAAGAAGGCTAAGAAACACTAAAAGGGATGGGGACTAAAATGGTGACATGATGCCTCTTATCAAAAGGTAGTTTTCTGTTTATTTCAACCGGGGCTGCAACATATTTATTATCAACCTTAGCTTATTTCACACACAGAAACAAAGAATGTGTGATGACATGGGCTCCAACATTCAAGGCGCACAAACATAACTCAATCCGGGTGGGTTGAACCACAGTAAACGTCATCCCCCAAACTTGCCATACAGACAGAGACAAACCGAGGGGTTACCCACTCCCTGGCACTTGGTATACACCCTTTCCCGGCACCGACCGTGCACAAGAAGAAACCAGCAGTGCTGACCATAAATTAGGCGATTCATCCTTCAACGCTCTGAATATGCTGATTTGTATATTCTGAAGAGAACCCTTTTCAACAAGGGCCGAAGTATAGCTCTAATAAATTTCAGCTGACGTATCCGTTTTGCACTGTCAAATAAGTTTCATTTCTTCTGTGAAAAGTGGAGATTCTGCGTTTCAGCAGCAAAATAGCCTGTTGACAAGGGAGTGCACTATTCATTCATTCTTCGCGCTGGCCATGTCGATCTAAAATGGGAATGTGTTTTGATTTTCTTGATCCAGTCAGGACCAGTTCCCATGGTTGCAAGTGCCATTGCCTACACGATTTCGTGATACCATTGCCCTCGCTAGTCTTGTCACTTGACACAAATTTTCGCCAAATTGCCGCTCGACAAGTTTTTCATTTCTGATGTAACCTCGGCCTCCTCTGTGCTGTAACGTCGAGAGTCAATCCGCATTACGAATTCTGCGACAGTTTGCTAAGAGGTCACTCTTGGAAGGAAATTGTGTTCCAAGTTCCCTTAAATATGACAAACCTGGTCAGCCAATTCCGAACCGTGTAGATCTAATCAGTTCAAGATTGACGGCACGTTCGACCAGAAGGGAACGAAGGACTTGCTGATGTCCTCTTCAGAAAGTCCTCATGGAAATAAGAAAGTGTCCATGTGAACACTGACGAACGAATTTTCTGGTTGCAAAACGTCTCTTCTGTTGATATGCATACATTGCGAATATTTGAAGAGCTGAGCGCACAAAGGTGATAACTCGCCTTTTTGGTAAATTGAGTTAAAGTTTAACTGAAAAGCCAATTTATTTTTCTATCATTTAACTGAATACACTGCATTATTTTGATTGTGTTAAGGGATTTTTTTTATTTCCACTGTTTGCTCTAGTATGATGTTCAGAACATCTACGGCCGTCCTCACGACGCAAAATTCTACTATGTCGCAGAAAAACTGAATCTCAATACAAACGTGGTTTTTCACTGGTCAGTGATCTGCTCGAGGAAGGGGGCTCACTGCGTGAACACTTATTTTTTGTAAACCGTTTTCGTCAAGCATACAACACAGACACAAGCAGATAGAGGTACTTCAAATCACAAGGAAATTCCACTATTTGAGAATCGATTATTTGTGAATAGCTAAAGAACGAAGTAACACATTTTCATGTTGCGTGACACATTCAGTCGAGAAGATGACACAGTCGACGAAAATGACACATTTTTCAATAGAAATGACACATTATGGTCATCTAGTCTTGTTTTTTTTTTAAATGGTATAATAGAAAAGTAAAATTTCAACTTTCTACCTCTAGAAAAGCGCTACCAATTAACGAAAGGGAATAGCGCTACCCAACGGTGGCAGAAGTACACAGTGCGGGATACAGGATGCAGATGCCCCTACCATTTTATATTTAAACACACCTATTGTGGTCTTGTGTTTTCCCTTTTCGAAGGTGTCAACTAAACCTTAGCCGATTACGTAAATTCATGAGGTCACACGAGAATCCTATATTTTCCATTTACTATCGGAATTGATTGTCCCCATGACTTTTTATAAATGTAAACTTGTCCGGCGCCTCCCTGGCCGCCCAGACATACAAATGCATATTATGCAACGTTAATTTAATCGAATTTTCCTATTTCTTTCATGACGTCACGGGCCCAAGATAATAGGTTAAGTTTATTCCTTTTCTAACTGATTTAGAGAAGATTATACATTCAAAACTCTAAATAAAGATTTGAAAATTAAATATGATACCATTTGTAGCGAAAAAATATGACACATTTTGTGAAACATTATGGAATCTGAGGTGACACAAAAAGCACATTTTCGAAAAAAATTTGACACAATGCTTAAAATTTTTTTGGCAGCCCTGTTTTCATCCGGTCTTCAAGCCTCTTTAAGTGAATAAGTCATGGGTACCTAGATTGTGCTATTATATTCCTTTTCGGTTATACTTTAAGAGCAACGTTTGGTAGCCTACACATTATTGCGCTCTTTCTCTCTGTGAATCTTTGCCAGATCACTTACTACTGAGACACTCGGTCAACAGAGATTATAACTAGCTTTCTATATATTAACTTCCCAAACTTTAAAGCAGAAATATAAAAATGCTATTTCTGCAAGAGATACAGTGCTTACCATCCCTACAGCCTTTCTGATTCTTCCAACACACGAAAAAGACAAGAAAACAACAAGAAAATCCAAAGAGACACGCTAGGTTTCAGTTTGGCCTTATTATACAGTTCAGCGCTCCAAGTGGAGTAACAGTCCCCTATTTCCTCAGGCTCAACACTTGTGTAGACATAGTAAAAAGTCGGTTCCATAGGGTAATGGGTGACTTTCATTTTCTGCTGCTGAGACATATGTAAAATCTCAATTACCCGGGACGCAAATGACAGGTTTTCCACTACTAACCTGTGGATCTATTTTAGCATGTCTGATCCAAGTGCTGACGGTGAGGCTAACAGAAACTAGTCCTCTTGGAAGCGGGGAGAGGGAAAAGAAAATTCCGTAAAAAACAAGCTAACTAATCCAATTTTCTTTGAAGTTAAAAAAAGAAAGAGAGAAGCAACAACTGTAAATGTGAAAAAATTAGCAGTACATAGCATATTTTTATCTTTTCTAATTGCCGACGCATCCATCCGCGGTTTTTCTCTCGAACCGAAACAGCAACAATAAAGAAAAAGGCAGTCGTACTTGAGTTGTGGGGTCGCGATCACTTTGGAAAGGTAAACTGAAAGTTTATTATCTCGAAACTAGCAAAAAGTGAGTTATCACCTTTGTGCGCTCAGCTCTTCATTTGTTGGTCGTTCAAGCCTCAGAAGGACACAATAAAAGGAAACTAAATGCTTCATATGAACCGAACCCTCTGTTGTGGTCCGTGGTCTGTGTTTTCGATGTTACCCCACAGTTTTGTGATGCCCCCCCCCCAGCACTTGGGAAGAGCCGAGAAACGTCCATTCCTGGAAATATGCCTGAGGCAAGCCTTTGTTTATTTATTATTAGTAATATTTATCATTTGCCATCCTCATGTACAACTGTACACAAAGATGAGAATAATTAAATAAAGAAGAAATAAAAAGAAACAAGAAAAAAGAAAAAAAAACAGCACTGCAAATATGGTGCAGTATTAATTAGTTAATTAATTAATTGTCTTTTTCACAAGTTTCGGTTTTTCCATCTTGAGTGGCTTTGAGCCTGAAGAGGACCCTTGCCAAGAAGGGCCGAAATATAGCTCTAATAGATTTCAGCTGACGTATCCGTTTTGCGCTGTCAAATATGATTCGTAGTCAGCTTGGGTTGAAGGAATATTCATAATTATTTATCACTCACAAATTCCAGAGGAAAACAAGTGGAGTGATTTAAGAGAAAGAAAAGACGAAAATACTAAATATTAACTATACGTACAAATACTAGCATACAAAAAGGGGGGGGGGTATTGTTTCTTGTGCGTGACCACTTTCCTTTTTTCAAGAAACCGGAAAGCGTGAATTCTTTACCACCACCTCCCCAAGAAGGTGTATATAAACATTCCTATCCCGAACGCTGTCCGGAGGTTTGTAGTCTGTCAACCGTGTAGCAGCACTGCGACACCGGTGGTATTGGTCTTTGTACCTTGCTCTCCTTTTTTACAGTAACCGGCAGAATTACCCCCCCCCCTTAATAAATATAATCTTCATTCCCTCGGAAGATGTCCTGAGGCATGCCCTGTTTATACCAATTGACTTTTAACCCCCCAGCTGCGTTGGCGACAACGGTGGAGAAACTCATGCTAGCGATGCAAATCTGGCGGTTCCCCGGACGCATTAAAATGCGGAGTGTCGGATTCGGTTCACGAAAATACTGTATTATAGTTGAAACAGAAAACGGATATATTCGAGGATTATGGAAATGAATCAGACTGCCTCGAGCCTTCCGCCAGAAGTTAGCACAGAAGTAGGATCCAGATGCAAATCTAGATGTCGCTATGCTAAGCGTAAATTTTTATGTCAGGATTTACGACAAAGATTCCCAAGCTTGGCGGAAAAAAAGGGTCAGATGCTTTCATAAACTGAAAGGAAACTGTCGTGTTCGCTGACCGGTTAGGGCGTCTAGCGACAAGGCGAGAGAATCCTCTGGAAACTAGAGCCGTTCCAAGCAATAAGACTAGTTGAATGTTAAGAAAATCGATGCTTAGTTTTGAACTTGAGACCATTATTTCGTGACAAAACGATATGACCAACAAATGGTTAGTTTCAAGTCGGGAAGGAGCATTATTTTGTTCTGGGATAACAAAATGCCTACCAGCGTCAAAATTTATATTATCCCCGAAACTGGAACCAGTTCGAGTTAGACGGCCTCGAAAGAAGCTAATTCTGTTGAAACTGATTTTGCTCTCTGTTTGGTTATACACGCGAACCAGTTCAAGTTAGACGGCCTCGAAAGAAGCTAATTCTGTTGAAACCGATTTTGCTCTCTGTTTGATTATACACGCGTACGGTAAGCTGTTTCTTTTACAAAACCTCCTTTACTTGCCGAGAAGGGCAGAAATATGGGATCAACTGAAAAGAGGCACGGCAGGACATAGTGTAGGAGGCACGAGTACTAAAAAGATGCACGAAAACTAAAATTGCCCTTGCAGGCTCCAGAGTGAGGAGCAGGAACAATTTTCTAACGTGCCTTCTTTTACGCTATGGAGTTACGATCTCTCACTTACTTGTCTACTTCTACTACTTGCTATATAATCTCTTTTTATTAGTCATGCCTCCTAGGCCATGCCGTGCCATGCCTCTTTTTAGTCGATCCCAGAAATAGAAATACCGTTGGCGCAACCATAGCTTTTGCACATTCTTTCAAGTCACCTTTCGCCACTATGTTCCGTTGTTACAATCACTTAGTGAATAATTCGTAATGGCTTATGGGTGAGTTTCAAATATCATGTTGTATACACTTTATCCTTTCGAATACTTTGAACGCCTCCTTCCTTACTTTTTTTTTTATTTTCTCTCCTGCCCGAAATTAGTTGCTTTATAGAGTGGGAATGTTTTGTACCTGAAAGTAAAATAAAGTAAAGAATTAAACAAAAATAAAATTCGAAACCTGGTCTTGAGCAAATGTTTGGTGACCTTAATTCTTGTCCGGTCTAGTATGATTTTCAGCACCGTTGTCGCCAACGCAGCTGTGGGGCTGCGATTCTTGTCCGGACTTCTTTCAAGATAATGTGGACGGTTCTTTATTCCTCTTGCAGGGCAGGGGGCAACATAATGGTAGGCTACGGCTGCTGGTTAGTGGAAAAGCAACAAAACTAAGAACAAACCCAATTTCAAGTATGAAACAAAAAATCAAGCCGAAAATAACCGGCGTGGGTTCAAAACTGAAAGTGAATTAAGTGGAATTTTCGCCCCAAACATCGGACGAAAAATAACAAAAGGGGACCCATAACCTGAAGTTAAAATAACCCGCAAGGAGTACGGGAATCTGAAATTAAAATATGTAGAGTTTTGAGGTCTGTATCATTTCGCCCCAGAAATCAGGCGAAAAATAACGACGGGAGGGGGGGGGGGCAAACAAACAAAAGTTGAAATATGTGGAATTTTGAAGTCTTTATTATTTTCCCCCCAGAAATCAAGCCAACATTAATAACCGGCGGCGGGTCCAAAAACCTGAAACTAAATTCTTTGGATGTCCAGCACGTTTCTGTTCAGCGTGTCTCGATCTTGCACCTCATTACTCTTATTTGCCTAACATAACCGTTGTGGTCAGTGTGACTGGACGCATCCGTTATATCAAAGCAGGCAATAACGGGATTGGTCAATGCGTCATCTCATTCACTGTCGAATGACACATTTCCAATGCTTCAGTTTTGGGAAATATCCAGGTCAACAAGCCCTTTCTAAAGATGAAATGGCAAGTCCAGGATAGAAACCACAGTCCTCGTTAAAGTTTAACTGAAAAGCCAATTTTTATTCGTATCATTTAATTGAATACACTGGATTATTTGGATTCTGCTAAGGTATTTTTGATTTTCCACTATCTTCTCTAGTGGTGACGTTCAGAATATCTACGGCCGTCCCCACAATGCAAATTCTACCATGACGCGGGAAACTTGAATCTTAACACAAACGCAGCTTTTCAGTGGTCAATGGTGGGCTTGATGGAGATTGCTTAGTGCCTGAATACATATGTTTCGTGAATCTTTTTCGTCAAGCATACAATACAGGAAGGCTACAAGCGCGTAGAGGTACCATAAAATCTGACAGAGAAAGTCCTCTATTCTAAAATCGATTATTCCTAAATAGCAGAGCAACGAAGCAACGCATTTTCAGCGGGTCCTCAAGTATAGTTATTTGTAGACTGTCGTATCCCAGCCCTTTTCGGTTAAACTTTAAGCATTGGGTGGTTATACAAATCTTCTATTGTTCCGTGTGCTTCCTTATGTTGTCCCCCCTCCCTCAAACTGTGTTTCCAGTTTCGATAATTTTTAGGAGGGGCAAGGTTTTTTTTTAGCGAAATATTAGGTATTTAAATAAGACTATTTAAAGAAAGGCTGAAAGTAAACTATCGTGTATTCTGACGTGTCGATAAGATGTCGACTACCTGCTATTTATATTGAGGTTTCTTTTCCACTTGTTTCCCTGTCTTAATTTTCCCAGCCATGTTCATAATTAAATTTATTGACACAAAATTGGACAGCAACAATTGTGAATGTTCTTAAACATTTAATTTATCTATGAAATTAATTTTATTATAAAAAATTAGGAATCTTTCCCAAGAAAATAAATTCTCAGAACTAGTAATCAGTCATGTGCAGGGTGGTGGACGATTATCGATTGAGTCGACACCAGTGTTTCCACTAGCAGATTTTCAAAATCATGAGACTCTTTCCAAAAATCATGAGTTATGCATGAGATTTGTGCTAGTAAATCATGAGAAAAATCATGTAGATTTCAGTATCCAGTCAGAAAATAAGTTTGTAATAGTGAAATTTTTGACATCTCTTGACCGGAAATAGGGATTCACCGGAAAGAAGAGGGTAAAGGTCGGGCTTCACCACCCAGATTTTTCGCCCGGATTCTGGGTTCCGTTTTCTTCGATATCGGTATGGGTAGTGAAGACAGGTCTGAAACGGTCTGAAAACACCCCGGACGCGTCCGGGAATCTGGTAAAAAAATCTACCAGATTCCCGGATTCTGGGTGAAAAGAAACGGGAATTTGAAAGTTAGTTTTCATTTGACTTGGAGAAATTATTGTGCCGAGGTGGTAAAATCTAAGAAAATGACAGAAGTGCTGAAAAATACCCACAAGTGGACTTTTGAAAATACATTTGATTTGATTTCTGTTAGGGACCGTCTTCACATAATCCGGGCCCCAGATTCTGGGGCGTCTGGGCAGTGAAGCTCGACCTTAACTGTGGCTCTTCGTAGCAGTTTAAATCCTCCGACTGTCAAGAGGCCAGATTTTTTCCGAATCAACAATATAACGATCTCAAAACATGAGGGAGGGGCTCAAAACATACATCGATCAAAAGCAATGAACGTGCATGGCAGCACTATGGGTGAAAAATCGCACGAATTTGACGATATATTTCCGCCGACAAGACTTCGACAAGATAAAGCCAAAGGCATTCAAAACAGTAGTTCGAGGAGCCTTTCATGGAACCACCGGCAGAAGCAGTTTGAAACCACTGTGCTCAAGAAAAAATTAACCTTAGCGCCGCAGGCGAATTTTTTTTAAATTAGCCTTTTTTATGTCAAACTTCAACTTCCTCCCATAGAATTATAGCTCTTAATGTGGCTAAAGAGTTGAACCTAAAGGACCAGCATTAATGATGCGCCCTTCCATTAAATCTAGATGACTACGTTAGGCGCCGCAGGCGAAAATTTTCTAAAAACTCCGTGCTCAGAGCGCCGTTTTGGGGTACCGAACGATCCCTGTCACCGGTATTAGTTTTAGCATCTGAAATATTAAACTGAAAAAATTAGAAACCCTGAAAATCATGAGATTATCATGAGACATGAGATTGGAAAAGAAAATAATGAGATTGAAAAAAAAACATGAGATCTCATGTGAAATCATGAGAAGTGGAAACACTGGTCGACACCAACTAGAATAGATGATAATGATGCTGATGAAATTTTTATTTATGCGCTGAAAAAGGGAACAGTGCAGTACAAAGAAGAAAAGGAAAAAAATATACTGACCTTTCAATAACGCAGTAAATGCACAAGATAAAAACAAACAGACAAACACAGAAAAGGGACTAATCGGGTCGAAAAAAAATCCTCTTGGGGGGGATCGATTCTGGGATCCGGTGCGATCTTAATAGTCTTTGTAGGGTTTGAAATTTATTTTGTTAATTTTCTGTGGATTTATTAAAAGTGAACCCAACTGAAGGTATAGTAGGTGCTTTGCATGGTTATAATAACTGGATCTCGTCTTTTTGGCCTCCTCTTCCTCAGAATATTTTGGACAAAATATTGAAAAATAATTAGTCGAACCCAAAAAGCACTGTATAGGTTTCCTAAGGAAATATCTGAATAAATCAAAAACACTTTAAATGTGGGGGTCCTTAAACTTACCCGACCGTAAGAAAAATCAAATCATATACGCAGGTTATAGTCTAGTCTATAAATCAGAGGTGACGAAAAGCACTGTTATCTATAAGGTAATCGGATAACGTAATAGATTATTGAGGATGGTTGGTGGTGGAGATCAAAAAGCTGGATTGCCTAAGCTCACTGTGTAAAGATTGGGAAACGGAAACGCAATCCCCCCCATCCCAGGCCCCTCCGTCCCCCTGCCCCCCCCCAAGTGATGCCTCCGAGTGGGGTACATAAGCAGGTGCGTACTTCTTCTGTTTAATCGGCACTGCTTGAACATCTTTTCCTTCTGGAAGCTTCCCTCCGGCGCAGCTCTCCCGCTAATCAGCACTACCAGTCATCCTCCATAACTCATCATTCCGACTGACGTTCTCCACAAAGTTATGCGAAACTTTGAATCAAATTACCATTTTTTGGAACCAGCCACTAGAAAAGATGGAATGTCGTTAGTTCCCGTTCCGGCGGTTCCGGTGCCATCGCCTGCGACACATACGATCGAACGGCGATCATCCGGAAAACTTATGCAAACTTTTGCGGAAAATATTGACCCTATTCCAAGAGACGGAAAAGGGGTATTTGGAGGATGAAGATGGGCGGCACGGAGACTAGGATGGACCCATTGAATCTGTGATTTATTCTAAAACCAAAGCCGGTCTCAGTCGATAAGTCGTTTATGGTCGGGCAAAATGTGTGAACCGCTTAAAGAAAGCCTGTCAGTCATGCACAGCTTACTTCAACAATAGGCGTGTTGCCGCACTCCTAGTACTTTCTAGTGTCTACTCACCGCTGTCTTGCGAGATCGGTTTGCGGCGGGCTTGGAAATTGGCCACACTTTGAGCGTGTTCCACCCTACTTACTCTAGTTACTACGCATGAGGTCACAGATTCTGACTTCTTGGCTGGAACGCATTTTCTATTTTTGGCAAAATTTCATGCCACAGGCTAACCGGGCGAATTTCGTCGCAGAGATTGTAGTTACCTGTGGTTACTACGCTCCCGAGCGTGGTATGCAAATACTTATTATTAGTTATTATTTCGAGAAGACTGGAACAGTCAGCGTAGTAACTTTTCACGAGGTTGGAACGAAAATGGTAACCAATAGTTTCTGTTGTTAGAAGGGTGGAACACGCTCTTTACATCTTGCTATGATGTGTTGTAGTTGTATGTGTTTAGCAAATTTAGATCTGTCGTTGGTTTCTTTTTGGGATCCCAAAACGTAAGTGGAGGGATACCTATGACATCGTAAAAGTTCCCCGTCTGTCCGTCCGTCCGTCTGTCAGCACGATAATTCTCGAAGGGATGAAACTTGATGTGAAGATTCTTTGGGTCAAGGGAAAGGTCGGGTTCGTAGATGGGCTCTGAAGCCCTACATTTAGGGGTGGGGGTTCATATTAAGGGGCAAACAAAACATTTTTAAACATGATGATGAAAACCCTTTTCCCACCGGACAAGTACTTATTCAGGGGTGTGGTAGGGGTTTCAAATTGAGGGGCGAAAACAAATATTTCTTAAAAGCTAAATGAGACAGTCGATTTAGCGCTACGGAGAAATGTTGAATCCGAATACGAAAATCATTTGATCGCCGGACAAGTAGTTCACCCGGAATCCGGCCAAAACCATACATTATATTCATATAATATACAAAAACGGATTCGTCAGCTGTATGCTTATGAAGCGATATTTCGGCCCTTCTTGGCAAGGGTCCTCTTCAGGCTGTCAGTCTTCTTGGCAGTCTTCTGTGCCAACTCTGGGGAAGGATTTATTAGTGTTGGGGTACAGTGCTGTTTGGGGGTCACGCCGCCGCCCCATTAAATGTTCGTGTACTTCAGATCCTGTAGCGTCTGGAAGTATCTGTTTGAGTTGCACCTCCTCGTCCTTGGGCATCTTGGCTCAGTTCATGGCTTGGCAGTTTTTAGAAGTAGGACTATGAAACTGTGTGTACTTAGTAGAGGTCAGAGGGTCTAAAAGCGCCTTTGACGATTTAATGTTCTTTGCCCCCCTGGTTCAAGGACAACTGGTTTCTGGTCGGCTCATGACAAAGTCGAAACAGGCACTGTACCATTAAAACCTTTACGTGAAGCTTATGTCTGTTTACTCGATCGCCCAATCGGGAAACCATCGACAGAATTACAAAAATATAAATCCCTTGTCTCTGTGAAGCAGAATTTTGTTCCGAACTATGTAAGAAGGAAAAAAGAATGATTACCAAAAGCCATCCGTCTGACTCCTTCAATAACTTGTTCTCCTCAAAATTTGTTGCCCGCATCAAATCTCGATTCTTATCGCCAATCCCCATTTCCATCTGACTGTCGCCATAAAAAATAGGGAGCCGTCTTCGGCCATCCTATCCCTCATAACTAAACTGCCGTATTATGCAAAGTCAATTAGTAACCAAGTGCATAAAAACCGCGAGGAAAGAACCCTTGGAAATGTATTACCATCTGAGTAATCAGAGATAAGGGAATTTACAGCCTTATGGAAACCAACTATGAGCTTTCTCTGGCATATTCGGTTTATTTGAAATATCGGGATATAGCTGTAGAATCAGTTTGTTTGGAGGGGCTTCAGCGGACTGCGAAGCTTCGCTGAAGAAACTGATATCAAAGTAAAAAAATCCTCTTTTATCTTAAAGAAAAAAATTACTTGTTCTAACGAAAAAGCCTTAGAATTTATCCCAACCCATAACCTAACAGAGGCGTCATTTCGCGAAAATCTAAGGGGTGGCAGTGACAAATCTAGGGGGTGGCAGTGACATCCTTCTGGGCCCCCCTTGCTATTTTCATGTTCGGAACTACATAGGTAAGACCACGGCTGAAGAGCGGAAACTAACTAGAACTCGCTGGAGAGCTAGCTTCTAACGAATTTTTGGCCAGAAAACTATTATGCGAACGAATAAAGTAGGCTACGGCACAAACGAGTTCACATATTTTTCAGTTGCATCTGCTGAATAATTAGTTAATTTAGCTTTGTTTGAGTGAATTTGAGTACGAGTGTTGGGCCTGTTTCTGTTTTTATGGCACTTGCCTTACGGCCAAGTGCCATATACCGATCACTTTTCCGTCGGTCGGTCGGTCTGTCGGTCGGTCCGCTGATCGCGAGTTAGGGTACTTCCAGATGTGCTAGGACGATGAAACTTGGCAGGCATATTAGGGACCCGACCAAACTAACTTGGAAATAGTCGTTTCCCCGATCCGACCACCGTGGGGGGAGTGGAGGGAGGGGGAATCCGGAATATTGACGTATTTATAACTTTTGAACGGGGATCGGATCTTAATGAAACTTGATATTTGGAAAGACCTCGTGTCTCAGACGTCACACTCAAAGTCCGGAATGGATCCGGTGATTTTCGGGGGAGTTGGAGGGGGGAACCGGAAATCGTGTGACATGTTCAGAGTGGACGGATCAGGATGAAACTTGGTGGGAAGATCAAGCACAAGCCCTAGATACATAGTTGACAAGACCGGACCGGATCTGAGCACTGTGGGGGGAGTTGGAGGGAGGGTTCCGGAATTCCGGTGATCCCGACTTAAGATGCTTGCACATGTGCTAGGACGATGAAACTTGGCAGGCGTATTAGGGACCGGATCAAACTAACTTGGAAATAGTCACTTCGCCGATCCGACCACCGTGGGGGAGTGGAGGGAGGGGGAATCCGGAATACTGACGTATTTATAACTTTTGAACGGGTAATCGGATCTTAATGAAACTTGATATTTGGAAAGACCTCGTGTCTCAGATGTCACACTTCAAGTCCAGAATGGATCCGGTGACTTTGGGGGGAGTTGGAGGGGGGAACCGGAAGTTGTGTGACATGTTCAGAGTGGACGGATCGCGATGAAACTTGGTAGGAAGAACAAGCACAAGCCCTAGATACATAGTTGACAAGACCGGACCGGATCCGAGTACTGCGGGGGGAGTTGGAGGGAGGTTTCGGAATCCGGTGATCCCGACTTAAGATGCTTACACATGTGCTAGGACGATGAAACTTGGCAGGCATATCAGGGACTTTACAATTTTAACTTGAGAACAGTCGTTTGTCCGATTCGACCATCGTGAGGGGAGTGGAGGGAGGGGGAATCCGGAGTCTTGAGGTTGTCCAACTTTTGAACGGGTGATCGGATCTTAATGAAACTTGATATTCGGAAAGAACTCATGTCTCAGATATCCCATTCCAAGTGGGGACATGATCCGATCAATGTGGGGGAGTCGGGGGGGGATTTTGTGACACGCTTGGAATACAGCGATTGGGATGATACTTGGTGGCAAGAACAAGCGTAAACCCTAGATACATCAGTGACAGAATCGGACCGGGTTCGGTCACTCTGGGGGGAGCTGGAGGGGGGGTCCAGAATTCCGGGGATCGAAAATTTAAGGTACTTCAAGATGTGCTAGGACGATGAAACTTGGCTTGAACATTAGAGAGCTTAGAAATAGTCAGTTCCCCGATCCGACCATCCCTTAAAGGTTATCCGAATAGGGCTGAGATACAACAATCTGGTTGCCCATCATATTTTTACTTAATTAGGCTCGAAGAACCGACAAAAACGCGTTACTTCGTTGCTTTGTTATCCGCGATTGTTGAATTTTAGCTGACGTACATATTCTACGGTTTTTGTTGTACCTCTATACGGACGTATGTCTATGTTTGAAATGTTCGGCAACTACAGCGGCAAACAATTGCGTCAATTGCCGATATAAATAATAGATCATGGCGGATTTGCATTCTTCAAGCCATGAATATGAAAGCAACACGGAAAGCGAAAGTGACCAGGAAGAACTTGGCCAGTTGAAAGCTCGAACTTGCTTATCAACTTGGTGGACTGCTGGCCAAATTCTCCGTTGACTGGGTCCTTCCACAAAGGAAACCTGTTCGGGGTAGCACGGAAGAGAGCGCTTTCTTCAGACGTGGTTTTGCAGTCTGGAATCGAGCATTTCATTATCTTCACTTTATTGGCCATTGGAAAGCACGCTTTTGCAGATATTCAAATTTTCCCGCGCCTTAGCCGTAAAATTATTTGGCGTGCAACCAGCGGAGATTCTGAACGTCACTACTAGACTACGCGACGTAAAAAATAAAAATCCCTCACGGGGGACAAGATAATTCAGTGCATTCAAATCAAAGGTATAGAAACAAGTTGGCTTTGCAGTTAAACTTTAAAGTACTCCTCTTAACCGCGAAGTACAAAAAATACTTTTGAGCAAAACCTACATTTTCATGATCCCCATGAGCCCATGATCATTTTTGCCTCAAGGGGTTTGCTTAGAAATGGATTTCTATCACCCTTAAAGTGTGCATCTTGACAGAAATGTAAAAAAAAAAATACTTTTCACCAAACCATATATTCATGATCCTAAAGGACCCAAGATTATTTTTGACTCAAGGGTTTTGATTACAGATGAATTTCTGGCGCCCTTAAAGTGCGCATCATCACAGCTTCTACCAAACAATATATTCTTGTGATTTTCTCACCTCAAGGGTTTTGCTTATAAATGATGATAACAAACCCACGAATTGGCGAATTCCTACTTTCATACTTTTACCAAGCCTTGCAAGTGCCATATGAGCTTACAGCTCTTGTTATTTTGCTCAACATACTCAGGCAACATTGATCTGTGAAGTTCCCAGTTCAGACATTTATGGCCAAAACTTTTAAGACAAGGAGACGGAGGTTCTTGTGTTTATTTGTTCTTGGTAATATAGAGTGCGACGGTTTATCCAGATCAATCGCCTTTTTACTAAAATGTCCGTTTTCACTGTTTTCCAGTTCATGCTTGAAGCTCAGTGGCAGAGGCGTTACGAGCCAAAACATTTTTTTTTGGGGGGGGGGGGGCAAGGTATTTACCGACTGGCTGGTCATTTTTACCAACTGTTTTTGCAGAAAAACTACTATTTTTAAGAAAAAACGGCAGGTTTTGAAGAAAAATCGACCGTTTCCGAGAAAAAAATCGACTGTTTTTACGAAAAATCGCGGCACTTCGCGCCGACTCGGCTATTTTTTTTTTTACAGACTAGCCGACAACATTCGGGGAGACGTCCTCCCTCCCCCCATACATGACACATCGGTGCCACTACTGCCACTGCATCTACATCTTTCGGGTTACAACAGTTGGTTTATTTAAACAAAACATGCAACATTTAAAAATGCACTGAAATGTGACTAGAGGATAGAGATCAGGATTCCGCAAGAAAAACAGGAGCAGAATCCCAAAATCGTACCAGGGACTTGTTAATTCGAAAAGCCGTTTTTTACTGACTAGAAAAATTGTGCGTCACTGCAGTTTCGCGATCGTAGCCGGACAATCATCGGGGAGGCGCAGTGCGTTGCTCATAGCGCGTCGCTCATAGCGCGTCATCTGGGTTTCAATGGTAGGGGAATCACAGAATTCAACAAATGAAGCATCTTAGGCACTATGACTCGTGCGGTCTGTCCTTGTCTGTATGTGACGTCATATGCCTGGTTAGGTGATGTCGTTCTCGGAAGGTCTCACCACAGACGGTACACTTGAGCTTCTCAACTCTTTTTGCCTTGTCCTGTTCACCGTCTGGTCTGTGCTGCGATCTCATATGATAGACTAGGTCTGACGTCATTCTGAAGCTGAGGTTACATTTGGCGCAGACGTTCTGGGTCGTCGTCATAGCAAGCGCCGCAAGGGACGGGGACATGAGGCTTGGTGCAAATACCTGTGGCACCATCTGGGGCAGAGTCGGCATCATGCCTGGTATATGCCGTGGGTCTAGCTTCGTGGGATCTTCAGCTTCCTTGACCTTGGGTCGAAGGAACTGGAGTCCTGCGTTTGATTGGTGAAGACTGAGCAAGTTCTGGTAAGGGCGTGTCATGGTCTGAAAGAGTTGTGACTGATTCATAAAGGGGACGAATGACTCCTGCGGCTGGAGCCATAAGGAAGATATATTCCGTAGGTATAGGGACATATCTGGCTTCTCAGTTGGGGAAAAGGATGGTTGTGGTGGTGTGACTGATGGTTCTCGAACGACTTTGGTGAAAGCGCTGCGGCTACTTTCTTCGTATGGCTCAGGGGTAATACTCTGTCGCTTGTTCTTCAAGGGGGAGAGGGATGCATCCTGGTCAGTTAGGAATGCAATATCAAAGTTTCGCTTTCCTCGTTCGACTTTCTTCTTTGTTTCGGCTTGTTCTCCGACTTCTTGAAGTATCGTGTCCATGATCATCCTGAAACAAAAATGCAATGTTAAAGTTCAACCGAAAAGGGCTAGGATAGGACAATCTAGTTACCCATCACTTATTCACTTAAATTGGCTTGAAGACCCTCTGAAAATGAGTTACTTCGTTGTTCCGCTATTCACGAATAATCGATTTTCAAATAGTGGAATATCCGTGTGATTTGTGGTGCCTCTATGCGCTTGTATTTTTGTTGTATGCCTTACGAGAAAGATTTATCATTTTTTTTTGTTCAGGCACTAAGCAATCGTTACCAATCTCACCACTGCCCACTGAAAAGCCGGATTTGTGTTGAGATTAAAATTTCCCGCGTCATAGTAGAATTTACGCTGTGGGGACGGCCGGAGATATTCTGAGCCTCATAACTAGAGCAGATGCTGGAAAAGCAAAAAATCCCTTTGCAGAATCCAAATAATTCTGTGTATCCAATTAAATGACTCACAAATGAGTTGGCTTTTCAGTTAAACTTTAAATTTTGGGTTATTCGAATGTTTTTATCAAGGAATTTGTGTGATTATTAGAAGACCTTTATTCTATTTATTTTTATATTTTCTTTTTTGTTTTTCTTGTTGTTTCGTTTCTGTTAAGGTGAGTTTGAAAGAAAGGGTTGATTTTGGATTATATAAATGGACATTTATTTAGGCTACTGGAATTTCTTGGAATTTATTTAGTGGAAGTTAGTTATTTTGTTGTACCTTTAATTAATTATTTAATTTATTTTTTAACCCGCTAAATGAACAAAAGCGGAGTATAAACAAAAAAGAAAAAATACAACAAAGACGACTAAATACACAACAAATCACTTGACTATTTAAGGAGGCGGACAAACCCATGATGAGCTGGGAGAGCCTTCACTGTCTGGGGGAATTTATCAGCAAGCTCAACTAGCTTTCCGGTTATATCTATATCTGTATTAACCATAGCCCGGACTGTAAGAAACGAACCTGCCAGCTTTGTTAATGCAAAACGGATACATATTTGACGATGCAAAACGGATAAGTCAGCTACATTTTATTAGAGCTCTAATAAAATGTAGCTGACTTATCCGTTTTGCATCGTCAAATACGATTTGCAGTCAGCTTGGGCTGAAGGAATATCTATCACCGAATTACGGACTTTGAAATCGCCCATACATGCGCCGACAAGTATCCATCTTAGCTGGAAAGAAGAAGAAGAGACAGGCGACTCCAAAACCAAAATGCAGAAGAACCTCTACCCTTTCGACGACCCAATCGAACAGCAAAAACATCAGCCCTGTCCAAAATGAAATCACAGCACCACCTTTAACTCCAACCAATTTTCAGAAAAGAAGTTCAATTTCATTTTCCAAGTTCATTTTCCAGCTTGAGCCTGAAGAGGATCCTTGCCAAGAAGGGCCGAAATATAGCTCTAATAAAATGTAGCTAACTTACCCGTTTTGCATCGTTAAATATGATTCGCAGTCAGCTGGGGCTGAAGGAATATCTAAAACGGATACGTCAGCTACATTTTATTAGAGTTGTATTTCGGCCCTTCTTGGCAAGGGTCGTCTTCAGGCTCAAGCCGCTCAAGCTGGAAAATGAACTTATGGAAAAACCTGACTAGGACCCTTGCCAAGAAGGGCCGAAATATTGCTGTCGAAGCATCGTAGATGACTTTCCGTCTTTAGCCATTGTTTCAATATATGTTCCCTAGTCAGCTTTGGCTGAAGGGGTTTTTACCGCAAGAATGCTTCTGATTTAGCTGCTTTAATTTGTTTCCAAGGGAACTTTGGAGATACTCGATCCAGATAATAAGCTCTTGCCCGCACCCCGACTTAATAATTCCCAGGCGAAGTGCTTCTACCACCAGCTTCATCTTACCCTCAATATTTCACCGAGATGGGACCCCTTCGCCCCCAAGACCTCATAAACAATTTGCTTTTCGCGCGATGATTCCCAATCCAATTGATTATTTATGAATTCGGAAGTTATGGATAGATTTGCCATGTACCGGAAGGATATGGCCTGACATTATGGGACAATATGACTCGAGATCGGGAGCAGCTCTCCTTTCAGCGTATACGACCGTGGTTAATCCATTATTCTGGATGCCTGACTTCCCGAATGGGAATGCGTCTTGAGAAGGAAGAGTATAGAAGTGTAAAAGCCAGGCTTGACCTTCTAGATTTTTCTTCCGGATACCGACAGCCGTTTTCGTCGAGACTGATCTGGAAGTTGAAGCCAGGCCAAAAGCGTCTGGAAGTCGGGGGCTTTGGACACCTCATATTCCGGATGTCTGGTAGGTTCTATAGAGAGATTGCATACTATCCGGCGAAAACGGATATTTCAACGCCATCATCAGAAGAGGATGATACAATAATTTAACATTGGGAGGTAGGCTATAGGACTTTCGACTTTGAGACTAAATTATTGGCGTTTGGTCATCATTCAGAGCCAGTGAACTGCTGGAATTAGTAATCTGACTATTTATTGTTGATATAATCACAAGTTTGCAAAAGAGTTTCCTTCGAAGTGAAGATGAAGGCTTTGGAGTTTGAACATGAAAACGTGGTCTCGCATCCTATTCGCCGGTCCGGTTATGATTCTCTTTCAAAATCCGACCAATAAGAAGCCCGATTCATTTTTGCAGTAAAAAATTTGAAGCCTTCAAGCTATTTCTGATGATTTTTTTTCTACGAAGATGTAATTAGACAATTGGAAAGAGTCGGCAAAACGTTTCCAGTAATTTATAGGCTCAGAATAAGTATGAAACACGGATAAATCACTATAATTCGAAACTCAAATGTTAAATTACTCTTTTTATACCCTTTTCCGTTTTCGTAGGAAAGGCTTGGAAATATGAAGACGAGTACAGAATTTTCGAAAGCCCTTTCATTCAGAAAAGCCGGAAGTGTTGCAACGTTTATCGGACTCGCATCAAACCATAGGAGGAGCCGTAGAAATTAAGAATAAACCACGGGCACAAATCGAGACACGAGACACAGGCAAGCATTCCCCCCCCCCCCAGATTCCGAAAATGCACAAAATTTGATACTATTTTTTACTCACAACCGGAAGCGTTGAGTGACAGTATGAATGAAAGTAAATTATGTGCGGGCCAGAACATAAATGTCGGTTCAATTTCTATTAGTTTTGAATAATCTTGGCAAGTGTTATGATTTTGCAGACCGAAAATGCAAAATAGTAGGCTAGTAACCACAATAGTCATTCTTAGATGTGGGTAATGGCTTCTTCTCAATTTTTTCCACGTTAGTTAAATCCTTTAGAGGACCTATCGTAGCTATAATGCCAATGCAGCCTACTTCCGTAACATCATTCATCAGCTCTTAAACCCGGAGATCCAAAATGTTGTGTGTTACACTCTGAACCCGCTGACGCCACCCCACTAATCTTTGCACTTGTGCAATTCACTAGTTTCCATGCGCATTATGCTCTGGAAGAGTGTTCGCGTATCACGATATTGATGCGTAAAACCGGTTTTCTGAATTTTGCTGAGATCTTGCTAGAAGTCGATGGGCCTGGGAAAAGGCTTAAAACAGGCAAGGCCATGGATATCTTTTTAAAAGTAGAGCCTAGCTTTACAGTATTCAATAGTTTTGAATACTGAAACATAAACAGTAAATAGTGGTAAGTGTACAGCATTTTTTTTTTTATATGCGCGTAAGGGCCACCATAAAATAATGTGAGGTACCAGTTGCATTCAAGATGTGAAACGAATTTTACTGGAGATGATTCGCTCCGATATTCACTATGTACGGACTACAATTAATTTTTAGAATGATTTTTTTCAAATACCCATGCTCAGGCCTTAGTGGATCTTACTACGACCATTCAAGTTCGACGTTGCCTCATCCCATGATGAGCACCTGCCACGCTGAGCTAACAAGCATTATCATGTCCTTGCAGCTCGGGATTATCCCCATCTGTTCCCTTTTCCTGTGCTCGTCTCCCCACTTTGCCCCCGTCGGAGACCTCTGCTTTGTCTTATTTGAAAATGAACACAACGCTTTTAGCACTTATGTCTTTTTCGATCCATTACCCTAGAATGTCGCTATCTTCTATGGCTAACATTTTTAACAGGACAGCTTTTTGTGCCCTGAAAATGGCTTGGATCATGTGCACTGAAAAGGCCCTGATGGCTAGATAAATGATTCTGTATATGGAACAAAAGATGCTTCGAGAAAAAAGGCGAAACAGATTGTGGTGATAAACGGGCTGAAAGATATCCGCAGAAGTGTTTCTGTTTGGGATCCCACAACATTTGTGAAGGGATGCCTGTGACTCCGTACAGTTTGACCGTCCGTCCATCCGCGTCCGTCTCTTCGTCCGTCCGTTATCACGATAACGATAACTCTCAAGATTTGGATATCCGTTGGGTCAAAGTACAGGTCAAGTTCGTTGATTGGCACCATAACCCTATATTTAAGGGTGGGGGTGGGGTTTCAAATTAAGGGATGAAATTTTTTTTTATTGTCGATTCAGGAGTAAGAGGACACGCTGAATCCAGATCTGAACCGGACAAGTAGCTCTCCCGAAATCTGGCAAAACCGGAAATATTGTAGAAGAAAAAGTTTATTCAGAAGTAAGGAAAAGTAGTTCGACCGGAATCCGGCTAATTTTGGTAGAAGGAAGTGAATCATGAAGTCGATTAGTGCTTTTATATAGTAATGTTACTGATATGCAAATAAGAATTGTCCCTTATAAACTCCGGGAGGTGACTGGGCTTAGACATTTAGGGGCTTACTGCGATGGCTAGAAAAGGTCAGTGTACCCGGAAAAGACACGGCGAATTGGGAAATATTATTTGGTATCAATTGTCGCAGTAAACTGAAAAATAAAAATGCCACTGGAGCGGAATTTGAACCCCAACCTTCGGCTTGATCTACCGACGTTCTAACCGATTGAGCTGACGAGGTGTCTGTAAACCAAGTTAACGGGCTTCTATAAAACGGGCTTCAGGAACAGTGATATATCGCTCAGGGCAATTTTATCTATACATTTCACATCCCCAAGTCACGTGGGTTCGATATTTGCTACAAGGGACTTTTACAGAAGCAACACGTGGCGAATATTATACTTGTTATTTTTGTGTCTATAGTTAACGTGATTGCACTCGAAGGCTCAGTTGAACTATGTTGTTTTGAGAGCCTAATGTGCTCTTGATCCATGGAGACATGCCGACGGAAGCACATCTCTCATGTTTCTTAAGCTACCGCATCAAAACCTGGGATATCCAACATGGTCTTCCGCCATCTCTTGTCGGTAACCGGCAAGCCAAGATTCTAGGCGTGAAACATTTTTCTCCGACACAACAACGAGCGGGAAAAGAAATAAAACTGAAAGGAGATACTGAAAGTGTTCGCAAGGAAGAAGTTCAGGTGTTGATATTAAAAAAACGTATATACTAAATTGCTAATTATTCAATGATTGATTGTGCCAATGGAAGGAAATCAAGGATCCTTGGAATGAAATCAAGGATCCCGGCTTTGCCGAACTACGTCCATAGGTGATGAGCAAAGTGGTTAGCCGCTTGCGAGTAAAAACCTGAAGGTAGTGAATGTACCTCTTCGCGGTGGTGATATCGGTCATTTAAAGCTGGTGCCAACAGCTTTCGGATCTCCGTAGGGAGATTTTCCGTGGGGATATCCCGAAACCCCTGTTATCCTGGGGATCGACTAAAATCGGGAACGGAACGGAACGACACGCGGCAGGAGGAACGCGTAGTAAAAACGGGAACGCGAAAATCGAGAATGCCCGTCCCCTGTTCTTTAGCAATTGGTTCCAGTTTCATCAGAAGCCAGTACTAAAAACGGGATTGACAGGATCCCTGTTTTTTTAGTACTTCGTGTTCCATACTCAGGAGGAACAAGTACTAAAATCGGGAATGCCCGTCCCCTGTTACTGGCTTCTGATGAAACTGGAACCGAGTACTAAAGAACAGGGGAGATGCATTCCCGATTTTAGTACTGGCTTCTGATGAAACTGGAACCGAGTGCTAAAGAACAGGGGACGGGCATTCCCGATTTTCGCGTTCCCGTTTTTAGTACGCGTTCCTCCTCCCCCGTGTCGTTCCGTTCCGTTCCCGATTTTAGTCGATCCCACGTTATCCTGAAGTGTCCTTCCGCCCAGTCGATAAGTAAGATTTTTAGGTTTGTGTTTAGAGCGCTAGAATTTATAAAGCTTTCCGTAGATTAGTTGTGTAGATGTTTATGTCTTTGTGTATTAACAATTTGTACAATTCGACAGTTTGATAACAATTAACAATTTGTACTTGTATATGGCACTCGGGCTTTTTATAATACAATTATTATTAGTATTATTGTTGTTCGTTTTTCATATTTTTGGCACTTCCGTGGAAATGGTTTTAAGGAGCAATGACGTATTTTCGGGCGCTCATAAAGTATGCTGACTGTTCACGAGCAAAAACAAAATAGACACACACACATACTTCAAAGCTTTTCACAGCTAAAATCCAACGATTTTCCCCAAAAATACAGGGTCATTTTCCGCTTATAGTGGCATGGCACTGGATTATTCTTATTTAAATACATGAATATCTGTCAATTTATATAGGTCAGTGATAACGAAGAAGCATTTTTTTTTATTGTTGAAAAGAAGCCGAATAAATTGTTGAAAAGGAAGCACTTCCTACGATTCTAGGACAGTTCGTCACAGGACAATTCGTCACAGGACAATTCGTCACAGACAATTTGTCACACGGACAATTTGTCACAGGGACAATTCGTCACAGGACAATTGGTCACACGGACTATTCGTCACAGGACAATTCGTCACTAGGACAGTTCGTCACTAGGACAGTTCGTCATTTCTGAAAATGCGTCATTTCATGAAAGCGGTAGGGGTCGTTTTCCCAATTGTAGTAGTGAGTGGCTGCTTTTATCACCTGTGTCAGAGCGTTTTTAGAAAAATTCAAGCAAACAGCGATGTTCTCGAGAAGTAGTCCTCTTGCAGCGATTTTGCTCTCACCATGAGAATGCTGACAGCGTTGGCTTTTCTCCCAGTGGCGGATATCCCCGCCGCGTTCGACCGCTATGTTCAAATCTGTCCATCTGAAGTATACCCAATCCTCGACTACTTTGAAGATACCTACATAGGACGAACGTCACAAACCACCAGGGCAAACAGAAATGCTATCTTTCCCATCCCTGTCTGGAACGTCTTTGGGCGCGTCGCAGAAGACCTTCCTAGGACCAATAACAATGTTGAAGGATGGCATTCGGCATTCAACAAACGTGTTGGAGCAGCCCATCCAAATATTTGGAGATTTATATCGTTTCTGCGACAGGAGCAGGTCCAAACAGAAACGGATATGGAGCGATTTGTTGCTGGGTGCCCCAACCCACCCAAGAAGAGGAAGTATGAAGAATGTAACCAGCGATTAAAAACCGTAGTAGGGAGGTATCGGTCAGGCCAAACTGTCGTACTCGAATATATGCGGGGCATTGCCCATAACTACATGTTTTGATGGGTTATATAGCGACCTTATTTCCATGTAACTGAGTATTATGTAACTGAGTTTTTAAAAATATATACCTTAAAATATATAGAAATTTGAACTTGAAATTAGGCTCTCTGTGACGAAATGTCCGTGTGACAAATTGTCCTAATGACGAATTGTCCGTGTGACGAACTGTCCCTGTGACAAAATGTCCGTGTGACAAATTGTCCTGTGACGAATTGTCTGTGACGAATTGTCCTATGACGAATTGTCCTGTGACGAATTGACCGGACACCCTTCCTACTGTGTGTAATCCAACGAAAAATGCAGAAACACAAGGGAGTGTTAAACTGTTTTTGCGCAATGAACTGCCCATTCATTCATTCAAACGGTTGAATGAAAAGTTCCCATAGTTGTAGTAGTGTTTCTTATCCAATCGTACGACGACGAACACAGAGCCGTGAGCCCTAGATCGACAAACATCGACATTATAGATAAATTAACATACCTCAAGGTCTGCCTCAGTATATTCCCGGTTGCCGTTAAACGATTTAAACTTTCTCTTATCAGACTCGACTGACAAGTACCAGGAATATTGCCGGGAAATACGTTTCTATATCTGTTCCGCTTTTGGAAGCGCCAGCGCGAACTGCTAGATCAGGTCCCAATCAGAACTGTTCCAGCGACTGGGAACTTGTTGTAGGCGGGCACTGGATAGCCCTGTCTATTGTTCTGAACGAGGAATTAATCAGCTGTTTAGCGATGTTAGGATAATGTGTTTTGCAGTGGTAAATAAAAAGGGTGGTGATCACAAAAAAAGGTTGGTGATTGATGAGGCAGGTATCCGCACCATTGTCATTGCTGTGTCCCGGGCTCTCCGTCAGAAGTGTCATCTCGCGGAAACCTAGGGGTGCAGGGCAACGGCCTATGGGGCCCCCTTGGCATTCTGAAATGCATATCTTACGTAGGTAAGACCAGAAATGTAGAAGTAATTACCAGAAATACAGTTGTAATTAATTGTGTGTAAAATAAAAATGTCTTAGCCATATAATGGGCAACTCTTTCGGATTCCCTTTTTTCAGTTTAGTTATTTATTCTTCAACATAACCAACTTCAACATATTCATGTGCCAGTAGTCCGTCTTAACATGCGACAAGAGGTCACCTGTGCAAGACGGACAACAAATTTCCAAAAACTATTTATCAACAATTTTTTTTTTCTTTTTTTTTAAACCGAAAGCACATAAACTTACTCCATATCAACTTTCATCACTCAAACACCCTCAACCAACTTTCCTCCCCAATTCCCAAGCCCTTCCCCCTTTCAATCCTCCTTCCAAGCGCGCCGAACTCGCAAGGGAAGGGTTCCTTGTTCGAGTCTCGGTTGTGCCTACTGTTTGGTTTCGAGCGGGGGTTAGTGGCGCAACCCTGTAAGACAAGCCAAAAGGCGTTTTTCCGTGATAATCCAGATTGACGATTCACAATCCGGATTCTCCAAAATACGTTTTCTCTGACGATCCAGATTATGAAAAATCGTTTTCTGCGACAATCTGACAATCCGGATTCGTGCTTGGATTGTCGATTCGAGAATCTTGCTACGGAGCAAGATCGTCGGATCGTCGTTTGTACAATCTGGGATTGTCGATTCGCTGTTTCTCTGATGAATCGGCTATCTAGGATTATAATCCGGGATTGTCGCGGAAAAACGCCTAAAGTCCACCCAGCTTCAAATGGGTACCTGGAGTAATCCGGGGAAGGTGACAGCAAGTGACAGGAAGGGTGTGCGAAAGCACAGGATGGCTGGCCCCCAACCCCCAATTACACTTCCTGGCTGAGGGCCGAGAGTCGGAAATCAGCACCACCAGCTTGGCCTGTCAAGGCTAGTGCTGATACCTTTACCTTTACCTTACCACTTTTGATCCACCAACTTCTGTACCTTCTTCTGATCAATGTGCCTATAGGGTTTGACTTTCTTGCCGATTTGTGACTTTTTCATGGGTGGCTGTGGGCCCCCTTTGAAAGCTAGGCGTAGGCAAATGCCCATCCCAAATGACGACACCCCCGATCTCTGTAAGGGTTGCAGCACAGTAAGTGTGGCGAAAAAAAAAATCTGAGTTGAGAAGGTCTGAAACTGAAGCGAGCGTTCCTTCGTCAAAAAATGCCTTGCACTGGATAAAGTACGCGGGGAAACGGGGTATATGCTGGGTAGGCCTAGTTAGCCCGTGGACTGCAGACCACTTGGTATTGCTTTCCCAAGCTTAAATATAGCCTTCTAGCTAGTGGACTCTTGACAGACTATTTTTTTTCGGAAAAATAGTGCCGTGAGACCCCCACACTTTGCAATCTTTGCCCAAGCTTTAATAGCCCGTGGGCCTGTCTCCTGTTTTCTATTTCATGTTTCCCTAATAAGAATGAAGGCATCCCCTTAAAGTAGTTGATTCATGTGGGCCGAGAAGGTAGGACACACTATCATTTTACGATGGGTCGAATATTTACGAACACCAAGTTACCTTTGGTTTCTCCAGAATTTCCATGGTATCCAAGGTAATCCACAAATTACTTTCACTCTTGAAAACAAGTTCGTCAACTCGCCATTACTCATTAAATATTCACTGATCTCCCGATGCGGGTCAGAGTTATTCTAGAATCTTCGAGAAGATCGAGGGGCGAGTAAGAGAATTAAAACAACGATGTATATCACCCTGTGGACGTTTAGATATGTCAGAAGTAAAAACCCTCGGCTAGTTTGGCAATTTTTGGTATCGGAACCTGAATATTATTTTGCTTACTTTCAAAATCTCTAAGAAATCGTTATAACGAATTTAGTATAATTTTCGGCGTTTGTTTATTGTGATGTGGTTTACATCCTTAATTCTTTGGACTTCGGGAATTATCAAGAAAAAAACAGAAAACAAAAACTCAAAGAAATCGAAAATGCAAATAGTTAGTTTGATTTTTCTACACATTTTCCATGTGCCTGATACAATAAAAACAATTTGTTAGATACATAGTCAAACTATGATCCCAGCCTCTGCATGTCGTGCACTTCCGACCCGCGCCACTAGATGACCCAGCGGTCGGATCGAGTCATGTCTTCATCTTGGGTCTTGGGTGGGGGGGTTCTAGACGTTGCAAGTGCTAGAATGCTTATGATGCATCTCCTTTAAGATTAAGTGATTCGCAACACTAGGATACATTACCCCCTTTCCGTAAAAAAAGAAAGTGTAGGCTAGGAAGTTAATCTCCATGGCACGAACATTGACCAGACCAGGAATTCTTGTACCCAGAGAACCCCCCCCCCCCTCCTTTGAAGACACTTATCTTGGGAGATACACGTATCCAATCGCAATCTGTGGAATGCTCCTCTCACGCTAAAGTTAGATCGTAAAGTTGCTAAGAAAGTTTTTGTCAATTTGAGCTACCGTCAGTTCTCCGAAGTCTAATCAGTTTGGTTTAAAACGATGTGAAGAAATTCGGTATTTTCCAATTATAGTTAATAACTACACACACGATTTCAGAAAATATGATGCTGTTATCCCTACGAGGATTGTTGTGTTTCCAAAATCAGTTGGTTTCCAATGATTTGGAGAAATTTGGTATTTTCCAATTATAATTAATAACTACACATACGATTTCAGAAAATATGATGCTGTTATCCCCACGAGGATTTTTGTGTTTCCAAAATCAGTTTGGTTTCCAGTGATGTGGAGAAATATGGTATTTTCCAATTATAATTAATAACTACACATAGGATTTCAGAAAATATGATGCTGTTATCCCTACGAGGATTGTTGTGTTTCCAAAATCAGTTGGTTTCCAATGATGTGGAGAAATTTGGTATTTTCCAATTATAATTAATAACTACACATACGATTTCAGAAAATATGATGCTGTTATCCCCTCGAGGATTTTTGTGTGTTTCCAAAATCAGTTTGGTTTCCAGTGATGTGGAGAAATATGGTATTTTCCAATTATAATTAATAACTAGACATACGATTTCAGAAAATATGATGCTGTTATCCCTCGGAGATTTTTTGTGTGTTTCCAAGAGAGAGCCCCGCCCCCCTCCTGTTCTTTATCGTCATGGGAAAACTCTCGGGAAATACTCGTATCTAATCGCACTCTGTAGAACACAAGACAATTGCATATGTATTTACGGTTTTACGATTATGCCAGCGTTCCACTGGGAGAAATACAGTTCTGATTGGTAACGGTATGGAAATATCGGCTGGGGAACAATCACTTTCGAGGGCCCCCCACTTGACAGATGATACTGTATTAACGAGCGATACTTTCATGTTTCCGACGTTATCATTGAGTATAGAGCCACTCACTCGGGTGTTAAAACAGACCGGGAGCATGTCCGAAAATTCCCAGGGATACAGGAGGGCAGCCGACATCGAATTACATAATTTCCAAATTGGCCTCGGAAGCTTTAGGAGTAAATGTCAGAGTAAGTCCCAACTAGGTCACTAACGTATTGCATCTTGTCAATTAGGACTGCATACAAATTTCCGTTCAACATTTTTGAGACCAATGTCGAAGTTGACGACCTCTCTTGTCTTTCTAATCTCAGTCTCAATCTTTGCTCAATACGAACCGAACAGGATTGTAACTTGTTCTCAAAAAGTGAAGAAAATATGGATACCCAGCCTTCACTATTGAAAATTAATCAATTTCATGGGTCATGGGATTGAATAGGGGGCCATTCTCTTGGGTGTTAAAACAACCCGGGAGTGTGTCCTAAACGACTTGAATTACATAACCCAGAAACTGGCCTCAAAAGTGTGAGCAGGAAATATCCGGGCAGTCCTAAATATAGGTCATCGGTCATCAAGGTTTTGCAATATGGCCAGTTCGAACCTACAGTGGCACCATTTCAGTAAATCTTAGAGGGAGAGTAAACTTAGTAAACCTAAGAGAACCTAAGAGGGATCAACTTTGGGCACCAATCTACATTTTATAATACAGAATGTACGTTCATCTACTCTTTCCCGATGAAATTTTTTCGCGAAATAGTAGTATGGAGTTGTACGAAAAAGTAGCACGAAGTATAAGTAACTGTTGCCACTGCATGCTACTACTAGCACACTGGATGCTACTACTAGCAAACTGGAGGCTGCAACAGCAAGATTGGCCGGATGCTATCGAATACTACTACTTAAGATTAACCTGGTCGGATGCACGGTAAATCGAAGTATTCCATACTACTACATATCAAGACATGCAACTTTTTCGGACAACTACCATACAACTACACAGTCAAAGGATTTTTCATCGGGTTCTGAGGTAAATTTAACAGTTTCCGAATAGCCTATGCCATAAGGTCAAATTATTGCTTTGCATTTTGCCTTTTAAAGTCTATTTAACGGACAAAAACAAAATCAAGGAGGAAGATTTTGAATTCCAGGGGAGCCTCCCTGACCCCCTGAAGAGAAATCTCGATAGCCAACTTCCACTTTAAAATAAATCAATAGCATAGGCCTCGGTTCATCCAGGAAGGCTGATCGAAAGTGACAGGGCAGGATTCAAGGTTTTATTTTTTCAGACACTGTATTTACGATCCACATTAAATCAAACAAGTATTGAAGTGGAGGATACCCTAGATCGAACTACTTTTACTAAATAGGTCTACAACAGAAAAAGATGATTGCCCATAACAATTCATGACGCAATAATTATATTACTGGCCTCCAAGCACAAAGTCCAAACGAAAATAAATAAGAAAGGATTCTGCCTATCCATCAGAACTACCACCAGAAATACCAAAAATTGTTGGAAAAATTGTTGGCTATGGGAACTGCTTTATTGAAAATTCTATTATCAACTGAACAAAAACAACCCATTTATCTACAAGCGCGTAAAAGAAACATACAGAAGGAATGGCAAGATGCCGGAGACGCAATGAATAAGTGGGGCCGGACACTGTATAAACGAATAATACTATTCTAGGAGTTCACCCACAACAAAAATAATGAATCAAAACGGATAAGTCAGCTGGGTCTAGGCGAAAACCCCCCCGGCGAAAACCCCCCAGGACAAAACCCCCCCGCCAAAACCCCCCCGTTACCAAAACCCCCCGGACCAACCCCCCCCCGGTACCAAACCCCCCCCCGACCAAAACCCCCCGGTACCAAAACCCCCCCGCATAAAAAAGACGGGTATGTAAGAGTAGAGTAACTAGTAGGTAGAGATAAAGAGAATAATAGAAACCCCCCCGGTACCCCCCCTGCGAAACCCCCCCCCCCCGAATCCTTAGACACTCACACATATTAAGACAGGGATTTACTGGGCAACAAAACGAACAACCATGTGACAGTTTTACCATTGACAAGCACGAGTAAGGTGAACAGCTGGTAGAATATTTCTGGGACTATCTTGAAAGTGCTATCACAAAACGAGCTCAACCTTTCCCTTGACCCAAAGGATCCTCCCATCGAGTCTCATACAAATATTCATTCCCTTCGAGAGTTATCCTGCTCACAGACGGATAGCAGGACAACTTTTGCGGTGTCATAGGTATCCCTCCGCTTATTGCCCATCTTCGAGTTTCTGGTATGAATCAGGGATAACTAAAGAGCAATCAGGCAAGGGGAGCTTCACATTGCACCAATGGGTGGCATCGTAACTGCAGCTTCCTCGCCAAGAAGGGTGAGGCATTGAGAAAGGATTTGTTGGGGGGACAGAGTGGAACTGGCTTTGATTTGATCATTCACATTTAACACCTCACTGACAACAGCTTCAGTTGAATGCGGGTGTTTGGTGACTTCAGCAATTAGTCTGTCACCATCAACCTTCACCTTCACCTTACACTCCCTTTGTTTATCATTGTTCTGATACCCACTGTACTTCAGACATTCTTGTAGGGTCGAGTTTGCGAAAGAAGTTTGTTCTACTCTTACTCTATACCTACCCGTTACTCTACTCTTGCATACCCGTCTTTTTTTATGCGGGGGGGTTTTGGTACCGGGGGGTTTTGGTACCGGGGGGTTTTGGTACCGGGGGGGGGGGGGGTTGGTCGGGGGGGGGGTTTGGTACCGGGGGGGTTTTGGTAACGGGGGGGGGGGTTTAGCCGGGGGGGGGGTTGGTACCGGGGGGTTTTGGTCGGGGGGGTTTTGGTAACGGGGGGGGTTTAGCCGGGGGGGTTTTAGCCGGGGGGGTTTTGGCAGGGGGGTTTTGTCCGGGGGGGTTTTAGCCGTTTTTTTTTTAGCCGGAACCCAAGTCAGCTAGGATATTCTTCACTGATTATTCGGCTCTTCTTGGCAAGGGTTCTCTTCAGGCTGCAACTGGTAGAAATTAACATGCAATGAGGAAACAAACAAGGAAAGGAAAAAACCAAACAAGGAAAGGAAACACATTGTAAAAAAAAAAAAAATGGTGCTTTAACCTCAGATTTGTCGTGCGTAAATCTCGCCAGACCAAGACCGCCAAGGCGGCAGAGCGAAAAAGCGGCCCGAGAGCACCAGACGAACGCAAAACACGAGCACCAACACGAAGCAAGAATCCTTGTGTATTGTTTGCTGCTGAATTTTTCCCAGCATTTTAGAAAGAAAAGTCCCCCTCAGGTTCCAATCGTGTATTTTTCGAACGTGTATTTTGCGCCGCAAATCCCCAACTTCAATTCCTTCACGCATCGATTCCAACAGCATCCAGATATCGGGCGTCGAAGCCACCTGTTCAACTTCCAGCTTTCCGAGAAAATGCTAAATTGGATCCCCGCATCCTAGAATGGAGAGATCCGCTTTTCCGCCACAACTGAATCCGCTCTCGCCGGATCATACGTCGTAACGGGTGTCGTTGCTGGTTAATTCCGTTTCCACTTCGGCGATCAACTGAAGGAATGATTTCCGCGCCTTAGTGGAACCAAATTGAGAAAACAGTTGCCCCAGTTCCCAGGGGAAAAAAATTACTTTCCCGGAAATAAAGAGAAAACACTTCACGTTAAGATAGGTCAAATTCTGGAAATGGGGGAAAACCGGAATGGGGCGGGTTATGTAAAATGGAATAGCCACATAGCTCGGTGTCTCTGGCATGGATGCCAAGTCCAAAAATCTCACATAGAATCCACAGTTTATTCTTAACTACGACACCCAAGACGTGCTTTGTTCGGATTATCTCCGGGACAAAGGCTCAAGTTTGTTTTTATTCTTAACGCTAAACTAATACACAAAACGTTATTAACACAATATTTTGCACTCATATTTATTTCAGGGTTTTAACCGGAGAAAAAAAAACCGAATGGTTCAAACCCTTCCATTGAAAAAGAAAATCTATAAAAAAAAAATCGATCACCGCACAAAACCGCAAAGAGAAAGAACTTCACGTTCAGATAGGTCAAATTCTTGTAGCTGGAATAGGGGTAGCTTAAACTTAAAGACGGTCTCTAAATATCGTCGTTTTAATTTTTATTTCCCCAAAGGGTCGTGCATTAACTTCCTTCAGTTGTTAGTTACAGCTTTGCAGACAATTTGTTATTTCTAACCAATTTGCTCATCGTGTCAACCTGTCACTCTTTTCGCCCGTTTCGGCAACGCCAAGATTCCTAAGTTCCTCTCACAAATAGAATGAATTATCCGTGAATAACTAACGCGTTTGAGAGTTTTAGGTACCGTCACATAGTAGTAGTTAAACACTTAGCCCTTGCAAATGTTTTGGATGTCTTCTCTTTCAACTTTATTTTCTGTCTTGATCGAAATGTGTTGCTATGTAGGGCAGGGGTGTTTGATGCCTAAAACCTTGTCTCGCAGCGATAGTGACATAAAACAGAGGGTGGGTTTGTATGAATCAACTGAAGGTTGGATTGAGATTAAGAAGTTCATGTTTGGATACGGACTTTCAAACTGAATAGCTAATTATTTTTGTGACTCGGAACTACGGTCAAACCCCGAGTTCCAAAATTCCAATTTTTTGGGTAGCCAAGAGAAGAGAATCTAAAGCAGACACGAATACAAATTAAAAATCCAAATAACATGAATAATATGGCGCAACCCGCTCATAGGAATCCCTAACCTCTAGGGCAGGCCCGTATCCAGGAATTTATTTCGGGGGGGGGGGGCCACGGGTCGGACAAAAAATTACAAAAAAGACATAGATCAGGGGTTAAAGCCTACAAAAAATATTACTTTTGTGGGGGGTTCGAACCCCGTAACCTCCCCTGGATACGGCCCTGCTCTAGGGTCCCTCGTCGCGGTCGCACAAAAATAATCTTCCTTTAATAATATATTAGAAACAAAAATTCTCTCAAATTACTGGGAGATTTTAACAGCTCTAACAGGCAGACTCCGGCATTGCGATGGGACGGTACTGAACAATACAATGGATGGGCACCCTTGGTGAACACAGATGTTCTGCCAAATACAAGCGTATGGACTCCCTCACCTCCAAAAAGTGTATTATCAGACGCAGTCTTGAATGAGGGGCTACCGACTACCATAGCATGTACGTACTGAGCAACAGCTTCTCAGAAATTTCTTGATTTGCCTATGAATAATTGAATGAATAGTTCAGTTGCCAATAATTGGCCGTTCACAATACATGAACGTAATGAAAACAATACAAGTTACATCACTCCATACGCCTCTTTATACAGCTAAAGCACTCTTCAAAAATTGGCTTATCTTAGTCATTTTAGCTTCATAAAGAACATCAGGGAATTTCTTATACTCATTAATAAAATCACATTTTACCAGAAAATGTGTGTTGGTTCCTGCTCTGGTGCAGGCTTACCTAGCGGTATGGTGCAGAGACGATAAGGGTATGAGCTATAATTTCTGCCCAGCCCTTCCATTATGAACAATGCTCGATTTTCAATCGGTTTCGTACGAAAGTGATGATATAGTGACAGTAAAATTATGGCAGGAATTCGAATGAGCGATCGTAGTAACCTGATCATCGTATCATTACAAAGACGGATGTTGTTCCTGCATCAAATAGTACACCTGGTATGAAAAGTTAGAATACCCTCGAAGGGGGAACCCCATGAAAAACCTATTGAACATATGTGGTCTTTTGAAACACACAGATTAGCCTGCTCTATAAATAATTGATTGAAAACTCCACGGCGAAACAGGTGTTGATTTTTTGGACCTGGTCTTGTCAACACTTGGGTATTGATTTTACTGAAACGTTTATTAGGGATATGAATAGTAATTTAAGGAAGGGATTGATGTCAAATGAATCCAAGCGGTAAGGATGGGCAATAATTGCATCAAACTTTGGTTGTAAATTCTTTTGGAAACTTGGTGCGATTTTATATGCAGATACAACATTATGGTTTAGCAGGCCCAGGTATGGAGATCCTGGTCCCTTAAAGTTTAACCGAAAAGGACTGGGATAGGACATCTAGTTACCCATCACTTATTCACTTAAACTGGCTTGAAGACCCGCTGAAAATGCGCTACTTGGTTGTTCCGCTATTCAGGAATAATCGATTTTCAAATAGTGGAATTTCCGTGTGATTTGTGGTACCTCTAATTTGTTATATGCCTTAAAAGAAAGGCACTAAGCAATCTTCACCAACATCGCCACTGCCCACTGAAAAGCCTTGTTTTTGTTTAGATAAAAATTTCCCGCGTCATAGTAGAATTTTCGCTGTGGGGACGGCCGCAGATATTCTGAACGTCATAACTAGAGCAGATAGTGAAAAACAAAAAAATCACTTTGCAGAATCCAAATAATTCACTGTATTCAACTAAATGACACAAAAATAAGTTGGCTTTTCAGTTAAACTTTAAGTCGGGTCTTCACCTTCCGGAATCTGGGCTCCCAGATTTTCCGAGATTTTTTTTGAATTTCTTCTGCGATATTTACAAATTCCGGAAATCTGGAAGCTCAAAAGCCCCTTTCCGGATTATTTTGATTTACTTTCGGACCAATTCATATTCCAGATGCAATTTACAGAAGATTCAAAGAATAATCTGGAAGCCCAGATTCCGGAAGTTCCGGGAGGTGAAGACCGGACTTTAGGCAGTCAACAGAGTCGGCGCCCCGTTTTCGGCCAGTTAGCAGAAAACAAACTTTACTTTTATTTATTTAAGGAAACTTTAGAAAATAGCCAAGCAGTAAATATTCCTTCAGGCCAAGCTGACTGCGAATCATATTTGACAGTGCAAAACGGATAAGTCAGCTGAAATTTGTTGGAGCTATACTTCGGAGCTTCTTGGCAAGGGTCCTTTTCAGGCTCAAAGCCGCTCAAGACGGAAAAAACGAAACTTGTGAAAACCAGTTTCGCAAGTTTTTTTTCACAAATTTCATTTTCACAAAATTTACGAAATCATAGGTATCCCGTCACTGACATTTTGGGATCTCAAAAATCATTACGATATTACAGAAGCCTCCGCACAATCAGGGTCAGTCTAAATTTGAGACTGAATTTTGGGCTTCTGAAGTAAAAAAAAAATAGGTATATGTCAGCAGGTTTCAGCCCAAGCACGAACGGCTGGAGACGTCCAAGAAGCAGACCACAGACCAGATGGAAAGACAACAGTTTTATCTGTCACAAAATTTGTCGCAGGAAACCGCATTTGTGCAAAAAATGGCGCAGAATCCTGTGGCTTCAAAGCCTTTTTTGGCCTATTCCATGGCCTCTCTTTTCCGGAAAAAGAATTTATTTGTTTGACGAACAAGGTTTCACTTCCAAGTAAATCAGAAACCGAAGGAGCCTTCGTCACTAAAGAACGGAAATGATGGAACCTTCGGGTGGTCTTTGATGTTTTCGGGTGGTCTTTGATGTTTTTTTCGCAGTTTTTCGGGGTGGGGGGGGGGGGCTGAAACTGGCAAAGAATAATTAATAAGAATCTTTTGTTGTATAGTGTTCATGTTTTTGTGTTGTTGTTTTTCATATATAAGATAGGCTAGGTGGATAATCATGAGTGTTTAGATATTTATTTATAAGATATAAATTGTAACAGGAATTTGCAGCACAAGTCCTTAGGACTTTCTTTTTGCTGCAATAATTATTAGGCGTGTCATTTTTATTTATGTTTATATTTTGGATAAAAATAAAACCTACCTACCTACCTTCTATCGTTTAGCTGTAAAAAGTCAGTTAAAATGCACCTCTGGTCAACCGCAGAAATCTACGAGTTTATCGATGAAACTGAAAAAAGGACCGAATTTCATAGGGGCTAGAATGTCACAGGTTTTTGTGGCCAAATGTCACAGGTTCCATCACTGAAAGGTAGCAAAACTGCTTGAAAGTGACGTTGACCCCTCTGACGGTCCAACGCTGCTGATGAAGCCCCATTCTAGTTGTATCGACGTTGGAAGTTGCTCCCGTCAGGAACCGGGAGTCAAGTCATGAGCCGCAGAATTTCTGTTGAAAGAAAGAGTAAAACGTGTTGGTTTGGCTTCCACAACCATATTTCCTTTATCCTTTGTTGGACTCGTAGTCTAACAAATGTTTGCCGAATGTTTCTGTCCATTGGATATGAGGTTTTTTCCTTGTCGGAAACAAACCAACGAAGAGAATACCTTATGGAAATGACCAACTGTGAAGCCGCAGGCGAAATCGGGTCCAGTCGACGCCAAATCGAATTGCCACCGGATCGGTTGCCCGGACATCATGAAAAAGACAATCTCACCCATTTGCACAGAAATCACCTTCTTCCCGGGAAAGTGGGGGTATGGTTTCCCGAGCCAGAAACTGTTCCATTTCCATAAAGCGAAAACAAAATACTGGTGTGGGAAAGGACCCCCAGAAATGAGATCGCATATCGAAATTTGGCAGAAAATTGTTTTCGAAAGCGAAGAAAGGGGGGCAGTCAGACTGTCAAGAAGATTGTCTGGACGATGGGGGTGCGAGAAAGAGGAAATCTAGATTACTCATTTCCGGGAGTTAAACAGTGTTTCCTGGCCGAAGAATGAAAATTTGTGTGTCTTTTTTATGTGTTTTATTTCACGGTCAAGTTCTGTTTATCAATAAACTAGAAATAAACCATCTTTTCTTTCACTTACTCCGCACCATTTTCTTTCGATAAATCAGAAGACTGAAAATTTGTGTGTCTTTCTTATGTAGATGTAGGCTATTTTATTTCACGTTCAAGTTCTGTTTATCAATAAACTAGAAATAAACCATCTTTTCTTTCACTTACTACGCTTTAAAAAATGACAGATTACAAACATATTACTTACTAACTTTAAGAATTTGGTTCATTTGCGCGGAGTAGGTGGGAGACACCATTATCTTTCGATGGGTCAGATTTTTACGTACACACTGTTACCTTTTTTTTTCAAAATCCTCACGGTAGCCAACGTTGTTCACAAATTACTTGAACACAATTCACTCTTCAAAGCAAGGTGGTCATTGCTCATTAATTATTCAGTGATCTCCCGCCGTAGGTTAAACGGGTTACTATATCTTCGGTTACTTAACCTTCGATATCGAAGAAATGAAACTTGTGGAAAACAAGTTCGTTTTTCGTTCGTTTTTCCACAAGTTCGTTTTTCCAACTTGAGCGGTTTTGAGCCTGAAGAGGACCCTTGCCAAGAAGGGCTGAAATATAGCTCGAATAAAATTTAGCTGACGTATCCGTTTTGCACTGTCAAATACGATTCGCAGTTAGCTTGGGCTGAAGGAATATTTAGTACATAATTATTTTCTTGCAACATTAAACAAATGCGGAAGGATAATTTTGGGGACCTTCGTCGATTCGGGAGGTTCCTCCTGCAGGCAATGGGGAATCGTTAGCGTTTTGGGGGTAAGGGTTTTCTTTTTTTTATGTGTGTACTGAGTTTCTGAGTGTTCTTTTTTTTTCTTATTCCTGCCATGGCCCCACGAGCTTTCCGGGAATGAATTCATTCATTCATGGCCATTTTAAAAACTAATTTGCTAGTCACAATTTGCCAACTATTCGCAGAAAGCCTAGGGAGTTTACCTTACACCACTCTTTGCACCACACTTTACATCACTCATCTTTCCTTAAGACTTCAAAACTCAAGTTCGTTCCCGAGGGAAAACCCCTTAGAAAACCCTGGACCAATATACTTAGATAGTTAGCTTTCTATATTGGAACTTATGAACTCGATTGATCTTCCAAATAGGAAATAGCTCGGAAAACTCGACCGGTCGTCTCCATAATTGTCAATTAAACTATACCGGAAGGGGACAATCACCTGAATGCCCTGAGGGTCACTCTTTCCTTTCAGAAAGTTCCCTCTGCATAAAATCGAATCTCCATGTTACTTTATTACCTTTGAAGGGAATTGAGCTGAAAGCGAGTGTCCGTCCTGTGGCAGAGTGACTCTATGCAAAAACAAAGCTGGTCTTCCGAAAGCCTTTTTAAAAGCGGAAAAAGAAAGGACAATTCAATAAGGCCGTCCTGAAAATGGTGAAAAGAAAGCGTGGGATCGTCTAAAAGAGCGAACGGAACGGAAAGGCATGGTGCAGATGGAACGAGTACTAAAAAGAATAATAAAAGTGCTTTCTGTAATTGGGAACTTCAACGGGTAAGATTTGTGTTCTTCGATTTCCGAATAACGGAAGTTACCAAGCCGCCCTGAACAAACTTGTCCCTCAAATTGAAAGCACCTGGAGGAATGAGTGGGACAAAGGCTCCAATTTAAATCCTTTAAAGGGCTTGCTTATTCTGACTTTTATATTATCCCTAGCTCTCTTATGAAATAATAAGCTTCTGGTACCACCGCCTTTTGCCGTTGTTTCGTTTTGAACTTGTAACTTTCACTTTTTCTGCCGAGCCGAGTTTAGCCAGCCACGCAAAGCAAACGTTGCCGAAAGCTTCAAGGTCCGCCGACAACTCTTTTACACATAAGGGCAGAGAAGCTTCAAAGCGTTATTTTTCATACTGGAATACATGGTAGACCACCACACTGTCAGAAGTTTCATAACAGATCGCGCATAACACTTTCAAGGATAACACCTTTTCACTCAGAAATAAAGTGTTATGACCAATTAAGTTTACACTATTTCGTGCCTAGATCTCCAACAACACCGTCAATTGGTAAAAATACTACACTGTCAGAAGTTACATAACGACAACAGAAGGATGCCCGGTTTCAACAGATAACACTTTGGGATGTTATCTGTCATGTTTCTTTCGTTCCCGTTAGTATTTTTACCAATTGAAGGTGTTGTTGGAGATCTAGGCACGAAATAATGTAAAGTTAATTGGTCATAAACCTTTATTTCTAAGTGAAAAGGTGTTACTCTTGAAAGTGTTATGCGCTATCTGTTATGAAACTTCTGACAGTGCAGGTCTATCTTCTGGTTAGTACTTCTTTTGCTTTTCTTGTGTTTTTTTTTCACCTTTTCCCCAAAGGTGCATTCAATTTTCAAACATGTTCTGTCGACAAGCGCTAACAAGAAGATCGCTACTTCACTTGGAAAGTAACAGTATTTCCGAAAAACGATTTTTCTGAGTCATTTCAGCGTGAAAATACCATTTCTAGTAGGAGTTGTGCTCTAATAATATCTCAGCATTGGCTTTACGGATGGTACTTAATGTCATATGAATTTGCATTTTTGAAACATACGATCCATCTTGGAATGTTGGATGTTTTACGGCGGCCTCGATTGAACCGGGGTGGGCTGTTCCTGCTGACTCAATAAGTTATAGGTCATAACTTCTTTCTCAGCCGTCCATTCTCCTTGTGCCGCAAGGGCCATAACCGCTGGAGCCATGAATGGTTTATTGCCCCAGGGGCAGGGACTATCTGGGATACTTATTACGGTTATTAAAGAAGGGGATTCAAACTTTAAAGGATTAAGGTCTTGCGAGGTCGAGCGTCTAGGTGACCTTGATGTGGCTGGACGTCAAAGCTGCTCTCGAGTCCAGCGTGTCCGAGTCCAAAGACCAAAGTCACACTCACGAGTCAAGACGAGTCCGAGTCCTGGACAAAATCCCTCGACACGAGACCATGCAGTTTTTTTTTCTCGAGCGCGAGTTACGCCCTGTCCTAACAGTCGCCCAGTTATTTCGTCTGTTTTAATAAAGATATAGAATAATTAGGCTACATATTGACATAAAAGGAGAGAAGTTTTGGTAAGGAGGTTGGTTATTCAAGGTGGGGTTCGTACAGGACAGCTCTTGCTTATTCTGCCTTTTATAGTATCCTTAGCTCCCGTATGGAAGCAGGGGCATCGCAAGTGCGTTTTCGTTGGAGGGGGGGGGGGGCAGAACCAGAACTTTACCGAATTTTTCAAAAATTCTACCGGACCCTAGAAATCGAGAATTCGATCTTTTAAATTATTCAACAGAAAAGATTAACACTAGGCGTCGTTTTTGCGTTAGCCCACTTGGACAATACAGATAGATAGATATTTAATGCATAAAAGCCAACAAAGGCCATTTCACAAAAAAAAAAAAATATATATAAAAACACGGATACTATGCCAATATTTAAACTACATGGATATATAATGTTCCCTGTGTGCTAATCCAATCCGGAGGAACCTTCCAGACAGTTGAATAGGCTGGAAACTTTTCTCTTTCATTCTCTAAATTATCCACTCATTCCCACACTCTCTCACTCCGAACAACTCTTGTCTCAACTCATTCAGTTCCTCAAACTCTCCCACAAAATGACTCATACTTTCTTTCTCGCATCGACACATAGGGCAAAAGCAAGAGTATTGTCATGATACCACTAGCAGCTTTTATTTACTATACGCAAGAAAAAATTAAATCAAACGCCGCAGGCGAAAGTTTTCCATACTCAGTTCGTTTTCCTGCCAAATTTAACCGCTTCCCACATAAATTCTATCTTTTAAACAATGCAAGATCCCAATAATTTCCAGAAACATCTAAACCAGTTGGAGCGACGTCCCGGCAGCAGTTTGTAACTACTATAGGCGACCCAATACTACCCATGACCTAATAAAATGAGCGCCACAGGCGATTTTTTTCCTTTTTCCTGCCAAATTTGACTATTTCCGTGCAGATTTTAGCTTTCAATGCCTCTCAAATCCCAAGCCCAAAACTTGGTTTAAAACCCAGCTAAATGACGCGCTCTTCTACAAAATAGAGGATATTGTAAATGGCGCCACAGGCGGAGTTTTTTTAAACATAGGCTATATGATCAGAACATCTTTTCGGGATCCAAATAAAAACAAGGACTACCGATGTAATCATAAATCAGTCCTTTTGTCTGTGGCCAGTGCTTCACTTGACCTCTTCTCAGTGCTTACAAATTCGATAAGTCCAAATGATTTTTCGAGTCCATGATTTTCCTTTTACCGACTCTTGCTAAAATAAAGGACTTTTGAACAGAACCAAACGATTTAAAGCTATGCGCCGCAGGCAAAAAATTCGAAAATCGGCCTCTTTTCGCTTTCAGAAAGATTTCGGTACAAACCCGACTGTGAAACTCAAAGTTTGGTAACTACCTTTCTGTCATTCTGGCAAGCTCCTAAAATACGACTGATATTCTGACAAGATCAAAGGATTCAACTGAGAGATCGATTCTCCGCGGCATGGGGGTGGGGTCACCGGATTGTAAGATTGACCTCGAAATTGGACCAAAGTTCTGAATAAGAAATAAGCATGTAGCGAAGAATTAACTGAAATTCGGAATTTGGTAAAATTTCGTCGCAATCTGACCTAAGTTAGGGGTTTGTGGGGTTCGTTATAACTATACCGAATCCTGGTAATTATATTGAATAAACTACCGAATCTCGATATTATACCGGATAATTTTGGACCGATAGCCTATTCGAGATTCTGTGTAACTACCGAATTACCGAATTATTCTGGCATCGAAAAATTACCGAATAATTTCAGTAAATTATAGAATCCTGGCAATTATACCGAGTCCCGAACATTTTACCGAACAGATTAGTACCGATAGCCTATTGAGTAATAGATGGGTAACTAGATTGTCCTAGCTCAACCCATATCGGTTAAACTTTAAAGAAACTCGAAGGAAAGTTTAAAATGAGAAATGTGTGTTTTGTCATAAGTGAATGAAAATTGTAGACTCCCGCACAAGACACGGTTTTGCCTTCATGGGAGAGTTATGTCTGTCATTTTGATGAATGAAGATAAAACTACTATGAAGTGAACTTAAAAAAATAAAAAATATCAGAGTTTCGGCATCTCAGAAAGAGAACGGATTAAGGAAGTTTAATAAATCAGTAATATAGGCACGATATAATAATTACATAGCCAGTATTTCTGACTAATGGGCTCCTCGAAACCAATAAGCGGGAGTCTGGTCCGCTTCGAAAAGAGCCAGAAATGACAGATGTACGAATCAGTGTAGTGCTATTAGGGGGAATAGTGAATGTATAGAGGGGATTAGTAATATAGGTAGAACGAATTATTAGTCATGTACAGTAGGTACATTACATTGGTCCTTTAGCTTTCTTTTCCCCATACCTACTTATCTATACACATGTTTCTGGAGGGGCTAACCCATTTCTGAATGGTTGGATCTAGGCAGAGAGTCAAGGAAATATCGGTATTGCCTCCCTTATTGACATATCTCTGGTCCATATGCAATCAAAACTGGGCCAGCTTCAAGTCGGAACACGGAACCCCACTCGCACTGATTGGCAGTCTGTAAGACCCATTTCTCCATCATCGTCATTCTCTCATCTTCTCGGCGACCAAGTGTCTCTGCGGTGACAAGTTTCGGGGCAATTCAGATAATTCAATCAGGGGAGCCCCCGATTCGTCACAAATCTGGACAAAAATATGCGCGAGAAGAAAACAGATTAGAGGAGAGGGGGTGGGGCAGTTAGGCTGATTGCGAGGAATGGAAAGTATCAATGAACGAAGCGAATTCTCAGTTGACAATTTGAAATGGCTGGGACTTCAATATATTCAGTTCAAGTACTTATTTTCGTACTATACAAAGCAGATGTGTGCGGGTATTTTAAAAAAGAGTGTTGAGATTTGTTTACAGGTTAAGGGACGCTGGCAGACAAGTTCAGGGCTGGGATATTGCGGAATGTTGGGAGGTGGTTGTCAGTCCTAGGGGTAGTACAAATTGGTGAAGAGTCCAAACAGTGGCAATGCGGAGATGAAGCCAATAATATATCCGGTAAAATCGTCTGCGGTCACCTTCCGTATCTGACCCGAGCATATGAAATTACCCGAGCCATCTCGTAGTCGACATTTGAAATTGGTGGGACTGGTTTTGATAACAGAAATTCGTGGATTTGGAAAATACTGTTCTGGTGAAAGCCATCACCAGTGACCATAATCTGTTTCTTGTGCCTTTTCTCCTGTTCTTTCTGAATTTGAATTACCTCCCCCTTCCACACACAAAAGAAATAAATAAACGTTCAATACAGCAATCCTTCGGTCAATTCATATCGCAATTTCCCTCTTTATTTAGAATTAAGAGATAAGATAATCTGTGAAGCCCCATTTCCCTAAGTAATGGTCAGTTGTAACTATGCGCGTTCTACTGTTGATTGCATTGTGTGTTTCCCAGTCGGTCGGGCAGACCTACTGCCCCGACCCGGCGACGATTCTACCCTGTGAATGTGTTGAAGAGGAGAATACCCTGGTCCTTAACCCGATTTCGGTAACATGCCGAGGGGTAGTTTCTGCCGAAGAGATCGTCCAGGCGCTAGCACAACCCTTTCCAAACAGCACCATGGAATCATTTACAATCATCGCATGTGGCGAGGGACTGACTTCCCTTCCGGAGAACATCTTGGCGGACAAGAGCACACGTGAGGCACACATTCAAGACTGCCCAGGACTTACCAGTTTCAACCCAAAGACCTTCTCTGGTACGGAGTCAACTCTCCGCTTCATCGAGCTCTACAACCTCACTTCGGTTGAGGAGATCGTCTTTGAAAACTTCATAGGTTTCGATGCTCTTGAAGAGTTCCGAGTCATTGTCAGCTCGATTCGTGAGATTCAGGGCATTCCCCTGCTGCCGAACTTGGAGACGCTGCTATTCGACAATAACTTGGCGTTAAGCCGGTTAGCCCCGCTCCCAGCTCTGCCGGCCTTGGAATATTTCATTTCGTCCAACAGCAATTTAACTTCGATTGAGCCCTTCACATTTCACGCCCTACCTAAGATTCGGTTTATAGACTTGGTGAATAATAAGATTAGCATACTGACGAAGGACTCATTCGCTCTCACGAGAGAGATTGTTGATCTGGACTACATCGGCCTGAGCAGCAACCTAATAAGCACCGTCGAGCCAGGAGCGCTTGTAGGTAAGTTCACTTCCAGGAATTATTAAATTTAAGAGTGATTTTAATTGAAATTCCCAGTTGGCTTAGAAAGTTCATCTCGCAGTACAAGTAGGCCTCTCCGAGAAGCAATAGGATGCAGAGCTGAGCCTCTTAAAGGACCTCTTTTGCTTATTCTGCCTTTAGTCTTATCTCCAGCTCCCTTGTGAATTATAAGCTTCTGAAAACCTCGCCTTCGCCATTGTTTCTTTTTGTGCCTACGACTTTTTAGGGCTTTTTTGCCGAGCCGAGTTTTGCCAGTCAAGCAACGCATATGCACCGAAAGCCATTAGGTAATATTTTGTTTTGAACTTCTTTTGTTTTGCTTGATTTTCCAACTTTTTAACCACGGCGCGTTCAGTTTTCGAATATTTTGCGTCAAGCCGTCGCGTTGGAGAGCGGGAAGGCTGGATAGAGTCGACAGGTGCTAACAAAAAATCGCTAAGTTCACGTGGCAAGTAAAGGTATTTTCGAAAAGCGACATTTAATTTTCTGACACTTCACGTGAAAAGGTCATTTCCAGTGAGAGTTGTTTCTTTAAAATGTCTCACCGCGACATTCTCCTCTACCACCCAGAGAGCACATTGGTGAGTAAGGTTTTTTCACTTCGAGTCCGGGTTACTTCTATGAATAATAATAGTAATTTATTTATAACCCCCAAATATAAGGTCTGAAGCCAAGCTGACCATTCATTGCAAACAAAATGATGAAAACGAGATTTTCGGGGTTTCTTTTTGATCAGCTAATTATCGTCGTTCGTTTTAATCCGTGTCGTGTCGTTTTAATCCGCATCGTTTCTTTCTGGTTTTTGAGTTGCGTTCGTTTTATTATTTGTTGGTTGCGCATCGTTTTCCTGTTGGTATTGTGGTGGATTTGTATGATTTAGTTTTCGATGTTTTTCGCTGAGGACGGTTTGCCGGAAGTGCAACCGAAATATCCGGAATCTTATTTATCCCTCGCACATCATCTTAGAGGGATAATTAGCTGATCAAAAAGAAACCCCGAAAATCTCGTTTTCATCATTTTGTTTACCCACAAATTCCAGAGGAAAAACAAGTGGAGTAAAATAAAGAAAAGGAGACGACACAGAAAAGTACTCGTATTGGCATTGGTAATATCTTAGTACGATTAAAGAAGCAGCACAGATTGCCTTTTGAGATTTCATATCCCAAAGAGAATTAGTTTCACTCACCTGTTATCTGCCAAATTATTTACGATACGATACGAATTTATTAGGTCAAATAACATAATAGTTAAATAAGACCCTATCAATAATTTATAAAACATACATGTCAACTTACTCATTAAAATAATATTGACGAAAAGAAGATCTATACCGGTTAGAAGCTGATGGTTTGCAGGGCTCTAATTTATTTTGATGCCTCGTGTTATATCCGGTTCGTGCCGCTTCCGGTAGCAAATCACGATGCTTACTTGATTGTGAACATTTTATTCCCGCATGTCATAGTAAGCTGCAATGGTGACGCCGGGCAACAAGGCTAATCAGTTTCTGTTCACTCTGATGGGGTTAATGCTACGTAGATATAAATGAGGGCTAGTAAAAACTGAACAAGTTCACTGTACCTTTACCTTACGTGCAGTATTTTCAGTAGGCCTACATGAGAACTGCACAACCTTCTTTTTGTTTTATATGAGAGTGTCTCAACCTCTTACAAGTCGGACGTTAGAACTCCCACATTGCTCCAAACTTTTTACCGGCTAAAGTTATTAGCCAAATTTGGATTTTTTTTTTAACAAATAGCCTACTATTATGCGCGAAGTTATCGTCGTTGAAGCGTTGAATCCGACTCAATTCGCTTGGGTTGTCGACATAACGTCCCCGTGATCAAAACGTCCCCTTGCCAAACGTCCCAGGCTACAGAACTTTTTTTCATCGCTGAGGGATAGCTAGGCCTATGAGATTACTGATTACGTCATCAGTTCAGACAAAATATGTTCTTGGAATGTAAACTTTTTAAAACCACGACGGGTTGACTACTTCAGCATTTAACCGATAGTCATGAAATAAACCAAAGTGTTGATCCCGGCTATACCGTAGCCATTTCTTAAAGAAAGCGCAAAGATTTAGTAGTTTGTCATTTTTCGTTTTATCTTTTATTGAATTGGTTTATTTGTGTTAGTTTACGCTGCGATATCACTCATTAGTCATTGGTCTCCCTTTGTTTCGGTATTTAATTTGGTGATATTTATTATTAAAGGATCAAACCCGTCTAGCCCAGATTTATTTACTATATCTCTGTACCTTACTAATCGTTTCATCCGCTTTCGTTTCCTCGCTTCCCATGTCATTTTTATCCAGCATAACGGCACTACGCTTATTTTTGCATTTTCCTTGTTTGACTCTCTTTGAGCCACAACGGACTTCCCCTTTCTCTGAGGAGCATATTGGTGCTCCTCAGATTGTGCATGTTGCTTCAAACGACCTAGAGCTGATCATTTACGACTTACGGGTCAATTGCAAGGTATATTACACTACAAATTTTTAACTGCAAGCAATACATTTATGAAGCAACTATGTCCGATCTTACCTGCTTATAAGGAATGTTCCCACATATGTAATGCACACTCTATGCTAGGGTCTACACTCTATAATCTATGCTTGGGGACGTTTGGCCGTGAGGACGTTTTGCCGGGTCTAGGCTAAACCCCCCCCGGCGAAAAACCCCCCGGCGAAAACCCCCCCGTGACCAAAACCCCCCCCGGCGAAAACCCCCCCGTGACCAAAACCCCCCCGGCGAAAACCCCCCGTGACCAAAACCCCCCCGGTACCAAAACCCCCCCGGCGAAAACCCCCCCGTGACCAACCCCCCCCCCGGCGAAACCCCCCCCGGTAACAAACCCCCCCCCCGGCGAAAACCCCCCGGTACCAAAAGCTCGATTCATTTACATTTAACACGAATCCAAAAAATTTCACTTGACTTCCCGTGATCTTGTTCTAATTCAAATGGAATTCTGGTACAACAAGACAGTGAAGCTTAGTCAGTTCTCAGTTGTACTTCCACTGGAATTAGTCCGCCCCTTGCGACGAGGACGCGCTCACTGGGAAAATTGTACGAGTTGCAGCAGTGAAAGTTCCAATTCATACCATTAAGGGGCAATTTTTTTTTTTTTTTTTTTTTTTGGTTCCAAGGGAAAACATTTTTTTACAAGTTTAACAACTAGGCTATTACTTCGGTCCAATTAAGGCTAGGTACAATAATACGGCACTTTTTTCCGATTATAGTTATGTCTAGATTTTTTTTTTAATACTTTTTTTAAGATTTTTTTGTAAGATTATTTTCCCCGGGGGGTTCTGGTACCGGGGTGTTTTGGTATCGGGGGGGTTTTGGTACCGGGGGGGGGTTTAGCCGGGCGGTTTTGGTCACGGGGGGGGTTTCGCCGGGGGGGTTTTGGTCACGGGGGGGTTTTCGCCGGGGGGGGTTTGGTCACGGGGGGGGGTTTGGTCACGGGGGGGTTTTAGCCGGGGGGGTTTTGGCGGGGGGGTTTTGTCCGGGGGGGTTTTCGCCGGGGGGGTTTTAGCCGGAACCCGTTTTGCCACGGGGACTTTTCGCCGGGGACGTTTCGCCAGGAACGTTTTGTCATGGGGACGTTTCGTCGGTAAGCCATTCGCTTTTCTTTCGAGTATTAGTCTCTGCCAGATTGGCTCCTATCGTATCTATTTATTATATTGTCGTTCATTATAGACATAAAAAGGAACTTGACTTTTCTAGGTTTCTTCAACAACACGCTGCTATATCTTGCTGACAATCAGCTCACAACCTTAGAAGAAGAGGCTTTTGGAGGGGTGATCGATACGATGACAAACAACAGTTCAGGACAAGGGGGTTACATCGACGTCACCAACTCGGGTAAGAATCTTGACCTTACTGTGGTTGCCCTGCTACGTGTGCAATGCGTTAGCGGATCAGTGGAAAAAAAAAAAAATCGGTTTGACCCCAACCTCCGTAGAGTCATAAATTATTAGTATTATTGTATATATTTTATATAGGCTGTTACTCGACTGGAGAAACGAACCTACAATAAGTAAATGAAGCCTCTACCAATAGTAAATACGAGGGCCTTTGGCAAGAAGGGCTAAAATATCGCTGTCAAACATCGTAGCTGACTTTCCGTTTTTAGCCATTGTTTTAGTATGAATGGGCTTTAACTGACTTTTGTTTCTTTTTCAGTGGTCCCATTTACTTGCGACTGCAGTGTCGCTTGGATCGTTCGAGATTCGGCGAAGAAGTGGGCCGTTCGAGGTTTAGTTTTCTGCGAGAACGGGTTGGAATTCGGCGAGCTTCCAGTAGACTGGTTCGATGGTGTCTGTGCTTGAAAAAAATATCATTTTGTAGCCAAATTATTAAATTATTTACATTATTTAAATTCAAATTATAAACTGGCGTTTAGTTTCTCCAAGCAGAGCTAAGTTTTAAAATGGTCAGTTAAGCGGAATTCACACAGAGGGCGTCAAATTATTTGCCTGGCGTTGCGAATTTTTCGGCTCTGAGCCGAAGCCCGATGAAGCCTTTTTTCGACGCCTGGCGTGACGAATATAGTCAGGCGTGGCGAAATTCGCTCTCTGTGTGAATTGGCTTTATATCAGAATCTTGGCAGAAGACTACGTAGTGCGGGGTGTCTTTTGAAGGACCCCTCTTGCTCATTCTGCCTTTTATATTATCCCTCTCTTGTGGAATTCTGAAATCCCTACCTTTCGACATTATTCCGTTTTGTACATACGACTTTCTAGCGACCCGATGAAATGTATCGATATGTAATAGTAAATAATAATACCAGTTATTGTGCCTCAGACTGGGCCAATCTTAAGCAGTAGTATCCAGTAGCATCCTGTCTTGCTGTAGTAGCACCCAGTCTTGCTAACAGTTAGCATGCAGTAACACGGAAGCATTGACACAGAACCCTGTAGTAGCATCAGTTCGTACTGCATGCTACTTTTTCCTACAACTTCATAATACTAATTTTGAGATAATTTTTCATCGGTGATTTTTCGGATGAGCCGAGTTTTGCCAGTCACGCAACCCAAACTTCGCCGAAAGCTTCAATGTTGACGCCGACAACTCTTTCACACATAAGGACATGAGTAGCTTCAAAGACATGGTAGGCCATCGGGTCTATCTTCTGTTTTGGACTCCTTTTGTTTTGCTCGAATTTCCCACTTACCACGGCGTATTCAGTTTTCGAACATTTTGCGTCCAGTCGCCGCGTCGGAGAGTAGGAAGGCTGGGTGGAGTCGACAAGCGCTAACAGCAAAACCACTAATTTCAGATGGAAAGTAGTGGTATTTTTTAAAAACGACGTTTATTATAGCCATTTATCTTGAAATCTAGCAAAAGTTGCGATTTAAGTAAAATAACTAGGTATTCGAAGGCTTCAAGTACCAATAAATTTTGAAGAACTGCTCCAAGTACATTCTGCTTCGATCATAGCGATTTGCACAATGAAATGCTTCTTTGACACCATTTAACTAGCATGTAAAAATGCCTCAGACCTTAGTTCCTCCTAAGCCACCTAGGGCACCCTGAAGGACCCGCCCTCATATGTGCTGCTGCCCAGACGTCTTCCCACTGGGGTTGGACTATCGTACTGACATGCTTCAGGTCCCGCTGGTAGGTGCGACGAAGCGTATTTTTCGGCCACCCCTTCTTTCGGCTTCCCTCTGGCTGTCACTCCAGTACCGTTCTGGGAACATGCCCCAAGTAGCGCCATCTTCGTTGGCGTATGACATCTGGCTGACGACCATTTTTTTGCCAACGACCGATAGGCTAGGTTATATTTTGTAACAGTTTAATCCGTGCGAAATTATGAAACGGTGTTAAATCGCCTCGTTGAAAGCGATGTGCTTTTGTAGGTAATTTAAGGGTTCCAAGTAGTTCTTGATAAGGTAAATCGGAGTGTGGGGCACTTTTACACAGGATTGCTGGTTTTGTTAGGCGAATGTTACTCACAAATATATATAAAATAGTTATATCGTCTATGAATCTGACCAGGGACCCATAAATTTCCTGTAATGACTCGCTGATCGGACCAAGTAAGTGTTTGCTAACATGCACCACTCATGTTTCTTTTGGGTGAAGAGTATCGAGTATAATTTGTACTTGGCTTCTGCATAGGTCATTGGTACTCTAAAGATAGGAAAACTTAATTACAGGCTCCATGAAAGCTCACAATCTTTTCTTCAAGAAATTATCGCGATGTGTTAATATTCCATATCTTTCGGGCTTTAATCCGTTTTAACTGTGCTAAGCTGTTTCTACTTAGGTAGTGGTCAATATAGCTAACATAAGGTACCATGTAACGGGGTATGGTTTGCGGGGAGGGGACACATGCTTCATGCCCATTGGATTCTATAATTCGAAGAAGAGTCAGACGCAGGAGCAGAATACATAAGGTACTTAAGCAGAAGAACCAAGAAAGGTCACAAAGCTGAAATCAACTGACAAGAAGAAAATGGTGGATCGTGTTAGCGTACCGATTGGAGTCGTATCAACGGTGAGTCTTTTACTGGCTATCTAGTGGCGTATATTTATACTTCGTATTCCAAAAAATAAAAAGTCTCACAGGGGTATTAAAAACGCTCCTAGACTACCATGCAATATCTACCATCCTCTCAATCACACACTTAGTAACAGTTTATCCGGTGACAACCCTCATGGCCGACAAGGAGCGATGTGAAGCAGAAATTTGTTATTCTGGGTGGATAGAAACAGTGCAAGCCAAGAACTTGCTGTTTACATACGAAGAAACTTGTACTAAACAGGTGTCGGAATGGTTGGACCTGGGCAAGGGTTGCGACCGAGTAAACGTTACTAAACCTGACAACAAAAGGTGCCCGAACCAAAATGCTAATCTAGGCCGACTTCTAGTCTAACTGAGGTGTTTTTTTTTAGAACTGCACGCTCCCAACTGAAAGCTAAAGTAACCAAAAACATAATTTTTCAAGAGAAAACAAAACAAAGAACAGGGATGAATACCGCAACTAGAAAGAGAGGGATAGGTTTCAACTCCTGTGCCATTTCTTATAAAAGAAGAAGTTCAAGATGCCTCGACGTAGGGAAAAAATGAAATTCCAACCTAGTTGCTTCTTTTTTTCTTTCAGTTTCCGCTTTAGTCGATGTACTGAGCCAGCCAACGGAAAGCCTCGCCGTAGCCCTGGCGCTTGAGGACAGAAACCATAAACAGCTCGAGTGGGCGACCCCGAAGGTCTGAGCGGGCGATCTTGTCCTAGAAAAAGAAGTAAGTGTATAAAAAAAAAAAAACATTGATAGATAGATTTTGGTAATTTGTCTTTCGTCTTGCACAGGTGACCTGTTGTCACATATTAGCGAAATATCGCTGCCAAAGCATCGTAGCTGACGTATCTGTTTTATGCATTGTCTGAATACAACCTACTTCCGTAACTGAAATCGTTAATACTTAAACCCAGAGACCCAAATTTCATACACTACATTCTGAACTTGCTAACGACACCTCTCTAATCTATGCATCTGCCAAGATCTACTAGTTTCCATGCGCACCATGGTCCCGAGGAGTGTTTCGAGGATAAACCGGTTATCTGAATAAAATTTAGCCAAGTTTTTGCTACAAGTCAATGGGTCTTGGAAAACGCTTAAAACAGACACGGCCGGGGACTTTAAAAGACGAGCTTAGTTTTACAGGATTCAGATAGTTAAAAAAAATAGAAAATAAACAATAAATAGTGCGAGGTTTAAAGGGCTTAAAAACATATTTCGGAACTTCCACAATAAGGTTGGGGGTCGTGGATTTCAAAATACCATCGTGGATGCGCGGAACCAACTTTCGTCCCACGTCGAAGCCAGCCCATCGGTCGACGACAAATTTAGGGGCAAACAAAATATTTTTAAACAGCTAATAAGATAGGCGATTAAGGGGTAAGAAGACATGCTGAACACGATAGTGAAACTATTTTCTCGCCGGACAATTAGTTCGCCCGGAATCCGGCCAAAACCGGAAAGTTTGTTAAAAGTAAAAGTTTTATTTGAAGTTGATTAGATGTTCGATTTAGGGGTAAAAGACATGCTGAACACGATTATGAAAACTGTTTTCTCGCCGGACAGGTAGTTCGCCCGGAATCCGGGCCCAAACCGGAAAATTTGTTAAAAGCAAAAGTTTTATTTGAAGTTGATTACATGTTCGATTTAGGGGTAAAAAGATCCGTTGGACACGATTATGAAAACCATTTTCTCGCCGGGCAAGTAGTTCGCCCGGAATCCGGCCAAAGCCGGACAATTTGTTAAATCAAAAGTTTTATTTGTAAAGTTGATTAGATTCCTATTTAGGGGTAAGAAGAGAAGCTGAATCCGTATATGACAATCGTTTTTTTGGACGCATAGTTCTCCTGGTATCCGGCTGAAACCGGAAAATTTGTTATATAAGTTAAAGGAACAGTAAACTTGACTACGCAACTTTCGGCCATCGAATCGCCCGGGGGGGGGGGGGGGGCTTAGATAAACATACAGGGTCTTATTGACGACAGGCCCCCCTTCTTTGTTATCTCGAACCGTCTCGAACCCCCTCCTTAGTGTTCCAAAAGCTAGCTGGCAGGCCCTTGCCCCTTATGCACTGTACTTGTGCACTTATGTACTGTAAAAGTTCGCCTTTTTACATGTAGACCACAGAGAAACGACCTCCCCGACAAGGCGGCCGGGGTTCGATTCCTAGTCGCGGCACACAAACCTTTTGCTTTTGCAAACCTTTTGCTCAAAGTCGAATTCTCGGAAACTGCAATGGTCGTAACGAGAATTTTTCTTACTCTCAATATCGACGCAGGGTACATTCTTGATATGTTAGCTAGCTCCCCGAGTCAAGTTTGAGTCAAGTTTTCTGTTCCTTTAAAGCTTTATTTGAAGCTGATTAGATGTTCGATATAGGGGTAAGGAGATACGCTGAATTCGTTTTTGAGCTTCGTTCTTTTGACGGACAAGTAGTCCCGAATTCGGCAGAAACTGGAAATTTGGCAGAAGTAAGCTAAGGCAGCAAGTTTCGATTAGTTTCCTCAAAACAGATATGACTACAAAGGAAAACACATATGCTGAATCAATATCTGAACTTGGTTTTCTTAGATGATTAGCTATTTGGCCTTAATCTGTATCTGAATTTTTTGTAGTAAAAATGTTCAAGGAGTCTGGCAAGACTTGATCTGGATAAGACAGGACCCAATTGTCTGGTCAGACAATACATTTTTGGGATCCCATCGAAACCTTTGGTCTTGTTTTTTTTTTGTCTACACTAGGCCTGTTATTTTGAAGGCTGTAATCTTGGTCAAACCACTGAACCAAATTTTTGTTCAAATTCGAAGCCTTTGCTTGTGACCTCAGCAGAAGATGTGGATTCGAAGTGGATTTGCCGAGCCTGATCCACTTAAGTTGAACGCACGCATAGGACTTGGCTGGCTTATATACATTTTCAAGGGCATTGATTCACGGTTGTAACGAGCACATCTCGTGTGTGAGCGAAACCTTAGTGCACTTCACAGAAAATGTGGACGAAACAAGAAAATTCCAGCTTACGCAGGGAAAACCTCAAGCACGAGTCCATTCAGGGTAGGACCAAATCGGCTTTCTCGTTATGCTAGTTCACAAGTAGGGAGGAACGCCGTTTTCCTACTTGGATAATTCTTACTATACACTATAGATTGTAAAGGCCGATGGCCCGTATTTTCCACTGACTCGTGCATTTTTGCTCAGGTTTTGCTAGAAGCGTGTAAAAGAGGCGTCAATTTGTGTATTGTTAAGTGCCTTCTCTATATGTACCATAATCTTAGAGCGAAGTTAAAGGGTGGATCTTCTCTTTTTGATGTGCTGAAAGGCGTCCGTCAAGGCGGCCTTACGTCACCGTCACTTTTCAACCATTCTGTACTGCCTTCTCAGGCTTCTGTTGAGTGTACTTGTATCCACCGCGGATTTGATTTGTCACTGATGACTTTTGCTGACGACATTCTGAATATAAGTCGGACCTTCATCGGATGTGAAAATACGTTTCAGCAGCTTCATACCAAATATAAAGACACTGGTCTTTCTTTCAATGTTGATAAAACTGTAGTTGGTGTTTTCAATTTTAAAGAGGTAAATGGCCCTGTTACTGTCTCCCTAGACAGTGTTCAAGTCTATGTCTTAGAAACTGACTTACCTTGGAATGCCAATAGGCAGAAACCTAAAAGAAACTGTTAAGTTGTCCCTTGAAAATCTGAAGAAAAAATTTAGAATCGCTTACGCTTCAATAGTTACAAATATCAAACATCTGGATCGATTAAATCTTGCAAAAATTTATAACAGTCTAGCTGTCCCCCATCTCCTTTCTCTTTGTCCCATTTGGAAGTTTTTTTTACCGAATCTCAGAAATTATCTGTCCGCAGAGTGTATTTTCGTTTTGCGAAATCTCTTCTTAGTTATCCACCTTGGACTAGAAATAGTTATTTGATGAGTAAATTCCGCCTAATTTCCCCAACTTTTGTTATTGATAAACGGCTAAAGGATTTTCGTTATTCTGTGTCAATGTTGTCTCACCCATGGTCAGCGCTATTTGCTTAATCGTCTTTGTTGTCATTTTTTGTATTTAATATTAGTGTTTTTTTTCTATTTATTTTGTTGGTTACTCCATCTTTAGGGCGCTTCGCCCTCTTTTTGTTGAGATGGGTTATAAATAAACTGAACTGAATTGAATATTCCTTTTCCCCCAAACCTGAGGAGTTTCATAATATAATATATAAACAAACTATACTTTAATCAACTGATCCGTTCAATGACAATACACTTAATATGGACAAAAAAAAAGCCTACAGAAGGTTTGAACAACCAAATATTTTTACTATAACGTCTTACATTATTCACTAGTGAAAGAATGGGTATACTGATTGATTGATTTATTTCCTTCAAAGAATATATAATGAGGAGTAGCCTACTAAAATAAATTTAAACAAGAGCTGTAAGCTCATATGGCACTTGCATGTGTTGAGATGTTTTGTTTGATCAAAAGTATTTTTCGACTTTGTGGTTAAAATGCGCACTTTAAGGGAGCTAGATAAAAAGTATTTTATTTTTGAACTTGGGTGTAATGATGCGCACTTTAAAGGCGCTAGAAATGCATCTGTATGCAAAACCCTTGAGCCAAAAACGATCACAGGCCCTTAGGGATCCTTGATGTATACAATTTCGTCAAAAGTTTTTTTTTTCGCTTTTCATTTCAAATGCGCACTTTAAGGGTGACAGAAATAAATTTTTAAGCAAAACCCTTGTGGCACAAATGATCATGGGTTGAGATGTATTGTTTGAAATAAAGTACTTTTCGACCTGGCCGTTCAGATTCACACTTTAAGGGAGCTAGAACGTTATTTGTAAACAAAACCCTTGAGGCAAAAATGATAATGGGCTCATGGGGATCATGAAAATATGAATTTGGTTTAAAAGTATTTTTCGAAATTTGCAGTCAAGATTAGTACTTTAACGAATGGTCGGGTTTGGAAAGTGGCCATTTTTGAGTCAATCTTGTCAAATCTCTAATATTACAGCCAAGTTCCATCGTCCTAGATTATCTGGAAGTACCTTAAATCGTGATCAACGGAATCCCGGACCCCCCCCCTCAAACTTCCCCACAGTCGCCGGAGCCAATCCGGTTCCGTAAGTGTTTATCCAGAGCATCTGTTTGTTATTCCCACAAAGTTCCATCCCGATCTCACCAGTCCAAGTCGGTCACGTATTTTCGCCCCCCCCCCCCCCCCAATTGCTGTCGGATCTGTCCGGACATGAAAAAGATCAACAGAAACATGTCCTCTCTTCAATTACCAAATTTCACTCAAATCCGATCAGCCGTTTCAAAGTTACGCATGACTCAATATTCCGGATTCCCCCTCCCGTTACTCCCCCCACGGCTATCAGATCATGTAAATTTTTCATTATAAGTCAGTTTGATCGGGTCCTTGATTCGCCTCCCAAGATTCGTCGTGAAAACCCCCAAAACCGCCATAACCGGAATTCCGGGAAAGTCCCCTCCAACCCCCCCTAATGTCATGATCCATCCGAAATGTATAAACGATTTATTTGGAGCAGATGCTTGTTCTTCCCAGCAAGTTTCACTCCGATCCCTCCATTCTAACCGTTTCCCGATATTTCCGGTCTCCCCCCCCCCCAACTCCCCCATAGCAGTTAAATCCAGTCCGGACTTCAAATGGGACATCAGAGGTATGTCATTTATTCAGTTATTAAGTTTCATTCCAATCCGACCACCCGCTCGAAAGTTACACAGTACTCCAATTTTCCGGATTCCCCACCCCTTCACCCCGCTAGTGTCCGGATCCAGTCCAAATGTATAAAATATTTATCTGGAGCAGATGCTTGTTCCTCCCAGCAAGTTTCACTCCGATCCCTCTATTCTAACCATTTCTCGAAATTTCCGGTCTCCCCCCCCCCAACTCCCCCATAGCTGTCGAATCCGGTCCGGACTTCAAACGGGACATCAGTAGTGTGCCATTTATTCAGTTATTAAGTTTCATTCCAATCCGATCACCCGTTCGTTACACACTACTCCAATTTTCCGGATTCCCCAGCCCTCCACTCCCCCCCCCCGGGTGGTCGGATCCAGTCCAAATGTATAAACAATTTATCTGGAGCAGATGCTTGTTCTTCCCAGCAAGTTTCACTCCGATCCCTCTATTCTAACCGTTTCTCGAAATTTCCGGTCTCCCCCCCCCAACTCCCCCATAGCTGTCGAATCCGGTCCGGACTTCAACCGGGACATCAGAAGTATGCCATTTATTCAGTTATCAAGTTTCATTCCAATCCGATCACCCGTTCTAAAGTTACACACTACTCAAATTTTCCGGATTCCCCAGCCCTCCACTCCCCCCCGGGTGGTCGGATTGGGAAACTGAATGTTTCCAAGTTAGTCCGATCGGGTCCCTGATGATCCTGCCAAGTTTCATCGTCCTAGCACATCTGGAAGTACTACAATTCGAAAAAGTGTGACAAAACTCCTTAATTTTCAGAATTTCCCCGGCCCACCACTCCCCCCCCAGATGGTCGGATCGGGAAACTGATTACTTCTAGGTTAGTTTGGTCGGGTCCCTGATTCTCCTGCCAAGTTTCATCGTCCTAGCACATCTGGAAGTACCCTAACTCGAACATGTGGGACAAAAAAATTCGGACAGACCGACCGACAGACCGACAGACCGACCGACGGACGGAATTGCGATCGGTATATGGCACTTGAGCCAGAGGCTGCAAGTGCCATAAAAACACTGTCACAAATAACTTTCAAAACAGTAAATTAACAATTGACGTACTTTAAGCAAAACACTGTACTTACTTAACTATTAACTTTTATCGAAAAACGGAATGTTGTGGGTTTGGAATGCTTCCGAATGGATTATTATTATTATTATAATAAAATCTTACCTTGCCCGTCGTCAAATTATACAAGCCGAAGACGGACCTGAGCTCGTCCTCAGAGGCTGCACCAGGACGGTCGATTTTGTTTCCAAGAATCAGAACTGGCACGTTCGACAGAGTTTCGTCCGTCAAAAGGGAGTCGAGTTCGATTTTCGACTCCATAAACCGACTGCGATCGAAGGCATCGACGAGGAACACCACGGAATCGACGGCTGGGAAGTAATCCCTCCACACACGACGGGCTGAAAGAGGAATTGTGGTGAAGTAAAAGGCAAAAATTATTGACAATATTTTTTTTATATTGGCCTATAGTAACTTTTATTTCATCGCAGAAATGATTTTATTTTTTGAGTTTTAAATGATTAGTTGGTAAATAAATCCTTCTTCTTTTTGTAAAAGGAGAAATTCTAATTATGGTATAGAATTTTTTTGTTTTAAAGTAGACTCGAAAATTAGGTTAAAAGGTTGCACAAATTTAAAGAAAGGCCACCGTAAGAACGGAACGGATCCTGTGGGAGTTGCAAATAGTTGCAACTGTTTTATTTATTAATATGTTTATTGTTTGTAAAAAAAAAAAGAAAGATAAAAATGCTCTTCGGGCGGGATTTGAACCCTAGAACTACGCTTTCTCCCAATTAGGTATTTAGTTCTTTTAGCAGTCTCCGCTAAGGATTCGGGGGGGTCCCCTGGGGGTCCCTTTAACTACAAATCATTTCATGTTTATTTCTCACAGTTAGGCCCTTGGGGGACAAGCCCCAGTTAGTCTCTTGCATGATTTTCAACTCTGGGCAAGCAGGAATGAGAAATTAGGCAGGACAAAAAACACTGATATCGTACTGAATGAATGCCTCTGTTACATGCCAAGGGCTGGTCGTCATTTTGAAGTTTCAAGACTCATACCTATATTCCTGCATCACTCTACATCTCTAATAATACCATCCATTTCCATTTACCAGAGTTCAACTTCCTTTCTCATTTTAACCGCAAGACGCTGATGTTTGCATTAGCCGCGTTTGACTCTTTTGTTTGTAATCTTTGGGAAACCCAACAGAGAATAAAAGAAGTGACGTGTGTTAAAGCACAACTCTTACCCAAAATTATCTTTTCGCGATGAAATGGCTCAAAAAGATCGTTTTCGAAAATACCATTACTTTCCAAGCAAAATTGGCGATTTTCTTTTTAGCGCTTGCCAACTCTATCTAACCATCCCGCACTCCGACGCGGCGGCTCGCCGCAAAATTTTTAAAACTGAACGCACCGCGGTTAAAAAGTGGAAAAACAAGGATAACAAAACAAGTCCGAAACAGAAGATAGACCTGACGGCCTACCCCAAATGAAAAGCAACACTTTGAAGCTTCTCATGTCCTTATGTATGAAAGAGTTTCGACGGACCTTGAAGCTTTCGAAGAAGCTTGAGTTGCGTGACTGACAAAACTCGGCTAGGCCGGAAAGGTGCTAAAAAGTCGCAGGTACAAAACGAAACAATGACGAAAGGCGGGGATTTCTGAAGCTTACAATTCCATAAGGGAGCTAGGGTAGGCTATAATATAAAAGGCAGAATAAGCAAGAGGGGTCCTTTAATATATTGGAATATAAGCTGTACCCACTGCATCTCTGGTCCTTTCTGATCATTCTATAACTTCAAAGAAACACCCTTTGTAATCATATTTTTCACCATGCTAGGTTCGGATCATTTTAATGCGAAAGGCAAGACAATTCGCAAAACCGGCCCTTAGTCCTTGATGGCGATGACACGAGTGCCGCAGGTTACAACGAAACAAGAGCTGTAAGCTCATACGGCACTTGCAAGCACATGCAGTAGCTATGGGTATCAGCTAAGATCTGCGTTGTCTCGAGCCCTTATGGGGCTTTTGGATTCATGAAAATGTATCGTTTAGTTAAGATATGCCATGCACTTTGCGGTTACAAAGCGCACTTTAAAGGGGCTAGGACTCCATTTTGTAAGCAAAAAACAAAAATATGAGAAATGACATTAGGGTAAATGAATAGGAAGTACGTATTGGCACCTGCTCGGTTGTTTGAAGTAGAAATCAAAAAGATATAACGAAGGGAACTTCTAAAAGTTTGCTTTGGTATAGTAACTGTGACTTTTCACTGCAGTGCATGCAGCCTTACCGCATTCCACGCTCAACTCTACAGAGTGAAAAGTCATAACTAGCTAGCCTACTATACTGAAGCAATTTCGAGCTTCAAGTGATTGCATAGCCATGCCAATACTTAACCTAATGGAGCTTACCTTGACTGTGACCACCCAAGTCGAAAGTGGTGAATCTCATGTTTCCTATGGAAAGTTCTTCAGATGCTAAAAAAAAGAACCAAAATCAAACAAAAGAACCTAAAACTTGGGCGACAGCATAGCGTTCAGTAGCCTGTTAAACCCGTGTCTAATATTCCGAAGTATCTGTAGACTATTTGAGGGTATTTTTAGGACAGTAAAGGATGGGAGGACGAAGAAAAAAAAAGAAAAAAAAAACTATTGCTAGACTGTGAAGTTTTTCCCGGAAAACATTGTTCAGCCTGCGAGTTGAACAAAATAGGCAGTTGAACAATAATAAATAAGCAATCATAAACTAATCGTCTAGAAAGATTGTTGGGTGACAAGACGCTGCATCGAGCCTCTGTAGAAACCATTTTATTTTGTTCCGTTCCTTCGCCGACGACTGACACCGTCTCCGGACTGTCAGTTTCCCTAACTCGCGAAATGGCCGATAACGGAAAATCGCCGTAGCCTATTCTACAGGGAACAAATGGAATTATTTTGAAGTGGAGTTTCTGAGCAGCTTCTGGAATCACGGTCTCAGGTGCCACAAAATACGGCTGGTTAGCAATCCGTTTGACCGTCAACAAGGAGAATATGCTGCTAGCTGCCAGTGTCTGACAGAAGAAACTTGAAAGCAAATCCTGCTTACTTGGATGCAATGTGGGGACGTGCTGTGCCATTCTGTCATCTTTCAACATGTGTAGGAGGGTGGTCTTTCCTGCATTATCTAGACCAAGGAACAGGAGCTTTCCTGATTTCTTGTACAGACCTGTAATAAGGAAAGTAAAAAAACAGCACAGGCCCTTTTTCTCAGCAGAATCATTTTTGCTGTCAACATTGCGAGCCTCTGGTTAAAGGCTAGGAGAGGGCCACCTGGCAGTAGCTCTGACAGACAGGGGCCTACTGATGGGAAGAATAGCAGGCTACTGGAGCCTATGGCTGGCAAAAGAAAGATTTCCTGCCCCTGTTAGGTAGACTCTTTCAAATTTCAGATGATCCCCCAATTCCAATTCATTCACTGTAATAATCCTGGTGTGCAAGAAACAATTTATTTTGACTATCAGTAGCCTATCAGCAAAACCAGTGTTAAGGCAAGCCTAGGTTATGAGTGTGTTCCACCCTACTTACCGTAGTTGCTACGCATGACGTCACGAATTTTGGCTTCTTGGCGTCAAGGCTCGAACGAATTTTTCTATTTTCGGGAAAATATCGTGCCACGGGCTAATCGGGCCAATCACGTCAGAGAGATCGTAGTTACCACGTTTACTACGCTCCCGAGCGTGGTAAGTAAATAGTTACTATTTCAAGAAAGTTGGAAGAGTCAGCATAGTTATTTTTGACGAGGTTGGGACGAAAATAGTAACTAATGGTTACTATTATTAGAAGGGTGCAACATCCTCTATATGACTAATTTACTGGCTACTCCACCATTCTAAAACCTAAACACTGAATGGGACAGGGCGGAATGGTAGTGTCTGTGGGTCTGTTCATCATGGAAATAAGTATCCTAAAATGATAGAGAGATTGCAAAAAAAAAAACTGAACATACCCCCCCTCCCCCATCACTTGAGACAAACATGATTGAAAAGTTTAAGACTGTGGGACCCTTTTGGCTTCCTTACATACTTCTTGGTTTTAGTCAATGCATCAAGATGGTTCTTCTTAATATGTTGTTCTGCTGCTGTCAATGGTTTTCTGAGGAACCTTCTACTGAAGACCTGGGCCCAAGAGGAACTCAGCACATTCCCTATTTTAAATCGACATTACACGGCTTCCTTCCTCGTCTTGGGTCCTAATGTCATTGCTGTAAGTGAAGAGTTGTTTCCATCATATGATAATAGCATGCTGGAATAGTTTACCACTTGTTTATGCAATTTCTCTACACAATTCAGAATTACAAGAAAAAACAGGAATATTGCTGACTTACCTAAATATCCAAGAACTCCTGTTAACCAATCCCAGAGAAACATTGTGCAAGTATGAGTTTCTTGTACAGGCTTTCCAAGATCTGCAAAGGAGAGCTTAGGTTACTGGAAGGTTCCTGACAAACAGGCACAGTCTCAGATGATAACCATAGCATCAAACGATTAGAACTATTTGACAGATTGTAAACAAGTGGATGCATAAGATTTACAAGGTCTTTGCCATCATTCCCTTGCCGAAAGGGCTTCCCTTCCAGGAAGAACAGTGCTTGGGTGGTAAACAATTGTATACTCTTAATACTAGCCTATAATCAAGTATTTTTATTGACAGTAAAAGTTATCGATAAAGAGAAGGATCCTAACTCATTTATAGGACCACAAAAAATACAACAGAACCATTTTTAAGCCACTGAGCTTGCCTCTACTAGCCAAAATGTTTGGGGGTGGGGGCAAGGTATTTAGCCTACTGACTGTGGTATTTTATAATGTTTTTTAGAAAAACATCTCTTTTTGCCAAAAAATCAACTGCTTTGAAACAAAATTGGCTCTTTTTCTGAAAAACAAATTTTTTGAAGAAAAAACTGACTATTTTTAAGAAAATCTAGGCTAGCCTACTATTTATACAAAAAATCATGGTGCATAGCATCAACTCCTTTCTTTACAGACTAGCTTACAACATCTGGGGGGTAGCCCCCTCTCTCCAGACATGATGCACCTGCCTAGCATAAGGCATACCCTACCATAGCCTATGGCAAATGCTAGATACACCCAGCATCTGGCATAGGGTATACAAAAATCAAGGGTTCCTGGTTGAATAGAAGAACTGCTGTTAACTATTTTACAAACAGCCAATTAGAAGAAAGGGGTTTGGAATTAGCCAGTTAGCCAAGTGTGAGTATTTTGAGTCAGCCCCCATTTTTAATTCTTTGACAAGAAATAACGATTGTAATTAAGAATTAGGGTTGTCATCATATTTTAATGAACTGGGAGCACTTAAAAGAAGCCAGGCCCTGGCCAGGCTAAGATGGGAAAATTTTGGAACAACATGAAAAGGGCATCTTTCTTAAGATACATATTGGAGTCTGTACTACTTCCATCACAATTTAACAGTGTACAAGCTGCATTGCCAGTAGGCTACATGAATTTCTGCAAGGAACCAAAAATGACTTTGTTACCGTAACGCTGGTCACACGAATTTCGTTTCCGTCACATAGCCTACTGGTCACATCATCATTGATTGAATGTAGATACTTCGAAAAAATTCTAAAAAATCTGCGTATTGTTAGAAACAAACATGAATTCAGTGTAAGAAAAACATCTAGTACTGTAAAAAACAGAAAATCTTTGTCTCTTTGGCTTTCAGGCATCGACTTTGATTCTCTTGTACCGTACTATAACTAAGCGGGATGCTGTGACTTCATTTCCTTCAAAAAAGTGCAAAAATTTCTAAATTAAGAAAGATTAATCAGTGAATATGTTTTTAAATACACATTTTTCAACAGGTTTAACCAGTTTAAAACAGAATGTAGTGCATCTAAGGCACATCTAAGCTACACAACTAATTCCGTAGAGTGCTTACGGAAATAGAAACCGAACAAAATAGTACAGGCTAGGCTCCAGTATGCTTCTCTGAACATTAGTTGACTTTGAACTATGCCATTTTCATGCACTTGCTGTGACTGAAGTCAACTATGAGTTAGCCAAAGTAGGTGATTAAGGGCAGATTAAAGGCCTCTGAAGACACCTGAATAATAGGTATTTTGGATCTTCATTCCAGCTTTTTGCATAAAACTGCACTGTTCACATTTAAGTAACTGTTCAAATAAACCTACTTCTACTGTACCTCTCATTTTTTGGACAGCTGGAGAGACATTTAAGGTTTGAGCATTTGTTATTGTTTGAAAACATGACGAAAAAGTCCTGTGATACTTTGCTCTTTAAGCCGAACCAAATCTGGAAGAATCTATCCCAGGTAGGGTAGCCACAAAAATGCCATCGGCAGGGCCGCGAATTTGCCGATTTTGTGTAATGTAAGCATGAATTGCTGTGAATTTTCCTTATCTGTTTTTCAGTTTTAACTAACTAAAACATCTTCAAAAAATATTTAAAAAATACCATTGCATTCAGGAAAAAATGTTATATTTTATGAGGGCATCAGTAAGATGTCCTAGCTATTTTATATTATTTCTTAATATTTGTATACAATAGCTCTAGGGGAGACCGGGGTTGACCCGGACGAGATTTTTTGAAACGGCATATCTTCTAAGCGATTGACTTTTCTCCAATTCTGACTTCACCATAAAATGCGTATCCATTAGGTCTACCTTCGAGATTTTTTTCAGATTTTTCTACAAAAAGGAAAAAAAGATTTTTATTTTTTTTTCATTTTTTTGAAATGTCCGAAACAACCCCTACCCACGGGGTTGGATCGGACGGCCCCAGTATTGGTTCGGACACCATGCTAAACCATTAGATTTCGACTTCTTTTTTTTTCAAATATGCATAAAAGTATAAAAAGTAAAAAACAGTACTTCAGCTATATAAAATGACAAAAAAGCTTTAAAATGACACACAATTCACCGGAGTTGGTACGAGCTGAGATTGTACTCAAAGACCAATCCTCGGCCGGCTCTTTCTGTGCCTCCCGAGTTTCGCGGGCGAGGAAGTTTCAAAACAATGTCGTCCGCACTGACGTCTGCCTTATCAGGAATCTCTGGAAACACGAATTTCTGTCCACTTTTTCTCATAAAAAATGTCCGAACCAACCCCCAATCGCCGTGTCCGGCCCAACCCCATGTGTCCTCGTGCGACGTCAAAGTGGTTGAAAAAAAAATCAAATAGATGGCGCTCAATAAACTGCTCTAGAATCTTCCTATGTGAGCTACTTTTCTCCTGAAAAAATGTCATTGCAAATCCAGCAGCCTGGTCCACTCTATTAAACTCCAAACAGAGACCCTTGAAAAAAATTATTACCTTAAAAAACACTTTTTGCAAAATACAAACAAATGGCTGCGTGTATCTAGATCCAAACTGGCTTGATAATAGGGCAGTAGATGGTGCACCTTTCGTGATTTTTTGAGAATTTTTGCTAAACCGCTAGGTGTCCATACTTGACTGTCCAGATCAACCCCGTGTCCGGGTCAACCCCGGTCTCCCCTACTTGCCTACAAAAAATTATTGATACCAAGGAGTAAAAGCCAGCAGCCAATGCCACAATGGCAGCAATAAGTCTACTGCACTGGTCTATTCACTTGATGATCATATTCATATTTTCTCATCTAACCCACTTGCTGGGGCGCCCCATGCACTCAAAACCACCCCAGTTTTATAGAATTTCATTGAAGCACCTAGTTCCAAAATGGCAGCCATCCAAGATAGCCCCACAAAACAATGGGTCAATGGCTGCCTACGCCTACGGGCATTTCATGATGTAAATTACTGTTTTCTAAAGAAGAATTAAGATGCTCAGAGACAAGATAGGGAGGTGATTTTGGTCTCAAATCAAAGCTAAAAGATAGGAGAATCACATTCTGATCTTCAAAAGTTCAGGTTTGAATTTTTTATTTTTTGTGGCTACCCTAGGCTATTTCTAGACACCATGTCCATGTATATTACAAACCTGAACGAAAAGTGCCTCTTACAAATATATACCTACTAGCAAGTACCTAAATTTCTTTTAGGAATTAGCCTAGGCTAAATTTCTCTTTTTTTTTTATTTCTGGCTGCCGCGTCACAGCTTTGGATGTAGAAGAGAAAACTGACACCAGCTAAAGAGGCCGTGATTGGGGAGCAATGGGAGGACGCGCTGCAAATTCTTAGAAAGTGAAGTATACGGAACGGAAGATTTCTCTGTTTGAAAATGTTGTGAAATGTTGTGTACTTCATGTAGTTTTCTGTATTTTGCATTGGTTTTTTCTTTTTTGGGCTGTGGTTATCACTGTCAAAAATGCTAGTAACTCCAAGAATATCCTGATAAATTCATGAACTCGCTACATATTAACAAACTCGAATTTGGTCGGACGTTCCATAATCGCCTCCGCTGTTTCAGAAGTTGATACTGAAAACTCTCTAGATTATTCATCTACTGAAATCAATCAACAAAAATGGAATAAATTCCCTTTGATTAACCTAGGCCTAGTCAGACTTTCCGGACCTCAGTAGCCTTTGCTTTCGTTTTCTACTAACATCTTTCTAATATGGAGTCAAACAAGGATGATGCTCTTCGGTGCATTCTGATTGCTGAGCAAGCTATTCAGCTGGAAAACTTCGAGAAAGCTGAAAAGTTCCTGCTGAAAGCTGAAAGGCTTTATCCTACTTCAAAGGCAAAAGGTTTGTAGGAAATGATAGAAGGGTTTAAAGGGTTTGTGGAATACAGACAACAGGAATTTCAGTTTTAAGTATTTCTTTCGTTTGCTAGGCTAGGCCTATTTCATATTCTAATTTCAGCCAGAATTAGTCTGCCACAAACCCCTGAGGCCTGATTGTGAGATACAGGAAGTGTACCTGACCTTGTTTTACAGTGTCAGAAAATATACTAAATTCTGTACCTTTTGTACATGTATGTAGTAGCTGTTTTGAAAGCTGTTTTCTGCCTGTTGACCCAGTCAAGCACAAATCCTCAATTTTTGGGCATGGTGCCCCAACGTCAGGGCATGCCCCAAGGTATGAGTATGTTGCCCATACGTTGGGGCACCATGCCCTGGAGCATGGGCATGGTACTAGCATGGCACCCCCATGATATTTGGTTGAACTGAGATTGATTACATACCTAAATAGGGCCTTCTTCCTCTCCTAGACCACAAGATACTTGATCTTATGTTCTATCTGACCTCTTTTTCCAATTTTAAAAATATTAGAGAACTTCCAAGAAATTTAGCCTTTAATGAAGACCACTTTTTCTTATTGGTATACCTATCCATTTCCAGGGAAAAAGGGGAATTCATTAATGGCTAAATTTCTTGGAAGTTCTCTAATATTTTTAAAATTGGAAAAAGAGGTTAGATAGAACATAAGATCAAGTATCTTGTGGTCTAGGAGAGGAAGAAGGCCCTATTTAGGTATGTAATCAATCTCAGTTCAACCAAATATCATGGGGGTGCCATGCTAGTACCATGCCCATGCTCCATGGCATGGTGCCCCAACGTATGGGCACCATGCCCATACCTTGGGGCATGCCCTGACGTTGGGGCACCATGCCCAAAAATTGAGGATTTGTGCATGACTGTGTTGACCTTGCTAACTCGTCGTTTTTCATAATTTTTACATAAACCGAGGTCAGGTTAGAATGAAGCAATCTTGTTTGAAAATAAAAATATGTTTAACTATGTAGAAGATGAAGCAATATTTATGTATCCAATATGTAAACCATTCAATTAGCTTCATTCTAGTGTTTTTGGCATATTTCTTGGTTCCTTTTTAAGCCAGATGGATTATTCTGAAGGAAACCCTTCTCTGGAAATTTGAAATCTTGTCTGAAGTTCGATACCCCTCCTGTACCTTATACATACCAAACCAACAGACAATTGTGCATGGTAAGCCAACCCCCTGTCGTTTTGCAGGTCTAAATTATCATTACCTAGTACATGATAACTTGCTAAGTTATTTGCACCACCCCCGGTGAATGAAAAAATGCATGTAGTTCCCAGTGTCTCTTTCCAGCCCGTACCTTAGTTTGAGCCTTATTATTATTTATTTGTAATCCATCAGCTGGCCGAAGTCAAAACAATGGAGTATGAAAAAGAACAAAAATAAATGAATGGGTAGCCTAAACATTGCTAACTGAGGTAGACAGAAATAACAAATTCCAGATAAACTTGATTGATATCAGCTGGAAGACCTAGTTTCAAGGGGCTCTGCATTGGTAGCTTGTGGACCTCGTAAGCTCAATCACTTTTGGACGGAGTAAGCTGTAAGCAGGGTGTTTGGTACTCCCACAGTTGGCACAAAGCAGGGTGTTTGGTACCCCCACAGTTGGCACACTTCACAGAGGTTGAGGTGCATGGGGTGTCTTAGTTTGCATGTAGTTTATAGTTGATTCTGAAGAATACATAACAAGATTTTAAATAAGATTCTAAGCAAGATTAAGCTTGGAAAAGCAAAACATTTGAATATCCATCTATTAAAAATTTAAGTCTGCCAGTCTGTAAAAAATAACCAAGTCGGCACATTTTTCATCAACAGTCGATTTTTTTCTTGTTACAGTCGATTTTTCTTAAAAACAGCCTGTGTTTTCGTAAAAATAATCATTTTTTCACAAAAAAAAGCGATTTTTCTTAAAATCAGCCAATTTTTCATCAAAACAGTTGTTTTTTCTTAAAAAGAGTTGTTTTTTCTTAAAAACAGTCGGTAAAAATGACCAGCCAGTTGGTAAATACCGGGACCAGTTTTTGTGATCCACTTTATTATTCAGAAGATCATTGGATGTGGGGGACCTAGAGCATGAATTTACAGTAGCCTACGTTATAATTACGGGCCACTCCCTCCATGCTTCTGGCTTTGCTCATAATTCCTTTACAGATCAGCATCATAGCCTACTATCTTAGTTTTGCAAATGCTCCTTCTGTGAATTTTCCAACTTCTATGAAGGTTCTGCAAGAAAGTTTTCTATGATGATTCCTTTAAAATTGGGATTGGACAAGGAACAAGAGCAGTGGCATACGAAAGCCAGTATTTTTGCAACACTTCCTGTCAATTTATTTTTTCTTCTCAGGCTTAATTCACAAATTGGCAAGCATGACTAAAGACAACACAACAGGTGATAGTGAAGCCACTGGAAATGCGGAAGGGCCAGAAATGCGTCAAAGAGGTAGGACTGAGCTTTCACTTTTGTCTCTAAATGAAAATCTGGCATTCGCCTATAGAGGAGACCACAATAGTGCTTATTTTTTGTTTTTCAGCTGAAATATACTTCCCCTTTAAAAAATCTGCAAATGAAGCAGCTGCTTGATACAAAAAAAGGCATATCCTACTAAATCACACAGAAGGCTCACGGTTGCTCTGGAAACTGTGGCGTTCTCCTGTCTAGGAGTGTACGGAAATGATCAGTCGTGGACAGCCAGTCTATCGTGAAGATTTGTTTGGTATTTCTTTATTATTCTCCAGATACCATGGTATCTGATACCACAGCCTAAAGTCGTTTTTGGGATCCCAAAACGTTAGTGACGGATACATATGACATCGCAAAAGTTGTCCGTCTGTCCGTCTGTTAGCACGATAACTCTCGAAGGGATTGAGATATTTTGATGAAACTTGGTGGGAGGATCCTTCGGGTCAAAGTACAAGTCAAGTTCGAAGATGGGCTCTGTAGCTCTGTATTTGAGGGTGGGGGAGGGGTTTCAAATTAAGGGGCAAAAAAAATATTTTTTGAAAGCTGTTTAGATAGTGGATTTAGGGGTAAGGAGACACACTGAATCCGAATATGAAAGTTATTTTCTCGCCGGACAAGTAGTTCGCCCGGAATCCGGCCAAAACCGGAAAGTTTGTTAAAAGTGAAAGTTTTATTTGAAGTTGATTAGATGTTTGATTTAGGGGTAAGAAGACATGCTGAATACGATGGTGGAAACCATTTTCTTGCCTGACAAGTAGTTCGCCCGGAATCTGGCGCAAACCGGAAAATTTGATAAGAGCAAAATTTGTATTTGAAGTTGATTAGATATTCGATTTAGGGGTAAGAAAACGTGCTGAACACGATGGTGAAAACCATTTTCTTGCCGGACAAATAGTTCGTCCGGAATCCGGCCAGATCCGGAAAATTTGTTAAAAGCAAAATTTGTATTTGAAGTTGATTAGATGATAGATTTAAGGGTAAGAAAAAACGCTGAATCTATATATGACAATCATTTTTAAACCGGACATACAGTTCGTCCGGAATCCGGTTGAAACCGGATTTTTTTGTTGAAGTTAAAGTTTTATTTGAAGTTGATTAGATGTTCTTTATAGGGATAAGGAGATACGCTGAACTCGTTTCTGAACTATCTTTTGTTTTTGCTGGGCAAGTAGTTTGCTCGGAATTCGGCCGAAACCGGAAATTTGGCAGAAGTACACCAGGAAGTTTCGATCAGTATCGTCAAAATAGATATGGCTTATACAGGTATATCTGAACTTGGTTTTCTCAGATGATTAGCCTGGCGAAGACTGGATTTGGCGAAGACAAGACGTAGTTAATATTAAATTTTTGGGATCCCATCGAAAACTTTGGTCTTGTTGCATTTGTGAGTATGTGAGTGTGAGTGTTAGTGAGTGTGTTGTGAGTGAGTATGAGCACTGAGTATCTGGCTGCAGATGCCGTGTATCAGATACAATTCTGATGGTCTGGAAAGCTCCGCTAGTTCATGCGCCGGGTGTTTTTGCGACTTTGGCTAAAACTCGCTTCAGTTTCCGGAGCTGTTTTGGCGCCCCGCTAGTTTTAGAAAGCAAAGCGAATCTACGACAGAAGTGGAAAGCAATCTCGGAAAGTTGTAAAGCCGGAACGGCTTTCCATGAGCATTTCTTTAAGGCTGATTTTCGCTTTAGTCTTAAAAAACAAAAAAAATCTGCAGTTCCATCATCAAGTTGAAAAAATCTTGATGCACTGTCATCATCAAGTTGAACAGAATCTCAAATTAGATACGAAAAAACACGTCACTTGTTACCAACACGTGAGTGTAGATTTTGTAAAATTCGCTTCTCCCCATTTCATCTTCAGTTCAGTTGTTAGGCTAAGTTGTGATTTATTTTTATCAAAACACGTTCAACAGAATCTCAACAACAAGACACAAAGATGTCGATGGGATCCCAAAAGTTTAATATTTATTGGACTTCTTGATCTAGACAATTGGGTATTTTACTTTTGTAAAGTCTTTTACTTTGACCAATTTCATCGTTTGAGCTATGTTCTGGGCTCATTGCATGCAGAGTAAAAGGGCTAGTGAAATCGAGAGGGGAACCAAGAACAACTCGATCTGTAGTCTGACGCTCTAACGATTCAGTTTGAGCTATGTTCTGGGCTCATTGCATGCAGAGTAAAAGGGCTAGTGAAATCGAGAGGGGAACCAAGAACAACTCGATCTGTAGTCTGACGCTCTAACGATTCAGCTAACCTTGTCTGTGTTACATTGAGACTTCCCGACAATAATAAACCATCACAATAGACAGACGGAGGGACGGGCGGACAGACTTTACGATGTCATAAGTATCCCGGCGTTTTGGGATCCCAAAAACCACATTCACTCTTCTTAAGGAGCCTCATGGCCCAACTCCAAGTCAAATTTCGCGCTCCCGTCTGTGGGCATCAAAAGACTCGCGTTCTGTGGGCACCAAGATTTACTTGTCGAAAAGTAAAAATTCTGCAGTTTCATCATCAAGTTGAAATAATCTTTCTGCACTCTCGTCATCAAGCTGTAAAATTCTCAAAATTTCCGTAAGTAACTCGTCACGTTACCAACACCTGAGTGTAGATTTTTCATGATTATTTTTATTACTAAAGGAACCAGTAGCTTTTTCATCGTGACTCAGCTGCTTCCAGTAAATAAATATAATGCTAAAAAGGCTGTTATTCTATTATGTCGCCTTCTTCACAAGAAACCAAGCTTCATTACTCATTTAGTGACCACGTAACTGAAAAGTTAGAATAATCTAACCACAAGTTTTGAGACCAAAATGCCGAACGTAGAAATAAGTAGGAACGAGACGCCGGATTTTCAAAAAAGGCGAGCATGTTGGAAATGCCAAGTTCATTTTGCTATTGATTAACAAAAATAGTTATGCATACAAATAATACAAAATTCTGATAACAAAAATCTTGACTAAAGCTCTCAGGTGACATTTAGAGATCGAAAACATGTCGTCCAGATTGATTTGTTTCATTTATTCGAGATATTAATGGCGTTGTTTTTCGTCCAGATTCATTTATTTCATGTATTCGAGGTATTTATGGTGTTATATTTTAGGCGTTACGAATTTCGTAGCGCAGATTGCTCGTTATAATTTGTCAGTTGAGTCCCACCCCTGGGCTATAATTCTGCAACAGTAGTTGGTATATGCTGTTGGTTGTTGTGTTCATTCTTTTTTGTTGTTGTCAGAGGAATTAGTGTTTTCCGTTTCTTCTTTTTTGCCTTGTCTTTTGTTGTGCTCCATCTCTTTTTTCAATTGATGGGTAATAGATGCATTCATTCATTCATATTTACACAAGGTGCGCTAGGTAATTACAAATCTGATAGCCTAACCGGATCTTCTTGGTTTTAGCCAGAACTCGTTCATCCTCAAGATCGCGTCGGCAAGAGCAAGGCTCTTCAGCTGGGGAGTTTACTAAAGAGCAGCTGGAATCCGTTAGAAAGTAAGTAACACAAATTCTGCTTCTTTATTTCTGTCGTCTTTTGATGGAGTTGGGAGCTGACAAAATGTCCGACAATTTGATGAAAATCTCAAGTAGTCCCTAAATGGTGCGACCTGTGAAGAACCTGTCGTACCTATTATGCCGGTGAAACTTACCTCCGTACTGCAGTCATTATCCTTAAACCCGCAGACCCAAATTTCATGTCACATTCTGTACCCGCTAACTATGCCTCACTAATTCTTGCACTTGCCACGATTCACTTCTTTCCATATGCATTATGCTCCCGAAGAGCGTTCGCGTATCACGCTGTTGATGCGTAAAACCGGTTATCTGAATTTTGCCAAGTTTTTGCTGGAAGTTATTGGGTCGGAGAAAAGGCTTAAAACAGCCAAAGCCGTGTATAAATTGTTAAAAGCAGGGCTTAGTTTTACAGTATTCGGATAGTTAGGAATATTGGAACATAAAGAGCAAATAGTGCGAGGTGTGCTTTAACAACCATTTAGTGACCACTCGAGATTTTCATTACATTCTTCAGACATTTTTTTAGCTCCCAAATTCAAATCTCCTGGCGTGTTAAGATATTGCGATTTCCTGCAACACTTTGTACGTACCTCTAGATCAATTCGAGAATGCAGTACAAGGCACTCATTTTTATTAAATGCTCGTAAGCAAAAACTGATCTCTATGTAGTTTTATATGCAAGTTTTTCCTCCCACCAAAGCATCCTAACATTTACCTGCTTCAGGTTGGTAATAGCAGATTCGCTAACTCCTTTGCTCAGCTCCTGTCACTTTGTTCCGTTACTCTGCGACAGCGGGATTTCCAAATTCCCTCATCAGTGTGATGAATTAAACCAGTGAATAAAAAGTACTGGCATTTTGGGGATTTTAGAAATCATCTTGTGAACTCTGCATTTTGAATCTCCCCTTTCTGTTTTGTTATCATTCGAATTTAGTTAGTATTTATGATGAGAATGTTTGATGGCTGAAATTTTGTCTAGTCTTGACCGGGCCGCAACAGAGTGTCGGTTGGTATGAAATAAAAGCCGAAGTTAGCGTTTAGAAGTCCAGATTTTGAAACGGACTTTAATTTCGGATCTTTTCTTTTAAGGGTTAAAGCGTGCAAGAACTACTATGAAATCTTGGGTGTTAAGAAAGACGCGGGCGACTCAGACTTGAAGAAGGCATATAGGAAAATGGCCCTGCAGTTTCATCCTGATAAGAATAAGACGCCAGGAGCAGCCGAGGCCTTCAAAGGTGAGTTATTAGTTGCGTTTTTATCTCGATTCTCCTCGTTATTCTCCTCTTAAAGGACACCTGAATGAAGAGTACCACGTATCATCCCTATCTGTATGAATTCCGTTGACATTGCCTGCAGAAAACCCAATCCAAATACGAAATAGTGTTCCCAAGCTATGATTTTTGCTCCATTTTGCACCTGTCCTTATTTCAGTACAGAACAATTTTAGAAATGAACAAATGTCTCCAATCAACCCTTCTTCTGGAATATTTTTTAACCAGTTAAGCTCAAACATATATCTAGAAAAAATTCCAATACGATCCGGCCAGCGCTGTACAAGATTTGAATGAATTGCGCTTTTTGTCTTGGAGTCTGCATGTGCAAACCTCCAGAAACGAACATCCCTATTTTGAAAGCGTCACGCTCAGGAGAAGAATGCTCTCCGTGGCCATGTCTGTAAATGCTTTCTCCATGGTTTGTTCAAGTATGGTTTCATTGTTCAGTTGTCCTTTAATTCCCCTTTTTCGCGTTTGTGAGTGTTGATATGAAGCCAATTCTGTTTTTTTTTTGCGTTTTTGTCAGAATCGAAAACTGGGAAAGCTTCACGATTCTGCTGGGCCTCATTTTTGTTGCACGCTGCAGGTCCACTTCTCGGCCGCTTCCGGGCAATCTACATTCGTTTTCGCACTGCAATGCTTCCGAGGAATTCGGCAGCGCTTCTCGAGAATCGCGGACTTGCTTACCGACCAAGTCCTTGCTTCCCTGCAAGGTGCTGCTTCAACCAAGAAGAAATCGTGCAGGCAGTGAATCCAGAAACGCATCTTGTGAGAAGTAAAGAAGTGCTGCAACAACGATGTGGCAGCACTATTGCAACAAAAATGAGGCTGAGAATCGAGAAGTTGCCTCAATGCCTCGATAATCATGCTTCTCGATTCTCGTACAAATTACCGTTTTTGCTCTTCTCGCTTCTCCATCCTCGCTTTTGAGAAAAAAAACACTAATTTAGTCATCCGTTGAAGCCTGCTTATTACGAGTTGAACGTGCGCCCTTTGCTGACCAATCACGAAGGAGAACGGAGAATCGAGGACTGAATTCAGTTATTAAGTTTCATTCCAATCCGACCACCCGCTCGAAAGTTACACAGTACTCCAATTTTCCGGATTCCCCAGCCCTCCACCCCGCTAGTATCCGGATCCAGTCCAAATGTATAAACGATTTATCTGGAGCAGATGCTTGCTCCTCCCAGCAAGTTTCACTCCGATCCCTCTATTCTAACCGTTTCTCGAAATTTCCGGTCTCCCCCCCCCCCAACTCCCCCATAGCTGTCGAATCCGGTACGGACTTCAAACGGGACATCAGTAGTGTGCCATTTATTCGGTTATTAAGTTTCATTCCAAGCCGATCACCCGTTCGAAAGTTACACACTACTCTAATTTTCCGGATTCCCCAGCCCTCCACTCCCCCCCCCCCGGGTGGTCGGATCCAGTCCAAATGTATAAACAATTTATCTGGAGCAGATGCTTGTTCTTCCCAGCAAGTTTCACTCCGATCCCTCTATTCTAACCGTTTCTCGAAATTTCCGCCCCCCCCCCCCCCCCAACTCCCCCATAGCTGTCGAATCCGGTCCGGACTTCAAACGGGACATCAGAAGTATGCCATTTATTCAGTTATTAAGTTTCATTCCAATCCGATCACCCGTTCTAAAGTTAAACACTACTCCAATTTTCCGGATTCCCCAGCCCTCCACTCCCCCCCGGGTGGTCGGATTGGAAAACTGAATGTTTCCAAGTTAGTCCGATCGGGTCCCTGATGCTCCTGCCAAGTTTCATCGTCCTAGCACATCTGGAAGTACCCTAACTCGAACATGTGGGACAAAAAAATTCGGACAGACCGACCGACAGACCGACCGACAGACGGAATTGCGATCGGTATATGGCACTTGAGCCAGAGGCTGCAAGTGCCATAAAAACATTAGAAAAATACTTAAAGTTTAACTGAATAGCCAGCTTATTTTTGTATATTCTTTGAAACACACACTGAATCTTGATTTTTCAACAATATGCTTAGTAGCGACGTTAAGGATATGGACGGCCTCCCGACAAGACCGGCTCCACAACTGAACCCGACGAATTTAAACATGACAACAAACGTGATTTTTCTGGCCTCTCCTTAGGTCCGGATCGAGTTTCATGGCTAGAGAATCAAAATCAGACGCTCTAGATATTTCTATTTCAATCATTTTTTCAAAGTGATTTTTTTTTTGTCAGAATTTTCTGGCAAAAAGTTTTGCCGAATGAGTCTATCTTATAAATTGTGGTAGACAAGTTTTGTATCGACTGATGGCTTTTTTACGAATTGTGTTGCAATTATATTGAATTGACAAATTGACTGAGTGTATATTTATGTTTGACGTAGAAGTCAAATTCGGCGTTTACGCTGTGAAAGCTACTTTTTAGAAAACTCTACTCTACTCTACTCAGACGATATAAGACGTTGCAAATATCAGACTGACAATGTGCCAATTTTACTTTTCTTCTTATTTATATATATATTTCCTGGGAATCAATTGTTGTTGGTAACTATTCCAAGGATAGAGGTATAATCACATAGAGGCACCACAAATCCCAAAGGGAAAATCCACAATTTGAAAATCGACTATTCGTGAACAGCAGAACAACGAAGAATCGCATTTTCATCAGGTTTGCAAGTCTTGCCTATTCAAATGGATAAGTGACGGGTAACTAGATGATAGTATCTCAGCCGTCATCGGTTTAACTTTAAAGCTCGCCTTAAACTTTGTGGCGCAAAAGCCAGTATCTGTGACCAACAAGGTTTGTGTGGCTCGCACTGAAATTTGGCGTCAAATTCTAATTTAGGGGCGAATTCAAGTATGCAATTACATTTTGTAAGAGAATCTATTCTGTCAGACAAAAAAAAATTAGGAGCCTTTTTAAATATTCCAAGCTGACTGCGAATCATATTTGACACTGCAAAATGGATGCGTCAGCTACATTTTATTAGAGCTATGTTTCGGCCCTTCTTGGCAAGGGTCTTCTTCAGGCTCAGGCCGCTCAATCTGAAAATGAACTTGACAAGTATCAGATACTTAAGCAAGATAAATCGTTTATACATTTGGACTGGATCCGGATACTAGCGGGGTCGAGGGCTGGGGAATCCGGGAAAATTGGAGTACTGTGTAACTTTCGAGCGGGTGGTGGGATTGGAATGAAACTTAATAACTGAATAAATGAAATACCTCCTGATGTCCCATTTGAAGTCCGTACCGGATTCAACAGCTATGGGGGAGTTGGGGGGGGGAGACCGGAAATATCAGGAAACGGTTAGAATGGTGGGATCGGAGTGAAACCTTGCTGGGAAGAACAAGCATCTGCTCCAGATAAATCGTTTATACATTTGGGATGGATCATGACATTAGGGGGGGGGGGTGGAGAGGGAGTTTCCCGGAATTCCGGTTATGGCGGTTTTGGGGATTTTCACGACGAATGTTGGGAGGCAATTCAGGGACCCGATCAAACTGACTTATAAAGAAAAATTTACATGATCTGATAGCCGTGGGGGGGAGTAACGGGAGGGGGAATCCGGAATATTGAGTCATGCGTAACTTTGAAACGGCTGATCGCATTTGAGTGAAATTTGGGTAATTGAAGAGAGGACATGTTTCTGTTGATCTTTTTCATGTCCGGACAGATCCGACAGCAATTGGGGGGGGGGGGGGATACGTGACCGACTTAGACTGGTGAGATCGGGATGGAACTTTGTGGGAATAACAAACAGATGCTCTGGATAAAACACTTACGGAACTGGATTGGCTCCGGCGACTGTGGGGAAGTTTGAGGGGGGGGGGGGGAGGTCCCGGGGGTTGCGGTGATCACGATTTAAGGTACTTCCAGATAATTTATGACGATGGAACTTGGCTGTAATATTAGCGATTTGACAGGATTGGACTCAAAAATGGGGTTTCCAAACCCGACCATTCGTTAAAGTACTAATCTTGACTGCAAATTTAGAAAAATACTTTTAAACCAAATTCATATTTTCATGATCCCCATGAGCCCATTATCATTTTTTGCCTCAAGGGTTTTGTTTACAAATGACGTTCTAGCTCCCTTGAAAGTGTTTAATCTGAACCGGCCAGGTCGAAAAAGTACTTTATTTCAAACATTACATCTCAACCCATGATCATTTGTGCCAAAAGGGTTTTGCTTAAAAATTTATTTCTGTCACCCTTAAAGTGCGCATTTGAAATGAAAGAGCGAAAAAAAATTTTGACGAAGAACGGTATACATCAAGGATCCCTAAGGCCTGTGAGTCGTTTTTGCCTCAAGGGTTTTGCATACAGCAATGCATTTCTAGCGCCTTTAAAGTGCGCATCATTACACCCAAGTTCAAAAATAAAATACTTTTTATCTAGCTCCCTTAAAGTGCGCATTTTACCACAAAGTCGAAAAATATTTTGATCAAACAAAACATCTCAACACATGCAAGTGCCATATGAGCTTACAGCTCTTGTTTGGTGTACAGCGTGAAAATTGACTGAACAGTTGAGAAAACACTGGATCTCCGGCTCCTATTTTCAGCTATTGGCAACGCCTTTGCTACCTTGAGCGACCCCGAGAAACGGAAGCGCTATGATCTCTATGGTGGCCGATGAGGACCAAATGGACAGGGAGAACAAGCCATCATCGGCACTCCAACTCCGGCTATGGTCACAGCAATGGCGGTTTTGAAGGTAGACCTTTTACATTATTCGCAACGTGTCTTCATCTTCTTTGGTGTGGTTTCACTGTAGTATGACGTTTTATGTGTCCATTCCACATACTAAAACAAAAGAACGTCAAACTACAGTGAAACGAAACCGAAACTACATAAAAAAAACGCAACCTTAGTGGCAAAATTAACGTCAGCGAGTCGGTGAGGAGTAAGAAATACGAAAAAATTGGCATATCTATCCTAGCCAATACGAGCCACCGGTCACTGCTACCGAAAACAGCCCCACCCAATAATTGAACTCGGTTGCAAAATAAACGTCTACCCCCTAAAGTCCGGACTAATCGTTACGGGAACTCGTTTATGCCCTTTCTGGGATCCAAAAACGTAAGTGGAGGGATACCTATGACATCTCAAAAGTTGTCCGTCCGTCTGTCCGTCCGTCTGTAAGCACGATAACTCTCGAAGGGAATGAGATATTTTGATGAAACTTGGTGTGAGGATTCTTTGGGTCAAGAGTAAGATTGAGTTCGTAGATGGGCTCTGTAAGCCCTACATTTAGGAGTGGGGGGAGGGGATTCAAATTAAGGGGCAAACAAAGTATTTTGATACAGCTAATGTGATAGTCGATTATGGGGTAAGAAGACATTCTGAACACGATGACGAAAACCATTTTCTCGCCGGATAAGTAGTTCGTCCGGAATCCGATAAAAAACGGAAAGTTTGTTAAAAGTAAAAGTTTTATTTGAAGTTGATTAGATGTTCGATTTAGGGGTAAGAAGACATGCTGAACACTAATGTGAAAAGCATTTTCTACCCAGACAACTAGTTCGCCCGGAATCCGGCCAAAACCGGAAAATGTTAAAGCAAAAGTTCTATTTGAAGTTGATTAGATGAGAGATTTAGGAGTAAGAGAAGAGACGCTGAATCTGTGTATGACAATCGTTTTTTACCCGGACATATAATTCATCCGGAATCCGGCTGAAACCGGAATATTGTTCATAAGTTAAAGTTTTATTTGAAGTTGATTAGATGTTCTTTATAAGGATAAGGAGATACGCTGAATTCGTTTCTGAATTTTGTTTTTATGCTTGACAAGTAGTTCGGTCGAAATTCGGCGGAAACCGGAAAATTGGCAGAAGTAAATCGTATCGTCAAAATAGATATAGCTTATAGAGGTATATCAGAACTTGGTTTTCTCAGATGGTTAGCCTGGCGAAGACAAGACCCAATTGTCTGGATCAAATATTAAATTTTTGGGATCCCATCGAAACCTTTGGTCTTGTTTAGGCTACTTCGGTTTTCAACGCTGAATCGTAGTATGTGTTTGTTATTTATATGTTTGTATGTATAATTTGTAAGAAACTGAATTTAGTTATGCTATGATAGTTTCTAAATATACTCTCTCTCTCTCTCTCCTCTCTCTCTCTCTCTCTCCTCTCTCTCTCTCTCTCTCTCTCTCTCTCTCCTCTCTCTCTCTCTCTCTCTCTCTCTCTCTCCTCTCTCTCTCTCTCTCTCTCTCTCTCTCTCTCTCTCTCTCTCTCTCTCTCTCTCTCTCTCTCTCTCTCTCTCCTCTCTCTCTCTCTCTCTCTCTCTCTCTCTCTCTCTCTCTCTCTCTCTCTCTCTCTCTCTCTCTCTCTCTCTCTCTCTTTGCTTCCCCGGGTTACAAAAATGTTTAATCTTTTTTATTTGTTTTAGATATCAATGCGGAGGAGTTGTTCAACATGTTTTTCGGCGGGGGTTTCCCGGGTCAGACAATCTACACTCGAAGAGGCAATAGGTGGGAATCCACAACGACAAGCAGTCGACAGTCTGGAGGATATGATAGAAGTGTAAGTGAAGTTTTTTTTTTAATTTGTTTATTGAATATTCCTTCAGAGTTCAGACCAACCTGACCGCGAATCATAGTTGAAAGCGATTCCTATTGGTTGTTTGTTGCACGACGGATCATAACCGACCAATACGAGGCGAGATTCCGTTTTTTGTGATTTGGGAGTGGAGGGATACCTATGACATCGCAAAAGTTGTCCGTCTGTCTGTGAGCACAATCACTCTCGAAGGGAATGAGATATTTTGATGAAACTTGGTGGTAGGATCATTTGGTCAAGAGAAAGGTCGAGTTCGTAGATGGGCTTTTTAGCCGTACATTTAGGGGTGAGAGAGGGATTTCAAATTAAGGGGCAAACAAAAATATTTTTTAAAAGCTATTAAGATAGTTGATTTAGGGGTAAGGAGACATGCTGAATCCGAATATGAAAGTTATTTTCTCGCCGGACAAGTAGTTAACTCGGAATCTGATGAAAACCGGACACAAAATTTGTCGACCAATTTTCGGATATAGCAGTCCCTACCCCTTTGTTCTTAAAAGCTCTGAGCGTGGATGACGTCATTCTTGGTTTATGAACGTCGGAGAGACTTCAGTCGCGTGTATAACGCGCAGAGATGGGTATAATCGAAGGTCGAAGGGGTTGATATTTGTTGTTCAAAGTTCGTATGTGGATTCACTGGCAAAGTACAGGTCAATATTGTAACTGAATCGTTTCTAAGCATTTCGCGGCGTCTGACCCCCATATTTCACAACCGTAATGAATAACAGGCATTACTTTAGAGTTGAAGACTTGTATGTTGAAGACTTGTTGAAGACTTGTTGAAGTTGAAGACTTGTTTGTTTGGCAAGGTCTGTCAAACCGATTAGGTTAGCATTCCTGAAAAATTGCAGCTATTCCTGGGGAAGCTAAATTAGAAACATGGTTTTTCCAGCTCCCGTTTGCTGAAACGATGAAACCAAGATATTTAGCTTCTTTAAAGTTTAACCGAAAAGGCCTGGGGTAGGACAATCTAGTTACCCATCACTTATTCACTTAAATTGGCTTGAAGACCCGCTGAAAATGCGTTACTTGGTTGTTCCGCTATTCAGGAATAATCGATTTTCAAATAGTGGAATTTCCGTGTGATTTGTGGTACCTCTAATTTGTTGTATGCCTTACAAGAAAGATTTATGACTTTTTTTTTCGTCAGGCACTAAGCAATCTTCACCAATATCGCCACTGCCCACTGAAAAGCCTTGTTTGTGTTTAGATAAACATTTCCCGCGTCATAGTAGAATTTTCGCTGTGGGGACAGACATTCTGAACGTCATAACTAGTGCAGATATTGGAAAACAAAAAAATCCCTTTGCAGAATCGAAATAACTCAGTGTATTCAACTAAATGACACAAAAATAAGTTGGCTTTTTAGTTAAACTTTAACTGTTCTAAGTTTTGTTTCTTGTAGAAAAATACTCTCTCCTGTTTCTTGCAACTATATTTTCTCAACACGGTGAAGCCGGAAGAGGAGTAAACGGGTATCAACATCAGCTCAAAGCTAGAGTAAATACCTCTAGGGTCAGCTCAGATTTGTCGGGGTTTTCATAGTCGCTGCATGCGACTGAAGACAGAAGTTCTTTCTGATTATTTGTTCTTGATGTGACTCATTAATATTTTTTCTCATTGTAGTTAGTTTCGCTAACACAAAAAATTGAATAAATTCTTACTCGCCAGTTCCGAGGGATACAAATAAATAAGTATAAAAAAAATATTTTATTTCTAGTCTGGATCAAGCTGGGGCGTCATTCTTCAACTATTGCCTTTCTTGATTTTGGTCGCCCTGTCCCTCCTTGGGAACTTCCTAGCTGCCGATCCTGTCTATAGTTACCAGCGGAATACGTAAGTATAATAATTCACTAACCGGTATTCGAATTCCTTTGTACCATGTTTTACTCAAGGCCCATTCACAACGGGTTTGAGCTAATACTCGATACCAGCCAGTCCCGGAAATCGCTCTGAGACCGAGAATCAGCTGGGATCCTGCCGTTCGCAATTGATATTAGTGTACCAGCCAGCTAGTCTCGGACCCTGTAATCTTCGATTAAAGACTTATTCTAAATCTCAGTCAATTATGTCTATTAATTATTTAAGATCAGTGAGAGAAACCGTAGCTATGTTTCTTGCAGCATTTTGTCAACAAGTAATATTTCCCATCGGTGCATAAGCACCCGTCTAGACCAGTGTGGCGAAGGTTTTCTTGAAAGTATAAAGGGTAAACACATAGGCTAGCTATAGCCAAGGCCTTCTTGAAAGTATGGCCATAAACACAGACAGGCCAACGTTGCCTCAAACCAACAATAACAACAGCTTTCGTAGGCTTCGTGCGGGGAATCCTTCGGCAGACTTGTCTGTGCTGTCAAAGAGTTCAGTTCTCTTATAAGATGTAGTTTATAGGTAACGTAATTATCTTTTCACATATATAATACTTGTCCTTGTATACAGTAAAAATAAGCATTAATTTCTAAGACAGTTAAAATCATATAAATTGTTATTTCTAGTTTATTCCTCTGTCTCTCTAAATAAGGCGATAGTGTACTTCGACAACCTTTTGTGATTTCAGTGTACTTTGGGAGTGTTAATTATTGTTAGATAAGGGGATTCCTGTAGGAGCATCAAGACTCATCAGATAGGATGATCCCTTTTAGAGGGATAGGCTTCTCAACTCCCTCCGTGCATTCGTGTCTCGGCGTTCTGAGGGTTTCCGGTGCCTACGTGCCCTCGTGTCCGAAAGGCATCAGGTCATCTGGGCATTCCGAGGCTCTGTCGGGCGTAAGGCCCATTCACAACGGGTTTTGGCTAATACTCGATACCAGCCAGTCCCGGAAATCGCTCTGAGACCGAGAATCAGCTGGGATTCTGCCGTTCGCAGTTGATATTAGTGCCAGTTTCGGGTACCAGCTAGTCTCGCACCCAAGTTGAAATCAGTTCAACTTATGAGGGTACTAGCCAATCAGATTATTTTGGGGAGTATTGAAGAATATTCTGATTGGCTAGTTTCGAACCAAGCCCAATAGATAAAATCACATCCACTCCTTGCTGTCTTGAAAACCGAAAGTGAATTAAGGTCATTGTTATTCTGTATGACGTGGTTCAGCACTAGCCAATCGGAATATTCCTCAGTATTCCCCAAAGTAGTGTGATTGGCTAGTACCCTCAAAAGTTGAACTGATTTCACTTGGGTGCGAGACTAGCTGGTACCCGAAACTGGCACTAATATCAATTGCGAACGGCAGGATCCCAGTTGATTCTCGGTCTCACAGCGATTTCCGGGACTGGCTGGTATCGAGTATTAGCTAAAACCCGTTGTGAATGGGCCTGTAGGGACATCCGTGCATTGCGGGGCGTCTTGGAAGTCAGTTCTTTAGGAAGGTCGGCCAGTAGGCGTAAATCCATTGGGAGTAAATTCAGTGAATAGTTATCGTATCACTCTTTCGTCTCTTTTTATCTTTTTATTTCGTTACTTCGTTCTATAAATAAAACTAATTGCCGGTATCTATTCTTCTTATATGGTTCTGCTATAACTCCTGGGCGGAGGGGTGGCCTTCCGGGAGGGTTTGATTATCCGGGGGCCTTGCTCGCGCTACCTACTTTACTTTCCCCCGTCCGGCGGTTATAACCCAAGTTGAAATCATTTCAACTTTTGAGGGTACTAGCCAATCACATTATTTTGGGGAATACTGAGGAATATTCCGATTGGCTGATGCTGAACCACGTCATACAGAATAGCAATGACCTAATTCACTTTCGGTTTTCAAGACAGCAAGGAGTGGATGTGATTTTATCTATTGGGCTTGGTTCGAAACTAGCCAATCAGAATATTCCTCAATACTCCCCAAAATAATCTGACTGGCTAGTACCCTCATAAGTTGAACTGATTTCACCTTGGGTGCGAGACTAGCTGGTACCCGAAACTGGCACTAATATCCAATTGCGAACGGCAGAATCCCAGCTAATTCTCGGTCTCAGAGCGATTTCAGGAACTGGCTGGTATCGAGTATTAGCTAAAACCCGTTGTGAATGGGCCTTCAGAAAGTTAACAAAAAACGATTGAATTCCGACTGATTTATTTTCTCTTATGTAAAAATTGTATATATTCAAGTATTTTAAGACGTTAAATCTAACAGTCGACGTATTTAGTGCCATGTCGGCGCTACTAGGTAAATCAATAAAAATATCTATCCAATATCTATCTATCTATAATAATAATTTGTTGAACAAATATTCTACCGTACATCAGACGCTTTATAAACATGATGCATGCGGTACATGAGGCTTGCGATGGAGCATAGAGCGAGATTTTTGGGATCCCAAAACGTTAGTGACGGATACCTATGACATCGCAAAAGTTGTCCGTCTGTCCGTCCGTCTGTCCGTCTGTCCGTCTGTAAGCACGATAACTCTCGAAGGGATTGAGATATTTTGATGAAACTTGGTGGGAGGATCCTTTGGGTCAAAGTACAAGTCAAGTTCGAAGATGGGCTGTGTAGCCGTATATTTGAGGGTGGGGGAGGGGTTTCAAATTAAGGGGCAAGAAAAATATTTTTTAAAAGCTATTTAGATAGTTGATTTAGGGGTAAGGAGACACGCTGAATCCGAATATGAAAGTTATTTTCTCGTCGGACAAGTAGTTCGGCCGGAATCCGGCCAAAACCGGAAAGTTTGTTAAAAGTAAAAGTTTTATTTGAAGTTGATTAGATGATTGATTTAGAGGTGGGAAGACATGCTGAACACGATGGTGAAAACCATTTTTTGACCGGACAAGTAGTTAGCCCGGAATCCGGCCGAAACCGGAAAATTTGTTCAAAGCAAAAGTTTTATTTGAAGTTGATTAGATGTTCGATTTAGGGGTAAGAAGACATGCTGAACACGATGGTGAAAACCATTTTCTCGACTAACTAGTAGTTAGCCCGGAATCCGGCCCGAACCGGAAAATTTGTTAGAAGCAAAAGTTTTATTTGAAGTTGATTAGATGTTCGATTTAGGGGCAAGAAGACATGCTGAACACGATGGTGAAAACCATTTTCTCGCCGGACAAGTAGTTCGCCCGGAATCCGTCCGAAACCGGAAAATTTGTTAAAAGTAAAATTTGTATTTGAAGTTGATTAGATGATAGATTTAAGGGTAAGAAGATACGCTGAATCTGTATATGACAATCATTTTTTACCCGGACATATAGTTCGTCCGGAATCCGGTTGAAACCGGATTTTTTTTATAAGTTAAAGTTTTATTTGAAGTTGCTTAGACGTTCTTTATAGGGATAAGGAGATGCGCTGAATTCGTTTCTGAACTATCTTTTTTTGGCTGGGCAAGTAGTTCGCTCGGAATTCCGCCGAAAACGGAAATTCGGCAGAAGTAAAGCAGGAAGTTTCGATCAGCATCGTCAAAATAAATATGGCTTATACAGGTATATCTGAAATTAATTTTCTCAGATGATTAGCCTGGCGAAGACTGGATCTGGCGTAGAGAAGACGTAGTTGTCTGGTCAAATATTAAATTTTTGGGATCCCATCGAAACCTTTGGTCTTGTTAGACTAGAGTTTTTTTTTTTGGTAATACATTCACTATCACATAGTTAATCACGTCTTTACCTAGACGGGTTATTAACAAAATTTGATTTAATTTAATTAGCCCTTTCCCAATTCAGCGCTACTTCCAAGACTGCTAAAATTCATTTCAAGGTTTAAAACTCAAGAACTAGATTAGCAGATTATTGGTAAAAAAAAAAATACATAAAAGAAAACTTGGACAATCTCTAATGACTAATCGCTATAGAAAAAAGAAAACTTTGTCAACCTAATAGCCCGATGATATCCTCACTTTCAATGACAACGGTCTCAGAGGACACAACTTGAAACTGAGTGGCAAGAAATTCCGAAAAGACGTTGGAAAATGGAGCTTTAGAAACCGAATAGTAGAACATTGGAACAATCTCCCAGAAAGTGTTGTGAATGCCGAAAATATCAACCAATTCAAAGCAGGTGTCGACTACCACCTGGCTGAAATTCAGTTTAGAGTGTAGAGTGTCCCGAGAAATTTATAGAGGCGAAAGCCTTATTATTGCAATTATATTATTATTATTAATAGGAAAAATCAGTAATAAAATAATAATAACCGTAATCAGAATCAGAAACCCTGACTTTGGGGAAGAGTTTCCGGTGTCAGTTTAGAGTAGGGTTGCCAATCGTACTTAAAGACGTAATCCAAACATTCTGTTTACCTTCTCTTACTGATCGCAAGCCACCAGTTTATTTAGATTTGAACTTGATTGCCGGGTTGCTGTTTTGGCTCGAGAAAAAACCCACGCAGAACGTCTTCTTTTCCGGATGACGAAATTTTCCCCGTTTGATTGGCAAAGAATTATAAGACTTAATTGATTATTTTTCTTATGTCTTTAGAAGTACCAGGCTGGTCTTGGTTTTTTCGTTTATTTGTATATGTAATAAACAGTTGGAGCATTAGATGGAAATTATTATTCTGATCCTTGGCTCTCTGCGTGCCGTAACGACTGTCTCGGATAATCGGCTGAGATTTAGTCCGGACCGAATTATTGCAAACCTAGGAATTTTTTTTTTTTTATATGCTCATTGTTTGACGTTTTTTTTGTGGTTTTGAACATTGATAGTGGCAGTAGGGATGGTTATCATTGTGTTTGTGGTAGAAAGACCATTTTTTGCGGTCCACTTTAAAGGAACAGAAAACTTGACTCAAACTTGACTCGGGGAGCTAGCTAACATATCAAGAATGTACCCTGAGTCGATGTTGAGAGTAAGAAAAATTCTTGTTACGACCATTGCTGTTTCCGAGCAGTTTCCGAGAATTCGACTTTGAGCAAAAGGTTTGCAAAAGCAAAAGGTTTGTGTGCCGCGACTAGGAATCGAACCCCGGCCGCCTTGTCGGGGAGGTCGTTTCTCTGTGGTCTACATGTAAAAAGGCGAACTTTTACAGTACATAAGTGCATAATTACAGTGCATAAGGGGCAAGGGCCTGCCAGCTAGCTTTTGGAACACTAAGGAGGGGGTTCGAGACGGTTCGAGATAACAAAGAAGGGGGGGCCTGTCGTCAATAAGACCCTGTATATTTATCTAAGCCCCCCGGGCGATTCGATGGCCGAAAGTTGCGTAGTCAAGTTTACTGTTCCTTTAAAGCACAACTCTTACTAGAAATGATCTTTTCCCCATGAAACGGATCAGAAAAAACGTTTTCGAAAATACCATTACTTTCCACCTGAAATTTAAGATTTTCTTGTTAGCGCTTGTCGACTGTATCCAGCCTTCCTGCTCTCCGACGCGGCGGCTGGGTGCAAAACGTTTGAAAACTGAACGCGCCGTGGTTAAAAAGCTGGAAAAGTAACCAATAAAAGAAGTCAAAAATAGAAGATTCTCATATTCTTATATGTGAAAGAGTTGTCAGCGGACATTGAAGATCCCGGCAAACTTTGCGTGTGTGACGGCAAAAAATTCGTAGGCACAAAACGAAACAATGGAGAAAGGTGGGGATTTTAGAAGCTTATAATTCCGCAAGGGGGCTAAGTATATTATTAAAGGCAGAATAATCAAGAGCGGTCCTTTAATCTAGGAGCGCTCATTTGAAAAATCGCGACTTTGTTAAACAGCCTTTTGATTAGAACGTTGATATGCTAGGTAGAAGTATAATAGCGATTATTTTCTTCTCGAATTGAAATTAGTAAATCTTGTTAGTAATGCGCCAATTTCATATCTGGTTGTTTTAAATACCAGGGTGTAATAAATTCATCTTTACGGATGTTGCTAATGTCTCCTTTCATTTCTATTTCCGTTCTTGCTCGAATCGTGTTGCTATGTAGGAGAATAAATTTGTATCCTTGAAATCTTGGCCAGATATGGGCGAATCCAGTCATGAAAGGATTCGAATCCGAATCCAGGGCTAGGTACGAATCCGAATCCACCATTTTATGCTAAGAATTCGAATCCGGAATCAAATCCGGATTCGAATCCGACCTTAACAAAATTCAAATCATGGACATAGGTTGTAGTTTGAAAATCAGAGGTGACAGAAAGTACTGATGTTTAAGGCAATCAGATAACGTGGTATAATACTGAGGATTATTGGTGGTGGAAATCAAAAAGTTAGATTGCCTAGGCCCACTGTGTAAAAACTGGGAAACGGAAACTGGAAGGATATAGACTAGAAATTTAAGTGGATTCGTAAGATCGAATGTTTGGAACCCGAGTCCGGATCCGAATCCAGCCTGACATGCAGAAGATTGTAATCCGGATTCGAATCTGACCAAAAGGACGAATCCTGGATTCGAATCCGGATTGATCTTGGCTAGTGTTGACGGTGACCCCGAGAGAGGGTAACTTTGTACCCAACAGAAAGATTATATTAGAATTACTACATCCAGGTTTCAACAAGTTTTGTTTTTAGTAAACATGCGATGGAACGTCATACTTCAGAGCGTGTTCCACCCCTCTACGAATAGTAACTAGGCTATTAGTTATCCTACTATTTCCGTTCCAGCCTCACGAAAAGTTACTACGCTGACCGTTCCAACCTTCTCAAAATAGTAACTAATAGTAACTATTTGCTCACCACGCTCGGGAGCGTAGTAACTACGCATCTCTGCAACGTGATTGGTCCGATCAGCCCGCGGCCTGATATTTGACCGGAAAAAATGAAAAAGCGTTCCAGCCTAGCGTAGTAACTACGGTAACTAGCGTAGTAACTACGGTATAAGTAGGGTGGAACACGGTCTCAAACTTGAATGTTCCTTTCGCCGTACACGAGACGTTTATGCACTATTATTACGACACTATCTGATGGAACGTCATACTTGAACTTTCCATGCTACGTTCACGAGACGTTTGACAATATACCTTTTTTTTTTTTTAGTAAATATCCAATGGAGCGTCATACTTCAAACTTGAACGTTCCTTTCTACGTTCGCGAGACCTTTGATAAAGACTACCGTGGAGAGTCCCTGAAAAGACTAGAACGAAGTATCGAAGAAGACTATATATCCTCCGTTCGGCAGTCATGCTATCGGGAAAAGCAGTATAGTAAGTATACTGATTAAGTTGTGAGAATGGGCGTTGTCCTAACCAAAGACATATAGCAGTGGAAAGACAGAAAACCCACATTAGCCCCACGAGTCGCGATATTACCGACTTCTACACTGTCAGAAGTTTCAGAAGAGATAACACAAGGATGCGCAGTTTCAACATAAAACACATGTGATTTTATTTGTTGTTATTTTGAAAACGTTATGCATTAAATGTTATGCATAACAAGCATTGTCAGGAAGAGCCGAAAAAGCTTCTGCTGACTTTTTTGTTTGTCGTCAGGATATCTGAAAAGTCAGCAGTCGTTTTTTCGGCGGTTTTTCGGCTCTTTCTGGCAATGTTTGTTATGCATAATATTTAATGCATAACGTTTTCGAAATCACAGCAGATAACATCCCAAGTGTTGTCTGTCGAAACTGCGCATCCTTTGAAAACCTGTCTCTTCAGTTCATTTCAGTAGTTGCGTTTTCGCTGATACCATGGTATCTGATATACGGTCTAAAGTCGTTTTTTGCAGTTATCGTGGTATCTCATACCACGGTCAAAAGGCGTTTTTGCAGTTGTCGTGGTATCTGACCAGTTACCGTGGTAACAGATATTCAGATATCACGGTCCGACCGTGGTATCTGGTCGTGGTATCTGGAAAACGCATCTCAATTTCATCAAATTTTGTCAAATTGGTGAGAAAGAAGTTCAGCACTTAGTGATGTAACTGGATCTCAGTTTTTCTTTTGGGATGACTTCGAAAAGTGCAATTTCGTTTTTGCAGTGGGCCGTATATCAGATACCACGGTAACTGCAAAAACGAATAATTGCAGATTCAGTTACCGTGGTAACAGATACCATGGTATCCGCAAAAACGCAACTAATGTATTTCATCACCAGTTACGGACTAGCCGAATAGCAGGTTGTAACGTCAGACATAAATCAAAAACAACAAAATACATCAATATATAATAAATGGTGGTCAAATTACATATAAAATACTGAACACAAACAATGTACAAAATAAAGTTTGGGGTATAATAACCTACTGACCTCCGTTACATAGGGAAACAAATGAGGGGACAGAGCTATTCGTACATCTAACGTTCCGGGAAAACACTGGTTGAAGGGCCGGAACTGGTTCGGAAGCTTGTCTTTGAGGCCTAGCCCTTTCTGTTGTAAAGTCAGGGGGCAGTATGTTGCTAAGGACTGGGTTCCTTCCGGTTTGGACTGGGTTAGTTTAGCGGTTGCTGTGTCGTTGAAACAATCGCTCTGTTGACATTTCGAATTGTGGTTCTGCCAAATCAATGTTGTTGTTTGCAAATCCTCTTGAGGAGGGTATTCGTGAGCTGGAAGGCAAAATCGGAATAACTTTCCAGTGGTTTTCGCGCTGCTTCGGAAAGTTGTCGAACTTTCCGCTCGGCTTTTGCGCTTGGATAGCGAAGCAGCTTTCTCCGAAAGTGATTCCAGAAAAAACACAGCAAGCGTCAATAATGGCGACTGCGTCGGAACATGAGAATCGAAGGAATGTTCAGATAATCATATTTATCTGATTTATTCTAAAAAGTTCAGAATTCTTTTTCTCGGCGGTTTCAGCTTTCCATGCGATTTCGCGATCACGTAAGTAAGTATATTTATAACCCACAAAACGTTTTACAACAAAAGAAAGTGGAGTAAAGATAATAGAAAAAAGAAAGAACAAAGGCAACAGGAGAATAACATTACGAAACATACAATAGGCCTACAACTATCAATAAAAAAAGTCTAATCGATCGGTGATGCGGCAACAGACGTAGACTAGATTTCTGACGGAAATCAGTGTGCAATTCTTGCAGCCGTGACACAATGTCGGTAGCTCCGTAAGATTTAATGATATTAGAATGACTATGCGACCGGGGAAGATACAGAAGAAACTTGCAGTAACGGAAATAATCTATCCTTATTCTGGATAGATCCCGTTTATCAAGAATGTCAAACAGACCAACCGAGAAAAGCACAGCCAGTGGGAATCGGCTCCGCAGTAATCGCTTTCCCACAGTTTCTGCGATGCGCTTCGCTCGCTGGAAAGTGATTCTGGAACCTTGCGAAAACCCTCCTTTTTTATGGCACTTGCCTACCGGCCAAGTGCCATATACCGATCACTTTTCCGTCGGTCTGTCGGTCTGTCGGTCGGTCGGTCTGTCGGTCAGTCCGCTGTTTGCGAGTTAGGGTACTTCCAGATGTGCTAGGACGATGAAACTTGGCAGGCGTATTAGGGACCCGACCAGACTAACTTGGAAATAGTCACTTGCTCGATCCGACCATCGTGGGGGGAGGGAGGGGAGCCGGAATCCGGAATTTAGTGGCATGCATAACTTTCGAACGGGTGATCGGATCTTAATGAAACTTGATATTTGGAAAGACGTCATGCTTCAGATGTCCCATATCAAGTCTGGACCGAGTCCGATGTATGTGGGGGGAGTCGGAGGGGGGGAACCGGAAATCATGTTAAACGCTTAGAGTGGAGCGATCGGGATGAAACTTGGTGGGAGGAATAAGCACAACCCCTAGGTACATCATTGACAGAACCGGACCGGATTCGTGCACTGTGGGGGGAGTTGGAGTGGGGTTCCGGAATTCCGGTGATGCGGAGTTAAGTTACTTCCAGGTGGGCTAGGACAATGAAACTCGGCAGGTAAATCAGGGACGCGACCAGATTAACCTGGAAATAGTCAGCTGCCCGATCCGACCATCGTGGGGGGAATGGAGGGAGGGGAAATCCTGAATCTTGAGGTATGTATAACTTCCGAACGGGTGATCGGATCATAATGAAACTTGATATGTAGAAAGACAACGTGTCACGGATGTCCCATTTCGAGTCCGGATCGGATCCGATGAAGCTGGGGGGGGGGGGGGGGGTCGGAGGGGGGTCCGGAAACCTTGTGACATGCTTGGAGCGGAGCGATCGGAATGAAACTTGGTGGGAAGAACAAGCACAAGCCCTATGTAGGTCAGTGACAGAACCGGACCGGATTCGGGCATTGTGGGGGAGTTAGAGGGGGGGGGGTCCGGAATTCCGGTGATCGCAAGTTAAGGTACTTCCAGACATGCTAGGACGATGATACTTGGCTTGAAAATTAAAGACTTGACAAGATTGGCTTAGAAATAGTTAGTTCCCAGATCCGACCATCCGTTAAAGTACTAATGCTAACCGCAAAGTGCAAAAAAATACTTTTAAGCAAAATATACATTTTCGTGATCCCTATGAGCCCATGATCATTTTTGCCTCAAGGGTTTTCCTTACAACTGAATTCCTTAAAGTACAAACAATACTTTTGAGTAAAATATACATTTTCGTGCACCTGATGATCATCTTTTTTGCTTCAAGAGTTTTGATTACAGATGATTTTCTAGCGCCCTTAAAGTGCTTACAGCCAACTGCATTGCCAAACGATACAGTCTCGTGATTTCCATGGTCCCATGATCATTCTTATCTCAAGGGTTTTGCTTACAAATGATCACAACAAACCCACGAATTGACGAATTCCTACTTTCATCCTCTGACCCAGCGCTTGCAAGTGCCATATGAGCTTCCAGCTCTTGTTTTCTTTACTCTCACTTTCATCGTTTAAAGTTGGACAAAGACCAAACGCTAGGTAGTGGGCAGCTTCGCGAGGGTTCAGCGGAATGTCCAGTCTTAGGGCGATTCTGGCGGTCTGGAAAGCTCCGCGAGCTTATGCGCCGGCTGTTCTTGCGACTTCGGCTAAAATCCGCGTCGCTTTCCAGAGCTGTTCTCGCGCTCCGCCAGTTTCCGCGAGCGCTTGGAAAGCGAATCCACTTCGCGAGTGGAAAGTGATTTCGGCAAGTCAGCGAGAAGTTGTAAAGGTACAACTGAGGCGCAACGACTTTTCGTTTGTTTTTGCGCTCGGCGGATTCTCGTTTCCTTTCCGGAAAGCGAATCCAAGAGATCGCCAGAATCGCCCTCTTTTCTACTATGCCGGACGCGAGAAGCATAGTCAATCAGTGTTGCCAAGTGTGACACTATTGGTGCTTTTTGACACTTTTTGCCTCTGGGTGACACCGTGACACTTTTTCTCTGAAAGTGACACCTTTTTTTTTTTTACGAATGGCACTTTTTAGGTGAGAAAAGCACTTTTTCATTTACTTTACTAAAGTGACGGATTACCGCTCCCAAAATACTGCCGAAACATGTACCTTACTTTGATTTAGTACACAAAAACAGTTTGAAGCCTAAAACTCATTTCCGATTAAATTTTGTTACAAAACTGTGCTTTAACACTTTAACAGTTAAGAAATGTTTTGAAAAATCTTGTCACAAATTCAGTTATTACCAATTATTCGCATTTTGCGCGTTGTGCAGGGGAATGCGGAAAAAAATATTAGAGGTGTCAAAAAGTACCTTTTTTCCAGCAATTGTGACACGAGTCGAGCTCTTGGCTACTGTGTAACCAATCAGTCGGTGGGCGATCGTCGCCGCTACAAATTTGATACGTTCATTAGTTCATTAAGCAGGAAAATGGATATTGCAGGTTTTGGTGAGATTGAATGTATTGGGGAATTTAAAAATAAAGTAGGGTTATTATTTATTTTTTATGTAAAATCATAAGAGAGAGGTTATTTCAGTACTGAAGGTCGTGATCCAGATTGGAGGATGGATTGCGGAACAAAGGACCAGAGCCTAATATCAGTGTTGGAAGAAGTGGCAGTATTTTTAGGCCTTAAAGGAACAGAAAACTTGACTCAAACTTGACTCGGGGAGCTAGCTAACATATCAAGAATGTACCCTGAGTCGATATTGAGAGTAAGAAAAATTCTCGTTACGACCATTGCAGTTTCCGGGCAGTTTCCGAGAATTCGACTTTTGAGCAAAAGGTTTGCAAAAGCGAAAGGTTTGTGTGCCGCGACTAGGAATCGAACCCCGGCCGTCTAGTCGGGGAGGTCGTTACTCTGTAGTCTACATGTAAAAAGGCGAACTTTTACAGTACATGAGTGCATAATTACAGTGCATAAGGGGCAAGGGCCTGCCAGCTAGCTTTGGGAACACTAAGGAGGGGGTTCGAGACAGTTCGAGATGACAAAGAAGGGGGGGCCTGTCGACAATAAGACCCTGTATATTTATCCAAGCCCCCCCGGGCGATTCGATGGCCGGAAGTTGCGTAGCCAAGTTTACTGTTCCTTTAACGGCTATTTCGAATAGTTGTTTTGATTTGTAGTTGGAAGTCATAGAATTTTAGAGTGCAGGTCCTATTTTCTCCATGACGGAAAAGAATTGCTGAGGGAATTGTTTTGCTCTTGTTTTTTTTTTTGTATTTTGGTGTTAGCGCTTTTGTTTCGGTTTCACAGGTGGATTTTCGACTCGGTGGCTTTTTTACAATTTCTCTCTCTGTGCGTGCAACCCCTCATTCTGCACGTCTTGCAGACGTTTCCGAATGTGCCAGGCGCAGGAGTTCCGAGAACCCGACAACTAATTTTTTTAAAGATGCTACATAAACTTTATGTTTACCTTTCCAAAGCAATCGCTACGCCGAAACTCAAGTATGTTTGCCTTTTTCTGCAGTGTTGCTCTTGGGGTTCAAGAAATAAACCGCAGAGAAGCCGAAAGTCCATCCCTACGAGGATTACGCCCGCAAATAGAGAAGATAGAATAATGTTATATAACTGGTAATTTTTTTCACGGCCATAGTTACTGCTTTTACTCTTTATTATCTTGTTTAAAAGAAAATTGGATTAGTTAGCTTGTTTTTTACGGAATTTTCTTTTCCCTCTCCCCGGTTCCAAGAGGACTTGTTTCTGTTAGCCTCACCGTCAGCACTTGGATGAGACATTAAAAAATAGATCCACAGGTTTGCAGTGGAAAACCTGTCATTGCGTCCCGGGTAATTGAGATTTGACATATGTCTCAGCAGCAAAGAGTGAAAGTCACCCTTTACCCTATGGAACCGACTTTTTACTATGTCTACACAAGTGTCGAGCCCGAGGAAATAGGAGACTGTTACTCCACTTGGAGCGCTGAATTGTAACAAGGCCAAACTGAAACCTGGCGTGTCTCTTTGGATTTTCTTGTTGTCTTCTTGTCTTTTTCGTGTGTTGGAAGAATCAGAAAGGCTGTAGTGATGGTAAGCACTGTATTTCTTGCAGAAATAGCATTTTTATATTTCTGCTTTAATCGAGAGATTGTTGGAATCGAGAGATTGTTGGAATCGAGAGATTGTTGGCTTGATTGTTGGAGCTGGGCGAAATCTCATTCGAGGATTTGATCAGTAGCCTATATTATTAAAAAATAGTTTAAAGGACGTAATAATCAGTAAGCAGTTCATTAAATTTTTATAGATATTATCGGTTTCAGGAACAGCAAGGAAAAATTTAATTTGATGAGTAAAAGAATTCCATTTCTGATTGAATATTGTTTGGCAGATTTAATTCCGTCGTCCTGGTGAAAAATAATCAGAAGAGACTAAATTTGGATTTCTTTCGGTGGGTTGCGGGTTTTCGTTATCGAGTTAACAATATTAGAGCCCGTTCCATTTTGATGAACGTTACGACACGGTTAGAACCTAAAGGCAAGGCGGTCAACGTACCGAATGCGACAGGCAGTCGTTGGTTCCTCGACTGAACCCGGTAATGAACTTAACCCAGGAGGCTTGATTACGTTAATGGGAAACTGGATTTTTCAAGGTGAAAGTGAAAGCTAAATGATTTTGGCCTGCCTGGCGATCAAGGAATTATCTCGGAATAGATCGACCTAGATATAGTTTTTTTTTCACATTTTATATAGTAGCCTAATTTGTTTGATTTAAGTTATTTTACATATTCTATCTACTGCTGTTGAAAGCTTTCTCGTTCTAAGGGACGGTTTGGAAAGCGGTGAGGCCTCACGTTTTCTTTTAGCAGCAGTAATAACATAAAATAATTAAGGAAGTTTAAACAGTAGAAGTAATAATAATTAAGTAGGCTAATCATCGTGAAAACGTTATGCATAACAAGCATTGCCCGGAAGAGCCGAAAAAGCATCAGCTGACCATTTATTTGTCGTCATATCATTTAATGCATAACGTCGAATCACAAAAGATTACATCGGCCCAACTGCGCAGTGTTATCTGTTATGAAACACACTTATTGACCGAGTACGAGTCTTTGTTGACCCTATTTTTTCTTTTCCAGAGGAGAATTTGATGTGGAAAGCTCGTAGCTACGGAGACTCGAAACTTTTTGAGAGAGCACGAAATCACCCCACTCCTAATTGTGAGCTTCTTCAAACATTATACGCCTCCGCCGGATAACGAGAAACCTTGACATTAGAACACGTGAGTTTTAAAATGCAGAAGACGGTTTTGCCGATCGTCCTTCCCTGCAAGTTGGTGGCTATGAGCCACAGTGTGTATTCTTTCCATCTACCTTCGTTTTAGTGAACGCTCATTTTAGTATATTGTGAGAGTCGGGTCGGTTCATGACCGTTCTTGAAGTGAAAGTTGGGTGCAATTGCAGAGCTGTTAAGCCGCGTTCACAAGCAAAGCCTAGCCAAGCAAAAGATGTCTAGGCACGGAGTTCTAGGCTCTAGAACTCCGCGCCTGGCTACACCTGACCACTTGCAGGCGCGGAGTTCTAGAGCCTAGAACTCCGTGCCTAGACATCTGTGCTTGGCTAGGCATGCTTGTGAACGGGGCTTTAGTGTTACATGTCTAGTCTTGGAGTTTTAAGTTTACTTCGTTCCCAGTCGAAGCCATATTTGATCATAGAGATGGTTGTTAGTTGGCCTAACCCTTTAGGGTCTCTGAATTCTCCGGGAAGTAGGTAAGTGCCCCCCCCCCCCCAATTAAAAGACAGCCTGAACTTTTCGGACAAAACTTGCTGGGTGTTGCGGCTTTCATCGTTGAGTGGACTAAAAAGGGACACTTTTTTTAAACTAGAATATAACAATTTATTCTGCGGTTCTGTTACATTTTCTTCGTTAATTTTTTTTTAATAAATCAATCTATCACATTTATTTTTTTCCAAATAGCTCCAAATAAAGCTAGAATAAGAATTAAAAAAGATTTAAAAAAATACACAGAAATGAACAGTTTAACCAATACACTTTCAAGATTTGACCAGAAATAAATGATGGAATGAAACTATGTAAAAATTGGGAAAAGAAATTAGACGGATATGGACAAAACATAAATTCAAATTTGATTTAAATTTTTAATCGCCCTTGCCTCGATGGTGTCAGCGTCGTTTCGTTTCTACTACCATCAAAGGTACGTTCTCATTGCCAAGATTGTCACTCGTTGCCAATGCGTAGCCAGATTTTTTCCAGATCAAACTTTGTTCCATTTTTTTACTGCCAAAAAGAAACCTGTATAGATTTCATTTAGTGGTAATCCTTTTGACGTAGGAGAAGAAAATGACAGATTGGAAAATCCTGCTCGTTGTTTTTTTAACACTTTGATTTAATTACACTGTTAGGAGCTACATGACATCTGACATGCGCTCTTTCTACGGATAATAAACAATTTACTATCTGTTAACGTTACCTAAAATTTATCTTATTAGCCCATAAGTGTGCTACCTTTAAAGACAAAATGGCGTCGAAAAGGATTCTGCAACACTTATAGACAACATCCAAAGTGTTGTCTATTGAAGTTACGCAGTGTTAAATGTTACCAAACGTCTGACGGTCCAGAGCTGTAAAATCTGGCATATTTTTTTTATTTTTTATCGGTAATTGTTTTGGCCAAGCTTTGGAGGAAGTTTTGAAGAAGAAAAAGAAGAAGTGTGTGCAGTGAGAACATACCCCTATGCTGCTCTCACGACCGTAGATACCTGGGTAATTCTGTGGAGCTATCTCGGAAGCGCGGCTTTCATAACCGGATGTTGGGTTGCGACGCTTTTCTCAGCTCCTATTTGGTTGGCAACTTGGGAACGGATCAGCTGACAAATGCATCGCAACGCTGCCGAAGGTATCGACCACTTCGCCCCTTTTTTTACCCTGCGCACACGGCCACCTGAGCTTCCAGCTAAAATACGAGCTTTGGCATTTCTGATCTACCATCAGCTCAGCTTAATTTACTCCAAGTTCACAAGGCTGCATAGTCCAGACAGGGTTGCCAACCACGGCAGCATGAAAGTGCTGCTTTTGACTCTTTTCCCGAGAAGTAGTACTTTAAGAAAACGTTTCAGTATTAGAGTATTTTGTAGGAAAAGTATTCCAGAGAACTTTGTTCTGTTCCGACTGATTTTTGCCTTAAAAGCAAAAAAAACTAGAAGAATATTGTTAGAGTAACTAATTCAAGTAGATTTTGCACATAATCAAAATTGCATTGAATACAGCACTTTTTTGAAAAGAAAATAACAATTTACTTTTAACATTCAGTAGTACAAAAAACTTCACTGGTTTGGCAACCTTATATCGTTTGGTATTACCCTCGAATTTAATATCCTTTCAACTCATCTGAGCTAAACCCTGCAATAAAGCCTCGTCTACATAGTTGTATGTGGTCTTTAAAATGTAAATACACATCTTGCTCCTTCCCGCATCCTTTGGTAAGATTTTTATTTACGTTTTGTCATTTATGTTTGTCGTTGAACGATTGAATAAAATAAATTATGTTTAGTGATGTTTTTTTTTTCGTTGATGGTCCGTCTCTTAAATAACCTATGGCAGTTTCCGTTCCAATGTTCTAAAATGCACGACTTCTTCGAAACTTTGCCGTCTTGCTCAAAAGACTACAAACCCGTTTTCATCCTCACATGGCCCAATTCGTTTATATTGGAACAGGGAAAAATTGCATAAGCGGTATTTCTGAACAAATGAGTTCAGCGGAAGAAATAAGTGGAGCCTTATCCGGCCCGAAAAAAACCAGACATGGCACATGGTAAAATCAGAAGAGCGCCGTTTCGGTTCCAATATTTCGGACTTTCTATGTGATTTATATCAAGAATAAATAACCTAATAGGTGTTCCCCTTAGGTTTTAGCAAAATTACCCTTCTGCTTTCACTCGAAGGATCCTCAAACGCTCAGCTTAATCATCTAGGCAGTTCTGCAAGCTCGATTTATTTTTGGGACAGTGGGTGGGGCGGGGGAGCCACAACCATGCGACACGCTAGACCTGAGTTTATACTCTATTCGGCCGAAACCGGAAATTTGGCAGAAGTAAAGCAGGAAGTTTCGATCAATATCGTTAAAATAGATATGGCCTATAGAGGTATATCTGGACTTGGTTTTCTCAGATGATTAGCCTGGCGAAGACAAGACCCAATTGTCTGGATCAAATATTAAATTTTTTGGGATCCCATCGAAAACTTTGGTCTTGTTTGACTTCTTGTGTAGCATAGCTACATTTCCCGGAGCGGCACTATACTTCCCTCTGAGCGGCGATTTTTTCGTAAAAACAGTTGTTTCTAAAAAAAACAATCAGTAAAAATACCTTGCCCCTCAACAAATATTTTGGCTAGTGATGCCTCTGTTAGTGATATTAGGCTTTCAGTCATCAAAATGAGTGAGGCGAGGTTTTGAAGCTACATATTAAAACCAATTTTGGTCCCGTCGCGTACCCCTTGCAAGGCCGTACCACCGGTTGGGAACCACTGTCTTAAAGGACCCATGGCAGTTTCCGTTCCAATGTTCTAAAATGCACGACTTCTTCGAAACTTTGCCGTCTTGCTCAAAAGACTACAAACCCGTTTTCATCCTCACTTGGCCCAATTCGTTTTGATTGGAACACGGAAAAATTGCATAAGCGGTATTTCTGAACAAATGAGTTCCGCGGAATAAATAAGTGGAGCCTTATCCGGCCCGAAAAGAGCCAAACATGGCACATGATCAAATCAGAAGAGCGCCGTTTCGGTTCCAATATTTCGGACTTTCTATGTGATTTATATCAAGAATAAATAACCTAATAGGTGTTCCCCTTAGGTTTTAGCAAAATTACGCCTCTGCTTTCACTCCAAGGATCCTCAAACGCTCAGCTTAATCATCTAGGCAGTTCTGCAAGCTCGATTTATTTTTGGGACAGTGGGCGGGGCGGGGGGGCCACAACCATGCGACACGCTAGACCTGAGTTTATACTCTATTCGGCCGAAACCGGAAATTTGGCAGAAGTAAAGCAGGAAGTTTCGATCAATATCGTTAAAATAGATATGGCCTATAGAGGTATATCTGAACTTGGTTTTCTCAGATGATTAGCCTGGCGAAGACAAGACCCAATTGTCTGGATCAAATATTAAATTTTTGGGATCCCATCGAAAACTTTGGTCTTGTTTGACTTCTTGTGTAGCATAGCTACATTTCCCGGGGCGGCACTATACTTCCCTATGAGCGGCAAGGTCATCGTCATGGCAGCAGATCGTGTCCTCCTGCGTTTGCGACTTGCTAGTTATTCGCCCACAAATCCCGAGCCTTCCCTGGGGACGTATCATTAACCTTATTTTGCATCATCTAAGACGATGGATCGAGGTCACGGCTTTGCGAGCGCACTCTCGCCTTCTAAAGAGGATTAAGAGCTTTGGGCGCGCGCTTGCCTGACCTCGGGGCTCGGTAGGGTATTGGTCATTCACTGTCTAGCGCTTGATCTGTGAGGTTGTGTGATTTTTTGGCCTGCGCTGACCTTGTATGTATTTGGCTTTCGATTTATGGACTTCCTTTTGTACTAATGTTCAGGCTGTTTTCATATTGATCTCTCACGGATCTGGCTGCCGATTTTGAACACGCTTCTATTCTGCGTTCGTTCGGTTCTCTTTGGTTTTTCGCACTCGACACATTGATTTACGACCTTGCTGTGATTTTGGAAACTATTTGGCTCCTTGTTTGTCTTTGTCTAGTGCTCCGGATGTATTGGCAAAGCTGGTCTGCAATTTCGAAGCTTGAACCTTTCTACGGACTTCTCCATTGTTTTTCTCGTAGTTGAGATGTTTTCTTTCTTTTTGGTTTCTTTTTGTTTTTAGTTCATTACTCCACTTTTTCTTGTTCGTTGTAGCCTAGTGGGTAAAAAAATATTATTATTTATACTGTTAACACAGTAATACTAAATACAGACTACTACACTGTTATTCATATACAGCCTAGACCTACATAGGCTACTGTGTCACACAAACTTGGCTTTCGTTCTCACTAGTTACTGATTTGGGACATGCTTCTGTTCTCTGGACCCTTCTTACCTATTGATTTACGACCTTGCTCTCATTTGGTCTTGATTTTGGAAACTATTTGGACCTGTGTTTGTTTCTGTCTATTGCTATTTGCCTGCATTCGTTTCTTAAAGTTTAACTGAAAAGCCAACTTATTTTTGTGTCATTAAGTTGAATACACTGAATTATTTGGATTCGGCAAAGGGATTTTTTTGTTTTCCACTATCTGCTCTAGTTATGGCGTTCAGAATATCTGCGGCCGTCCCCACAGCGAAAATTCTACTATGACGCGGGAAATTTTTATCTAAACACAAACAAGACTTTTCAGTGGGTAGTGGCGATATTGGTGAAGATTGCTTGGTGCCTGAACAAAAAAAAAGTCATAAATCTTTCTTGTAAGGCATACAACAAATTAGAGGTACCACAAATCACACGGAAATTCCACTATTTGAAAATCGATTATTCCTGAATAGCGGAACAACCAAATAACGCATTTTCAGCGGGTCTTCAAGCCAATTTAAGTGAATAAGTGATGGGTAACTAGATTGTCCTATCCCAGTCCTTTTCGGTTAAACTTTAATAAAAACACTGCCTAGCCCTATATTAATAACACAGTACAAATAGACTACCATATACTGTTATACATACACAGCATAGACCTACAGATTGTGGCACACGAACTTGGCTTTCGATCTCACTAGTTACTGATTTGGGACATGCTTCTCTGGTCCCTTCTTACCTATTGATTTACGACAAATGTATTCCGAATTATTACGAGAAATATGTCACCCGGCTGTCTAGTATCTTGCGGGGAATATTGCGCAAGTCAGGGACGATTGCTGGAATGACTCGCTTCCTCAACGTACCTGTTTGCGACTTGGAAGTATAGTTGTTATTTCCAACCATCGGAGAGCTTTTATTTATATTTCGTGTAGCTGTTCTTCAGAGTTTTTAACTACTAATCGAACGTGTTCGTTTCCGTTTCGATGTTTCATATAACAAACTGCCACCTTCTCTTCTACCTTCGGGACTGTACACCGGTCACCCTGTCTTTTACCAAACCACACCGTATGCTCCATGCAGAAACATCGAACTCGCTTCCAACCATCGGAGAGCTTTATTTTTATTTTTATTTCGTGTAGCTGTTTTTCGGAAGCAAAATCACAAGCGACGCCTTTTCTGTGGACTGCCATCAGCTCCTCTTCTTTGTAGTAACGGGTCAGGTCAGCTGGCTCATCTTCTCTTCCACTGTCCGAATCCACAGCTGGTAATCTTCGCTTCTCCCGTTAAAATCCGGAAACTAGTCGGCGATCAGGAACGGTGCTGGTATTTTGTAAGTCATCTTCACGGCACCAGTTCTGTCATATAATATGGGTATCACTCAATCAATCAATCGTTGTAATTTGCCAGAATATTTTACAAAATAGCAGTCGCATTGCGAAGACATAGACAAGAGCTGAAAGCTTATATGGCACTTGTAAGATTAAGGAAAGTGTTGGCGGGAGTTGTTTGCTTGGGAGTTATGTACAGAATCGAATATAATTTATTATACACTAGTGAGTAAAAAGAAATGCAAAAGGTATCTCTAGAGCTCCTGTTCTTCGTCGAGCGGTTAAATCTTCTTCAATATTGTCTCGACGTTGATGTCAAGGACGTTTCTTCCATGAACTGTTGCCGAGTGGTTCCCCGTCTCGAGGAGACGGATCTCTGATGCATCTAGGGCTTCGCCAGCCCATGGCTAGAAGAAATCTCTATGTCCGGGCCTGTACATCAAAACTCGCTTCAGGCAAGGCTAACTATGAAGCTACGGATAACCTAAATCGCCGCGACACGAACCCGAACTCACTACAAATCTTCAACTAACCGCACCCTTTTCCTGGCTACCAACCTCACATGAGGTCCGAGTACTAAGTACTATTACTATCTGCGGTCACGCAAAGAACTGTACACTAGACCCTAAATCGCCGCGACACGAACATGAACTCACTACAAATCTTCAACTAACCGCACTCTTTTCCTGGCAACCAACTTCACATGAGGTCCGAGTACTAAGTACTATTACTATCTGCGGTCACGCAAAGAACTGTACACTAGACTAGTTTTAGTTTGTAGATGTGAAATGCCGTGTATCGGTTCAATCACAAATAAAGTACCTACCTACCCCAAATAGGAAAGCATTCATTCCATTTATTTATTTCCAGAGCTTTATTGATTCAGAACGAAAGCACTGACTTGCTCTCATGAACGAAAACTGTCCGGCGCCTGGACCAATTTAAACTCATACGTCTCACCTGTGAAGTTAAAAAGGTCTGTTTTCTTCTTCATGTAGCAGAAAAATTCACATGCAACGATATTCCCTTATTAGCGATCATAACTTCATCACATTATCAATGCAAAAGCGACGGTTTCTCCCTCTTCGCAATAGTTCTAGTTTGTCGCCATTCGTTTCGCTGCCATTTCGTATGCTCTCACGTACACCGATTAGCAAGGCCCCGCGAATGAATACGGAACAAATAATCTGTTCACCTCATTCAGGGACATCCGGTAAACCCTGAACATGCCTCCTGATGAATCCGAAATTGCGGTTGATTCGATGGACCAGCTTGAGGTGGATGCGATGGTCAACATGCATTCTACCGTCGGGCATGTACACCGGTCAGCCTGTCTTTTACCAAACCACACCGTATGCTCCATACAGAAACACCGAGAAAGCAATGGAAGTTTTTGAAAAATACAAATGTATTCCGAATTATCACGAGAAGTATGTCACCTGACTGTCTAGTATCTTGCGGGGAATATTGTGCAAGTCAGGGACGATTGCTAGAATGACTCGCTTCCTCAACGGACCTGTAGCGGGTGTCCCAACCTCACCGTTTCATTCCTCAACCCTCACCTCGATACGAAACAAAACATTCCCCCGCTGAGCTATACTCTCACGGATGACATTTCGTATGCTCTCATGTACACCGATTAGCCAGGCCCCGGGAATGAATACGGAACAAAGAATCTATTCACCTCATTCAGGGCATCCGGTAAATCCTCAACATGCCTCCGAATGCCTCCTGATGAATTCCGGAATGGCGGTTGATTCGATGGACCAGCTTGAGGTGGATGCGATGGTCCGACTTGGTGTGGGTGTGATAGTGTAGCTTGACGTGGTCAAAATGTTTCGGCTTGAGTTGGATGCGCTTGGTTTGGAGTCGGTGGTTCGGCGTGAAGGAATGAATAGCTTGTTTGGCGCTAACCCATTCATTCTCAATGCGCTCTACTGATTGTATGCAATCTCTACTGATCCAGATTTTAGTGCCCGGGGCTGGATTTGGCATGTGGGCATGTTATGTCTTCTGGATTTTGATTATGTAGGTGGCTGGCCCAATTATTTTCCTTGATGATTTCCTCCAGTTTGGAAAACGTCCCTGGTGGATTATGATGTGAAGATGTCTGTGGTATGAGGTAGTCCGTTCTGTTTTGGCTAACTTCGAGCACCGCGTCGACTGTCGGATTTGGTAAATCATTCTTCAATTCCGATAATGACGTTTGCAGTATAATATTTATTAGAGAGAGAGATAGGTTTATTTAGATTTAGACTTCACTATGCTAAATAACAAACTAACACAAAAATGGACAATATCACTCGGCTTTGTTCAGCAAATTCTTAAAAAAAGGTGCAAACGAATTAGCGTGGCGGTTCGATCGCGAAGCTACTGGAATGTGTCTTCACGTTGTATAAGGTAGAATAATAAATCGAATATAAATAAGATTTTAAGATTTCCAACACAACTGTGTCTTCACGTTGTATAAAGTTACATATGATACTCGAAGAATAGGATACCTGAAGACAAATCTGCCCGTAATCTTCCTCTTGTGTAAAGCCCAGAAGGTTGATGGACGCATCAGCGTCAGTGTAAAAATCAGCAGGCTATTGGATCTTGACGACATCATCAAAGTGTTCAAGCATGATCCTTTTCGACACCTCTAAAATGGAAACCCCAACCCCGATTGGTTTGTTGAAATAAATGTTTCGGCTCTTCGGGCTCATGACCACACCATCATTTTCCAAAATTGTAAATCATAGAAGCTAGGATATGCCCATTCTTCCGTACGCCGATTTCATAAACAGTTTCATGATGGATTTGCGTACTTCCGAAACCGGCTAAGAAACAAAGGCTTCATACCGATACTTGAGTCGGCAAAAGTGCAATTTACTGCATATGCAGTCCAAGATCAATAAATTAGAACTCCTTAACATTTCGAACACGTCCAATCATCCTCTGGCTGTAATTTTCCTCTTGCGTATGTTGCTTCGCCACTTGTCGGGCTGCTTTCTAAAAACCGATCAGGTTTTTAGGCCAACACAACTGTGTCTTCACGTTGCATAAAGCTACATATGATACTTGAAGAATAGGATACCTGAAGACAAATCTGCCCGTAATCTTCCTCTTGTGTAGGTTGCTTGTCGCCGGTTGTCTGGATGCCTTCAAAAAACTCATCTTGTCGGGCTGCCTTCAAAAAACTCTTTTTAGGCCTGCAAAAATGCGACAAACATTGATGAATAATCTTGTCGCTCATCAAGTTCTTCCTCAGCTAACTCTGGGATCTCATCTTTGAGATATTCGCCGTTGCGGTTGCAAGTGTCGTCCGCTCCAGTGGATGCCATCGACCATCTTGAGGGCTTTGAAAGAGTATTTTTCGAAACTGTGCACACCGGTGGGCCCCTGTGCTCTGTTTTACCAACCGGACGCGGAATTTCTGATGGCGCTATTTTTCGAAACTGCACACCGGTGGGCCCCTGTGCTCTGTTTTACCAACCGGACGCGGAATTTCTGATGGCGCTAAGAAACAAAGGCTTCATACCGATACGGCAATACGGCAAAAGTGCGATTTACTGCATATGCAGTAACTACTAACAACACGTCTAACAACACGTCCAATCCTTGTACAAATTGTGTGTCTGGGACCAACTCCTTAATTCTGTCTAAGAGGTTTGCGGGCTGCATAGCAGACGACTACATGATCGGGGAGTTTGCGACTTGTAAGATAGTTGTTATTTCCAACCCTCGGAAAAATTAAACTTGGTTAACTAGAACAGCTTTTTACGCTATTTTGAACCATATAAATTTCAGAATAAAATAATACTGAATACAACACCGCCTGACAGCGTACTAATCGAAGGTGTTCGTTTCCGTTTTGATATGCCATAAAGCCAACCGCCACCTATTGTGCTACCGTCGGGCCTTTACACCTGTCAGCCTGTCTTTTTACCAAACCACACCGTATGCTCCATGCTTAAACATCGAGAAAGCAATGGAAGTGCTTTAAAATACAAATGTATTCCGAATTATTAAGAGAAAGATGTCACCTAGCTGTCTAGTATTTTGTAGGGAATATTAGGCTACCTCGTCAATGCTACCTCGAAAACAAAAGACTATTCATAGGGTATCATGAGGTACCACCTCACTCGAGTTGTTGCCTGGTTTGACAGCGGAATATAAAATATATAACTGAGCTAGAATTAACACCTTATAGAAGCCGTAGTTCCACACCACCCAAGGGGTCAAGGCTAAAGGCGCACTTTTTTTTTTAGAGGTTCCAAAGTTGGTCACGTCCTCTGTGTCAATTATTATATACACATATATAAACAAACTACGTCAAGATAGATTTGTTTTATTGATCATGCTTGCTCTTCTTTTTGTGTGACTTTTTCTTCTTGTTCTTCTCCTCAGTTTTCTTCGGTGAGTCCACACTGATCTAGGGTCAACTTGTTCATGGCTTCCTGATGGTTCTTGGCTACCCCCCGAGTGTTAAGGGTTTTCAATAATTCTTCGCTCCCTGACTTCGCCGGCCAGTTCTCTCCGGCGCTTTCTGGCTTTCTCTGGCAGGAGGAAAGTTTATTCGTGACCTTTTCTTCTTGTTCTTCTCCTCAGTTTTCTTCGGTGAGTCTCGATCTTTCTCGGTCTCGTGGCCGTCACTTTCTTCTTCCAAGCCGTACATTTCTCACTTCCTTCTGACCTTCTCGCGTTCCGCCCTTCGCTCTCTTGTCCGTATCCTTAGGCTTTTGGACAAGTTTTTCTGGAATATTGTCCACGTCTTTGCTCCCCGATGGTTCACAGGTATTGGGTTCAAGTGGGCTAGTTTGTGGTGAGGATGTATCGTTGCGCAAGGCAGAGAAAAGTCTGCACCACACTGATCTAGGGTCATCTGTTTAAGAGCAGTTGTCTTGGATTTCTTTCGTTCAACTCGTTCATGGCTTCCTGATGGTTCTTGGCTACCCCCTGAGTGTTCAGGGTTTTCAATAATTCTTCGCTCCCTGACCTCGCCGTACATTTCTCACTTCCTTCTGACCTTCTCGCGTTCCGCCCTTCGCTCTCTTGTCCGTATCCTTAGGCTTTTGGACAAGTTTTTCTGGAATATTGTCCACGTCTTTGCTCCCCGATGGTTCACGGGTATTGGGTTCCAGTGGGCTAGTTTGTGGTGAGGATGTATCGTTGCGCAAGGCAGAGAGTCTCTGCTGCAGCCTTAAAGTCTGCACCACACTGATCTAGGGTCATCTGTTTAAGAGCAGTTGTCTTGGATTTCTTTCGTTCAACTCGTTCATGGCTTCCTGATGGTTCTTGGCTACCCCCTGAGTGTTCAGGGTTTTCAATAATTCTTCGCTCCCCGACTTCGCCGGCCAGTTCTCTCCGGCGCTTTCTGGCTTTCTCTGGCAGGAGGAAAGTTTGTTCGTGACCCTCGTTGAAATGGCCTGGTCTAACGCCATAGTCGAACTTTAACTCCTCGCCGGCTTTAATGTCCCTCGTCGCGACAAGGAACGGCCTTTTTATGCCGTCCACGTGTGTGTGAATGTAGAGATATGTAGGGACAGAGAATCCGAACACTAAATTTTTTCCAAAACTTCCCAATCGACGTGGCTCCGATCACAACTGGATATGGGAAAGGGATAAGCCGTACGCATATCCCGTAGTGGAGTAACAGCGGTCAACATAGGGTAAGCAGGAAATGCATAATTCATAGAACGCGTCAGTCGGAATTGGATCCGGAAACTATCAGGAATGTTGAAGCGAAGGGTTACAAGGGATCCAGTCGTATTCAGCTACAAGTTTATCTACTAAAACTTGAGTAATCTAACGACTCTTATGCACGGTTGCTCGCATCTCCAGCATACAGTCGTTTTCATCTTTCCGTCGTTACCTTTTCATAATTTACATCTCCGCCGCAAATGAAGCAAGTCAACAAGACTTCCGCCGCATAGACCCTTGTTCTGCATCTGGGACAATATCCCGCACCTCGGAAGCTAGCCGTAATTACTTCATCGCAATTCCGGCACACGCACCTCGACGAGCAGCCCTGCTTCTTGTCCATCTTAAAAAAAAAAAAAAATAACTTTAAAAATTGTTTCATATGAGCCACTCAAACAAGGTTCACATTTACAACAACTGATATCGTTTTCAGTTACCATAGGAAAATACTGTCTGTACCCGAACCACCACCCCACCAGACGTATCCGTTCTATTCTCTCCCCTCGCCCCCTCTATTTTCAATTTTTTAGGGGGTGCCGGAGGAGGCTCAGACTAAGGATAAAAAAGAACAATTAACTTGCTCATACTCCATTGTCAGAAATAGGCAATCCAGCAAATCATTCGTGCAAATCACATCTGCAACTTGAATAAACAAACAACTCTCATGCACGGTTGCTCGCGACGACAGCATACAGTCGTTTTCATCTTTCCGTCGCTCTTCTCCCACGTCTCTTCTACCTTTACATAATTTTCATCGCCGCCGCAGATGACGCAAGCCAACCAGACTTCCGCCGCGAAGACCCTTGTTTGGCATCTGGGACAACGGCCATAATTACTTCCGCAATTCGGGCACAAGCACCTCGACAAGCAGCCCTGCTTCTTCTCCATCCTAAAAGAAAATAAAAAAAACTAACAATTGTTTCAAATGAGCCACTCTAACAAGGTTCACATTTACAACAACTGATTTCGTTTTCAATTACCATAGGAAAATACTGATTGTATGGAACCATTCGATTCCCTCCCCCTTGCCCCCTCTTTTTTGAATGCATCATCTTCCGACTACAAGTCTTCCGACTACACCCCAATCACAACGGAAAAGTACCACACACACTACACAAACAACCATCTGATTCCAGTAGCCTACGCAGATCGGTCCTGTAGCCTTATTTTTTTTTGGGGGGGGGGGGGCGGAGGGGGCTCATACTCCATTGTCAGAAATAGGCAATCAAGCAAATCATTCGCATTACGAATATGTACAGATCCCAACATCAAAGTTTCACTACAACCAAAAATAATGAAATATCAACTCTATCAGCTCTTTTCGTACGACTCCAACCAAAATTAGAAATTAACTAATAGTTGGTTCGTCGATCGTACTTGATACCATAATAGTGACCTATTAAGCCAAAGATTTGCTGTACAATGTAGCAAAGGGGATTTAAAATTTCGAACACGTCCAATCCTTGCACAAATGGTGTGTCTGGAACCAACTCTTTAATTCTGTCTCAGAGAGATCTGAAACCTGATACTCATGTTTACTCTATGGCTGGTAAAGGTAGACTCAGAGAATTAAGGGATATGTACATATTTATTTATAACAGAGTAAAAGCGTTAAGAAACATGCCTATACAATGGGATGTCGTCGAACTTGTCAAAAGTTGTTACAATACTCGTAGGGGTAACAACCCTTTTGAGTAAATTAAATTGTTAAAAAATTAATATTTAATGAAAAAATTAAGTATATAGTAAGCAACTCGTACAGTTCAGGTGTGTCTTGGACCCTCTGGTGCTGTCTGAGTAAAGTGAATCTGTCTGGTCATCACCTTTTTGCACTTTGATCAGCTGTTCCAAGGATTTTGGGTAGAAAGCCATAAAATATAGAAAACGTAACTTGTTCGCAACCTCATTCCCGTTGTTTCGCGTTGAGCTCTCTGCCGGCAGCGGTACCAAGTTGTGTGCGTATGGATTGTAGGCAATTGGCAGCTGAGTTCTGTCGTTGTGTGTTCAGATCATCGGTTGTGGGTGTACCTTTCAATTGATTAGAGTTTATCCCAAGTCCGTGACTCCCCTCGGTGATGAAAAAGAGCATCTTGTTGATTTCTCCCAGGACGTTGTTGATTTTTTTGGTAGATAAAGAGAACACAAGGTACTTTATGCGACCATCTGATTTTCCATCTGAAACTTCTTTTTGCAGTGAATTAAAAATATGAATAGACTCAGGTACTGCTTCAAGAGGTAATTTGTGAAATAAGAGGCCATCAGAAAGTTACGTCAAACGGATATCTGAAAACCCATCGGATCTCCCAATTGCTTATGAAGGACTTGAGAGTATGTATTAGTGCGTCTAGTCTCATCGCTTTTGCAAAAGATAGTCCAATCACGTATATCTTGAAGACATTTAACTGACGCTAACCCTTCGACTCACGTTTGACCTAGGGATTTTTAATCTTGGACATCATCCATGGGAGTAAGTGCCTCCAGTTCATCAAAGTAGACAACTTAGGTTCTCGTGGTCGTGGTTGGGGTGGGGGCTAAGATTTCAGCTAACTCTTCTGTGGTGTAGACCACACTATCTCTGCCATGACGGATGCAGGGACGCCGGCCGACTTTGAGTAGAATGCATCTATCAATGAGCGACCCTTCGCATAATACTCATAATACCCCTGTTCGTATATATTTTTGAAATCGCTTTCCGTGCGGTGGAGGTATTTGAGTATTGTGTTTGCGGTCTTCACCTGATAGTGCACTTTCCATGTGGACTTTGGTGATAAGTTTTCGGGAGTCCCGGTTGGTTGGGTGTGTTTTTCCTTTTACGAGAGGCATGTATTTTTTCAAGAATCTTGCAATAGTCTCGCTTGGGCTGCTCAGGGGGGTCTCGAATGAGGTGAGCATGATATTCCACCTGATCTTGGGTCCCGCACCCTTGGAGAGGTTGTGAGACCTGACCTTGCAAGGTAGAGTTCAAGGTGTCTCATTTCTTGTTCTGTCAGAGAGACGGGTGCTGGGCCTACCACCCTGTCTTGTGACGCTAAACAAGCATAGTTGCAAACCCGTCTCTCTTTTCTGCTTTCAGAAATTCAGACTCTGTAATAATTTCAAAGACTGAAGGACGAATCCCCATGACTATTATAAGGAGAAAGTCAAAGTACCCCGTAAGGGCAAGGTTCTCATCGTCAGTGACGGTGTCGAGTCTCCATTGGGCCATTTAACTAAGTGCAGAGTTCATCAAAGTAAAATACTTTGGTTGTCGTGGTCGTGGTTGGGGTGGGGGCTGAGATTTCAGCTAACTGGCACCATAGTCGGGTCAGAACTCGTCTGGAATGAAAAGCTTAAGCTCTAGCACTATGCATTGTAGAGCTGCATGTTGCGCGATAATTTACAAAATGTTATTTGCTTTCTTGTAGGCTACAGCAATCCCATGGGCCCTGTCATTTTAGGAAATTTTTGATTGGAAATCAAAAATATATAATAATATACAAGGCATATCCAAGGGTTAAGATTTAAGTATGGTCAATGCATATTTTGCGTTTATGAGTTAGGTGACAATTGCATATCTAAAATGTGTCTGTCCTAACATTTGTTGACAGGAAGGAAGGATATGATTAAGATTTTCTGATAACTGTATTCGGTTCGTTAGCATATCCAAGGGTTAAGATTTAAGTATGGTCAATGCATATTTTGCGTTTATGAGTTAGGTGACAATTGCATATCTAAAATGTAAATGTGTCTGTCCTAACATTTGTTGACAGGAAGGAAGGATATGATTAAGATTTTCTAGCCTACAATTCAAGCCATTCCAAAACTCATACATAAAATCATCTTTTCAAAGAGACGCATCCTGAATCCACACAGTACCAGATTCCTGGATATAAATGACCACTACCATCACTGATACACACTTTTAGAATAGAAAAAGATAGTGACATATATAGCCAAAAATTTGCTATACAGTGCAGCAAATGGGATTCGGATTTGGAAGAATTGGAAATGGTCATTCCGATAAGTTTGCTGAACTTATACCAGTAGGTTTAAATGTTCCCACTGAAAAAAAACTGTGGCAAAAGATTCTTCGGGCAGATCATATTGGAGAATTACAAGCAACTACTATGCGGTCGCTTTTGACTGAAATACGGCGCGAGAGGATATCCGCTTTTTCATACGGCATGACACGATATGGGAGGCATACGGTGTCGTCCCACGAGAGCGAATTTTTTTTGCGCGAATCCCACCAGCGCATTCCCAGGAGAGCGGATCCCACAAGTGCGAGGTCCCACGAGAGATTTCTTGGAACAAAAGCCAAGGATCGGATCAGGATTTTCACAGTCCTCAGTACTTGTCACATTGCATTTTTCATTGTTTTCTATGCTATCCGGATTCGGCGATGAATGACAGCAATTACCCGCAGTGAGAAAAACTTCACAGCGGAGACACGTTCTTGAACACGAGAGCCGCGGGGAAAGGTGAAGTGAAAAATGCTGTAATCGAGTCTGATAAATGGTTCAGCAATGAAATATCTGCAAGCTGTGTTTCTATGTTGGCCAACTTCTCTAATATAAGAGTTTCAGTTTCAGACATTATTAAAAACCTTCAGTAAAGCGAAGAGACTTAACTTGACGTGGGGCAGGCCCACGATAGCGTTGGCGATCACCAGGTGTGGTGGCCCAGTGGAACGTGGGACCTGCTAGACTTGTTCTCCACCGTACTCTGACATCCCAAGCACGAACGTTTATCCTTGTTTGGTATTTATCTCACAAACACTCTCTCACGAAATTTCAACGTCCGCTTCGAATGAATGCTAGCGCACGACTGATGTTACATAATATAATGCGCCTTTTATATACTGTTTTGAAGGATTTGGTCCCCCACCGAAAAAAATTCCTGCGTACGTGCCTGATGGGAACCAGGCTTTAAAGGTTCAGTATTACCCAATAATGTACTTACAGTTCAACTTTGTTGAAAAACCTCCAGATAGATTTCAATTCGTTCGGCTCAGGTTCGGGTTCCTAACAATCCCGTATTTTGCATTATTGCATCACATTGCATGGGGATTAAATTTGCATACAATCGGTCCTCTGAGGTGGGGAATTAACTAACGATACTAAACTAAAGCCAGACCAGAGCAATGGGAATTAGGTCAAAGTAAAAGTAAAGTAATAGTAAAACTATTACTATTACTTCATAGATAATAGTAAAACTATTACTATAACTATTACTTAGTAAAAAAATAATAGCGAAAACTATTACTGTTCCTATTACTGCAAAAAAAGTAATACTACTATTACTATTACTGTAACTATTACTAATAGCTCATGTATGGTTTGGATTCTCTTTCGAAAAAAATCAGCTTTTTTGGTGATTCGTGACAAATCCACGAACGTGGTTCGACGAAAGCTAGTCTTTAAATTAAAGACACGATAAATCAGCGATTTCCATAGCGTAGGCTACTGAGCGGGCTACAATGGCTACATTGCCATTTGCCACTCCTAAAATATCTTATAATTTTCGAAGTTGCAGAGTACAAAACGGCCCTCCAAAGGTAAAAGTACGTATCTACACTTTTCATTATTTCGATAAATCACGGCTCAAAGTTTGAGTACTTTTGAGAGCTTCAAATACGGTTTACGGTGAAACTGGACACTGGCTAATTCTGGAAATTAGTTAAATAGGTAAACAAATATGGGGATTTCATATTTTTAAGTAAAATTTTCTATTATTACTGCCCCGAAGCCTGAAACAGTAGATACGTACTTTTACCATTGGACCGTTACTCATATAAAGAGGCGCTCTCAAAAGGTAAAAGTGCGTATATGACATATACGTACTTTTACCTTTGACTCGAGACTCGAATTCGAATGAAGTCCCAAAGGTAAAAGTCTGTATAAAACATAAAACGCACTTTTACTCTGCCCAAAACCCCGTATCTATGACGTATACCGAAGGTAAAACCACGTATGAAGCATGTACAACAAGTCATTTTTTTATTCAAATAATTAGAAGTTAAAAAATAAAAAAAATAAAAAGAAATCACTGAAATACCACTGCAGGCAGCTAAGAAACACAGCCGTGCTTCAACAAATCGACAGAAGCTGTTGATGAAGGCATAGTGCGCCAAAATGTACGGCGATTCTCATTCATAAAAGGTACAAGTTTTTCCAAGATGGCCTTTTTCTTTTCTGGCTTTACCCCCCTTGCGCCAAGAATCGGATCTGGCAAAGGATACTTTGCCTCTTTGATTGTACTAACCAGCTTTTTTGGCACAAAACTTAGACTCTTTTCTTCACCCTCAGGGCTAGTTTTATAGAACAGTTCTGTTTTTCCCTTCTTAAAACAGACCTCACTGAACTCATCAATGGTCACGCCCAAGTTCTTCATGACGATGCCAGGAGCTTTTAAGCTTTTCCACTGGCAAAAGTCTTCTATGTCCATTTTCACGGCTTTCGTGAATTTTCTACTTTTTTCTATGGTGTCGCACAAATCCTCAAAGTCAAGAACATCCCTTTTTCGAATTCGAGACTCAATCGATCCGTGTATGGAGTCAGCCCCCATGTGCGTATGGCCTTTCACTAGATACTTGATACGAATCGTTTCAGGTCCTCCTTCACTGTTGACTATCAGTACAAATTCACTAAAAATTGTCCAATTTTTGTTCTGGGCACAGCAATTGTCAGTATAAAAAATGAAGTGCAAGATATCCCTATTCATCTTTAAGACCTTGTGGAAGGCACTACCTATATCAGGTGCATCACGTCCTTGTCGAGATTCGTTCCAAACAACGCAAAGGTTCTGGTTTTGTTGGGTGGCCTTAACGGGGGCAAACGTCTCATTAAAACACACGAGTCTTGATAGAAAAAAGGCCTCCTTTCTGCTGTGCATGATGGGAAGCAATAACACTTTTTGTAGGTCCACGGTGAACAACATGGTAGTTGAATCTTTTTCGTATTTCTGCTTATCTTCAGAAAATGCTTTTGAAACCTGTTCAACAAGATCTCTGTGCTTTCTGTACAGTTCAGTCTCTTTCTCGGTTGCCTCACCATTTGTACCAGGAGTTCTCGCAGCCCCTACTTTCTCTTTTAATAGTGTGCAAATGTCACAGCTGTCACTTTGGGGCATGCACAATGATACTTTCATACCATTAAGAATCTTCCTATATGTCTCATCACAGATTTTATTTGCTGGATATTTTTCATTAAAGTCTTCTGCCATAAATTTGTAGCTCAAATCACGAGAAAGGTACCGAACATTTGGAGCGTGAGCTCGACGATAGTGTGGAATTGCTGGCTGAAAGCTTTCAATGTGCTGCATCACAAGGCTTCGATCAACTTTGTTTGGTGGCCCTGCCACTTTATGGCCCCTTCCGTCCTTGAGCTCATTCCCAAGAGCATCCCTTTCAATTTTTGACTTGATTGTAAAAATCACTCTGTCATTCTTGCCTAATCCTAGACAACCAAGGAATGTAGACTTGCAAACTGGCAAGTTTTCAACTTTTGGGGTAAGTGTGGGGTCGTCATTCGAATTTCTGGGAAGGCTGTACCTAACTGTAGTTTTTTTTCTACACGCAGCTTCTGGGGCAATAGTCCTTCTTTTAACTGGTAGGAATGTCAGCAAAGAAGCGAGCCACATTTGTCTTGATTTATATTCTTTGCTCCAACATGTGTCATAAATTTTCCTGAATTCTACACTGGAAAACTTCAAACATGAGTTTGTACATTTGTTAGATTTACAGCCAGGTTCGTCAGGAAATGGATACTTCTTAACATCTCTTTCAAATTTATCTTTTTCTGAGCGAACTCGTTTTGGAGTAAGGTCAACAATAGACCTTCCTTCTCCTCCACCATTTTCTTCACGTCTATTTTCTCTATCTTGTCCCACAGACCTTGCTGCTACAGCGTCAATTACACACATGACATGGTCTGAGGAATCAGGTTCACAAACAGCATTGTTGCTTTCATTAGATGGTTGATTGTCCAAATTTAGCTGGTCATCTTGGGTCTCATAAGCTGCTGCATCCGAAGCCGAATCTTCCAAGGGCAGGAAAGGATCGGTAGGAAAATGGATCAGATTGTACTCTGGATGATCTGATGTAAGATCATTACTGACCGAAAGAGGAACTAAATCTGTAAAGAGCTTTCTCCTCTTCTTCAAAGTTGTCTGCCTTTCATCATCAGAAGACCCAAATGTCCCTTCAACGTCCTCCCAGTCAATATCAGACTCATCACTATCACCTCTACTTAAATCTTCTTTTTCGAATTCTTCATCAGCAAAGTGTTTTAACTGTGCCTTAGTTTTAGCTTCTCCATCAGTGGTGTCCCTTGATCGAGAATGTCCAGAAAAATTGGGTGATATGTCTGTTGTTTGATTTATCTGGATGATTTCTGGGGGGGAACAGGAACTAGCTCCTCGTTGCTCTTCACTGGAAGATGGCAAGTCGGTATTTGAAGTTGATGCCTCATTTGTACTTGCTTGACATGCCAATGTCCTGAAAAATTGGAATTCTAAGAACTTGTTATCAACCTTGATTATCTCAGATGAAAGAGGGGGTTCTAGGGCTATTTTGATACATTTTTTTTTGTTTCTAAGGTAAGCAATATTTAGAGGCCCTCAATTTTTTCTCAATGTTGTAATAGTTGACCAAACTAATCCCTGATTATCTCAGATGACAGAGAAGGTTCTAGGGGTTATTTTGATGCATCCCTTGTTTTTTATTTTATTTCAAAGGTAAGTCATGTTTGTAGGCAATACTAAAAAAATGGCTTTAGGTGGTTGGTTGGTAATTTGGTATGACGCTGCTCTCCTGTACTAATTCGACAGCTACATAGCTAGCTGTGTAAACTGGTTGTAGCGGGTCTGTTGTACCTACCTGGTAGTACAGATGGGGTTTTACCAGAGGGTTTAGGCCTACTTGGAGAAAAGGTTCCAAAATAGCATGAAGCAAAATTTTCTTACCTTAAATCTCTTTCCTTTTGTATAACCAACGCTCTCTGTAAATTTAGAAAGCCTCTTGACATTCTATGCCAGTACTCTTTAATAGCTCAGAGTTGCTGGTTGTTCAGCAGCTCTGCTCTGGTAAACAAACAATGATGATTGTGCTGAATCATGACATATACGTACTTTGACCTTTGGTTTCCTTTCTCATTTTAATGTGCCGGCCAAAGGCAAAAGTACGTACCAAGGGTGAAAGTACGTATCTACACAGATACGTACTTTTACCTTTGGATGCGCCCAGAAATTTTTCAGATACGTACTTTATCCATATGCTATTTCCGTTAATATTTGGACTAGAGCCTTCTTACATATACCATTCGATTCAGCACATTGTTTTTAGTATGGTGGTGGCATTAAGTCGAGAAGTGAAAAATTGTGCATATACGTACTTTTACCTTTGGAGGGCCGAAAACCACACATACAACACCAGCAATCAGCGAAGATTGAAAATACTATTTCGAACTATCAGAAAAAAAAACAGTCATTTTCACAACAATAGAAAAATCTGATTACCTTGAATTCAGTTTATCTGTGTTTTGTATATGAGAACCCTTTATAACAGAGGTTTTCACGACCTTTCTCAGTCTTTGCGAGTTCCATCTTAAAGCAGAAATATAAAAATGCTATTTCTGCAAGAGTTTTTTGGTGATTCGTGACAAATCCACGAACGTGGTTCGACGAAAGCTAGTCTTTAAATTAAAGACATGATAAATCAACGATTTCCATAGCGTAGGCTACTGAGCGGGCTACAATGGCTACATTGCCATTTGCTACTCCTAAAATATCTTATAATTTTCGAAGTTGCAGAGTACAAAACCACACATACAACACCAGCAATCAGCGAAGATTGAAAATACTATTTCGAACTATCAGAAAAAAAACAGTCATTTTCACAACAATAGAAAAATCTGATTACCTTGAATTCAGTTTCTCTGTGTTTTGTATATGAGAACCCTTTATAACAGAGGTTTTCACGACCTTTCTCAGTCTGTGCGAGTTCCATCTTAAAGCAGAAATATAAAAATGCTATTTCTGCAAGAGAAACAGTGCTTACCATCCCTACAGCCTTTCTGATTCTTCCAACACACGAAAAAGACAAGAAGACAACAAGAAAATCCAAAGAGACACGCCAGGTTTCAGTTTGGCCTTATTACAATTCAGCGCTCCAAGTGGAGTAACAGTCTCCTATTTCCTCAGGCTCATAGCAAAAAGTCGGTTCCATACGGTAATGGGTGACTTTCACTCTTTGTTGCTGAGGCATATGTAAAATCTCAATTACCCGGGACGCAATGACAGGTTTTCCACTGCTAACCTGTGGATCTATTTTTTAATGTCTGATCCAAGTGCTGACGGTGAGGCTAACAGAAACTAGTCCTCTTGGAACCGGGGAGAGGGAAAAGAAAATTCCGTAAAAAACAAGCTAACTAATCCAATTTTCTTTTAAACAAGAAAATAAAGAGTAAAAGCAGTAACTATGGTCGTGAAAAAAATTACCAGTTATATAACATTATTTTATCTTCTCTATTTGCGGGCGTAATCCTCGTAGGGATGGACTTTCGGCTTCTCTGCGGTTTATTTCTTGAACCCCAACAGCAACACTGCAGAAAAAGGCAAACATACTTGAGTTTCGGCGTCATTTGCGTATATTAAAAGACAACAGCCATTTTTCTGCCCACAGCTGGATTTTGTTGACATCTTCTTGTTGACAGGGAGGAAGGGTTACTGTTTCACCCATCTCTGGATCTGGATCCGTCTCCTTCATACGCTGGATCTCTGACTTGTCGTTCATTGTGGCGACGAGATGACGAATGCTGATCTGGATTGGCAGGGCAACAGCCCGTCGCATTTCGTCCGGAAGTTTGAGAGGCATTGGTCATTTTCTAACCGTTGGTCGATAGCAGGAACAATTCTGGCTCCATTTCATCTTGATCGACGAGGGCGGGACGAACGATTGTAAGACAGTCCCCGCAAACCTTTTCTTCTTTGGTGTATAGGGCTACACCAGCGCATTTGATGCTAGCAGTCTTGTGTTTTTCCACTAACACAACGAACACTTTCTGTCCGTCTTCCTCGACCTCTCGTTAATCCAGAAACTCCTTCATGGTCATGTTCGGCATCACTCCAGTCCGGTAACCGAAGAGATAACTGACCATGTAAAGTATGTAGGACGTCACTGTCAGCCTGTCGGTCATTTTGTTTTTTGATAGCCTCCTGAGGACAGGTTCCTCAACTTCACTCTTCCTCGTCCTGAAGTCGTCACATGTGAAGGTTGAGTCTTTCGCTCACGGCGTCACTTATTTATAGTGGCAAGAGCGACCTGCATCATGTCCAGGTGTCCTAGCGCTTTCATAACCTGGGCTAGGTGTTCTGTGTTGATTTGGCAGGGGGCTGCTGATCCTCGGTATCCTATTATATAACTATTGAATTTCTCATACTTCTGTGTTTGGGGCGATCTGACACTCTGGTAACAGGTCAAATAATGATTCAACTCTTGGGGCTGACTGGAGGTTGGACCAGTTATACCTTGTCCCCTATAGGACGTAGAAAACTATCTTCTTAGCGCAGCCAAATGGGTTGTTGAATTTCTTCGAAAATCCATTGCTACATCTCGATGACCAGGCTTTGAAGTCTTCCATCATCTGCACACTCAGCTTCGTTTTGTCTTTCTCCTCAGGTGCACATTTAGTGAGGCTGTAAGCCTCATACGGCCGTTTTTTATGCATGGCGCTACGAATGGGATTCGTGAACTTTCGTGTTCTGGATTGCAAATCATCTAGCATTGCTGAGTCGCTCTCCTCTGTCGATTCATGCTCCCTATTTGACTTTGGGCTGTACATGCTCCCTTCGTTGTCGCTGTCTAGGATATCTTGGGATAAAAATATGCGAGGCTCTTCGGGCGGACCTGGTTGACCGTTCTGGTATGACTTTCTTCGGCATGTGGGGTCGAGATGGGGTGGAGTCAGGGAAGTACCAATTTTTTGGCTTCAATATAATCAAGCTCTCTTGAGCTGTATGTCATAATTCTTTATGTTGGCGGGATCGTACTCTATATATAAATTAACTAAAAAGTTTTTTTTATTAATAACCTTATTCTTATTAACGTTTATCTATTTATTAATATCAGTTTCCAATACCCAAATTTCAAATACCCAACAGCGACTACCATGCCATCTATGTAACTTTATGTGAACTTTAGGTTTCATTTTTGAACCAGTTCATCGTATTTTTACCTTTGAACCTGATGGTTATCGGTCTTAAATGATGCTGGATTATCACTTATAGGTAATACTATGTCTATGTAAGTTCTAAAGTACAATTATTGGATGATTTCTAAACGATTTATTGTGGAATTCCTCTTTCACGATTAACCTGACATCGTAGCCGTCTATAATTAGGTTTATTAACATTATGAAAATACTCCAGGTAGCGCTCGGATCGATACTGCATTTTTTATAGCATTTCAAGTGAGCTTAGGCCTTTGTTATGTTTTATTTTAAAACAATCATATTTAAAATTAAAACATCATCTTTCATATATATCAAATACAACTTATCACAAATTAAACAATTTGATTTGCGATTATCTTATCATCTCAATAAGGTTTGTGGTCTCTTCTATCGTGTCGTTTGTCCTGTCATGGACGTGCCGGTGTACAGTCATCCGGTTTGCGGCGTTGGCTGACGGTGGTTGGATGGTACCCCGTACCCTGCTGTATCTCTTCTATTGATATCTTGGTGCCAATAGCTGCCTCTGCAAGTAAGTTGAGTAGCCTAAAGTTATCCTTTGAGTCAAGTTCCTTAGGGAACTTTAGTATGGCCATCTCAGCTAGCGTAGTCATGCGTTCGTCTATCAGCTTTACGAAGCCTTCGTCCATCTTGTTTTTGGCTTCTCTTTCGATATTTGACTTCAGGGTCGCCAATTGGTCAAGCTCCGAGGAGCTGAGTCCTGGAGGTCTTGGACCTTTCAGCTGGCAGGTATGAATGTGGCTTCTTTGCTGGTTTCGCTCATTAGTGAGCCTCTTCATATTCAATAACTTAAATATAAGCTTTAATTCATTCATAGCCTTGAGGGGCTCGAGGTTGTTCTTAGCAACAGGCCTTGGGCCTTCTTGGAATTTCTTAGCTAGTCATAGTAGCCATGCCGAGGTTTGTCGTGTCTTGTTTGTTAGGGTCCTTTGCTGTCTTCTGCAGGGCTCTGGTGTCCTCAGCTTCAGCAGGAGGGGGAATCCGGAATCTTGAGGTATGTATAACGTCCGAACGGGTTTCTGAATCTTGAGGTATGGGGTACCGGCAAGAGGCAAGAGCCGAATTGAGCGAAATGTAAAACTTTCCATCGAAACTTTCGACTCAACAAACTGTGGAGAAATCGGAGACAAATTCTGAATGTCATTCTTCTGAACGCGACGATAGTAACTGAAGGTACCTTTTATTGGGAAATCGTAATTATGGGTTCGTAGTAAGTCGTGAAGACGACTCTGTTGCATTAAGTCAAACAGAGTCATCGGAAAGACAAAAGTTATCCTTGTCTCTCTTCAGAGCTTCAAGTAAACCGTTTTCTGTTAATTCCCCTTGTCTCATAGTATTAGCCGCATAGCCTGAGTAAGATCCGCGAGATAATGGCCACTGGCAACTTTCAATTTTGTCATTTTCCCTGGAAGCTGATATTGATTTTTGGCAAAAGCATGACTAGTGCAGTTGGAAACGGGTAAACTAGGATAAGGCGAAGTGGACTGGAGTAGGGCGAATCAGCAAGGATAGTAGATACCTTTCGGACGTATTGATTCTTCTGATATGTACATATTTGTTATCAACAACATTCAAAATTTATAAATCGTTCAAAAATCCTCATTATCCAGCATTAATTCATCAGGCCGTACTCCGAGTAACACGTAGCCAACATTTATCACTAGGATCTTTCTTCGTCCGACGGTAGCAGTGAAGGACCTTTGTTGTAGCACTTCGATGTCTTCCGCTTCAAGGGATTCAATGGCCGGGAGCTAGAAAGAAACATCAGTAAGTAACAGTAAAGTATGCTGGGAATTAGAAAGAAACACGACAACTTTTTCCGTTAATTCCCGTGTCTTTTGAGCACTAGGTAGCGAAAGTGCTGACGATGTAAGATGGGACTTGCAACTTACCTCGTACTAATTACTGTTTATATTCCAAAGTTCAAAACTAACGGAATGCTGTGACACTAGACTATCAAGTTATGCACGGCTTGGGCTGTTTAAAGCGTTCTCTTGGGTCCATCGACTTGTAACAAAAACTCGGCAAAATTCAGACATGCGTGTTGTGCATGTGACAGTGAACCTCAACAAGTATAAAGGCTAGGGAAGTATCGTTATCGGGCTTAAAATGTGCCAGGAAACTGGAGTCTCAGGGCTGAATAATTAAACGAGTGGTGGGTACGGTAGGTCCTTTAAATTGTCGGCAACTCTGAATTATTCATTTGCAATACGTATAAAGCGGCATGAAGAACCATGCCAAATCTATAACTTAAACACTGAATACGATCAAGTACTTTTTTCTCGTAGGGTAGGGGTCTCGATGAAACTAGCTGCGAAAAAAAATGCAACATCCTTGCAAGATTTTTGTAGAGCATCAGTTTTCATTATTAAAGGAATAATCGTGGATGCCGGTCAAAATATTTAATTTATATGAAAAAAGATAATTACTCGATGGTGGTGAACTCCCCGTATATTGACAGCGTCCCATCGTCGTTAACCAGTATTATGGGATTTTCCAGTTCTTCCTCGATGGGCGGTGGTAGAATTTTTCAAGGATGCAAATGAATGAGCCGAGATGGTTTGTACTGGGAGCAGTTTAGATTCACTTTGTTGGAAAACAAGTTGGTGTACAAGTTCACGAAAGCGTGTGTGTGTACGGGAACCAGTCCGAGGGTCTTATTCGTATTATTCCACAGCATGATGTCTATGGTGTCAGTTAATAGCTCGTCCGCATATGCAAGAGTGTTGCCAAATAGGAGTGTTTCCTGTCCCATGAGCTTGTTTCTGAGGGCTGGTGCGGAAGATTGTTGCGATGGGCTTATTATTTTAAAATGTGTCTTGTTGTGGGTGTTTTGTTTGATCTGGGGGAATGTTACTGTTACAAACCTATTATTTCGTTGTGTTGGATTTTGCGTTTCCTAACCTATTTCACACGGACTCGAAATTTCGAATGAACCGAGATGGTGTGTACTGGGAGCAGTTTAGATTCACTTTGTTGGAAAACAAGTTGGTGTACAAGTTCACGAAAGCGTGTGTGTGTAGGGGAACCAGTCCGAGGGTCTCATTTCTTGGTGTACAAGTTTACGAAAGCGTATGTGTGTACCAACCAGTCCGAGGGTCTCATTCATAGTATTCCACAGCAATGGGATTTTCCAGTTCTTCCTCGATGGGCGGTGGCAGAATTTGGCATGGATGCAATGAGACCGAGATGGTGTGTACTGGGAGCAGTTTAGATTCACTTTGTTGGAAAACAAGTTGGTGTATAAGTTCACGAAAGCGTGTGTGTGTGTCCGGGAACCAGTCCGAGGGTCTCATTCGTATTATTCCACAGCATGATGTCTATGGTGTCAGTTAATAGCCCGTCCGCATATGCAAGAGTGTTGCCAAATAGGAGTGTTTCCCGTCCCATGAGCTTGTTTCTGAGGGCTGGTGCGGAAGATTTTTGCGATAAGCTTGGGGCGGTAAAATGGGCTTATTGTTTTAACATGTGTCTTGTTTTGGGTGTTTTGCTTGATTTGCACTGTTACAGGCCTATTATTTTCACTGTTAATGTTAATGCACTGTTAATGTTAATGCACTGTTGATTTGCACTGTTAAAAGCCTATTATTTCGTTGTTTTGGATTTTGCGTTTCTTAATCTATTTCACACAGACTCGAAATTTCGTAATTCTTTTTTTGGTCTTACATCAAGAGCCCCCTTTCCCTCGAATTACTCCCTAAAATCATATTCCTGCTGGCTCACTGAACTTTACAGATTCAACATTTATTTCTGGTGAAATCCCGTCAAAACTAGCCCCTCGCTTTCGTACGTAGCATTTGCTCAGTGGATGACTTTGGATCTTCACCACACGCATTTCAGTTGTTTGGGCTCAACAGTTTGAACTTGAAAGTTAACGGAGTCCCACTTTCCCAGTTATCATTTGGAAGATCTTATAATACATTGTATCATATGACAATGTATGCTTTGGACAGAGATAATCAACTCTATGAAAATGGTATAATGGTATAACACCAACCATGTTCGCTGGAAATCATGGTATGATTGTAGTCGACTTGTCTGGTTCTCAAGATTTAACCATTATAAAGACAGGAACAGTTCGTCTCGAATGCAATTTTAATACTGCACTCGCAGAGAGTATAACGCTCGTCTCACTAGCTCAATTTGAGACTTATTGGGAAATAACACCGGATGGGTCAGTCCTTCTGGATCTTGCGCCATGAATACCGATCAAATTCTAAGAGTATTGGAAATGGACCCTATAACATCTCAGTTCGAAAAATACTGTATTCCAGCCGATTATTTGTCTAGTATAACAGCTCCAAGAGTCATATGTATTGTCAACTCGAGCCCCAGTGAAGAATCAAATGGCCATTGGTTGGCCCTATTCTTAACGCCATCTACCACGGAGATATTTGATGCCCTGGTGTTTTCTTATACCACCTATCAATCAGATATTGTGGATTTCATTCATCGGCGTCGTAAGAAGATCATCCAACACACCCGTCAAGTTCAGGATTACAGTACGAAAAGTTGTGGATTTCACGCTTTGTTATTTCTTATTTTTCGATGTCGTGGTTATTCGTATTCATCCTTTCTATATATTCTTACGATATACCTATTTACAATGATTTCCTTGTCGAAAATGTATTGTGTCATTTATATAATGTAGATTTTAGTACCCTTCGTAGCCTGTGCCATAAAAGTAAGCTTTGTAGTCTTGTATATAAATAAAATACTCCTTTTAATGATACAACGTGTATTTTATTTTCGGAATAGAAAAACGAGTAAGAACAAGAACAAACAACAGTATATTTAGGGAACACAAATATATATACAAAAAAAACGACAATATTCATATGGTCATCATTTCCATGTCGGACTCGATCTGCTGCGATGGTTTGTTGGGGTTACACCGCCGACAGTAAATTTCATTCTCCAGCGGATTCATATTCCGTGTGTAGGTGATGTTGGATAATGTATTCCACATACATATATTAAAGGTTTCAAGCTGGCTCCAGTTCATTCCTTGGATCATTTGATTCGACGACATGTCCGCTGGCGTAATCTGGCAGATAAAATCCCCATGGCTGTAGATGTACCCTTGTAGAAATGGCTGGTGACAACTATGGCGGAGAAACCAGATCTTGAATCTCTCTCTGACTTCCTCTTCGGGGGCATCTGGAAGGACGTCGGTGGAGATTTGACGAAAACGGGGCCCCCATTGTCATATTGCTGTCCACTCACTTGCTGTCATTCACTGTCCATTGTCCATTGAACAGTGAACCCCGTCGTCTCGTGGAACATCCTTAATTCCTCGGGGTCTTCTCCAATGTGACATCTGCTGATATTTGCCGGAGAGCTGTGACGCCATTGACAACACAGATCCATGTGGCAGTCCCCAAATAGATATCCGAATGCGTGTTCAGAACAAGCTAACTCCATACATTCTTTACAGTTGAAAACTATCCCCGAACTACCTCCGTGACGGCCGCAGGGTTCGCAGTACCCACAGACGTTCATGTCCATATCCCCGTTAGGTTCGAAACAACGATCGCACAGCTGAGTCCCCAAGACATTATTGCAGTATGGACAGTTTGTGAGGATCTGAAAAGAAAGAAAATCATATTAAAACAAGAGCTGAAAGCTCATATGGCATTTGTGAGAATAAGGAATGTGTTGGCGGTAGTTGTTTGCTTGGGAGTTATGTACCGAGTCGAATATAATTTTATTGTATACTATACTAAGTAAAAAAGGAAGTTTCAGAAGTTCACTCGTTCAGCTCCTGTTCTTCTGGCGGTTCGATTCGCGTCAAAACTGTCTCTACATTTATGTCGAGGATGTTTCTTCTGTTGATGGTGTTTCTTCTGTTGATGGTAGCAGTGAAGTTACCTGTCTCGAGCAGGCGGATTTCCGACTCGTCTAGAACTTCGCCTGCCAGTAGCTAGAAGAAAAGATAGTGGAGTTACTACTTGTGTCTCCATCTGAAAGGCACTGTGACAGTAGAGTACTATCGGAGCCCAGAGGTGCAGAACTTTGGAAGTAGGTACTAATTGGGATCCCAAAACCTAAGTTGAGGTATAAATAGGGGAGACCTATGACATCGCAAAAGTTGTCCGTCTGTTTGTGAGCACGATAATTCACGAAGAGGATGAGATCGGTAAGTGGAGGAATACTAAAACATCGCATAAGGTGTCAGTCTGTCTGAGTCAAAGACTGAATTCCTGGGATCCCATATAAATATTTGGTCTTGTTAAGCTGGGGAAGAGAGTTCTGTACCGAAAGAAGGACCTAAGGTTACTGCTACTGAACCTGATATACACAGAGGTAAGATCCTATTTGGACATATCTTGCATGTGTGAGAATATACTTTTTCTATCTGAATTCTCCATCTTAATTCTCGACTGTCGTGCAGTTTTACCGTTTTTGCTTCTCTCGTTTCTCTCGCTTTTGACAAAAACACTAATTTGGCAGCTCGTTTGCAACCCGGTTTACTGGATTGTGCATATTAAATACCCCACTCTGTTGAACAGTCAGGGAGCAGAATCGGGAAATTCACTTGGCTTTCCCCATTCTCGATTCTGACAAAACCACAAGAAAAGGAAAATTCGCTTTATCTGAATCGTCCAAAAACGCGAAATAGGAGAATTTAGAGGAGAATTGCCTGAAGAATTCTTATCAAAAACGCAACGAATAAATCTGGTACCAGCAAAAGTTCAGATCTGGATTTAGCGAAAGTCCTTATTCCTTCAATGAATATCTTATTAGCTTATACATATGTTTTTATTGTAAATTCGAAATCCCTCCTCTGCTTCAAAAAAAAATGACTAAAGGACACCATCTACGAACTCCACATGTACTTTGCCAATAGATCCCCATCCACAATGTGCACCAACCCCTACTAAGCTTGAACAGGAAATGGTAAGAGGATTTCGTAACAAATGAGTTGACGGGTCTTCTCTTAGTTGTGAAGTGAACTGAAGTGTAGGCGAACGGAAAGATAATATAGGAAAAATGAAGAAATAGGTGGAGGTAATTTATCAGAGAAGATCAAATACTTACTTGTGGGTCCAGTGTGGCTCGCTCGCCGTTGATTGATAAAGTGCCATCCTCGTTAACTATGATTATCGGGTATTGTACTTGTTCGACGGTAGGGGGGGCATTAATTGGCTCGTTCGCCGTTGATCGATAAAGTGCCATCCTCGTTTACTATGATTATCGGGTATTGTACTTGTTCGACGGTAGGGGGGCAGTAATTGGCAGATGTCTAGGTGTTTAGCAATGTTCACGCCGAACTCGCCCAGCCAAGAATTCAACTCTTTTGTTCATGTTCTGAAAGTTCAACAAACGTCTATGCTTACCTTGAGGCGTCACGGTAGTGTCTGAGGATTTCAGACTCCTCCGTTCCTGTAATGTTTTTGACTTCCGCGAAGACTTCCGTTGTCGTTTGTCGGCTTCGGGCAACTGTTCGCTGGAGTTCACCTGGAAGAGAAATAACCAATAGAACTATCACCACTGCCGAGCCTAACGAGCCATTATTGAAACCAAATATTTTTATTCCTGTTATACAAAGACACAAGAAGAAAAGTCGAGTTGCTAGCTAGGCTGCTCTAGGCAGGTTTTTCAAGTTCGTTTTCCAGAACATTCTTGAGCCTCATGCAACACATTTCTGTCACATATCTGGTTCTCTATAGTCAATCAGTTACGTCATTGCCCTTGCAAAAGGTGAACATGAACAGACGAACATATAGCCTATTTTAGCTTGCTTAAGAGAATTCGCGTATAAAAAATCACTGTACAACCCTCTTCGATTTGGCCATATTCCGATTCAGCGCTTTCAAGCGGACTAGTTTCTGTTAATCCCCCTATGCCTCACCATCAGCCCTTGAATCAGACATGGTAAAAATAGATCCACACGTTAGTGAGTGGAAAACATCTAATCTGCGTCTCAGCTAATAGAGGTTTTGCATGCGTTTCAGCAGCAGAAAGTGAAAGTGACCCACTACCCTATGGATCCGACTTTTCACTATGGTAGCGTTCAAGCGACGTAATATTAGATACGATCGTTACTGTTTTTATTGCCGTTCCAGAGCCCGCCGTAATAAGTAAATTGGCTCCACCCACTTATTATTTTCGTTCCACGACTGTAACGATCGTTACAATTTACTTACGATGGTCGCGAGCATCATAAGTGATAATAACAATCGGTTCTGCAGGAACTCCCGTAACAGTGATTACGTATGTTCGCGTTGTTACTATTTTCGTTCCAGAGAGTGTGAAAACTACCACAGTACGGCGATCGCCCCTCCTCATCATCGTAACTTGTGATAACTTCACTGGAACGCTACCTATGTCTACGCAAGTGTTGGTTCTGAGACAATGGGAGGCTAACAGAAACTAGTCCACTTAAAGCTCTGAGCTGTAATAAGGCCAACAAAGCTATGCGATGCGGATCATGACAAAACAAACTTCGATAGTCAGAAGGACGCGGTTTTGGGTTTTGTAACTCCGGGTTTCCTGGTTTTATATTTCCATTCCTTTCCACCCGCTTGATCATTCTCGTTATATTATATCATATTCTATCTTACACGGGACTCCAATATTCATATAAAGGTGTAAAGCACATTTAATTTGAAAGCCTTGTACTACTCCCGACTATAGTCCTAAATGGCCTATCACGAGAGCTGGACTGGATTTCAAACAGAGGATGCTTGCAGCTAGATCGAACAAAATTTATCCGTCAGTTGAGAGTCGACGACCAGATTGAAGAATCGGCAGCCTGTACCGTCGGAGAGATTTGGAATTCAATCCAGAAATATGCTAATCACACTTGCTGCTCTCGTGTTACGATAGGACAGATCTATTACTTCAAAATACATAGAAAAAATGGAGGCCTGAATGTGTGTGATTCTGAATAGCGAATGAACCTCAACAAAATTGAACCCCTACTCACCGATTCTCTTCCGTTCTGCTTCTTCTTGCGCCTTTGTTTGAGGTTAGATAGGATCTCAGACACCTTCTTTTTAAAGTGGGCGAAATTGGAAAAGGGCTTGCATATTTAGGCTCAATCCGCATGACGAAACCTGTAAAACAAAACAATTCGTTTTTGAGTTGACGGATAAATATTCTTGTTACAATAAAAACGGACATGGGGAACGCGCATAAAGCGACTTCTACCCCAGAATTTAGAAAAGTGAATTTTTACCTCGGACACTAGGAGGTACCACTGTACAGCCTCTTACTTATTGCCGTCTCTCTGCTAAGACTGAATAATTCCTTTGTAACCACGGGCGTCGTGACTGGGGGGGGGGAACGCCCCTCAATTTTGTCGGCCAGTCGGTAAAAAATAACCAAGTAGGCGCTTCGCGCCATGATTTATTGTCAAAATAGTTGATGTTATAGGTCACTTTCTCATGCATTGTATTACTATTGCGTTTTTCCATATTTCAGGTCAGCTCCTCTAAAACACTGTTTAGTTCTGTTCCCGTCGACATTGATAAACAAACAAATCCGGCACTTAAAAAAAGAAGGAATGAATTTCCTGTAGTATTTTGGCGTGTAACCATCCTCAAGTGCTTGCCAGCCATTTGATTATTTAATTTTTCGGCTCGGAACTGAACCCTTGGAACTTCTCGGCTAGAAAAATAAACTGCTGCGTCAGTAATTCCGGTTGAGTGTGCTTGCACTTCGAGCTTTGAGCGCATGGTGCCATATCCGTTTATCATTTTGGACACTCTTTACTTTGGTTCAAAAGAAAATGGGAACGAAAGCCTTCTCTATCTAAAATAGATACTTTTCCATAGTAACGTAGAAAACGAAATGGCAGCAATAATGTTTGCCCGATACGACAAAATGTTACTTTGTAGGAAATAATATTGTTCGGGCGGGAATTTGAAACCAGCGAGCTTTAGACCAACATGATCAGATGTACGTAACCCACTACGCTATCTAGGGGCCTGTGCCACTACTAGGCTAACTACAGAGCAAAGCAGACTGATTCTGCTGGGAGAATATTGGGGGGGGGGGGGTCTTCCGTAGTGGGCGGTGAAATTTTTTTGTTTTCCTTATGCTGAATTTGGATGTTTGATGGAGTAAGTTGCTTATATGTTGATACTGGAACAGATTGATTTGAGCGGAAATATGAATGGGAATCGCTGAGCTAAAAAAAAAATTTGGGAAAAAAAGGTGAAGTATCAGCACTAGCCTGGATAGGAAAACTGGCGGTGCTGATCTCCGACTCTCTGCCGTCAGCCTCTTTCGTACCCCTTTCCTGTAACCTTCCCCAGATTTATCCGTTACCCATTTGAAGCTAGGTGGACTTGTGCTTGTCTTACAAGGTTACGCCACTAAACCCCAACCCAAACCAAACGGTCGGCACAACTGAGATTCGAACCAGTGCCGCTGCGCCTGGGACTTTGCCGTGGTAGCCACTCAGCAAGGACAGACGAACTCGGACGTCTTGACATTACCTTACATTGTAATGTTACATTCCGCACCTCAACCTCCCTCAACCTCAACAGCAAACTGGCAAAAATCACTGTTTCTCTTTGGGATTCGAACAAAAATTAATGAGTCGTTTCCTAAAACTCCTTAGCTTTCATCTTAATTGTTACAGCATAATATACTGTTTCTGAGAAGGGGGGGGGGGGTCGTCTGGTGTATATTACTTGAGAGGGCGGGCGAAAGTTTTGTGTTTGCTGAGATTAAATAGGAACAATCTTGGCAGCGCTCATACTCCATGCAGATGCAAGACAAGCTGGAAATTTGGACAGGGAACCGCTAAGCTTGAAAGAGAACAGATACCACTGTAACTGGCCAGATACCACGATAACTGCAAAAACGCCTTTGACCGTGGTATCATATATCGTGATAACTGCATGTCATATAAAGATGGACAGACTAACACTATTTTATTTTCACTACTCGCTACATCATCTGGATACTCACTGAATTCAAAATCACATGTTACACTAAAGCACGGACACTTATTTACATTTTTACATATTTATCAAATTCCCGAAACTACTTAATATTTACACTGACCTGAACTTGAACTTACAACCCTTATTAAACTTGAACCCTATTTACAAACTGAATATTTATCACTCATTATTTTAATACAAGATAGCCCCCTTCTAAAAGAAAATAGCGCGACCTCGCGCGAAAATATTACAAAAATACAAATGCGAGAAAATGCAAAATATACAATTATGACTAATCTCGCAGGGGATAACGAGATGTCATAAATAAAAAGAAGAAAAATGAAATGAAATTACGAAATGGAAATTAACTTTAAATCATAACTGAGAATGGAATTATTATCGTGCTTAGTGTAACAAAATACACTCTAGAAAATTGGAGTCCCGAAAAATTCCGTTTGCTTTCTTGTCCTTGAAGATTTTCGTATGGGTTGGTCGTCTGCATCTCGTTCTTCTGTGGCTATGGATGAGTGTGGCTGCGTCTGCTGTTGTTCTTCTGACTGCATCTGATGATGTTGATCTGGCTGTGGGTGGTGATGCTCATCTGACTGCCGTTGCTGCAGGTAACTTTCTGTCTCTGGTGGCTCGTGGAAGGACTCGAAATGGTCCTCCTCCGGAAAGTGGCCTGCTTCTGTAGACGTGACTGACTGAGGCCGTATCTCTCGAACAGCAGTTGGCTCTGCCGAAGCACATGTGGCTAGCCAATTATCGAGAGAAAAGGAAGGTGTACTCTCTTCGCTGCATGGCTCGTCAGTGGTGGAGGCTTTCGAAGAGACGTTTGTGCTCCCATCGTCTATGTCTGCCTTGTTGTACTTCCATTGAGACTTCGGGTAAGGCTTAAGCGGTTGACGTGGATACGCTTTTCGATCCCGGTTTCTTCGTCCATGATTATGTAATTGTGGTCGTTACAGACTTCAACGACGCGAAATGGACCATCGTATGCTGGCTGTAACTTCGATGATATGCCAGCTTCCGGGATGATTCTGCGGCAGAGTACTTCATCATTAGCCTTGAACTGTTGCAGTTGGGTGTTCTTGTCGTAGTAGACTTTCTGCTGCTGATGATACTTCGATGTTCTCTCTGCTGCTAGTAACCTTGCGTTTTCCACTCCTTTCTCGACCCTCGTCACGTAGTCATCATACTCGTACCATTGCATACTGTCATCTGCTTCGCTGCTGCCGAATACGATCTGATGGGGAAATCTTCCATCTCGGAAAAACATCAAGAAAAAGGGAGTGTCGCCGCTCGCCTTGTTAGGACTGTTGTTCAAGGAGTATACGACGTAGGGTAGGTACAGGTGCCAATGTCGGTGGTTTGCCTGAACAAACTTGGAGAGAGCAGCTTTGAGGTCTCTGTGGATTCTCTCCAATTTCCCATTTGATTCGGGATGGTACGCCGTTGTCCGGATTCGCTGGATCTCCATCTTCTTGTAGATTTCTTCGAGTAGGCTGCTCATGAAGTTCTTTCCCTGATCTGAGAGAATTGAACGAGGGATGCCGAACTTCATAAAAACTTCGTCCACCAGAACCTTAGCGATGGTTTCCGCACTTTGGTTCTTAAGAGGAAAAGCCAGTAGATAGCCGGAGAAATGATCGATGACTGTCAAGATGTACCTATGCTGCTTGGAGCTGGCAGGATGTATTTCTCCGACTATGTCTACTGCGATCCTCTTGAACGGCTCATCGGTGACGGGCAGTGGCTTTAGTGGAGCTCGTCTTGGATCCCTCTTGTGGTGGCCGATAGCTTGACAAACAGGGCAGTTGTTGATGAAGTCGCCAACATCCTGGTACATTCCTTTCCAGTAGAACGTCTTTCGAAGTATCCGATAAAGTCTCTCGATGCCTTGGTGTGCTCCTATCGGGTTACAGTGGTAAGTAACCAAAACTTCGTTTCGTAGACTTTTAGGAACAGCCAAGAGCTTGTCTTCGGACTGGTAACTTCGTTTGGGACGCCGGAACAGTAGCTCGTCTTGGAGAAAGTAGCTTTCTTCGTTATTCTCTTCATCGGTGGTAGGCTTGCGTATTATGGCTTGTCGAATTCTTCGAAGCTCAGGATCTTGCTGCTGATGTTTTACCCATCTCTTCTTCATGTGTGGATCAGCAAGATGGACTTCGAGCAAGTTAACGTTGATTCGACTCAGCGCATCTGCATCCTTGTGGTTTGATCCAGGCTTGTGGGTTATGGTCATGGAACCTGCATAGTCCTGGATCTTTAAAGCCCATCGCTGGAGACGTTGATTGGTGGAGACTGACTTCTGTAGGTACGACAATCCTTTGTGGTCAGTCTGAACTTCGAACTTCCTTCCGTAGACGTACTCTCTGAAGTGGTCGAGGGCATAAATCAGGCATAAGCATTCTTTTTCGGTCGTTGTGTAGTTCAGTTCAGCCTTGTTGAGTTGACGGCTTGCATAAGCGACTGGATGCAGAAGTCCTTGTTTTCTGATGAGGAGGATGGCGCCTAGAGCGAAGTTGCTTGCATCAACTCGAACGACGTAGTCTGCAGCCGGAGAGAAATCTGGCTGAGCAAGAACCGGAGCATTGGTGAGTGCTCGCTTAAGCTCTTCGAAGCTTGCCTTGCACTGTTCGCCAAAGAAAAACTGGACGTCCTTCTGAAGAAGACGGGAAAGAGGAGCTGCGATTCTGCTGAAGTTGTGGATGAAACGTCTGTAAAATCCGGCAAGACCAAGAAAACTTCGAATCTGCTTCACGTTGTTTGGAACCGGATAGTCGACGATAGACTTCACCTTGTCTTCGTCAACACATATACCATGTTGTGTGATTCGATGACCAAGAAGCTTTATCTCTTTTACCGCAAGCTGTGTCTTCTCAGGACGGATGCGCAATTTGTGTTCTCGAAACCGCTGGAACAAAGCTGAAGTGTTGTTGATGAACTCGTCGAAGGTGGCTCCATGGAATATTGTGTCATCTTGATAGGCTTCAGTTTTCTTCAGCTTGTCGATAACTCTGGCCATCATGCGTTGGAAGGCTTGGCCGCTGGTCTTCAAGCCTTGAGGAGTCACGGTATATTCGAATTGATTGTCCCATGTGACAAATGCTGTGTACTTGCTGGATTCGGGCTCTAGTTCCTGTTGAAAGAATCCATGTCCCAAATCACACTTGCCAAAGAACTTCGATGATTGAAAACTTTCGAGGATGGTGCTTATTCTTGGCAAGGGATGAATGTTGTTGAATCGAGTACGCAAGTTCAGCTGCCGGAAATCCGTGACGATCCTTACTCCTCCGTTCTTCTTTCTTAGAACAAGCATTGGTGCGCCCCATTCTGATGTACTTCTTCGAATTATTCCTTGCTGAAGCATGCGCTGAAGCTGCTTGTCTGCTTCGTGTCGCAAGGAGTGCGGGACGCGGTATGGGTGTCCACGATACGGTTGGGCATCTGCTTCAAGCTGGATTCGATGTCGGTACGTACTGCAGCGTCCAAGAGGTTCGTCGTCGTCCAGGACGAAGATGTCAGCATAAGTCTCGATCAGGTCTCGCAGCTGACGTTCTTCTTCTCTGGAACATTCTTGAAAGCTGAACTTCGACTGAAGCTCTCGGAGACGCTCGTTGCTAAACCAGTTGTAGTTGTCTGATGCTTGTTGGTGCTGGGCAGAACTGGACTTCGAAGATGCTGTGTCTCTGCTGGAATCTGGATGATTCCACTGTACAGCCTCTTACTTATTGCCGTCTCTCTGCTAAGACTGAATAATTCCTTTGTAACCACGGGCGTCGTGACTGGGGGGGGGAACGCCCCTCAATTTTGTCGGCCAGTCGGTAAAAAATAACCAAGTAGGCGCTTCGCGCCATGATTTATTGTCAAAATAGTTGATGTTATTCATGAAAACAGTCGTTTTTCTGAAAATCAGTCAATTTTTTTAATACCGTCGGTTTTTTCTGGAAAACTGTCGTTTTATCTGCAAAAACAGTCGGTAAAAATTATCTGCCAGTCGGTAAATACCTTGCCCCCCCCCAAAAAAAAAAAAAAAAAATTGGCTAGCAACGCCTCTGTTTATACCTATACTAGAAGAGTTTTCCTCTGAACTGGATAAATTGGCTAACAAATGTTCACCAAACCGTAAACGGTGTTTCAGGTATTACATGTTTGCGAGCTTTTAACTTCTTTGCCTATTCACGTTATCCGTATTCATGGGGGAGGCAAATGCAACATTTTGATTTGTAATGTATGTCAATCTATGGTTCTAACAGCCACAGGAGTGGATCAAATATTAACTTTGACCCTTAATGAAAATAAACTGCTTACCATGAATATCCTTCAGAATTTCATTTGACAAGACGGTCATCCCTGTTGGGCCAACTTCGGCTGCATTGTCAATGTCGTCAGCTCTCCAGCAAAACTCTTCCGCAGAAGGTGTGCAATAAATGCTCCGGGAGAGCTTCTGGCGATATTTTGAATGTCAGACCGGCTGACCGTCAGCATAGGACTTCGATTCGTTGAAATTACATGGTTGCCAAGCACAGTTGATCTTGGACTATGATGCTTGTCCCGCGACATCAGTGTCGCCAGCTGATCTAGTTTATCATACAAGGGCTGCACTGCCGCTTGTACTTCTTTTCGAATGACCACTGAAATCTAAAAAATAAACTTGTCTAAAAAATAAATGTTTTGTAGTCTTTTGCGCACATTTTAACGTGTCTCTTTATTGTATGTAATTTATGGTGTGAACTTGTTTTCCGTCACTTAACTGTAATAATGAATTCTTGATATTCCGATAGAGCTTGTTGCTAGTAAACAAACTGAATCTTGCTTGCGATATTATGTTTTTCTGGGAATCTCACCAAATGTACGGAACGAATGAACCAGGCCAAATTTCAAACGAAGGAAAACATTTACTAGACTGCTTCATCAACTCAAACGGGTCTCGTAGACTTCCCTTAACCCCTTAAGCGTGTTATTTGACCTTTTTGCCCGACCAAGACGAAACAATAGGTTAAAAATAACCCAAAACGGAAAGTAGTTACGTTGTTGACAACGTACCTGACTTTCTGTTTTGCGTCATTTTCTAATGGTATGGTTCCCTGTCACCTTCGGCTGAAGGATTGCTTATAGGTAGAACTATACTTATCCTACAACAAAATATAGCATGTCTCCTTGCCTCTAATTCGAGGATAAATATTCCTTCAGCCCAAGCTGACTGCGAATCATGTTTGACAGTGCAAAACGGATAAGTCAGCTGAAATTTATTGGAGCTATATTTTTGCCCTTCTTGGCAAGGGTCCTCTTCAGGCTCAAAGCCGCTCAAGATGGAAAAAATGAAACTTGTGAAAACCTTGAATATAATATCTCAGTTATTCTCAATCCCTTTAAGAGAACCTCTTTAAAAGGAAATACGCCTTTTACGAACGAGATCCTAAGAAGCCTGGATTTCGAGCCAACCGAACAAGTGTGAGGGTCATCAAGACCATGTTGTAAGAGACTTATAAATTTAACAGAAAAAGTCTACTTACGGCTTGCATTGTCTCTTCACTCTGCGTCACGGTTGGAGATATCCGGATAATTGACGATGTTGTCGTTAACTGAAATGAAAAGTATGATGTTCGTTAATGAATGGCAGTGATAACGTGCCATATGAGCATGAGATTAGCCGCATCCTCCTTACAAAGTCTTTCCGTCATAATATTTAGGCTAATTTTATTTCTAGTGTAATTATTGACGTCCCTCACTGCTCTCCCATGAAGCCTGCTGCTTTTTTGACCAGTTCCAACTTTCCCTTTTGCTTAACAAGAGCTAGAAGCTTATATGGCACTTTCAACGCGGAGTAAGATGAAGAAAGTAGGAATTCTTCAATTCGTGGGTTTGTTGTGATCATTTGCAAGCAAAACCAATCAGACAAGAATGATCATGGGTCCTTGGAATTACTTGGAAATGACTAGAATGTATCTACTCGTTCCCCTCTTCGACTCCCCCCGCACAGCTTCTGATCCGGTCCGGATCTGACACGGGATATCTAAGGCACGAGGTCTTTTCAAATCTAAGGTTTCATTAAGATCCGGTCACCCGTTATAAAGGTTACCCGTTATATACCTCAAGATTCCGGATCCCCCTTCCCTCCACCCCCTCCTCCCCCACGGGGTCGGATCGGGGAAGTACGGGTCAAGTATCTTTTCAATCTGGTAAACACCTTGGTATTTCACTTGCTGTAGTTCACTCTCATAGAAACCTCCTAGGATCTCCTCGTCTCTGTAATCGTGGGTTTAAAACGGGGTTGGTATCCAAGACTTTCGAAATTTTAAACAGTTCCGTACTCCATAGGTAATTCCCCTTCTCGAAAGTACTTTGAACACAATTGACTCTTACTATGTCTCCAACCGACAAGGTAGGCTTCTTTCTCGCTTTAGTTTCACTATTGTATTAATGATTGTAGAAATCAACTGAATAATCAGTATGGGCGTCAGCAGGAGTACGATTAAGTAGTGATCTGTGTGGGCGATGGTTATAAACACTAAGAATTTTCGGTAATTCTCCTACAAAAGAAAATGTATTTTTTAGACTACAATATCGTGTTCTAATGATCGTTCTGCTATTGCAGCTTTAGTGGGACTGTTGGAATGATATAGTTGTGTGTTATGCTTTTGTAGCACTCTTTTCACTGTGGGGTTCACAAATTCAGTTCCTCTATCGGACTGTAGTTTATGATATGGTTGTTCAGTCAGTATAGAATCTATTGCCTCGGCCACTTCAGCTCCGTTTTTTGTTTTCAAGGGTTTAGCCTGTGCATAGCGACTAAAAATGCTAATTACAACCAGTATATATCTATGAGGTTTGTTGTATTTATAATGGGTTTTGTCTAGCACAAGCAAGTCCATCTGAGCAATTGCTGTTGGGTTGTAAGCTTTTGCGCGACGATAGACAGGCATATGAATTCGCCGGTTTCTGTGTAGAGTATAGCTTGGTTCGTTAATTAGATAGTCAGCTGCTTCTTTCGTACGAACTCCATGAACTTGAGCTAGATTTCTCGGAGAACTTAGACTTCCTGTTGACCCAGCATCCCTATAGACCCTTCTCAAAGCTTCATTCATTTTGTTCGTAGTCTGATACCGCTACCAAACTGACTGGATTGATTACCGGATCCGTCGAAACTAGCTGCAAATTTTCTTTTCTTGTCACTGAACGGTGTACTCGTTGCTGAAACAGTTTTGTTAGTGTCGAAACTAGCTGCAAATTTTCTTTTCTGGTCACTGAACGGTGTACTCGTTGCCGTTACTCCAAATGAGTGGAAAGGCGATTGTTGAGAGACTTTAGAATTAATTTTTGTCTGGTTGCCTGTATCTGCCTCTTTCATTTGTTTCAAGACAGTTTTGTTAGTTATGAGTGATCGACGAAAATGAGTAACAAGCAAGAAGTTTATTAAATAGGGATAAGTAGCTACTAAGTTCTTACGGTTCGTTGCAAGGTCACTGAGCAAGTCAACTAGACTGTAGCTGTGCTCAAAAATTTCCACTGTATGACTACCCTTGACGTATGTTATTCCTGAACTTGACTCGAGATACTCAAGAATCTTGCGACCTACTGGACGTGATGAGACTGGCAAGTTGAGTGTAATATCTCTGATGTCAGCGGGCTGGGGCGACGAAGAAGACTGACCTCGCACACCAGTGACCTCGGGGTTAATCAAATTGACTTTCAGAGGTTTTTGGAGTTGTGGCTTATGCTTCTCGATTCTGAACAGTGAGTTCTGAAGTATCGATAGTTTTTTATCATCAGGAACACTAGTATCACTTAAGAAGACGGATAGGTCATCTTCAAATCGTTGCAGAGGTGATAAAGCAAGCTCAATAGGAGTCAACTTGCATGGTTTGGCCATATTGAATCATAGAACCAACAAGACTTGTTATTATTGGTAACAGCAGACTGAAAAAACTACCGCCGGCCTGGAACAGACGTTTTCGCTTGTCTTCAGATCCACCCGTTTAGAGAGAGCTCGGAGAATATTTCGATGCTTACTTGCTTGCTTCTTAGTGTCATCTGACATGGAGACGTTACTTTTCGCTACATTTAAACAAAGATCTGACAAAGTCTTGACAAAATCACGATTAGCATGTAGAATAATAGCCTTCCGAAGCTTAGGTTTTGACTTAGCCAGAGCATTCACAAGTGCCTGGTTTTCATGCAGCTTCTTCAGTGTCATATTTGATACTAGTGCTTTTTTCGCTTTTCAGTAGGTATGTATACTGTCGTTTTCCGGTCAAATATGTCAGTGAGTACTCGTAGCTCTTCGGGTGTGTTCTGATTTAAGTCGATAACAATGTAACCACAAGGTTTGCTCGTTGCATGTTTGTAGGCATCAATAAGGTATCCCGGCTGCCCAGGGAAAATTTGCTTGTTTAAAGTAATTATAGAGCTCGAATCTCGGACTACTCTGAAAATAACGTAATAGGTACAGTTAAGAGTAAGTGTTCTCATGCACTTGTTCTGATGGTAGAGATTGAGATTGTTCGTGGTGAGATCGAACTGTGAAAAGCTGGAGTAGATCATCAGACCAGTGCTCAGTGAATTCAGCAAGATCGTCGATGATTAGCCAAGTAAGAGGTCTTAGACTGCTAAAAATGTCCAGACCTTTGACGAATTTTACCTCAGGAACATCCGTTTTGATCCTGTCGTAAGAGGGTTGCCAGGGACTATAGCAGTAGACAATATGTTCAGGTAAAACCGAAAACATCAGTTTACGGCGTTCCAAAATTCTCATCAGCAGTGTTGTTTTTCTACTAGAACTTGGACCGCAGAGAACACAGCGAAAGGGGGTTTGAAGCTGATACATGTGTGCAGTCTGAGTCGTGTTAGAAAACAAAAGGCTGAACTTGTTTAACGTGAAAATGTATACTATTATTTTAAACGCACTTTACAAAAAAGAATGATAACAACAAGGCTATTGAAGCTTCTCTATACTCAGTCGCTTCATATATTCAACACACTCTTTTCTGTCGGATACTAGATAATGCCCGAGAGGTAGGACGTTGACGCCGTCACACAAGACGTGGACCTTATCACTAATTGCACCCATGCCTCTCTTGTTTCTACGAACCGTATAGTTTTTGTACTACTTGGACCGAATAGCAAGGAAATTAGAAAATGGAACCACAGCCTTTTCTACACACTCCTTGTAAACCTGGAAGGTGAAGTGTCGGTTGGCACTCCTTTGCAGCGTTGCTTCTTGTCTTCGTCGTGTGTCTGTAGGATGTACACTTTGGGGCAAACAGACACCAGCTCTGATGAAGTCATCATTTGTCTCGGATTTCCAGAAGCCGAGTTGGTTTGGCTTCCGATGTTTCACCAGATCTGGATACGTCGATGAAGACCAGTTTGTGCAATCCATGTGACTGAAGATAGGCTCCGAAGTCAGGTCACGGACGATGTTATCGGTCTTCACATGGAGCAGTAGAGAGTCGGTGTCACCGTAGGGAACCTAAAAGAAAAAAAATAGGTATTATTGACTGCATTGGTTACATACGAAGTAGGGAGGGGGTTGACACAGAAACTTCACCAACGTTCAGTTTTAAAGGGACTTGTTGAGTTAGGATCGGGGGGGGGGGGGGGTGTAATTATAGTGAAATACATACCGTCACTTGCCCCGGTTGGCTCCAAGTCTTCTTGACCACGTCGTAGTAGAATCTGAGTACCAGGAGCTTCGAAATGTCAAGGATTGCACAGCTGGCAGCAACATTCTTGTTGAGCAACACACGACGCTTCTTCCTGGTGAGCAGTGCCATTCCTTCTGTGATGACTATGAACTCGCCGAAGTTGGGGTCTGCTACAATCCGTCGACACTCCTCTTCACAGGTGACGATGTCGCATCGCTGACGTTTACGCACCGACTCGCAAATTTTTCCAAAGGCCGAGTTGAGGATGAGCTTGAAACACTCCTTTTCGGTTTTGGTTTGCGCCTCAGATCTCTTCTTGACGAAGAATTCGATGAACGGCTGCATATACTTCCTCTGTTGAAAGTGAAGTGCTTTGTACAACTTCGTGACTTTGAAGCCTCAGCCTACCATCCAGCGAAGAATGCTGTGATGCAACACAATCTTCGTTTTTGGATTTAGGTCAGCGATCAGCTTCTGTCGCGATGGTTTCCAGTGAGTCGCATTGTCAAAAAGTCCACGATTGTAGCTGCTGAGATCTTCGTATCGTACTGGCTTGTTCTCTGCAGGGAAATGGAAGTCCTTGAGGTAGTCGTGCAGTTCAATGGGCACTTCTCCATCAATTTCGAAGAACCAACCGACATGGCCATTTTCTTCAATCGTGCTTAGAACTGGGGGTCTTCTGGATATACCCACTCGTACTTTCCACAGGGCAATGCGAAGTCATGCATCCGGTCGGGTAAAGACTGTTCATTTCGACGAAGACTGCATCGTTTGCTCTCTTTCTGCTCCAGTCGGATCTGTCTGAAGCAGCCGTCTTCCATGGAATACTAGTCCCCCTCTCAGGTGTTGGTCAATGTCTTGGATCAGTTCGATTTCTAGTGGCTTATCATCAACTTTTCCTTCCTTAAGGATCAAGTCCATCACAAGATGAGGGGAGGAGAAATGGTACCCAATGTCAAGTTTGAAATCTTGGTAAATGACGTCTGTGTGACGGCATATGATGTCAAGCAGTGCTAAAACATCACTTGCAAGATAGTTCAGACAAAAGTCCTTCCCATCTTTGCACTTTGCCACGTTCCAGAGTTGCAAAGCTCTGTCATAACGTTACTCTTCATCGAGCAATGAATTGAAGAAGGCCTCGATGGATGGTAGTGCCGTTTCGTTGAACCTCTGGTCGCTGTCGTAGTGGTCGTACGGGTACACCCCCTTCTGGGTGAGCAGATCGTACAGCTCATCATTACACTGACAGTATTCACGAAGAACATGAAAACTGTCAGGGTCATCTGTCGAATCGAATCTTGTTTGTTAGCTCCTTCCCGTTCTCCGGCACTTTCCACGAGAGCTCCATGGCCACTGCTTTTTCCCAAGACTTGGGGATGACGGTGATCTGGAAGCTGTCCATAGTTCAGACAAAAGTCCTTCCAATCAGTCCCAGACAGTCCACTTTGCAGTTCCAGTTAAGAAGTGTGAGAGAAGCAACTCAGTGGATGGACTTGCACTTCCAAAGCTCCCCGATGCCTAAGCTGCAACTGGTGGTTTCACCGATACTAAAATAAGTATCTCACAGTGTCTAAGCAGCAAACATGTACACTCTGAAAATAAAAAGTTGCCGTCACAAAGAAAGGTGATGGACCTGACAAGCATTTTGCTTGTGGCAGGTGGTTGTCTTGCCTTGACTTTCAAAAAATACAGTATTTTCAAGAAAAGTAAGATCAAGCACCCTCATAGCAGTCAGAACGTGGGTGCCCATTTCATCGCTAACGTGGAGATTCAAAGTGAGGTCCTATGATATCGAACGGAGACGACAGATCACGCCATACAGTTTGGAGAACATACTGCGTTGGTTCCGGAACTTTTTCGCTTTTCCACTCCTCGAACAAGTCGGAGAGATCCCCAGCGTAAACATCTCCAGATAGACCCTAAACGCAATTACATCATTAGGTACGGTACTAAGGGGGTGTACATTTCCTAAATCCACTCCCCCACCCTGGTCACTCACCCCGTGTTTACGCTATCCAGTTCAGGAACAGGACTGGGGATTAATCATGTTGTTTAACCTATTTAAAGGTGGGCTACTGGCCGTAGCTCAATACAACAACGTAGCAGAGCAGCTGAACTAACGAAACCACGAAGATTCAGAAATCAACAAAGTTATGTATCCTGTTTAAAGTCTGGCTACCGGATGCAGCAGCAGAGAAAAGGAAGCCGTCTGAAAGGAAAATACGGCATTGGATCGACGTCTGGTTTCCTGCAGGCAGTATCTGCAGTTCAGCAGACAGGAACTATCCATTCAGCAAACATAAAACTGAAGGTGATAGCTCTTCGAGTTGACAGGGAAAAAATAAGAAAAGAACCAAGTCAATATCCTACAAAGCATAATATCTACCATCAAGGCAATATCCAGGAGGGGGTAGGGGGTTCCCCCCCCCCCCCAAATGTCCATAAAACCCATGTTTTAAGGCTTTTACCTTCAAAATCGAGGTCCGGCCTGAGCCCCCCCCCCGAAAGACAAGAACCCCTCCCAAAATAAATTCCTGGATACGGGCTTGTCTACCATGCACCAGCAAGAATGTTGATCTCTTAATATTTTAAACTACTTCGTACCAGCGCCCCTGCTAACTACAAAGAAGCTATAAGCCATCACTTCTATGCCAAAAAAAGAAGCGGTTAAAGAAAGCAACATAAACCTGAAGCTGGTAGTTCTTTGAGTTCCATGCGACCTTGGCAAGGACCTTCACTTCATCAATAACCAGGACTCCGTCTGATATGGCTGGAGTCAACCCCATTTTTTGACGATCGTTTTGTGCTTCTGTATAAACAAGTCGTTCATTCTTCATTTGTTGGTCATTAGCTCCAGGTCCTTCATAATACACTTTGGCTACTCGTTCGAGCTGACTCTCAGATGGAAGCTGGAGGACTTTGAAATCTCGCAAAGCCTCGTATGCTGACGGGGATCGCATCCTGATTGCGAGGGCTAGAATGATAGCTTTTAGACCATTCCAGTTCGGTACACCCATTTTGATGAGAACAAATTTTACAAACAAGCTGATATGGGAATAGGACACACTAATAGGACCGCTGGATGGATTCAGACCTCAAAATGGCACATTAACTGGACTCCACTTACTCCCCATAAACTGTCGTAAAGATCAGCCAAGCCATTGGGTACATAGGTGCACCACTAAACCATGGGGGATCCACCAAACTGTTATCAAGACCTTGGATGCTTATGCGCACATCCCAAAATAAGGGACCCGCCTCCACCACATAGTTTGGATAGGGTTGGATCACAAAATGGTAGGCTATGTTGACAGGACCTACTCTTGCTACCTGGCGAATCAGGAAAAGCCTTGGGTACTTGAAAAAGGGTGTGAAAAGAAGCTTCTGGTCTTTCATTCACGTTACCACCGAGAAACTGCTTCTGAGATTGGTTACTGAACATTGTTATCCAACGATTTCGAGCAAATCCCTACTTCTGAGCCACATTTCTCGTCTTCCTTACAGTTTTTAACCAAAATTAGATCCTTAAAGGAATTACGAAGAAGTGGAGAAGTGGCGGTCTACTAAGAGTCATATTTAGTGAAAATACCAGAAAAATAAATCAATTTTGGAAGCAGATAAAGTTGAGTGATACTGTAACTCACCTATTCGCACAGTGATGGTACTCCATCGGTTGCTGCTGTTTCCACTCCTATTCTTATTCTGGTCTTGGTTAAACCTCTGAATATCTATCTCTTTCTGAGCCTGTGCATCTCGCAGCCAAACCGATCTTAATTTCCGCCTCATCACAACATCAGGGCAACTTTCGCAACATCCGAATATTGGTCTTGAATTATCTTACAAGCTGAACGAAGTTCCGCACTCTGCTCGGGATCCAGTTTTACACAGAACCTGGACAATTTTTTTGATAGTTTCCGAGACTTCTTGATCAATCCTAATTTCCTTAGGTTCAGGTTTTTCATTCGTTCGAGTTTACTTGAGGGAGTAAGTACTGAGAAGGGCGTCTTTGAAGCAGCAGAAGTCCTCTTATTTCTTAATCTCTGTTTGGTGTTAGGACTGGCAAATTTTGAACTGAATTCTTTTTTCTTCTCCCTGTGTTTGAGGTTCTCGAAGAACTTTCTGCACTGTTGACAGCGTACTACAAACAAATTTTTCTTGCCACCTTTTGGGACTTCATAAAGAAATGGGCATGTCTACGATAGTAATAGTAATATCTGCTGCTAGGTCAGAGCTACGGGACAACTCATGATCTTGTGCTTCTTGATCTTCTTGAACCAGAGAAACTAGAATATTCTCGGCTTCTAAGGAAAGGTCGTCAGTGGCAATGTTGACTGTTTGGACATCACCAGTTTTGTAATTATCAAAGGATATTTTTTTGAATCTACAGCTGTCTTCTCAGATAGGTATTTTTGAGATTTTTGGGCGATTGTAACATCACCAGCTACAGAATTATTAGCACGAATCGTGACCTTGAAGGATTTCAAACAGTCAATTAAGTAATTATAAGCAAAGAGCCTAAAGGACCGTTCACGCTTGTGTTGTAACATCAATAAAAATACTTCGCCTTGTACGCCTTATCCTCCTCTCCCGTTCAACTTGAAAATCAAGTTGTACGCCCACGTATGCGCAGATTATTAAAACGAAGCCTGAAGCCTGACAATGAATCCCAAGAGAACACAACCTTTGATGACTTTAGGGACAATGAACATCCTGAAATATGGTATTTTAGATCAGCCTCGACCGGTTTTGTGACAATTCAGTATAATATCTGTTGCTGTGTCTGTTGGACCAGTGTAAATTTCTCGATTTAGTTTTGAGCCTACCAGGATTGCTGGAATTATTTCAGATAAGGTAAAAGCTTATAGTTGTCAAAACAAAACTAGTAGTATAGTTTAGTATGACTAACTTTCCGTTCAAAAAGTTCATTCAGTTTCAATTACATTTACATTACAAATATCTCTCCTTAAACGTTTCTCTCTTTCTTCCTTGACAGTCACGTGATGGAAACGCATGCTGTGATTGGTCACGTATAACTTTTAACACACAAAATAGAACCCGTTCCTATTAATTTTTACCACAGCAAGCCTGGCAGGATGAAAGATTTACCACAGACATTCGCGGATAGCACGTATAATTCAGAAATTCTGCGCCTTAAACGTAAGCTTGAACGGGGCTTAAGGGCATCGACAGGAAAGCTTTCTTCGGTTGTAAAGCACCGAGTTTTCAAAAGGTCTAGTTCTCTCTGGCTGTGCTTTCCCTCCCGTATAAGATTCAAAGTACGAGCAAACTCAAGGCTATCTTTCTGTCTCATTATTTCATCAAATTCGTAAAAATAAAATTTTCTTTCCAGAGATTTGGAGCCAGAGTTTCATATGCTTCATATGTTTTTGTCTCTTACTGGTCCAATCTGAAACAAGTCTCCTATACAGAGAACATGCAAGTTACCAAACAAGTTACTGTTACCTCGTATGTCTTGCAGTCTGCGATCGAGGATATTTCGTCAATGATAAGAATTTTTAGATTTTTGTTTCTGCACTGGTATGATTTGCAACGGGCAACCCAAAGGCATAATGTGCAGTCATCGCGTCTAAATTGCTTGCAGCTTTCCCGGTAGGTGTAACTAGAAGTATTTGGGTAGAATCGAATTCCTCACTACTGTCAATACGTTTCTGCTTTTCGAACAAGCGCGTTAGGCCTTCCACTAGTGTTTTGATAAGTTGAGATTTCCCAGTACCAGCGCCACCAGACGGAAAAAAAACCGTTGATCTGATTTGTGTTGGAACCATTTGAGCACTTCGTCATAGAAATCCCTTTGTCTCTCGTTTAGTTGTCCAACCGCTTTTTGGAAATCATCGTCTTTCATTCGACTTTGATGTATATTTTGAATGACTGATTGGTAACACTGATTCCCAAATCTTGCCTAATGTCTGCTGCTATTAGGTCAGAGCTACGGGACAACTCATGGTCTTGTGCTTCTTGATCTTCTTGAACCAGAGAAACTGGAATATTCTCGGCTTCTAAGGAAAGGTCGTCAGTGGCAATGTTGACTGTTTCGACATCACCAGTTTTGTAATTCTCAAAGGATGTTTTTTTGAATCTACAGCTGTCTTCTCAAATAGGTATTTTTGAGATTTTTGGGCGGTTGTAACAACACCAACTACAAAATTATTAGCACGAATCGTGACCTTGAAGGATATCAAACAGTCTGTAAGCGTCAACTAAGTAATTATAAGCAAAGAGCCTAACGCCATCGACAGGAAAGCTTTCTTCGGTTGTAAAGCACCGAGTTTTCAAAAGGTCTAGTTCTCTCTGGCTGTGCTTTCCGTCCCGTATAAGATTCAAAGCACGAGCAAACTCAAGGCTATCTTTCTGTCTCATTATTTCATCAAAATCGTAAAAATAAACATTTTCTTTCCAGAGATTTGGAGCCACACTCACAAAATAAACGTTCCCAGACGGGAGTTTTCCGTATGCGGCAATTTATTTCCGTATGCGGCAAGTTATTTTACTCTGCATTATCTTTCTGTTCATGTACTGTAAATATCCGTTTGCCATCAGGAATATTTCTGTTGGAGACAAATTTTTCATTTAGATTCATTTCAGAAGTCTTATGTACGCGAGCGGTGAAGTTCAGTGAGATTCTCACGCTGGTGTACGGAAACTTCAGTACCTGAACAATTTATAATTATTTTTATGCTGGGATACGGAACTTTTCTTTTTGGCAAGAACCGGGAAGTTTTCCGTTGATCTTCAGAAAATTTACGTTCAGCAACAGGAAACTTCAGTACCTGAACAATTTATAAATTTTTTTTTATGCTGGGATACGGAACTTTTCTTTTTAGCAAGAACGGGGAAGTTTTCCGTTGAGCTTCAGAAAATATACATTCAGCAACACAAAACTTTAGTATCTGAACAATTTGCATTTATTTTTATGGTGGGATACGGGACTTTTCTTTTTAGCAAGAAACATCAAGTTTCCTGTTGAGCTTCAGAAAAAATACGTTCAGCAACACAAAACTTTAGTATCTGAACAATTTGCATTTATTTTTATGGTGGGATACGGGACTTTTCTTTTTAGCAAGAAACAGCAAGTTTCCTGTTGAGCTTCAGAAAAAATACGCTGTACTGCACTTACAAAAATAAGCGTTCCTAGACGGGAGTTTTCCGTAATATGTGACACGTTATTTTTCTCTGCTTTATCTTTCTGTTCATTCACTGTAAATTTCCGTTTGCCAACACGAATATTTCTGTTTTAGCAAAAAAATTCCATTTAGATCCATTTCAGAAGTTTTCTGTACGCTTTCGCGCTGGTGTGCGGAAAATGTCTGTTTCGCGAGAAACAGCCAGTTTTCTGTTGTTTTTTTTCAGACATCTTTAAGCTGGTACACAGAAATTTTCAGTTTAACAAGAAACGATAATTTCTCTGTTGAGGTTCAGAAAATTTACGCTACTGTACAGGATATTTCCGTTTTGAAAGAAAAAGAAGATGTGGGTTCTCCCCGCGCCGTTCAGCAACAGAGAACTTCAGTACCTGAACAGTTTTAGATTTATTTTTATACTGGGATACGGAACTTTTCTTTTTAGCAAGAAACAGGAAGTTTTCCGTTGAGCTTCAGAAAATTTAAGTTCAGCAACAAGAAACTTCAGTTCCTGAACAAGTTAAATTAATATTTATGCTGGGATACGGAACTTTTCTTTTTAGCAACAAAATATACACAGAAATTTTCAGTTTAAGAAGAAACGGCAATTTTTTTAGAAAAGTTACGCTACCGGACAGTTTTACAGTTTTACATTTATGTTTGAATATGTGCAGACACAATTATGGTACTCGAATTTCCTTAGGCTACGCAGCACCGAGTATTGTCAGGTTATTGCTTGGACACATTTCATGCGAGAAGAGTCTTAACAGAGTTTTGACAAACAAATGTTTTCTTGTGATAAATGCAACACAGCATCGGTTGGAAATCGAGGCGTGAGGCTCACGACTGTCAGTTAAGAATATCGGAAGGTGGAATGTGTATGGAAGTCACGAAAAGATACGTATAAAGGTAAGCTTTTACTTTCCAAACTCAACGGGTCCACTGAATTTATATGGCTCGACTAGTGAGCCCGTGAACTAGGGTGGATGCGTATGACAGCAAACGGCATTCGTGTGGGACTGGCGGTCAAATGGTCTTTTCGGAAATTCAGTTGTGGGCTTACGGATGAGCTCTGACAGTATGAAGAACCATGTCAGATTCTTGAAATAGGCACCTATACTAGAATTCGCAATCGTCTCAAAATTGGTGGGAGACACAACAAAAGGTCCCAGTCCTGCCTCTCCAGGTTCTTGTTCTCATGTCATTACAGCTGCGGGGAACGAAGGCCCTATCTTTTGAAAGATGAATTATTAGTCTGTATGAGAAGGAGCGATTTAACATTTGTGTACCCTATTAGGAAGAAAAGGCGAGGTTCCAAGTTTTTCCGGTCGGGGCCGACGTCTCATGATTGGTCAAGTTAATTTCTGAAGCACTGCATATACCAAGTGTCTGGAAGACTAAATAGTATTTTTTTTTTAAGGTCATGTGTCGTTGTCACAGAAGATAACGCTGGCTACCGTTAGGATTTTGAAGAAAACAAAGGTAGGCTAACAGTGTGTTCGGAAAAACATATTAAGAACGAACAAATAGCAAACTAATTTCGAAAATGGTTATTTTGTCACATTCTTTTTATAGCACTTGCCTTCCGGCCAAGTGCCACATACTTGGTGTTCATTCAGTCGTTCAACAGTGCACATCATTATAGTTGGATTAGTTTCCCGATTCTCTCGTGCATTACGCTCGTATCGTGGACAGTGACGGTGATCGCTAAGCTCCGCCTCTCATAGTTCTGGCGCCTGAGATTTATTCCATAACGGAATGGCGAGCGAGAAGGTTCTATGGAATCCTGTGCTGAACTTCGTTTCCCGGGCTAACAAGGCAGGAAACAGGTCCGAAGAAATTGCAATCAAAGCGGTCCAGTTTTTCAAATTGGAAGTAATTTTGCAAGCTAAGGAACTATTATGGTCTCTAGCGGGTATTTCCACGCGAGCCGCTGACAGAAAAAATCAGCAGGACAATGTTCTCGACTTGATTCGAGTTTTGCGAAGTTGCGACGAAAAACAAATTTCCCACCCTCGTTTCACAATATACGAACCGGACGAGGTACCTATCCTTTCGGGTGAAGTAACTGCCACCCTGACAAGAAAAGTAAACGAACTATGCGCGAGTTTCCAAAGCTTTGTGGTCTCTGAGCGTTCACGAAACCCGGCACCCGATACGACCCTGAAACCTGCCCCGGGAAAACCCACCTATGCTGTCGTCCTAAAGGAACCTCCGGCAGAATTGGATAACCCTGCTTCACGTAAGAGTTTCTTGGAAAATAGATGTGGTGAGTCCTGTTCTCATATTGTAGACTTAAAACCAAGGAAAAATGAATGGCACGTTGTGATGAGCAACAAGAAGGCGGCCCAAGCGCTTGCATCTGCCCTATCAAGCGAAGATAAACCCGGTGCCGTTAGAGTCTCTAGTCCCTCTTTTTATGGAATAATTCGATACATCCCTGAGGATGTGACCGCTGACGACCTTTGCACCCGCATTAAGAACTGTACAAGTGCCGAGAGAATACGCTTCACCCGGACGTACAAGCTGCATTTTGAAAGTAAAGAAGACTTGAATGAATCAATCCAGTCTCCTCTTACGTTTGGCTATGAGAGACTAAACATTACAGAATATAAATTTCTCCCACTACGATGCTTCAACTGTCAGCAGTATGGTCACCCTGCACGCACATGCCCCAATCCTGTGTGCTGCTCTCAGTGCGGAGAAGGACATGCGAACTCGAAAGCGACTCCCTGTACCAACGTTCTCAAGTGCGCCCTTTGTAACTCGAAGGACCATCCATGCTATAGCATAAAATGCCCTGTTGTCCAGAAAATCATGAAACAATGACTCTGACGAATGTACGCATTGCTAGCTGGAATATTAACGGGGGGACATTAAATAAAATTACTCTTATCGAGAGCCTGATCCTTTGCAATGATTTCGTTTGCCTACAAGAACATTTCCTCGTAACTGAATCCTTAAGCCTGCTGCAGCTTGATGATGTAACGAAAGTTTTCTCGGTCCCAGCCAGAGCCTCTGGGCGCGGTAGGCCTTCCGGTGGCGTTGCCGTGCTTGTTAACAGGCGTTTTGAACCTACTCTTTACGCAGAGGACTCTTTCTTTGTTGCTGTATAAGTGAAGAAGACAGTAATTTATTCCGTCTATATGCCAACGGACTATCGGGACCTGGCATCAGACGACAGATTTACCCGAGCCTGTGCCAGCCTTGCAAGATCCCTAGGTTCTTGTGCCTCTTTGGGTCTTTCCATAGTGGTTGCTGGCGATATGAACTGTAATTTATCCGATGAGGCCAGCCCTAGAGCGCAACTTTTCCTTGCTGCGTGTATACAGACTCAGTACATCCATAATGACTCCCCTTTCACTTACACTCATAATTCGGGTTCGACTTCGTCTTTGGACTTTATGCTTTGCTCTCCGCTACTTGCTCCCCATAAACCGTGCCACGTCAATCTGTCGATTTGCGCTTCCGACCATTTTCCTATCCTGAACGTTTTTGACATCGATATACAGGAGTGCCAAAACGGAAGTAAGAATTGCAAATGGTCAGTAAAGAAGGAGTGGAATAAGATTGATAAAATTCTAAACGCTGCGGTGCTTGACGATACGCTTTCGAAAATCAAGATACCATTCCAGTTACTCCAGCGGACACGCACCCAATCCAAAGAAGAAAAGAAAATCCTTTTAAATGTTTATTGCAGTGAAATAACGCACGCTCTTCGTTGCGCTGAACTTGCATCAGTGCCTTCTCGTCGCGTTCGTTTCGGTTCGGAAGTAGTTTCGTGGTCACTGAATCCAGATCTAGGATTAGCCTGTCAAAGAGGGTTCAAACTGTGGTCCGAGTGCGGTCGGCCTAAGCAAGGAGTGACCAACCAAGTTCGCCTATTTGCAAAGCGTCAGTTCGCTAAGAGTCTTGCTAAGCATAGAGCAAGCGTAATTGACCAGCATAGTCAGTCTCTTCGCAGTGATCCGAAAGCCGTTTGGAAGTTTATAAAGCGGAAGGCTGGTATAGCGCCACCTGATAAAGCTGTTCCCACTGATGATGAGCTGGTAGAACATTTTACCAGCGAGTTCGCTTCCCCAGATTATGATCTCGAAAAAAAGTTTAACTTAGAGCTCGATGAGGCCCTCGAGTCCCATACTTGTGATCTTGGGTTTGTTGTGACAACCCAGAAAATCCGTGACGCGATAACGAAAATGAAGAAGAAACATTCAAGTGGGGTTGGTCAGTCATGCGGGATGCACCTGGTTCACGGGTCTTCATCCCTTATAAGCCACTTAGGACTACTATATCAGATGATTTTTAATTGTGAGTTAGTTCCGGATGCTTTTTGTACCGGGGTCATTACACCTGTGCGTAAAAAGGGTAAACATGGCGCTGATTGTCAGTCTTACCGCCCAATAACTGTTTCTCCGGTGTTGTGCAAGCTAATGGAATCTCTTGTGACTGATATGTTAAATCAGACCTGCTCCACACCAGAAAACCAGTTCGGCTTTAAAAAAGGTCTTAGCCTTGAACACGTCCACACCATACTTGCGAACGTTTTACTTGAAACCGCTTCATCCGAGGATCCATTGTTTCTTGCTGGCCACGATGTCAGCAGAGCTTTTGACTCTGGAATCCATCCACAAATTCTTCTAGTGGCGTTCCATCGTGGTGTGGACGCTTCAGTAATAGCTACCCTTCGTGATATGTACCAGAAATTAAACGTAAAGGTTAAGTCACTTTCCGGAAATGCCTCTGATTTAATCGACAGGTCCATCCGTGTGCATAAAGGTATTCGTCAAGGTGCCATAACTTCACCCCCGCTATTTAATAATAGTGTGGTCGATGCCCAGAAGAAAGTAGAAACAAGTTTTATTTTTCGTGGTCTGGACCTGTCGCTGTTAAATTACGTTGATGATATTTTTAACCTGAGTAGAACTCTGGCTTCGATAGAGAAGAATTTTGCTAGTTTAAGTTGTGAGTATAAGGATATCGGTTTGAAATTCAATCCGAGTAAGAGTGGATGCATCAAGTTTAATTGTAATCGACCAGCTTCCGATAGCGCTACAATTTCTTTGGGTGATTCCAGTATCCAGCTTTCGCCGTCTCTAACTTACCTCGGTCTACCACTTGGTACCGACCTGAAAAGTACCCGTGCTGGACTACTCGGACATTTCGGCGCGAAGGCTAGAGCAGCTTACGGTTTATTAGTTAGTGCTAAAACCCGTTATAATAGAAATGTTTTGGCTAGACTCTACAACACTTACACAATCCCCCACATTCTAGCCCTATCTCCATTTTGGAAGCTATTTAGCATAACTGATTTAAGGACAATCCGTAAATTGTACTATAAGTATGCTAAGTACCTACTCGGCCTTCCCCTGTGGGCTCGTAACCACAAAGTCACGCGACTATACGGCGTTACAGATCCTTTTGTGGCTGTAGCCCAACGCCGTGCCGAATTTGATTCTTCTCTAGACCGGAGCCATCCTTATTATAGTGCGTTTGTATAGTCATTTAGTTTAGTTTGATCTTTTTTTTTTTTTTCATATACTCCGTATGGGCACGTTCTGTGCAATTTCTATATGGGTTAATAAAACTATTGATTGATTGATACCGATCACTTTTCCGTCGGTCTGTCTTACGGTCAGTCCGGTGTCTTCGAGTTAGGGTACTTCCAGATGTGCTAGGACGATGAAACTTGGCAGGCGTATTAGGGACCTGATCAAACTAACTTGGAAATTGTCACTTGCCGGATCCGACGATCGTAGGGGGAGGGAGGGGAGCCGGAATCCGAAATTTAGTGGCATGCATAACTTTCCAACGGGAGATCGGATGTTAACGAAACTTGATATTGGGAAAGATGTCATGTCTCAGATGTCTCATTTCAAGGCCGAATCCGATGAATGTGGGGGGGGGAGTCAGAGGGGGGAACCGAAAATCATGTGACACTCTTTGAGTGGAGCGATCGGGATGAAACTTGGAATGAGGAACAAGCACAAGCCCTAGGTACATCACTGACAGAACCAGACCGGATTCGTGCACTGTGGGGGGAGTTGGAGGGGGGTTACGGAACTACGGTGATACGGAATTAAGTTACTTCCAGGTCCAGGCTAGGACAATGAAACTTGGCAGGCAAATCAGGGACCCGACCAGATTAACCTGAAAATAGTCAACTTCCCGATCCGACCATCGTGGGGGAGTGGAGGGAGGGGGAATCCGGAATCTCGAGGTATGTATAACTTCCGAAAGGGTGATCGGATCATAACGAAACTTGATATGTAGAAATACCATATGTCTCGGATATCCCGTCTCAAGTCCGGACCGGATCCGATGAAGGTGGGGGTGGGGGTCGGAAGGGGGAACCGGAAACCTTGTGACACGCTTGGACCGGATCGGAATGAAACTTGGTGGGAAGAACAAGCACAAGCCGGGCACTGTGGGGGAGCTAGAGGGGGGGGGATCCGGAATTCCGATGATCCCAAGTTAAGGTACTTCCAGACGTACGATGAAACTTGGCTTGAAAATTAGAGACTTGACAGGATTGGCTTAGAAATAGTCAGTTCCCTGATCCGACCATCGTGGGGCAGGGAGAATCCTGAATCTTGAGGTATGTTTAACTTTTGAACGGGTGATCGGATCTTAATGAAACTTGGTATTTGGAAAGACCTCATGTCTCAAATGTCCTATTTAAAGTCCGGATGTAATCCGATGAATGTTGGGGGGGGAGGGGGGTATAGCAGGTTATACATTCTCATGATCCCTAAGAGCCCATGATCATTTCTGCCTCAAGGGTTTGGCTTACAACTGATTTCCTTAAAGGTCATCTGAATGAAGTCTAACACTCTAAATTGCCACTTTTACATACTGCTTACCATTTATCTCTCGAAAACCGGACTAAAATCGGATGAAGTTTCACCGTGCTATAATTTTCAGCCTTTTTTCCGACTTGTCTTGATCGTAACGCTCGCCGTAACAGTTGTAACAGTCCATGCGTAACAGTTCATGTTGTAATAGTCCACGCCGTAACAGTCCATGCGTTTATCCATCCATGCGCTGTTTATCCATCCATGCGTTTTCAACGTACGTTTATCCATGCGATAAAGACAGTTTAAATATTGGCGCTATATTTGTCTTGGGAGGTCGTAACGGATCGCCATAGGGAGACTTGGAACTTCAAGAGTGGATAGCGCCGAAATCACGGAGCGAAAAAATTCGTCTTCTCTGTACCGGTACTGTGAATGACGATCTGAGGGGTTCATGGAAGTATGGTAGGATCGTTCAGGTGTCCTTTAAAGTACAAACAATAGTATGAGTAAAATATACATTTTCATGCTTCCGATCCGATGAGTTCTTCATCGTTTTTGCTTCAAGACTTTTGATTACAAATGATCACAACAAACCCACGAATTGACGAATCCTCTTACTCGTATTAGGCTACTGGTAGGAATTAAGATGAATAATAGCTAATGAAAATAATATTTTGGTCTCGTCAGAGGTGTCGCAATCGATACATAATGTTTGCTTTCCGCGCTATTGAGGAGAAAAAGATTTATAAATAACTCTGATTTTTGTTTTCAGGCATGTTGCTGGGCTGGACAATTACGCCGCGCCTTGCAAAGGCGTAAACGTCACCAAGTCTGTTGAAAGGGTGCATAAATTTGTATCGGAACTTTAAGTACATATGCTTTGAAATTATTTTGATTGATATTTGAACTATTTCATGATATTTGTACTGTGATATTTGATTTATTTGAGTGATATTACTATATCAATATAAATATTTATTTTATTTAACTTGTACCGAACTTTTATGCTTGGGTACAAGAACCTCCCGCCCGTGAACAGAAATCTTGCAGTCTCAGTACAAAAATCTTCACTTCCTCAACAGAATGTTGCACCAGCGGGACAGACATTTTATGTTGATCTTCAGAAGGTTTATGCTTGAGTACAAGAACTTGCCGCCCGTGAACGGAAATCTTTCCGTCTCAGTACGAGAATCCCCAGTTCCTCAACAGAATATTACACCAGCGGGACAGAAATTTTATGCTGAGTTTCAGAAGGTTTATGTTTGAGTACAAGAACTTTCTGCCCGTGAAAAGAAATCTTTCCGTCTCAGTACGAGAATCTTCAGTTCCTAAACAGAATATTACACCAGCGGAACAGAAATTTTATGCTGAGCTTCAGAAGGTTTACGCTTGAGTACATGAACTTTCTGCCCGTGAACAGAAATCTTTCCGTCTCAGTACGAGAATCTTCAGTTCCTGAACAGAATATTACACCAGCGGGACAGAAATTTTATGCTGAACTTCAGAAGGTTTATGCTTGAGTACACGAACTTTCCGCCCTTGAACAGAAATGTTTCCGTTCCTCAACAGAATATTGCAGCAGCGGGACAGGAAATTCTTGTTGAGCTTCAGAATTATTATGCTTGGGTACGATGATTTTTCACAAAATTGCGAATACGGGAAACTTCTGTTGGTGAACGGAGTGTATTGTGGAATTTTTCCGTCACCGGCCAAAGTTGCTTTGGCTCGCTTTTTCAGAAACTTTCCGTACACAAACAGAAGAAGTACTGTAACGCGGGTTGCCGAAATTTTTCTGTTCCTGAACGGTTTTTCCCTTCGAAAATTTTTCTGAGTGCAGAGTTTCATATGCTTCATATGTTTTTGTCTCTTACTGGTCCAAGCTGAAACAAGTCTCCTATACAGAGAACATGCAAGTTATCAAACAAGTTACTGTTACCTCGTATGTCTTGCAGTCTGCGATCGAGGAAATAAAAAAGTTTTGAACCGACAAGGCTGATTTCATCAATAATTAAGAATTTTATACTCGCAAATCGTGACTGTAGAGATCCTCTTGTCTCATTTGTAGGAGATTTGTACTGTCGTAAGTCTTCGTTAATGGGAACATTCAACGCTGAATGCAAAGTTTCACCGGAAATATGAAAGGCCGCCTTTCCCAGTGAATGCCAATTTAATAACTGTTTCTGCATTTACGTCAGCTCCTGCCTCTTGTGAGTACAGTCTAATCAAAGTTTGGTAAAGGCAATTCACGAATACTGTTTTACCAACGCCTCCTGAACCACTGAGAAACAAAAATATTTTGTCTTCGTCCCGTTCTCGAATATGTTCAGCAATAAAATCATGTAGCTTTTTTGCTTTTGATTTAACGTTCTCATTTTAGTATGATACTCAGAATCAGGATCAGGAATCCGATTTGTTTGTTTCATACTTTCTCTTGAAATTCCGACACTGAAGTTTCCGTTTGGTTCCCAGTCCGAACCCTGTTTAACGTTGTCAGTATTCATATTTTCCGAATCTTGGTCTAATATGAGTATACCTTCTTTTCCTAGGTCAACTACTTCATTGGCAATGTCCGAGTCGACAGTGGCTGACGTGACTAATTCATGGTCAGCCTGTATTGCATTTCCGTCTACACTTTGTATTGCTTCCTCTAATTCTTTTGCTCTAACTTCAAACTCATTCCTTTTTCTTTCTAGATCAACTGTAACGCTTCTTCATAGGTTTCGAAAACCATTTTCATGTTTTCTTCGTTTCGGTAAGGTTGAAAAAGCATCAACTGTTCACGAAAATTGTTTTCCGGGTCGTTCATTTTGTTATATCTTACGTACCTAATTACTTTCCTTTTATTTCTGGGTCTATACCAATATTTTCCACATTTAAACTTTTTGACTACAGTTCCAGCAGTATTATCTTCTAAGCAGGAGCTTTCTGAACCGCTAAGTTCAATATCGCCGGCTTCAGCTTCAACATCTTGTTCACCATCGTTTTTACATTTCTGTTTTTTTCCTTAAATTTTGTATATCAATGAAGAGACAAATTCCACTAAGCTATAATGTTCCAGACGCTCAGGTCTGCATATTTTTCAAGTACTATAGACACTGCGATATCTTTAGAATCAGTAGGCAACTGTGCTAGGTATTCCTCTGATTTAGTATCACAAATCTATCAGCAGGATCGGACGTAATAATAAATTCTACTTGTCGACTGGAATGGACAAATGGTCTTCCTGAAATATGCCAGCATGCTTATTGAGCAGACACCTCAGTTAAGTTAATGAATTTTCTACCAAGAAATTTGACTCTTTCCTCTACTGTTTTTTCCGTAGGGGACATCGCGAATGATTCATCGTAACAGATTGGACATTCCTTTGTCCACCTTAGAGACATATGCAACAATATACTGACAACAGGAATATTCATCAAGAATGTACTCCAGATCCAAACTGGCACGCCATACTTCAAGTAGATGTCAGTTATAACTATTTATACAACACTCATTTGGCTGTCTCTTCAGGAAAATAGTTGTTCGTACTAAACTAGATCTTACGGCCATAATATAGTCATCGGAACTCAAGGAAACTTTGTCTAAAAAAGCATCAAAACTAATATCTTCCTCTAATTCAAGTGCAGCTTTAATTGCTTTATAATTTGTTCGATTTTGCTTTGCTTCCTTTTCATCACCTTCCTCAGGGAGTGGGTCAAGAATCTGCGTATGATCCATTGGTGGTAGAGTACAGGAAAGTTGAACCTACACTTATTGAGAATTCTTCAAAAATAGGAAAAAGTTTTAACTGAATAATCAAAATGGCGGCAGCATGTTTCAGGGTCACTTTTTATCAACCTACACAGTTCCTTCCAGTCTGTCTTTAGTTTTTCAGCGTCAACTGGCTTTTTCAGCCTCAATCCTGGCTTTCAAGCCAGGATTCTAATCAAATGAGGGCCAGCGTATTTCTGCTGCAGATAGGGACATGAAGAAGGTTGGTCTACCTAACTGTCGAATCATGGCGAATATTTTTCTCTTTTCATTTTTCAAATAAGCAGGAGACATCCTTAAGCTTTTAAATAAGTGAAAACCTTCATCAAAAGAACTTTTTTCTGTCAAGAACGCCGGACTAAGGACCTGCTCAGCTGTCGGCAAATCAGACCCAAATTTCTTCCTTCTTAGAGAAAATGAAGCTTGTCCATTTAATATTGCTTGGCTTCACCAACGAATCAACAATGTTATTGATATTTGTTTCGTCTGGTTTTTGGGAAAACACAGAGTTAGCAAACTTGGTCAAACCCTCAAGAACTGGCGGACCCTTCTGAACGTCTTTAACAACCCCCTCTAGAAGGGCATCATAGATGGAAGTGGAACAACCCGGTTTGTTCGCATTCATGCCATCTTGTATGGTGGATTGGTATACTATGCTTGAAGTGGTATACTATGCTCAGCAGGGGCTGCACTAAACAGCGGTTTATCTCTGCATTTATCTCCGTACCAGCGCATGACAGCCAAGTATCATAGACTCTACTAGGAAGACCTGACATATTCTCATTGTCTTCATCGCTGGACACTATAACAGAACCCTCATTTGTTTCAGAGTCTGACTAAGAAGCATTTGCTTCAGAAGAGATTTTTCTGTCGAATTTTAATGACTTAGCAGCTAAATTCCCTTGTTCAGTTTGATCCGATAAGTCTACAACATATTGAGAACCACGTTTCCAATTACTATCAAAAGAGCAATTTTCCAACCTTATTAGTTCAGTACTACAAAGATAGGCACACACATTCTTCGTGATATTTGGTCACACATTTTCGTCCTTACCGACCCCATATTTATACTCAGTTTTCCTTTTCAACCTAAAGGGAATCGTCTGGCAATCTTCCGCTAGTCTAGGTAATCGTTTGGCCAGCTCCACAGATTCAGATGGAATGTTCACACAAGGACCTCTTAGAGCCAATTGCTTGCCAGGATTAAGTTCTGCAATTGACATGAATGGTATTCGAGGTGAAGAAATACGCTCCTCCATTGTATTCAAGCTTGCTATTTCTGGACAACCGATCGGGATATCCAGAAACAATTCAACTCTCTTGATAGAAAACTTGTGAATTTTGAACACTCTAGGATCCCGCGCAAACAAACTGCACAACCATCACAATCTCAACTTTTTGTGTGCCTCACAAAATACTGCAGTTTATCCGTTATGTTCACCTTTTCTAATCTAGTGACTGCATGGCTGTAAAATAGCTGCTGACAAGAACAACAAATATAAAACGGACCTTCGGCTACTGCACAATGAAACACTTTCTTTGAAATAGAAATATCTCTGCAAGCCTCTTTTTTGCGATTTTTCTCGTTTTCGCCCATTCCTTCTCTCGTTCCTTGACCTCAGGTACCTTACGTTTACTTTGTCTGGCTGTTGTATTATCATCTCGTTCCGTTTTCCTAACTGAAAAAATATCTCTTGCTATTGTCCTACGTTTTGAATCAGCATTTCTTTCGACCTTCCTGTACGCAAGATATTTTCTTTTTTTCCTTTTTTCTCAGTATTATTTCTTTGCTCTACTTCCTTCACTTTATGATCGGCTCTAGCCAACTTACGATGTTCCCAATCCGCGCTTTGTTCTATCTGTCTGTACGTAAGATCTTCTCTTTTTTCCTTTTTTCTCAGTATTATTTCTTTGCTCTACTTCCTTTACTTTATCATCGGCTCTAGCCAACTTACGACGTTTCGAATTCACATTTTGTTCTATCTGTCTGTACGCAAGAGTTTTCCAAAATATCCGTTTTTTTCTGGATTCCGGTTCAACTACTTGTCTGGCGAAAAAATAATTTTCATATTCGGATTCAACATGTCTCATTAAATCAACTGTCTAATTAGCTTTTAAAAAAAAAAATTTCGTCCCTTAATTTGAAACCCCTCCCCCACCCCTAAATATAGGGCTACAAAGCCCATCTTCGAACTTGACCTGTATTTTGACCTAAAGAGTCCTTATAACAAGTTTGATCAAAATATTTCAACCCCTTCGAGAGTTATCGTGCGGACAGACGGATTTTACGAAGTCTCAACTTTCGTTTTGGGATCCCAAAACTGGAACACGCGCAAACAAAGCTCCAGCTAGCAATAGCAGCGGGAAATCCTAGGACCGTGGAAAATAGTAAACGTCAGGCCGAATTAACCATTAGTTTGGGAAAGAAGGAACTCCGGGACGTAAAAGTTCACCTTGCTGACGTGCAAGAGCTGCTCTTTGAAACCCAGGATAAACTCCTCGATCAAATTAACATGCTAAGAATTGCTGAAGAGAAAAACAGAGAAATAAAAGCCGAGGTCGACAGGCTAAATAGAGAAAGAAACGAGGCGGATATAAAGTTATCGGAAGCACTGCAGCGCGTAACTTCTTTGGAGATGGTCAAAGACCCAGCGTTAGGGAAGGATTGCGGGCATTGGTTTTGTAGCCCTTTTATCATTGCGTACGAGGAAAATCATTGGCACACTTTACTAGTTCGAATTGCCGAAGGGGTGGCAACACCACATGAACTGGAAGAGCCAGAAAATCTACTGTACCCTAGTTGTAGAGGCAGAATGATATCTACGGAGATAATCTGTTCAGGAAACCCATTTAGGGGAGCAGTTGAATCCACACGTGCAACTGTTCTTCCACTTTTGAAATAGTTTATTCAGCGAAATCCACTCCGTCACGTCGTACAATTTGTTTTGTTTAAACTGTAGATCCATTTAATTATGATATTAATAATGAAATAGTTCGATTATCTTCAGGGAAGTTAGGTAACGATGATAGTTAATATTGGGTAAAAATAGATTGAAATTAGCAATGCGAGGGATGGAGGATAGTAGCCAAAAAAAGTAAATAGTCTGTGTTCCTAGTTTTACCTTACCTTAGACCTTAGACCTTAGTTCCTCCTGTGCCGCCAGAGGCACCCAGGGCATCCAGAAAGAGCCGCCAGTCATCCCTCATATGTGCTGCTGCCCAGACGTCTTCCCATTGGGGTTGGACTGTCGAATTGATAGACTTCAGGTCCCGCTGGTATGTGCGACGAAGTGTATTTTTTGGCCTTCCTCTTCTTCGGGTTCCCTCTGGTTGCCACTCGAGTACCGTTCTGGGGAGTCTATCTTCCGCCATGCGGATAACGTGTCCCAAGTAGCGCCATCTTCGTTGGCGTATGACATCTGTTACCATGGGCTGATGCGTGATAGAGCGAACTGTCTGGTTGGTTACGTGGTCCCTCCAGTTAATGTTCAGTATCCTGCGAAGACAGTTGTTCTCGAAAGCGAGGATCCTCTTTTCTTGCTGTTGGTTCAGTTTCCAGCATTCACAGCTATAAAGGAGGGCGGAGAGGACGTTACTGTTGAACAGCCTCAATTTCAGTTTCAGGGAATACTTTTTCGATCGCCAAACTGGCTTTAGTCGATTAAAAGCTCCACTGGCTTGTCCAATCCTAGACTGCACCTCCTTTTCGCTTGATCCAGTTCGTTCGACTGTACTTCCAAGGTATCTAAATTCCACTACCTGCTCTACTGCGTTGTCCCCGCACTTTATGCCCAGTGGTGAGTCGCTCGTTGCCATGCTTTTTGTTTTGTTCGAACTGATCTTCAGCCCCAAAAGACTTGCTTTCTCTCGGATTACATCGAGAAGTTCCTGGAGCCTTTCCTTGTTTGCCTCAATCAGGGTGATGTCGTCGGCAAAATCAAGATCTGCTAGTCTCTTATTATCGCAGATTTGGATACCAAACCCTGTGCATTCTCGGAGCGCATAATCAATTACAAGGACAAAAAGCAAGGGGGAGAGGACACATCCCTGTTTGACACCGGACATGATACTGAAATACCTTGTATTTCCTTCGTGGGTCCGAACGCAGCACTCCGTGTTTTCGTACAGCGCAATGATCAGGGATACGAGTTTATCTGGAATGCCGTAGTATCGGAGGATTTTCCACAGCGACTCTCGGTGTATTGAGTCGAAGGCTTTTTCGAAATCCACAAAGACAAGGTACATCTTTTGCCTCCATTCGTTGCATTCCTCGATCAACATGCGCAGGACATAAATAAGGTCTGAGCAGGAGCGAGATGGGCGGAAGCCATGTTGTTCGTCTCTTAAGTGCTTATCTAAGGCTGTCTGGATGCGGCGGAGGATTATCTGTGAGAATAGTTTCCCTGGGATAGAAAGGAGGCTGATGCCCCTCCAGTTATCGCACTTCGATGCATCTCCTTTCTTGAAAAGCTTGATGAGTGTGCTTTTTCTCCATTCTTCAGGGACTTTCTCTGATTTCCAGATGCATGCAAAGAATGCGATCCACACCGTTATGCAAGCACCTAAAGAGGTTTTGATCATTTCTGCTGATATCCTGTCGCTTCCTGGTGCTCTGCCGTTCTTCAACTTGCGAGCGGCTTGGACTATTTCTTCGGTCGATGGCTCTTCCGTATTGATTTGAAGGTCCAGGAAAGGGGTTGTGGGGATATCTGCTGTGTTCGGAGGACTAGGTCTGTTGAGGACTTTCTCAAAATGTACGGCCCAAACTTCAGAGATTTCATCGGGGGCTGTGACCATCTTGCCGTTTTCGTCTTTGACTGGCCCGTTTAGGTTACGTCGTTTCCCGATGATTTCATTGGTGATTTTGTAAACGGCTCTGGAATCACCGCGTTTGGCTGCTTCTTCCGCCATAGCTGCCTTCTTTTCTAGAAAGTCCCGTTTATCTCCCCTTGCGCTCTTCTTCACTAGCTTGTCTTGATGTCGGTATAGATGGTTACTCAAGACTGTGTCGCTGTTATCTCCACCGTTTAGAAGACGTTGCTTAAGTTCCCGACGTTCTTCAATAAGGGTCCATGTCCTAGTTTTGCTTCTAAACAAAATAAAAATAAGTTAAAGACAAAAGAGCTACGGGATTAAAACAAAAATAAACTAATAGTGTTGCGATTTTTTCCACATATATAACAGTATCTTAGTTAGTGGTCGCTCAATTAAGTCAGTAAGATTGCTGTTTTACTGCTTACTTTTTGTCTCTGTTGTGCTACTTGTGCTTTATTGTATGTTTGGCTCAGCAAATAACAGACGGACAAGAATTTTCTCTTATAATTTCATTGTTTCAGAATTGTGAAAGAAATCCAAAATTTAAGTTAATTAATAATAGACACAGTTACAATATTAAAGGCCAAATTATGTTTTTACTGTTGGTCTATTGTTATGTGATGCCCTCGAAAGTGGTTGAGAGAGCCTCGAGCTGTCTCGGCACTGAAGCGGATACAATCGAAACTTTCCTAGTCGACCTTAAAATCTAAAATACCTTTAGAAGAAATAGGTTTCGTCAAATTAGTAAAATGTTTCAAACTCCCTTAACCCTTTCAGACCTGAACCAAGAAGGAGTTGCGTAAAAATTCTGAAAATAGCAGAGAGTGATCCTGCAGGTTCAACTAGAACATGTTTATTTTATTTTTATTTTTTTCATTCCATATCCAAAATGTGAATGGTTACCATATGGTCACGTCAGGTATATACAGATACTAGTCGCGTTTTTTGTCACCTATCTACCAAGGCCTTGGTTCGTTTGCCCGTTTTTGGCACCAAGACCTTACTCCTCACTGCTCTTTTGACCGTTTTTGGACCAAGGCCTTTCTCCTTTCTGCTCAGGCCTGCGGAGAAAGGAGATAGGCAACTCCGAGGTGAGTTGACCAATCTTCTCAGGAGAACGGCGCCAGACTCCTCCTTACCAGAAAACGGCCAAATTAGCAGAAAGGACAGAGGACTTGGGAGAGAGGCCTTTGATCTCTTTTGGCAAAAAACGCGACTACTATTTTAGGTGAAAATTTGTGAAACAGTTGCGATCTGAGTTCAAACACAGTCGAACTTTGTACTTCGAACACATGATTCGACTGGTTCCACCCCTAACGCACTTCTCATAGCGACACCTTTCCTTTTCAGTATGTATCCGGAAAATGCGAGGTCTGGTCAAACCTCACTGATTCCGAAGGCATCCCGTCTCGCGAGGTAGTCGTATTGCGCTTGGTCACTGATAAGGATGGTCTTCCAACTCGAGGACATTGAGATACACCAGTAAGAACCAACCCACGAGCAATGTCCATTTTGAAGAACAGCAGAGACATGTGCTGAACATTGATCTGCTTACACTGTCGGCGGTGTATTAGCCAGGCGTTGTTCACAGCCATGTCAAAGAAGTAGTACACAATCCTCATATACCATTTCTTAGAGCGAATGTCAGTCCTGTAAAGCTCCAGGAACATGTCAGCAAGATCTACGCCCCCCATTGATTTGTTGTAGTCGCGGACGATTCGGGGGCGATCAACTTCGACGTATTTCCGTGTTGTGCCACCCATCTCTGACTGCACAGTATGAAGAAGCCAAATGGACTGGTTTGTTGTCATACCATTTTACTACCGATACTTCTGAATGTCTTTCAAAACGGAAGTCCACTGACCCTCGCTCATTCTTCTTCATGTTGGCGTCGGTATCTAGAACAGCGCCCCTCATTCTGTTGCTGCGTATCATACCACATGACTCGACCATATTCAACCCGGAGCTTGTGAATGAGATCGATGCCAGTATAGAAGTTATCAAAGAACAACTTGAAGTTCATGAACCTTGGCAGATTTTCTACAAGCCGAAGGACAACGTCAGTACCTTGGCCAAGTTCAGAAATTTCAACAGCTCCTTTTCCTGTATATATCTCTATGTCACACACTATTCCGCTGATGCCGGCTCTCGTGAAAACCTTAACACCCCACGAGTGGGGCTTGTCCTTCAAGTACTGTCGAAATCCAATTCTTCCTTTGAATGGGATCATCTGTTCGTCAATACTTTGGATCTCTTCAGGGTCTATTTTTTTCAGATTCTCCCTGAATGCGTCGTATAGTCTCTGATCTTGAACAGTTTATCATGACCAACCTCCCCTTTCGGTATCATTAAGGTGTCATCGCAAATGTGAAAAAAGACCACAAGCTGATGAACCTATCTCTGCTCATGGTATCAGCCACCGGGGAATATGGTATTCCATTCTCCCAGTACATTCTAATAGCCGGAAGTTTGAGAATGCTCATAAGCATTTGAACTCCAAGAAATCTGCGCAGCTCTTCAAGGGAAAGTTTCAGAGCAACATTCTTCTTTCTCATGGCATTCAAATTCGTTTGGTCCACAATGTTTGAAAGAATGTCTTCTGTGATAAACATTCGGAAGAGATCAAGGGGCGTTTGTACCTCGTCTTAGTGTGGCATAGAACCCTTCCATGTAATATCTCGAGGTTCGGGCTCCGTTTTTCTCCACTTGTATTGCTTTGCCTCCTTCGCTACCTTCTTTTTTGCTACTGGGTTTGCCGTGACCTGAGGAGCATCAGTTGGAGTTACTAGACCGGCCACTGCTTGGGTAGGAGCATTTTTTTTTAGCTCTTGTAAGGACAAAGGGTTCAGCAGGTGCAATAACTGTTGCTGACTGTATTGCAGAAGAAGCTGATACTGGTGCTGATGATGTGCTTGAAGAACTGTTTGACGCTGTTGTATCATTCAAGCCCGGGAGAGGCAAATCGAATTGATCCGTGTCATCGCCATTGTCTAACTCGAACCTGCCAAGCATTTATAAAGGGATGTCGTCTGTGTGGTCGATATCCTCTTCCTCTTCATTAGACCGTAGAGGCTGAAATTCTTGATCTGGATTGTCTGGTGCCCAGTTTGGGTCGTCGTCGTCGGACGAGATATCGAGATCTGAATCACAATCAGGTATGAATAAAAGCCTTGCTGCTTCTTCTGCAGTCATTTTCTTGGTAGCTCTTCTACTTCTTTCCTTGATCAGTCTCTCTTCCAAGGGCTTGGGACCATGACCTATCATGGAATCAGAGCTCGTGCTTAGATCAGCTGAAAAGAAATTCAAGGTAAGTGCATCACTTAATAATAACAATAATAATAATATATTGCAATAAAATAGGCCATTGGCCTCTACACTTGCCTGAGGCATCCCACAAAATCCATCATAACCGATCATAAAAAGGACTTGCTGCCTCGTTTGCTGTACAAATCTGCCTAGGTATGGTTTGGCAAGGAATGCCTGACATGACCATTTGGTAACCGATCGTTAGTAACCTTGTTTAAGGCTAAACTACAGCTCAGAATTAGACTAGTGATATCTCATTCGAAAGAACGCATTCTTAGCTACAAAATAAGATCATAATCAGGCTCTGAACTTACCAGAAACGTCCAGGTCATCGAGGTCGAAATCTGCGCCTTTCCTCTTTTTCGACATTTTTATGTTTTGTCTAAACTTGGACGCTCGCTCGACCGCTCGGGTAAAGCCTTGAGGGACAACAAATTCAAACGCGATAGAGTCAAGCAAGCGCTATCTATTGGAAAAGAAATCACGGTTGTAACTTTGTCAAGTCGAGAGAAAAAAAAATAGGAGGCGAGCGGTATCCGTATGGTGACCACAGGCATGAAAGGGTTCCGTTTAATTAGTATAAAGTTTGTTAGATGGGGCACGCCAAATTCACGTATGACGTAGTCGTGTTACATGGTATAAACCGTGACCTATTTGTGTGACGTATATAGAGCATGACGAAGTGTGTATGACGTAGAAGAATACCTGCAAAGCTTATGAAGCCTCGGATTTTAAATATTGCTATTCATGACGTTAATCTGCGGTTTGATTTGATCCAAACAACCGACGTCACATTGCGGTTTAACTGCATATCGCAACTTTGATTTAATTCGAACCTGATTTGTACGAGTCGATTGATATAAAACGAAGTTTGGTCCGACAAAATGGACGGCGAGTACTCCGCATGGAAAGTTCAACAGCATGGCCGATTATCAAGACCCAATAGAGGAGAATACGAGGTTAAATAGTGCTAATTGTAATTTTGCAACTGGTTTGGCAAGGCGAATTTCAGAGTCGCGGTAATGTAGTTTTCATTCCTTGCGCCGCGACCCCAGATTCCGATTTTGCACATGGTTTCAGTAGAACTTTAAAGGGGGGAAGTTTGTTCGTTTCTTCACGTTGAAAATAATTGTCTCTCTCTTGCGAGATACCTCGTTTTAAAGGATTTATAAAGAAAAATTGGATCACCAGACGTTAGTTGTCACCTCTTCCTTGTTGGTAGTTGTGAACAAAGTTTCAAAACTTGATTTCGTCGAAATAAAAATAAACCTTACCCTGAACGAAACTTTTCGAAAGGGGAAAGGGGAGTAGAATTTATTTTCTTGTGATTGGATACTGTTAAAATATTACGTTTTGCCAGGAGAGTAGACAGCTAGCAGTGCTGGAGCATCGACTTCGGGTCCATAAAACCTTGTAGTCACCGCTATGACCGCTATATGCAAAGCAAGAGTTGAGGCTCTTAAGAACTGAGATCATATATTACAAAGCTGATACTAAAATAAGGTTAACCTGTTCTAACCTCAGGTTAGAAAGATCAACCAATTCGTAGAATTAAAAATAACTGAAATCGAAAGTAAGTTTAAGCAGTAGAAAGCAAAGTAAACGACATCAAAATTTTGGCGTGGTTTAGGGAAGGAAGGAGTGTGACATTGGGTTGGTCATTAATAGTTAACTATCAGAAGAATTTTTTTTCTTACTTCAGAAAATATAATTTACGTAAAATAATTCTCATTTCCCCTCGGAAACTTGGATCCTGAAGTTTGACATCGTTCTTAAAAGACGTAGATTTTGGTTTTGGAATATCCGGTGGGAACAGATGTGTGCGAACACCGGACGTAAGCTGTGGTTACAGAGAAGTAGGAGCTGGAGAGCGGTTTTGATGTAGATGATTTAGAGTTGAGTTCGAGAGGCGAATAACAAGCTGAGCTGAACCTGTTGGATTATCCTGAACATTTTGTGAATCTCCGAATTAACAATATACTAAGTCAGCTCGAACCACCAGACGAAAGACTACGATCCCAAATACGCCTTTGAAGAGTTGAGTAATTCCCCGTTCGCACGCTACCATTCATTTCCGCAAGTTGGGTTTAGCGTATTTTGGGTTCAGAGTATCGACATTGAACCGGCAGTAAAGGTCCATCACGAGACCTCGGAAGTAAAGAGTAATAACCTCGTCGGTTCAAGCTTGAAGAAGTTGATTGGCTCCTGGATCGATTCAAATCAGACTGAAGGTTGTATAGGGCATGTTGGGCCGCATTCTGTATCACATCTAACATCTCTAATTTTGAATGCATCCCAGACCCATTCATCGCCGATGAACATATTCTATTTAGGGTCGTATATACTTCACATAGAATTCAAGCAACATATCTGCTTTCATCCCCCATGATGTTGAGGTGAGAAGCTTCGTGATATTCAACCTTTTCATGCATGCAACTCGAACCATGTCCACGTTGTGATTCGTACACCCAACGTGACCCAAGAACCTTGGTTTGCTTGACATATTCAAAAGAGAATTCATTGAGATTGAGAATTCATCGAGACTCAGCGTGGGACCATCATTTTAGACTTATGTGTCGATAAATTAAAGTCAATTCTATTGGCCCAATGCTCGATCTGTAGTAATGATGATCTCACACCCTCCATTGCCTCCTCTATTGTTTTTGCTACTACCCACAACGAATTATCATCAGCAAAGATCATCCGTTTCGAATCTCCTTCTTCAATCGGTATTCGTATTCGGAGATATTATAGTAATCAGGGCCAAGTTCAGATCCTTGCGGTGCCCTCCGTCTTCTTATGATTTTGATTTCTTATTATGATTTCCGACATGTCTTTACCAGGCTTGGAAATTATCTTTGCCTTCCCATTTTTACAGATCACAAGGAAAACCTCACTTTCCCAAGCACAGTTGATCACTTTTAACAGTGTGAGCAGCCATTTGACGGGCATTGCTTTGAAAAAACCTGAAGCAGTATTTGGAAGATTTGACACTACATTTTCAAGCTCTTTCATGGTAAATGGTTGGTTATACGATTCACTGTCCCAACTTTACTAAGTCGCTTAACTTTTGCTGCTGTTTTTACATCATCATCATAAAAAGGATCTGCTCTCCCAATTTTCTTTGATAAACGCTCTGCACCCGCATTTGCTTTTTCCAAATCACTTGTAAGGATCATATTCTCATAAGTAAGAAGCGGGGATCCGAGTTGCGTTCGGAGCGAGGAAAGTGTCAGGGACAGCAGATAAAACCAACCCCATGAAGTCTAGAGTTGTCAAACAAGGAAGAATTGAGACTGCAAATTTGAGCAACAAGAGATTCCAGCCAAATTGATTCGAACAGTGCGCCAGTTTGGCAAAGCCTCAGGGCATTGAATTTAAGTTTAAAGAAATGCTACAGGTACCTTCAGTGATGTTGCCTCCTCCATGGGAGGAGAAATCTATCAAATCTGTATTGGAGTTTAAGCAGATAGATAATTAGACTGGGACATCTCTTTTCGGTTGCTGACAGACGAGAAGTATCAGGGTTATGTAGACATTTAAACAGATGGATCGAAAAGTGATGGGCTGGTAGGCACAGCGTTTGTCATTCCGAAAATGAATGTGTCAAGACAGTTCCGATTACACAGGGAAGCATCAGTATTCCAAGTGAAAGCAGTGTCTCTGGCGGAAGCAGTCATATTCTCATTATCTGAAGTCGAGGAGGAATGTATTGTTATATGTTCTGACTCGAAAGCCGTGATTTCTGCTCTTTAGTCGTTTCAGGCTGATCGTTACAGAATAGGAGAAATAGCAGAGTGTTATTTGAAACTACTAGTGTTGATGGCTGCCAAGACAGTTGTTTTGCAGTGGGTTCCAGCACATGTGGGGATAGCAGGAAATGAAATGGCAGATAGAAAAGCAAAAGGTGACGCTTTGCAAGGAACTTTTCGCCCGTGCTCTACGATAGTAGTAATCAGTAAGTTGAATGGCATTCGTAAAGCTGTCTTACAAGATAGTTTTGAGATCAATTTGGAAATCCTTTTGTGACGAATAAATTGCACGGGAAGTTCGATAGGTCAATTTACTCTAATCTAAACAGACAGGAAGGGCGTTTACTGTTTAGATAGATGTTTATTAAAGCCCTTGGGCCATGAACAAAAACAAAACAAAAACACTACAATATACCAACTTCACGTTCAGTATACGGGCGAACTTTCAATACTAAACTAAAGTGCTTCCCCGAAACGACAATCTAACCTCACATACTTTTAATTTTCTTGTTTAAATGATCAAGAAATAGACCAATCCTACAGATAATTCTGGGGTTTGTACTGTTAAGTGGATGCCATTTAAAAGCTTCTCACGCAGGATAGACAGCTCCTGACACTTGTAAAGCAAATGGTCCAGATCACCTAAGTCAACTTTACAAAACTGACAACTCGGCTTAGGCCTTGTCCCTGTCTTTTTAATATCCCAAATATTCCCCAAAACTGGGAGACAGTTTTCCCGCACCTGAATCCATGAACGCACAAATCTTGAAGGTAAATAAAATTTAAAATAAACTTCTTCACCAAACCTTACCTTTGCTACCTTGTAAACCCTAAGTGTTTCAGGCCTTTCCATTTTCCCCGCCCATTCCTGGATCTCTTGCCCGTCCATTGTCTCTTTAGCTTTACTTACTGTATCATTTGGCATTTTTGTGGATCCTAGGCCTCCGTTCCAAATCCATGAAATTCCTGCTTGGTCCAATATCGCTTTTATTTGGTGGGGCCAAGATCCTTTTTTATTCATCTGTAGTGAATCTTCATATGCTGTCCAAATCATTCTTTCTCCAGGTAGGCTATTTATTTGCAACCATATTTCAGCATACTTACTTTTCTTGCTAGCCTAAGGGAGAGTAGGCCTACATCCCCTTGCATAACTAGAGTATGGGCTGTTGCATGAAGTCCAAGTAATCTTTTATAGTACTGCAGCTGAAGCGACTCAAGTTGCCATGCAGCGTCGTAACCCCAAAACCCTTCTCCGTAATTCATCACAGGTACAACTTTATTATTGAAGATTCTTTTGTGCATTTTTAAATCTTTTATTCCCATCAAAGTGTGGCTTCTAAATATTGCAGCCGTTGCAGCTTTTCCTCTAGTACGCATCTCTTTTATATGATCTATCCGACTTCTGTTACTTTTGAATATAAAACCTAGGTATTCCACTCGGTCACTAATTTTTGTTTCACTTCCTTTAAAATAAAACTTGACACTGTTCATGTTACTTGTCTTTCCTTTTCCAAATATCAAAACCTCTGTTTTTTTTTTTCCACCAAATATTTTTCCAACAAATTTAACAGTGTCTGTAGGTCCTCGGGCGACTTTGCTATCAAAGCTGCATCGTCAGCGAAAAGCAGTACACATAATTTTCTTACCCAGCTCCACTGTCGGTGCCTATCTATTCTCTAAAAACTCCACTACGTCATTAATAAATAACGAGAACAATTTCGGTGAAAGTGTACTACCCTGTTTAACTCCCTTTCTTACGTCAAATACCCGAGACATTTTCTTTCCTACCCGTACTATCCCCAATACATGCTAACGATTAGTCTCACTAGTCCTAAAGATAGGCCTGTTTCAATCAACTGTTTCTTTCAAAAGTTCTCTGTTTACATTATCGAAAGCTTTTTCTAAATCAATAAAAGCTACGTACAGTTTCTTTTTACCACCAACATATTTTTCCATCAATGTTTTTAACACAAAAGCCCTATCTACCGTTCCATACCCTTGTCTGAATCCTGCCTGCTCCTCCTTCAATACTACTTTTAATTGCAACCGCTGCGTTAATCTATTGTCTACTACTTTTTCAAATATTTTACTCATTGACGGCACTAGTGCTATTAATCTATAATTTTCGTGGCTCATAGGATTTCCCTTCTTCAATAATGGAAGAAGTAATGATGTTTTCCACGCATTAGGCCATACTCCTTCACCTATTATCCTATTAAATATCACAAAAATTATCGGCATAAACACTGAAAGAAATTTCTTAAATATAACCATGGGTATCCCATCAGTACCCTCATTTTACTTACCACTGTCTTAACCCCTTCATCTGATATATCTTTTGTCAGTGTATCATCAACCGGGAAGCATACTACTTCTTTAATTTTATCTGTTTCACTCTCTAATATCACTCCCGCTTCTCTCCTAGCTCCTAGCTCCATGAGTCTGCCTGGAGGCCTTGTTTCACCTGTTCCCTGTCTTTTCATCTCCATTTAAACTCTTCTTCTTAAAACTATCAATTATCCTCCTCTTTTTCTTCATCCCAACTTCTGTTTTCTTCCGTTTTATTAATTGTTTATACCTCTTCCTCATTATTCTATACTCCTCCAGACATTTTTGAGTCTCTCCCCCTAATTTGCCCCACGCAACTTCTCCAAAACTTTACTAAGCTTAGTCTTAAATGTAATGCACTCTCTATCATAAAATTCATCCTCACTTACCTTCTTTAATTCCACCGGACACTTAGCTATTATGAACTGATCCAGCTCACTTATAATACTGTCTACCTCACTTTCTCTTCGCTGCATCCGTCGTAGTGTCTTAAGGCTTTCTGTCAAATTCAGCTCCATATTCAAATGATCAGTTTCTTGCTCCGACCAATTTTTCCCACATATTTCCTTCCTAACTTTAACCTCTTCTCGATCCTCTTTATATTCCTTTACCGGAATATTTCTGAAACCCACTTCTAACTTTATCGCTAAATGGTCTGACCCAATTAAATTTGGTACCTCTACGTTCAGAGATTCAGCCGCAAGACCAACCTCAAGTAAAACGTAATATATACCGGAATATTTCTGAAACCCACTTCTAACTTTATCGCTAAATGGTCTGACCCAATTAAATTTGGTACCTCTACGTTCAGAGATTCAGCCGCAAGACCAACCTCAAGTAAAACGTAATCAATTACACTCGGGTTCCTCCCCGATAAACAAGCAAACTCACCAATTTAACCATCAATGCCAAACCTACCGTTACTATCACTAGACCAAATTCCTCACAAAATGTCAGGAGTAGACTCCCCCACTTAATGACTTTGCGATTTACGTTTCGACTTTTTCTTTCTACTAGGTACATTTCTGGTATTAACCTTTCAATCCCTCGGATACTTGTTTCAGTCAATTCTTGGCAATTGCTTGTATATGCGTTGATAAATTGCTCGTCCTTCCACTTTCCCTGAAGGTCACCAAGCTCCTTATCTAAAATGTCCCAAGTATTTTCCCGTACGTATGAAATATTCTCAGGGGGTATGGAAACAAAACCTAACACAAAAGATTTCTTATTCCTAGTCTTTAACTGTAACCAAATTAAATTTTCTGAAACACTGGTCAATCTTTTATACATCAACGCCGCTTTTTTGCTTATCAAAGCCATCACACCTCCATAAAAATCGACCGTTACTCGCAATTTTTCTCGTGACTTGTTCCACATTAAGCCCTGGAAAATTCACTTCACTATCTTTGCTAAACCACGTTTCTAAAAGACCAACCACATCGTAATCGATTAACTCATGAGACACGTAAGCATGCTTATCCCTCAACCCTTGTACATTCCAAGATACCACCTTTATATCATGGCCCTTTCTTTCCTAAAATTTTTCAACACTGAGCCCACTAGCATTCTGCCGGTTTGCAACTGAACCTGAACCGGATGCTTGATCATTCGCAAATGCTAGCTAGTAATAATCTTTTGATCTCGTTGTGACACTAGTTTTCCTCTTTGCGCCGGGCTAGAGAACGGGTACACTTTACCTGGGGCCCACGCTTTTCCTTTCTGTATTTTTTCCACCTAATCCTCCACCAATTTGATGCCTGTTTTTCTCCTTGCCTCTTGCTTGGCCTTGTCCTGCGGGCTAATTATCTGGCAAAGAGAGCGTTTAGCCCCTTAAGCTGTCATCCCTTTATCAGCTTCAATAATCGTTTCGGCTTCGCTGTCTCTGGTGTCCGATTCTGGGGGGCCCCTTGCCCCTCTAGAGATGGTTCCGCCCGCTGGTAATCTTTCTCGTCCACCTTACCAGCAACCTTATACTCATAAGTAGGCTTCCTAACTTCCTCTGTTACTTTGCCGACTTTAAAATCAAATGAAAAGCATCTCCCGTCAATGTGGAGTTTCGTACCCCTCAGCTGTGCAGATCGGCCATCCTCACGTGCTAATTTCAACACCTCTTTTAATGCTGAACGTGCTTCCCTTTGCATGAGCGTAGAATCGCGAGCCAAATAGAGACCGAACACCTTTAGGTGTTTACTATTGCGTAGCAAATAATCCCTCATTTTGGTCGTAGCGAACTTGATAATCACTGGACCGGACCTTAAGCGGAAAACATCTACCATATCATAACGCGCAATGTTCACGTTGGGGTAAACTCTGTCAAGAATATTCAACAACTCGTCCTTGATAGCAAATCCTCGATTAAATGAGGGTACATATCCACACACCACCAAACTGGTTCTTCGTTGCCCTGTTTCTAAGGCTTATACGTGATTCGCAGTTCACAATGTTCTTTTTGACGGTGTCAATAACTGAACAGAACAAACCGAAATCAGACTTATTTTCCTTTAACTGCTCCGACATCGTCTTTAATTGGTTTTTCACTTCAGCAACGTCCGCTGACAAATTCGTGATTGGACCAATTTGTTTTCGACAGACTCGGTACCATGTCTAGCTTGAAGTTTATCTCCTCCAGGTACTGCTTGTTTCTCATATGGGTCTCCGCTTCCATGACTCACTTAGCTTGAGTTCACTTTCCTTTCGCGATAGACTCGAGGAAAAAAACTGATTTGTGGTTCTATAGTCGTTAAAGAAAAACCAATGTCTATGGGCAATCTGTTTAACTCGTTCGCCTGCACGCTTCAACTACTGAATGAATACTAAAATCAGGACTCGGTTAGTTTAAGATCGGGACACTGTGGAACAAACAACTAAAGAGCAAGATTTTAGGGTGAGGGGAGCAAGTGTATAAGTTGCTCTGAGGAGGAGACCGTGGAACATTTGGTATTAAACTGTGCAGAGGACCAGGAGCAAAGGGAGTTGATCCATGCTTTCTTTAGGAATAAAGCGGACTCGGTTAGTTTGTACTCCATTCTTGGAGGGCTCAGTGCGCTCACAGGATAATGTGAAAATAGTGAGAATCGTGATACAGTTTTCGAAGGAGATTGTAAAAAAAAAAATACTCTTTAAACTTATGGATTAGTGTGGAGATGAAGATTATGCAGTGATTGCTTACCAAGGGGCACAGCACAGAGTGGAACTCAAATCCTTGGAATCGGAGTTGTAATTGGGGCATTTGGGCGCGCTTATGGCCTAAGTTAATGTGAGAACTGTGATACCATGTTGGACATGCATTTTCTGGGCAAACACACCAGAACGAGCGTTGATTTGTAACAGTTTATGAAGGAAAGCAGCTTAGAAAGAGAATAACGGGAGAGATCAAGCTCGATGGCCGTACTCGAACAAATCAACGAAGTTGAATGATAGAAAAGACCAGATTCAAAGCGAATAGCTAACAGAAAGTCCCGTAGATCTGACCAGTAGTAATCTGTAAAATTAAGTATTAAAAGAAGTTTTGGAAGAAATTTCTATTTAGGCTACTATTTTTTTAATTCATCGTTTTTTTAATTCATCATCGGCTGCGACATAGATTTTCTGTGAAGTGGAGCCATATTTTCAGCGCATTACAGATGTATCGAAATCTAGCATCAGTGTTCTTGAATATATTTATTATGCGTCGATGGAGCTCTACCGGGCAAAAATCTCATCAACTCTTCTGTCAACCTTTCCAGAGCGAGCGTTGAGTTGCAGCAGCTTATGAACGTGATAAGCCACGGGAAAAGGATAAATATTCCTTCAGCCCAAGCTGACTGCAAATCAGGTAAGAGGACCCTTGCCAAGAAGGGCCGAAATATAGCTCCAATAAGATACAGCTGACTTACCCGTTTTGCACTGTCAAACACGGGAAAAGGTGAATGCAAAGCACGAAGATGACCTTCTTGTTTCTTCGAAACGTTCTTGTTTCTTCGATACGTTCTTTTTTCTTTTTTTTCTTGGATTTCTTTTCTTGACGAATGAGTGAATACTTCTGTTAATAATAAACCGAAACTGAAGCTGATTATCGGATGAGTACCATCGTGGCCCTAGAGGCCCTTCAACAAAGTTCCATCCCGACCTCTCCAGTCTAAGTCGGTCACGTATTTTATGATCCCCCCCCCCCAGCTATTGTCGGATCCGGTCCGGACACGAAAAACATCACCACCTACATGTCCTCTGTTCTATCGTTAAATTTCACTCGAATCCGATCACCCATTCCGAAGTTACGCATGACTCAATATTCCGGATTCCCCCTCCCTTCACTTCCCCCGGGACTATCGGATCGAGTAAGTTTTTATTTACAAGTCACTTTGGTCGGGTCCCTCCCTGATACGCCTCCCAAGTTTCGTCTTGAAAATCCCGAAAACCGCCATCACCGGAATTCCTTTCCACCCCCCCCCCCCCCCCCCCAAGTGTCCGGATCCAGTCCAATTGTGTAAACTATTTATCTGGAGCAGATGCTTGTTCTTCCCAGCAAGTGTCACTCCGATCCCTCCATTCTAACCGTTTCCAGAGATTTTCCAGAAAATTGGGTTCAAAAATTCCAGAAACTTACTTTATTATTACAACTCAAATTTCTTATCTTTATACGTCACCTACACTTTACTCATACACTAAAATCAAATTATTAATTATTTCCTACTTTAAATAATTATCATCCTTTTAATTTTATTTGAGCAGTAAAAACTACTGAACACAAAAAGAGCCGTATCCTACAAACAAACTATTACAAACACATAATAAAATGAAATCCTTTTTTTTACGGCTCTTCACCACTTTACTAAATTATCATTCCAACCTCCCAAACCACCCAATAAATGACCTAAAAATAAAATACTCTATCTTAACAAAAATTTCAAAACAACTATGGAACAAAACATCATAAATTATACATAGATAGAGGATTTTATTCCCCACTTTTTCCCATTCATAATCCATAATCCCTTTTAACTGCTCAAATATTATCAAACAAAAAACAAATAACAAAAATCTATTTACAAAATATAAATCTTTACAATTATTTATTTACAGTTTACAAACTTATTTTACACAGCCAGTCAACATCTAAATGGGATTTCTATTTTAGACCTTCACACATCACCTTCAGGTAATTCACCAGCCTAATTTAGCTTTATTTTGTCGACCCAGCTTTTCCGTTTCCTTGTTTTCCATATGTTACCGCACACACATATGGCAAGGACACATACAGTAGAGTATACTATTTCCGTCAAAACTTTGAAAACCTTTTTCTAACCTTAAAACTAATCCAAGAATAGCCAAGAAGGTGTTAAGATGAAGCTCAAATTTTTGTCTATCTATGGCACATTCATTCTATCTGGCCAAAACCAAGCAGCGTTGCAACAGTTGATTTTCCTTTGGTCTCCCTGAAATCTTTGCATGGTTTTCTTTTCCGTTGCCAGAATTTCACTCCGTTTTGCGGGGAACCTTTTTCCGTTGACGGTAAAGTGAACGGGGAGATAAGAGACCATTTGAACAGTACAAAGATTGGAAATATTTATTTCTGCTTTGTTCAAATTATACGAAATGACTTAGAATAACATGAAAAATTATATTAATAATTCGATCACGAAAAAAATCACCTAGTACACCCCAGAACTTCTTATAGAAGTCGTACCCCAACCCATCAGCTCCTGGGGATTTACCCACTTTCAGATTTTGCACCACCTTTTCAACCTCGGGCCTAGTAAACTTAGTTCTCTAGCTTTTGAATTTCAGCTTCTGTAACTGTTTTTCTACACTGGAATTCACTAAACATGGCGGATGTTTCACTCATTTCTGGCTTCTTATATTGATTCTCATACGCAATTAGAACCTCTTCCCTAATTTCACGGGCATCAGATGTCAGTTGTCCGTTCATTTTTCTTACTTGCTGAATAAAATTTTCGTCCCTGTTCTTCTTTGCTTTAATTTTAGCTGCTAATGTTAACTGTCTCACTTCATCAACTTCACTTAGACGATTTAGGATTTTAAAACGTTCAAAATCACGTTCTTCAACTTTTTTAATTTGTTGTTTTACTTCATTAAATTCGAACCAGACGTCTTTTCCAGTGTCAGCTTCAGCTTTCAGGTCGTAAAGTACATGGTACAGGTAACGTTTATAACTGGCATCTTGCCGTTTTGACTCTAACTCCAGGTGTCTAATAAAAGCCCCCATCTTCTTCTTAAATTTTAACCAAAAGGTCACCTTGTCACTATTTTCAATATATTCACTTAGGAAATCTTCTACTTTTCCCTTGATCTTTTCACAATTTTCCTTATTCTTTAGCATATTTGGGTCCATTTTCCAACACTTTTTCCCTGTACGCGGTGGCCCTTTTTCTACCTTTTTAAAGTATGTGATTAGAGCCGTGTGGTCGGAAAAGGAACATACCACATTCGATATTCCCGAGATACCTCCGAGTAGGTCTTCAGTGCATTATACTTGGTCGATACGACTTGCCCCTCTTCGGTCGATCCTTGTAAAGGCAATTTTAGTTTGCTTTTCATTCCACACATCCTTCAACTTGAAAATTTTTATCAGATCCAAAAGCTCGTCACTCATTCGGCTTTTGTTTTTCTTTTTACTCATGGTTTGCAGATCCCTTTCCTGCACGACACAGTTGAAATCACCCAGGAGAATCACCCCAGAGTGCCTCAAGTATTTAGGTAGTTTCTTTCTGATCAACTTTTCACGCTCACGGAAGTTATTTGTCCCCGATGGTAAGTGCACGTTCACCACTAGGACTCCATCCACTAGCAAGCTGCCCACATTGCCATTAGATTCAAACCTAAGGTTAGCTGGGTCGAAAGACACACTATCTTTTAATATGAATCCACAATCTGGGGTCATTCCGGCTGACAGGAAAGTATATTTCATATTTTTTAATACACTCAATTGAGCAGCATCAATCTCTTGGACACACAAAACATCCAAATTATTTGCTACTAAGAAATTAGCAAGAAAACTTGCCGTTTTCTCTGCCTTATTCCGTTAACGTTTAAATTACCAATACGTAGTGCGGTATCCATTGGAGTCATTTAGTTTTTGTATTTCTTGTCTGATGGCTTGATACTTTTCGCGTTCTTTCCCTTGGATCCTTTAGATGACTCCGCCGAGTCTATTGAGGTATCGCCTAGGTTGCGCTTTGGTGCAGATCTGGGCTCATTCGGCACAACTGATTGAGATCGCTGGACTTGCTTGTTTATTCCGGGAGTTATGCATGGCCTGTGCTCCGGTGGAACCGTAGCAACAGGTTGCAATGCACCACTATTCTGTTTCTCTACCTCTTCCCGAGAAGAATTTCTATTCGGGGTGGAATTTTTTCTTGAGGGAGGGCTTGCGATACCTAAACTTGACACTACTAAGTTCACAGTGTTAAGCTTCATTCGGTGTGAGCTCCGAAATTCCTGGCACAATATGGGGAGCCGAAAACTGCGGCAGGCTTTAATGCGGCCCTAGATTCAGTTCGTTGTCCCCATGGATTATTGGGGTCACGAAGAGAGCTTTTTCTGGGTCTCTTGTTTGGACAATTAGTTGCATCGTGACCCGGGTTGTGACACACATAACAAAGTTTGGGCTGCCCACCGTAGTACGCAAACATTTTTTCATCGTCTATCTGGATAGCGGGAGGGATAGGTTTCTACGATGCCCATCATGAAGCTTAAAAGTGAATGCGGAAATGCTTCTTTAAAAAGACGATTATTCGTTTTTTGTTTTGTCATTTGATATTAAGTGTCAACAGTATGGATTTCTTCTTTGTGATGGGGTTTGTCTCGACAATTGGGTTTTTTTGTTGAAAAATTTTTTCTAAAGAATAATAGCCTACTTACTTTCTTCTTCTTCTTTTTTCTCTCGTCGTTATCATGGTTTGTAAAAAATCAAATACGATCTAACCGAAAGAATCATGAGCCTTGTCTTCTCTTGTCTTTTCTTTTCTTCTCATTTGTATTTTTTGTTTTTCGTTGTAGATGTAGATCAGGTTCTTAGGTGTACTACTGTATTTTATCCCATTCGGTTGTTAATTCTCCTGTCTGTGCCTCTTCTCCTGCCCCACTTGGGGGCGCGTCCAGCGACTGTTTATCTTCTCAGAATTAATGTGTAAATTTACGGATGGTGGGAATAGGCTTGGCGAACTAGAGGCAAGTCCGCTTGACCTTAAACAAATTCTAGCTAATGATATGGAGAAAGAGGATTTTGGTAATATGGATGAATCTGTGGCGGCTCTCCCCAAAAATAAGTACATAAACGATAATGATATTGATGATGCAGCAACTCCAGGTTCATTTCGAACAATATTTTGGAATTGTCGTGGTCTTATGAGTAAGATGGATTTCCTATCGGCGTTTCTTCCATGCCATGATATTCTGGTGACTGGGGTGTGTGAGACATTTCTTAATCATGGCCTTTCTTCTTCAGTCCAAATTCAAGGTTACAATTTCATTGAAAAGTCGCGAGTCTCGAAAAATAAAGGAGGACTCGGGTTTTACGTACGCCAAGATATTCTTTCGCGTATAATAACAGATTTTGATGATTTATACGAGGAAATGAATTTTTAATTTTTAATTTTACAACTGAAAATACATAACAATAATGTTGCGTGTTGCGTTAGTTATAAGCCCCCTCATGTCTCACCTTCTTCTTTTTCGTCGTCACTTAATAGTCTCATAAAGCTAATGTCATGCAAATATAAAAGGGTAATTTTGATGGGAGACTTCAACATCAACTTGATGTATGATGCAAATCAGACAATAGATAATGAATGTCGACTTAGCAAAAATGCGATTGATTTTCTATCGATGTGCCTGTCGCATGGTTTATTACCACTTTGTAACATACCTACAAGAATAACTGCAACGTCGGCATCACTGATTGACAATATTCTGACGAATTTTGAGCCAAATCTAATGAGGGTAGTATTGGTTGACTCGTCTGATAATTTCATGTTGTTTTCTGAATTAAAATGTGAGCTGAAACTGAACAAAAAACTTTCCAAAAAGTCACGGATATTTAATAAAAATACGCTCCGACTACTAAAGAAAGATTAAGTACTATGGATGATAATGGACCTTTGGAATCGGAGGATGTAAACCACGCGATGGATTTGTTTTTAAAGCAGTTTAAGGACATATTAGATGAAACATGCCCGGTGAAAAAGATTACCTTGAGACGTTATCAATCCCCAAATAAGCCGTGGATAACGGAAGGGATACTACGATCTATTAAGTTTAAAAACCAGTTATTCAGGAGGCAACTTAACTGTCCGTCTGATGAAAATACATCTGAATTTAAAAAGTACAAAAATCAACTGTCAAAAATTCTTCGTTTGGAAAAAAGCAATTATTATAAACGAGAGTTTGATAAAGTTCGTTTGTCTCCAAAAAAGACTTGGTCACTGATTAACGAATGCCTTGGTAAAAGGAAGGACCAAAGTCTTCCAGATGAAATGTGCACACCTGAAAATCAAGTACCTATTAATGATAAGAAGGAAATAGCAGATGCCCTGAACCGGCATTTTGCTAAAATAGGTGAAAAAACTGCCGAGTCCGTTGCTTCATCGAGGTCAAGTCGTCAGAATAAAGATGATTTTAGAAAATTCCTTCCGCCATCACACGATAAGACAATATTTTTAACACCGGTATCTGAACAAGAACTAAAGAATGTAGTTACTCTTTTGAAAAATGGTCAGTCTGAGGGTATTGATGGATCATCGACATTTCTGTTAAAAGAAATCTTCCCCCAAATCTCGCGCGTTTTGTGTCACATAATAAACCTGGTATTTAAAAACGGGACGTTTCCTTCGTCATTAAAAGATTCAAGAATATTGGCTCTTCATAAAGGAGGAGAGAGAAAAAACCCATCGAATTATCGGCCAATATCAATTCTGTCGGCTTTTTCTAAAATTATTGAACGTTGTCTGTATATTATTTTTATTTATTTATTTAACTAAATGGACGGCCAACAAGGGCCATATACATCTACAAACACCAACAAAACAAAACAAAATTAAGAACAAAAAACTAATTCACTGAAGGAGAGAAATTGCAGAAGAGCAACTTCCCCCACGACAACCATATTGGCAGCGTCAGCCTCATGTGCGGCCCAGCCAGGACAGCCAGCAACGGATTCTGGGACTCAAGAATACGCTTCTGCAGGGAAAGGGCAGAAAAGCGTCTAATTTCTGGGAAAGAGGGAAGGCCTTCACCAACAAACATTGATGACGCACTACAGTTCCACTTGAACCCATGCAACCAACGAAAAGAGTTATTGTATAGGACACGAAAACTGGTTTCGCGCCTAACCCTAATATTAGTTACAAGAGCCACACAGTAAAGCTGAGTGCAGTACATCCTGAAAAGAAAAGTCTTGACGTGCGAGTCGCAAGCCCCAAACTTCCTTATTAGCAGATTAGCTCGAGCGCATAGTGCCCGTGATAGGGCTTTTACATGCAGCTCGTCGCTCAGCGTAGGGGTGAACGTAAACCCTAGGTATTTAAATTCATCCACAAACTGAAGAGTTTGCCCTGAAAGAAAAACTTTGGGAAGGTGATGCAGGCGAATGCCACGTGGGATAAAAGCCATGCATAGCGTTTTCTTCGTGTTGAATATTATATCGTGCTGTAAAGCAAAATCATCGCAAATAGCCAACAGTTGGTTCAGTGCATGAACCGTAGGGGCCAGAAGCGCAACGTCGTCAGCATAACTAATATTGTTAAAACATACACCCTGGATGAAGCAACCTACACTTGCATTAACAAGGGCACTGTTAAGTTCATCCACATACAGGTTGTACAGAATAGGGGACAAAACTCCACCTTGTCTAACACCATTTAAAACGTGAAATGGGCGGCTGAAAACCCCATCCCATCTGACACAGAATTTCTGGTTTTGAAACCAGCATGCAAGGGTTAGAACACACCTTTTGCACACCTTTTGTCCACACCTTTTGCTAACATCTTACTTAATAACTTTGCCTGGTTAACTCTATCAAACGCAGCTTTAGCGTCAATAAAGCACACAAACACAGGGGAAGAAAATAGCCAAAAATACTCTATCACCGCTTTTAGAATAAAGACACAAAAATCAGTAGAAGATTTGGGCTTAAACCCAAACTGGTATGATGACGAGCGTATCTTAGGTTCGACAATATCATAAAGACATTTTTCGAAAACCTTAGAGATAACAGCTGCCATAGCAATAGGCCGATAGTTAGTAAGGCTACTTAGGTCACCCGTCACCGACTTTGGGATAGGTATCAGACAAACTTCAGTTAAAGGATCAGGCACAAATGCATGCAAAAGAAAACCATTAAACAAGACAGTTAAAAAACAAGTTAGTTGCGGGCCAGCATGCTTCAGATGGTTCGCAGTTAAACCATCGAGACCCCCACTCCTACTACCTGAAAGCCCAGCTACCACCTTAGAAACAACCTCATGTGAAATTAGCTGCTCAAGGTCAGCAAGAGCAATGGCATTTTGCGCATCTCGCACAACACACTCAAGTTCAGTCTGAGTCAAGTCAAGTCAGTCAAGTTCAGACTGAGGAAAAAGTCGATGCGAAGTGGTGACCCCATAAATCGGCTATGGCTGCTGGACCAGATACGCCACCAACATGCTCAGCCGCCTTTGGGGCACTGGACTTACTACTTCTGGCTACCCTCTTCCAGAACTCCTTAAACTTACAGTTCGTGAGTGAAGCCGCAAGCGCTGAAGCCTTAAGCCGGTCTAAATTTTTCCGGCACCAACGAAGAGCACCACGAAACCTCTGATTTAGGCTTCTTCTCAGCAGGTCATATTCATCTCCTGGGAATTTGCCATTAGCCAGCCACTCCCTAAAAGCTTCCTTGGCTGCTGTAAAATGGACCTTCACATGCCTGTTCCAACCAGGTAAAACTTCTTTTCTTCCAGGATTTGTTTTCTGTGCAACAAATGGTAGGCACACACAAGCATTAGTTATTAGTATTGCACATACAGACAGGTACATATGTACGAGGCTACACCTGTGACCAGTATCCGAACAAAAACCACCACCAGTTTTACACACAACAGGCAGATTTTGTTGTAAAACCCTCAGACCATGTTCAACCCCACCTCTGTACGCAGCTAGTTGATCATTAGTAGCGTTATCCCAAGCCACCACCGGGGGAGAAAGAGTAGGGACAGTGGGGGACCGTTCGCTCACGTCCTGGCTGAGCAGCGATGGGGCTAGCTCAAAAACTATAATAGAATAGTGCGTTTTTTAGAACATTTTGAAATGATAAATCAGCTACAGTTCGGATTTCGCAAATGTCATTCTACTGATCATGCGGTCCTGTTACTAACACAGTATGTCCATGACATTCTTGACCGTGGAGAAATCCCAGCTTCTATTTTTCTTGACATTAAAAAAGCGTTTGATACGATATCCCATGATATTTTACTGCATAAGTTGGATCATTACGGCATAAGAGGGCCAGCTAAATCCCTAATAGCATCTTATATTAAGGACCGTTCTCAGTACGTTGATGGAGGTGATGTTTCATCCGAAATGACTCGACAATCTAATACTGCTGGAGTCCCGCAAGGCTCAATACTTGGTCCCTTACTTTTTTTAATTTATGTTAACGACCTGAATAATTCAATGAGAATATTTGGTTTAAACTTGCAATTTGCGGATGACACTGCATGTACTGTATCAGGGAAAGATGTGAACAGTCTGAAACTTGCTTTGGAAAAAGCTTTCAACCATCTTCTATTGTGGCTTGAGTCAAATAACCTAGCTCTTAACGCTGATAAAACAAAATTCGTGGTTTTCTCTCGATGTAACGCAGCTGTTCCTGAGCTTCAACTGATTGAATCAAGTGATTTTAAAATAAAGATTTCACGCACAGCAGTTATGCGATACCTTGGAGTCCTCTTTGACTCTAATCTATCATGGAAGCCCCATATATCAAATTTGCGTATGAAGTTGGGGAGAAATATAGGGATAATGCGAAGACTCAGATCATCCCTTCCCCTTGAAGCAATGCGATCACTTTATTATGCACTTATTCATTCGCATTTAATGTTTTCATCACTTGTATACCTTAACACATTTAGTTCTCATATTGCGCCCCTTCAAAAACAACAAAACAAAGCTTTGCGGGTCCTTAAGAGTTACCTGCCTTCCCCTAAATTATATCCATCGAAGTCGTCAACAGATTCTCTTTATTGCTTTCTTAATATCCTTCCTTTAAGACATTTTGTAACAGTTGAATCTATCCTCTTCAAATTGAAGTATGACCGTGGTTTGCTTCCCTCGTTTTTTCGTTCCTCGAACCTTTTCCCGCTTAAAACTACTGAACACTGACATCTAACTAGAAATTCTAATAAACTGTATCAGCCAAGAATTATAACTGAAAGATCGAAATTTTCTCTTCGAAACTCTGTAATTCGGAACTGGAATATTTATACTTCTAATTTGGACTTGTCACAGTCAATTCAAACAACCAAACGTGAACTCAAATTTATGTTGTTGTATTGAGTATTTGATTGTTAGTTAATGCGGATTGCCTTCGGGAGTTTAAGTTTGTTCCCATTTTATCTGGTTTTTGTTGATACTGGACCTGGGGGATTGTGAATACTCGGTCCAGGATCTTTCCTTGGACTGAGATCACTTTTCCTCGGTTCTTGTTATCTCTTTTTTTTTTTTTTTTTATTGTTGGTTTCGCTGGACGTGTCAACGGGTGGTGTTGGAGACCGGATGCTGACGGGAGAACACGCATATTCCATTAGTATGAATGACATGTAGTGAATTATAAATGTTGTATTTAGTTAAAGAAGTTTTTCCATCCCGTGCATTACGAATTTGTCTTCTCAGCCGGGCTCTGGACATTTTGTTATTTAATTTATTATTAAAAAGAACCTGAACCTGAACCAATGTACATTAGCGCAGTTCCGCGTCCCGTATACACAGGTATGTACTCGTCTCCTCCGAATAATTTTCTCCGAATGTTTAACACCTGGCCATACTGTCTCAAAGCCGCTCTCAGGTCATCATCCGTTGACTCCCCCAGAATCTTACGGAGCATGACCACGGTCGGTCGCTTTCCACTTTTCTCCACAAACACAGGGTAGACCACACTGTCATGTCGGAGCTCTAGATTCGTTTGCTTCAAACGATCTACCAGAAATGATTGCGCTCATCTGAAATCTGAAATCTGAAATCGTTTATTGACAAACCAACTTCGTAGCTTTCTTCAGCAGAAGATGCTAAATTATGCTGGTCACTTACAATAATGAAATAAAATATTTACACTAGTTCACTTTGTTAAAAATCTCTGTAAAAAAGGGCACAAACGAGTTCATAAACCTCGAGGTTCGTCCTTTGACAGGCATTAATCTATTTTGCCGTCTTGTCCTGCTGTTTTTGGGGGCATCAGGGGGGAGCAAGACTCGGTACTTTTCACTTTCTAACAGCTTTTTGCCGAATTTTAGTATCAGTTCTTCTCTCCGGGAGTAGAGACTGGGGATTCTCAACACTGTCAGTGCCTGCTCGTATGATTGGAAGTTAGGTCCCATGATAATTTTCGACGCGCGTTTCTGTACTGCTTCTAGCTCTTCTGTCAGATAAACTGTGTTCTGCACTTGGGGTCCCCACACCGGACAGCAGTATTCTAAAAGGGGGCGCACGTGAGTGAGGTATGCGAGGCGGAGTTCGGGAACTGTGAAACCGAGTCTACGCATTGACACTAAGGTTATCAGTGAGGAATGGCCCTTGCGCACTACGCTTTCGACTTGGTCTTTGAATGAGCAGTCATTGCTGAAAGTAACTCCCAGAATTGTAGCGCTTCTTGTAATTGGGAATAGCGGTACGGGCATTTGCACGTCGCGCTTCAGCATATTGAACCGGAGTACTTTTGATTTTTGAACGTTGATCTCGAGCATGCCTCCCTTGCACTGTTCCTCAAACTCTGGAAACAGCGTAGGGCTGAACTGTGGAACGGGGGTTTGGCCCTCTACTAGGTATTTCAGAACCAACGAAACATCGTCTACAAACTTAAAACGTTCATCAGTTCCCGAGAGGATGTCGTTAATGACAGCTAGGAAAAGTAACGCTGCCAATTTTGTACCTTGCGGTGCACCACAGGTAAGGTCAGTCCATCCAGAGTTCAGGTCCTCTGGAAACAGTCCGTAGACGCACTGCTGTCTGTCACGTAGGAAATCTATGACCAAGAGTAAGATGTGCTTCTTTGCACCCATCGCTTTGAGACTCATGGCTGCTATCAGATGTTTCAGAAGATCGAACGCTTTGCGGTAGTCGACTAGCAACACGTCGACAATTGCACTGCCTTTCTCTAGCCACTCCACAACTAGGTGGTAGAGCCGGACTAGGTAAACTGCTGTGCTGCCACCTGGGATACAGCCATACTGGTATACATCCAGTGATGGGGAAACCTGTGACATGAGTTGCTTATATATGAAAGTCTCGGCAACTTTGGCCAAATTGGGGGTGATAGATATGGGGCGCATCATCGTTACCTGTACCGTACCATGTCTCCTGAGATCATCAGCGTCAATGGCGCGAACGTTTGCTACAGATAAACCGAGAGACTTCAGAAAACGGTGAATCACCACACTTTCTTGGTTTTTCAGAACTCCTTCAGGCATAGCACTAAAGTCAAAACGCACTGTACTTCTCGCCATTTTACAATCACAAGATATACCAAACACTGAACGTTTTTTTTTTTTTTTTTTTTTTTTTTTTTTTACCAGTCACCAGAAAAGGTCCAAAAACGACTCACTCACTTTTGGCCTTTCACTCACACGACCGATTTTTGACAGCCGTTTCAGCCAGCGATTTTTGAACAATAACAAACCCCGCGTCAGTTGACTGACGTCACACAGCGCAGGAATGAAAACCGTTTTTTCGCACAGAATTTCACGAAAAGACAGACTTCAAACTGATCACTTGTATGCCTGCTATCACTGGAGACACATTACAGACTTCACAAGCCTGTTCTATCTGGGAAATCCACAGAAAATCTCAGAGCTTTTTGAAGTTAATATCAACACGTGCCTCACCAGGCCTTTTAACTTATCCGGTCAGTTGGATATACGGCTCTTCACGCGAGTATGGCATGGCTGAATAAACGAATTCTGTAGGGCAATAGACAAGAGATTAAAAAGATGGTTAGAAAAGAAAGGGAATATAAGTGGATTACAGGCAGGATTTCGAGAGGGTTACAGTACACTATACCAGGTTGATAAAACGAAACGAATAAAAGACAACACGCTACAGATCACTAATTAATGGACCCCAACAAATCTTCATTTCCTGTTGTCGTTGGCATATTTTCCCAAAACTCGCGGTCGACTCTATTTTGCATTATGGGAACTAGCGTCTCAAGTATAACGGCAAGTTTCTCACTCTGTACACCTCTGGGCTTTGACATCTTCGAGGGGAAAGGTTGACAATGATCGAACTTTCGCTTTAGGAAATCCCATTCTTGAGGAGTTTCGTCCAGGTAAGTTTTCACAGACATGTTTTTTTTTGCCTCTGACAAATGAAACCTGGACAAGATCAGCTAAGTTACATGGCATTTTTTCGTGTTTCTTCCTGACTTCTATAATCTAAAATCTGCAAAGTACATTTTCATGATTTCATTTTTTCCCCAAGCTTGGAAAATTAGCTCGTTGAGGCTCTGAAAAGAGCACACGGCTTTAGTGCGACGAATCTTCGGCTCGATGTTGGCATGGACTGTGTCCGCACTGATGTGACTATGGCCTTTTGTTTAGTAACGAATATGAATTCGGTTGATTCTGCTTTCTGAGGCGTTGACAATCTGAACCAAAGCAGTGTAGATTGTCCAATTCTTGTTTTGAGCGGTACAGTTGTCACAGTAGAGTATGATGTCCTCACTTTTTTTTTACTTCTCTTGATGCTTTTCCAGCTTTGTTACCTCATTTTCAGAACCTGATCCGGCACTGATTTTGGTTGATAGGTGTGAGCAGGTATCACATTCATCAATAGAAGGCATTTTCAAGGAGAAATGTTGTTTCTTAAGTTCTTCTCGATACATATTCAGACCGATCACCACTCTGGTTTTTTATCCTTAAAATCCTTAACAAGGAAAGTAATGGTAATTTCCCTTGAGAGATATTTCATGTTAGGACAGTGCTCGCGCCTATAGTGCTTCATAGAAAACTCAAATGTCATAATGTGTTGTCTTAGAAGGATTCTTCGTGCTTCTCCATAAATCTTGACATGCTCTCTCGCAGCCATTCCTCGTTTGTCCACCACTCCACTGAGTTTGAGAGGATCTTCTGCGTACTTGCGAAGAACATGCTGAATGATCTTGTCGGATTTCCAGTGGTAGCCCAGGATTGCCAAAAACGTTTGTTTGCAGATCTGTTTCAGTTCAGCATCAACTGGGAAGTAAAGCATTGTAGATCTGTTCTTTCTGATAAAAGAATTTTCTGCAATTTCGACTCGCCTTCGCTTTGGCTTGCTAAATGTAATGTATGGCTTAATCTACTTCAGTTTCTGCTCAAATCCCAACGACCATAAAGATTGGTTTAGCCTTTCTCGCACTGCAGCTTACATTTCCCCAATCACATCCAGAGAGAATGGGTCGACATTTTTGTTGGCTAAAGACACTTCGTCGTCAATCTCAGTAACTGTTTCTGCAGCTCGCTGACTACGCGAACTTGTTGAATGACAAGATGGACTAAGCTCATTTTCACTGATAGTGACCTGTGCTGGTCCACATCAGTGTCAAGTAATCCCTGTGCTAATGGCAGGACATCTTCAATATCGTCAGTTGAGACGACTTGGATAGAAGAAAAAGTAGAAGTAGTGTTCATCGAGGGAGACTGATCTTCTTGGATGTCACTTGGTAACGCTGATACTGCAAGACTGAAGCTGTCTAAATCGTCTCGCAAAGCATGATTGAGAAGGGGTGCAAAGCTCATATCATTCGTTTCAGCAAGAATATCTGTTAGCCCGTAGATGTCCATATCTTCCACTTCTCCGTTGGATGCCTGAAGCTCTGAATCCATGCGAATACCAAAGGTTTCTTGAAGTGTCGACTGCAGGTCATACTCTGAGTTCATGTCACCAATCTCTTTTTCTGCAACTATGCCAGTACCGTTTATTTCGTGAATTGTTGTTGAAATTGGATACGTCCAGCATTTCAGTCTTTGCCCTAAAAGAAAAACAAAGGATAGTTCTCAGGAAATCGCTACCGTCCAATTCTTATTGCTGTGTATTGCGTTTTTGCTCCAATCACTTCCAAACAACCAACAGCGCGAGTGTAACATTTCCCAGTCGTCTTATTCCAAGGCGACCGTCCACCTACTCGTTAGGTGCATTTTTGTTCATGGTTCTCAGGTCTCAGTTCTCTGGTCTCAGTTCTCTGTTTTGCCAAAAAATGACGTTTTCGTTCGCAGTTCTCTGTTCTCAGTTCTCTGGTGGATGGTCACCAGAGAACTGAGTAGCGAAGTCAGTTCTCTGGTGAGGCTTATCCACCAGAGAACTGAGAACAAAAACGGACTCAGGTCTCTGTTCTCAGTTCTCTGGCGTGCGAAAAAACACAAAAATTACTAACTGGCAGGAGACCAGAGACCAACCAGAGAACAAAAATGCACCTGTTGACTTCCCCGCTAAACTCTTCCCAATCCACTGACTGGCCTGCAAGAAAAATATATTTTGCCCATCTTCCAAACCACTTGACGTCTTGTATATTAAGAACTAAATAATATTTCAGTGAAAAGGATCCTCATCCCTAGAAAGACCTATTACCACTTACAGTACAAGATAAGTAAACCAAGCGAAAACAGTAAAGCCGATAAATCCCAACAGTTCTGTAAAAGTAAGACAACTAGACTGGAGTGAACTAAGTGTTAATCGAGCAACCGTAACAAAGACATATCAGATTTCTCCTTACCTTTTGGCAGCTAGGTCACGAGCCCTAACACAGACATATCAGATTTCTTTGAGACATTTTCCTTCACAGAGCTCTGCTGATTTAATGAACTAAGACATTCAAGTTCAATAAAACCTAAATAGTTCTGACTTTGCTCTACAAATGGTTCCTACAATTCGATCATTTCAAACAGACGTACGTGCATTTTCTTGGTAAAAGACAAAGACGTATATCCAACCACGTGACAAAAGAATCAGCTTTTATTGGGTTTAGGATATACGTCTAATACGTCTTTTTCGAAAAAGAGAAGTTGGTAAAAGGAAGAAAGTTCGTGGATATACGTCTGTTTATAGAATTCAACTTCTAAACCGTTTCACTTACGACAAATATAGATGGCACCAATGGAAAGAACGCGAAAATTTACCATAAAGAATGCTACTACCTCAGTTTCTTCCAAAATGGCGTTTACTTCTGTTTCATCTTTGTTATTAAGTCTCCTTCCAACCCGATCACCCGTTCGAAAGTTACACACTACTCAATTTTCCGGATTCCCCCGCACTCCACTCCCCCCAGATGGTCGGATCGGGTAACTGATTATTTCTAGGTTAGTTTGATCGGTTCCCTGATACGCCTGCCAAGTTTCATTGTCTTAGCACATCTGGAAGTACCCTCCAAGAAAGTGTGACAAAAAACTCGGACGGACAGACCGTCCGACCGACAGACGGAATTGCGATTTGTATATGGCACTTGCAGCCTCTGGCTCAAGTGCCATATAATAAGACTTTATAAGACTTTTTATAATAAGACTTTCCGATAACAAATGTTACCAAACTTCACCGGCGGCGATTTCAATCAATCAATCAATAAGTATATTTCACATAATATTTCTGTAGGACAAAAATAACCTTGTACGTCAAAACAAAATGGTTTGAAAAATACATAAAACAACGGTTAATGCAAGGTAAAATAAACTAAGTGTCAAACGCTGCTTTGTTATAATTAGATACGAAATATGGTACAAAGGATTTTAAAAAACGCTGAGAAGACTAGAAATCGGGTTCTCTAAGGAGTTGTTTCTTCGCTACTTTTGTTGCTTGCCGCGTGTCGACGGTTGGTTCAGGGGGTGTAAAGGCGGTAGGATGTCGCGATGGTCTGGAGACAGAAGGAGGGAATATCCAAATGCCATGGTGAGATCGTGTCTCCTTTGGTTGAGTGTTTCTAGCTTTAGAGTCTGCTGGCTGGTGTTGTAATCAACGTACATGTGACCGAGGACAATGCGGCAAGCTCTCTTCTGAAGGGTCTCCAATTGGTCGCTTTGTTCACTGGAGAGAGAGCTATGCCACACGCTACATGCGTATTCAAAAACCGGCCGAACATACGTCTTGTAGCAATCCATCATAGCATGAGCGCTGAAACCGAATCTTTTTAGGTATGAGAAGGATTTGAGAAGGCCACCTGCTTTCCCTACTATGTAGTCTATATGTAGAGCCCAACGTAGGTCATTACTGATGTAAACTCCAAGCAGCTTTATGGTATCAGAATATTCCAGTAGGGTGTCTTCGGTTTGAGGCAGATCTCGTCGCAGGAAACTAACATGGAAAAGTGTACTTTTTTCTTCGCTGATGCTCAGTTTTAGTTCTTCTGCTTCAGATTTTAGGATGGTAAGCATTTGCATAACAGGGTCAATCGACTGAGGATCACCGCGAAGACGCATAGCATTGAGTGTCAGATCGTCAGCAAACTTGTAACGGTGCTTGATTGCCTCGGCCAGACGGTTTGCTTTCATCAGGAAGGCAACAGGACCTAGTTTGGTTCCCTGAGGGGCCCCACATGTTATGTCCTGCATTGACGACTCTTCTCCACCTTGATGAAGTCTAACCATTTGCTTCCGCTCGGACAGGAAGCTGGCGAGCATTCTTATGACGAATTCACTGGCTCCCATTATTTTCGCTTCAGTGATGACAGTAAGGTGGTCGAGATAGTCAAACGCCTTAACAAATTCTGTAATGAAACTATCGACGTATGCTGCTTCTAGTTCAAGGTGTGATAGGATATCGTGCAGAAACCGTGTCAGATAGTGCACTGTGCTATGTTTTGGGCGAAAGCCATATTGTCTGGGGTCCAGCTTTGTACTGATTTCAGTCAGGAGCCAGTTTAAAATGAATCCCTCAAAGATCTTAGCAAACGTGGAAGTGACTGATATAGGCCTGAGATCTTTTACAGACATAGCAACTGGCTTCTTTGGAATAGGCGTAACAGTGGCTAATTTCCACCTTCTGGGGAAAATCCCATCGACCACACACTGGTTCAGAACTGCAGTAAGCGGTGTAGCGAGCTCCCTGCTGCATTCTTTCACGAGACGGCCTGGAATCTCGCCTGGAGGCGAAGCTTTTCTTGCGTTGATCTTGGAAAGAGCTTGCTCAACCTGAGCAATGTCGATGACAGGTACATCGCTGCTTGGTGGTAGGTCAGGTAGATTTTCGAGCCCTTTATTGACTCCGCAGATAGTTTATTTCCGTTACAGTCTCGGATGTCTGAATGTCGCAAGTCCTTACCGAGGAGCGTCTTGACTGTGTTGTGGAACTTTCGAGGGTCCGTATGCTGGAATTTTGTCTGAATCTGCTGTCCATAGTTGGTTCGGGCTTTCCTTATTTTGTTTGATACTGAGTTCCTTTTAATCTCCTGAAGCTGGCCATGTTCCCTCCTTCGTGGTAGATATTGCGCTTCTTGATCAGTCCCTTGATTTCGTCTGTGATCCACGGCTTTGCGTTCGGACTGAATTTAGTTTCAGCGGGAATTATTCCTCAAATATGGCGTTGAGTATATTACAGAACTCATCCGTTATATCCTCAGCAGAAGTTATTTTGTAGAGTGCAGTCCAATTTTACCCGCGAAGTGCATTTTTGAACTCAGCTATTAGTACAGGCAAATGGAGGTTTGACCCCAAACAAATTGCAACAGAAATGATTTTTACACCATCTTGTAGAGAAAAAAAAGCTGAACAACATATCCATTTTCGCATATTCTCGCTCGACGCAAAATAAGCGTTTTTTGGCTTTTAATGCCTTTTTTTACGTATTTCGAAAAAAATACAAAACTTTCGTGGTTGTCCGCAAGTCTTGAACTGAAGTATGATTCCATTGCAAAATGACAAGCTGAAACCGAAAATGAAATCAGATTTGGCGTATAAAGCACCAGAAAAAAGTTATTGCCATTTTTTCAACCTATTTCGCGAAAAAGAGCAATTTTTTATTTGGCCCGATTTTCCTGAATGAAAGTGCGATCCGGACATATAATTACGAGCTTAGACCGAAAATGGAATCAAAAAAGTTTCGTAACCATAGATATGTGATCTTTTCGAATTTTTAGTAAAAACAGGAAAATGATTAAGAAAAGTGAAGTACGAATAAAAACTGCTTTTCAATGCTCAGTTTTCGTGGTTGTTCTTTAGTCTTGAACTGAAGTACGATTCTAATGCAAATGACAAGGTGAAATCGAAAATGAAGTCAGATTTGACGCATAAAGTACCAGAAAAAGTTAACGTCATTTTTTCAACCAACTATTGAAAAAGTACAAAATTCCACACTGGTCCGATTTTCTTGAACGGAAGTGCTAGCCTAACATATAATCTCGAGCTGAGGCCAAAAATGGAATCAACCTGGGTGTCTAGTGTATCAGAAAGAAGTTTCATCATCATCAACATAAGATCTCCACGAATTTTGGGATCTTAGTATATTTTAAGAGCATCGTCGATTTTAAGTCGATTCTAAGAGCATGCGCAGAGCTTGTTGAAGGTCATTTGCTAACGGGTATAAGAAGTCATCTTGATTCTTATATCCCATTTCCTCGATTTTCAGTTGAGGATCAAGCTCCCCAGTTCATTCCTAAACTTGATAAAAGAAAAAAAACTCGGTAGGCTACTTGTGTTATTTTGCTACATCAACCATTGATGGTGACTGTTCTGGGTGAACAAACGAACTTGTCGTTGTCACTTTTTCGAAATCTTCCCTTTGGAGCTTATTCAGGTCTCCTCCTATCGACGCCACAGATCAGGAGAAGGGTGTCTTCGCCAGACTTCCCATGATCCAGATCCTTCAATTTTTATGAAGGTTCGCAGTACCGAAGCATCTCCCAATACTGGAACCGCAGCTTTGACATCCAATACTGTAGCAGTCCTGATCAGTTCCAGTATTTATTCTAAGGAATGACTACATGCTACATCCTCAACATTTACTTCCTTGTTCATCAGCTTCGTGAAAAAGTTCCATGATCTGTTCAGATGGTCGTGGAAAGCAGAATAGCGTGTAGCGCCGCGTCAATCATTACCTGGCGACGTAGGCTATGCTTCTGGCGATCACTTATCCGCTGAATGGACATCTCCGAGTCCTGACTCCCAGTCCGGACATCTTCCGAGTCCTGACTCCCATTCCGGACATCTTCCGAGTCCTGACTCCCAGTCCGGACATCTTCCGAGTCCTGACTCCCAGTCCAGACATCTTTCGAGTCCGGACTCCCAGTCCAGACTCCTCCAGGATGTAGCATCATAAGCTCATCGTGGCGTGGAATCCTCCAAGTTTCAGGTCGAACACTGAATGTCCGATTCCTGGTGAAGCTGTTTGGACCAGTTTCATGAATTTCCACCACAGGGGTTGGTCAAAGGTTACATCAAGAGTAAATACACGTGTCTTCATAAGCTGGAAGATCAGTCACTGAGGGGAAAAGAAAACTATTTCAATGGGTGATTCTCGACCATAAGTGATTGCTGTGTTCCATTCGAACCCAGGATTTTGGATCCGATTTTGGCTTGCTGGTAGGCTAAGTCGAATCATAATAATATGTCATATGCATTTTATTAATCCTAGGAATATATTTTCTTGCAAAACTTTACTGGATTCCGATATGGCAGAAATATCGAATAAAGTTCAGAGTAGGGTAGGTAGGTCTCAGGATAAACCGCGAAGGAAAAAAATATTCTTACTTTGATTGATCATAACTAATTTTCTATCCGACTGCATTTTTGTTTTACTTTGGGCGTTCTTCCAAGGATAAGTTATTTGGTCTTCAAGAATGTTCTGCTACTAATGGCCAGCTCATGTATATGTTTTGTTTTTTCTACAATCGATCATTTTGATGGATAGTAAGTGCTGAGTAAATGTCTTTACAAAAATAATAACGGCGAATATTATTGACAGTGAATCTTTTTTCTGGTGGAAGATACACCACAAATATGACCTCAGCTTGTCATTCTGCATCCAGATCATACTTCAGTCCCGAAAAAAGACGACCACGAAAATCGTAATTTTTGTTCTTAAAACCGACTCAGTATGTAGAACTTTGGATGTGTTGTATTGTTTTGTAAATATTGAGCATTGAAAAGCAGTTTGACTCCTACTTTACTTTTCTTAACAATTTTCTTATTTTTACAAAAAAAAACGTAAAGATGACACATTTGTGGTTACGAAACTTCTTTCAGGCACGGCAGACACCTAACATGACTCCATTTTCGGTCTCAGCTCGTGATTCTATGTCAGGAAAGCACTTTAATTCAAGAAAATCGAGCCACACTGAAAATTGTCATTTTTTGCGAAATAGGCTGAAAAAATTACATTAACTTTTTTCTGGTGCTTTATGCGCCAAATCTGACTTCATTTTCGGTTTCAGCTTGTCATTTTACATTTGAATCGTACTTCAGTTCAAGATTAGCGGACAACCACGGAAATTTTACATTTTTTTCTCAAAATACGTAAAAAAAATGTATTAAAAGCCAAAAAACACTTATTTTGCGTCGAGCGAGGATATGCGAAAATGGATATGTTGTTCAGCTTTTTTTTCTCTACAAGATGGTGTAAAAATCATTTCTGTTGCAATTTGTTTGGGGTCGACCTCTTTTTGGAGCTCATTTTCCTGTACTATATTGTCTCTTCTTTGTAGGACCTGTATGATACCTCCTTTTTGACAGGCTGTGGGACGTGTGATTTAGGCTTCCAGATGATGGTCAGGTGATCGCTGTTCCCTACTGGTGCCATTATTTTCGGTTCTTCGTACATCTCAGGCATAGAGGTAAAGATTAGGTCCAGTATATTGCTGCCTCTTGTTGGGGATTTTACGACCTGCTTTAGATCTAGGGTTCTCTCTAACCATTGCGGTTTTAGATCGTTGAAGTCGCCCACTATCGTTATCCCCGCCCTCGGGTATTTGCCCCTAAAGTAGTCAGTGCAGTACTGGAGATATCGCTGAAGTTTTTTCCGAAAGGGTCCTTTTGGTGGGAAATAAAAAAAAACTCCAAGTACTAAAGATGAGATTTCGTTGGGTAAGTTTCTCGGTCTGAGCCATAGCCAACTAATCTCAAATTCTCTGTCTTTGGGTATAGGTGGGTCTAACACACTCTTAACGATATTTGATTTGCAGATGATTCCCACGCCACCACCATGGCTTACAGGACGGAGCTCAGGGTCTAGGCGAGGCTGAAGAAAACAATCATACCCATCGAAGCTCAATATGTCAGGTTGACCAAGACAGGTCTCTGTGAGAAATCCAACATCTATGTCTTCTTGCAGTAGAACACAGCTCAGCTCGTCGATTTTGTTTGTTACTGAGCGGACGTTTGCGAGCAAGATTTTCGGAAGATTTGACCTTTTTATAGCGGATAGTTTGGTTGAGTGTCTACATTTGGAAACTGGTAGTAGGTTGATATTGTATGTTTTGTGTGTTTGGTGCTGGTTATCTGATTGTTTAGACTGCAAATCCGGTTCGCAGTGTAGGTTGGCTGAAAAAGCATGTTGAAAGCTGGAATCAGGGGGTGGTGTGCATTGGTGCAATTCAAGCCAGTCCTTTAGTTTTTCGTCCTGGAATGGTGATGGAATCTGGAATGGTAGTAGATCTGTGTTTTCTTCAGCCGGTGATGCTTGTCCTATTCTTGCAAGTTTTTTGGCTGGGAATGTGCGTTATGTTCCGTGTTGGGCGAAGTTTCATTTTTTAGATGCGTGTACTTGCACTCTTTCTCGTAGCGACATATGCCCCTGGTGAAAAAGTGGCAAGCAGTAGCATGGATCGTAGTAGCCTGTTCTCTACTTAACGGAAAGGCACTTGTAGACATGGATTTTGGGGTTCGAGCCACATTAGAGGCAAGATTTTGAATAGAGAGTATATGAATTTGCCAAAAAAAAGATGGATTTCAAAATTTTTGCGTGGTTCGCTAAAATGCCCGTGTCTATTGCATCTAACTGGCATAACTCTTTAGCATTGTCAGTCATTAACCAGTCCTATGTTTTAATTTGTTCCCTCCCCCATACTCACGCATTTATTTGTTTATTTTGTTTGCTCGAGTCTTTTCTGATAGCAAGAATTTCAAATTTCCTGCTTAATGAACCTATCTACAGAGCATGTCATTCTGTGCTTAACAATTTCCATCTACTAGGCTACTGCTTACCGCAGGATTCTTTGGACGGATTTCTGAAGGTTTTTGACGAAAAGTTGACGGATTTCTCGTTCTCAATCGAACGGAAAACCTGCCATCATGAAGTGGAAACACTGGTGTCATCGTTCACGAACTTAACACATGGGCAATCTGGGCCCCGTTGCAAACGAATGGGAAGAGTGGGAGAGGTGAAACTCCAAAAGATCCCAGTCCCAAAAAGAGCCCAGAAACCATAAGGAAAAGGATTTTCATTGTCGTATCTCTAATTGTGGTCCACTGTAAAAAGCTTTCCGACATCCTCTTTACAAACTGTCACTTTCTCTAGAAAATGTCACCAACACATCATGCAACACACAAAATCTGTTGAAAATCTATCTCTTGTCCGAAGAAAGTATCTGCGATGCGAAATTTTCAGAAGAATATCTTACTTTCGACACCTTTCCCATGAAAATGTTGGGATCTGAAAAGCGTCTGAAAAGCGAGAGAACACATAGCCTACTACAAAAAACGTTGAAAATAAGAAAACGTCGTGGTAAGATAAAGAAAGAGGAGTTGAACCTTGGAAAGTGTCTTAAAATGTAAGAAAGTGTTACACACAAATTTTGTGTCGTCACTTTAATCTGCGGAAAACGTTTGCAGTTCAGAAAAGTACTGTGACAGTAATTTCGTCGATACAAGATCTTTTTGGAGAGTGTTAGCAGTTAAGTTCAGAAAAACGGTATCGTCCGATGAAAGTGTCAGCGCATTCGGAAATGCTGAGCCATTCGGGTCTGAAAACTGATTGCGTCCAGCGTTGTAATTTATTTGAATTATTTGGCATGTTGCTATGCTGATTAAAGTTGCGTTTTCAGCAATTAGCGTGTTGAACTCGAATCCTAACACGTTGCGCTGTCATCCGTTTTCAACCCCCGTGTTTTGCATAAGAGAACCCGGCGCAGGATTTGATACTCTACCGAGTCCGTTTGTGTTTGGATTCGGTGTTGAACTCGAAAGAAACACGGGAGCTAAAAACGCGTGAAGCCACAGAACACGGAACCCGTGTTAGGATGCGCACTGGATGCGCTCGGTAAAAACGACTTGTGACGAACACGGGTTGAGAATCGCGAGCCTGAAAACGCAACTTAAGGGGTTCGTAACTATGGTCTTTAAAGCGTGAGAGCCATTCACTGCTCCTCAAATGCATCCACAGCTTTAATCATCTAGGCAGTTCTTTAAGCTCGATTTATTACTGGGACATAGTGGGCGGAGCCCGGTAGCCACAACCATGCGACCCGTCACGGTGCGAGTTTGCACTTCGCAGTCGGAAAACATGTATTCAAACAATGCATCGCAGACTCGTTTTTCTAGCCTACAGAATCAAGAAGACCCATGCCGAGAAGGGCCCAAAGATCGCTAGGGTATATCCCGATGAAATTTTTTCAAGAATTCGTTATATGGAGTTGTATGTTTTAATAGCATACAGTAGTAACTGTTGCCACTACTATGGCAAGCCTGGAAGCTACTGGAGCAAGATAAGATGCTACTGGGAACTACTTCTGGAGATTAGCCCAGTGCGAGGCATATTAAATAAAAGTGTTCTGTACTACTACATATCAATATGTATATAATGTAACTTTTTTGTTTAACTGCCATACAACTACACAGGCTGCATATTCATTCATCGGGATCTCGGCTTACTTTTCTGTGTATTGCCATCAGATGTGACTGCTACTTTCTTGTCCAAATTGTGACGATTTTATTTTTTGACTGATATAATAAATACATGAGCCTCCCCTCTTAAACTTCCCGTACTTGTCAGTAATTCGCAGTATAATAGTCGGTATGCCTGTCAATCCAGTCTAAGTAGTAGGACAACCGAGTGTAGACGGCAGGAAATTCACTGAGGCCACAACCTTTTCCAAAGGAAACCAAGCCTAATTGGGTCCAACGACCCTCGTCATCCAGCATTAAAGGTCCACCGGAGTCGCCCTAAAACATAAATGAATGAGTCACTTTAAAGTTTAACTGAAAAGCCAACTTATTTTTGCATCGTTTAACTGATTACACTGCATTTTTTTATTGTGTCAAAGTTTAGCTGGAAAGCCAACTTATCTTAGTACCATTTAATTGAATACATTGAATTATATAGATTCTGCTAAGGGATTTTTTTATTTTCCACTATCTGCTCTAGTAGTGACGTTTAGAGGATCTAAAGCTGTCCCCACAAGGCTAACTCTACTATGACGCGGAAAATTTTAAGCTCAACACAAACGCAGCTTTTCTGTGTGCAGGTGGTGAGCTTGATGAAGATTGCTTAGTGCTTGAACATAAATTTTTCTTCATCTTTTTCGTCAAGAATACAACACAGGTACAAGCGCAAAGAAGTACCACAAATCAGACAGGGAAGTTCCACTGTTTGAAGATCGATTATTCGTGAATAGCTGAGCAACGAAGTAACGCATTTTTGTCGGGTCTTCAAGCCTCTTTTAGTGAATAAGTCATGGGTAACTATACAGTTCTATTACATACCTTTTCGGTTAAACTCTAATTCTGCAAAAGCTACTATACGAAACACACAATGGTTGAGTGCCGACAAGACCTTGTTATACCTCACAGTAGAATATCTGTCTCTTATATTTTAGTATGCAGCCTCGCTCTAACTGTACAGTCCGCGATTTCCTTGTACACCCTACCTAAATTTCCTTCCGGAGTATTTCTTTTTTAAATTTTGCCGATAGATGCGCTAGTGTAATGTAAACTACGACAAAAAACTTCACGTTTAGCAAGGTTTACTTAGTTATTTTCAATTTCTTTTATGCATGAAAAAGAAATCTGTGCAGGGTCTCTTAGGCCTGGCACTGTTTAAAGTTTAAGGAAGCTTATTTTTACATTTGGTATCTGAGTATACTGAAATGTAACTCGTCTAAGGGGTTTTGTACTTGTTTTCATCCGGGGCTCTGGATATAACGTTCAGAGCTTGAGCTGATTGCAGGACAAACACATATTCACCCAGACGCGGAGAATTTGACTTGGAGAAAAACTTATCAAGATGGTAAGCTCGGAAAAGTTACGCCTGTAGAAAGTAGGAAAATGATTTTAAAATTTTATTTGCAGAGTTATAGTAGTAATAGCAGTAGAACACTTTTATTGAAATAAATATTATTTTTTCTATAGCAGAAAAAAGCGGGGCTTGCGAGTTTGTGCTAACTTGTAGAAAAAGAGAATCTGGTATTTTGGTTTACTTTCGGCAAGGGCTTACATTTCTAGTTGGTAAATATTTCAAGTAAATATTTTTTCTGTGGATAACGGACAATCGAAGTAACGCATTTCTATCGGGTTTTCAACGTCTGTCAAAACTGGGCTAGGCCGAAAAAGCGCTAAATAGTCGGAAGTACAAAACGAAACAATGGTGAAAGGTCTAACACTAACCATATCATGATCATCCCCTCCAAGTCACGAGTTCGAGCCAAGACTCGGTACGGTCGCGAAATGATTCTGTGGTGCCATTCGGAAACACTCACGTGGGCAAGTTCCAAATGGATCTTTAAGAGGGCCTCAAAACAATCCGTTACTGCATACATCAACAGTTTTATTCACTGGGATATCAACGATCTTTTTCTTTCAATGGAAGCACCATAGGCAACAACAACGCACATAAATTGACCGTCCTTAAGTTGCTATTCGCAAGCGGCTAACCCCTTTGCTCACCACCTGGATGCGATTCACGAGACTCGGTGACGCCGGAATTTCCCAATTCCCTTCAGATCTTTCTGCGTTGGAAAATGCTTATTACAAATTCTCCAGCTCATTGTCGGTTTCCCATCTCCAGTAGTAGCCTAACTCATTCTTTCCTGACCATTAATTTGTAAGTAAAGTATTCTTCGAAGGTTTGGCATAAAATATTTATATCACTGATGTGTTGATGTTTACAATTTTACACTTACTCTTCAGCTTTGAAGGAATCAAGTGAACAGTGACAACTATGAACGAATCATCATTGGATAATTGCAATTTATATCCGTGAATTTAAACGTGAAGGTCCCTCCAGTGTCGAGTTACCAGAGCAAGAACTCTGAAGCTGGGCTATGTTTTTTCACACCTCAGAAGGTCGGTAATGTGAAGTTTCGAGAGTGTCCGATGTACGTCTGAAAGAGAATAGATCTTTGCTTACCAAACATGAATCCTTCCCGCCAGGTGGATACCCTGAACATATGTGGATGGTGCTGTTGAATTTTGAGTATACAGCTGAGCATGATCGATCGGGTAAAATCTCCAAGTCTACGTGTTGCAATATTTCCGCGTCAGTGGGCAGGACAGAATGGACACGACCAATGGGGTGGGGCAGAACCTCCGTGACACCCCATCCTAAAATATTTAGGTTTTTGTGTTCATTACTTCATGTTACTAAAGGTTAACTTCCGACATCGAGGTTGATATCGGAAAATAACTTTTCTCGAACAGGTAGGTATGCAATGCATATCTTCCTATGTCCCACAGGAAGTTATATTATTACAATTACTTTTGTGGAGGTTGTTGCGAACTCGTAACATCCTCCAGAGAGGATGATACGAAGCCCGATCAGCCTCCGAAGAAGTGCATCGAGCATTTTCCCTCAACTGCTGAAAAATAGAGCATGATCTTCAAAAAATAAGTAAAAGACATCACACTTATTAGTCAATAAAAGCCCAAGCCCTGGTTTGAAGCAAGGGAACCCCATGAAGCAAAGCAGAGGCGTGATTTAAGGGTGGGAGCGCAGCTGCATATGAAAATTCATAAAAATAAAAGAAACAAGGTGATCGACATTATTATGACAGGCAATGAAATCAAGTGAAAGTCTCTGACCAAACTTTTCCCTTTTAAAACCGAGCGAATGATCCGAAACCATTCCTTTGTCTCCTCTATGTCCGCGAAAAGGCGAACGAATAGACGACTACACAGATTGCAAATGTGGCTGCCAAACTATCAAAGAAGACCTCAAGCCCCTCGAAGGTTTACGCTGTCTTTCAACTCTCGATGGGGATTCAACTCCCTTCACGGGAGACAGAGATTCATCATGGACACGGCTTGATCCAACAGCTGCTGTCGCCAGGGAATGTTGCACGAGCAGATTGCGACAAAAGTACAAGTAAGTAAGTCATGACATTCAGGGGCCCGTCGTTATTATTTTTACCCGCTAGACTATCCTTGGTCGAGCTCATCACATTCGTCTGGGGAGGGGCTTAACCACTCGAAGGAAAGGATACCGACCACTTCCGATTATGAAGGTAGATTGTAATTGACTGTGATCGTAATCGTGTTTCTAGCCGGATTGTTAGTCTGCCAGAGTAAGAATTTTGCTTTTCAGACCGGATTTCCGGAAACGAATCGTGAATGTGTCAGATCACAAATAGATTGCACAAAACTGGAGTTCAACAGCTGCTCCATCTCGAATGTCGAGGGGTAGGATGTCTTCATCTGTAAGCTTGCTACAGTGTAATCTTACCTGCCGAGTGGACGGGGATTCCTGGCGCTTCCAGGTCGATATCTTTATGCGGCAAGCAGACCGGCTTTATTCTATCTGAATAAAACACGGAGGTCCACAGTTCAGCCAGTGCTATGTCGTGGTCCGGTATAGTAACCCCATCCCATTCCGAAAAGGGTATGAACCTTTTGATGCGAATGAACGGTGTGGTAAAGAAGTTCGCCAGCCGGGTATACAGAGATGCGTGGGAAATTTCGTGGGCTCCCAAAAGCGCGAAACTGACAGGCCTGTAAAGACAGATTTCTTTGCACTATTCACTGTTTATGATTTATTAATATTAAAAACTATCTGAATACTGTAAACCTAAGCTCTGCTTTTATCAAACTATTGAGAGAGAGAGAGAGACAGGTTTATTAAAACAACATCATAGCTAACAGCTAATTTGCGTTGCTTCACTGCGATAAATAACAATCTGACACAAAAAAGGGAAAATATCACACGGCTTTGTTTGCAAATCCGTAAAAACCGTTTGGTTGTTTCAAGCATTGTCCCAGGCCCATCGACTTCTACCAAAAATTGGCAAAACTCAGAAAACCAATTTTGCTTTCAATAGCCTGACACTCGACGGGAGCATAATGGACATGGAAACTGGTGGATCGTTGCAAGAACAAAAGTTAATGAGGTGTCATTAGTAGGTTCAGAGTGCTACATTACATATGAAGAGTGTCTTTGGTTTAAGAATTAATTAATTTAGTTACGGAAGTAGGTTTAATAGGTATCATAAGTAAGACGGATCGTTTAAAGGAGGGGACAGATTTAAGACTGGGATGGCGCGCTCACTCAGAGAGATGATATATTTCGAAACTGTCGTAGCATTGCCAAATTTCAATTTCTTACATCTAAATAACAAACACACACTATGATTCTGCATTGAAAATCTAAGTGAAAATTGGCACAAGCGAGTTTCCGTAACGATTTGTCCGGACTTTAGGGGGTTAAAGTTTTTTTTATAGCCGGGTTCAAAGATTGGGAGGGGCTGTTTCCGGTAACAGTGACCGGTGGTTCGCACTGGACAGATTTGCCAAACTGCAATATCAGGTGTTCAAGCCGGACTTAAAGCAGTGATATATTCAGTTTCGCAAGGGCTTGTTCGTGGGGTATGTCGGGGCTTCGGAGTATGATCCTTGTTGCTCTTTTCTGGACGGACTCGATGTCCTGTAAAAGGTACGCTGTGCGGATTGCAGATGGACCCCACACGGGAAAGTGATTGACAGTTGTGACTGGGATGTAAGAGATGTTTGAAGTGGGAAGGCGAAATTTAGGAAATGATGAAGCATAGCAAAATTAACTGTAATCATTATCATGAAAATCTGGAATGGTTGTCTTGACGCTGCGGAAGCCCCTGACGTCTGGTAATCTGGAAGGTGAAGCCTGGCTTTTAAATGCAAACTTACCGGACACAGTGCGCAGCTGTTAGTACGAACTTTCTGTTGATCTGTGTTCCACCACAGTACGGAACATAAGTATGGTTTGTTTTCCCCTTGACCACATCCGCTTTGTATTTGACCAACAGCACCATCCATGGGTACAATCCTGGGGACACCGCGCTACCACCAACGATTTTCGTTGTGACATTGGGACGACCCCTACTCTTCCCGCAAGCTAGAATAAAAGAAACAGCCATACAATACAGGTCTTGCTGGAAAATTTTGCTAGTTTAAGTGGGGAGTATAAGGATATCGGTTTAAAATTCAATCCGAGTAAGAGTGAATGTATCAAGTTTAATTGTAATCGACCAGGTTCCGGAAGCACTACAATTTAATTGGGTGACTACAGTCTCCAGCTTTCATCGTCCCTAACTTGTCTCGGTCTACCACTTGGTACCGACCTGAAAATTACAAGTGACATTTCGGTGCGAAGGCTAGAGCAGCTTACGGTCTATTAGCTAGTGCTAAAACCCGTTACAGCGGAAACATTTTGGCTAGACTTTACAACGCTTACACAATCCCTCATATTTTAGCCATATCTCCTTTCTGGAAGCTATTTAGGATAACTGATTTAAGGACAAACCGTGATTTTTTTTTATAAGCACGCCAAGGACCTATTCCGTCTCCCACCATGAGCTCGTAACACAAAGTTAAGAGACTGTTCGGTGTTAAGATCCATTTGTGGCTGTGAACCACCCGACTAAAAATATCCAAGAATTAGTCGTATGGAGTAGTCGGAAAAAGTAGCATGCATTAGTAACTGTTGCTACTACTAGCAAACTAGAAGCTATCGGATACTACTAACATAAGATTAACCCAGTCGGAGGCATGTTTATCAAAGTATTCCATACTACTACATATCACCAATCAAACTACTCCATACTACTACATACCATTCCATGCAACTTTTTCGTACAATTACCATACCACTACACAGTTGAAGAATTTTTCCTCGGGCAGCGCCCTGCTGAGTTTGTCGCTTCTATTGACCGGAGCCATCCATATTATAGTGCGTTTATTTGGTTATTTAGTCTAGTCTGATCTATTTCTTTCTTCTTTCTTTATTGTTTTTCAAATACTCCATGTGGGCACGTTTCGTGTCATTTTTTACGTGGGTTAATAAAATTACTGATCAAAACAGCTTTTTCAAGAGAAAATAGTACGGAAGTCTTGTTTTTCCAAAATACTCGTACTTCGTAAACTAGAGATTTTCTGGCCGGGCTTCGCCCAAAATATCTGTTTTTTCTCGCGAACAGCTTAGAACAAACGCAGATTGTGGCTAAATACTGGGAAATCATAGCAGACCACGACGCCTCCCTTCGTAGGTGCCGACGAATTCACGTCTAGCATCGCTGCTTTCTGACCAAGACAACAAGACCAAAGGTTTCGATATGATCCTCAAAATGTAACATTTCATCCAGACAATTGGGTCTTGTAGATATCCGGTCTTCGTCACTCTATTAAAATTTAAAAACAGAGTAAGGCTAATGGCTAATAATCTGAGAAAATCAAGTTCAGATATGAATTCAGCATGTGTGTTTACCCCTATACGTCATATCTAGTTCGACGAAATTGATCAAAACTTCCGGCTTTTCTTCTGCCAAATTTCCGGTTTCAGCTGGATTCCGGGCGAACTACTTGTCCGGCAAAAACTGAAGCTCGAAAATGGATTCAGCATGTCTCCTTACACCTGCGTCAAACCTCTATCAACTTTTGACAAAAACTTTTACTTTTTAACAAATTTTCAGGTTTTGGCCAGATTCCGGGCGAACTATTTATCCGGCGAGAAATAATTTTCATATGCGGATTCAGCATGCCTCCTTACCATTGGATCGAAGACACAAATCTAAAGTGTGCTACTTACTCGTTTTTTGTGCCATACTACCGGAGAACGAACGGAGGTTTCCTTCACTATACTGCTGATTTACTGCCATGCTTACCAACTGTAAGGTAGCCAAGAACAAGACCCTCCTCAACATTCTTGCTTACTGCAGGGAACAAACTGCTAACGGCTGGGAACAAACTTCTAACCAGCACGAGAAAGTAGAAACTATAATTTTATTTTATAGTTTGCCAACGGTCATCTCGCCGGCAATAATTTCATAAAATTAGAGAGTAATACTGTATGCTCTGCTGCCTTCTTTATTGCAGGAACATGTCTTTCTGCAGGGAAAACAGATCTTGAAGTATTATCCAGAGTCTAAATTATCTACAGTCGGAAGTTACAACCCAACCATGATAGTCATTAAAGTTTAACTGAAAAGCCAACTCATTTGTGTGTCATTTAATTGGATACACTGAATTATTTGGATCCTGCAAAGGGATTTTTTTATTTTCCACTATCTGCTCTAGTTATGAGGCTCAGAATATCTCCGGCCGTCCCCACAGCGTAAATTCTACTATGACGCGGGAAATTTTAATCCCAACACAAATGCGGCTTTTCAGTGGGCAGTGGTGAGATGGGTGAAGATTGCTTAGTGCCTGAACAAAAAAAAAAAGATAAATCTTTCTCGTAAGGCAATGCAACACCACAAATCACACGGAAATTCCACTATTTGAAAATTGGTTATTGGTGAATAGCGGAAGAACGAAGTAACTCATTTTCAGCGGGTCTTCAAGCCAATTTAAGTGAATAATTGATGGGTAACTAGATTGTCCTATCCTAGCCCTTCTCGGTTAAACTTTAAAGGAATAAGCACGGTCAGTCTGTTTCCGCCGCTGCTTTTGGTTACTGCGATTTTTCAGTCCACCACAGGGCGTATACAGTCCGCAGGCGTATTCGGGACCCGACCAAAGTAACTTGGAAATAGTCACTTCCCCGATCCGACCACTCAGGAGGGGGAATCGGGAGTTTTTACGTATGGATAACTTTTTGGATGGGGAATCGGATCTTAATGAAACTTGGTATTTGGAAAAACCTCGTGTCTCAGATGATATGATACACTTCAAGTTCGGAACGGATCCGGTGGCTTTGGGGGGAGTGCAGGGGGGGGGGGCGGAAATCGTGTGACATATTCATAGTTGACGGATCGGGCACACGCCCTAGGTACATAGTTGACAAGACCGGAGTGGATCCAGGAACTGTGGGGGGAGTTGGAGGGAGGGTTCCGAAATTCCGGTTATCCCGAGTTCAGATGCTTCTACAAGTGCTAGGAAGATGAAACTTGACAGGCGCAACAGGGACTCGAGTCGTTTCCCGATTTAACCCTTATAGGGGGAGTGGAGGAAGGGGAATCCAGAATCTTCAGTTATGTCCAACTTTTGAATGGGTGATCGGATCTTGACTAAACTTGATATTCGGAAAGAATTTATGCCTCAGATGTCCATTTCAAGTGCGGCCAGGATGCAATCAATGTGGAGGGAGTCGGGGGGGGGGGGCAGATATTTTGTGACACGCTTACGCTTACAGTGTAGCGATTGGGATGAGACTTGGTGGGAAGAACAAGCATAATCCCCAGATACATCAATGACAGAATCGGACCGGATGCGGACACTCTGGGGAGAGTCGGAAGGGGGGTCCGGAATTCCGCTGATAGCGGTCTAAAGTACTTCCAGATGTGCTAGGACGATGAAACTTGGCCTGAACATTATAGACTTGACAAAATTGGCTTAGAAATTGTCATTTCCCCGATCCGACCATCCCTTAAAGTATTCATCTTAACCGCAAAGTACAAAAAATACTAGTTGCGTTTTTGATCCGAATTCTCCGTTCTGAATTCTCAATTCTCGTACAAAAATACCGTTTTTGCTCCTCTAGCTTCTCCATTCTCGCTTTTGACAAAAACACTAATTTGACATCTCGTCTGCCACTCGGTATACCTGTTTGTGCATATTAAACACCGCACCCTGTTGACCAATCAGGGAGGAGAACGGGGAGAGGAGAATTGAGAATTCACTATATAGCGGAGCAACTTCTCGATTCTGCAGAATTCGGAGGCTTTCCCCGTTCTCGATTCTGACAAAAACGCAAGAAAAGGAGAATTCGCTTCATCTGAATAGTCCAAAAACGCGAAATAGGAGAATCGCGAGGAGAATTCGGATCAAAAACGCAACTACTTTAAAGCAAAATATTCATTTTCATGATCCCCATGAGCCTCAAGGGCCTCATCGACCGAACCATCACCTTTAAGCTGAAGATCATACTAACGAGTTTGCAAGTGCCACATGAGCTTCTAGCTCTTGTTTTTAAGCCTGTTTGAAGAGCTTTCGGAAATTCGTAGGGAGATTTTTGGTGGGATATCCCTATAGTTTCTGGTATTCTGAAGTGCACTTCCGCCCAGGTGGACAAGTAAGAATTGTTGATTTGTCAATAAAGCGTAAGAATTCAGAAAGCTTTCGGTAGATTAGTCTGAAAGATATTTACGTTTCTGTGTATTTACAATTTGTACTTGTATATGGCACTCGGGCTTTTTAAATTCGGCCTACGTGGGTAAGATTATATTATATTATACGCAAAACTTGCCCCGTGAAATTATAGATTTTCTTGTTGGCGCTTGTCGACACTGTTGAAACTTCCCTCTCTTCAAAGCGGAGTTTGGACGCAAAATATTTGAAAACCTTTCGCGCCATGGTAAAAAAAAAAGAAGTAGGAAAACCAGAGCAAAATAACACCAGGGAGTAGCGCCAAGACCTATCCTTTCCATGCTCCGCAAACGGGCCATAGTCGTAGCGCCGCCCATTACGCTTGCGGAATTTAAAGCGAGACAAACTTGCTGATTTAGAAATTTCTAGTAAAGCTAAGACGCGGTCTGCACACATCTTGGAAACCGGGAAGGTTGTATCTTTTTCTTGCTGTGTTCATAATATGAAGTTATTGGAGCCAGCGCTGGTGCACGACTGATTGAGTTTGAGTAGGGACGTTCAGTATCGCTAGTGGTGCTAGTGTCGCTGCTATTCGAGAGTGTGTCACTTTTTTGAAGTCTTGGCGCTACTCTCTAGTGTTATTTTGCTCTGAGGAAAACCAAGCAAGCCCAAAAGAGCAGACAGACCTGTCGGCCTAAACTGAAATCTATAAAAAAAAAAAAAAATTCGAAGCTTCTCCATGCACTAATTTTTAGAAATGTCGGCGGACCTTAGCATGCAACGGGAGTTACGATTTCGGACTTGTGGCTTGGAGAGGAATACATTTATGTTAACATGTTAATAGAAATAAGCAGCGCCTATAAAAGGACATTCAGCAACATCAAATTCACCGTCTGAACGAGAACTCGTAGGTTCTAGTGCTCAAAAGAATTTCGCAAGAAATTTGGCGTTTGGCAACGAACAAAAGAGAATTGTTTAAAGACAGTCTCAACATTTGATGTTTGTCTTGGTACTTTTCCTGTCGCCAAATTAAAAATGGTGACAAAATTCCGATCGCATTTACTTATTTACTTTCGCGAAGTCGCTGTTTGCTAAAATATTGGATGTCTTCATTCATTTGTGTTTCCTGTCTTGATCGAAACGGGTCGTTATTGAGGACATGAATGTTTTGTACCTGAACTGAAAATATCTTCATGATTAAGTTTTTGATTTGCAGTTGCCCTGGAATTCCTTAATACGGAATTTTATAGGCGCTGGAATTCCGTACAGTGGTCGACAAAATGCCGGATTCCGGGTCTGGGATTTCAGGAAAAGGGAATTCCGTGAAAGATCGTGGAGTAACGGAATTCCGTTAAGACACCCAATCTGATGACCAGGAATTCCTGGCTCGGCGCGGAATTCCGGAGCGTCGGCCCCGGAATCCTTGAACACTCGAGGAATCCCGTAGAAAAACCCCGGAATTCCGCATTTTTTCCCGGATTTCGGGGCCTTTTACGGAATCCGGGCACCTTTTTTCCCTAAGGGAACAAGGGTCCCTTAGAAGATCGGAATGTGTGTCTTAACTCTTCATTTTACCATTTATCCACAAATTCCACATTCCGAAAATAAATAACCGTCTGAAGTCAAATAGCCTACTTCTATTGTAGCCTATATACTTGGACGTTCCAGAGGAACATCTAAATTTTCAGCTGTTAAAGGATCTGTCGTAGGCTACCTAAATTACTTCGGCCTCAAACCGTTCCGTCTATTCTAATTTCCTTGATTTCGAACCTCAGCTGTCATTTTTATCCCCCCCCCTCCCACGGAACTACACCGAGTTTTGCATAGCCTATGTTTAGATTGGCTCTCATTCAGAGCGGATCAGGCTCCAGCTTATTGTTCCCTAAGGAGCTCACTGGCCAAAAATACCGGTTACGCAATTTTCGCCGTGTCTCTCATTTTTTTTTTTTTATTATAGGTATATATATAGGCTACGGACATCGTCGCTTACGCTAAATTGTGCCGTGCCCCGCAGCCATAGATGTGGTACTACGCGCGCTGGAGCTGTTGTCCAGTTTGCCGCAGGACATACGTTGGCTGGCCGTTTTTATCCAGAGCTTGCCCAAGGCTCTGCCGATGTTTTTTCAGGACAAACGTCCGTAGTCCCCGTGGGGACTCGAACCCTCAACCTTCCGGTCAAGAGCCCAACGCGCTAACGACTAGCGCCATAGAGCTAAGGGACCAAGCGGGTCTAAAATCACCGCGGCGGGTCTGTAATTTTTGAAGAAAAAAAACGCAGCACAATTTAAAAGAAATCAGGCATTACCTAACTGAATTATAACTGTGTCTGCAGCGACATGTGATGTAAAGAAAGACATTTTCATTTTTTTTTGTATTTAGCTTTTGTGTTATTTGGGCGTCCCAGGCCGGGTAAGTCAGGCTTCTTTCTTTCTTCCTTTACTTCTTCTTTTATCCATTTCTTTCGTTCCTTATTTCAGGTAATTTATTTATTTTAGGGTTAGTCCTTACAGTACAGGTTTGCATCTTGTTTTCTGGTTACCGCTATTAGAAATTTACCCGGATCTGTACACATAACTGATTCAGGAAGGAGCTAAAGCTAGACTAGACTTATTAGAAAACACGTGCAAACTGATAATTAACAAATATGATTGGCGGCAATAAACGGGACCGTTAAAAATTTAGCGAAGTAGGCTATTAGGCTACCGTCCGGACAAAAAAAATGCATAGACACGCATACACGAAACGGTATTTTATTGAGTTCATTTTATAAGATGGAAACAACTGCCTCGACTTGTTAGTAGCCTACCGAACAGGGGCGTCACCATGGGGGGGGGCGAGGGGGGACTTCCCCCAAAGGTAATAAAAGTACTTTCGTCTGGCGACGAACCAGCGGCGTCATTTCGCTGAAACCTAAGGGGTGGCAGTGGCGGCGTCCCGCGCCCCCTTCGGGGACCCGTGACGCACGGGCGGTTTGAAGTGCCTGGGCGAGTGCTGAATGCCGCAAAATGTACTTGTTGGAAATCCAGCACGGCTGAGGAGCGGAAAACTAACCGGAACTCGCTGGAGAGCAAGCTTCTAACGACTTTTTGGCCAAAAATGGCAATGAGCGCCGCAGGCAAAAAAATTTGTTGAAATTGCATGTTTTCTAACAAACTTTAACTACTTCCTGAACAAATTTCTGGTTCTAAAATGGCCCATCACCCAAACTGTAAGTCCAAACCTCAAAGTGGCGTGGCTTATACGAAAATTTTGGAATTCTTTATGATCAGAGGGCCTTTTTGGATCACAAATGAAAGCACGGACCACGAGTCCACGACTCATAATGTTTGGTCACGACACATTTCAAACAATGTGAGACATCAAACTGAAAACTGGTACATGATGGTGCTTCAACTCGACCCTTTCCAAATAAAATGACCTTCCGAAACAAAACTGAAACAGGGTAGCCTTTGCTGCAATCCACACGTTGAACGCAGATTTAAAACTCTTTTTACTATTTTACAAAATAAACAAGCTGGGGTTAAGTGAAAAGGCACTTAGCGTTTGCTGACCCTCTCCCCTTCCTACTCTTACATTTTGTGCTCCGTCGGGGCGGTGCCCCCACCTGAATTTCCAAGGGGGCCCTCAGCTATCCAGGAACAAATCATAATATGATACTGAAAGCCATGTTACAAAAATAATGTCTCGCTCTTCATGTTCAGAGTTCAACACAACTGATCCAGCCTCAAACGAGCCTTGAAGACATTCGATCCTCGAACAATAGGTCATTATCTCGGATTAAAAAAGGTCCGATTTTCACCAGTGACTTAAGATCAACTGGTATGGCGCAACGAGATGTCACAATTGTGATGAAAAACTGACTTTTTCAGGCTATTTTCCTGTTTTTCCTGGGTAGGTCAGGGGGTGGCAGCTGCCCCCCCCCCAAATGACGCCTCTGCGACGAACAATAATACATACAATAATCAACACAATTTTGTATGCTTTTGTCGGGCGTCGGTCGACTCGTCGGCACATCGGGTTATTTTATACGCAAGAAACAAAACCCTGCAAACACTTGTCGGGCAAAATGTCGGACTTCACAACCGGTCTTGTTTCACAAACGCTGTTTTATCTGTCAGTCCCTCTTGCCTAGCGCGTTTTCTTTTTTTCAGTTTTTCTCATTTCGTTCAAAACTAGTCTAATCCATACCAGGGACCCATAAATTTCCTGTAATGCCTAGCCATTCAGGGGGCTTGTCAATAAGAGATTTCTGATGCTATGTTGACCGATCGGAAGACAGTTCAAGAAATACCCACGGTCCAATCCCAAGGCCAGGTAGACAAAATTTGGGATTGGCTGCTGGCGCCTTGACGGAGGAATCTCTTTGGCGCGCACGTCCAATGAGGCAAACAAGAATGCCGATTCGACCCAAGTGGGATTTTTGGAAAGTAGGCAAGGATCGGTCAACATCGCAACATAGAAGCATAGGAAATGACAAGCCCCCTGTAAAGGAAATTTATGGGTCCCTGTCCATACTGATAAGGATTTTCCTATTGCGCAATCAATGATAAAAGAACAAAATTTGCGGCGGGATCACAGCAAAAGGTTTCCAACGATACAGTGGTGGTCTCCATCGAGTAGCTAGGCCCGAACTAACCATTGGTCTTTTAATTGCATGAATTATCGTCTTTCCCACTACGCCATTGGGCACCTACTAATAGCACAGAGATTAGTATTCCACGGGGGGAGCGGGCCCTACCCCCCGTAATGTTGCAACCGAAGTTTTCGGAATGAACTCCTAGTAAAGATGGAATCACTCCGCGCGGACCCCGCGGACGGCAAAACGAGAACACGGGGAATCCGTTTCCCCTGAAAGGTTCAAGCTGGCTACCCTGGAAGAGAGACAAACCCGCCTTTGCATCGATTTCGGCATTAAAACCCTCTCTGTTCCCCGATTACGTAATATTCTCCCTCCCCCCTGTTCTCCTATACGTATTAGACCCCAGCGAGAGAAATCCCAGAAAATCCCCAAACTAGCACCTCTGGCCCCTCTTCATGAAAGATATAGAAGGAGTTTTGTTCCAGCATTTGTTGAGTTGTGCCGATAAGTTAGTCCTTTTTAGTGTTTCTTTCTTTTGTGACAAGACTCTAGGCGTGTTCTCGCCGTTCCTCGAGGAGAGTCCCCGCGTTTTTGTTTGTCCCGCGGACTCTGTCCCCGTATTCTCGCGAGTCCCCAAGGTCGGGGAATGCTCAGGTTATCATCACCATCATCAAAAAGGACCCCGTTTCAGATTCGGAGGGGAATCAATTTTTTCTGGTGTGGTGCAATGTAAAATTAATTAAAAACAATGAGAACAAACAAAACAAAGTGGATCCAGATGACTTTCGTCAACTGCACAATTATTTTTCGAACAAAGCCCATTTTGGAAGCATTCCCCGTGTTCTCGCTATTTTCCGTATGCGGAGTCCGCGTGGATTGACTCCCTCTTTTCTCGCCGTTCCCTTCGATTCCCCGAGGAGTCCTCGGGGAACGGCGGAACGGCGAGAGGGAGGTCATTGGGGAACGGCGGAACGGAGGAGTCCTCGGGGAACGGCGAGAATACGCCTATAGTGTTATTTTTTTCATCATTTTTTATGACGAAAAGGTCAAATTCGGCGGTAACGCTGTGACAGCTGCTTTATAAATTATTTCCTATTCCTTCTATTCCTCCTGGCTGACTTATCTGTTAACCGCAGTCTAATATGAATCACAGTCAGCTTGGGCTGAACGAACATTTAAAGGGGGAGCTTGTAGTATTGTAGTATAATAGGAGCTTGTAGTATAATAGGACGACAGATTGGCACACTTAAACAAATCCTATTTAATGGCGTCTCTTCGACAAATAAATATAAAAAGACTAGTGGTATTCACGCTCGATATCAACACAGAAAAAAAAAATCAGATACACAATCCTTCAAAGAAAAAGAATGACAAATAAATACAGTTATGTGATTATCAACGAGTTGAAATGACACTGTCTGCGGAAGGATGTTATGAATCAATAAGTTATGAACAACTAATTATGTGCCCTTGCTGCTAGAGGCAATCTTTACGAGAAGTATTCATCAGATTATTCTACTACTCAAACATTCCCAATATGGTTTTCAGTACCACGGAGTTTATACACTCCCGACAGGATCCGTGCTTCTTACGAAAAAGTCGGGGGGGGGGGGCACAGCCTCCGTTTTAGTCACTGTCTTCGTTGTTATTCCTTGGCTCCTCACTGCGGCGGCCAATGGGTCTTTCGAGTTCCTCTTGTAGTTGCAGAATGTGTTCAACGGGCTGAGGTCGACCATCTTCTCCTATTCGACAGGGTTGTACAATACCTTGCCTAAAAAAAAAACAGACTGAAAGCACCGGCGCAATACAATTTCCGAATTTCCAAAAACTTAAGTGACGATTCACTAGAATAGAATAGCAGAATAGTGATTTATTCGCTCACACTTTCACGGTAACAAAACCAAAATTGGTGAGGACTGTCATGCACAAATTCGTCAACATAACATATACATTTAAAAATATGTACAATGGTCAAAGGCTATTTAAAATTTCCACAATCTTTGGTATAAAACTATTTTGGTAACGGCTGTGTTTGGCAGCTACTGGTTGGAATACTGGGACCTTCGTAGAGCGAGCGATCTCTACGAAGTTCGTAGAGATCGCTCGCTCTCGCCTTTCCCTAACACTGTTGTATGGGGGAGGGAGAAACTCATTGTAGATGGGGTGCGACTTAAGTTTTTTTTTTTACCGATCTCGAGGCATAGGTTCAGTCACTATATTTGAATACTATTTCACTGTACTATTCCGTTATTTTTATGTCCCTTCAACCTGCAAAAGCTCAATAGGCTAGGCCTACAGTAAGTAAGGAAAGTGTTTATTACCCGCATTTTTCATCAGAACAAAACGGAATAAAGAAGAAAAAAAAGAAAGAAAAAGGAGACAAATTTAAGGCACAACATAAATATATACATATGACATTTTAAGTAACAGCTACGCAATCAACAGCTATAAAAATGGTTAAGCCAGGGGTGGTTCCAATTCGCCTGGAAATCAGATATCACCCGAGTCACTGCGATACTAGGGTCCGCAATCTGGTGTTTGTCAATCATAAAAGTATTTCTCGTCCACAAGGGACAACGCAGCAGGAACTTGGCAAACTTAAAGGGTGGCGAAGGAGGGGTTTCTCAAGCGAACCCCCATTATCAACATGAAGGCTTTAAAGATAAAAAGACGCTAAAATTTACGGTTTTTGACTCTGAAAGGTTTTCCTCATTAAAGTCATTCCCATGGCTGCCATCTAATAAAAAGTTTAATTATTTGTTTTGCTATTTGCTATAACATTTTTCTAACCATAAAATAAGAAAAAGGCAGACGGGCATGCACTTATATGTAAATGTAAGGTTTAATTTACAAGAAAGAGAGAAAAAGCATAAGGAGGTAGAACTACTGAATAAACAAGAGCTAGAAGCTCATATGGCACTTGCAAGGCTGGGCAAGAGGATGAAAGTAGGAGTTTGCCAAATCATGGGATACCTTTGCAGACTGTCGATGAGATTCAACAGCTTCACCGCTTCGTGTTCTTTCTGTTCCTCTGTCATGCCGCCCATCGGGTCCGGATGATCTGCTTCCACGCAGCCGGTTATCGGGTTGACCCTAGAAAATGAAGGTTGAACAATCTGAACCTCCAACAACTGCAAGCAAAGGGTAGGAAATCCCTGAAGAGGATACTGGTTGCGTCTCAGAAGGTGTAATCTCACCATGGCTACGTTTGCCTTCAATGCTCCGGGGACTTGAAAACGGCTGTATTTCAGAGCTATCCCTGGTGTTGTTCTTTTTTATTTATTTTCAATTACTGTGACAGTTGTTGGCCATACAAACTGAGCATTTAGCGGAATTGCCAATTCCCACTTCAAAGAAGTTTGGTTTGAGTCTGTTATCTCAGGTGGCGTTCCTTACAAATAGTTTGATACCACACAACGTCAAGAGAAGTCTTTCGTTATGAAGTCTTCTGATGTCGTACCTGTGACGCAAAGCTGGAATAAATACAAAAATATTTGTATTCTTACTACATTCTGAACTTCATTCGGCTTAAGAACGGACCGGACAGTTTTTTGGAATCACTAGCAACGGATTATGAAGCCGCTGGAAAAATAATCGAACTGATGACAATCTAAACAACCACACAAGCAATCCAGATATTATCCACCTTACTGGATTACCATCCATCGCTGGTAGTCTTTAAAAAGTTATCCACCTTCGTACAAATAAACTTTATTGGTCAGAGGACCAACCAAGTCACAGATGCATCATTAGGGTTTATCCCAACGTACGTGCAGAGCGTCGAAGCACAGTGCCCTGGAGCAGGGGGAAAGTACCCCCACAAAAACTATTCAAAGGACAATTTTAAGCCAGCATATATCAGGCTGACATAAGTTATTCAAGGAAAAGACAACATCAATTAGGCAACAATCCTGGATCATAACCAATTCTGCAGATAGGTGGGTCCTGACAGGCTAAAACTGGAAATGAGAGCAGTTCAGGTTTTCTGTCGAATTTACGGGGGAATTGTTTCGATCCTGTCCCAACCTTGTCCACCAGAACTTCGATGGTCTAAATGGGTAAAGACTTGACTATTCCACTTGGCCGGCTTACAGAAAGCAGAAAAAAGTACTTTGATTGTTTTAAGCGGGAAAAGGCTATTTAGAGACGTCAGCTTATTTTGGCGGAAGAAAAGTGTACTAAATATCAAAGAACGAAGAAAGAGTTGGTTTAAAACATATAGACGGTATTTTCATCCCACCAGCCTTTTTTATACAACGTTATTACATGCTCTGAAGAGTACAGTAGAGGTATGCTTATCACTTATGTGAACGTCTGGTAACAGTGAACGATCGCAAGAAAAAACTAAAACCCAAACCAGGCATTTTTTTCTACAAGTCTTTATAAATAACCATTCACGACATCTGGACTTTTTGAATATTTTGCTAATTCACTGCTGAAAGTGATTAGCCTGTCTGCTGGTTTCCTTTGTTAATTTGAAAATGTTGCCACGTGGAAAGCAACTTCAGTGAAGAAGATGGCGGTCCGAACCTCCAGATGCATTCAAAAGAAGAGAAGATTTTTTTAAAATTCAAAATCAAAGAAAGTCAATTGAATTTCTACTTCAAGTTTGTGCTAGGATAACCCTGAAATACTTGGCTGTTAGCTGATACTAAGTTTGTAATTTTTCTTTTCTACTTTATTTTTTTATATGCAATTGACAAAACCAAGGTAGTCTAACAGCTGAAAAAGTGTTCAAATAAGCATACCTCTACTGTAGTTTGTCATTCAAAATAAGTGTAAGACTCACTGGTTTTCAAGACGACTGTACTCCTCCGTATCACTGCTTTCGCTGTCGTCTGAATAATCATCACCGTTGCCAGATCTACCGAGCATCAGTCCATTCTCAGCAAGCAAGCCGGCAGCGTTGCCATACCCAGTGTATTTGATAAGGCGGCCCACTGTAAAAAATAATCAGCAAGGTGAGTGTTAAATTACGTATGTTGATACCCTTACGTTTTAACTTGTTGTCCGAAACCGTGTATCTAATATACTTTTAGCGTGTACCCGAGCGGTTGGTACATATCGGGCTATACCGGTACTCCGATCTTAATCCTCGAAGGGTTGGTTCGTAACTGTGGAGGGGGAAGTTCGGACGGTAAAGTTCTACACACATCATAAATCCAACTGACTGACTGACTGTTATATGAGAAACTGATGAGACTAAAGCAGAAATTACAAGAGGAGTGATTCTCTTTTACTCATTCAGGGTCCTTTTCAGGTTCAAAATAAAAGCTTGTGCCTGGAGAGGACCATTACCAAGAATGGCCGAAATATCGCTAGAATAAAACTCAGTTGAGGCATCCGTTATTTTCGTTCTGAGCTGGAGCCTGGAGGTACTGAGAACCAGTCATACACAAATCCTAAATTTTTGGGCATGGTGCCACAACATATGTGCATGGTGCTCATACGATGGGGCACCATGCCCTGTGGTAAGGGCATGGTACTACACCCGCATGGTGCCCCTACGTACGAGCACCATGTCCATACGTTGGGGCACCATGCCCAAAAAATGAGGATTTGTGTATGACTGCTGAAAACTGAACCAAACCAAATTTCCGGTTTTGGCCGGATTCCGGGCGAAGAAGTTGTCCGGGTAGAAAATGTGTTCTTCTTATCCCTAAATCGAACATCTAATCAACTTCCAATAAAACTGTTACTTTTAACAAACTTTCCGGTTTTGGCCGGATTACGGGTGAACTACTTGTCCGACAAGAACATGGTTTTCACCACTCGTGTTCAGCATGTCTTCTTACCCCTAATCAACTTCAAATAAAACTTTTACTTTTAACAAAATTTCCGGTTTTGGCTGGATTCCGGGCGAACAACTTGTCCGGCGACAAAATGGTTTTCACCATCGTGTTAAAGGACCCCTCTTGCTTATTCTGCCTTTTATAATATACCTAGCTCCCTTGTGGAATTTTAAGCTTCTAAAATCTCAACCTTTCTCCATTGTTTCATTTCGTGCCTACGATTTTTTTGCGCTGTTTCAGCCCTGCCGGCTTTTGCCCGTTAACACAACGAAAAGTTTGCCCGAATCTTTAACGTTCTCTCAGAACTCTGTCACCCATATGGATATGAGAATCTTCTGTTTTTTACTTATTTTGTTTGCTTAGTTTTCCCACTTTTTAACCACGGCACGTTCAGTTTACAAATGTTTTGCGCCCAGCCGCCGCGTCGGAGAGCAGGAAGGCTGGATAGAGTCGACAAGCGCTATCAAGAAAATTGCTAATTTTAGGTGGAACGTAATGGTATTTCGGAAAACATTTTTTTCTGACCCATTTCACAGTGAAGAGATCATTTCTAGTAAGAGTTGTGCTTTAAGCATGTCATCTCACCCCTAAATCGAACATGTGATCAACTTAAAATAAAACTTTTACTTTTAACAAACTTTCCGGTTTTGGCCGGATTCCGGACGAACTAATCGTCCGGTGAGAAAATGGTTTTCACCATCGTGTTCAGCATGTCTTATTACCCCATAATCGACTATCACATTAGCTGTTTAAAAAAAAATGTTTGCCCCTTACTTTAAACCCCCACCCCTAAATACAGGGCTACACAGCCCATCTACGAACTTGAACTAAACAATCGTCACACCAAGTTTCATCAAAATATCTCATTCCCTTCGAAAGTTACAGACCGTACAGACGGACAGACAGATCCCAAAAATCAACAAGACAGCTTAATTATGTTATTTCTTACCACCTGGCCACTTTGCCTTGAAAAACCCACATTCTGCAACTGTACCATTTTCAGCAGAAGCCACTGAAGTCTACCGAATCCGGCACCGGAAAAAAAAAACAGAAAACCGGGTCGGCCGGAAGCCGATACCATTCTTACCATTTTCCTTACAGAGGACGAACAGAAACCGGGACGTCAGCTGTGCCACCTGAGTCAAGCTAGATGGCATTAGCTTAACTAAACGATTTCTCAGCGAGTCTCCAACTTCAGGCCTTTGATTCACCTCACATTTCAAGGGGGGTAGAATAATCGACCTCACGTATTTTCGAACTGGGGGGTGGCTGGCGCATATTAGGCAGAAAAAGGTCAAGACAGGGGTAAGCTGTTCCATTTGTGACCCTAGCTCCTGGAAATAATAAATTAATTACGCCAATGAAATAAAGGGCGAACCCGCTGCCGCCAGACAATTTAGAATCCGGAAATCCGGCACCTAAGGTACCCACTACAAGCAATTCGAAATGGCGCTACAGGTGTCGTACAACAACAAAGGAGGGCCTTTGAATGTTTTATTTCATTGTTGGAAGATTTCAATCGGTTTGGTTCTTATTTTTGTTTTATGTCTGTTGAAATTTCTGATCATGGAAGAAGAAGTAACCTATAATGAAATGGCACCTCTTGGAGTTGAGCCTTATTTCTAGCTTTTCCTTTTTGTTGTATTTTACTCGTTTTATTTCTACAACGATTTTTTGATTGGTATTCATCGATAAAATTCGTTCTAAACATGACTCACGATAGCCCAGTAGCCTACCTCCAATGAGACACGAAACAGCTAGAATACTGTATGAATACAAGGACGATTTGGAAGGAGTAGGTAAACTGGCGATTTTTTTTTTTATGTTTGTGTTGCAAAGTAAGATATTCGAGCTTTGTAGTTTAAATCGGTTTGCCACCGATAGTGTCACTAAGAGAGTGTTCTGCCCTTCTAACGGTAGTAACTATTGGTTGCTATTTCCATTACAGCCTCGTGAAAAGTTGCTACGCAGACCGTTCCAACCCTCTCGAAATAGTAACTAACCGTAACTATTTGGTTACTACGTCGGGAGCGTAGTTAGCGTGGTAACTATGATCTCTGTGACGTGATTGGCACGATCAGCCCCCGGCACGATATTTTGCCAAAATCAGAAAATTGTGTTCCAGCCTTGACGCCAAGATCCGTGACGTCATGCTTAGTAGTAACTACGGTATGTAGGGTGGAACACGCTCTAAGAGGAAGAGGAGAAGGGATTAAAAAGAGGGGACTCCGTGTGGAATGGTGTGTGGAATATACAGGTAAAATAGCAAAGAACTTACACAGTCAAGCTTATGGCTAAGTAACTCCAACGCTGAATCGATTGCCCGCATGTCGGTATGTTCGTCGTCTATGTCCGGAATGTAGAGATTAATGAAGTAACGGCTTGGAATGTTTGTTAAAACATTGATAGTATGGCTATAACAAAAAAAAACACATTAAGAACAGTTAAAAACCTATTAAGGCACAACTCCTACTAGAAATGATCGTTTCACGACGAAATGGCTCAGAAATATCATTTTCTGAACTACCCTTACTTTCCTCGTGAAACTGACAATTTCCTTGTTAGCGCTTTTCAACTCTGTCCAGCCTTCCCGCTCTCCGACGCGGAGGCTGGACGCAAAATATTTGAAAAAACAACGCGCCGTGGTTAAAAAGAAGCAAAACAAAAAAGTCCAAAACAGAATATACACCTGATGGCTTATGAATACAACAACTTGAAGCTTCTCATGCCCTTATGTGTGAAAGAGTTATCGGTGGACCTTGAAGTTTTCGGGTGAAGTTTTCGTTGCGTGACTGGCAAAATTCAACTAGTCTGAAAAAACACTAAAAAGTCGTAGGTAGGCTACAAAACGAAAAAATCGAGAAAGGCGCGGATTTCAGAAGGTTTTAATTTTACAACGGATCTAGTGACAGTGTAAAAGGGAGAATAAGCAAGAGGGGTCCTTTAAGTACTCCATAAATCAATCGAAGGTCTGTTTGATAACTGAAGCACAGCCGCGTAGAGTGTATCGCGCCCTGTATCATGGCTCGTTCCGCCGGTTACTGGGTACCAGAGCAAAATAACACTAGAGAGTAGCGCCAAGACTTGAAAAAAGTGACACATACTCGAATAGCAGCGACACTAGCACCACTAGCGATAGTGAACGTCCCTACTGAAACTCAATCGGTCGTGCACCAGTGATGACCCCAATACCGCAAGCGTAATGGGCGGCGCTACGGCTATGGCCCGTTTGCGAAGCATGGAAAGGGTAGGTCTTGGCGATACTCCCTAGTGTTATTTTGCTCTGGTGGGTACAGATGGAACTGTAGAGCTTCAGGTATATCGTTCGTGAAGGACTTCCTTCTCTCCCTCACAACCACCGTTTTCGGCAGCAGAATTAAATAGGGGTTGGAAGAGGGGGTCAGAAGAAAGCACCATCCAAGAAGACAACCATCTAGATGTCGTGGAAATGAGACCGAGAACGAAGGAGGGGAAAGCAAATGGTCTAATGAACTCGTTTCTGCTGTTTTGAAAGTTATGACCGACGAGCTTCATTTTTCTATTTAATAAGCCAAAGCTCCAACTGTCAGTTTCTAGGATTCGGTAGAATTTCTGACAGATTTGGTAAAAATTTTGGCTCTGCTCACCCCCCAACGAAAATGCGCTTGCGACGCCCCTGGGTCTTAAGAATTAAATATGACATCGTCTATCCTGGCTAACTTACTGCGGGGAAGGCGGGCAGGTGTGAACGTTCGATTCCCGTAGACAATTAATTCAACTGCAATGTCAGACCGAAATAGCGAGAATGGAAAAAATAAACGAATGGAAAAATGCAGAAAAACCTTCGAAGCTCTTCTCTCCTCACTGGCGAATCCACGGTCTGCAGCAAAATTACACGAAAAGAGGAGACTAGCTCCGAGACCTCTGGGTCTTGGACCTCCGAGTCCAGCTTGACTGTCACGTTGAAAACGATCTTCAGCACCTCAGAAATCAGGTCAGCCTCTCCATCCTAGAAACATAATTCGCTAGAAAGCTACCCAGTACGTCTGTAACTTGAACGTTTCAACCACGAAGGGGCTGAAGGGCATAATTTTAGATGTGTCTTCTAAACCATTACCCCCCCTCCCCCAAAAAAGAACATCTCTGTATCTTGACGGGAGGTAAGCAATGGTAGAGTCGCAATAAACACTGTTCCTACGATAAAAATACTGTTTTTTATTTCCTGGTTGACGTGTTCTTGATGGGGGGGGGGGTGTTATAATAATAATAATAATAAATTGCATGAGAAAAGCCTTTTTTCTCTCTCTCGAAGAAACTGGGAGTGGTCGTAATGACCAACGTTAAGATTCCTGTCTAGTATAATAAACAATCGATCGATTCAACATTAACCGCATCTTTGGGGTGGCATTTCAACAATTCTGTTTGCAAAAAATTATGTTTCATTTAAACAATTAACAATTATGTTTGCGAAAATCCACCTGTACACATCCATGTGAAATCGTGAATTTGCAAGACTTGCCCCCTATGATGTTATCGCTCATTTCAAAGCTGTCGTAACTTCTGTTGATTAATTGGTATTCTCACTTAATCTCCTCTGAGATATCTGTGCGCGATGGGGGGAAGACATAACTTGGCAAGTCTCTCCAGGGTAAGGTAGATCGCGCAGATCTTGTAGGAGCTCAGTAGCTGAGACCCAGCTTGTTATCTTTTCTTCGGTTAAGGTCAGAGATGGGCAAATCCGAATCCGACCGGATTCGAATCCGGACTCAAATCTTCTGCTTTTCAAGCTGGATACGCATTCGGATTCCAAACCCCGGTTCTTACGAATCCGCTCCAATTTCTTATCTTCATCCTTCCAATTTCCGTTTTCCCGACTTTCCCGAAACGAGCCCCAAAGTCATTCCGGATTGCCGAGAGGAAACCCATACTTTGATAACCACACATGAATACCCAGAAATGGCCGTCTCATTTGCCATCAGTACTGTTTTGTCACATCTGATTTTTAAAACTATGACCTATGTAGGTGATTTAATTTGTGTACGGTCGGATTCGAATCCGGATTCGTATCCTCAGCACGAAATAGTGGATTCGGATTCGTGCCTAGCCCTGGATTGGGGTTCGGATTCGAATCCTGTCATGGTCGGATTCGCCCATCTCTGGTTAAGGTATTGTTTGTGTATCACGACTGTGGTTCAGAGATGGGCGAATCCGATCATGAAAGGATTCGAATCCGAATCCAGGGCTAGGTACGAATCCAATTCCGAACCCGAATCCACCATTTAATGCTAAGGATTCGAATCCGGAATCCAATCCGGGTTGGAGTCCGAGCTTAACAAAAATCAAATCATTTACTTAGGTCACAGTTTCACAATCTGAGGTGACAAAAAGCACTGATGCCTAAGGCAAATGAGACGGTTAGTTGGACGATGTAAACCATATTTCTAGGTTTTCATGTTTGGTTGTTACAGTATGGGTTTCCTCTCGGCTCATTAAGCACAATACCTTAAGCACTGTGTGTAAAATTGGGAAAAGATTAGAAAACGGAGCGGATTTGTAAGATTCAACGTTCGGAATCCGAATCTCCAGCCTGACAAGCAGAAGATTTGAATCCGGCCAAAAGGAAGATTTGGATTCGAACCCGAATCCGGATTCAGATTCACCCATCTCTGCTGTGCTCTGTTATTACCTGCCATGGAGAATTGAGGGGATGGTTCTTTATTAATTGTATCTACTGCCGACTTGTCAGACTTGTGGATAACAAATACTGGAACAGACTACGAAACTGATCAAACAATCTGACATTACGTTAGTCATTGCTGGTAACACACTGCAATAACACATTGCTTCTCAATTCCTACTGCAAAATTCCTAATCTGCTTTCCCGTCCAGTCCGCTTGCAAGGTAGAATGTTAAAATATTTGATTCTTGTGGGCCGAGAAGGTGGAAGACACCACCATTTTTCGATGGGTCGGATTTATACGAATACACTGTTACATTTGTTTTCTTCAAAATCCCAGCGGCATCCAAGCTTATCCAAAAATTACTTGAACAAAATTCACTCTTGAAAGCAAGGTCGCCATTGCTAATTAACTATTCACTGATCTCCCGACGCAGGTCAAAAGAATACTAAAATCTACGAGAAGATCGAGTGGCGTGTAAGAGGAATAAAACAACGAAGTATATCACCCTGTGAACGTTCGACAATTTTTGGTCTGGGAAGCTGAATATTATTTAGCTCTATTTCATAATCTTCAAGAAATAACTATAAGGAATTTAGTATAATTTACGGCGTTTATTTAAATTGTTTATTGTGATCTAGCTTACATCCTTAATTCTTTGGACTTACGGGAATTAACATGGAAATGTGTCTTCGTGTCTTCATCTTGGGTCTTGGGTGGGAGGGGGGGGGGGTCTAGACGTTGCAAGTGCTAGAATGCTTATGATGCAACTCCTTTAAGTCTCGTAAAGTGTAGGCCAGTGTTGTTGATGGTTTTAGACACATACTGCTAGCTTGCAAAAAAATATGATGCCCAAAGAGTAAAATTAAAAGAAAATGTGATGCGTAAATTTGGTGCTTTTTCTGTAAGGTCTATCCTTGGTCATTCAAGTGCCCCGGCATGGGCGAGGTAATTGTCTGTGATTCATTTGGAAATTTTTTAAGAAGTACCAAGTTATAATGTGTCTGTAAGATAAGTAGTTTTTAAACTGAAATTAGTACCCTACATTGTGTTAATTTTAGGACGACTCCAGAGAGTGTGAATTAATGAGTGATTTATGTAATTTTAAATTAATGACTGACCCCTGGAGTGGAAAATAGTGAGAGAAGGAGAAAGTCAGTGAGGAACTATCCAGATTCAGACGACGTCTTGAGAAAGACACCTAACCCCTTTGCAATATTGACGAAGCCTGTAGGCTAAATATTTCTCTGATTCTGTATATGACTGGAAGGACTAAAGTACAGTAAGATATTTACACAAGTTTACGCATACCCAGTGGTACTCCAACTGTCTCCAACAGCTCAGGTGGCTCGGCCACGTCCAGCGGATGTCAAACGACCAACTGCCGAAAATCACTTTCGAAGGTCGCCTCCACGGTTCTCGCCCTCCGAAGCGCTGGAAGGAGAACTGCTCCGACTACAACCTCCCTAGTCTTCTGAGAATGACACAAAGCAGAGAGCAATACAGGCGGCACATATATTCGCTCGTGAGGAGAGAGGCCCCGAGACGGCCACCATGGCCAGATGGGACTTAAGTCAAGTCAAGTCAAGTAAGTCAGTGGTACGAGCGTGTATGAGCTGAAGCTCTAGAAACGTCATCCTACAAACAACAAAGTGCAGACTCAGGCATAAATCTTACCGATATTCGTTCAGTAGGTTCTTTCCCAGCAGTGGAGACATGGGCCAACTTTCCCAGCAACTTTGACAGAGAGGCAAGGGCATCAGTTTCGTCTTTCAAAATGTTCCTATGAAAATAATATGATAAAAGTCAACCGGTATGGTCAAATCCCCCCATCCCCTTTCTCCAATCCCACATACCATTTAAAGTTTAACCGAAAAGGGCTAGGATAGGACAATCTAGTTACCCATCACTTGTTCACTTAAATTGGCTTGAAGACCCGCTGAAAATGGGTTAATTCGTTGTTCCGCTATTCACGAATAATCGGTTTTCAAATAGTGGAATTTCCGTGTGATTTGTGGTGCCTCTATGCGCTTGTATTTTTGCTGTATGCCTTACGAGAAAGATCTATCATTCTTTTTTTGTTCAGGCACTAAGCAATCTTCACCAGTCTCACCATGCCCACTGAAAAGCCGCATTTGTGTTGAGATTATTTCCCGCGCCATAGTAGAATTTACGCTGTGGGGACGGCTGGAGATATTCTGAGCCTCATAACTAGAGCAGATAGTGGAAAATCAAAAAATACCTTTGCAGAATCCAAATAATTCAGTGTATCCAATTAAATGACACACAAATGAGTTGGCTTTTCAGTTAAACTTTAACCAGGAAACTGTGTTGTTGGGAATCGTTCTATTTCACGTCACCTCTTTGAATATTTGGCGCTTTGTACGATTCCAACGCCATCTATCAGTAATGAAAACAGTAATACATCTGGTTAGAAGCGCTACCAGTTCAGTGGATGAACAGCCTTCAACCAGATACATGGCTTATATTTTGTAAAGTGGATTTGTTGGAATTTTAAGGTAAACATTTTGGATTATTATATTAGTTATAAATAAGATATTAAATGAAATTATAAACTTGAAGTATTCAGTTTAAAGTAAAATCAGAAAGTAAAAGAATTATTATTTATTTAAGGGTTCGTGACTTCATTCATTCCTGCCTTCGTGACCTATACATCTGTAAATAGTTGTACAATAAACGTTGTGTAACGTTACGACAGACGAACTGGCGTGGCAGTTAAGGTCTTCCCAACATAATTGGTACCAGCGGTGTCGAAACGTCCACCATCTCGAGGAGCCTACTTTGCCGCTCAGCCAAGGCTCAACGCGGAAGACTACAACCCAGCCCATGCCTATCTGTGAAGTCCGAAGGCCGACAGCTCGACGAACGTCGCTTAGTGCATAAGCCGTGTTTGTGAACGTTATTACTTGCGTCCTTTAAGAACAGTGACAATAGTCTAGCAAGTGACTCAAGGATTAAGGATTACACCCCAAAGGAAAAGGACAAGTAAGAACACGCCGCAAATCTGTAAGTCAGAACCCTTGAGATTTTCTACTTATCCACTCCCGTGCCATTTTATTTGCACAAATTGCACCACCGTGCTTACGTGCATATTCTCCGTTGCCTGTAAAGTCTCATTCATTTTAAGTTGACCTTGAGATTCTGCGTCTGTTCAACATTCCTGAAATTTGCATAATTTCCCAACCCCACCTGTTCATTTACCTGCTTGGCTTGGTAACCAAGTTCACGCCGCGAGTAAGTGCCTGCAGGACCAAAACAAACAGCTACCGGCCGAAGTGACGTCATACTATCAGCATTCCACGCTGGAAGTTGTGAATGAGCAAAGCTGCACGCTTGAGACCGGTTTCGATGTTTTTGTTTTGATCGGTCAGTAGGTCAAACACGTGCGGCGGAAAACGGCAGAACGAGGGGGCTTTGACGTATAAGTTGATGTTTACGAGATCGCAGAAAGGCAAAGTAAAAGACGCAGAGTTCCAAGAATTGGGAATAAAAGATAGGAAAGAAGTAGGAGAAGCTGTTTCACTGAAAACAAGAAGGAAGTCAACGAGGCGCATCTCGAAAATACTCCTTATCGAGGGAAAAAGTTTTCTGAGGAGTCCAACACTTCCGACAGGTCAAGACCCTGTTCCCCCAATTTTACAAGCCCCATAGGCTCTGATTCAGAAATCGTGGATAAAACACCGGTTAAGGAGGAGTTAAGAAAATTAGAATTCGCCGACTTCGTCTTCCATACTCCAAGCTTCCCTCTTTCTCCCATCGACGGTGCTGATAAGACTTTCTCCGAGACTGAAATATCCCCTCTTGTATTTCAAATTACCCCACCTCAACTGACAGATACGAAGCCCGATACGATCAATCTGTCTTCCGACCTGAATAAAACTGTCATCATGAATCAGCAACAACAGCAGCAACAAAGTACATCAGGGCAAGCTGCAGTCAATCAGCAAAACCTTCAACAGAGTACATCTGCGCCTGTAGCTCTTGTCCCCACAGCTCCGTTAGTTGCTGCTGAACCTCAAGTCGCAATGTTCAACATGATGATGGAAATGATGAAGCAACAAGAAACGATTCGTCGTGAAGAGGCTGACAGAGCAGAGAAATTTCGTCGCGAAGAGGCAGAGAGAGCAGAGAAATCTCGTCGCGAAGAGGCAGAGAGAATGGAGCGCATACGGAAAGAAGAACTAGATGCTCGAAGAGCGGAGCAACACAGTCTTCAGAAGCAAAGAGAGGCAGAACTGGAGCTGAGAGAAAAAGAGCTGGAACTAAGAAGTAATGAACTCGAACTGAATGAGAAGCTACGAAAAGAAGAAATGGAAGCTGCTGAAAAGCTCAGGAAGGAAGAACTCGAAATTCAGCGGAGAATGCTGAAATCGAATCGCATGGCGCAAATTCCAGCGATGAGAGATGGCGACTGCATCGAAACGTACCTGAGTACATACGAACTGACCGCCAGATCCCTCGGCTGGGATGATTCCCTGTGGGTTCCGCGTCTTCTTCCTCTCCTGACCCCCAGAGCCCAAGAAGCTACTCATGTCCTGTCAGATGAAGACCGAAAAGACTACGAAAAAGTCAAAAAGGCCGTCCTGGAAAAATTTCAAGTCAACGAAGAGTTCTACAGACAGAAATTTCGCTCTTTCCGGAAGAAATACGAAGATAGCTACCGAGAACTAGCTTCCAGCTTGTCTAAATTCCGGAACAAGTGGCTCAGAATTCCAAACGACTACTTAACAGCCACCGATTTAGCCACAACGAAAGCCCTACTATCCAGCACACTCGAGACAATTGCCCTTGAGCAATTCTACAGCAGCATAACCAACGAGTACCTGAAAATGCACGTGGTCCAGCAAAAGCCAACTACAGTGGAAGAAGCTGCGAAAGCTGCAGATGAGTATCTCCTCACTCGCAAAACGCTGGGAAAAGATGAAGTCAGCAAGAAACAACGCCACAGCCGTCCAACTTCTCCAACATCTGGGAAGCATGCTTCGGACGCTACACCAGCTTCATCTTCAGGCACCAGCCCCAACCGTTCTAGGAGAGAACTATCTGCAGTTGAATGCAACTACTGCCACAAAAAGGGACACATGGTCCGAAACTGTCCCAACAAGTCCGGAGTGAAGAGAGACACTCCAGACCCGCATCGCTCAGCACAGAATAACCAAGATGGTCGCCCTAAAGAACCGGCAAGTAGTTCAACTACCAGCTTTAGTGGCCTGGCCAGAAGTCCTGACAAAAATAGCTCGTCACTCAAGAAAAACCGTGAAATCCTGGGCAGGATGAACGGTAAGCCCGTTAAGATGATTCTTGACAGTGGCAGTGACGTGAGCTTAGTCCGAGCTGATCTTGTCGACCCGAAAAATGTGAATCCGGAAGGTAGATGCATGATCGATTGTGTTTTTGGTGACACGCATCACACTCCGACCACCGTCGTCAAGCTCGAGCTCATCCGACCTGATAGCTCCATCGTCGCCCGAAAACTGGAGGTAGGTGTTGTAAAAAACCTGCCGGTAGATGTCCTCCTTGGCTACGACTTTCCAGACTTCGCCAATCTGGTTAGCTTCGACATATCCAAGACATCTCAGCCAACCTCCCTGGTGGTAACTCGTTCAGCTGCAGCCGAACGAACCACAACTCTCTCCGATAGACGCGACGATTTTGGTTCAACGGAAACCAGCGAGCCCGACTTCCTGAATTTTGATGACAGCATCTTCAGCATTCCGTCTTGCAGCAAGCCAGCCCGAAAATCAAAGCGAAATCCTGTGCATCGCCTTGAGAAGCAAGACCCGAGTAGCATTCGTGACGCATGTTTGGCAACACCGGACGATGTTACTGAACATGGGGCCTCTAAGGAGCCACCTGAAGATACTGCTGTCCCGATTAATCTCTATGCCCCTGAAATTTTGGGTCTGAAAACAGACGAATTTGCAGCTCTGCAGAAGAGTGACCCTTCTTTGAAGTCACTAATCAGCCAACTTGAGCCAACACTTGACGATTCAAAACCTCATCAAATTTTGGAACGCAACGGCTTGTTCTACAGAGCTCAACACGGGAAAAGAAAACTGCTACAACTACTAGTTCCAGAAAGATGTCGCTCAACAGTCTTGCACCTAAGTCACTCATCACCTCTCAGTGGCCACTTAGGAATCAACAAGACCAAAGACCGCATCGCACGAAGATTCTTCTGGCCACACTTACCTTCAGATGTCGCAGAATTCTGCTGTTCCTGTTATAACTGTCAGCTCATCTCTAGACGTAGACCCCTGGAAAAAGTCCCCATGCAACAAATGCCTGTACTCACTGAGCCATTTACAAGGATTTCCATGGATGTAGTTGGTCCTCTGATCAAATCTTCATCAGGCAACCGGTTTATCCTTGTCATCGTCGATTTGAGTACCCAATATCCGGAAGCAATTCCGCTTCGGACAACAACAGCAGCCAAGGTCTCCGAAGAACTCATCAAGTATTTCTCCCGCTTTGGTCTCCCACAAGAAATACTCACCGACCAAGGCCAAAACTTTATGAGTGCTGCTCTGAAGAAAGTCTACAAAGCACTTCAGATCAAGCCGATTCGCACGTCACCATACCACCCACAAACGAATGGTTGTGCTGAATCTGTCAATTCTACACTCATCACCATCATCAAAAAGTTCATCATGAACGAGCCAAAAGCCTGGGACAAATACTTACCGTTAGCTCTGTTTGCCTACCGAGAATCCACCCATCCGGCAACTGGATTCACTCCGTTTGAGCTTGCTGTACGGTAAAAATCCCAGAGGCATCCTGGATCTCTTGAAAGAATCTTGGGAATCGCATATTGACACGGAACCGCTCTCCGTCGTCAAATACATCATTGAACTGCGACAAAAACTCAGCTTGTACCGGGATCTATCAAGAGAGACTCAAGAAGAAGCCAGTAAATCAGCCAAGCTCTGGTATGACCGCAAGACGAAACAGCGAGAACTTCAACAGGGCGACGAAGTTCTGCTACTCCTCCCTCAAGGAAACCACAAACTCGAAGTCTCATGGAGAGGTCCATACAGAGTATTGAGAAGAGTTGGCCGAGTCAACTATGAAATCCAACTTGATGGCCCTAGAAAAAAGACCGAGGTTTTCCATATAAACCTCCTCAGAAAATTCTTCCGCCGAATGCCATCCGATCAGCATCATAGCGACTCCCAACGTAATGCAACTAGCCTGTTCTGCTTGATGCAACCGGACGAAGATGAAGAAGCTGACGATAATCTTCAAAACTTTCCAGAAGACCCCTCAGAAGAGCCAGTTGACTTCGACACCATAATTGACCAGGGCATCGAAGGAGACGACAGAGCCAAAATTAAATCTCTTCTAGAAGAATACGAAGACGTTATCAGCAACAACATCGGAGTCATGAAAGACGTGGAACATGACATCGACACCGGAGATGCCAAGCCAATCAGAATGCAGCCGTACCGCATTCCAGAAGCGAAACTCAAAGCGGTCAAATCAGAGCTGGACCGTCTTTTCAAGCTGGGTGTCATCCAGCGCTCGCAATCAGATTGGGCTTCTCCCATTGTCATCGTTCCGAAGAAATCCGGCGAAATCCGAATCTGTTCGGACAGCCGACGACTCAACAACATCACCAAACCGGAAATCTATCCTATGCCCAGAATAGATGAACTGGTTCCTATGGTCTCGAAGTACCGTTATATCAGTGTGTTCGATTGTCGCTACGGATACTGGCAAATCCGTCTGACCAAGAACGGGCGCATAAAAGGAGCCTTCACCACCCCATTCGGCACATTCGAGTGGCTGGTGATGCCCTTCGGCCTACGAAACGCGCCATTCACCTACCAGCGGTACATGGACAAAATCCTGGAAGAGTTTCACGACTTTTGCCGAGCCTTCTTCGACGACATCGTCATCTTTAGTTTGACAATCGAGGAACACATCCAATATCTGCGCGCTGTCCTCGATCGCCTACGACGACAAAAAGTGACCATCGGACCTGCAAAAGCGAAAGTCGCCTGCTCAAAAGTTGAGTATCTCGGACACATTGTCGGCAACGAACGTATTCAACCATCCGACACCAAAACCGAAGCCGTTCAAAACTTCAAACGCCCACAGACGAAAACCCAGCTCCGCGCATTTTTAGGCCTTACTGGCTATTATCAAAATTTCGTCAAAAACTACGCAGCAGTGGCCCGCCCGTTGACGGAGCTGACGAGGAAAGGAGTCCCAGACAAAATCACCAAGTCTTGGAAACCAGTTCATGAGTCAGCATTCCAGCATCTCAAAACATCACTGTGTAGGCCACCGATCCTACGTAGCCCAGACTTTGATAGGCCATTTGTGCTACAAACGGACGCGAGCGATTTTGCGCTAGGTGCAGTGCTGACCCAGGTGTACTCAGACGGGGAGCACCCAGTGAGTTTTGTGTCGAAAAAGCTCCTGCCACGTGAATGCAATTTTTCAACGGTGGAAAAAGAGTGCTACGCCATAAAGTGGGCAATCCAGAAACTGGAATACTATTTGTACGGAAGACATTTTACTGTGCAAACTGACCATTCGCCATTACAGTGGTTAAATTCGGTGAAATCAACCAACCGACGATTGGCAAGATGGTCGGCCGAACTGCAACAGTATGATTTCGTTATCAAGGCAAGACCAGGAACAGCCAATGCAAATGCTGATGCCTTGTCACGTTATGGACATGATTGATTTGTGATTGATTGATTTTTCTATGTGTCCAATTTTTGTAACTGTTTAGCCGGAGAGTTTCCCTTTTTCCTGTGTTTGTTTCTTTGTTTCACATGTTTTCTTGAAAAGGGGGACTTTATTTTTAAGGGGGGAGGGATGTTGGGAATCGTTCTATTTCACGTCACCTCTTTGAATATTTGGCGCTTTGTACGATTCCAACGCCATCTATCAGTAATGAAAACAGTAATACATCTGGTTAGAAGCGCTACCAGTTCAGTGGATGAACAGCCTTCAACCAGATACATGGCTTATATTTTGTAAAGTGGATTTGTTGGAATTTTAAGGTAAACATTTTGGATTATTATATTAGTTATAAATAAGATATCAAATGAAATTATAAACTTGAAGTATTCAGTTTAAAGTAAAATCAGAAAGTAAAAGAATTATTATTTATTTAAGGGTTCGTGACTTCATTCATTCCTGCCTTCGTGACCTATACATCTGTAAATAGTTGTACAATAAACGTTGTGTAACGTTACGACAGACGAATTGGCGTGGCAGTTAAGGTCTTCCCAACATGTGTCATTTTAGACGTCGCTAATAGAGGGATTACCCCCTACCCAACGAAAACCGCTTCATCAGAATTTTTAACATCTTCAGTTACTGATGAGAAGCAGAGGCGCCATTTGGGCCAAATCTTGGGGTGGGCATGAACTCCATCTGCCCCCCCCCCCCCCCCCCGATTCACTTCGTGTCGCGTAAGAAAAAATGCGGGTTTTGGCAGCACATCGATCGAATATTCTAAGTAAAAACGCATTTTCAGCACCCGTGTGTTGCTTGGAAATGTACTGTAACCAGAGGTGCTGCGAGTCCAGAATTTTCGAGTCCGAGACAAGTCCGAGACCGAAGTCATGCTGACGAGTCAAGACGAGTCCGAGTCCTGGACAAGAATCGTTCGAGACGAGACGAGACCGAGTCCGTTGAAAAAGCGTCTCGAGACCGAGTCGAGCCTCGAGTCCTAACAGTTAATCTGTACTTCATGCAATGAACTGCATTCAAAAAATACAGATAATTCACCTGAGAATTAGCCAGGCAAAATAAATCAACCGATGGATCTTTTATGGAAGAAAATTAAGAAGAATAAACCACCAACCATCATTATTAGGTTCTCGGTGTGCTGACTCGGTGTATATAGAAGTTCTTAAAAGTTCGGCATCAATACGAGGTCTAACAGAAGCCGAAACTGACCCGACCAGTAGATAAGCATGCATCACCGTTTTTCCGCATTAACAGCTAGATAATTTTACTGAAAAAAAAAGAAAAAAAAAACACAGTCAGAATCAATTGTAAGAGCTTAGGTATGGACATTGAAGAATCAACTGAAGCAAATCTGCATGCCAACCAAAAATCCCTGTCTTCGTGACTCGTGACTCGGCTGGATTTCGAGACAAGACGAGTCCGAGTCCAGCTCCGTAAACTTCGAGTCCGAGACGAGTCCGAGTCCATGAAAAAGGCGTCTCGAGACGTCTCGAGACGAGTCCAGAGTCCGAGTCCACCACCTCTGACTGTAACCGAACGTGGAACTCAGCCACACTGACCTCTAAGATTAATTATAACAACGAAGATTACAATCAACGAGGTTAAGTGATTAAACTGAAAGTGGAAAATTCAACCAGACTACAGGCTGGCCTTCCTCAGCGAGAAACTTTCTTATTTAAGTAAACAATACGTCGGTGAAAGTAATCTTCATTGTTATGCTGAGGGTTGTAACCAAAATCTCGGTTTTCCTTCCGCAGAAATCTTTCAGATCAAATACAAAGTAGTAGAATAAAGTAGTTGAAATTATGAGATTGATGAAATAAAGAGATCTGTATACGAAAAACGGCTTCTCCGTAAGCATTGCAATGCGCGCCATCTAGTGTCAAGTTTCAGATGCAAAAAGTCATTTTTAGCCGGTCCGACGATCGCTAGATCACTTATTGAAACGGGAAATGAGTCGAGTGAAGACTCTTCGTCAGGTAATTACGCTCTTTGGTTAATAGGTTAATGCTTAATAGGCGTGCAGTAATTTCAAATCAATTGGACAGAATTGATTATGTTGGACATAATGGATTATTATGGCCGGCAAAGGGCCCTTTGTGGTGGAAGCTTGGGCCCCCCTGGAAAATCTGGGGTGGGCATTTGCCCACCCCTGCCCCCCCCAAATGGCGCCTCTGATGAGAAGTAAAATTTTGAAATGAAACTGGTTAATAAAGAAGTGGTTAATAAAGTAAAGAATTAAAGAAATTGAGTAGGGGATACACTAACGTCACTGAATAGGGAGGAGTGGACTTATGGAACGTTTTCTTCTGGACGTCGTGAACAGGAAAAGTCATCATCATGATATGCGTTTTTTCATGGATACCGTCCACCTCAAAGTAAAGAAGGGGCGACGTCAGCATTGAACTCAACTTCTCAAGACACTAGCCTACGTTTGTTCATCAGTGCTCGCGGGTAGCATTGATGAACATAACCGCATCTTCCGTGGAGCTCTTAGCTCATCAAATTTTCGTGAAGATTGCATCATTCATTAGCTGCGTTTTAGCAGATACCATGGTATCTGATACTACGGTCTAAAGTCGTTTTTGCAGTTATCGCGGTATCTGATACCACGGTGAAAAGGCGTTTTTGCAGTTATCGTGGTATCTGATATCCAGATACCACGGTCCGATCGTGATAACTGATCGTGGTATCTGAAAATTCTCACTTTCATCAATTTTTGTCAAAGTGGTGGGAAAGAAGTTTGGCACTTCGCGATGTGACTGGATATCAGTTTTCCTTTTAAGCTGGCTTCGAAAAGCGCAAAAGCAACCGTATATCAGATACCACAGTAACTGCAAAAACGTCTAATTGCAGATCCAGTTACCGTGATACCATGGTACCTGCAAAAACACAACTATTGACATTTTCGCGCGGACGGCATCTCTCGTTGAGCTCAAGAAGCATTCACGGGAAAACGCCTCTTAGAATACAAATTTTTTTTGGTGAAGTAGCTGAGATATGACAAAAGCAAACCGTGTAGAAAGTACAGTACACACTCTCGGAAAGGAAAATCAAAAGCTTACCTCGATTCGGGCTGTAGTGCCGAAATGAGGAACAACGACTTCAGGTCAAATGTTTTGATTTCAGTGGGAAGTTCCAGGAAATCTTCGCTCTGTACCCTTTCCATAATGGCTTGAGGCAGTCGGTTCGACAGGGAACTTTCTCTTGCTTTCGGACTGTTGAATATCAGGTTGAACATGGCTTTCTGGGCTTTAACGATTGCTATAAAATGGAACTAAGTATGGTTCTAGGATTGAGAATTAAGTATGATAACACAGTTGTCAAGGATGCAGAAGGGATCAGTTATTTTCCATATTCACACAAGTTTTCAAACATACAACACTATGAATTTTTCCGCACAGTATGTTCGTTTCTTCTATAGGTACGGCCTGGCGAGGGCCCCTTGCCGAAAAAGGCTTAAATATTGCTGGAGTAAATCTTAGCTGACTTTTCCGTTAATTTTCATTTTTATATATACCACACCATGCTGCCCGCTTCTGAACTAAATAACTTCACACCTATTATTAAGTCCTGCTGCAAACCTGTATTTGTGTATCCCAATTTAATCTTCAACTTTGGCTTCATAGAAAACCATCTTTTGCTTTGATCAACAGTAAGGACAAGACACGTATAAAACATTCCTACTCTGCATTTCGAGTAAGGAACAAAATAAAAAGAAAGGAGACATTCAAATACATGCGAGTTTATATTTACAAGGGAATACAAACACGCAAATTTTTCACTATGTCCGGGGAACTTCACAATTACGGATTTGGCTTTCCTCAATAGCACCATGGAGCTTCTAGCGTCTGTCAGGTACCGGGACTAAAATATGCTGCTACCCGATGAAAAGGGATATTTCTGCATCTCAAAAACATTCAAACAAAGAATTTAACCTTTTAAGGCATACGATTATCGACTTTAGTAAGAATGTGTTTTCGTATCTGAGTTTTCTTATTTTAGTTTTCTGGTTGTTGACTAGATTAGTCAGTCATTGTATATCTGAGATTACCTCCTTTTATCAAATGTATTAGGCGATAGTTTTGTTTGAAATTAATTTTAGTGCTGACTACAGATTGTGTTAATATACATATACAACCTGTCGACGACTGAACGAACGTTCGGCTTGTCCCCCGACGGCTATTAAAGCACAACTCTTACTAGAAATGATCTTCTCCCCATGAAATGGATCAGAAAAAGCGTTTTTCGAAAATACCATTACTTTCCACCTAAAATTAGCGATTTTCTTGTTAGCGCCTGTCGAGTGTATCCAGCCTTCCTGCTCTCCGACACGGCGGCTGGGCGCAAAACGTTTGAAAAGTGAACGTGCCGTGGTTAAAAAAGTTGGAAAACTAACCAAATAAAAGAAGTAAAAAACAAAAGATTCTCATGTCCTTATATGTGTAAGAGTTTTCACTGGATATTGAAGATTGCGGCAAACTTTGCGTTGTGTGACGGTCAAAACTCGACACGGCCTAAAAAGCGCTAAAAATTCGTAGCCACAAAACGAAACAATGGAGAAAGGTGGGGATTTTAGAAGCTTTTAGTTCCACAAGGGAGCTAGGTATGTTATTAAAGGCAGAATAAGCAAGAGGGGTCCTTTAAGGATTGAACGAATTTTCGGCTTGTCCGCTTCCTGTTTTTTAAATAAACTGAACTAAAATGAACTGACTTTGCGACTGAATTATCAGCTTTCGCTAAAGTGTAACTGAAAAGGAATGTGATAGCAAAATCTAGGTACCCATGACTTATTATCTTAAAGAGGCTTGAAGACCCGATGAAAAACCGTTACTTCGTTCTTCAGCTATTCATGAATAATCGATTTTCGAATAGTGGAATTTCCCTGTGATTTGCGGTACCTCTATATGCTTGTGTCTGTGTTGTATGCTTTACGAAAACAATTTAGGAAAAATAATTGTTCAGGCAGTGAGCCAGCTTCCTCGAGCTGATCACTGACCACTGAAAAGCCGCGTTTGTATTGAGATTCAGTTTTTCTGCGTCATAGTAGAATTTTGCGTTGTGAGGACGGCCGTAGATATTCTGAACATCTTACTAGAGCAAATAGTGAAAATAAAAAAAATCCTTAACACAATCAAAATAATGCAGTGTTGTCAGTTAAATGATACAAAAATAAGTTGGCTTTTCAGTTAAACTTTAACTATTCTGAACTTGTAGACTCAGTTGTTGGAAACATTTTCAATCCTTTCTTGACTGTTTAGTCATAGTATTAGAGCAAAGTTTGATCAGAAACGAGATGTGGCCGTTCCAATGTTTCAAACTTTACCCCTTAAACAACAATTAAGCTGCGTACTGAACCCATATTCTTCTGTTACAATAGGGTTTTTTCTTCTTTTCTTTTAATTTTTACCCCGTCTATGCCCTGTTCTTTTTGATGGGTGAAAAATACAATTATTGTTATTATTATTACTATTGTTTATACTGTTTCAGCGTATTGGTCTGTTTTTGTGCCTTCTGGATTCCTAATGACTTATAGGCTATCCGTTTTCGTTGAGTAGGGTGCAATCTATCTATTGTCCAGCAAACGGTCAGAAGAAATGGACTACTTACTTTCTGAACTTTGGTTGATTTTGTTTGTGTCATGGCAAGCATCGGTCCTAAGTTTTGCAAGCATCATTAAGGCTGAGATAAGATTTGATGAAATAACATCGTCGAGGCCCATTTTCTGGCGGCTGAAAGAAGATTCAGGGTCATCTGCATGCAGTGATGAAAAGGAGGCAATACTTCGGACACAGCGATGCTGGTGTTTGGCACCGGTATAGACGGTAACGAACACCATCTTAAATAGGCAGATGAAACGAACATGTAGAAGCGGACGACCAAAGACATGATCCACCGCATCTAGCAGAGGGTAAAACTTTGTGTTTTATTTTATGGTATTCGGGAAGTACTGTTACAGGCTTCTGCGTAAACCCGTCCAACGGATCGGCCTGAAAGGAACGGGTACTCCTTTCAGCTCACTTGACGAACTCTTCCAATACGATAGCGTGTATTAGAGGCGTGATTTGGTTCGAATGGTTTTCGCCAAGTTCAGATTCAGGCCACGTTTATTGCCCTCTGAGATGTTCTCACTTCGAATCGTCACCGTGATCTGCTTAGAAAATGACTAGGAAAGTATTTTCCAAGACTTTCTCTCTGACGTCACACTCGCCTCCCAATAGTTAACCGCGAAAGTCTCCCATTTGTGGAAGCGTTACATTAGAGCTTATTGGAGAACTTAGCTTCAAATCCGATAATATCCCATTTAGGCTTGACTGAGTTTAAGAAAGGTGCTGAACTGAGTTTAAGAAAGGTGCTGAACGGATGAAACTTCAGATTTCTTACTGATAAACCTATGAGGACCCCTCCTAACAAGGGACATTGCAAAAATCCACGCTAGTTTGTAACCTGACTGGGGGGGGGGGGGGGGGTATTTCATTTCCCCGTGGCGATGACTCGCGCTTACTCGAGAATTCCCTGGGTCTAAGGATCTACTAGGGTCTAAGAACTAAGGTAAGGATTGGCATTGTCTCAAGGAATTACTGCACTTCTGACTTCCAACCACAAAAATACATATATATTTATGCACGACTATCGGCAACAAAGGGAAGGTTCATTAGTGCGGGTTCATACTGTCTGGCACAAATGTAATGTGCATACCTTAGTATTCTGACTCCATCCAAGAGAATGTGAGAATCTGCCATAGCCAGCTGATTATCATTCAGACTTGTGGTTATCATTTTCCAAACGAGTTTCCGGACATCCAAGTCTTCAAGTTCAGGAAAGGAGAAGCTGGACTCATTCTGTGGAATTAAAATGTTTACAGAAAAAGGCAAAAATCTACAAAGTTTAAGGGTATATCCTACTTCTGTGCTCTGTCAAGCAGCAGTATTCTACCGAAAAGAAGGGGAAATAATTCTTTCTTGACCTCTACTCCCTGACGTTCAAGCAGTGTTTCAGCAAAAAATGGGACCAGTACAACTTGCTCTAACTGAATTAGCTCTAACTGCTCTAACTTAAATTTTTTGTTCTAGAGACACTAAGAAACTATATCAGAGATCACCCCTCCCCCCCCTCCAACCTACCTCATCCTATAAAATAGGCAAAAAAACAGACAAGTTGATTTGATTTCTAGAGGTAGGTGGAGGGGAGGAGGGGGTGATCTCTGTTATAGTGTGTTCCACCTTACTTACTGTAGTTACTACGCTAGTCACCATAGTTACTACGAATTTTGAAAGTAATTTTCCGAGTAAGGTATTTATAGTTGGTAGAATTTTCAGTTATTTATTGCAGGTTTGTTTCCTTCCCCAGCTTTGGCCCAGAAGAATAACAGCCTGAAGAGGACCCTTGCCAAGAAGGGCCAAAATATCGCTTCATAAGCATCACAGCTGACGAATCCGTTTTGTATATATTATATGAATAGGGGAGAGTCGGGTAGTATGACACGGCGGGTAGTATGACACACTCTCGGAACTATTGGTTCTATCGGTTTTATTCACCTGTGCTTGCAGCAGCTAAGAAACATCTACTATACGGAGGAGAAAACGAGTTTTCAAAAAAAAATAATTACTCACTCAGAACTTGTGCTAAAAACATATTTTTTGACCCTCAAAGTAATTTTTTTTGTCTTAACATGAACTCCCATGTGGATAAGGTGCTATATCATAGGATAACCATTTCTTGCAGGGACCTAGGTAAGGTATTTGTTTATCATAAGCAGTTGAGAAACTGCTGGATATTCACACAATTTAGGAGGAAATGCAGATCCCATAAAAAAGGAGGGAGTCGGGTAGTATGACACACTTTTTGTCGGCTTGTATGACACATGTAATAGTACCCGACTTACCTTTTGAAATGTAAGATTTCTATTATATCTGGATGATTCTGTTATTTCTTCAGTAATATAAGTATTGAGACTCGTAATATGCATTAAAAATTTACAAACCCTTCGTTTTCCGGGTCCAGTCACCCATGGGGGGTGGAGGGAGGGGAATCGCCTTGGAACCGTGAGGAACCATTCCTCATGGTTCCAAGTTTTTTTGTTTTTTTTTAAAAGAAAGTTTCTGAGTGAAATATAATAAGAAAACGCGAAAATTAAAGATTTGTCATACTGAACCCAAGGTGTGTCATACTACCCTCCACCGGCGGGTAGTATGACACAGTGACCATGTCCAAAATTAAGCCTACTACTGAAAAATTGTGAGAGAGAAAAATATGAAAAAAATCCCAAAGATTCTAATAGCCGAGTCGGCGCGAAGCGCCGCTATTTTTCTTAAAAACAGTCGATTTTTCTTAAAAACAGTCGGTTTTTCGTAAAAATTGTCGATTTTTCTTAAAATTAGCCGATTTTTCGTCAACACAGTCGTTTTTATCTGCAAAACCAGTCGGTACAAATGACCAGCCAGTCGGTAAATACCTCGTCCCCCCCCCAAACATTTTGGCTAGTAACGCCTCTGGTTACTACGCTTCTTGGCATCAAGGCTGGAACGCTTCTTTCTTTTTTCGGTCAAATATCAGGCGACGGGATGATCTGACCAATTACGTTACAGATTACTATGCTCCCGAGTGTGGTAAGCAAATAGTTACTAATAGTTAGTATTTCGAGAAGGTTGGAACGGTCAGCGTAGTAACTTTTTGTGAGGCTGGAAAGGATATAGTAAATAATAGCTACTACTGGTAGAGGGGTGGAACACGCTCATAGTTTCCTAGTGTAGTGTCTCTAGAACTGAAATATCCGGGGAGCAACTCAATGACTTTTGTTGTCAATCTTTACCTATATAATAAGAATTTGAATGTTGTCTTTGATCTATCTAAGTAAACCCAAAAAACGCCATCTACGAAACAACATTAACTTTCGACTATTACAGGTGTTTCACAAAGATGTCTCTTGCTTGACATCTTTCTCACGGACAATACATATACTTCGACCTATGATGTCGATTGTGTCACATCTTTGGAGTTACAATTGTAGCAGATATCCTTAATGAAGTGTACTTGTTGACGACATTTAGAGTGCATGATTAATCAAGGTTCTTCTATGATGTTGTCTGGTTCACTGTATGGCCTTCCTCAATAAATAAACTATTCCGAAAGATGTCTCTTGGGGGACCACATTTAAGACACAGCAATAGCAGTAATCCAGAATGACGCCAGCCAGTTGACAACATACACGCGCCCGTCTATGCATAGTTTGTTTTGAATGAAGCCGCCCACGAGACCACATTAACGGCACTCCTATAGTAGTAATCCCGAATGACGCCAACCAGATGACCGCATTAGCGCGCCCGTCTATGCATAGTTGGTTTTGAATGAAGCCGACCACGAGACAACATTCGCGGCTCACTTTATATTCTCCTACAACGTAATATTACCGTTACATATTTTTGTACCCCAAAGGTTTTCTTCAGATAATATATACTCGCTAACACAATACATTTTTGTAAAGCATACAGGGTTCTTGTATGATGTGCTCTGGTTAACTGGATAACCTTTCCCTCAATAAATCCGCAATTCCGAAAGATGTCTCTTGGGAGACCACATTCATCCCACGACTATACTAGTAATCCCGAATGACGCAAACCAGATGACCGCATTCATGCGCCGTCTATGCATAGTTTGTTTTGAATAAAGCCGACCACGAGACCACATTAACGGCATTCCTATAGTAGTAATCCCGAATGACGCCAACCAGATGACCGCATTCACGCTCCCGTCTATGCATAGTTGGTTTTGAATGAAGCCGACCACGAGACAACATTCGCGGCTCACTTTATATTCTCCTACAACGTAATATTACCGTCACATAATTTTGTACCGCAAAGGTTGTGTTCAAGTACTATACTCTAGCTTATAAAATATATTTTTATGAAGTCTACAGGGTTCTTGTATGATGTGCTCTGGTTCACTGGATAACCTTTCCATCAATAAATCCGCAATTCCGAAAGATGTCTCTTGGGAGACCACATTCACCCCACATCTATTGTAGTAATCCCGAATGACGCCAACCAGTTGACCACATTCACGCGCCCGTCTATGCATAGTTGGTTCTGAATGAAGCCGACCACTAGACAACATTCGCGGCTCACTTTATATTCTCCTACAACGTAATATTACCGTCACATAATTTTATACCCCAAAGGCTTGTTCAAGTAATATATACTCGCTAACAGAATATTTTTTTTTGTTAAGTATACAGGGTTCTTGTATGATGTGCTCTGGTTCACTGGATAACCTTTCCCTCAATAAATCCGCAATTCCGAAAGATGTCTCTTGGGAGACCACATTCACATCACATCTATAGTAGTAATCCCGAATGACGCCAACCAGTTGACCACATTCACGTGCCCGTCTATGCATAGTTGGTTTTGAATGAAGCCGACCACGAGACCACATTCACGGCACTGCTATAGTAGTAATCCCGAATGACGCCAACCAGATGACCGCATTCACGCGCCCGTCTATGCATAGTTGGTTTCGAATAATGCCAACCATGAGACAGTGTTGCCAGCCCCGATACACGATAATTCTCGAAGGGAATGAGATATTTTGATGAAAGTTGGTGTGAGGATTCCTTGGGTCAAGGGTAAGGTCGAGTTCATAGATGGGCTCTGTAGTCCTAAATTTGGGGGTGAGGAGGAGGTTCAAATTCAGGGGCAAACAAAATATTTATAAATATCTAGTCTGATAGTCGATTATAGGGTAAGAAGACATGCTGAACACGGTGATGAAAACCATTTTCGCGCCGGACAAGTAGTTCGTCGGGATCCGGCGAAAACCGGAAAATTTGTTAGAAGCAAAAGTTGTATTTGTAGGTGATTAGATGCCCGATTAAGGGGTAAGAAGATATGCTGAATCCGTACATGACAATCAGTTTTTAGCCGGATATGTAATTCGTCCAGAATCCGGCTGAAACCGGAAAATCTGTTGTAAGTTAAATTTGTATCTCAAGCTGATTAGATGTTGGATAAAGGGGTAAGGATATACGCTGAATTCGTTTTTGAGCTTTATTTTTCGCCAGACAAGTAGTTCCGGAATTTCGCCGAAACTGGAAAATTGGCGGAAGTAAGGCAGGATCGTTTTGATCGGTTTCGTCAAAATAGATATTACTTATAGGGGTAAACACACATGCTGAATCCATATCTGATCTTGGTTTTCTCAGATAATCGGCTTTTTGACCTTAATCTGTTTCTAAATTTTAGGAGTAAAAATGTTCCATTTTTTATTTAAATAAAACAAAGAAAATCATGCTTCGTACTTTTTGTGGCTACTCCTTCATCCCTCAGTGACGTTAACTAATCTATTTTTACCAACTTTTAAATCATTTACGTCACTTAACTTTTACTAATAAAGCCCGTAATACATTTACTATTTTTCCCCCCAAGAAATGAATATAAAATATAAGATTATTCTAGATTTATCATTCAAATCTTTTAAATTCCTACTAAAACAAGAGCTGGAAGCTCATATGGCACTTGCAAGGCTTGGTAAGAGGAAGAAAGTAGGAATTCGTAAATTCTTGGGTTTGTTGTGATCATTTGTAAGCAAAACCCTTGAGATAAGAATGATCATGGGAAATCACGAGAATGTATCGTTTGGTAATGCATTTGGCTGTGCGCACTTTAAGGGCGCTAGAAATTCATCTGTAACCGAAACTCTTGAAGCAGAAATGATTATGAGCCCATCGGGAGCACGAAAATGTATATTTTACTCAAAAGTATTGTTTGTACTTTATAAAGGAATTCAGTTGTAAGCACAATCCTTGAGGCAAAACTGATCATCGGCTCATAGGGATCACGAAAATGTTTATTTTGCTTAAAAGTATTTTTTGTACTTTGCGGCTAGGATTAATACTTTAAGGGATAGTCCGATCGGGGAAATGACAATTTCTAAGCCAATCTTGTCAAGTGTCTAATTTCCAAGCCAAGTTTCATCGTCCTAGCACATCTGGAAGTGCCTTGATTCGCATTCACCGGAATTCCGGACCCCCTCCAACTCCCCCAGTAGTGCCCGAACCCGGCCCGGTTCTGTCACTGATGTATCTAGGGCTTGTGCTTGTTCTTCCAACTAAGTCTCATCCCAATTGCTCCATTCTAAGCGTGTCACAAGATTTCCGGTTCTCCCCTCCAGCTCCTCCCCCCAACATTCATCGGATCACATCCGGACTTTAAATAGGACATTTGAGACATGAGGTCTTTCCAAATATCAAGTTTCATTAAGATCCAATCACCCGTTCAAAAGTTATATGCATACCATAAGGTTCAGGGTTCTCCCTCCTTCCACTCCCCCACGATGGTCGGATCAGGGAACTTACTATTTCTAAGCCAATCATGTCAAGTCTCTGATTTTCAAGCCAAGTTTCATCGTCCTACCAAATATCGTCCTAGCACGTCTGGAAGTAGGCTACCTGAGCTTGCGATCACCGGAATTCCGGACCCCTCTAACTCTCCCACAGTGCCCGAATCCGGCCCGGTTCTGTCACTGATGTGCATAGGTCTTTTGCTTGTTCTTCAAAGTTTCATTCCGATCGCTCCAGTCCAAGCGTGTCACAAGGTTTCCGGTCCCCATTCCAACCCCCCCACCTTCATCGGATTCGGTCCGGACTTGAACTGAGACATGACATCTTTCCAAATATCAAGTTTCATTAAGATCCGACCACCCGTTCGAAAGTTATGCATGCCACTAAATTCCAGATTCCGGCTCCCCTCTCTCCCCCCACGATGGTCGGATCGGGGAAGTGACTATTTCAAAGTTAGTTTGGTCGGGTTTGGCCAAGTTTCATCGTCCTGGCACATCTGCAAGTACACTAACTCGCCATCAGCGCACCGACCGACCGACGGAAAAGTGATCGGTATATGGCACTTGGCCGGAAGGCAAGTGCCATAAAAAAAATAACACTTCCTTTTTCGCCCAATCATCATTCACACATACCCATTATTCATCACAACACTTATCTTCTTCTCTTCCAAAACACGCCCTCAACATACATTTCCCTCTCACCTCTTTCAATAACAACCTCTTTCAATACTTCCAACCAAACCCCCGCTCTGCCAGCTCAAGAGGTGCCCTTCCCCCTCTAGGGCACCTCTAACACGGCTTTTAACTTTCCCAAAAACAACAACGTTACTCTGCCCTGGCTGACCCCTATCATTCCACACGCTTACCAAACAAACGCCCTTCCACCCCCACAGTCCAGTTTACCCCATAATCCTTGAAACGTTTTCCCTTTACACCATACTAGGGAAAAAGTTTCAATTCAGAAATTTAAATAATCTTACAATCCCCCACACTCGTCCATCCACACTTATTCATCAATTCGGTCATTCGAGGAGTCTGGCGAAGACAACCTAATTGTCCGGATCAAATTGATTTTTGGGATCCTACTGAAGCCTTTGGTCTTGTTTCACAAGTCAGCTGACTATCACGCGACCTAGGTGTGCCAACAATTGCTCGACACTCACCCACCGCTGGCCTCCGCAATACAAGTTTACCTGAGATACTAGAAGGGTCGTATTGGCTACACGTAATTAGCTTGCGCAGGCCAGCATGACAACAGAAGAAGTTGTGTTTTGGAAGGGTCGTTATTTAGCACGTGCGTTGGGGGAGTTTGTGGAAGATAGAGTGAGGGGTCAGGAACTCCATACAGACTTTTTGAGCAAACGAGGGACTAATGCTGTTGAACAGTTATGGAAGTTAAGCAGCAAGAACAAGCCTGTTTTGCAACGACCATCAACGGGATGTTTACTGGATAGGCTACGTCGATAGGAAACCATAAACGGGATGTTTACTGGATAGGCTAGGCTACGTCGATAGGAAACATATTTGAGTGCCGTTCACAAAGAGGACCTGACGAGACCTACGGACAATACCTACGGTCCCTACGGAGAGTCGCCTACTTCTGTAACGTAACATAACATCAACAGGGTACCAACATAACATCAACAGCAAATACTGAGTTTGCCAGATTCGAATACCAGTGACAGCTAGACAAGCAAGCCGAACGCAACATAAGAAAAAAAGAAGCGAAAAATTAACAATGTCTAATTGACAAGCTAGAGGAGATTAGAAAGCAGGAGCCTGAGCACAATTCGTTAAAGGACCCGTCGCATCTGCAATGCCGATGCAACGTACTTAATTAACCTCTCCATACATTCCCCATCACTGTTTCTTCAGCACCTAGGCCCTTTGGCAGTGCGTCATAAACTTTTTCATTCATTCATTCGTTCTTAAACCAGATGACACAAATTCAATATCTCATCGGACGCGTCATGCAGGCCCGACTATGCATAGCCGGCCCGTGAATGTAGTCATCTGGTCGGCGACGTTGGCGTTGTTCGGAATTACTGACGCAAGCAGTGCCACTAATGCCGTCTCCTAGGATACTTCTTTTTCATAATTGCGTATTTATTGAGGAAAGTCTATCGTGTGACATAGAGCACATCTTACAAGAACCCGGTAGACTTTATGAAGAACAGAATAGGCTATGAGAACATTAATTATTTGAATATAAGCCTTTAAGCATTAATTATGTTACAGTACTATTTTGTTGGAATGGTTTAAAAGGTTATCCTTTAGGTTAAAAAATTACGTGACGGTTTTATTACGTTGAAAGGGATTATAAAGCTTCAGATAAAAATTTGACTTACAACAAATTTTCCGGTTTCAGCCGGATTCCGTACGAACTACTTGTCCGGCGCGAAAATGGTTTTCATCACCGTGTTCAGCATGTCTTCTTACCCCATAATCTACTATCAGACTAGATGTTTATAAATAGTTTGTTTGCCCCTGAATTTGAACCTCCTCCTCACCCCAAATGTAGGGCTGCAGAGCCCATCTATGAACTCGACTTTACCCTTGACCCAAGGAATCCTCACATCAACTTTCATCAAAATATCTCATTCCCTTCGAGAGTTATCGTGTTTCGTTTGTGGCAACAATGTCTCATGGTTGGCATTATTCGAAACCAACTATGCATAGACGGGAGCGTGAATGCGGTCATCTGGTTGGCGTCATTCGGGATTACTTATATAACAGTGCTAATGTTGTCTCCCGCGAGACATTTTTCTGAATAGCGGATTTATTGAGGGAAAGGCCATCCAGTGAACCAGATCACATCCCCTGTAGGCTTCATAAAAATATATTCTATTAACGAGTATGTATTATTTGAACAAAATAAATGAGACGGAATATTACGTTAATAGGACTTTTAAAGTGAGCCGCCAATGTTGTATCGTGGTCGGCTTCATTCAATACCAGCTATGCATAGACGGGCGCGGGAATGCAGTCATCTGGTTGGCGTCATTCGGGATTACTTGTATAGCAGTGCCGTGGATGCGGTCTCCCGTGAGACATCTTTCGGAATAGCAGAGTTATTGAGGGAAAGGTTATCCAGTGGACCAGAGCACATCATACAAGAGCCCTGTATACTTAACAAAAAAATATTCTGTTAGCGAGTATATAATACTTGAACAAGACCTATGGGGTATAAAATTATGTGACTATAATATTACGTTGAAAGCGAATATAAAGTGAGCCAAAAATGTTGTCTCGTGATCGGCTTCATTCAGAACCAACTATGCATAGCGAGCGCGTGAATGTGGTCAATTGGTTGGCGTCATTCGGGATTACTAGTATAGTCGTGGGATGAATGTGGTCTCCCAAGAGACATCTTTCGGAATTGCGGATTTATTGATGGAAAGGTTATCCAGTGAACCAGAGCACATCATACAAGAACCCTGTAGACTTCATAAAAATATATTTTATTAGCTAGAGTATAGTACTTGAACACAACCTTTGCGGCATAAAATTATGTGACGGTAATATTACGTTGTAGGAGAATATAAAGTGAGCCGCGAATGTTGTCTCGTGGTCGGCTTCATTCAAAACCAACTATGCATAGACGGGAGCGTGAATGCGGTCATCTGGTTGGCGTCATTCGGGATTACTACTATAGGAATGCCGTTAATGTGGTCTCGTGGTCGGCTTCATTCAAAACAAACTATGTATAGACGGCGCATGAATGCGGTCATCTGGTTTGCGTCATTCGGGATTACTAGTATAGTCGTGGGATGAATGTGGTCTCCCAAGAGACATCTTTCGGAATTGCGGATTTATTGATGGAAAGGTTATCCAGTGAACCAGAGCACATCATACAAGAACCCTGTAGACTTCATAAAAATATATTTTATTAGCTAGAGTATAGTACTTGAACACAACCTTTGCGGCATAAAATTATGTGACGGTAATATTACGTTGTAGGAGAATATAAAGTGAGCCGCGAATGTTGTCTCGTGGTCGGCTTCATTCAAAACCAACTATGCATAGACGGGAGCGTGAATGCGGTCATCTGGTTGGCGTCATTCGGGATTACTACTATAGGAATGCCGTTAATGTGGTCTCGTGGTCGGCTTCATTCAAAACAAACTATGTATAGACGGCGCATGAATGCGGTCATCTGGTTTGCGTCATTCGGGATTACTAGTATAGTCGTGGGATGAATGTGGTCTCCCAAGAGACATCTTTCGGAACTGCGGATTTATTGATGGAAAGGTTATCCAGTGAACCAGAGCACATCATACAAGAACCCTGTAGACTTCATAAAAATATATTTTATTAGCTAGAGTATAGTACTTGAACACAACCTTTGCGGCATAAAATTATGTGACGGTAATATTACGTTGTAGGAGAATATAAAGTGAGCCGCGAATGTTGTCTCGTGGTCGGCTTCATTCGAAACAAACTATGCATAGACGGGCGCGTGAATGCGGTCATCTGGTTGGCGTCATTCGGGATTACTACTATAGGAATGCCGTTAATGTGGTCTCGTGGTCGGCTTCATTCAAAACAAACTATGCATAGACGGACGCGTGAATGTGGCCATCTGGTTGACGTCATTCGGATTACATATACGCAGTGCCACATTTCACCTATTTATGGAGTGATAACGAATGTGGTCTTTTGCATGACAGCATTTGGAGCCACTAATACAATAGAAAAAATCTAAGATGCCAAGCACTAGGAAACATCTAACTTTGACAATACATAGACCATATTGTAAAGATGTCAATCACTTGACATCATTCCGAATCACTTAATTAGTCTACCACAACATAACTTCTTTTATATAAGTAGTTCTAAATTTTCAATGTGGTCATGCGATGCGGTCCCGAAATATCCAAAGACTCTTTTTCTAGCTTTGCTCACCTGACTCACATGAAACAGGGGATTATTTTTTCCTCAGTAGAGGATTCCCCTTGGGCAGGAGAAATCTCCAAAAAGTCTGGTGCTCAAGTGATTAAGCCATTAAGGTACGGCAATTAAAGAATCAACTTTCTACTTTTTAATGTTTCTTTTCTCCTGTTTGGATACTTTGGCCCTTTGGGTGGTAATCAAAATTATTCAAAACTGTTAATAGCCTCCTTTTATGGATTACTGTAGTCCAGCTGCAGCCTACTTCATTCAGTCCCAGACCAGCTTTTAACATATTCAAAGCCATGCAAAGCAACTACTCAACTAGCCTAACTCTAAGACTAAGCAAAAAGAGCAAAAGTAAAACATTAAAAAATATGCTTTCTGGCTGTAATTTGACTTGTTTAATTTATATGTTTGTTTATGCTCATACTTTCCATAGCCTAAGGCTAAATATTTGCTGGGATCCAGTTTCATCATTTCTCTTTAGTGCCATTCACTTCAACTGTAAAAAAAGATTCCACTACTCACCTAGGTAATGGGAATGGTGACTATTAGTTCTGATGTGCTCATAAGAATCTTACTCACCTTTCTCACATAAGCAGAAAGCTTTTCAATGAAATTATGTTCCCAAGAACCCATGTTGTTTCCAGTTTAAAACGGCCGCGCTTCTACAAGAATGCTCTTTCAATGGACTCGACGTGGAAAGCGGAGTTATACGTAGCATCTTCCTGACGACTGACGGCTGGCGCGGTCTGTCCGTCGTCTACCCATATGTGGCCCCACTGGCATAGTCAGGGTAATATAAATCAATCTGATTACTTTTAATATTTTATTTTATATTTTCGAAATGTTTCACGAGGTTAATTTACTTCCAGTAGTGGAAAATGCAGCAGAAATGCAGTGTAGTGAATCTGGTTCGTAGGGTATCAGCGGCAGTGCATGTTAAGTTTGCAAAGAAGTAGACACCAGTTTACTTCTTGAATACAAATAAACAAAAGTCTGATTGTTCCAGTCAGTCTAATTTATAAACTTCAGAGGTCAATAGTTATGTAATGAAGTGAACAAGAAGATTATTCAGTTTAAGACCTTCATAGCATAACTGGTTAAACTAGCCAAACTCTTTCAATTTAAGGTATGTGACCTAGGCTACAGAGTAGACCCCGAAGCCGCGGCAATTTTTTTTTCAGTGGCAGCGCCAGAAAACCCTCGCCGTTTTCCAGACTTTTTTCGCTAAAATTTTGGAACTTTGCGGCCATGATCTGGAGCAATTTCGTGCCTGAATTGGCTGTAGGTGTAAATAATTAGTACCGAATTACAATATCGGTTGACTCGCCAGCCAGGTAGCCTATCAAGTTTATAATAGGCTACCTCGCTGGTATCAACATAATTTCAGCTATTCTTGTACAAGGCGTCATCTCCCTGTTCCAGACGGATTCCCACTGCGAGTCCCGGATTTTTGGATTTTACTAGCAACTCCCTTCCCCCCGTTCTCACGGGTCCCCGTCGTAAGCCATTGCTTCAACTAGAATAACTAGAAAATAACTACTTTCGGATTCGATGTGGAGCTTATTTGAGGAGTTGCTGGTGTCAGTGGTTTAACTAACGCTTAGAAAATAATGAAACTCTGTTTTACTGATTTTTTTAAACTGTGCAGTTATAACACTAAGTAAGCAAATCAAATCAAAGAAAGTGAAATAACGTGGACCATTAAACAGACTAATTTTGTTTCGTCAACCAAATGAGTTTGGCAAGGAAATAGATCAGCAAATTTTCGAACCAACTTGATACAGATACATTATATCCGTTCTCGCTGTTTCCAGTCTCAATAGTCCCCAGAAAGTGACTCCTTCTGTTCTCGTGGCTCCCCTTGACTCGTCAAGGAGTACCCGGGAAACAGCGAAATATGGCAAATAAAAATTAGGTGACGACTTTTATGGATCGATTGCTTCCTAACAAAACAATTATTCTCAAATTCGATTGCTATCTGAAACAAAAAATAACACAGAAGATACGACCCGCCCCCCAACCGACGATGGGATGCTGTGATGAAATGTAAGCATTTTTTCTGGGTCCTTTCTTCGCACGCCAACTATCGTGGTCTAGCTTATCTGGAAGTGCCCGGATTAGTGAAAGTCCGACTGCCAACAGCAAGACAGACGTTATGGTACTTGAGCAAACCAATGTAAGTCCCAGACAAGCTTAATTAACATAAAAAAACATCATGGTCGGACAGTGTGCGTGGACGTGCTCAAAGAAACATCAGTGGTATGACGGTCTTTCAATTACTTTTTCATTGTCAAAAGACACGGTGGGCAACAATGAAAAGTATTTCCGCCGAAAAAAACGGCGGCGGCGCGCCGCCGTTCAAACGGCATTAGCTATGGCGCGCCATCTGAAAAACGGCGGCGGCGCGCCATCTGAAAAACGGCGGCGGCGCGCCGATAAACGCCGTGGCTTCGGGGTCTACTACAGAGGCATTACTAGCCAATATGTTTTTTTTTTGGGGGGGCGGCAAGGTATTTACTGACTGGCTGGTAATTTTTACCAACAACTGTTTTTACAGAAAAACTACTGGTTTAAAAAAAAAAAAAGTTTTGGAAAAAAATTGACCGATTTTCAGACAAACCGACTGCTTTAATGAAAAAATCGACTGACTGTTTTCATGAAAAAAATCAACTGTTCTAAGTCAGGGCCTTCTTTTGCTTTTTATTGACCGCATAGAATCTGCATAGAATCAGCGTAGAATTAGACAAGCACATTCTAAATGCAAAGCCTTAGCACTCTCAAGAAATTGTGTGGGCTGAGTAAGCCATCCCTGTTGTTTTTTAGACAGCCTGTGCAGTCCATCTGAGATATGATTTCTATAATACTAGCCTATGTCTCAGTATTATCTGAGTAAACAAGGAGGAGTATAAATAAATAATTTGTGTTTGATTTGGTATGTTTATTCCAGAGTCTGCTTGTGTTGGGGAGCTGAGAAGATGGACTATTCCTCAGCGTTCAGTTACAAATCCATTTATTCATATGATAAGAAGACTTACACTGGAGATGCAGCACAGGATCTTTTGGCGAGGGAGAGGTTTGCTGCAACTAACAGTAAGTCTGAGTTTATCTTTTGATAAGTTTGACTTTTGTGGTAGTTTCTGTACCTCTGAAATCATGTGAATGAATTGTTTACAATGGTCTACCTAATACTGTGGTAGTGCAGGATATCGTGTAAAGTAAAAAACTTTGTGTATTATCTTCCCTCATTTCCTTACCGTGACCTTTTCACAATCACAATGTGACTCCTACCGGAACCCATGCGAGCTTTGTGTATTCAACATTGTTGCTAATGCGGTGCGGGCGAGGCATAAACCATTCATTCTGTGGAAGTGTGGTTTCAGTTTTTACTAGGCTTCTAACAATACTGTTTTCCACCACACAATCTACGACTGTTGAACGACTCTGGAACATCCACTAGTGAATCCAACACATCTCGTTCTTAGGCACCTTAGCTGCATAGACAAGTCCATATAGGATATAGCCCTCTAGAAAATTGTGTAGGAAAAACAGTTGCTGTGTCTAATGAGTAATGACAGTTTACTAGAGAGTATAATTTTTACCACTGACTTGGCCAGGTGAACATAAAAAAAAAATATTTTGACAATAGCCTATGTTGTGTACGGTACTGTGAAAGAACAGTACGGTAGGCTATGTTTTCAGGAGTTACTAAATTTGACAGAACTATAATTTGCAGATACACAAGTATTTCTGAACTGCACTCAGCTAGATAGGGTACTCCGACTCCCCCCTACCATTAGTGTTGGCCAAATAAAATATGTTTTAAAACTTAAAGATATGTCTCAAAATTTGATGTTTATGCATAAAACCAACTTTAATCTCTGTTTCCTGACACCTGTAACTTTTCTTCCACCGAAGTAGAACATTTTTATGACAAAACAGCAAAACTTAGAAAGTGTTAAGATGTATTTGTTTGTAAATAAAGATAACCTTGAACCAAGTATAATCACTGCCTTCAGTTGAGTCTCTAACCCTCTTGCTCAGCACTTGTCAGCAAGAGCGTCGCAAGTGCATTTTCGGTGGGGGGGGGGGGGGGGGTACAGAGCAAAAATTTTACCAAACTTATCAAAAATTTTACCGAATCCTAGAAATTGAGAATTCGAGCTTTAAATTATGGAACATTGAAGGATTATGTATGAAGAGTAGGACATTAAAGGGCAGCATGAAAGCCGATAAGCAACTATTAGGCGGCGTTTTGGCGTAGCCCACTTGGAGAATATATTGCCGGGCACGATTGCTGTAACAGCTTCTATCCGTTATACCCAAGAGAAAATCAAATCGAGCGCCACAGGCAAAAATTTGTTTCTGTGTGCTAAAATGTAACTGCTTCTCTTACAAATTCTGTCATTTACCGTGGATGAAATACCGAGAATCTAAGAAATTCCGGCAGCAGCAGCTCCTGTAGTCTAGTCAATAGCGCCGCAGGCGAGATTTTTATTAAGTTACCGTAACTATTTCCATCCAGATTCTAGCTTTTAATGTTTCGAAATCCCAATCTTAAAACTGGCTTAAAAGCCCCAGTCAAATGATGCGCCCTTCCACAAAACAGAGAATATAACGAAAAGCACCGCAGTCGGAATTATTGAAACATTTCTGGGATCCGAGATAAAAAATCTGTGAAACCATAGATCAGTCCTTTTGTCTGCGACCAGTGCATCACTGGACCTCATCCGAATTTCGAGGTTCGTGGTAACTCCCGAATCCTGGCAGTTATAGCGAATAAATTACCAAATCCCAGTTATTAGGCTATACCAAAAAGGTTAGACCGATAACATGTTCGGGATTCTGTATAACTACCGTATCCCGGCTATTATACCGAATTGTTTTGGGATCGAAAGACTACCGAATAATATTCGGATTCGGTATAATTTCGTCGAAACTGGAACAAAAGTCGTGATTCGTGGTAACTACCGAATCTTGGAAATTATACCGAATAAACTACCGAATCCCAACCATGATACCGAATGATTTTGGACCGATAGCTTATTCGGATTCTGTGTAGAACTACCGAATCTCCATAAATATAGCCTACCGAATAGTTGTGGCATCGAAAATTACTAAATAATTTCAGTAAATTCTCTACCGAATTCGTGATAACTACCGAATACTGGTAATTATATCGAATCCCGATCATTATACCGAATAGATTTGTACCAATAGCCTATTTGGGATTCTGTATAACTACCAAATCCCCTTAAATATACTGAATAGTTCTGCTATCGGAAAAATACCAAACAATTTCTTCGTGAAAACTACCGAATACTGGTAATTATACCGAACTCCGATCATTATACCGAATAGATTTGTACCGATAGCCTATTTGGGATTCTGTATATCTACCAAATCCCCGTAAATGTACTGAATAGTTCTGCTATCGAAAAAATACCGAACAATTTTAGTAAAAGGCCCAACATTTTACCGAATCTCAAAAAGGTGGGGGGAGGCTGCACCCCCCCCCCCTCTGGCGACGCTCCTGCAGTTGTCAGTCATTTCAAACGATTAAGTCATGTCAGTATTCCTGAATTCTGTACATCAGCACTAAAAACAATCTGTGAATAATTAGCAACAGCATATTCTGAAAAAATAATGATATTTTTCTTCTTTCAGGTAGCTCTCGTGAATCATTCCAGATTGGTTCCATCATTTCTGCAATTGCAACCATAGTCTGCTATGTCTTCGTAGTGATCACATTTCCCATAGGCTTTGTGTTTTACTTGAAGAGGGTGAAGCCGTTTGAGAAAGCTGTCATCTTTAGACTTGGTGAGTCTGCCCGCTTATTGTCTCGAATGGTGATAAATACTAGTAAGCAAGTATTGTATTTATTACCCGTATTTTTCGCTCGGAACAATACGGAGTAAAGAAGAAAGAGGGAAAAAGGAAGACCAACCAAAAGGAGATACATTTATGGCACAACATAGATATAAACACATGTACATTATACAGAACTGCACACTCAAGAACTAAAGAAATATTTTAGTCAGGCATAGTTCCATTGCGCCTGGAAATTTGAAATCACCCGATTAACTGCGAGACTGGGGTCAGCAGTCTGGTGTGTTTGTATTTCGTGTCTACATGGGACAATGCAGCAGAAACTTCGCAAACCGGAAGTAGTTGTGAAGTAAAAGTAGGAAGTAGTCCCGGTTAACAAATTGCAAAACGACGCCTCCTTATACGCGATAAATACGCAATTATAATAGAGAGCTGGAATTGAAGTGTAGGAAACAGCCTATCACGTTCTTATATGTGAATGTGTTCCGGGCAGGCATATAGTGACGTAGAATGAAGTTGCTTCCAGAGAATGGGTAGGGTCAAGAACAAAATATCAGTAAGAACTTCTGTCTTTAGTCCATGCAGCGACTATGAAAACCCCGACAAATCTGAGCGGAGATGGAAGTATTTACTGTAGCTTTGAGCTGATGTTGATACCCGTTTAATTCTCTTCCGTCTTCACCGTTGCCTATCGCATAAGAAATATCGAAAGAGGCGAGCAGGAGCCGTACTCCGCGCGCTGGTCCTCTCTGGAGCGTCTCTACAGAACCAATCAGCGTTGACTTCTAGATTTCCTCTTTAGCAACTTACCGGCGATCTAGCTATTTGTAGAGATAACGAAACGTGATGTGGCGCGAACCCGCTCGTCTGCATCGGGAGTCGGTCGTATTTTACTCGACTCAACATGTTTGTATGACCGAGATAGGGAGACAGTAATTCTGTCTCGTTATTTATTCTTGGTAGGGTAGCCTATTCTTCGTAGTACTTTTACTTAAAATTATCTTTTTAGGTAAAGTTCGATCCGCCGAAGGCCCTGGGGTGGTGTTCGTTCTTCCGTTTCTTGACAGGTGCACGATTGTGTCTTTGAAAGAGAGCGATATTAAGGTCAGCTCTCAGCAGGTAAGCTGCATTTTTATCCCTATTTTTTCAACCCTGTCTCATTTCGTCTCACGAAGAGGGCTTCAAGTTCCCGGCATAGGCGTCACGTTTTAGGGGGAGGGGGAAGGCCGCGATGTTGTCGACCAGTCGGTAATAATGAGAGTCAAATTTTGTCTTAAAAAGTCAAGTTTTCTAAAAAACAGTCGATAAAATGATAACCCAGTCGGTAAAAACCTTGGTCCCCTCGCCAAACATTTTGGATAGTAGCGACTCTGGTTCCCAGACGCCATTCTACGCAGTGTAGCATAAACTCTATGCCTAACGTTGCATACCCTATGACAAACGTTGGACACCGTAACCCACGAAAATATTTATGGATTTGAGTGAAGTTGAGAAATCAACCAGTCAGAATTCCTTAATGGAGTAGGTCAGAGTTAGGGTATTTCCCAGCCTTTCCTAGCGTTAAGCATAGCCTATGGTATGTCAAACGATAGATATGCCCAGCGTTTGGCAAAGTGGCAAACTGTACTACCCGTGCATAAATCCAGAAATAAATTACGAAAACTAACGTGTATGCCGCTTCTTACTACAAATTAAAAAACAACAACACACAAAACAGTCGCACCTTTGGCTCCCAACTTCGGAAAGATACTGTTATACCCAACATCACTGATAATGCAACTTATGCAACCATCATTTGACGACTCATAGTATGTTCACAGAAGCAAATAGGTGCAGAGAATTCCCGCTGCATCTCGTGTAAAACTGCCTTTTAAATAAAAAACTTTTTGTATGCTCCTACAATGCTACTCCATTTCTCTTTTTTTTTTTCTGTATACCTTTCCTTTATGAACTGTTTTCAGTGACGAAATTTTAACCAAATTTGTTTCTTTTCTTTTGGTTTGTCAAGGATTTGCTGCCCCTGCATAAAAACTACCTAATTGAAAAGTTTGACATAGCTGGTAGAATCTTCACTAAAATCTAAGGAGGAAGAGAGTTGTGCAGAGCCTATCCATTGAGGTCCAAAACCTTGCTGTTATTTAATTATTTTTTTATTTTTAGCTTATTAATTATTTTTTTTAGTTTCTCTCAAATGACAACGCGGTGGTTCAGTGTGGAGCCCATATACGCTTCCGCATTAGCGACCCCGTTCGCTACTCCACCTCCTACTACGACCCAGGGCACAAAGGACTTGAGTCATTAGTCAAATCCATCCTGCTGAGGGTTGGGGGAGCCCACGAAGAAGGGGACTTTTTTCCCGATTCGAACGGCGTCGATTCCCTGTCCGAACTTGTAAGCAAGGAGATTAGTCGACAGGTGAACATGTGGGGAATTGAGATTGTCACGACGTTCATGTGAGTATATATTGTTTAATTCTTAGACATTTTTGTAACGATCCATCTTACCTTAGATCCTCCCGTACTTTAAAACACCCCTCGCACTATTTACTGTTTATACGCTGATATTCAAAACTACCTGAGCACTGTAAAACTAAGCTCTGCTTTTAACAAATTATCCACGGCTTTGGCTGTTTTAAGCCTTTTCCCAGACCAATTGACTTATAGCAAAAACTTTCGCAAAATCCAGAAAACCATGATTACTCGAACTCGGGAGCATAATGCGCACTGAAATAGTCAATCGTGGCAAAGTGCAATGATTAGTGAGGTGTCGTTAGTGGGTTCAGAATGTAACATGTAATCTTTGGATCTCCGGGTCTAAGAATTAATGAATGCAGTTACGGAAATAGGTTACATTGGCACTATAGGCACGACGGGCCCTTTAGCAGGTGCGTAGGTTATCAAGAAGAGTCGCCAGTGGTCTTTTCTATAAGCCGCATATTCGAGCTGGATAGATGCTTTGATGTCGCAGAGATCCTACTGATAGGTGCAGCGAAGAGTGTTCTTGGGTCGCCCACTTCGCCTGGATCCCTCCGCTTGTCACTAGAGCATAGCGTTTTAGAGTCTGGTGCTTCCTATCCTGGTGGCAGGAAATCCATCAGGGAAATTTCATAATACATAAGTTGCGTTTTTGATCCGAATTCTCCTCGCGATTTTCCTCGCAATTCTCCCCATTTCTCGTTTTTGGACTATTCACATGAAGTGAATTCTCCTTTTCTTGCGTTTTTGTCAGAATCGAGAACGTGGAAAGCCTCGCGAATCTGCAGAATCGTGAAGTTGCTCCGATAGAATTCTCGATTCTCCTCTCTCCGTTCTCCTCCCTGATTGGTCAGCAGAGTGCGGGTGTTCAAGATGCATAAACAGGTATACAAGTTGCAGATGAGCTGCCAAATTAGTGTTTTTGCCAAAAGCGAGAATGGACAAGCGAGAAGAGCAAAACGATATTTTGTACGAGAATCGAAAATTCAGAAGCGAGAACGGGAGAACTGAGAATTCAGATCAAAACGCAACCATTGGAAAGTGGAGTTTCAAAAACCGAATATTGGACCATCTGAATCATCTCATCTTTCTGAAAGTGTTTTGGACGTAGAAACCATCAATCAATTTAAAGCAGGTGTGCCGTCGACTGACTTTCAATTTATTGTTAATAGTGCCTTGAGAATTTATAGAGGTCTTTTTGCTGCGATTATTTTATTGTTATGTTGATTTAGTCAGTCTGCCATTTAATTTTTTCACAACCAGTATTTGGGCCGGAATCCGGACACATTCCGGAAATACTGGTAGATATGCAGTCAATCCTTGATCAGGTTGTTCCGGACGGGGGCATACTAAAACGCTGCCGTCTGCGTGTTTCTGTGGTAGGCTATGTCGATACAGTAGGCTAGAGGTATGCCTATTTGAACACGTCTCTAAATGTTTCACTACCTTGGTTTTGTTTCTTGCTTATAAAACAGTCAGGTGGACTGGAAAAATAACAAACTTGACATCAGCTTACAGCCAACTATTTCAGCTTCCTCTTGGCATAAACGTTGAGTTGAAATGCTGCTTTTTAGATTGTAGTTGATTTCTAAATATGCATTATCTTCCATTGGGACATGCTGTTTAGTTTGAACGCCATCTACTTGGTTTGATTCCGCCTCGCTTAGCAAAAGATGCAGCATTTGGAAGAAGAAGCAGAAGGAGATTAAGAGCAAACATTTTAAAATCCAGCTGACCTATGATAAATTAGACATGAAGTAAACGTCTCGGCAAATATTTTTCAACTTTAATCTTTTTGGTGACCATTTGGATGTTTGAATAAGCATACCTCTACTGTAGTCCGACAGAAAACATGATAGTTGGATCAGGAACAGTTAGAACGAACCGCCGTCCGAGGCCCCACCGAAAACTTCGCTCTTGTCTTCTTAAAGTTTAACCGAAAAGGGCTGGGATAGGACAATCTAGTTACCCATCACTTACTTACTTAAATTGGCTTGAAGACCCGCTGAAAATGCGTTACTTCGTTGTTCCGCTATTCACGAATAATCGATTTTCAAATAGTGGAATTTCCATGTGATGTGTGGTACCTCTATGCGCTTGTATTTTTGCTGTATGCCTTACGAGACAGATTTATGATTTTTTTATGTTCTGGCATCAAGCAATCTTTACCAATCTCACCACTGCCCTCAGAAAAGCCGCGTTTGTGTTGAGATTAAAATTTCTCGCGTCATAGTAGAATTTCCGTTGTGGGGACTGTCGTAGAATTCTGAACGTCATAACTGGAGTAGATAGTGGAAAATAGAAAAATCCCTTTGCAGAATCCAGATAATTGGGTGTATTCAGTTAAATGACACAAAAATAAGTCGGCTTTTCAGTTAAACTTTAGAGATGGTGTAATTCTGTAATTTTTTTTTAGTGTGGATAGGGCTGTGATCAAGCCAGCCGAGAATAAACAAAATGGATTCATGAAGGCTCTTTTCGGCCAATCTGCTGCCGAAGTCCCGCAGTCATCCAACCAGTCGCTCATGGCGAACTTGATGAACTTCCACCAAGGTATGAAATATTTTAACTCTGGTCGAAGGGTGTAGTTTTAGAAAAATTATGTTCACGCCGTCTCTCTGCGAACCCTTTTAGTGGGAATCGGAATCCCATACAGTTCGCTTCTTTCATTTCTAGCAAAGAAAATTGACGAGAAAAATCGAGTAAAGGTAATCGTTTCACGAATGCTGTGTTAAACCGACTAGAAAGATGTGAGCTTTAAGCTTCCACCCGATTTTGTAACTCCAACAAGTAGCAGACACAAGACGAAACAAAGACAGCGGGACGCTACTTCCCAGAGACTAGTAAAAACCTTCCACCTTCGATTGATCGTTACCTGACATCTTTTTGTATCCTACTTTACCCAACATTTAATTCCTGGTTATTTCAATGATATTCATAAGTAGTACGTACAGTAAAGAAATGTGTATTTGTAGGTATAATAATGTTATTAGTAAAAATATGTTTTAACCGTACATCCAGTGCATTGCCCGTACATCCAGTGCATTGCCCTACTATAATAAGCTGGAAACTACGTAAACAAAGAAATCGAAATGGTCTGTTATTGCAATACTAGACTAGGAGCCCTTAAATGTTCGAATATAGAATGGCAGTGGAACTATAAAAACAAAAATATCAGAAAAATACCATTTTGATACGACCTCTCCTGTGTGATTCTTGATAAAAGTAAGCCAAACGACTTTAAATAGCCTTGGGATGGATGCAGAGATTGGTCAGCCAACCAGTTTTTTCGGCGTATGAATGTGCGTGTGCCCTAAAAAAAAGTCGATCGCGGTGCAAGGACGTCAGTGTTTAGAGCGGATCGTGTACGTTGTCTGGAAACCAGAGCTTCGGGGAATGAATGGGTCGAGCAAGTAGGCAAGGGTGGCGACAAGTAATCGCATTTTCAGTTATTGCTAGAAGTGACGTGCAGCTGCATGACGTACTTACCTTAAGCGCCTTACCAAGCGCTTGCCGCTCCACTTGGCTTCGAGTTTCTTCGGACGGTGGCATCCCGAGCTTGTGCCAACTCTTGGGTGAAACCTTTTTTTTACGAACGCAAATATATCCTAAACAAATTTCCTGCAGAGCCCGAGCGAACAAGTTTTTTTTTTTAGTTTCACATAACTAATCGTGCTTAGTCACAAACTTTACATCTACCGAGAGTAAGGGGACGTTTTCGCGTGGATGGCTCTGGTCCTGTCGACCTCCCGTCGAGCTCGACGGACGTTTTCGCGTGTATGCCGTCGATCTTTTTGTCATTTTCGCGTGTACGGATGAACAGGTGAACGGGCCATCCAGCTCGACGGGCGTCTCCCGTTCAACACCGCTACGAGGGCAGCGTTGAGCTGAACGGGGATATTGTGTGGAGCTTCCCACTCAGACGCTCCCATCCAGCTGGATGGGCATTTTCGCGTGGACGGAACCCATCTTCCTCAGCCGTTCAACGCCTGATCATTTTGCTCATTTTCGCGTGGACGGGGTCACCCGTTCAGCTCTACAGCCATCCACGCGAAAACGTCCCCTAAGACTAGGGATCAGATTACGGTACCCATTCTTCTGCCAAAGCAGGCCCAGGGTCCTTTTTAACGGTCGCTCAAAAATTATTGGTTTGGCCACCCGGTCTCCGTCGCCATGGGAACTTGCTTAACCACACTCTCAGAAACTTGAAACAGATTACACATGTCTGCGCATCCTTGATTTAAACGTTATGAGAATATATCTGGCATGAGACTTTTGATTATTATGTTTTGAGATAACACTTCTGTTATGACCCTTTCAAGTATTACGTTTCTCGATAATATAACATTTAAAAGGGTCATTAGCAGCCACATTCTCATGACTTTAAGACACAGATGCGCAAACTTGTGCTATCTGTTATCAAACTTCTGACAGTGCATGCGCTGGATGAGGTGGACGCAGCAAACAACTTCCGAAAATATCCAGCAATGGCGGATTTTCATTATTTAGGCCAGGAAGATCAAAGAAACTTGAATATGGAAAGTGACCAGGAAGCACTTGGCAATTGCCCATACACGTTGATTATAATGTGATTCTGCAGTCTGAATAGAACATTTCAAAATCTTCACTTTGTTGGCCATTGAGACTCACGCTTTTGCAGATATTCAATTTCTCCGCCACTTGAGGAATTTTTGTTTTTCGATCAAGCATCGGAGATTCCCAACGTCACTATTAGACGACGCAACGAAAAAAATAAAAAGAAGAGTCAAAATAATTCAGTGTTGTTAAAGCAAAGTTATAAAAATAAGTTGGCTTTTCAGTGAAACTTTAATGATTTCTTCAACTCGTTTTGTGTTTGAACAGCAACGATGTACTTGCACTGGCGTGTTTTTTTCTTTCTTCATATTTTCCACGTTTTTAAGGTCCTCCCTCGCCGTCGCTACCATCTAATGGTGAAACCTCGCAAAAATCTTCTCCCGCTGTCAGCACCGGTTCAGCTGTGCGTTGGCGTGTTGAAGAGGCTTTGGCAAAAGCACCACCTAGTTTTCCAAGCGGATCGGAACGTGTTGTGCTTCGCTTGGAAGTGGCACAAGGTGACAGGGTAGTCGAACAGCTTTTTGTCAACCTTTCCGACCGAATGTGTAAGTAAAGTTCTGTTTGTATGAGAAAGTGAGCCCTACCTGAAAAAGCCTGCGATTCGCAGGCTGTCACTTAAAGGACAGTAAACTTGACTACGCAACTTTCGGCCATCGAATCGCCCCGGGGGCTTAGATAAACTTACTGGGTCTTATTGTCGACAGACCCCCCCCTTCTTTGTTATCTCGAACCGTCTCGAACCCCCTCCTTAGTGTTCCCAAAGCTAGCTGGCAGGCCCTTGCCCCTTATGCACTGTAATTATGCACTTATGTACTGTAAAAGTTACGCCTTTTTACATGTAGACTACAGACTAACTACCTCCCCGACAAGACGGCCGGGGTTCGATTCCTAGTCGCGGCACACAAACCTTTTGCTTTTGCAAACCTTTTGCTCAAAATTCTTGGAAACTGCCCGGAAACTGCAATGGTCGTAACGAGAATTTTTCTTACTCTCAATATCGACTCAGGGTACATTCTTGATATGTTTGCTAGCTCCCCAAGTCAAGTTTGAGTCAAGTTTTCTGTTCCCTTAAAGGACCCCTCACACTTATTCTGCCGTTTATATTGTCATTAATGCCCCTATAGAGAGCGTGTTCCACCCACTAAAAATAATAACTATTGGTTACTATTTCCTTTCCAACCTTACGAAAAGTTACTACGCTGACCGTTCCAACCTTCTCGTAATAGTAACTATTTGCTTACCATGTAGTAGTGTAGTAAGCGTGGTAACTAAGGATCTCTTCAACGTGATTGGTTGGATTAACCCGTGGAGATATATTTGACGCCAAGAAGCCAAAACTCGTGACGTCATGCGTAGTAACTCCGGTAAGTAGGGTTGAACACGCTCGGAATTATAAACTTAAGAAGTTCCTGCCCTTCAACAGTGTTCCTTTTGCACCTACGATTGTTTTTAGCGCCTTTTCGGCTTCGAAGTCGAGGAGCGTAACTTTGCCAAAAAGTTCAAGATCTGCTGATAACTCTTTCAGAAATAAAGGAACAAGAAGCTTCAGAACTTTATTTTCGTATTTGAAGACGTGGTAGGCTAACAGACCGATCTTGTGTTTCGGATTTCTTTTCCTTTACTTGCCTTTTGCCCTTCCATACCTTCAACTTCAAATTGGCTTTAGGTCTGGCTTGGGGCCGATCTCTTTCCACATTTCTTTTCTTCTTATCTGATTATTGTTGTACGTCGTGCGATAAGACCATGTTCACCATCTGTTGTATATCGTCTCTTCTTTCCGTATCGGGAGTTGGGGGGCTTCCGCGATATGTTGCAAGTCGAATGGTAGCTTAAACTTCGGGCAGATGGCTGAGAGTTTTTGATTTTCCGCGGCGTTTGACGGGCAGTCGAAGAGGATGTGTTGGGCTGTTTCTGCTTTTTGCCGCCACGGCGCGCGCGGTTTTGCACCAAGCATCCGCATCGGAGAACGGAAGGTCTGGAGAGAGTCGACACGTGCGAACAGGAAAATTCACGGGGCTTGTATTGGTATTTTCGTAAAATGATATTTCTGAACCGTTTTGTCGTGAAAATATGATTTGGAGGAAGAGTCATGCTTTAAGGTAAGAATAAAAATACAGTGACAAAAATCGGCCATTGGCCTCTACAAAGTCAGTCTAACACACTTCTAAAATAATCTCAAACCTCTAAAAATTTGCCATTGGCCTCTACAAAGTTATTCTAAAACACTGCTCGTCGTTTTGATTCTTTTGGCGCACATACTGTCCGAGGAATTAATTCTTCAAAGCAATCTTAGAATCGCTCATTACTAGTTCAGATGAAGGGGGTTTGCTAAAGCCCAGCACTCGATCGTCTGCACTTTGGGAATCACCAGCTACTCAGCTCTAAGTTATTTGTGCAAACCATTTCTGTTGAATCCGAGGACTGTGTCAGCAGGCACGTTATCGTAGTTTCCGTGATAATTTTCTCAAACCTCAGCGTAGAAACGCTGCGTCTCCTGTAACTCTACTTCCGAGCACTTTCCAAGAAAATGTCAATGCTGTGCAGAGCTGAAGTACATTTTTTTACACTTGTTTTTTATTTTCAGTGGTCGGCCCCGAGAATCACCAGATTTCCGTAAAAGGTGAAGAAGAAACGATCATGGGTCTTCTCAACGGAACAGTGTCACCCAGCAGTGCGTATTTCACCAGCCAGATTCATGTCGATGGTGATATGAAACTTCTTAAAAACTTCACTGATTTGCTCTAGTAGATCATACGCCATAAATTTTGAAGTAGGTTCTCACTGGGCAGATTCATTTTAAAATGTTAGGCCACTCGTTAAGGAAATAATTTTTTTCACCTTTTTTCAGAAATAGACCAGTGGGAACCTAGCTTTAAATCTGGTTCTAGCTGCCTAGATTTCTGTTCCAACTATTTTTTTTGGAAATGACCCGGGAAAATTTTCTTCTGAAATCGCGCTTTTGACTGAAGAAGCATAGGACGGAAAACCCTGATGCTGACATTTAAGTGTTAAAGTTGAATCTCAACGTAAATCGGACAGAATTCCTGGTCGGGAAAATAAACTGGGCAGTTGGAACGCGCGTTTGGGTGTTAGCCCGTTGCTCGAACTTTTTAAGTCTTTCAGTTTGGGTTTTAACGGAAATTGGACAGAATTCATGGTCTGGAGAATAAACTGGGCAGTTAGAACGAGCGTATAGGTGCTTGTTTATAATGTACGAGACCGTGCAGGTTTACCGTTTTCTTTTTATCTACAATTATTCTAGTCAGCGTTAGTTAGTATAGTCAGTGCTTTGAACGCAGAGTAGGTTAGTGCTAATTTCATTGCCTGATCAAAAAAGAGACCCAAATTAAAGGATTTTCCAAGCACAGGCTTGCTGCACTATCGGGTTAGGATTGGTAATCTATTGCACATTGTTGTTCAAGTCTACGATCTCCTGTTAAATTAGCGTACTTAGAACATCTTTTGGGATCCCACATGACTGTAAGGTAGACCTAGATCCGTATGTATGTCTTTATAAGCATGACAACCTTAAAACATCTTGTTAAGATGTTGGCATTTTATTGTTGGCAAAATATTTTGTGGATCTGACAGGCAAGAACACCTCGCCGTTTGGGATTCCATCGACAGCTTTTCTTTGTTTTTCTTATCCCCGTATCTCCGATTTGTATCGTAGAAGCAACCCCCAGTCAGTGCACAAAGTTGATATTAGGCGAGAATAACGAAGGGGGAAAAGTGGATAATAGTAACTCTGTAAATCTGAATAATACATCGTAAAAGACATAACAAATATTGAATAGTATGTTATGCATTTACGAAGCTTTTCTAATTTTGGAGTGAACTCGGTATCGCAAAGCATCTCGTTTCTACAAAATTCGATCTCGTTACGATTTCTCGTATTTTTTTTTTCTTTTGTCTTGCAATAACCGTATGAAAGTTCTCCTTTTTTTCTTGTTGATATTCATGTTGGGTTAACTGCTTGTAACTTTCTTATCGCAGCTTGTCCTGCTCCTTGTAAGCTGTACTGACTGAATGCCGAAATTAAGCGCGAGAAACGCGAGGAAAATTTAGATAAAGACGCAACTATTTTGCTCTGTTTCGAACGAGAGGGAATGTCTAGGCTTACCCCTGGTTTGGACGGAGAATATCGACTTCCTTGGGTTACCTCTGCATTTAATTACCAGTCAGCACCGACGAAAACGGATTTGTGTCAATATGACCAATTGAATGCGAGCTTTTGACGCGAAAAAGTAAAATAGACAGATAGGATGAAGGCCTTTTAACAATCCGTTTTTCGAAAAGGGTAGTCTGGCACAACGTTTTACCAAACCGACGTTCTGGATGAAGTGTTTCTAATATTTGTTTCAATAGTTTGTCTTTCGTATTGTTAACAAATCTAGTCTTTATCCGCTGTAATCGTTGTTATAGTTAGAATATAGAACAAACTTCCAATTGTCCTCTAGTGTAGCGTGTATTCGTGCGAGGATCTCTCTGATATCCTGTTGTCCGGCCGGACTTCCGCGATTCCGAATGTCCAAAGAATCCATTGCCTTGTTGTGTATGATGATACATATCAAGAAATATTGGAGTTTCTAACCGGTATCCTGCCAGTGAATATAGTACAGAAAGATATGCGCTCGGCGGATTCTCGCTTTGCTTTTCGGAAAGCGAATCCAAGAGATCGCCCTTAGATCTCACTCATACACCATTGGCGGGAACCCAATTTTGTTTGGCTGCGTCACTCTGTTGGGAAAATGCAGGGGAGGTCTCGCTCTGCCGTGTCTATTCACGACGTCACTTCATTTGCTCCGGCTACGAGATTCAAACTGCGAAGTTCTCACTCCTGCCGCATGGTTGTTGCTCCCGCGCCACTGTGTCCAGAAAAAAAAAATCGAGCTTGCAGAACTGCTAGATGATTAAGCTGTGGTTACCTTGGTTGATCCACATTTTACTAGCTCTTTGTCAAACTTCTTTTTTCTATTCTATGACCTTGAAAACTTTTTCGTCAAAACTAACATTGCTAACATTGTTAAAAAAAAAATGTAAGATTTAAAGCTCGTAAAACAGTTCTTCTATAACATGAATATATAGTGGGTAATCTGCTGAAGTTGCACATCCATGTTTTATATGTAAATGTAAAACTTCTAAAATATGTAAAACTTCTGACATTGGGGGAAGACTAAAGACCAATTTAAACTTGGTAATACAGGATCTCCTGGACAGAAACAAAATAATGAATGAATTAGCATGGCAACTTGAAAATGAATTTGTCCAGAGACCGCGAAGATTAGCCGCTAAGCGACGAAGAAAAAAGCTACAGGAGTTGAAACGGCGTAAAATGAAAAGGTGGCTACAGGAAGCTGAAACGGCGTAAAATGAATAGGTGGCTCTGGATTGACCCGGTCAAAAACCCGCCTCCTTGGGCAGAAAGCTTTATTCTTCTTCTTTCATGGGCATCCGCATTCTTTTATGTAGTTTCTCCCCGTACTGCCCTTCATACGTTCGTGACCCCACCACGTTAATATGATTCCAATCTTCCCAGTCATCATAGTCCCTTTTAAAGGCATTGCATGGGTAGTTTCGGTCCTCGGTAAGGGCATAGACCAAATACGTCCTTTCCCGTTCGTACTCCTTCCATTTTTCCGCGAATTCCTGCCGTTCAAACGCCCTTGGGCTCAGTGAGTTTACATACACGTGCTCAAGGTGCTTGTCATTTAACATGGCAAGCTTAAACTGAAACGACGCGTGGGGCTTATCACTCTCAACCGGGTCTTCATCCGGATAGGCTGTTCCAGAAAAAATCCGGATGTCGATTTTTTTTCCAAAGACGATATCGAAGTGAAACCAAAAGTATCGGATGAGACGATCCTCCCCGTCTTTGTTCCTTAGCTTTTCGACGCTGCGGCGATAGTCGGGCATTTTTTGCAGAAAGTAGTGAGGCAGGTCATCCTCTTTGAGTGGTTGTTGATAGCTTTGCACCACTTCTCCCTTCTTTAGGACATAAGCATCGACTCTGTCTCGAAAGAAAACCAGCTCGAGTTGGTACAGCTTAAACGCAGTGCTAAATGTGAAGCTGAATCCCTCCAGTTCCGCTGATACCATTAAGCTGAAAGTGCAGATGCCCTGCGGTCTTGTGTATCGAAATGCCAGCTTCTCTGTGCCTTTTCTGGATTGAGTATAGATCCTGAGGGGAATGTGACGACATAGCCCGGGACAGTTGAAGATGGCCGTTCCGGCCGTGGGGCCAATGAGGATTGAGGCGTCTTTCATCGGCTCGACGTGATGTCGTCCGTCCCCTGTAAAGGTAACCAGATTGAAATAAATTGTGAAATCTCATGAACTCTGGACCAGCTGATACTTTTTGGGATCCTAAAACGTAAGTGGAGGGATACCTATGACATCGCAAAAGTTGTCCGTCCGTCTATGAGCACGATAACTCTCGAAGGGAATGAGATATTTTGATGAAACTTGGTGGGAGGATCCTTTGGGTCAAGGGAAAGGTCGAGTTCGTAGATGGACTCTGTAGCCCTACATTTAGAGGTGGGGAGGGAGTTTAAATTAAGGGACAAACAAAATATTTTTAAACAGCTAATGAGATAGTCAATTAAGGGGTAAGAAGACCTGCTGACTACGAATATGAAAATCATTTTCTACCCGGACAAATACTTCGCCCGGAATCCGGCCCAAACTGGAAAATATGTTAAAAGCAAAAGTTGTATTTGTAGTTGATTAGATGTCCGATTTAGGGGTAAGAAGAGATGCACAATCCGTATATCACAGTCATTTTTTTGCCGGACGTATAGTTCGTCCGGAATCCCACTGAAATCAGAAAATTTATTACAAGTTAAATTTTTATTTGAAGTTGATTAGATGTTGGATATAGGGGTAAGGACATACGGCGAGTTTCGCCGGACAAGTAGCTGCGGAATTTTGCCGAAACCGGAAAATTGGCAGAAGTAAGGCAGGATCGTTCCGGTCGGTTTCGGTTGAAAACAGATATGATTTATGGGTAAACACACATGCTGAACCCATATCTGAACTTGGTTTTCTCAGATGATTAGCTATTTGGCCTTAATCTGTTTCTAAATTTTAAGAGTAAAAATATTTCAAGGAGTCTGTCGAAGACTGGATCTGGCGAAGACAAAACCTAATTGTCTGGATCAAATATTGAATTTTGGGATCCCATCAAAAACTTAGGTCTTGTTGGGACTGCATTTATGAGCTATAAGGATGGCAATAAAAATGGTGGAGAATACATTACCAGTCGGTAGAAATACAGTCTTTCTGCTTAATCCTAACATCAGCCAACGTTATTCCTAGCTAAGAGAAACTGAGTCGATCAATGCGAGGGGTCGACGACTCTCCCGGAATGGTGTGCACGTCCCGAAGGAATAATCCGGAATGGTCAGGAATAATCCGGAATGGTCAGAATTATTTCGTTATTCCGGAATGGTGTACATAAAAAATGAGAGTCGTCGACCCCTCGTCCGCCGGTGAATTACCAAACTCGATAAAGAATGGGAGGATATGGAATGGTTAGGAATAATCCGGAATGGCCAGGAGTAATCCGCAATGGTCAGGATTATAACGTTATTTCAGAATGGTGTACATAAGAAATGAGAGTCTTCGACCCCTCGAGTTGATGCCACCCTCCCATTAATGCTATGTAGGTCGATTTGCTTTGACTTGCTCAGGGGACGTACACTTTTTTCGTGAAAATTTGGTGAAGTAGAAATTACGACATACGTGATGTGTGAATGAAAGAATTACATACTGACAAATATTTAGCTAGAATCTTTAACTTTTTATTCCCTTAATTTACGACAAATTTCACTTTGGAGCCGGATCCGGATGCGATGCTCCTACGGCTGATGAAACTGGTAATTGGTTCGTCTCTTGGTACTGGATTCAGGCGCATCCCAGTTCAACTTCGAAGATTTTGTTTGCCATTAAGTGTCCACAGACATTTTGAAGGCATCTAAGGTCATGACTCGGATGCGGAAGAAATGACTCCGAGTTCTCGTTTTCAAGAATGGCTTCTCCAGACGTGTCGGGTCATGTGTGAATTGTTGAGGAACTGTATCGATGCTCATCACATCCATAGACCATCCAATTGTCTTGAGCTTTCCCATATGATGCTCCTTACTCCCGCCAGTAAATTATACAACACTCGCACCGAGTCCCGGTGCGAAGTCGCCACTTTGATGGGGCATTTGCTAATACTGGAATGCTTCCGACTAAAGAAGACGGGTGTGAACCCCAAAGAGTACTTTTATTTTTATAACGTACTTTGACTCAAGAAATGGACAAGCAGACTTGGTAATGAAATTGACAAGTGCCAACTACACTTTTTGATGCATTACAGTTTTTCTATTTACCACATTACCTTTTTTAAATCCGCCTTCCATCAGCGGAGATGTTATGAAATGCGGGTTTTCCTCAAAAACGGAAACGACAGTGTATATTGACACATTTTGTGGAACTACGTGGAATCGAAAGCCGTACAGCACCATCACATCTGTTCTGCTGAAGTTGTTCTTCCCTTTAACCGGCTCCATGTGGACTAGTCCCTCCAGCTGGCCATAGTTGACATAAGATAGAGAGATGGCGCTAGCATCCGAAGGCCTGGATTGTTTCACGTTCAGGTTCAAGGTGAAAGAGTTTCTTGCCTGATCTTTGCGGTCGACATTATAGAATCTGGAAGATGAAACAGGCGAATGAGTCTTCCGGACATTTATACTGAGCGTGTTTCCCCCTACTTACCGTAGTTACTACGCATGACGTCACGATTATTGGCTTCTTGGCGTCTGGAACGCTTTTTTCGATCAAATATCATACCGCGGGCTGATCGGACCAATCACGTTACAGAGTCCGTAGTTACCACGCTTACTACACTCCCGAGCATGGTAAGCAAAAAGTTACTATTAGTTTCTATTGGGACGGTCAGCGTAGTAACTTTTGACGAGGTTGGAACAAAAATAGTAACTAATAGTTACTAGAAGGGTGGAACACGCTCATATTCGTTTTTAATAGGTCGCCCTTTTCCATTAAAATAACTCAGCGTACCCTACGATGGTACGGTTACCTTCTTGCAGAGGCGTTACTAGCCAAAAGGTTTGGGGGGGGGGAGGCAAGGTATTTACCGGCTGGCTTGTCATTTTTACCGACTGTTTTTGCAGGAAAAAACGACTGCTTTTAAGAACAAGAGCTACGAGCTCATATGGTACTTGTTACGAGTAGGCGATACAAGAAAGTAAATGAGAACGTCACAAACTACACCCGCCATCCAAAAATGCGGTTCGGACCTAGAAATAGAATATGCAATTTCACTCAAGTCTGAACATTTCTGGCATCGCCTTGGATCATCTGGGGCAAATAACTGTTGTAACTCCCAAGTTTCAGCCCAATAAACCTACTTCTTTGGTCCCTAGACGTGCCACACGGTTTCCGGTACCTCCCTCCAACTGCCCCTACCGCGGCCGAATCTGGCTCGGAATCGTGAATGGATCATCTGAAGTATCTTCTCTCACCACCTATCAAGTTTCACTCGAATCTGAGCTTTTTTCGGTAGGTTCCGCCCCCCCCCCCATCGTGGTCAGATCCGGTTCGGACAGTAAAACATGTCATCTAGGGCATATGCTTACTCTACATTCCAAGTCTCATTTATATCGCTGCACTCGTTTTACCCCTATGAGAGCCACACAATTTCCGGGACTCCCCCTACTGTGGCCGAAATACGACTTGAAAACATATAAGTCGCATCTCTGACATCTTCTCTTCCCGTCCATCAAGTTCGACTGGACTCGGAGCGTAGCCTATCCAATCTCGGACTCGGAGCGTAGCCTATCCAATCTCTCAACTACAAGACAAGTGTTTCACGAGTTTTCCGGTGCCCCCTCACAAGTATCAGGTTCGATCCGGACTTGACACGGAACATCAAAGACATTCAAGTCCGATCACCCGTTCAAAAGTTATGCATGCCACTAGATTCCGGATTTCCCATCCCTCCACTCCCCACACGATGGTCGGATCGGGGAAACGACTGTTCTCAAGTCAGTCTGTTCGAGTCCCTAATATGCCTGCCAAGTTTTATCGTCCTAGTATATCAGGAAGTACCGAACTCGCTGGATTGCCAGAAACTCGGACCCGGACCGCACAGTCCCCGGATCCGGTCGGGTTATGTTAATGACGTATCTAGGACTTTTCTAGGTTTCTTCCGACCAAGTTTCATCCCGATTCTCCGCTATAAGCGTTTCCCAATATTTCCGATTCCCTCCTCCAGCTCCCCCGAAAGTCACCGGATCCGGTGCGGACTTGAAACGAGACATCTGAGACACGAGACCTATCTAAATATCAGATTTCATTAAGATCCGGTCATCCATTAAAAAGTTAAAAATACCTCATTTTTCCGGATTCCCGCTCCCTCAACCCCCCTCCCAGATGGTCGGATCGGAGAAATTACTATTCTCAAGTCAATCTGTTGGGGTCCCTGACATGCTTGCCAAGTTTCATCTAGCAAATCAGGAAGTAGCCTACCAAACTCGCAGGATCACTAGAAATCCGGATCCCCCCCCCAACTCTCCCACAGTGACCGGATCCTGCCCGGTTATGCCATTCACGTATCTAGGATTTGTTTCGTGTAGGCTACTAGTAGATCCTAGGGACTGGAATATCATTTGATATTTGGGGTCCGCACCCTTCTAGTCCAGGGTCCTATCCAGGATCGCGAGCCTAGGAATCCAGTCCTATCCAGGATGCTAGGGACTGGAATAAATCATATGGTTTTTGGATGTCCCGCCCCCGCATCCTTCCAGTGCAAGGGTAACTGGGTCCAGATTACCCAATAACACTAATTTATTAGCTTGTCATCGGGTTCGACGACGAACAACTTTGTGCTGAGTTGACCGAAGGTTTTTAGGAATCGTCTGGTTGCCTCCTCCCCTCGTTTCGGTTCAGGAACACCCTCTTCTTAAATCCATATCAGAACCAGGGGCGTCACATATGGGGGGGACGCCCCCAATCTTGTCGGCTAGTCGGTACAAAATAGCCTTTGCGCCGCGATTTTTCGTTTTTTCTTGAAAACGGTCGGTTTTTCGTTAAAATAGTCGATTTTTTCTTTAAAAACCTCATTTTTTCTGCAAAAACAGACGGTAAAAATGACCAGCCAGTCGGTAAATACCTTGCCCCCCCCCAAAAAAAAACATTTTGGCTAGTAACGCCTCTGATCAGAGGTCATGGTAAGCAGTCATGTGGACTTGTAGTCCACCCAAAGGACTGGTGTGCCTCTGAATCGGGACAAAGGAAATAAGCGAAAAGCTTTCAAAGTCTTTTTTATTTTATTTAGGCAAACATTTAGGAAACTTTTGCTTCACCCACTTCTTTAAAGCAATATTTTTTGTTGATGTTAAAGAAAATTTTGGATAAATTTTTGATAAAAGTAGCCTACTGTAAAAACAAAAAACTTTTTTCGTGTCACCAACCAAAAATTCTCATAAGCCACTTTTACTTCACGAAACGAAACATTCACAACTATGAACGTCGTTGATTTAAAAAAAAAATTAAATGAATAAGCCAACAAAAACTGGATTTGGTATAATCGTGGCCCCTAAGAAAACGGGACTCATAGGCCGTGCGCCTACTGTATTTGACGATTACTGGAATTCCTTATTTTGCTTGCAAGTGCACTCTTCGTAATTTATATAAGTACTTTACCTGATATCAAAACGGTTCTCCCTGTGTGTATCTCCAATCACCCAAACGTATGTAAACTGGTTGCTGAAGCTGCTTGGCGTGAACTTGAAAAATGAAGAACGGAACTCCCAAGTTCCCGTAGACGCTCGAACGTAAGGTGCGCGAAGACAAAACTCGCCTGCAAGCTCTGTATATTCGTGATCATCTAGGCTTCCAACGTCCCATACGATAAGCGCTATGATATGAAGGTGTAAGAGGAACATAGCTTGAATGAGAGCTCTTAGTCTACTGGAGATGCTTGGTGCTGTTAGCGAAATTTAATGGCGAAACCTGACACAGAGAGCCGTCACGTATGATTTCGCCATTTTGCACGCTCAGCGTCGTGACGCACAGCCTTTATTTTTACATTTTGTCTTTTTACAAAGGAAACTAGATATTTTTGTTGCTCCATACCAAGATTTTCTAAACTGTTTCCTGGATGGGAGTTGGGAAAAGCAGCTAGGAAGGAAAAAAGACGAGGATGCTACCAAACAAGAGCTGAAAGCTCATATGGCACTTGCCAAGTAGTTAGCACGTATGTCAGCTATGGTTCGCGTTTTCAAGGTCGGATGGCTCTTCCGACACCGCTCTGACTGTTGTGACTGAACATCGAGGACATTTGACCTTGCCAGCTATCAAGTTTCGCACGAATCGAATCACTCGATCGATACTGATGCATGTCCAAAGATTTCCGGGCACCCTTCCTAACTTCCCCCACGGTGGCCCGATCTAGACTTGTAAGCAGACATCTTGAACATGTGCTCTTGTCGAATGTCAAGTTTCGTGAGAATCGGATCACAGGTCTGAGAGCTATGCAAATGTTACAAGATTTCCGGGATCCACCCTCCACCACCCCCGACTAAAAGCGGTAAAATTAGGGCTTACGCTTATCCTTCCGCTTAAGTCCCGTCCCGATTCCTCGACTGTGAAAATGGAACATCTGCTCGTGGGACATGTATTCTTGTCGGTTATTAAGTTTCATCCAGACCTGATACGAGCTTTCCGGAGCCCCCCTCCAGCTCCCCCCACCGATATTGGATCCGGTCTGAACTTGAAATGGAACATCTGAGACGGTAGCCTTTGCCACTTACTAAGGTTCGGTCCCTTCCGATCACCTGTTCAAAAGTTATGCATGACACTAGATTCCAGATTCCCCATCCCTTCACCCTCCCCCACGATGGTTGGATCGGGAAAACGACTATTTCCAAGTCAATCTGGTCAGGTCCCTCATACCCCTGCCAAGTTTCATCGTCCTAGCACATCCGGAAGTACCATTACTCGCGATCAACGGACCGACAAACAGACCGACGGAAAAGCGATCGGTACGTGGCACTTGAGTGAAGCTGCGAGTGCCACAAAAAAAAAGAGAAATAAATACATAATAAGAAATACACAACAAAGTACGAAACTGAATTTACTGAAGAAGCTGGCGCGTTGGTCAGGGGTAGGAAGGGGCTGGATTGTAACACAAGCTGTTCACTTATTTCTTTTGCTTACATAAGGCGTTTTTCCGTGACACTATTGTGGGTCACACACTTCTGAGTATTTTTCGTGGAAACACGATTGTGTGCCACACAGTCGAGCCACAAGTTGAAAGTCGTGGAAACGCCATTTTGTCTATTTTTTGGGCGGTAATTTCAAATGTCTTAATATATACATAGAAATCATGTACCCAATAAATATAACTCTAGGCTTTCGTCCTTACCATTCCTTGCAAAAAGGATCTTTAGTTTTATATATACACACTTGAGAAAGTTTTTAATGTTATTGTTTTGACGTTATTTTGCTGCTATATTTGAATTTCTCGCCAAAATCGAGTCACAAAATCGACAATCACATCGGAAGTTGTTTGTCGAATTTGAGCCACGAAGCGAGTCACGAAAATCTTGTTGGTCGCAGAAACAAACTTGTGGGCCGCACAAAAAGCCGCAGAAACGCTCTTTTCGAGCCACAGTCGACCCAGAACCTGTTTGTGGGAGCACGGAGAAACGCCTTTCTTGGCAAAACGAGCATGTTAGGGTCCTGCATGATTTGTTAATCCAGCGAACATTTATTTTATCTGAAATATTTGACGACGGAAATAAAAAGAATATACTGTGAAATGGGTTTCGATCACCTGGTTGCTCATATGTACTCGCTCTCAAGGATCCAGACGGGCATTGGTTCGGTTCGCCCCTTCATTTCAACCAATCCGCGGCTTTCGAACTTGAATCCGTCGTCGAAATTTTCCTTCTCTTGGAGCAGCCTAGAAATGGAGGAGAATGAAAGGTCATGAGCTCACGTCAGAGAAGCTGTCTTTCTGCTCGAACAAACTCTAGTCATGGGACGACGTCTTGGAATCTTGTGCTTGTGAAATATTATTTATATAATTATTTATTTTGTTATCATCAGTTTCGGTGGATCAATAAACCATAATAATAATAATAATACATTATTTCTCGCGCTAGACGGAAGAGTCCGCTGGGATTTTTGTAGCGATATTTCGGCTCTTCTTTGCAAGTGTCCCCAGTAGGCTTAAAGCTTAACCGAATAGGGCTGAGATATGACAGTCTGGTTACCCATTCTATTTGTATCTAAATAGGTTCAGGTTGTTTAATTTGAAAAATACTTCATGACAGTAAATATCGATCAATGGGGGCCGGCAGGGGTACGAGCTCGTTAGCTCAGCCCCATAGGCTAGAAAACCCGACAAAAAAGCGTTACTTCTTCGATTTGTTATCCATGAATATTGAATTTTAGCTGACGAGTTTATTCTTCCGCAATTGTCGTACCTCTATACGGACGTACCTCTATGTTTGAAATGTTTAGCAACTACTACGGCTTTATTCTTGAAAATCAACTCTTTGTTTTTTTTTTCTTTCCCTAAAAAAATCGCATGCGTTGTGTCGGATCAGTTGAAATTCTTCAACGTATTCGACACTGCGACAAAACGCAGAGTTCTGCGTCGCTTGTCGCACGATTTGTGTCGTATGTCGCATGAAGCAGAATTTTGCGCGACATCGCAGCAGTGTAAAGTCTGGTCTTCACCTCCCGGAACTTCCGGAATCTGGGCTTCCAGATTATTCTTTGACTTCTTCTGTAAATTCCGGAATTTTTAAGTATCGCAGAAGAAATTCAGAAAAAATCACGGAGAATCTGGGAACCCAGATTCCGGAAGACCCGACTTAAACCAGCGGTAAGTCCAGGTCACGACAGGTAACAACACCAAAGGCTTCTCTGGGACCCCAGTGCTGTCCACATTTTTCGTTATGTCAATGACTGCTTAATCCTCTAAACTTACTTGTAAGTTGGCTCAGTGACGTTGATAGTTCCGAGTTTGCCTGTCGTCTCAGTTCGGCTAGTGAGGTTGACAGTGTTGCCAAATAAGCAGTAGCGTGGCATCCTCTGGCCGATTACCCCTGTTACCACTTCTCCAGTGTGAATCCCGATTGTTATCGACTGGAAAGAAAGATGTCAGACTAGACTCCAGAGCAAAATAACACTACGGACAGAGCAAAATAACACTAGGGAGTAGCGTCAAGACCTATGCTTTCCATGCTTTGCAAACGGGCCATACTCATAGCTCTGCCCGCTGCGCTTGCGGCATTTAAACCGAGACAAACTTGCATGTTTAGAAATTTCTAGTAAAGCTAAGGTGAGATCTGCACCCATGGAGGAAAAAGTAAAGGTTTCATCTTTTTTTTGCTGTGTTCACAATATGAAGTTATTGGATTCAGCGCTGGTGCACGACCGATTGAGTTTCAGTAGGGACGTTCACTATCGCTAGTGGTGCTAGTGTCGCTGCTATTCGAGTATGTGTCACTTTTTGCAAGTCTTGGCGCTACTCCCTAATGTTCTTTTGCTCTGACTACGGAGTAGCACAAAGACTTCAAAAAAGTGACACAGACTCGAATAGCAGAGACACTAGCACCACTACACTGTCAGAAGTTTCATAACAGATCGCGCATAACACTTTCAAGAATAACACCTTTTCACTTAGAAATAAAGTGTTATGACCAGTTAAGTTTACACTATTTCGTGCCTAGATCTCCAACAACACCTTCAATTGGTAAAAATACTACACTGTCAGAAGTTACATAACGACAACAGAAGGATGCCCGGTTTCAACAGATAACACTTTGGGATGCCCGGTTTCAACAGATAACACTTTGGGATGTTATCTGTTTATGTTTATTTCGTTCCCGTTAGTATTTTTACCAATTGAAGGTGTTGTTGGAGATCTAGGCACGAACGAAAAAGCACGAAAAAGTGTAAACTTAATTGGTCATACACTTTATTTCTAATTGAAAAGGTGTTATTCTTGAAAGTGTTATGCGCTATCTGTTATGAAACTTCTGACAGTGTAGCGATAGTGAACGTCCCTACTGAAACTCATTCAGTCGTTCACCAGCACTGGCTCCAATAACTTCATATTCTGAACATTGCAAAAAAATGATACTTCCTCCATTGTTTCCTTGGTGTGGGCAGACCGCACCTTTGCGTTACTAGAAATTTATAAACCCTCAAGTTTGTCTCGCTTTAAATACCGCAATTGTAGTGGGTGGTGCTAAGAGTATGACCCGTTTGCAAAGCATGAAACGCATAGGTCTTGGCGCTACTCCCTAGTGTTCTTTTGCTCTGCTAGACTCGGACAGGTAACTCATTGTTGCTCGATATGAAGACTCTTGATGACTAACCCTTCGTGCCAATAATGAATCGCCGTGTGTCTACACTGTCAGAAGTTTCATAACAGATAACACGAGGATGCGCGGTTTCAACGGACGTTTTCTGTCGTGTTTCAAAATGTTATGCGTAATAAGCGTTGCCATCAGGAAGACTCGAATTCCGACATCATGATGACTTTTCTGACAAAGCTTCTTATGCATAACCTTTCATGAATAACGTTTTTAAACACAACAGAAAACATCCGAAGTGTTGTCTGTTATGAAACTTCTGACAGTGTAGCGAAGAGCCAGAAACGTCAAACGTTGTTGATTGATAGGATTTGAACTGATTTTGAGGATTCGTTCGGGTGATGTTTCTCATTCTTCCCGGGGTTCACTGGCGTGTTTTGGACTTAGTCATGTACAGTCATGTATATTTTGACGGGTCATAAATAAAATCATCATCATCATATTTTTGACAACCCTTACAGAGTTGTTCTATCTATAGATAGCCTACTAGTTACCTATGCCACTTTACTAATCCTATTTTACTGTAATTTTAATATGTGATGTGTAATGTCACGAATTAGATAAGTTGAAAACTGATTACTAAAACTGATCATCAGAATGGTAGCCAATACCTGTGCATGTTGGTATGAAAGTAAATTTATTCACACTTTGAAGCGCGATCGACTAAAAGGAGGCACGGCACGGCATGGCGGAGAAGGCACGACTAACAAAAAGAGCAAGTAGTAGAAGTAGACAAGTGAGTGAGAGTTCGTAACTCCAGAGCCTAAAAGAAGGAACGTTAGAACATTGTTCCTGCCTTTCACTCTAAAGCCTGAAAATACCCTTTTGGTTTTCGTGCCTCTTTTTAGTTCTCGTGCCTCCTACACTATGCCGTGCCGTGCCTCTTTTTAGTCGATCCCCTTTGAAGCTTTGCCGGTCTGTTTCGTGGTGATTTAAGCTGTTATTTTTTCTTCTTCTTGTTTTGCGACAGCTATACCACAAACACATACATGAATGCAACGGTCATAACAATAATGTAGCATCATGCCATTTTATGTGTGAATACGACGAGCTGTAAGGAATAAAGGTTCGGAAGGGGAATTTTAGGGAAGGATGGGCCAAGTTAATGGAGAACATATGCTTCAGGGTAGTTAAAAGTTTAGCGAGGTTTATCCGGATAGCAGCGAAGCATCGAGAAGACTGATGTTATCAATATGTTTGTTTTAATGAGTCTGTGATGTGTGGTTTCTTTTTCTTCTTTTGAGTATTTGTTCTTGCTGTAGCGTCCTGTTGGCTTTTGCAATAAAATATCATATCATTCGAGCTAAGCTTGACACCAAATATATTGATACATAAATAAAAAGACCTCTGACTCTATCTACAACGAAGAAATTGGAAAAAAAAACTTTACTGCACATGTTCGTAAATCCTTTTTCTTTATATAGGATATTCAGTTACTTGGCTCAATTTGTTTTTTAATTATTATTGGTTATATTTGACAGTGCAAAAACGAATAAGTCAGCTGAAATTTATTGCAGCTATATTTCTATATTTTGTTATCACAAGTTTCGTTTTTTCCATCTTGAGCGGCTTTGAGCCTGAAGAGGACCCTTGCCAAGAAGGGCCGAAATATAGCTCCGATAAATTTCAGCTGGCTTATCCGTTTTTGCACTGTCAAATATGATTCGCAGTCAGCTTGGGCTGAAGGAATATTTATTATTGGTTATTTCCCTGCCCTAGCCAAGCACTCCTTTTGTGCTTTTCTGGCAGGAATATTATGTTAGTTGTGTATTTCTTTGTTTTTAAAGTTTAACCGAAAAGGACTGGGATAGGACAATCTAGTTACCCATCACTTATTCACTTAAATTGGCTTGAAGACCCGCTGAAAATCCGTTACTTGGTTGTTCCGCTATTCAGGAATAATCGATTTTCGAATAGTGGAATTTCCGTGTGATTTGTGGTACCTCTAATTTGTTATATGCCTTACAAGAAAGATTTGTGACTTTTTTTTGTTCAGGAACTAAGCAATCTTCACCAATATCGCCACTGCCCACTGAAAAGCCTTGTTTGTGTTTAGATAAAAATTTCCCGCGTCATAGTAGAATTTTCGCTGTGGGGACGGCCGCAGATATTCTGAACGTCATAACTAGAGCAGATAGTGGAAAACAAAAAAATCCCTTTGCAGAATCCAAATAATTCAGTGTATTCAACTAAATTACACAAAAATAAGTTGGCTTTTCAGTTAAACTTTAAGGATAGTCCAACTAATGAATGAAACAAAAAATGAATTGTGTACGATGCAGTCAAACTTAACGACCGAATCGGCGTGTTCCACCCTTCTAACAATAGTAACTAATACTTACTATTCTTGTTCCAACCTCATGAAAAGTTACTACGCTGCCGTTCCAGCTCTCTCGAAATAGTAACTGATGGTAGCTATTTGCTTACCACGCTCGGAAGCGTAGTGAGCTTGGTAACTACGATCTCTGCAACATGATTGGCCCGATCAGCCCACGGCGACATTTTGACAAAAATAGAAAAAATCGTCCCAGGCTTGACGCCAAGAAGCCAGGAACCGTGAAGTCATGCGTAGTGACTACGGTAGGTAGGTTGGGACACGCTCTGAGAAACGGATTTTACTCTTGAAGATCCCCCTTTCGAATTAGCTATTTAGTAGCCGACTGTCTTCTCTCTGCATTTTACTACCATTGTTTTTTTTCATTACCAGCTGCTTCACTTACCACAGTTTCCTCTTCAATCCTAATATTCTTCGCAGCTTCCACCATGTTCAGGGCAAGGACGGCGATACACTTAGCATGTTGACTGCATGTTTCAGGAAGGCCACTAACGGCCATGTATTTGTCGCCGATCGTTTCCACCTATGAGAGAGAGAAAAAATACAAACCAGATACGATTGACATAAATGATTTCTGGCCGAAACTCACGCTAGACATTAGATGCGTTTTTGTAGATACCATGGTATCTGACACCACGGTAACTGGATCTGCATTTTGTCATTTTTGCAGTTACTGTGGTATCGACCAGAGTGGCGTTGCAAAAACGACAATTGCCGAATTTGCGCTTTTAGAAGTCGTCCCAAAAGAAATACTGATATTCACTCAAAATCATACATCTAAAACTTCTTTCACACCAATGTGACACAAATCTAGACCCATGTGTTGCTGAAGACGAAAGTGAGACGAATTTTTCAGATTCCGCGTTCAGTTACCACGGTCGCGACCATGGTATCTGTATATCTGAGTATCAGATACCACGGCAACTGGACAGATACCACGTACGATAACTGTAAAAACGGCTTTTGACCTTGGTATCAGATACCATGGTATCTGCCAAAACGAGTTTAAACCGTGGAAACAGATACTATGGTATCTACAAAAATGTAACTACTGCCCATTGTCTGAATTCCCCAAATTTTGATGGCAAGCCATCACTTTTTACATAAATGATGAAAAAACCACGCATTATATCACTTGTTGTCGTATTCTTCGCCTACTTGCCACGTGAAATTATCAATTTCCTTGTTAGCACCTGTCGACTCGGTCCAGCCCTCCCGTTCTTCGACGCGGCGGATGGATGAAGAACGGGGAAAACTAAGCAAAACAAAAGAATTCTTAAAGCACAACTCTTACTAGAAATGATCTTTTCCCTATGAAACAGACCAGAAAAAACGATTTTCGAAAACACCATTACTTTCCACCTGAAATAAGTGATTTTCTCTGGATTTTCTTGTTAGAGCTTGTCAACTCTATCCAGCCGTCCTGTGCTCTCCAATGCGGCGGCTGGGCGCAAAACGTTTCAAAACTGGATGCGCCGTGGTTTGAATGTTGGAAAACCAAGCAAATAAAAGCAGTCAAAAACAGAGGACTATCATATCCTTATACGTGAAAGACTTTTCAGTGGACATCGAAGATTCCGGCAAACTTTGCTTTGTGTGATGGCAAAACTCGGCACGGCCGAATAAGCGCTAAAAATCCGTAGGCACAAACGAAACAATGGAGAAAGGTGGGGATTTTAGAAGCTTATACTTCCACAAGGGAGCTAGGTATATAATAAAAGGCAGTATAAGCAAGAGGGGTCCTTTAAATATGAGGTGGACCTGATGGTCTACCATGTCCTCCAAAATGAAGGTGAAACCTCTCATGTCCTTATGTGAAAGAGTAGTGGCAAGCCTTGCAGCTTTCGGCCAAGTTTACGTTGTGTGACTGGCAAAACTCGGCACAGCCGAAAAAGCGCTAAAAAGACGTAGGAACTAAACGAAACAATGGCGAAAGTGGGGATTTCAGAAGCATATAATCCCATAAGGGGACTAGGGATAATATAAAAGGTGGAACAAGTGAGAGAGGTCCTTTAAAACAGCATGAAGGTCAACATTCAGAGAGTGGACTGCTTCAACAAAATGTCACCTAACTTGTGTCACTATAATGTCACGAAATAAATGTCACTAAATCTTATCTTATCTATCTTATCTTAACTTGACAAAAAAAGAGGAAAAGTGACAGTGAAAAAATGCCACCTAACTTTGAAGCCAAAGAAGCGATGCAACTTGCCTTGTAAACATACGGATTCACTTTCGGGTCCGTTAAAGCGTCGAACGCAGTGTAAATACTGTTGAGCATACGAACAATCGTCAGAGCTCTGTGATTGGCACAAATCGTCGCAAATCCGACAATGCCACTGAACAGCAATGTAACACAATCGTAACGTCGCGCCGGAACAGAGCCACCTTGCCGCAAAACGTTTGCAACGGTAGGTGGCAGCACGGAGAAAAGAAGCCTGGAATGAAAAAGTACCACCTTAGAAACTATCGAAAATAGGGGGGAGAGGGCATCAGAATAAGGGAATGTGTTACGTCCCTAATCCTTCAGTAAAAAAGGGTCCAAGCTCATATACAGTAGAGGTATGCTTATGTGAACGTTTGTTGACTTCGGACTTTGCCATTTTCATGCACTTACTATGTCTAAAGCTAACTACCAGTTAGCCAAAGTAGGTAAGAAGGGCAGCTGACAACACCTGTACAGGTATTTTGGATCTTCAGTCTACCAGTTAGCCCAAAACTGCAGTGCTCACATTAAAGTAACTGTTCATACCTCTACTGTAGTCTGTCTGGATGCTCTCAGTCGTCGCATTTTAGCTAACCTGTGTGTAGCGAGCATTGGAACAAATATTTCAAATTTGTGCTTAAAATGAAGTATCAATTACTTCCAAATTTTGTATTTAGTTCTGAAGGATTAAAGTACCTGATAACAAACAAAAAATGTAAGCTACTTTACTAGTAGCCCACTTGCGTTGTGTAAGTACGTGACTTCAGCGTCAGTAGTTGCGTTCGTTGCACTACGGTCTGGTTCTGGTGTTTAGTCACCAGTGTCCGGTTCTTTCCTTATAACGCGTTTTTTCGTTCACCAGTGAGTTGATGAAAACTTGCTAACTCCTCGCTACAGCGGGGCTCACGAGCAGGTTCTGGTTAAGCCCCGTCTACATTGCCGTAAACCGACCGTTTTACGGACGGTCCGTAGCCGCAAAAATGTGGTCTTCATTAGGTCCGTAACCGCAAAAATGTGGTCTACTTTAGTCCCAAATAGGCGAATCTTGTGTTGAAATTTAGAAAACAGTTTATATGTGACTTGAAAAACAGTTGAGAAACAGTTACATGGGACTGTGACAAAAAAGCAGTCTCCACTACGTCCGTTTTACGGTTACGGAGGGGTCAGTACCGCCGTTTTACGGCTACGGCCGTCCGTAGAGAAAGACCCGTCTTCACTGCCGTAACGGTCAAACGGTCGACCGTAAAACGGTCGGTTTACGGTAATGCAGACGGGGCTTTAGTCCGCACCGTTGGGCACTAACCAGACACTGGTTAGTCCGAAAACGGGTTTTAAGATCGGGGAGTAGTCACCGGCGAGTGCAAAAACGCGTTATAGGAAGCACCGGTGAGTAGTCACCGGCCAACGAACGCAGCTAGTATACTTGACTACTATTATAGCCTAGTACGTCAAGTACTGCACGTTTCAAAACTGCTCGTCGAGAGAACATAGTCGTTGCAACTCTGAATGGAGCTCCTGCCATCTTGTAGCATTCGTACAAAGGGTGCAATGTACTTCACAGACTACCCGAATTTCATAAAAAAAAATCTGAACGATTTCAATGTGAAATCGATCTGATCTTAGCAGAATTTACTTGAGACAGTACTTGAAAATTAATAAAATTGGTATTTGATGCTTCGAGGACCTCATTACTTTGCTTTACTAAAAATTCGTGACTGAAAGGGGTAAGTAATAATAATAATAATAATAACAATAATAATTTATTTGTCACCCACTTTACAAAACAGAGGTTAAGTGGAGTAAATACAAAAGAAATAACAGCAAGAGAAAACAAGAAACAAAGTTAATCACATACAGAAAAAGGACGGATAAGGCGATGAAAACACCCTAGCCTATAAGGCGCTTCAATGGCTAGCTTGGCACATAATTTTTCGAAAACACCAGTAATATCTGTCGCACAATACTTTTTTTTATCAATTTTGTATTCCGGTAAGAACGAGGCAGATATTGGAGAAATTTGCAGTACCGGTCAGGTACCGGTAATAATTTATGCGAATACGTTTTATATTAAGTACTCCAGAAAAGTTGTACTTGAAGAAAACTCAAGTAGCCTACTTTTGTTTTGCACTTACGTAGTACTTGAAGTAGCCTACTTCCCAATGCTGTGAGTGGCTACACTGTTTTGTTGGACGTCCGGGAAGGCTAAAGGCCGACTAAAGTCGAGTACGAAGGCTATAATAAACTCCACAAATGAAATAATGACTGGCCTTGGCGATGGGACTGCGCTTACCTATCTGTCTTCTGTTTCTCTACTTTCAGCTCTCTGTGAGTCATCTGGAGCTGATCCGTGAGGAGTTCAAGGTCTTGGGTGAGCTTGTACTCAGCTGCAAACTGTTCAGAGAGAAGGACAAGATCTCTGGTTGCGTCGTGAAGGGGAATATCGCTGAGATACAGACCGTGCCTGAAAAGGGGACATGCCTGAAAAAGGAACATTCCAGTCAGGGACGTAATTAAGATTAGATAGTTTCCAATAAATTGGTTAATTCGTAGTCGTGTCATTAATCATCCCAGATAAGAATTGTATCTGCAGTCAGTGTGTTACCCCACCTCAACATCCGTCTATGGCGGCGACGCCAAATTCATCTACAAACAAAGATCCGAATCTACTAGGTACTTGTCAGACAGGTCTCTTTTATGATTGCGAGTCCTGGACAATGAAAGCATCTGAATTACATGACCTCAACGGATGGTCTTTGACCATCCTGGCTTACGAAAGATCTTCCAGCTTCTTACTAACCATCCGAACGAGCAACGCTGATACTATTGGACCAATCATCAAGGAAAGCCGGCTACGCTGGTACGAGCACGTCTAACGCTGATCATCCGACGCGCTTCCCAAGATAGCCGTCCGCTGCCAGCCTTCTTCCGGGTGGAAGAAACGCCAAGGGGGTCAACGCAAAACTTGGTTTGTCAGCATCAAAGCTGATCTCGAACACAAAGGAGTATTCGCCGTTTTGGCAGTAGGTGGGACAAGAACTTGCTCGAAATCACGCATGAATGGACTCAAGACGACCATGGCTGGAACTCGACTATTTTGAACTCTTGGATACCAGGGAAGCCTCGCAGCCGGTGTCCTGATCTAAGTACAAGTAAGTAAGTATCATAATAGTGAACCACTATTACAGATGTTAACAGACATACTGAAACATACAGCCGAAATGAAAAATCCATCTTACGAAATAAATCTGGATGTTCCAGCATAGATTTTCTTTTTGCGGATTCCGCAAAATATTTCTTCTCTTTTGACTTTTTCCTCGATGAGGTTAGCGTTGCAAAACAAGGCTCCTGTCTCTCAACTCGTAAGGAAGAAGAAAAAGAAAATTAGAACAGGGGTCGTGCTTTCCTCGTGTTTTTAGTCCGCTCTAGTGTCTTGCGCTTCTTGACGGGACACAAACAAAATCTTCACCATCTCAACGAGCTCGTTGCAGCCCCCTAACTAAGAGCTTACAACCCCAACCAAGCGAAATATAACCCCGCCGTTTGCTACCGTCCTTTTTCCAAGTCTGCTGCGGCCTTCAAACAAGCTTAGCCAGATCTCGGGGGAAATACGTCTGCTTGTGATTCTCCATGCGTTGCTGATCCCATAAAATCCGTCTTTTTCTTCCGCCCCAACGGATTTATGTATGATGTTTCCAATCCGGAATAAGGAGGATGAATGACACGAAATGAAAGGTGCAAAATAAATTCGGATCTGAAGGAAGAAGGCAAGGCTGGATTAATTTCACTTGACGGGCTACATGGTTTATGAATGCAATTTCTTATCCCCGCTACAATTGGCATAGCAAAAAAGAGCGGAGTGCCGAGAAAGGAAAAAAACACGAAAGGAAAATAAAGAAAAATAAAACCATCGCAAAAAGAAGAAGCAGCGTCATGCATAGAGCTTTCCTTGCTAAGCGAACAAAGAGAAAGCCGATTTGGGCGGCCCTGTCAGAGGGAGGAGGCTTGTTGTAAGGCGGGGCTAAGAAGGGAGGGAAGTTTTCGGAAAGGCAAGGGAAGTTTTCGGGAGGATTGTTTGCTGTTTGGAGAAAAGAGAAATATATTGGTAAATTCCGTGGAAAGACTGGTCCTTTCTTCTGCCCAGTGTGTAGAATTGCGAATGATGAATTGAGTCATTTCATGTTCAAGTGTAGGGAGTTGAATGAATCGAGATCTAAGGTATTCGGTGAAAGAGGTTTTAGGAAATAGTGAATGTTAAGGATATTGAAATGTAGACAATTTAGTGATGCGAGAATGTTTGGGAAAGTCCTACGAACTGGGACGCGCGACCATGAACTGTTTACTCAATAGAGTCATTCATATAGAACACCAGTACACCGTGCAGTCCCATTATATCAGTCCTATCCTACCCAGTGCCAAAATTTGCTGGTATTGCCCTGATGTTCAAAGAAAAAAAGTTCCAACCGGGCGTTATCAAAATAAATAACGCCCGGGCGTTATTTATTTTGATAACGCCCGGCCAGCCATGCCATATCAAATGAAAACGCACGGTTGGAATTTTTTTCTTTTATAATCAGGGGAATACCAGAAAATTAAAACAAATGTACTAGTGTTATAATCATTATCGCCCTTGCTTTCTTCGGGCGATAGCGGAAAATTTGGCCCTTGGGCAGCATGATAGGCAGATATCACCCTCGCCGCTCAAGCTGGATAATTTTCTAAGATAATTTTATCCAAGGATAATTTTCTTTCTAAGATAATTTTCCGGCTTGAGCCTGAAGAGGACCCTTGCCAAGAAGGGCCGAAATATAGCTCTAATAAAATGTAGCTGACTTCTCCGTTTTGCATCGTCAAATACTTTTACCATTATCACGGAAGACAAAGCTCACCTGTTCAGATCATCCAAATTTTTAACACTGGGTGATCCAAGGAACATCATACAGTCGGAATCCGGAATGTAAATCATCTGGCCCTGCAATAAAGAAACGTTGTATACATAAATTGTATAAATAGTACCTTGATAAGTTGGAGTCATTAAAGGAGCTGTCGTGCCTATATTACTGATTCACTCTATGTCAATCATTCAATTTATTTATCCGTTAACATTTCGAAAAGCGAGTTCATTGTTTAGCCTACAATGAGAATGGTGGCAGGGAGACTTCTGGACCAGGAATTCAGTCATGGCACCTGGCAAAAAGACTGGCACCCTCTTTAAAGTTTAACTGAAAAGCCAACTTATTTTTGTGTCATTTAGTTGAATACACTGAATTATTTGGATTCTGCAAAGGGATTTTTCTGTTTTCCACTATCTGCTCTAGTTATGACGTTCAGAATATCTGCGGCCGTCCCCACAGCAAAAATTCTACTATGACGCGGGAAATTTTATCTAAACACAAACAAGGCTTTTCAGGGCAGTGGCGGTATTCGTGAATATTGCTTAGTGCCTGAACAAAAAAAAGTCATAAATCTTTCTTGTAAGGCATACAACAAATTAGAGGTACCACAAATCACACGGAAATTCCACTATTTGAAAATCGATTATTCCTGAATAGCGGAACAACCAAGTAACGCATTTTCAGCGGGTCTTCAAGCCAATTTAATTGAATAAGTGATGGGTAACTAGATTGTCCTATCCCAGTCCTTTTCGGTTAAACTTTAAGGTTTTATACATCAGCCAAAGAAACATGGAGGGAAGTGGTATATTTTAAGGCCGGGATTAAGCGGGTGGATTTAAGGATTTTAATTAGTTGCCGGGCTGATTGTTTGCCACTAGGGAAACGGAGGAAATAGTTGAGGAATAAATTAGGATGTACTGGTCCCTATTTCTGCCCGATTTGTGGTAGTGAGAATGAGAGTTTGTTGCATCTGATGTGTGAACGCCGTGAGCTAGATGATCTGCGGGTTGAGATTTTTGGGAGTGTAATTACAGTAAATGATGAAGTGTGGATAAGGAAAGTTATTGGAAGTAGGTGTTTTCAAGATTTGAAGATACCCTACTGGTAAGGTTCCTAAAGGTAGCTTTAGCCCACAGAGAGAATTTCCTTTAGGAGTTTTCCTTTAATTTAGTTCCATTATTTAGTTCAAGTGTTTTCTTTTTGTTACCATTTTTGCCATAGCCTAAGGCTTTTTGTGCAATAAATTATGTATGTATTATGTACACTGAGACATTGACGCACGCGCAATCGAAATCTATCTGGTATTTGGGTGTCGAATCGTAATATGGCACGGACAGCAGATCTACTCGCGCACTCCTTGTGCGAAATTTGTGCAAAATCTGTGTGCTGTTTACGGGCAATTTTAGGAACAGTGCAAATAACCATATTCTTGTTCAGTACTCTTGTTCTGCTCTGAAGCTGGGAAAAGTTCCAACTCTCACCGCTATGCTCGCCAAGACAGAAAGGTATAAGCAAGGGTTTGACGTGAAAAACATCATGAACATCATTCCAGATTTTTTTTATAGTATTTTTGCCTGTTCTACCTCATAGGTTGTGATGACAAGCCCATTCGGGCCATTTTTACAATTTATCGCCTGACACGAGTACGTCCGGCACTAAATCTACAGCTAGTACAAATGACGGAAAACACTAAGTTCGGCAGACATGCTGTAAAAGTTCGTTTTAGATCATAATCATAGTCTTTATACCAAGAGTTTCCTTCACTAAACCCAACCCTTCAGAGAGGAATTGAAAAAAAGTAATCTCAACGGCTCCAGCTCCTCGAAAAGTTTATGTTCAGAGAGTTTTCAACTGTAAATTTATATCTCTGCATTTCGAGAAGTAGTTCAACTTCTTGGGGTCGCAATTTATTTGGTTCCCTAATTCCGCTCTTGAATAAGAGATTGCCGACATTTCCCGAAGGAAGAAAAAACTCGGTCTCTTGCGCTCGGGGACCTCCGTCTGGGTTTACAACTTTTTTAGTGCCGCCTTTGTGGATTTAAGGACTACCACTTTCCCAGCGTTTTAGCGCTGAGGACTGACAGGTAATGTCTACTCTTCCCACCGATTTAGGGTCTAGAAAGAGATAACGATGAGTGACGGTGAGCCTAGGGAAAAAAAAAGGCACCAAGTCACGTCTTCCCAAATCGAGTCACGTTGGCTCGAGATAGATGATTACTTAAATCTATTCTCTGCCTGTTTGACTAGCTTGAAGGGAAGAACTGTACTATGGGTTCGACCCATTTTGGTAGAGGCCTTAACTTTACCTTATTTCCGGAAGCTTCGTGCATTCTACCTATATTTTTCAGTAATCAACGCTTTTTGTTTTTGTGTTTAGCGAAAGTTCATATATGTAATGTAGTGTCCCACGTTGACAACATTTTAAACAGAAATGATGATAAATAATGACAGTAAACATAATCCTGGAACCACGCTAGCAGACACAAACTCCCCAAATCAATTTATAATCCACATTTTTTTTTCAGTTTTATCTCTGATACTTAAGAAATATTACGTTGACTAGAACTGTGATTAAGACCAAATATACGTCAACTGAGGAAGTCGTTCGCAATTGAGACTTTTAAATTTCACCCTGGCTCTGCTTTCTTCTTGTACTAAAAGCCAAAGGAAGCTTTTCCCATTGCCAGAAGTTATGAGTTCAGCCGACTGAGCAATTGGGCCCTAGTTACGTCTTGTATAGAAGTTATGTGCCAACTTCTCAGGAGTGGGAAATTTGACTCTCTGGACGAAAACTGATTAGAATCTGGGACGAATAAAATAAGGCCAGACATAATGCAGGCAGATAGTGGACGAAAGAAATGCCACTAAAAGAAGGTAAAGGGAGATTGCAGCCAACCTGACGAAAACGGAAAGGAGAATAAACAAATAATTTAACAATGTGAGGTGTAGGACTTTCAACTTCGAGACTAAATTATCGGCGTTTGGTAAGTATTTTTGGCACGTAAATTGTTGGAAACGTCAATCCAACTCTTTATGTTTACATAATCAAATTTTTGTAAAAAAAAATTCACAAACAATAAAGCCGAAGGCTTCTTATTTTTACTACAAAAACTAATCTTGCTTCCTGTTGGCTGGTTTCGACATGAAGCGTCATAACCGACCAATAGGATGAGACACTCGATTTTGCATTGCAGTGAAGCCTTGAATGTACACATTTTATTCTCCACAGTGCTTATTTAATGTACCTGTAGTTTAGTGTCGGAATTTTTTTTAAAAAATTGACCAACTTTGAAGCCTCAAGATCTTACTCCCAAGAAAACCTTATTACAAAAATGTGACTATACAAACAAGGAAATTATCGATTCCAACAATTTACAGGCCGAAAATACCTACCAAATGCAGACAATTTAATTCTCAAAGTCGAAAGTCCTATACTTCCCAATGTTAAATTCTTTTGTTATGCACTTTTGCAGATGGTGCAGAAATATCAGTTTTCGTTGGGTAGGGTGCAATCTGTCTATACTGCACCAGAAGACACGTAACGTCTCATGCCTTCTTTTAGGCTCCGGAGGGAGGATGCGAGTTCGCTACCAAGGCCGCATGAAAAAATGTCGCGTGGTAAAAGAAGGCATGGGAAGGAAGCTAATTGCTAGAACCAGGGTCCTGCACCTCGATATTTTTCACGCGGACCTGCTCGAGACCCCCCCCCCCGTCCGGATCCTAAAAGAAGGCATGGGTGTGTGCCTCCTGGTGCAGCGTGCCTTCTCTCACTACCGGCACCTCTCTCTCTGCATTTGTTCTCGATCTAAGTAAAGGATGGGAAGACATAACGCAGGCGGAAAGAGGAGTACAGAGAGTATCACGCGTAAGGATATAATAAGCTTCAAAGTGTTGGTTCTCATTTTGGAAGACATGGTAGGCCATCAGCTCTATTGAACTTCTTTTATTTTGCTTGGTTTTCCCGCTTTTAACTACGGTGCATTCAGTGTTCAAATATTTTGCGTCCAGCCGCCACGTCGGAGAGCAGAAAGGCTGGATAGAGTCGATAAGCGCTAATAAGAAAACCACTAACTTTACTTGGGAAGAAATGATGGTTTCGAAAAACAATCTTTCTGAGCTATTTCATCGTGGAAAGTTTCTAGTAAGAGTTGTGCTTTAAAACCTGTGAAAGCTCTCTGCATGTTGCTTGAAAACCCTCCGGCACCTCAGTGTGAAGGCTCTTTTGAAGAGTCTTTTTTTTTTCCAAGACTCTTGAAGACTCTCTCTATAGTAGATCTGCATAATCACCTCTTGTGGTAAGAACTGCTACGAGCGTTCGACAGTTGTGACGGTTTTCCCTGTGAAGCTTGGGGTGCCCTAACACTTGGGGTGTCAGGGGTGTCAAACTTGATTTTGTTTACTATGCAACTTTTTGCATTGTAGCTTCTTAAAAGCAACTCGCTGTGTTTAAGAAAAAAAAATCGGTGAAAATCAGGTATCGGTTTTTCAATAGTAGTTCAATAATAGTTTTGTATTGTTATAAACAGAAATGCCCAGGTCACTACCGTAGTCATTTTCACATTTCTACGGTAGGCTAGAGTTGCTATTTCACTAAACAAAAATTTAAAAAAAAATAATACAAAAATAGCAAATAAGTAGCCTACTACCAAAGAAGATGAGTAGGCTACTACCTAAACAAAAATTATCTTAGAAAAAATTATAATAGTTAACATACCTCCATCTCAGTTGATATCGGAATAACAAGCTCAAAGGCCATTTAAAAATATCAACCTCGCTACGCTCGGCAAATGTTTTTCATAACCTGCCTCTGACACTTGGGGTGTCAGGGCAAAGATGCAACTGTTATGGTTCCAAGAAGCGCTTTGGGAGTTTTTGCAACCAGCACGGTTACATGAGTCAGAAGAGGGGGCTAGTTACTTTTCAGGATAAATTAGTCTAGAAGCTGGAACAGTGTAAAAGAAGGCCAGGACTATCTACCCAAAACAGCCTGCAGGATCAGATCAAATTTGACCAAAGGTGGGCTCATCTTCAGCAACCAGCATGAATTCTTCACAAAATGCTCATGAACAACAAAATCTCCAACAGGCTTACGCAGAAGTATCAAAACCTCTCGAAGAGGGTAAGCCTGTTGATGGGATTCAAAAAAGACTTTCCTAAAGCATCCGACATGGCCCCTAAGAAATCCAGTAACATTCTCCTGAAATCCACATCCTGGGTTAGGAGGAAGAGGATGTAGCGTATCAAAGTCATCAAAAAGGGAATCATTTTCAGAGTCAATGGGGAGTCGATTTTGGGAACTGCTGGTGTTGATGATTTTTCAAAAACGAATATTGCGGATGGTTAAAAAGAATTTCTGAGGTCAATATTGAGTTTAGTCATGGGGTAAGACTGATTTTGAGAAAAAGGCATCTATCGATTAAGGCTATGATTTTTGCTTATCAAAAAATACAGCTGTAAATTTAAATGAAACAAATCAGACTAAAAAAAGATAAAGTAAGTCGGACCATGACCTCTAAAGACCAATCGCATCACCTGAATTAATTAGGCTATGATCGAAAAGAAAAATATGTGGTGGAGTTTCCGAGTTCTCGTTTTTGGGATCCCAAAACGTAAGTGGAGGGATACCTATGACATCGCAAAAGTTGTCCGTCTGTCCGTCCGTCCGTCCGTCCGTCCGTCTGTCCGTCTGTCTGTAAGCACGATAACTCTCGAAGGCTGTGAGATATTTTGATGAAACTTGGTGTGGGGATTCTTTGGGTCAAGAGTAAGGTCGAGTTCGTAGATGGGCCCTGTAGCTTTACATTTAGGGGTGGGGGAGGGGGTTTAAATTAAGGGGCAAGCAAAATTTTTTAAAACAGCTCATGTGATAGTCGATTATGAGGTAAGACGACACGCTGAACACGAATATGAAAACCATTTTCTCGCCGAACAAGTAGTTCGTCCGGAATCCGGCCAAAACCAGAAAGTTTGTTAAAAGTAAAATTTTTATTTGAGGTTGATTAGATGTTTGATTTTGGGGTAAGAAGCCATGCTGAACACGAATATGAAAACCATTTTCTCGCCGGACAAGCAGTTCGCCCGGAATCCGGCCAAAACCGGAAAGTTTGTTAGAAGTTAAAGTTTTATCTGAAGTTGATCAGATGTTTGATGTAGGGGTAAGAAGGCATGCTGAACAAGAATACGAAAACCATTTTATCGCCAGACAAGTAGTTTGCCCGGAATCCGGCCAAAACCGGAAAATTTGTTAAAAGTAAAAGTTTTATTTGAAGTTGATTAGATGATAGATTTAGGGGTAAGAAGAGATCCAGAATCCGTATATGACAATCACTCTTTAGCCGGACATATAGTTCGTCCGGAATCTGGCTGAAACCGGAAAATTTGTTAGAAGTTAAATTTTTATTTGAAGTTGATCAGATGTTGGATATAAGGGTAAGGAGATACGTTGAATCCGTTTTTGAGCTTTAGCTTTTCGCCGGACAAGTAGTTCTTAAATTTCGCCAAAACCGCAAAATTCACAAAAGTAAGCTAAGCTAGGATCGTTTCGATCGGCTTATAGAGGTAAACGCACATGCTGAATCCATATCTGAGCTTGGATTTCTTAATGAGTAGCTGTTTGGCCCGGCGAAGACTGGATCTGGCTAAGACAAAACCTAATTGTCTGGATCATAAATATTGAAATTTTTGGGATCCCATCGGAACCTTTGGTCTTGTTTCCTTACGGGGGACCCCCAGGATTTGACTCCCTGTATCCTCGATCGAGCTTCTCTTCAACTTCCCAAGGAACTGCGAGAGTACACTCTATGTTAAAACCAGCAAAATTCTCCCAAAAGCCGTCTCCTCGTCTTCTGAGAGAAACGGGCGTAAAGCGAAATTCACACGGGGGGCGTCAAATTATTTAGTGTTTATTTTGTCATGTAATGGCCCTAGTTGGCCGGTATTTGATTCAAATAAATAAATAAATATTTGCCTGGCGTTGCGAATTTTTTTGGCAGGGAGCCGAAGCCCGACGAAGCATTTTCGGGATCCCAAAACGTAAGTGGAGGGATACCTATGACATCGCAAAAGTTGTCCGTCCGTCTGTCCGTCCGTCCGTCTGTCCGTCCGTCCGTCTGTCCGTCTGTCCGTCTGTCCGTCCGTCTGTAAGCACGATAACTCTCGAAGGGAATGAGATATTTTGATGAAACTTGGTGTGAGCATTCTTTGGGTCAAGAGTAAGGTCGAGTTCGTAGATGGGCCCTGTAGCCCTACATTTAGGGGTGGGGGAGGGGGTTCAAATTAAGGGACAAGCAAAATATTTTTAAACAGCTAATGTGATAGTCGATTATGGGGTAAGAAGGCATGCTGAACACGAATATGAAAACCATTTTCTCGCCGGACAAGTAGTTCGCCCGGAATCCGGCCAAAACCGGAAAGTTTGTTATAAGTAAAATTTTTGTCTGAAGTTGATTAGATGTTCGATGTAGGGGTAAGAAGGTATGCTGAACAATAATACGAAAACTGTTTTCTCGCCAGACAATTAGTTAGCCCGGAAACCGGCCAAACCGGAAAATTTGTTAAAAGTAAAAGTTTTATTTGAAGTTGATTAGATGATAGATCTAGGGGTGAGAAAAGATGCTGAATCCGTATGACAATCATTTTTTAGCCGGACACGTAGTTCTTCAGGAATTCGGCCGAAACCGGAAATTTGTCAGAAGTACACCAGGAAGTTTCGATCAGTATCGTCAAAATAGATATGGCTTATACAGGTATATCTGAACTTGGTTTTCTCAGATGATTACCCTGGCGAAGACTGGATTTGGCGAAGACAAGACGTAGTTAATATTTAAATTTTTGGGATCCCATCGAAAACTTTGGTCTTGTTTTCACTTAAGGCGTTACGATTTTCAACGCCTGGCGTGACGAATATCGTCAGGCGTGGCGAAATTCGCTCTCTGTGTGAATTGGGCTTAAGGTGTTCCACGCTTCTCAAGTCTTTCAATATAAGCTGCAAGACTAAAGCCTCTGACAATGTCCCTCACAAACGACTGTTGACTCTGTTAACGCCAGTAAGATACCCCTGAAAACCTTCTCCCGGATCATTACCATCTTAAGCGAGACTCTAAGTCGACTCGCCTTTCGAAATAAGCTGCTACACTTCTCTAAAGCCTCTGACTTTTCTCAAAAACGCCTGTTGACAATGTTAAAGCCTGCAAAATACCCCCGTAAGCCTTCTCATGGATCGCCACCTTCTTCGACGAACGGACGTGTTAAAGTCGGCTCACTCACATCTTTCTAAATAAGCTGGTAGACTTTGCTAAAGCCTCTCACAACGGGGCTACTGTATTTTATTTTATAGCAAGTTGACCATGTTAAAGCCCCCCCCCCCCCCGAAAGCCGGCTCTGAGATTCCACCTTCATACGAACGAACAAAGCGTGTTCAAGTCGGTTCATGTCTCCCGATGTAAGCTGATGTAACTAGCAAACGTGGCTCAATCCTTGGCCCACTGCTTCGATAAGCGATCTGATAGTTGTCAGTCGATTAGCCACAGAAAAAGAGCCATGATAAGCCTATCCGAAACGATTTTAGGCCAACCTGGTTCTAGATTAGATTAGATTATGTTTAATATAAAACCAACGCGTAACATTTGTCTGCATCACCTGCAGGGAAAGTCCCGGGGGACTTGTTAAGTAACAGGCGAAAAACAAAATTCACATCTATTTACTAATGAAGAATAAATCCTACTACTACTGAAAAATAAATACTACTACTAACAATACATTTCTAATTACTAATTACTAAACCGAATACTAAACAAAAAAAAGAAGAAAAAAAAAGAAAGCGACTGACTCTTGCTTACTCTTTTGTGAGGAAGAACCTTTTCACTGTGGCTTTGAATGCAGCAAGGTGCGGGGCCTCACGGACTTTAATTGGGATTGAATTCCAAACACTCGTAGCAAAATTTCTAATAATGAACGATGCACGAGTTGTTTGCCGGATTTCATGAACTATATCCCCACACCCCCTTGTTTCATAATTGTGGTAATCATTATTCGTAGAAAAAAAATTTGCAAAAGAGGAAGGCAGTAAATTATTAAAGTATTTGTAAACAAAAATGCTAATTTGATAATCCCTTCTTTTTAAACATCAAAGAGTTTATTTTTAAAGAAAATTTCAGAGGGTGTCGAATTATTAACATCATTGTGAAAAAGAAGTTTTATTGCTTTATTTTGTATTTTCTGAATTCTTTTATAACACGTAATAAAGTTACTTGCCCATAGTGAGCAACCATAGCACACGTATGGATAAAATATAGCGAAATAAATTGTTTTCATAGTTTTTTCGGTCACTAAATGTTTAATGCGGCGAAGCACGCCCAGGGATCTTGATATTTTAAGTGAAATGGTATTAGCGTGCTCCTTCCATGATAAATTCTGCATGAACTAGACGGACTTTTATCTCATTCATTTACTTGAGTTCCTCCTTCAAATGACAATAGTTGCGTTTTCGCAGATACTATGGTATCTGTTACCACGGAAACTGGATCTGTAATCAGTCGTTTTTGCAGATACCGTGGTATCTATATAGGTCCACTGCAAAAACGACTATTGCCGAAATTGTACTTTTCGAAGTCATCCAAAAAGAAAAACTGATATCCAGTTACTTTACTAAGTGCTGAACTTCTTTCTCACCAATTTGACAAAATTCGATGAAAGTGAGATGACTTTTCAGATACCACGACCAGACACCACGGTCGGACCGTGATATCTGAATATCAGTTACCATGGTGACTGGCCAGATACAACGACAGCTGCAAAAACGGCTTTTGACCGTGGTATCAGATACCACGATAACTGCAAAAACAACTTTAGACCGTATATCAGATACCATGGTATCTGCAAAAACGGAACTAATGCTCTCCAGCAGATCACTACCACGTCTCTCTTACGCTAGTGGTTCTCAGGAAACACGTCATGACAGATCTCATATCCTTCTTGAAGGCCTAATTATGGCGAACTGATGACCGCTGTCATTACCAATTCCCCCCTCTATGCCGATCTCCGAATGGACAATACGTATTTCCGAAACCTCTCAGGCGGTGCGAAAGTATTCTCAAGTATTCTCACTGTCTCCAGGACAAAACCCCCTTTTTGCTTTGGTTGCAAAAAAATAACGAGGGATTTTATTCTTATAAGTAAGAAATTTTAAATGAAAGAAAATTTTAAGGAAAGGAGATATTAAGGAAGGAAAAAGTAAATAAAATTTTACGTTTTAAAGATGTGATGAGCATGGTAAAATGAGAAATAAGGTAAAGGAGGAAATAAGAAAGAATTAAAAAAAAATAAACGTAGAGATAGAGTAAAGTGTAGGTGACGCTAAATATATAGGTCGGTCGTTGAAAAAATAATTTCAAATATTAGATATTAGGACCGTTGGCGTCACAGAGGGAAAGTGGAAGCGTAGTCACCTGGCCAAATCATATTGGACAATAAGAACGGAAAACATACTACGCGGCAAAAAAAAAAGAAGAAAGAAGTGACATTATTTGTTAGAAAAAACAGGGAGATCACAATTTTTGGGATCTGTATCCCTTTCATCTGACCAACAGTTAAATTCCACAACTTAACCACTTTCTGTACATTCAGTAAGGCTACTAGCCCCTTCTCGTCCCCCTCGGTTCCTCTAGTGGTTCTCGGAAGACACCCTCTAACAGGTCTCTGATCTTTCTTAACACCTAATAAAGCCTAACTGATGACCACCAATGACGCCGATCCCCAATGAACAATGTGTATTTCCCGAAACTCTCCGCCCCAGCTAAAGCGTTCTTCCATAAAGCACGTTCTAGGCAGTGTTAGTGAGAGAAAAAGAGTGAAACACGCCTGAGAAACTTCGGGATCGGTTTCCTTGCATCTCGCCAGCTTTCTTTTCATCGCCAACCTCTTGAAAAGTAAGTACGTTCCCACAGGTCACTGCCACCTCCCCTTCCCTCTTGAGTCAGTGGTTCTGAGGAAACACGTCCCAACAGGTCTCCGATACTTCATCAAGACCTAATCATGCCTATTTGATGACCGCCGTCATTACCGATCACCACACCCCATCCAGGATGGACATTGTGTATTTCTCGAAGCTGCTAAGAGGATGTGCGATAGTATTCCTGCAGAAAAAGGAAATAATCCGTGAGAGGAAAAGATCAACAAAGACCAGAGAAACTCTGGGATTGACACCCTCCGGGACTGTACTAAATTTGGCGAAGAACCGTTTCGGGGAAGCCTCAAAAATGTCAGAGAAGTCACCAAAAGAACGATGAAACCGAGAAATAAACGAATGTTTTTGGCATGCGATCCTTTTAAATTCGTGAAGAACCGACACCAATGCAACTATTGGAGCAGAAATTGGAAATGGGTCTGTTATAATCGGGATTGTTGCTTGGTGCAAAAATCACATATCTTCTCTGCTTTGCTCGGTAAACCACTCCCCCACCTACCGTACTTATTACATAAGGAATGGGAAAGTGAACTTTTGGATACGGATCTCTGGAGAAAACATCGACTGAATCAATCAATAAACTTCATTCATCCAACTAATTGAATGCTAGAAGAGGTCGTCGAAGACAGGGAGGAGAAGCAGTCAAAGACATGCGAAATATTTGCAAAAGACATGAAAATAACAACAACAAATTAACTAATACACTTCGAGAAACGACCTAAAAGGAATGCTGGTATAAAACTGCCTTAAAACTGAGTTGAAAGTTACGACGTTAGATTACCTCAGTTACTCTGGACAGACGCGCAGACGACTGAGGGTGGGGGGGGGGGACAACAAAATCTGTGCGCCAACATTTTTGACAGGGTTGTTCTTCGGTTAATTAAGGAACGCCTAGCTCAATGAGAGCCTCTTCAAATATAATGTTGCAATCTCCCAGAATGATTATCGCTGCTCTTTTTTGGATACTTTCCAGGCGAATTATTAAGGTTCGATTAAAACAAACAAAAAATGTCTAAAAAGTATGTGTTATTGTGTTGATTGATTTTTCTTAATGTCATTTTTTTGCTACTCCACTGTCGCCTCGTCTACTTTAGCAGGTAACAAATATTTTTATTTCTGAGATACTGGTCCACTAGCCCGCTTCGATCTGGCGATTGGCTTGCGAACTACCTTCACAAGGGTTCCGGCTACCCCCCCCCCCCCAGCGACCCCCTACCCCGCGACCCCCCGGTACCAACCTACCCCGCGAAAACTTCCCGGTACCAAATCCCCCCGACCAACCATCCCTACACAGTGTCTATATGATAAAATGTATTCTTATGAAAATTATTTATAGGGCGAGCGGCTAGCGAGCCGTCGTCACGCGTTTACATATAACTCGCGTGTCTAGGGAAAATCCTCAAGTGCTTGCGTCCCAAACTGCATTCTTCAATAAGATTTTCTTTTTTCGTATATATTTACATCCGGGCGGTGGGGGGGGGGGTGCCGGGGGTCTTTCGTACCCGGGTTATTTTCGAGAGGGGGGTTGGTACCGAGGGGGGTTCGCCGGGACTTTTGGTACCAGGGAGTTTTGACGGGGGTGCTGGGTATCTCCGGGAGGGGGTTCGCCGAGAACCCCTCCCAGGACCCTCGAAGCCTCAGTTGGTAGCACACGTCGCTCTTCGAACCGGAAGGTCGCGGGATTGAAACCCACTCAAGGAGGTCTTTTGACTTTCAGGTCACTACTTGAACATGCCACCGTACTTACCTTCAATCGAAGTTGCGAATCTGGAAATCCACCAACCAGCTCAGCTTTCGTTCTTAAAACGTAGACAGTGTTAATATGTGATAGAAAGTTCTCAAAGGAGAAGGGCATGTGGGGTCGAACCATCTCGAACAGGTCGGTGACTTTAGAACCCGGTTGTTCAGCTTGTGGTAGAATTCGGGAAATGGCGGATCCGGCCTGCTCCACTTCTAACGACCTCCGGAAAATGATGTGGAATGGAAATGCGGTTTGAAAGGTGGAATCACAAATAGGAGCCATGGCTGGAATAAAGATAAACTCATAAACCGCGGATTAGGCTGGTGCACTGACGTCAGTTGAAAATGACCCCGTCCCTAGTTACCGAGAAGCCACAGGGGTTCGCTGTTCCTCGAGCTCTTGAGATGACGCAACCCTTAAAGGCTATCTTGCAGACGCTATGAACTGATTATGAACTTTGTAAAAAAAAATTATAAACAATTATGTCATAGAAGCTCCGAGATTTTGTTCCACCCGATGCTTCAAAGTCAAGGTATGACACAATCAGGCACTAAAACATGTTTGTGCCATGTAAAGCATCGGCTTCTTAGCTATAGGCTACAGACGCTCGTTTAGACAATGGTTTGTGCACCACATCATACCACATGAGCCTATAAGGTAGCGTAGAGAGTGACAAGTCGCCGTGTAGCCTACTTGCTATTTAATTTGACTGTGCATTTATTTGTACAGGCTGTGCATAAAAAGTTACAAGACAATACACATTTATAGAATAAGCAAAGCAAGGCTCCAAAAACTCTTTAAAATAAAGTAACCATTTTCTAGAAGAAAATGAAATTACAACTAATTCTGCTTCAAGATCCACAGACGACAAATCTTTTACACATAGGACATGAGAAGCTTCAAAATGTTGTTTTTCAATTTACAGACTTCATCTTGTGATCCATCAGATCCACCTTGTGTTTTGGAAATCTTTTTTTTTTGCTTGGTTTTCCCACTTTTTAACCACGTTCCGCACAGTTTTCAAATATTTTGCGTCCAGGCGCCTCTTCGGAGAACAGGAAGGCTGGATAGACTCGACAAGGACAAACAAGACAATCGCTACTCTCACGTGGCAAGTGTTGGTTTTGATATTTCGGAACTTTTTCCTCTGGAAAAGATCGTTTCTAGTAAAAGCGTGCTTTAAAGAAATAATCATTCGCCCCACCCCAAGGGTCCGGATCTGTAAATGGCATATCCATGTTCTGGTGTTCTTAGCCCCCTTCAAGTCTCACCCGACCAGATTGGCGTTCGGGAATCATCCATGCGACAAGGTTACGGATTCCTTCTCTCCCCACGGATGACTGAATCCGGGATTCTGGGAAATACCGGTTAGAGTTTAACTGAAAAGCCAACTTATTTTTGTGTCGTTTAACTGAGTACACCGAATTATTTGGATTCTGCAAAGGGATTTTTCTATTTTCCACTATCTGCTCCAGTTATGACGTTCAGACTTTCTACGACCGTCCCCACAACGAAAATTTTACTATGACGCGGGAAATTTTAATCTCAACACAAACGCGGCTTTTCTGTGGGAAGTGGTAAGATTGGTAAAGATTGCTTAATTCCTGAACAAAAAAAAAATCATAAATCTTTCTCGTAAGGCATACAACAAAAATACAAGCGCATAGAGGTACCACAGATCACATGGAAATTCCACTATTTGAAAATCGGTTATTCGTAGCGGAGCAACGAAGTAACGCATTTTCAGCGGGTCTTCAAGCCAATTTAAGTAAACAAATGATGGGTAACTAGATTGTTCTATCCCAGCCCTTTTCGGTTAAACTTTAAATAAGGCCAGGTCCGTAGGCCTACATGCCTGACAAGTTTCTTCTATGAAAATATATTTTCTGGAATTCTGCAGAAGGTACTAGTGTTGGGCGATACTGAGGAATATTGAAATATCGATATTTCGATATTTTTAAATTCGATAATCGATATTTCGACTATCGTAAACCGGTATTTGGCGTACTTGAAACTGTTTATACTGCTGGACTTTTTTCATGGAAAAAAAACTTAACAAAAATGAAACTGAATTAAAAGAACAAAATCAAACATTCCCATCAAGAAAGAGTACGCATATGCACGTTTTTCCCTCCCAGTCGTGTTTCTCCTCCCTAATCGAACTCAATTTTGAAATCCCTATCGTTCTTTTATTCTCAAAATCCCGAGTAACAGAACGATTGCACATCGAAATGCAAATATCGAAAATATCGATGTCTGAAAAGTCAATATCGAAATATCGATATTTTTCAATAAAATCGATATTTCGATTATCGTATCGAATATCGCCCAACACTAGAAGGTACTCTGCAACTAATCCTACAGGTATCGCAACAGACCGACCGAAAAAAGGACAAGCGGTCATTGCTTGAAATTAGATCCCGTTTCTGAACGTGCCACTCCGAAACATACAAAAATATTCGTTTTTTATGCGTGTTAACCTCTGACCCATATATCTTTTGTGCTCTTTGGTAGGGACTAGGTCCGACCCACGGGTAAAACCCCCACGGGTAAAATAAATTCCTGGATACGGACCTGAGTATACTCTTTTTCTTTTCTTTTTTTAACTCGATCCCTGCGGATATAGGGGTTGCCAGGTCTTTAACGAATGGTGAGAGTAATTTCCTAAGGAAAATATAATTTTTTCCCTAACAACAAAACCGAGAAATCGAATACTTGAATGCAGAAACAAGGGCGAATAAAAAGTATCTGGTCACAAATAAGAACAAACCTAGACAACACCCCAACACAAATTACGATAATAATCACAGTATAGCATATAGCCTAACGAGCAGTGATTAGGAGTTTGGTTACAGAAAGAGGGTAAACTGACTTTGTGGACAAGACACTGGATAGCACTAAACGGATAAGATTTATTCTAGCGATATTCGGTTCTTCTTGGCAACGACCCTCTCCAGGCTCAGCACTATCAGAAAGAGGAAATTTAAGTTTTCAAACCAAGCTGACCATTCATAATGCAGGTACAAAATTTTTGGGTGTTTTTGCTGATCGGCTAATTATCCCTAAAGACGTTATGCGAGGGACAAATGTAGTGCTGGGTATTCCGGTTGCAATTCTGGTAACCGTCTTCAGCCAAGAACAAAACTAAACTACATATCTCACAAGCCAAGAACAGAACAAACGATGCAGGCTTAAAACTCCATAAGTAGACCAGAACCCAATGAAAAATTCTTTGACTGTGTAGTTGTATGGTAGTCGTACTAAAAAATGCATGGAATGATATATAGTAGTATGGAATAGTTTAATTATCTGTAGTAGTATGAAATACTTTGATAAATATGCCTCCGACTGGGTTAATCTTGTGTAGTAGTATCCGATAGCATCCAGTTTGCCAGTAGTAGCATGGAGTGGGGACAGGTACTACTGCATGCTACTTTTTCGTACTACTCCATACGAATAAATCTCCGAAATTTTTCATCGGGAATAGCGATACCGATTACGACAATCCAAAAAAATGTAAAAAAAAAAAAATGTGCGTGTTTAAAAGGTTGTGTGTATACACAATGTATATCAACAGTTACAGCGTGTGTATATACAGTTCTGTGAATTTTCTACAATTAATGTGTGTGTACAATGATTAGATTACAGTTATTAGCCCAGGAAAGAGCAGAAGCTTTCACTCGGAAATCAAAGCAATTTTTTCACATAACTATCAACGTCAGAACCCGCGGTCTTTTAAAGCAAAATGGGCACCAACTATGCTTTAATTTTATATACAATTACAAATTTCGAAGTTCCATTAGATAGCGCACAGGCCACTCAGTTTCCCTTCCGTTCCACCCAAAACTTACAGCGAGGGGGGGGGGGTTAAATATTTTTTGTCAACTCAACTGCTGACTGAAATCACCTGACAGATGACTGAAAACCAAGTACCAATATATTTAATTAATGATTTCATTGCTAAGAATTATATGCTATTCGATAAAGCATAAGAGGTTGTACTAGATCAATTATTGGCGCTTGGATCACGTTCCGCAATTTGGGCATTTTCTTATTTTTTTTCAGCGTTCGAGTCCGTAAGAAAAATGTGGGGAAGGGAAAGCTGCATTAATATTTATTTCTTTGCGAACAGTGTGAGTGGAGACAAAGTTGTATAGGTCCCTGACTTTTCCTTCCATTCCGACCAAAACTTACAGCGACGGAGGTGTTTGAATTTTTGGACACTTAACTGTTGACTGGATTCACCTAACAGATGACTGAAACATAAGCCGTTTTCTTGAGTTCGCTTGTCATTACCTCTTCGGCGTCTCGGCGCAGATGATTTCAGAGAATGGTATTGCAAGGCGTGGAAATTCAAAAGCACCCGGCCATGTACGAAAATCAATCATTTGGAAGAGCTGAGTGATGAGAGTGCCAGGGTTGCTATAATAAACCGTCTCTATAGCTGTCAGATTGGTAGGTAGGTAGGTAAGTTTTATTTTTTATCCAAAATATAAACATAAATAAAAATGACACGCCTAATAATTATTGCAGCAAAAAGAAAGTCCTAAGGACTTGTGCTGCATATTCCTGTTACTATTTATATCTTATAAATAAATATCTGAACATAACAACTCATGATTATCCACCTAGCCTATCTTATATATTCTTATTAATTATTCTTTACCGGTTTCAGCCCCCCCATCCCGAAAAACTGCGAAAGAAACATCAAAGACCTCCCGCCCTTCAACATCTATTAGTTAGATGGAATGTTTTCAATTTATTTTTAAACCCCTATAAAGTAACAGACTCCCTGATGCTAGCCGGCAGATTATTCCAAACAGAAGGCCCCAGATTATGAATCATATATGATGATCTGACTGTTTTTCTTTTTTCATGACTTAAAAGTTGTGAATTTCTTGTTTCGTAATTATGGTGCTCCTGATTCATGGAAAAATAATCATGGAAATACTCAGGGCAAATATGTTTCATGCTTTGGAACACAAAAATTGATGCTTGGTAGTCCCGAATCTGACCAACATTTAGAACATTGCACCGGGAAAAACTAGCAATAGTTTTGGATTCAACCTGCTCTTTTATGTCCGCAATCAATCGAATGCTTTTATTTTGCAAAATCTGGATCCTTTTATAATTAAAGAAAAAATTGCTGGCCCAATGAACGCAACCGTAATCAATATAAGGATGAACAAGGGAAAAATAAATGATTTTTAAAATCTTGAATGGAAATGTTTTTCTTACCCGTCTCAGAATTCCTAGTCCCCTAGCCATTTTCGCACCAATAACATTACACTGCTTTTTCCAACTAATATTATTATCTAAATAAAACCCCAAATACCTAATTTCAAAAACTTGTTTAATGGGTAAATCTCCAAAAAAATGTTATTTTGATCATTAAGTAACCTACCTGTTCTACTAAAAATAATATAATTTGTTTTAGATGCGTTAACTGCTAGGGAACTACCAACTGTAAAACTGCGTAAACGTTCAAGTGCTAAGTTAGCCTTATGTACAACCTCCAAAACAACTACCAATTACTGTTATCGCAGTGTCGATCGCGAAAGAGGTCAGCGCCTCCTCTCCAACATGTGAAGCCAGCGAATTCACATAAATAAGATAAAGTAGAGGTCCCAGCATGGAACCTTGAGGCACTCCACACTTACCACCGAACTCGCTGCTTAGGATATCTGATAATGCAACTTTGATAGTGCGGCCATGCAGGTACGATGAAAACCACTTTACACAAGTACTACCTAACCCAAGCCCGTTTAGTCTACTTAGAAGAGTATTAAATTCAACAGTGTCAAAAGCCTTACGGAAATCTACAAAAACAGTTAAAGGGACCAGATTATTTTCAAGAGCTTTATCATCAAAACTTAAAAGATGGTGAACTGCATGGCTAGAGGAATGTTTACTTCTGAAGCCGAATTGGCCATCATACAATATTTTCTTCGAGTCCAAATAATCATACAATCGCTTATAAATAACTTTTTCATAAATTTTACTAAATAAAGGTAAAATCGGAATCGGTTGCCAGTTAAAGGGGTCCGAGGGGTCCCCACCTTTATGTAAAGGTATGATTTTTAATCTTTTCAGTTTCGACGGGAAATGGCCTTTAGCGATTGACAGATTAATTAAATACACCAGTACTGGCAAAAGATACACCGACACAATTTTAAAAGCCTTAAGGTTCAATCCATCTACACCAGAAGAATTTTATTTGAGACCACAAACAATTTTTTCAACTTCTTCAACAGTACATGGTTCGAATTCAAAGCCATCCTGCATGCTTAAAGGATGTGTGTTAAGATTGTTGGCACCACCACCTCTAGACAGTTCATTCTGTATATCACTACCAATCTTCGAAAAATAATCACCCATGTAATTTGCCATTTCCAACTTATCATCAATAATTCTGTTGTTAATTTTTAATTCGGTGATACTCGTATCTTTTTTTTCACATCCGATCACTTCACGGACAATTCCCCAAGTATCTTTTATATTACCTTCCTTACTCTTTAAACGGTTTAAAAAATACTCATTCTTTGCATTTCTTCTTGATTTATTTACATAATTTCTCAACTCTTTAAACTCATTTAAAGCCACTTCAGATGGGTTATCGAGATATTGACAATACAATTTATTTCTTTGGCTTATTAAACTCAAAATTTCATCATTAATCCACGGCTTTCTCGGTTTAGCTTTCTTACAATTAATTTCTTTCAATGGGCAATATTTTCAAACACAGGGTAAAGGATATCTGAAAAAATATTGAAAGCTTTTGAAGCATCATCCTTTTCACTGTAAACCACCTCCCAATCCAACGAACTAACTTCATTTTTAAATTTAGCCAGATTAACTTCTTTCATTGCTTTAGTGTTATCTGATGAAACTGCTGTTGTTAGTACCGAAGAAAAGTTTTGTTTTCTGGATGTAAAGTTACAAAACTGCCAAAAATGGACAAATATAACCGACTTCCTTCCAGCAGGCTCCAGAGCTTACAAGGAATTCTCAGTTAACACCGTTAATATGAATATTTGTAAACAATACAAATAATCCGGAGTATATAATAAAAACGAATTGGATGAGAAAAAAGAAACTCCGCTTCTATTTGTCGAAGCTAGTAAATCGGAGTATGGCAGTCAGCAATAAACGTCGTAACGATGTATTAGCCTCCTGGGACCCTACGTCCACCCCAGTGGACATTTTATATATGAATTTTTTAAGCAGTATTGTAGCTGCGCTGCGTCGAAACTAACGCCACCATTCGATTCCGCTTGACTGGAATGCCATCTGTGATTTTTTTCAAGAGTCTGTGATACACCAGTGCTGAGAAATAGAGAACCAAAAATAGCCAAAAATCAGGGGCAGAGCAGAAAGCAAAGTGGGGAAGTTTAAAAATTATATAAAAAATATAAAACAAGGAGGTAAAATAATGGAAAAATTCAGGACAAGAAGGAAGGTTCTGTTAGATATATTGGCTTAAGAAACAAATTGACAGTTGCCTTACACCCTCTTCTGTGCCTTTTATAACATTCGTGTCCACCCGGGTGGACAACCGGTCCCAACCAAGTAAAAACTGGGTAGGCTTCAGCTACTGGAAATTTGGTAGACAAAAACTTTGTGCTTCCCAGCTCGGCTGGGTAGATGCTAGGCTTGTAGATTTATTCAAGGGCACACGACTTACAGTACCGAGTTGAGAGCACATGGATTTGGCGCTGGAAGTATACTTCGTCTCACTGAGACGCTGTTTCCAGGGTCAAATATTTACTTCGATACCTTTTTCACGTCGATCAACTTTCTTGGTTTTCTGATTGGAAAAAAGCTGGACGAAGCTGTGGAACGACTTGAAGAATCCGATTGGAATGAGAACTACCCCCCCCTAAAGCAGATAACGCTTCTGTACTAAATATTAGAGAGGATCAGAAAATCGCAGTCACATAGTGGTACGAGAATGAACCTGTACTGCTAGCGTCCGACTGTAAATGGGTAAGACAAAAAAAGAACCCAAAGACGCTGGGATAAGAACCAGCAGACTTTATCGAAACTAAGTGCCCAAGAAGTGTAGCCGGAAACAGTTGCTTCATGGTGGGGTCAGGGTGGGGTTGGCATGAGTGACAGAATGGCCTCGTCTGACAAATTTACAGCCAGATCCCAGAAATTGGCGGTAGCCTTCATTTGGCAAACAGCTTCATCGATTCTGCCGTTTCCAGTGGTATCCTTGAACTGCGTATGCCTGTCCACAACAAGTTTACAGAGGTGATGAAGCAACTGATTCACTTTCACTTCCCCGTAGCTAAATACCCAGAGTCCTGAGAAGCCTCAGGCTGGAAAAGGGTAGCAGGAGGATCTCAATGGCAGGACGAAAAGCGAGCAGGAGTATCTCCCCTAACCGAAGAGGTTTCGAGGTCCACTCCCCGAGTCCGCTTGAACAGGCATTCACATGCCTGAGTATGAGAATTTGAAAGATGAAGCCAAGTGCCGACATTCGGGCTGGGAGGGGGGGGAGTATTCAAACGCAAAGTTTTTTTAGGCCGTTTTGGAGACAGAAAGTGTTTCAGGTCGTTTCATTCATGATCTTGAACCTCTTTTCATCGTTTTGCACTGAATTGACAAATTTGAAATAAATGTCCTTTGCTGAAAGCATTGTTACTTTTTCAAGGATTGGGACCCAATGTCCTCCTCAGTGGACATTCAATAGGGGGGAGTGGGTAGAAGGGGGATTTTTTTGGAGGCTAGTTTCGAAATCTACGCATTTTTCTGATCAAAATTGGAAGTTTCCATGTGTATGTGTCAGCTGGTTTAGACTCGGGTCTCAGGAGGTTAGCGAAAATAGGTTGTCTTGGAATTTGCTGATTTCTGATGTAACATTGTATTCTAGCGGGTGGTAATGTGGCATCATGATTGTGTGATCTGCCGATTGGACTTTAAAATCGCCGGTACATTTTCTGGATCGAGCTACGGTTGGGCTTTCCAACCGCAGGTGTCCGCAGGCCAGCGCTTGCGAGTGTAGAAAACCCAAGACTAAATGTTTTCTCAGAAATACTTGTCTGTTTTTTTTTCGAATTTTCGAAAATCCTTGCGGATTTTATTCAATGATTATTTGTTTGTATGAAGCAGAGGGTGAAGACAGGGCTAAGGTCAAGAAATCCAGATTCTGATAACGACGACGACCCTTCGGAAGAAGCTTTGTTCGTTCTACAAAAAAATCGGAGTGATCTCCCCATACCACAATCTCTTTCCCTCTTTAAACAACAACAGTTTTTTCCTTCTGTTTGGATGCACTTCCAAATTGTGTTGCTGACATGTAAGTTGATTATGATGCAAGCTGGTCTGTCGTGTATCTTCTTTTTTATATACTCCTCTTGAGTTATTCGATGGAAACAATTAATAATAACAAAAACAAGGACTTAAACTATAACACACCATTTTTGTCTTGGTTGTTTTGAAATAAACTAGAAAAAAAAACACCTTGCCCTCGAGCCTATTAAAATAAACAACAACGTTACCATTGTCAACAAACTCCGATTCAAAATTCCAGGCGTCAACCAGGCTCGTCCTTTTCGCCTCCTCAGTCTGAACTTCCGTGATTAGAAACTTGGTATGGTCGTCAACACCGGTTTTCGGTAAAAGCTGGACGTCAACTTCTGTATTATGGAGTCGTTTCGCCACAGTCTGGAATGGTGGCAGAGAGAATCAATTGGTGCCGAGAAATGCTAATTAGTCGTGGTAGTAAATGAGAATAAGAGCTCATATGGGTCTTGTTATGAGTAAGTGGTACACGAAAGTAAATGACAACGTCACAAAATACTACCTTCTAGTTCTTCAACGGTCGTTGGATGCGGTTGGGACCTAGAAATGGGACGTCTAGGGCATCTGCTCATACCACCTATCAAGTCTTTTGATGGGTGGTCAAGTCATTTTTTCGGAAATGTCTGAAAAAATTGAGTCCGGATCCGGCCGGAATAATAAAACGGATCATCTTGGGCATGCGAACTTGATACTTTCAGATGTGCTAAAGACGATGAAACTTGGCAGGTAGGTTAGTGACCCAACCAAATAGACAATGCCATAGGAAAACTTTCGTTTCTGGATCCGACCATTTTTCGAGGGATTTAAGGGAAGGGGAATCCAGAAATTTCTGACTTCCGTAGGTTGTGAACGGGTGGTTCGATTCGAGTAGAGCTTTTTGGTGATAAGAACTAATGACCTAGACATGCAAAACATGTCTTCGAACCACATGCGGCAATAGTTGGAGGGGGAGGGCCTGGAAACTTTGTGACATGCCCAAAAACCAAACGGATGGGCCGAATGGGAGCATCCAATTTTCATACAAAGTGCTCAACTCATTTGGCGCCGAAGTGCGGCACACAATTTCCAGAACTCTCCAACTCTCCCACCGTGACCTGGTTCGGTTCGGACACATAAATGGAACATCTTTGGCATCTGATATTTACCACCCATCAGATTTCAAACGAACCCAAGCAAAAATTAATTTCCGTCTAAATCGCTCTCCTCATTTCGTCCTAGACACGCCACAAAATCCCCCTCCCAGTTCCTAAATGGCAAATCTAGGGGATCTTATACTACCACCATTTAAGTCTCAACCCAAAAATGGACAATACCCCACCCCCTTCAACTCCCCCAACTCTGCACGAATCCGGCACACCTTCCAAGTTTCACTCTCCCTCGCTACACTTGTTTGATCTCTAGGCGTGCCACACATTTTCCAGGCCCCCTCCCCTACAAAATTCCTTCCGTGGACAAACACGGGTCAGACACTTAAATGGCGTCATCTAGAGCATATTCTCTTACCACCCGTCAAGGTTCTCTTGAATCTGAGCATTTCCAAGAAATTTCCAGTATCAACCTCCCCCCTCCCCGAGGCCAAATCCACCTGAGACCCCAAAATGGATCGTCTAGGGCAGATGACTTTTGCTGCCATCTCTCCACTCGTTTGATCCCTAGGCGTGCCATAAAGTTCTGGAATACCTTTTCGACACGCCCCCCCCCCCCCCGCGAGAATCCTGTTTGAACGCACTTAAAGAATCTCTTACTCTACTTCTACTTTCTCTTCTCTTTCTCGTGGAGGGGTAGGGAATCCGGAACTTTCTGACATGCGCAAGTTGCGAACGGGTGATCCGTGTCATAATAATCATAATGTTTACCTCACATCTGGGCATTTATCGTGAAATTTTGGCACCACCCACTGTGGTCGGATCCAGTCTGGACCCCAATCATCTAGGCCCTTGACCTTTCCATAAATCAAGTTCCATCTCAACCCTCCATTCGTTTGACCCCTGGACGAACCACAACACCTCTAGGACCCCCCTTCCAACTACCCCCGTAGTGGCCGAATCCGAAATGCTTAGACACATAAGGCAACATAAACGGATCAGCTAAGGCATCTGCTCTTATAGTTCGAACACACGATCAGGATTTCCCAGCCGGATTTTCTTCACTTTCATGATGAAGTTGAAAAAATCTCAACCTTTCCAGACTGAAGTGATGATGGTGCCGAAAATCCAGCCAGGAATTCCAGCCCGGGAGCCCCCGACCCTTATCGTGTGGCCAGAGCATTTGCACTAATTAAGTTTGACTCCAGTCGGATCACCCGTTCGCAACTTGCGCATGTCAGAAAGTTCCGGATTCCCTACCCCTCCACCTGAGCCGATGGTTGAACCCGAGCAAAGGGAAGTTTCCTAGAGGCGTTTTTCCGTGCTCCCACAAACAGTTTGTGGGTCGATTGTGTCTCGAAAAGAGTGTTTCCGCGGCCTTTTGTGCGGCCCACAAGAGTGTTTCCGCGACCAACAAGATTTTCGTGGCTCGCTTTGTGGCTCAAATTCGACAAACAACTGCCGAGGTGATTGTCGATTTTGTGGCTCGATTTTGGCGTGAAATTCAAATTTAGCAGCAAAATAACGTGAAAACAATAAAATTAAAACTTTCTCAAGTAAGTTGACATTAAACTGAACATTCTTATTGCCCGGAATGGTAAGGACGAAAGCCTGGAGTTCTCTTTATTGAGATTTTTACATGATTTTTATTTATGTCTTCAGATATTTGAATTTGCCGCCCAAAAAATGGACAAAACGGCGTTTCCGCGAGTTTCAACTTGTGGCTCGACTGTGTGGCACACAATAGTGTTTCCACGAAAAACACTCAGAAGTGTGTGGCCCACAATTGTGTCACGGAAAAACGCCTTAGTCCTATCTTACGCGGAAGTGCCCTAACTAGTAAAACCAGTACCGACAGACCAACCGATGGACGGACGAAAATTACCATAAAATCTGCGTGACAGAGAGAAATCGACATTTTTTTCTCCGTCCGAGCAAGAACAAATAATCTGATAGAACCTCTGTCTCCCTGTCTCTGTGATACGACCATACAGAGTCGAATATATATTGATACCCTACCCAATGAAACGAGCGGAGGAGGAGCTACGCAGAACATCGTGTAATCTCTACAAAAGCTGTTTCGCCGTACAACTCCGCAGAAGAATCCGAACGCCGTCCGAGTCTTCCTTTACAGCTGATTGGTTGCCTGCTACAGTAACGTCACGTGTGACGCGCTGTGGAGCGGACTCTCGACGCATGTAGGGCATTCTACGGTTTTTCACCACGTATGAGCAACGGCGTAGAGGGAAGTAGACAGGTATCAACTTAAACCTCACAGCATGGACCTCTAGCTCCGCTCAGTTTTATCGGGGTGTCTAGTCGCTGCATGGGACCAAAGACGGAGGTTCTACAAGATTATTGTTCTTGGTCCGAGCTTGTTTGTGAGATTAGATGGGAAGACTGAGTACTACGGTAATCAGTGCCTGGGAGATGACTGTTAACTGTTCATCTCAGGCTTTTCCTTTGGCCAAAAAGGGAGTTGCTTCGCCACGGTCCGAAGCGGTTAAGTCTTCACGGTTGGAAGAATCATTAGTGCCGAGCTCGAAGAAGCGCTAATTAGTTGCAATAGTAGCCTAAATGAGAAAAACGGCAGCAGCGTGGCAGAGATAATCGGTAGCAGTGTTTTAACGCCACCGCGGTTTTCCGCCACCGTATGTTTTTCGCCAACTTTTAATTCAGGTAGCGCAGGTAGCCTGTGCAGGTAGTTTCAGATTAAAATCTTTAAATGTGAAAAGGGTGTTTACCGCCACCCAGGAAATCTTACGTCATTAGTTCCTCCAGAGGGTAGGGTCAAATCTTGTCAGACCTAATATTCTGATGGGGTGTCGAGCGCCAACCGGATTAAGTATCACAGCGATTAAGGGATTATCAGTTGGTAACTGGTCTAAAAGTATTTATAAGAGCAACTGTAACTGCAGAACCCGGACTAAGTGACAAGAGAAATAATCATGGAAATAGTTAAAACAAAGAGTGTGAAAGAAAATGACATTTACATTGTTAACGGTCTTCAAGAGACGTATTTCTGCGGGCCATTTCTCACCTTTTGAAATTTGAATAGTTTGGGGGCCTTGAATTGTTGAAGTTGTATAGTTTCTTTAGTTGGACTTGAAATAAATAATTGTGTGAAACATTAAGCTCAGTCTTCGTCTTAGCTAGGATTAACGTAGAGTTAGCGTTGGTGGCGGTAAACACCCTCTTCGCATTTAAGGATTTGGATCTGGAATTACATGAACCAGCTACCTGCACTAATGAGTTGGCGGAAAACATACGGTGGCGAAGAACCTACCAAAATATTTGACCCTTTCGTCTGACCCAACTAATCCTCTTGATGATGCAAGATTTCCTGGGTGGCGGAAAACATACGGTGGCGCTAAACCGCGGTGGCGTTAAGACACCTGTTTCAGATAATCGACTTCTTTTTAGGACGGCATGACTCCGAAGCTTTTTGTGGGATTAGGAGAGAAGATTTGGTGCCGTGATAGTTAGGGACTACGATCAAACTGTAACTAGTAATACCCCTTTCAGACTAAACCTTCTGTCAAAAAGGAATTCTTGTTCGCCACGATTCGGGGTGGTGATCATGATGATGACTTTTTCTCAAAATAAAATCCAGCAGCCAGAGGCGTTACTAGCCAAAATGTTTGCGGGCATGGTATTTAACGACTGGCTGGTCATTTCAACCGACTATTTTAGTGTAAACTACTGTTTTCAAGAAAAAACGACAGTTTTCAAGAAAAAACTAATGTTTTGACGAAAACTCGACTGATTTTCAGGAAAAAGTAATTGTTTTTACGAAGAAATACGGCACTTCGTGTCGACTCGGTTATTTTTTACCGGCTGGCCGACTACATTGGGGGGCGTCCCCCGCTCCCCCCATACGTGACTGCCCCTGCCCACAGCATAAATGCCGAACATCTCGTCAAATATAGATAGTAGAATGGAAATAAAACTGGGCTTGTCATCGAGACTTGAAGTAAGGATGAATCAAAGAGGACCAAAAAAGAATTAGAAGTATAATTTGTTTACGATGCCATTACACAGATTTTGTTTGTATAGTACTGTTTTGGTGAGTAAATGCGTGAGAGTTGGGAGAGTCTGGAATGGTAAGTCCTCGTGATAAGTCAGGACTGGAGAAGTGGCCATTTAGCTGCTGTACTAAATGAGAAAAAGAGCAGCCGCGTGGCAGAGAGAAACCGGATTTGTTTTTGTACGACAAAGAGTCCAAAAGCTTTTTCTAGAATTGGGAGGGAAGATTGGGATATATGATAACCCGGGAATCAAACTACAACCACTCACAGCACTTTTCAGCATTTTTCTGGAGGTTTTGATCTTCTTTTTAGCATGAAAATCTTCGGGGTTTTGCTGTTTTAAACAAAATTTAAAGAAAATGTAAAAAAGAACAGCATGTCTTTATTTCAAAACCCCCGCGCTATTAAATATTTTAAGAAAAAGGAACGGTCTCGCGCAGTGGCTAATAACGCCTAGTTTTCGGGGAGGGGGGGGGGCAAGGGGGTCGAGAACAGCGCATAGGCGGCAACACTCCGAAATAAAAATTTAAGAAATAAAATATATCATGTTTTTATAGTTTGGTGTAATTAATTCACGAAATTCTTTGGATGAAATATTGAAAATGCAAAAAAAGCGTGGCTTTACTTCAAAAGCTCTGCGCTGTGGGTCCTACCTTAACAATGCCGATAACTATGTACTGCAATCCTGGCCGGTCCGAGTAGTAATGAAGAACAAGAGCGCCATCTTCTGGCCTTTCCGTACAGCGGAAAGATGGCGCGCGCATCCCTGGATAAATGGTAGCGAGGTGATCATGAAGTGCATCAAGGTTCTGGAAAACAGTAAATTTATTAGCGATTAATTATATTTACACCCCGTTAAATACACGAGCGGAGTAGAAAACAAGAATATAAAGAAAAATCAGTCAACAAATTAACAAAAACGTTCTGTTTAGTTCTAACCAGGCCTGAAGAAGTGCGTTCTTGAACTGATCCTAAAAGTAAAAACATTCCCCAGTAGCAGTAGATATTCCTTCAGCCCAAGCTGACTGCGAATCATATTTGACAATGCAAAACAAATACGTCAGCTACATTAGAGCTATATTTCGGCTCTTCTTGGCAAGGGTCTTGGGCTAAAGGAATATTTATTACCGAAGTACGGAACTTCAAATCGCCCAGACGTACCGCCGACAAGTATCCATCCTAGCTGGAACGAAGAAGAAGAGACAGCTGGCTCCAAAACCAAAATGCAGAAAAAATTCTACCCTTTCAATGACCGAATCGAGCAGCATAAGCAGCAGCCGTGTCCAAAATGAAATTACAGCACCAGCTTTAACTCTAACAATTTTCAGGGAAGAAATTCAGAAAGCCAGATATTTCAGGAAGAATCTTTAATTGCTTTTCCACAAGTTCATTTTCTAGCTTGAGCGGCTTGAGCCTGAAGAGTAGCCTTGCCATGAAGGGCCGAAATATAGCTCTAATAAAATGTAGCTGACGTAGGCTATTCGTTTTGCAAAGAAAGGAGAAAGTTGAGACGAGAAATGTGTGTTATCGTTGGTCATGAGTGAGTGAAAGCTGTGCACTCCCCGCACAGGGTACGGTTGTGCCCTTCATGGGATTGTTACGTATGTTTTTTTGTTTAAGGAATGTTAAAATTAATTGAATTGAATTGCATCATTCCCCTATATAATGAGGATATGCCGAAACAGCTCAAACAGCTTTCTTCACAAACCACTTTTCCGAGCCTCCCTAACTCAACCATACTATTCTCGATAATTCAAATAATCCTACACCCGCCCTCCCGAAAAAGAAAAGAACTTTCCCCGATTAAACCGAAAGGTTCTTTGCCCGGACTGGTGTTCTGATCCGAAGCTCTTAGGCTGACTAGTCTTGATAGCGTCTAGCGGTGGGGAAATACCCAACTCGAATGTGTACAGGGATCATGGTCTTTCGTTCAGAGACGTCGTTTCCTTTTTTTCACACTTATTTTCTTCCTTGTTCGGTATACAATACAGTTTAAATACACTTGGCTAGATTCTTGTCAATTCCTTCAGGGCTAGCACTCATCTGCCTATTTTCTCGCTCTTCATCAATTGATCTTTTTATTTACTGCGTAGTAGCCAAACATTACAACCGCCCGCCAATGTTCATACACGCACAACAACACCCACAAGCTCTGAAAGGTTAAGCTATAAGGAGTCTTGAAACGGAGCTATGAAATTAGCTAATTTTGATATTTACTAAGCTAATATACTATTCGTCACACGATTAGGGTAGTTTAAGCACATACATCTTTTAATGGGAAATTATACCATTACCCCCCCAAAAAAAATGTTTTTTTTCTAACGATTAGATTTCGCTCCTCTTGAAATGAAACTCCACCTGAGCAAGGAGGAAACTAACAAACATTCAAACTTAACAATTCAAACCAGACAACTTCCTTCACCAACATTTTCCCCCTTAACCAAACTATTACTCAATACTTTAAATACTCCCACCTCCCCCCATCCGAAAAAATTAAGGCTCACCATCTGCGGTTCTGCAACACAGGGGTTCTTAATTTCCTTTCGCGACCGTCAGCAATGCCACAACATCCTTCGAAGAAGTTAGGATTAGTCATACTGAGCAGAATTAAAAATCTTATTTATAAACAATTGAACCTATTACTCGATTACGTATCATCGTTGAGGATAATTGTTGTGGCTCAGTTGCCCCATCCAATTTCGTTGTTATTCCAAACCATGGTGTAAACACATTACGCCATCTAAGCAATAAGTTCGGGTTATTGCCGTTAGATGGCGTATGTTTTTAATCATCTTTGTGACCTGGTGTTACCTCATGATTCTCTTCAGCATCATCACCCTCGTTTGGGGATAAGTGACAACTTTACCATCTTGTTGGAGACTTTTGTAAATACTATCTGAGGAGTATACTTTTATTTATTTAGAGAGAGAAAGCATGGTGCATTTGAGCCATAGACTACCTAGGACATCCGTCCTCACCCCCTCGTTATACCTCCTGGAGCAGTTGAGCACTGGCTCCATTCGAGTTCATTTGAGATATGATGTGGCAACCTTTCGGCGAACAGCGTGTCAGTTGATGCGGAGAACCCGTCCAGCGTGGCAGTGAACTGATAAAGTGGATATTTCCTTTTGTCAGAGTCAGGTAGATTACTTAGCTATGGACTAGAGGTCAAACGAGTGCAAGAAATGAAGTAGAAAAGCAGTGAGTAGGTTAAGACAGGATTCAGTGTTAAAGGTAAACCCTTTCCTTGCTTCAAAAGTGGAAAAGTTGTTAGATTGTCTAGTCCACACTCAATAGAACGATAAAACCCTTATTTGATTGCGTAAAACGGATACGTCAGCTGAGGTTTGTTCTAGCGGTAGCCTATTTTTCTTTTTGGAAAGGGATTTTTAGTTAAATATGGATCACAGAGTTGGGGCAGAAGGAATAATTCCTAAGGCCCTTCTGGAGAAGTATATCCCTCCAGAAAAATCCGAAAAATATGATTCATCTTTACGAAAATTAGAGCTGTGGAAACATTTTCGAAAGCAGCCAATTCGGTCAAAACTCGGAAGTACATGGTAGAGGCAGCCAAGGTGTTGCTCAAGATTGCAAACACCGCTTGAACTTGTTATAATTAAACTTAAAAGCATCGTCTATTGATTCTGTTATAGGTGCGCGAGGATTGGCGTTACCAGATGGCAGTTATTGACCGGAGTATTGCTTTAAAGCAACACCCATTCCCTCTGACCGGTGTGACAACACAAGAATTGACCATACCTGTGTGACAGTATCATAATTAACCGGCGGTATGCTTTGAAGCAATAAAGAATCCCCGCCGTCGCCTCTGCCATGGCCTGTGTGCCCCTAGAACAAGCTCACCAAGTTCTTGCTTGGTGACAACATAGCGAAAGCTAGTGAAAAAGCCGAAAAGCTTGCTGAACTTCGTATTTTCTCTGGCGTCAAAGCCAAAAAACGAGATGCGAATTGCTCGATAACATCGGGACGAACAAAGCGAAAGTCGCATTCCGTAATCCTACGATTTGTTGATTGGTTTTGAGAGTGGAAACTAAGGTCAGGCCCGCCGGTCTTCAGAAGAGTTTTTCCACGCTACTCATAGGGTCCCAGTGACTCTATTCAAGGCCTAGCCTTAACTACCACCATCGAAACCACATCAATAACATCTTTGATATTTAGTATGCAGCATGTAAATAATCTTCGCGAACACTATCCACGTCCCCTTTCATTTTTATGGGAATTGCAGCCTTCGCCTCAAGTGCCATATAGCGATCGTAATGTCGTCCCGTCCCTCTGTCTGTCTATCCCGGTTTTGCATTTCCACTTCCAGCTCCACTTTCTCTCATGCATGTCTATATAAGTTAGGACGATGAAAATTGGTAGGCTTATAAAGGACCTGACCCGATGTTAACGGTGCCTTATTTTCCCGGATCCGATCATCCGTGTGGAGGTGGAGGCAGACGGGATCTGAGATTTTGTGACCCGCGTAAGTTGCGAACATGCAACCCATTCGAGTTAAACTTGATAGGTGGTAGGAGCAAATGTGTGTCCGAACCACCCCCGACCATGGTGGGGGTAGTTGGGGAGGGGTCGTGTGACATGCGTAGGGACAAAACGGATAAACGGATTGAGACGTAACTTGGACGATACAGAAGTGATAGATCCTAGATATGTTATTTTGAGGTCCGGACCGGATCTGGCTTCGTTGGGGGAGTTAGAGGGGGTGTCGTAAATGTCTCGGAAGTGCCCTTTCAAGTGGCCTTTCAACATCTAACGTCACAAGAAATGACCCCCATGAGCATGAGTGTGTTCTCTGCTTGTTGTTTTACGCGGTTTTTCCCTATGTTTTACCCGATATTGCTGAGAATTCGAGAGCTCTCTCGTAAGATATCACGTTTATACTCGACGTTGCAGAAATTCCCGCGTAACTGCAAAGTACTGTGCAACCCCATCGCCCAGGACCTCCACATTTCTGCCTTTGACCATTTCTCTACTTTCCATCTGGGAAGAAGATTTATTATACCCAATTATTCCCTTTTTGTCCAGTGCGTTCATAAAGTTTTATCATCATCAGTTTTCGCAATTAGTGTCCGAGAAACAGATATGGGGGTAAAGCACAAAAAAAAGTTTGGCCAAACAAACTGATCGAGCCTTAAGCAACTTGGGATATACCGATGCGAGTTGGGACACGCCCAGATTTACCGGATACTCCTGAAAATCGAGAGAGAAAATAAGAAGGCATTCGATATTTCGGTAGGAAGGGACGAAAATATCTTTGACACGATTTATGGCTGGTAAGCTGTTAATCCTTGCCTGTCTGACGGTACGATGAAAAATGCTGATTCAAAAATGAAAACTTGCGGAGTCGGTAAATCTTTTACGATTTAAGAATTAATGAGTTTCCACATAAGAATGAACTGTTTTCCATCAACGCGTTAATGATCTTTCCGCCAAGTGGGTTAGCTGCTTCACTCAAAGAAGTACAAGGAATCAATCACGGCAGGACTTTCATTTAATGACGGGGTTCGTTGATATCGCAGAAAAGGGGGGGGGGGAGGAAATATTGCAAGAAGAAAGGAATGACTGTTGTGAACAAAACTTTACCTTTTCTTTTTGTTAAGTCTCAAATTCCTCTTCCGGTGACTTTCTAAGATTTATTCTTATTATTCAAATGCTGTTACTATTGATAATGAGATACGTGTTATCATTGATTTTAAGCGAATAAAAGTATGAACTGCCAAAGAGGACACGGTTGTCCCCATCATAACAGCGTTATGTGTTTGGTATTATTGGATGAACGGGAAAAGTAAAATGAATTGAATAAAATTGATTTAACACCAAAGAAGATTCTTCACAAATACGGAGACACCAAATTAACACTTGTAGCAGCGATTCGGTCAATCTCACCTGTTCGTTTATTCAGAGCGCGTTTCACCCCTCTACCAATAGTAACTATTAGTTACTATTTCCGTTCCAGCCTCACGAAAAGTTACTACGCTGACCGTTCCAACCTTCTCAAAATAGTAACTAATAGTAACTATTTGCTTACCACGCTCGGGAGCATAGTAAGCATAGTAACTACGCATCTCTGCAACGTGATTGGTCAGATCAGCCCGCGGCCTGATATTTGACCGAAAAAATAAAAAAGCGTTCCAACCTAGCGTAGTAACTACGGTAAATACCGTAGTAACTACGGTAAGTAGGGTGGAACACGCTCTCAGTATAGCTCTGTCAGTATTCACCAGCTGAGTGGACACACTTTTCTTCTTGAAATTTTTCTTCTTGAAAACTATGGCGGATTGTTTGCAAACATGATTGAAAATCACAAAATTAACAGCTGAATAGTTCCAAATATCAACAATTCCTGACAGTTCCAAATAATTCAATAGTTCCTGACACTTAGTAAAAACTTAGAAGACGCTTAAGGTACAAATAATTTAAGCTTTTACTTTTTATTCAAACACAAGCTAAATATTTTTAGTTTCTTTGATTGTTCTCTAGAGACCTACTTTGGCTGTTTCCTGTCGAGTTATACTGGAGTCTTGTTTTGAACTAGCGATGGGGGTGACCTAGACTTTTGAGACGAAACATCAAGAGCAGGAGAATCTATGCAACACAAGAATCGCTTCCATTTTTACAAGTCCATTTTTGCGTTCAACCCAACACATACTTTCGTGTAAGTATACGAAATGAAACGATTCTTTCTTTTTCTTTGTGTGCGTATTACAGAGGAACGACTCATTTATGCCATACACGTATAGTCAGTATAAAATGGGGCCGAGTTAACGAGTATCCATTCCGGCCCCCATTGATTGATATTTATTGTAAAGAAGTATTTTTCAAATTAAAGAACCTGAACCTGTAGAGAATTCAAACCCATATAAATATTATTTGTAGGTGAAATAGTAGCCATCACACATATTTGCATACAGTATCAATATTAATTACAGTATCAATATTTTTATACTGAAGCGTAAATTAAAACCTTGAACCAACCAACCTTGAACCTTATTTATAAACCCCACAGAACTTAAAGTCACATCCTCGTCAGAACAAATCATTTTACTTTCGTGTAGTAGGAACGCACAATCCTCCGGTGTGTGAAAAGACCCACGAGGGAGGGCACCGCAATTTCCTTGCGTTCTTACTGTGAAAGCTCCTTAAAGCACATCTCTTACTGGAAATGATCTTTCACGAGGAAATGGCTCAGAAATATTGAGTAAAAAGCAGTCCTTTAACAAGTGAGCTTCTAACCATTTTTGACAGTGCAAAACGGATACGTCAACTGCATTTTATTAGAGCTATATTTCGGCCATTCTTGGCAAGGGTCTTCTTCAGACTCAAGCCGCTCAAGCTGGAAAATCAACTTGTGGAGAAACAACTAAAGACTCTAGCTTCAGATAATCTTGTGAATTTCTTCGTGAGAATTACTTGGAGTTAAAGCTGGTGCTGCGATTTCATGTTGGACACGGCTGCTGTTTTTGCTAATCGATTGGTCGTTCAGAGGGTAGAGATTTTTCCGATTTTGGTTACCTGTCTCTTCTTTGGATAGCGTACTTCGTGTCTAAATAAATTTAAAGCTTCTAATCCCTACATTACAAAGCTTATCAACTAACCTGGAGAAAATCCCTTGGCGAAGATCCAAGAACCTTGAGTATTCTGTCGTATCCCGACTCCTGACAAAACTCGAAGAAAAGTTTCCCAAATGCCTCGAGCAAGTCATTAGCAGGGATCCCTGGAAGGAAAAGGCTCGGATTGGCGTCCTAGTATAAACAGACCCGAAGCTGAAATGACCTTGCTTACCTCCGATGACATCATACTGGACAGGATCGACTAAAAACAGGAATGGAACGGAATGGCAGGGTGCAGGAGGAACGGATACTTAAAACGGGAACGACGTTCTAAAATTAGGAACGCAGCGCCAAGAGGAACACTACTAAAAGGGAGAACAAGGCACTGTCCTTCCTTCTTTTAATAGTTTGCTCGGGCACTATTTTCAGATAATTCCCGTGCACGATCCCTGCTCGTGTTCCATCTCCTAGTTGAGTTAACCCGCACACGGCGAACTGGACTACTAGAACAGGGATCGTGCACGGAAATGATTAGGAACTCGTGCCAAACAAGCTACTAAAAAAAGGAAGGACGGTGCCACACAAGTAGTGTTCCTCCTGGCGTAGCGTTCCCTTAGTACGTTGTTCCCGTTTTTAGCACGCGTTCCCGTTTTTAGTACGCGTTCCTCCTGCACCGTGTCGTTCCGTTCCCGTTTTTAGTCGATCCCAAATTGGACTCGTCCACCAACAAGGGAAGGAAACGAGCAACCCATGCAGGATGTTAGGTACTTAATTTTTATTAGGTTTTAGACCTTGGAGCCATGGAGGCTTGGGGAAATATGGTTGTTGAATGAAAAGTGCAACCAGTATCTCGCAAATTCTTCGTTTCTGATTAAAGTGTTATTGGTTCAGTTCTTAGCGCTATCACTGAGTCTTCTTCATTTTTTCAAGCTGACACAACTGACCCGAGAATTCGACATTTAGTTCACAGCCCAATGCGGTTTACGTCCTAGCAGTCCCTCAAATGATCATCACCATCATTTATTTATTAATAGACGAAGAGGTAAATAGACGAAACGTTTACTTATGATATATTCCGTCAGCAGAAAAATAGATACTAGCCTTTCCGACGACGAGATGTGAGCCTCCCTTCATACTTAAAGTGAAAGCTTCTCTTTTCTGTTCACTGACTTCTGGATCTATTTTACTATTTCTGTGTGATGGATGCTGATAATGAGGTGAAGGAAGACAAACACAGACTGATCCACTTGGGCGGCGAATTCGCAATTTTCTAATTGAGTGCTCCGAGTAGATAAATACGATTGGAAACGCTACTCCAAAAGAGGCGGCTGAAAATCTTCGCTAAAGCTAGAGTTTCTGATGCTCATGTTACGGTGAGCTTTCTTTGTTATTTATAACTAACAAATTGCTGTTGTTTTATGTTGTTTTTACATTGTTGTTTTTTCCATTCATTCTATTTTTATCATTCATCCAACAAAACATGCACAACATTACGATGAAGGGCAAAAATGTGTAGGCTACTGTACGGGAGTACATAACTTCTTCACTTAAAACCAACGATAACGCACATTTATAATGTCAACTTTTCCTTCTCATTTTCTTTTTTATAAATCCCCTAGGCTGAATTTCACCCATTCTTAGTTTCCAGTTGCGTTTCGACGAGTTCTACACGTCAACCCGAGTTGCGTTTCCGATCGTACGTTATTTACTGTACTATTTCTGTGTTATTAAAGCTAATAATGAGCGGAGGGGGACAAACAGAGAATAGTCCACTTGGAACGCTGAACTTTACTATTATACGGTCAATTAGGCTGCAATTAAAAGTTACGTTAGAAGCTCGTAATAAGCTTTTACCTAAAACTTTCTCAGCGGCGAAAACAATGTCGTACGTGATTTTATCTTCATAGATCTGACGCACCAGGAAATGACCCTCCATCGCAACTTTGGCTTCATTCCTGGAAAAAAAGTTTTGTTAATTAAAGATTTAATTTTGTTAATTAAATTAGAAGATAGAAATTATACGGGGAAGGTGCTAACTGTGAGACATAACATGAAATAAGTTGTAATTAAAGTTAACAAATCTCTGAACTCATGTCGCTGAACAATGTTCTCGAATCGAAAACGTACAAAAAAGAGATCGACTAAAAAGAGGCACGGCACGGCACGGTATGGAGCAGGAGGTACGAATAATGAAAAAGAGATTAGCAAGTAGTAGAAGTAGACAAGTAAGTGAGAGTCCGTAACTCCAGAGCCTAAAAGAAGGCAAATTATAACATTGTTCCTGCCCCTTACTCTGAAGCCTGAAAGGGCCTTTTTAGTTTTCGTGCCTCTTTTTAGTACTCGGGCCACCAACAGTATGTCGTGCCGTGACGTGCCTCTTTTAGTCGATCCCTTTGCATGTGTTTCGGAACAAGAACCCTTTCAATCCCCCGACTGCTTGAGGATGACCTAGCCCACTTGGTTGCACGGTGTCCTGGACTCCCGAGGTTAAGGGAATCTTGCTGGGGGAAAAGGGAGATACTGCTTCCTGATATCCTGAAGAGCACATCACCAGCAGTAAATAGTGCGTTATGTAGATTTGTAGTGAGTAGTATTACATTAAAAGTTGATCGGGCGAGTGTAGTTCAGATTATGCAGTGTGTTGTAAGAGTTTATCGTGAAGATTTATATTTTGTTGTTTTGTATATGGCCCTAAGGCTTTAAATACATTATTATCCTCCCTGAAAGATTCTCATCCAGTTCTCACCCCTGCGTTTATGACCGGAACGCAAGTCAAAAAGTCAACTTCAATTGCACCAACACATGAAAGGTACGTAAAGAGCTTAGTTCCGTATTTTGTCGAGCTCTGCAATAAATTAACAACCATTCACTAGTCAATTTGTTCATAAAGCTCTATTTTAAACTTTATTTTATGACAAATTTCTGACGATTTACGAGAAGATATTTAGGCTAGCGATTATTTTTATGTTGACGACAGGCAAATTCGGCGTCTACGCTGGGAAAGGTGCTTTTCGAATAAATTCATTCTTCTTCTTCTTGTACGATCTCCATCTTTTGTTTTAATCCGGTGACCCTGAGAAGTGCACTGTTTAGATGAACTTGCTTCGAGCGGGATCATTGATCTTTTGGCCTGATTCGATCTAGCGGTTGCAGTGGTTCGGGAATTTCAGATATGGCTTTCGGTAGATGAGCTATAACTGCGAACGAATGGAAATCTAAAGTGGCGGGTTGAATTCCCGAACTAGGATCATATTTATCTTTCAAGCCGTCTGTCTTTCAAGTCTTAATACTGTTACTACTACTAACTTGTCTTACAAGCTAAAGCCGTTATCCAAACCGGGACTTCTCTGTCAGCAAGCTCATCCAAACCGTTCTTGGGATCCCAAAACGTAAGTGGAAGGATACCTATGACATCGCAAAAGTTGTCCGTCTGTGAACACGATAACTCTCGAAGGGAATGAGATAGTCTGATGAAACTTGGTGGGAGGATCCTTTAAGTCAAGGGAAAGCTCGGGTTCGTAGATGGGCTCTGTAGCCCTAAATTTAGAGGTGGGGGTTCAAATTAAGGGACAAACGAAATATTTTAAACAGCTAATGAGATAGTCGATTAAGGGGTAAGAAGACATGCTGAACACGAATATGAAAATCATTTTCTTGCCGGACAAGTTTTACGCCTGGAATCCGGCCCAAACCGGAACTTTGTTAAAAGCAAAGGTTGTATTTGTAGTTGATAAGATGTTCGAAGAAGAGATGCTGAATCCGTATATAACAACCAATTTTTAGTCGGACATATAGATCGTCCAGAATCCAGCTGAAACTGGAAAAATTGTTATGAGTTAAATATGTATTTGAAGTTGATCAGATGTTGGATCTGATCCTCTCTAAGTAGATGCGCTGAATTAATTTTTAGTTTGTTTTTTCGCCGGACAAATATAGTTCCGGAATTTTGCCGAAACCGGAAAATTGGCAGAAGTAAGGCAGGGTCGTTTCGATCGGTTTTGTCAAAATAGTTATGACTTCTAGAGGTAAACACACATGCTGAATCCATTTCTGAACTTCTTTTTCTCAGATCATTAGCTGTATGACCTTAATCTGTTTCTAAATTTTAAGAGTACAACTGTTCAAGGAGTCTGGCGAAGACTGGATCTGTCGAAGATAAAACCTAATTGTCTGGATCGGATATTGAATTTTTGGGATCTCATCGATCTTGTCTTGTTCCATATTGTCTTATGCGTATTAAACCATGTATTTTATGTTTGGTACAGTGTTGGACTTTCCTGGAATACTTAATACTTAAAGTTTAACCGAAAAGGACTGGGATAGGACAATCTAGTTACCCATCACTTATTCACTTAAATTGGCTTGAAGACCGGCTGAAATTGCGTTACTTGGTTGTTCCGCTATTCAGGAATAATCGATTTTCAGATAGTGGAATTTCCGTGTGATTTGTGGTAGCCTACCCCTAATTTGTTGTATGCCTTACAAGAAAGATTTATGACTTTTTTGTTCGGGCACTAAGCAATCTTCACCAATATCGCCACTGCCCACTGCAAAGCCTTGTTTGTGTTTAGATAAAAATTTCCCGCGTCATAGTAGAATTTTCGCTGTGGGGACAGCCGCAGATATTCCTAACGTCATAACTAGAGCAGATAGTGGAAAACAAAAAAATCACTTTGCAGAATCCAAATAATTCAGTGTATACAACTAAATGACACAAAAATAAGTTGGCTTTTCAGTTAAACTTTAAGAAAAATAAGTAGGTACTTGAAGCCTCAAGTACACCAAACTTTATTCAAATAGTTAGACGACTAATTTTCCGAAATGGTAGAAAAGGAAATAGCCTACTGCGGAGCATCCAGTACACTAGCCTCTATACTTACTTTATTTGTTCCCACGTTGGTTTTCCAAAGTTTCGGACTACCAGAAGTTCAAGAGCGTAGTTAACAAACCCATACTACAAATAATCCAAGAATTAATAAAACTCAATGTGGCTAGTTTATTAATATCTTTTTTAAATTTGATGGCACTAAACGGTTAAGTCAGCTGATTTATTCTAGGGGTATTTCGGCCCTTCTTGGCAAGGGTTCTCTTCAGGCTCATTTTAGAAAAATGAACCTGCGATATTGCCTGAGAATGAGAGTTTGTTAACGTTACTTCTTATGCAACTTCAAGGACGAATTTGTTGATCATTTTTTTTTCACAGATCGACCGAATCATGATAGGAGTCGCAGGCTCGTTTTTGTAGGCTGAACCTGAAGAGGACCGTTGTAAAGAAGAGACAAAGTAGGCTAGGATAAATCTCAGCTAACTGATTTGTAAGCGCCATCAAATTTGATTAGCAGCCTGCTTGGGCTGAGGGAATATTAAATATGCCTGTTTACCCAGCACCCAGTCAACCGTCCATCGTCGAGACCATACGAAGGTGTAGATGGAGTTATATCGGACATGTGCTAAGCATGGACGATTCCAGAATCTCCAAGTCTACATTTTTCTGGATACCCTAAGGCACCCGCCGCAGTGGAAGACCCAAAAATACAATCCGTCGTACCTACAACAAGGACCTGTGGCACCTTCCCGCCTCAATACAGCCGGAGTGGCAAGGCGTCGTCACAGCCGCAAGTTTCAGAGACGACTGGAGACTCTTCTTGGACGCCCTGGGCGCCTCTGGAGGCACAGGGGGATCTAAGGTAAAGTAAGGACCCAGCACCTTAGTGACAAAGTATCGACTTAGCTCCCCCTCTCTGTACACACATAGTGTGTTGGCTCAAATCGACTGGATCCACAAGAAAAATTTAAGGTCTTTGAACTACATAAGAAATTGGTGATAGAACTGATGCTCTTGATGACAGAAAATTGAAGTAGCGTAAGTTGTCCTTGTTATTCTTTATCTTGACAAAGTGGGGGGGGGGGGGGACTTCGGAAAATTTCAATTCGCTTACTAACAACAGTGATAACAAACTTGGGTCTAATGCTTTGCTTTTACCCGACTTTAAAATGTAAGAAATATGTAAATTGCAGCACTCCAGGTTCTCCTAGCATTAACCGAACAGCATACTATGCTGACGAACTGAACACACAGTAATGCCATGAACACAATGTGTTCCCTGATCATGTCATGATCAGGGTCAGGTGCTCCTGGTCTGGAATTCCTGCCCGGACAGTCACCACCATCATCACTTCCATATGGAAAAGTTGATCAACTTTCAGATCCCGAGAGGGGGGGGGGATTTTTTTGAGGACACGATTTACCTTCTCGCATATTCCAGGGACACATTGATGTCGTCCCCTTTTGGCTCATAATTACTACTTTATAGCATTCTATGAACGTCATATCCGCTTCGATCCTGTCTCGAAAAATGTGGCACTCCACGGAAAAAAGCTGTACTTCCCAAGACCCATCTGAACGAGCAACAAGTTACGAAGAGTTTTCAAAACTTGCGATAACTTAGTACTTAGTTGCTACTCTTGGTACTTAACCCTATACTACAGCCCCCTCTTATTAATTAATTTATTTAATTTAACTAATGTTTAACTATGCGGCCACCCATACAAACAAGACGGTAACCAAATAAAAAAGATAAAACAACAAATGCTGCTGAACCTTAGACCTCTTAAGCGTAAATCTCAACTATCCCAAGTCCGTGAAAACAGCAGACAGACGAAAAGCTCTCGGAAAATATTCAAGTCAACTTCACTATGGGCAATATTAATTAAAAGTTTTGTCTTACCATTGCGAAGCGTATGGCCTCTACCTGCACAAGACTGAGAAGCCACTAAAAATAGAAATCCGAAGACAGCTTCTCCGCGACATGGAACTGGGATAGCTTGCGCGGCTTGTGCCAGCTAGAAGCTTTTCTTCTTGAGTCGTTCTCTTTCCCAAAGGGGGCGAGGATACAATGGTTGCTACCGGAAGATGAGTTCATCGCGAAGTTCGACTACAAAAGAAGTTCGGAAGCTGAGGAAATTGGAAGAGACCCGATCCTATGTGGTTTTACCAGGATCGCACAACAGCAGGAATAGAAAGGCTTGGTTCAAGGACGAAAGATATTCAAATTGGGTGGGCTGCGTCAGAGGAAAGTATCGCAAAATACTACGAGAATGAAAGGTACCAGGAACTAGCAAAGGTACTGGATAAAACCAGTGAGGAGGGCACAGTTCGTGGAAAATACTAAAAGATGGAAAACCTGTTTTGTTTGGTTTCATCGTTATTTTGTCTTTACAAATCCGTTGTTTTGTGACACTGTTTTTTTTCGAGAGTTGACATACATACCCTCGCACGCACAGGCTGGTTATATGTTAAAAGACAAGCTAAAAGCTTAACGCCAAATGGTCAACCTTAACCACATCCTGTTATGGAGACATCCCATAGCACTTTGCTCTGCAATACTCCTCCTAGTTATTTCCTCCCTCTATCACCTACTTTTCTATATATCTCTTCGGTTTTCACCACCATCATTAATTTCCCGGCATCGTGGCAATAGGTCACTCGGTCTTTATCCCCAAACTCCAGTTAGCTGCTGTGCTAATCCAAGGTGAGATTTTGACCCATTCAAAGTATTTCGGCTATGGAATGAGTCCATAGCCGAAAGAGTGCTCTTTCAACTATTGTCCGAGCAGGACCTATCTCTGCTAAGTTATATTTACGGTGAGATATATTTATATATTTAGTTAGGGACTCAGTGTTATACCTATTATGTTCTACACTCTTGTCAATGGTTTTGCACGAGTAAATTAATTAATATGGTTATGGTCCATCTCGGCTAGTAGGCCTCGGGCTTGACTGGATATGTGAATTCCAGCTTCGCTAGGATGTGTGAACCAGCTTGATTAGGGATATCTGGATTGACTGCGGCTGAACTATAGAATTCCCCCTCTCGTCAATTATGTCCGGTTTCCTGACTGGTCCTGGGGCTAGTGGGCACCTACGGTGTCAGAATGTCTTCAGCCCACACCCCAGGAGCCTTAACTTCACTATCTTCGCCGACCACTCGTCCATCATTACTACAATGGTTTCAGAAGTGGGAAGTTTAACTTTTTAAGCCCTTATTTTCTCACAATAAGGAGGACCCACGTCCGATTATTTTTTCGTTGCCTCAACAATGGGATTTTTTTTTCACCCACCCGTTTAAAGCCCAACCCTTAATATAGCAAAAATAAATAATTACTTGATATTATTTTTTTTTATGGTTCAGCTCGGTCAGTCCAGAACAAAAATATAGGTTTAGGTTTTCATTATTCATATGCATGGATTTTTTTACCTTCATCAGTTTTCGTTGGAACCTGTGTTGTCTTTTTGGTCCTTGATATTTCCGTCGGCTTTCTTCATTATATGAAAATTATTTTCATGTCGGATTAATTTTTTTTTGTTCCCTCGTTATCACTTTCAGGAATTTCCGGTCGCCATGTGAGTGTGTGTCGCGCCACGGACTGCGAATTTTCTTTTCCCATGCCTTCTTCCCCTTTAAGGAATTTTCTAGTCTTCATGTGTGTGTGTGTCGCGCCACTGATTAAAAATTTTCTTTTCCCCCCTTCCCTTTCAAGGATTTTTCCGGTCGCCATGTGAGTGTATTTCGCGCCACTGATTGTGAATTTTCTTTTCTCCTGCCCCCTCCCCTTCCAGGATTTTTCCGGTCGTCATTGTATGTGTATCCCGCACTACGGATCGTGATTTATCCATCCCTTCGATATTTTCTTATTATCTTCTTGTCGTCAAGTGAGTGTTTTTCGCACCACAGACAACAAATTGTCATCGCATCGGCAAATTAATTTATTCACCGGGGTACATCATTGCGTCATTTCGCCGTGTCTTCTTTAGATCAGTGCTCTCAACACTGACAATGTGTGCTTGTGGTACCATTGATAAATTAGCATTCGCGAATGATTTCATTTTTCAGGTACCCGGAAACGTAATTTTGCATGCGATTATTCCCACCTCCCTAATGATTATTTTATTTAAATCCCAACATGAGAATTTTTTTTTTTTCTTCATAAAAGCCGGAATAAAATCAACCCTTCTCGCCTTTTTTTTTGGAACTCGACGTTGTCTATAGGACACTATCTCAAGCCCTGTTGAGTGATGAAGGGACGTCGTCTTCCTATTTGTGGCATTTTGTTCGGCTTATCTTTAATCTTTTTGTCTATTTCTCTATTGGCCATTTTTTTGTGGTGGTAATTCGTACGTACATTTTATTGTCGGAGATAGATAATCCCTCAGAATGTACATCGCGCTTCATTCATGACATTTTGGTGGAATTTCGATTGGTTTCGGTCTACATGTGTGTAGTAATTTGCCACATAGACGTTGTGTGCGTTCCGCCAGTCGTCTCCTCTGTCAGCCCCCCCCCACACCACCATATTTTTTTTCTTTGAGTTTTCATGCGTTTGATCGCCATCTACAGTATGTGTGTTAGTTCGCCATCCAGATGCAGCGATTTCGCATGAAGCCTCTGGCCTATTTTCTTTTCATATTAAATTTAAGGTTAATGCCATTTACTCATGCCACATATTTTTTTTTTTCCTCATCAAATAAAAACCCTGGTTAGCTGTCAAGTTGGTTCCGCGTCTTAGTTTAGTCTGAGTTTACACGTCCAGTCGAGCTTGTTCCCCCTCCCTTTGTCTCTGTTAAACCATATGTTTTTGTAAGTGTTACATTTACAATTTTTGATATTTTTTTTTTGTCAGCACCTTCTCTCATGAATCGTTGAGTGAATATTTTTGGTTTTCTTGGCAATTTGGATTGGTTTTCGTTTATTGCGGCAGTTCATACCCTCGATTTTTTGGCCTCATTTTTTTTGTCAAAATGGAAAACTTCTTCAATCCTTCTCGTTCCCCTGTCCCTCGACCCCAGACATCGCGACCCCTCGCATCTCGGTTGCTTTTTGAAGATGAATGCTCGCGAAATCAACAACTTGATAATCCCCCGGCAGAACCTATGTCCCGGTGGTCTCAATGCGTGCCTAATTATCAGCCACAAGTGCCGCAATATCCCGCCTATCAATACCCGGCCCATCTTCCTGATATTCACCAGCCCCAAGAGTATCATGATCACTTTTATCCACAACCAGTCCCCACCCAACCAACCAACATGTATTTACCCCAAGCATCCTTTTACGGTCCCCAGCAATATCCCCAACAGTTTATGCATACCCGACCGTCTCCTCCTCAACCGTCATTCAACACGATGCCCAACAGTCGTTCGTATGCCCCTCCAATAAACCCCACCCCAGCGCCACCCCATCCGGCTCCCCAAGACTTGATTGTGTTCAACGATTTACCGGCTCCTGCAGAAAACCCAGAAGTCACGCTGGCCCGGTTACGGCTTAAGTTAGAGATAGCCAAAGAAATTCCGACTTTTAACGGAGAAACAAGCGCGGCATCCTGGCTTGAGCAAGCCCGACACAAATTTTCATTTTGTGGAGTCGTTGGATGGCCAGAGCAGTTCGCCATCCTTTCTTCTCGGCTGGTTTCACCGTTGACCAGTTGGGTTGAAAGTTTGGACGCACTTCAGAAAGTGTCATGGGCAGCATTCGAAGCTTCCCTCCAGCTCCGCTGTCGGGGAAGGGAGGAGGAGTTTCGTTTGGCTGAAGAAAGAGTGATCTATCAGCCAGAAAGCATGACGCCTGACCTATATGGTCAGTTGATCCAAAAGTCTTTGGACCTGCGTTATTCATATTCTCCGGCTGACAGGGCGAAAAGTGAGGTCCTAAGGGTCTACTTGACCGAATTCATTAGAGGCCTCCCCGTCCCTTACTACGATGAATTAAAACGAAGGAATCTGACTAGTCTTCCACAGGCTATAGAGGTTTTGCGACAGGTTAGGGCTGATCGCGCAGCTAGGGAGTATCATGAGGCGGCACTTTCCCAGTCTCGGTCGGTTTACACCGTCAAAGCCGACATTTCGCCTACTCTTCCTAGAAATGAAAGACCTGCCGCGTCTGCACCTGCGAGGTCTTTTGGAGACCAGCCTATTTGTGATTTTTGCCTGCGTGTCGGTCACGAGGAAAAATGGTGTCCGGACAAAGCCCGCGGTTTTCGCCCTTATAACCAGGGAAACGCGCAAGGTCCGCGCCACTTCGGGGCTCCGCGACGGACCGGTCCTTCGACCCCACAACAGTACCGGTTCCAGAACCCGCGCCACAGTTTCCCCCATTCGCCCAGCCTAACGAGAGGCCCGAACAAGTCGCAAAACCCTCGTTTAGGCTAGATCACTCGCCTCCGGAGTCTTGTTTAGTTTGCACGGTACAGGGCAGTTCAAATCTGTCTTTTGTAAATTTGTGTTTTGGGACTTACCGTGTCAAGACTTTGTACGATACCGGGGCCGAGTGCAACCTTATGTCTGAAAGTACCGCTTCATTGATTGAGAGCTTCATTATCGAACGATCGAAAACATCCATTTCAGCGTCTACACTGTGCGGTCCGCTTACAGTCACCTCTGAGGTCACTGTACGATTTTCTTTATTAGGTCAAACGTTTACAGAAAAATTTTTGGTGATCCCTAGGCTATGTTTTGGTGCTTTGGTCGGCCGGCCGTTCATTCGGTCTGCAGGATTGATGCTAGACCCAACCACCGATATATTCTCTCTCAAATTCCCTGGTCAGTCCCAGCCTCCGACAATGGAACCAAGAATTTGTAGTATAGGTCTAAGAGAAAGATTGGTCCCGTCCAAGTGCGTTTATCGCATAAGACTTCTATTCCTTGCTCGTGGATGCTTGCATCTTGTCATTTTTTGCTTGATCTCACCTACCTCAACTCGATCTTTCGCCATTCCTTTCCATAGTTTCTCTTTGCCTCTGAACATGGGTGCTATTACGATTAACTTCACTTATTTCTAAAGAACAAGAAAAAAAATAAAGAAGTAAGCTATTTTCGATTTATTTTCTTTTGTAAGTTTTTTAAATGTCACCTTTACTATTAACCCGTTACATTCTCACACTTCGGAGTTCGGGGACGTCAAGGGATTGACCAAAAGCAGTTAAGGAAAGGAAAGGCATGGTGCATGAGAAAACCACCCGATGAAAAAGATCCGAGGATTAGTTGTATGGAGTAGTACGAAAAAGTAGCAGGCAGTAGTAACTGTTGCTACTACATGCTACTACTAGCAAACTGGGTGCTATCGGATACTACTACATAAGATTAACCCAGTCGGAGGCATGTTTATCAAAGTATTCCATACTATTACATATGACTAATAGAACTACTTCATACTACTACATACTATTCCGTGCAACTTTTTCGTACAACTACCATACTACTACACAGTCAAAGAATTTTTCATCGGGCAGGTAAGGCAAACTAAAACGAGCAAAGATGCACCAGAACTCGAGGATTCGAAACACTGGCAAGCTGTGCCCTTCCCCTGTTTAGTCCCCTGTGAGGGGTCGGCAACTTACATATTTAAAATTCACCATTTCTTTCCTCGTTTTAGTAGCCTATTCTGTCACGGGTAAGTAAGTTTTTTTTGTTTTTTTTTAGTGTAGGCTATATTAAATCTTATGTAGCAGCCCCAGTTGGCTATATTTGAAAAAAAAATATAGGATATTTAAAATCCTTAGATTCCAATGAGGGATCGGCAACTAACGTATTTCTAGTCCACCATTTCTTTCCTCGTTTTAAAAGTCAGGGAATGGCAGTTCTTTCCTCGTTTTAGTATCATGTCAAGGATAGGCAGTTCACTTCCTTAGAGTCCGGTGAGGGGTCGGCAGCAACTATCAAAGTTTTCAGTTCGTCATTTCTTTCCTCATTTTAGTATCCTGCCAGGGGTAGGCAATTAAAATCCTTAGAGTACTAAAACGAGGAAAGAAATAGTTACCCCTCACAGGATACTAAACAGAGGAAAGATACAGTGCAGCTTGCCAGTTTTTCGAACCCTCGATTCCTGGTGCATCTTTCGCCGTTTGCCTTTCCTGGCTTTAGTATGCTTGCCTACTTTTCTTGTGTACCATACATTTCATTTCCTTTCCTGCTTTTAGTCGATCCAAGAAGCTCGCGCGTCTTCCTTTAGCTTTAGCTGAGTCTATTTACACTAAAGCCCTGACGGTCGTATAACAAGCAAACTAAGCAAGAACAAAGAAGCACCAAAATCCGTCTCCCTATCTTTGTAGTACGACCATACGAAGCCGAATGGATCCCTATAGCCTAGCCTACCCGATGCAAAAGCGCGGAGGGTAGAAGCTACGCGGAACATCACAATACGTTACCTGTGCAACACAGCTGTGCAAGCAGCTATGTCGCAGTGAAGCCCCGGAAAAGAAATTTCAAAAGTAAAAGCCGATTGGTTGTCTATCATTGTGACGTCACATGTCGCGCTGCAGAAAGGTGTCAGCGCGCCATCTGCACTTTTTCCTCTGAAATGCACAGCGGCGAAGAGGGGATCAATTCAAAGCTCATCGGCAATTACCTCTAGCTCAGCTCAGTTTTTCGGGGTATCAATAGTCACTGCATGGGAACAAAGACGGAGGTTCCGTCTTATTTGTTCTTGGTCTAAGTAAAAGTAAAGTCGAGCCTCGTAGAGGTAGAGCACAAGGGTATTTGTGCCAATCAACGAAAGACAGCGTCACTCCCGGAAGAACTGATTTGGGAATATGACGCCAATGTAGATGTTGTCACTGCTCAGGATTTGGAAGCAGATACTGCTAGTTTTCCAGGCCACTACTGTAAGATCTCTCAGTCTCAACAGATTCCTTTCTCGAAAGCAGCTGTTTCCGTCATCGTAGTCTCGTCACTAATACGTACTCGCCGGTCCTTAGGGACTCTTCGGGAAACGAGGGGAACCAGAAAAATAGGGTCATTTATACATAGGGTAAATAGTGAATGAATGAATGAATGAATTTTATTGACCCACTGCACTACAATGAGGACTAGTGGAGTATAATAAAAGAAACTGAAAAAGGGAAAAACAAGAACACAAAGTACATGAACAATAACAATAACACTTAAAGGATGGTAACTAATCATACTCGATCATTCCTGGCCGCACAGACGGGTGATCCAGGGGTGGTTGCAAGAGCGATCCGTAGGTAATTTCCTACGGATTCCCCGGGCAGAAAACCACGATTACATACGGAATGCCACCGTGAACATTTTATTCTGACGTTCGGTTTTGTAGGTCCCTGCCAGCCAAACTATTGCGGCCGGTAAAGTAGGGGCAACTCTGCCGTTTTTACCCCGGTTTCAAGCAAAAAATTTTTTTTTTTTTAATGAAGGGCAGCAGCTGCTCCCCAAACTGGTTTCTCATTCATTCCGTAAAGGGATTATTTTTTAAAGCAGGTAGATTTTCACGGTCGCAGCTTTCCCCATTTGCAAGAATAGTACAAGGTCCAAATTAAGAGCACCTCAGCACCTGTGGCCCGTGAGAGTACCCCACTCGACTGACTAGCGAAAGAAGTTCCACAAAAGGATGTCGACTGGAAAACAAATTCGATTTCTCCCATGTTTTGCTTAAAATGATGAGTTTCACCTTTCACGCCATTAGGGTGCTTCTGTTATAGGCTTCTGCCTAAGCCGCAGTTTACCGTCCTTCCGTGGCCTGGAAGGACAAGATCCTTTCAGACCTCTCTGCTGTTTACGGCCTCTTTCAATACGGTAGCTAGTATTTTCAGAGTCGTGTTTTGTAGTCCTCCGTTCAGCTTCAGAACACGTCTATTGTTCCTACTTACTGAGATGTGCTCACTTCGAATCTTCACCACACTCTGACTAGAAATCTTCTGAAAAGTTGCAAGGAAGACTTTTCTCTGACGTCAGACCGCTTCGTTGCTGACCGCAAGCTTTTGCCGCTTCTGGAGACTTGTTCTAGAACTAGGATTTCGGAAACAATATTCCTTTCGAATTTGACTGAGTTTAAAAGTTTATGTTCTGACAGCAATCGCAAAAATGCTTATTCACCATGAAATCAGCATTGGCATGCAGAGCTTTCGAAGGTGTTCTTCGTAGGCGAGAAACTTGGTGTTGGAATTTTGCAGTATTCTGGCGTTCGCAACCTTTTCCGCAGTTAGAAATATACAGGCTGAAATAATTCTGACCTACTCTATGCTCAGTAACTTTCCTCAAAGTCAGAAACTGATCGAACAAGCCAGCAGAGGCGAGATAGGTGTGTTCTGCTTTCCCTCCGAGTTCGCTTTAACACGACGGTTACCCGACCTCGCGTCGTTAACTAATTCATCCATGAAATAACTATTCTCATGATCATTGACTTTGGGGAACAATTAAGCTGCGGAGCGAAGAGCTAACTGCTAGGGATAGTATAGCACGAGAGAAATGGCTGCGTGAGAAAGCATCCTACAACACCGGATATTTTCGTTGCTCGGCTTAGAATGCTTTCGGATCTGTCGCTGTCTCCCTTGAAGTTAGGGGCTGCTGCTGTCCTGAACCCAACACGTAAGTGTAGATTTCAAGACGACAGCCGGTAGTGGTTTACCGATAAAGCAAAGCCTCCATTTTCTCTTAGATGATTTTGTTTGAAGTCTGAGGAATTTTCTACTATTGTTAATGTTGAAACTTAAGTCATAAGCTTTGAAGAACGGAGTTTACTTTCCATAGCTGTCAGTAAGGCTGAACGATCCGTTTAAGCACGGTACCTTATGATTCTAACTATAAATACGACGTCCGACATAACACAAAGGTTGTCCATATTTTTCTTGGCCGCTGAGAGCCTACGATTCCCTCATGTCCACGAGATTTTTGACCTAAGAAGAATCCTTCGATCCTCAAGTTTATTTCAGTCTTGCACTTAGATTTCCTTGTGGATATCGATTGGACGACAGAGAATTATCTCGGTCACCTAGATTGACACTGGTGTGTGGTTGTGGATATAGCATCGTGAATGGGGAACATCATCCCGCTAGGTGGGTTGCTTTTCCTGCGATTTGCAGAAGGTCTCTAACGATCGGCGTCATGGCTCACGGCCAAGGTCGGTCCGTCTAATTCCGGTTCGATTTTAGCCTTGATTGGCCAGACTTGGTACTTGACATTTTGTTCGTTTGCCTGTGAACTGGAATATTTGGGTAACCCTTCTTGATCAACTATGGGTCATAAAACTAACAGGGGTTGTATCGATTACCGTAAGTCGGTGTGAAAAACGAGGGGCAGAACCCCTGTTTGAAATGAGGATGTTCCTCCTCTTTCTTTTATACCTTATGCAGAGATCTTTTCGTGACAGCGGACCAGTATGGATAAATGCACAGCTTTATTCTTCAGAGGCGTATTAGGATCGTAGTCTTTGCTTAGAGAAGTCGTCCTTTGTTTCATATTTATTTATTTGACTTCCGGAATGAAAAGCTTAATATTGGTCCAGTTAACACTCATAATTATCACTTCAGTTCAACTGACTTTTTAGTCCCGCCACTCTGTTTTGGAAAGACCATTTCCCAATTTCTTTTGGGAGTCGCCAGTACGCAGTTCGAATTCCTTCACCCGCGCATACAGTTTTTGCTGAAGCTGGGAGTTGTGTCAGCAGGCACGAACAACAACACCAATAAGTTCAAACCAACTTGTTTACAGATAAGAGAGCAATGTTTAATGTATTTCAAAATTCAAAGTGGACGAACATGCTACGAAGATCCTGCATACGAACGAATATATTACCGAACTATATTTAATGACACAAAACGGAAAAGTCGGCTGAGAATCAAAAGTGATGTTTCGGCTTTTCTTTGCAAGATCTTCTTCAGGCTGTAGTATTCGCTATATATAGCTATGAGTAGCTATGTGTAGCTATCTATATCGATATAGTTATGAGTAGCTATGTGTAGCTATCTATATCGATATAGCTATGAGTAGCTATGTGTAGCTATCTATATCGATATAGCTATGAGTAGATATGTGTAGCTATATATATTCTGAGGAATCGCTGGAGGTCAAAATTAGTGCTGAAAATCCATTCTGGACAGCCTTGCCCTAGAGCCTGAAGAGACCAACGCCAAGAAAAGCCGAAATATCGATTAAGCAATTTCTAACGATCTCCGTTCAATGCTAGTATGAATGGTTTACAGTCAGCTTGGTCGGAAGGAGTAGGTCTACTTATGACCGAACTATGCCCCCCAGCCAAATAGTTCAGCCCCACCATTCCACTAATCTAAGAACAGGTCATAGAAAATGTCCAGACAACTTGTCACGGCACTGATTGAGCCGCTCATAATAATTTGAGCTCGGAAGCATTCCAGGGTCCAGGGATTCAGTTTGACCAACAAGCCTGAAGAGCATTGTCTTTGACAGAAGCATCAGCCCTCGAACTAGTATCCTCACAGGCTGCACAACCCACAGCAAGGGTATTATCACATACTTCTCAAATTCCAATCACAGCTTAAAAGAAGACGTCATAAAGTCGGCTCATTTCGAATCTTCGCCGAGGCCTAATTCTTCCACAGCCATGGCAATGTCGTCGAGGGCTTTCAGTTGACTCTGCCTGGTCTTTCTGGGATGCAAGTAATCAAGAAGAAAGTATGATTGCTCTTTCCCTGCAGATGGATAGTCTTTTGGAAGAAACTCCCTCGGTCGTTCCTTGAAGACAAAGCCGTCGTTTTTAATGAACCTGAAAGGACATAAATCTTAGCATACATCTTTGAAAGTATTGTACCGTGGTTGTCAGCGATATGCTAATCAATAACCATGGAAACCTTCAGAGGAATTTCAACCGAGTTGAAAGGAGTGGGCTCTGAACCGTTTGCATTTCTGTAAATCCCAGCAGTCTTTGCCAGTTCAAAGGGCGATCCGGAATTAGTTTACTCCACTAGTTTATGTGATGGCTGTTTAAATGCTTAGACTGAAACTTGCCTCGCTTTTCAGAGCTGTTTTGGCGCTCCGCTAGTTTTGAAAAGTTAAGTGAATTGTTATGGGAAGCGATTCCACGGCGGTAGTGTAAATATTTGACAAAGCAAAACGGATAAATCAACTACATTTTATTGGAGCTATATTTCAGCCCTCCTTGGCAAGGGTCCTCTTCAGGCTCAAGCCGCTCAAGCTGGAAAATGAACTTGAAGAAAAACACTTAAAGATTCTTCCAATATCTGATGTTGTGAAGTTATTGCCGGAAAATTGCTTGGAGTTAAAGCTGGTGCTGTGATTTCATTTTGGACACGGCTGCTGTCTTTGCGGTAGTGGAAAGTGGGGCATATAAGCAGAACAGCTTTCCGTAAGTTCTCGCGCATGGCGGATTTCCGTTTTTCTTTTCGGAAGGTGAATTCGTGAATACACAAGAATCGCCCAGCCACCAACTGGCATGATATTAAAAACTAAAGATATCTGCCTCCAACTTTGACCACAAGTTTTAAGGGAATTCTGAAAAACCTCGTTTACTATAATAAAAGCTATGTGTTTGATTGAAGAACATTATTTTAAATACTCCTTGAGCCCAAGCTGACTGAAAACTTTTTTTTTTACTCCGCCGAAATCGGAGAGTATATTAAAAAAAAAAAAACAGGACTATTCACACACAATTACAACAACAGTTAGCATACATATATATTATGAATCTGTTTTTCCGTTTTTAGCCATTGTTCAATGTATGAAAATTATTTTGCAGATTTTTTCTTCTAGAAACAAAGGTATCTGCCAATCATCCTGATTCAACGACGTATTCGTGTAGACCTACATTTATTTTTTCACAACAAAGATGTATTCAAACTAGAAAATATATTCAATAAACTCATTTCCAGTTTGAGGATAGCCTGTAGACTATACTTTAAAGTCAAGTAGAAGAACAAGGTCATGCTATGAGATCAAGCGAGTCTATTTAACCCCTTTTTCGACAATCGAACCGACTTTTCACCAATTTCCGTTTTTTTGCCTGATTCCAGTCGGACTACTTCTCTATCGAGAAATAATTTGTTTATATGTGGATTAGAAATTCTCTTTCTCACAAATAACTTTTTTTCAGGCCTTAGTTTGGAACCCCCTCTGAAGCGCGATCTGTTCTTTAACGATGCTGTTAAAACATTTCATGAGCCTTGCAAATGTTTGTCAGCTCTTTAAAAGAACCGACAATCCCCCCCCTCCCCCTATTTACTTCGATCCCAGTTTTTTTAAAACGAAGTCTACTGATCGACTGCAAACAACTATATGGCATGTTTGCTCTACCGATAGTGAAACAAATACAAACAAATCAGATTGTCTCCGTGGTGCCAAGTGCTAAAGCAAGTTTAGCTTCATCATCAAGAAGGAAAAGCTGAAAGGAAAGAAAAACTGATTTGCAGCACACAAGCTAACCACAACAAACACCCATGCACGGAAACGTGGATTAGACAAGGGACTGGAAGCACAACATCGCCCAGAGACAAACTGACTTCTTGATCTTTTTAAACCTTACTTGACCTTTCGACCTACAAACCCTTATCATATTTGGTCTTCTAAAAAATGTTGACGTAGTCTCAAAGTACGGTAGGCTACTGTTTGATTTCCAGGCTGTAGCTTGAAGAGAAATGGTGAAATCCATTTTGAGGGGGAGGGGTTTCTATTCAGACATTTTGACTCCCGTTTCCTGCTTGGCTGATTGTGCACTAGCAAAAAATGATGATGATGATAAAATTTTATGAATGCATTGAACAAGAAAAGGCACAGTACAGATAAAGAATGGACAAATTAAACTGTGCTTTCGATAACGTAGTTAATGCGCGGGATAACACGAAAAAAAAATCAGATCTAAAAAAATTTCTTCCCAGATGGAGAGTGAAAAATGGTCAAAATAGAAAAAAAATCCAGTGAAGAACCGGCTTGGGCTTTCTTCAATCGGGATATTGCAATGGAAATGAGTAAAAACTGAACTAAAACTGAGAAAAACCTTCAGTTAATTGTTGCACACAATTCCTATTTTTTATATCAAGTTTTCGTGTATCCCAGTCCCTCAACCAGCGCTGTCACCTAATCGATAAGCAGTATCAACACGCCCAGCATAATTTCTTTTATAACCTGCAAAACGGAACAAGTGCGCAAGCGCTTACATGTACCTTGTAAAATCATGAATTAAGGTCAGTTTTGATGGGAAAAATGAATAGATAGAAAAATAATATAGATCGCATAAAAGTTGCCATACAAACTCGTCTTGTTTACTTTTTTTGTTCTGTTTTGTTTGTTTGTATAGTAGAAGAATTGATTGATTGATCAATGGCATAACTGTGGCTTCACTTTCTATCCTATTTATTTCAAAGGCGTCAACCAACACACCCAGAATAAAGCCAAGTCAAGTGTCAACCCATGTTTTGGTACTCGGTGCTACCTTTGGTCGGTTTGTTTTATATCGCTACCCTGAGGTTTTTTTTCGTGTGTTTTTGTGTGTTGAGATTGCCATGGTCCTCGGGCTGCTCATCACGCACGTTTTCTTGCAGTACGAAACCAAGTAGGCTATCTTATATCTGTGTAGCGTGTACACGAGAAGTTGATACGAATGTGAACACTAAGGTCAGAGTGGTATCATGAAAGGGTTGGTTCGAAATAATGGAGGGGGAAGTTTCTACGGTTGGCCCAAGGTCCTCCTTCCAGAAGCGGTGTTGCACAAACGGGTATTGCTGAACCTCGACATACAATATAAACATTTGTTTCACTTCATGTGCGAATGTGTGGAGTTGAATGATTTAAGAGTTGAAATATTTGGGGAGCGAATTTTCGGGGAAGGTTGGTTGGTTGAAAAGCTTAAGGATACAAGTTTATTTGGGGTTAGGCAACTTGGAAGGTTTTTGCGGATAGGATGGAAACACAGGGAAGAGTTTTTGTAATTAGGATTTGTGGGGGGAGATATTTGTTTGTTTGTTGTTGTTCTTTTTTTTTGTATTTTGTATGCGATGGCCCTTGGGCTTTAAGCAAATAAATCATGTATCATATATCATACTTAATTCAACTGACTGACTGCTACTCACTGACTGCACTCTAAAACTGCTCGGCTTATCAACTGCTCATATACTATTTATTAAAGTTTTAACTCAGAAAACAGCTTACTTTTATATCTTGGAATTGAATAGGGTGAATTATTTTGACCCTGCTAATGGATTTTTTTCCACTGCTGGTCCGACAATCCCGACGATCATCACGACAATCCCGACAATCATACCGACGCGGAGACCTCGATTTCAACAAACATTTGGCTTTCGATAGTCAATGAAACGAAGCTCGGGAAATTTTATCTTCCAAATTGTAAGGTCACTTCTGAGAAAAGCTTGTGATATTGCGTGTGTATTGCATGTGACAAAAAAAAAGTTTGCCTTTGTAGTTGCTACATGTCCTAAGCATAGGATAAAGGCAAAAAAATTCGAAAAAGAAAGTTCAATAGATGAAAATCGATTACATTCGGGTAAACTTTGAAATCCTTTGCACTTTTTTGAAGAATCGCGTTTATCTTTCCAGTAGCCTACCATTAGCAATTATTCGATGCTTTTAGTGCCAGACTTCGGAGCAAAGATTCTGACGGCACATCTAATTTCGACTAAATAGCTCAGGAGCTAGCAATGTACAACTCTCATTAGAATTCATAGCTCCCTCGCCATCAAATCAAATCCCGTTACTAAACGCGAGAACATGTGTGAGACTAATTAAGATTTCCCTTTAAACTTCTCCACAGCGACCTTTCAAACTTTCAAGCATCCATATTTAACGACGTGAAAGGGGGATAGAAGTAGGACAAATACTCAAAGCATGGCTCGAGTATCCAACTCAAAAGTTATCCAACTCAATTCAAATCAGTTTCGTCTAAAAACACATAATGGACAAGCCGATGGGTGGGTTTCTTTTTGCGTCACAACAAAAATCAACATATATATACACATTTGCTACATTTATCACGACATCTTACCATAAATATGGTCAATAACCTAATAAAGTACAATGAATAAAATATAAATAACATAAAAAGTTATCCTCATCGGTTTATGGAACCTGGGTCCAGTCGCTCAAGAACCAAGTGGAGGCGACGAGGTGGTATCCTGCCGATCCGTCACCAGCTTCAATCAAATCAAGAAAGTAGTATTCGTCGTCCTAACCCCAGCCGTTGTCAAGGTACGAAACTCCATATACTGGCAATATTGGATCAGCTGCCGATTAAGCGGGAAGGTTAGGAAGGGTTTAGGAAAAACATTTCCAGATCCTAGGATCTCCGCGCGGTCGTTGCCAAAGTCAAGGTACGAAACTCGAATGACTGGGCAATAATCAGCTGCCAATAAAGCGGGAAGGTTAGGAAGGATTTAGGGAGAACATTTCCAGATCCTAGGATCAAAGTATACGACATTTCATCGCCGTACTTCTGACAGTTATGAAGCTCGGTCAGTTTGGACCCAGCTGCCCATACATCACGAGGAGACAAAAACTCGAAAAGGCACTTCCTGGGCTTAGGCTTTGTAAGTCCTCGACATTCTGTCGTACAGCCTCCACTCGGTCTTTATCAAGTTACAAATCCAGACCCAATCGTCCTTGAACCGAGAGGATGTGCGGGGCGGAACTCGCACTATAAAAACGGCCGGCTTGCCCTCTAGTCGACTGCTACGCTGGTTTGTGTGGTCTCACGATTGCCAAACTAACTGGGACTACCCTGCAGTGGAGTGTGCAAAAGACCACGACGGTGGCTTATCTCCAGCCAATGAACAACCTAGCTTGTATCTTGGTACTATCCGGTAGTCAGCCAACCGTGGCAGAGTACCGGATAGTGCTGGGCGATATTGAGGAATATCGAAATATCGATATTTTCTAATTCGATAATCGATATTTCGATTATCGGAAACCGGTATTTGGCGTACATGAAACTATCCATACTGCAACAGGTTTTCATGAAAAAAAAATCAAACGAAAATGAACTAAAATAATAAAATCAAAGATTCCCATTAAGAAAGAGTAGCGTCCACGTTTTTCATTCTCAGTCTCTTTCTCCTCCCTAATCGCTCAAGTCTGAAATCCCTAATCATTCTTTTATTCCGAAAATCTCAAATGTAGATCGTAATGTAAGTATCGAAAATATCGATATTTGAAAAGTCAATATCGAAATATCGATATTTTACAATAATATCGATATTTCGATTATCGTATCCAATATCAAACGCTCTAGACTGGACCCTCCGCCCAATCCAACGGATGCCTATTAGTCCCTCGACATTCTTTCGGAGCGTGTTCCCGAGAAGATAACCAGGCGAATTGGGAAATGCTCCATCTGTCTACGGAAGCACAATGCTGGGATTATTCAAGCTAATAGAATAAGTCGAACGTGCATCTCGTGAACGACTAAGCTCGAACAAGCGGATTTGAGGCAATAACCGGATTTACTGTCGCTGCGAAATTCGGTTACGTTTTATTTCATGATGGCTTCCTTGCCATCTGGAATACAGAAACGATGGCGCAAATGAAATCACTCGGGGAGACGACATGATTTTAGAGGCGCAAAAAGTTCCTTGCCGTCGGGAATACAAAGAAAAAGGAAGAAAGAAAAGCGAGTGGGTTGCAGACAAGCAAAAAAGCCAAACAGCAGACAAGCATTTTGCAAGCGTCCAAATTCAACGAATTCAGACTAAGAGCGTGTTCCACCCCTCTACCAATAGTAACTATTAGTTACTATTTCCGTTCCAGCCTCACGAAAAGCTACTACGGTGACCGTTCCAACCTTCTCAAAATAGTAACTAATAGTAACTATTTGCTTAAGTCCGGTCTTCACCTCCCGGAACTTCCGGAATCTGGGCTTCCAGATTATTCTTTGACTTCTTCTGTAAATTGCATCTGGAATATGAACCGGTCCAAAAGTAAATCAAAATAATCCGGAAAAAAGAGGCTTTTGAACTTCCAGATTTCCGGATTTTTTAAGTATCGCAGAAGAAATTCAGAATCACGGAGAATCTGGGAACCCAGATTCCGGAAGGTGAAGACCCGACTTTACCACAGTCGGAAGCGTAGTTAGCGTAGTAACTACGCATCTCTGCAACGTGATTGGTCCGATCAGCCCGCGGCCTGATATTTGACCGAAAAATTAAAAAAGCGTTCCAGCCTAGCGTAGTAACTACGGTAAGTAGGGTGGAACACGTCTAAGAGTTTTGCGACAACCGAAAATATGGCTAGACTGAGATCATCTGGAGAAGTGAATTGGGTCTTATGAAATGTCTTTGCCCAGCTGTTCATTTTAGTGCTGATATGAAAATACTACTTTGTAAGAATATCTTTTAATGAGTTCCAAGATCACATTTTAATGAAAACTGTACATTTTGGAAAGAACAGAATCCTGTGAAAAAACTTATAAAGGTGGTGAATTTATGCCGAGGTAGCCTATATACTATGGGTTTTCGACAAGCAATGGTATTCCTGTCGTAATCTAGACGAAAACTGGAAATTAAAGACACAAAGGAATTAGCAAGCAGATCTGATTAAGAGGTTGGTTAGTGATAAATAATAAGTTTACGGGATCTAATGAAACTGGAAATCTACAAGACCTGAGAAATATTCGATCCCCTTTGGGATCCCATCTAAACCTTTGGTCTTGGTTAGTGTTGGGCGATATTGAGCATTATCGAAATATCGATATTTCGATATTTTCAAATTCGATAATCGATATTTCGATTATCGAAAACCGATATTTGACACACTTGAAACTGTTTATACCGCTACATTTTTTCACGAAAAAAAAATAATAGTAAGAACGAAAAAGACCGAAATCAAACATTCACAATAAGGAATAGTAGCATGTCCAACTTGTCCAAGTTTTTCCTTTCCGAAAGGACATTTTGAATTTCTTGCCCCAAAGTACAAAAAATGGTTTTGTTTCAACTTTAAAATCCAAATTTGTGGTTTTATTCTGAAAATCCCGAATCGCAGACCTGTTGCAGGTCGTAATGTCAATATCGAAAATATCGATATTTGAAAAGTCAATATCGAAATATCGATATTCTTCAATAATATCGATATTTCGATTATCGTATCGAATATCGCCCAACACTAGTCTTGGTAAGTATGGCGTGCCACAGTTTTCAAATATTCTACGTTCGACCTTCAGTTCAGTGAGAGGAAGGTCTGTACAGATTCGATGAGTGCCAACAAGAAAAATAGCTAATTTCATAGAAATAAATAAAATGTGACTTCAGAGATCACCAAGTGGCATTTCAGTCCCATGCCAAATGCTGGGTGTACCCTATCCACTAAAAAACAAATTAACTTTCACCATCAATATTTTAATGGGTTAAGGCATCAAACTTTTGGCATAGGGTAACCAGCGTTAGGCATAGTCTATTCCAAAACTAAGAATTGGCGGCAAAATCCCCCCCCCCCACATAAAATGAACTATACACGAACATTGAAAGGTGGATATGAAAAACAGGTATTTTTAAATACTCACTGATAGGTGACTGGACTGATATGTACCCTCCAGGGCTCGCTGGTTGACTCAAATTTGGCAGCTAGCGCCACGGTGTGGCCGAACAAACAGTAACGTGGCATTTGTCGTCCGACAACCCCAGCTAACACGTTACCACTATGGATACCCACTCTCATCTGAAAGGGGTGAAACGATCTGATTATTCGCAGCATTTATTTTTGGAAGGAAAATGTTTGTTTTGCTTCGTTATTAATTAAATGTCAAATGCCAACGAACATTCACGAAAAATAAGTCATCCCTCCTCCAAAAGTCGAAAGAACCACCTGAATAAGGACAAAATATCTAAAACATAATGGTGCAAAGAGATTATTATATCACACAAACAATGAAAACATATAGTATTTAAAAAAAACATGAGTATTCATTTTTTATTATTAATTATGATATGAAACCCCTGGTTGATCGACTCAAGAATGATTCGTGTGGACTTGCAAACGATAGAATTTATCAGGTCTCTGATGTTTCCCTCTTGCTCTTTCACTGACCTTGGAAGACTTTACATTGGATACAATCCTGGGGAATCTGCCATTGAAATAAACTTAAACTCTATCCACCATTGATTTTGGGAGTCTCGTCAACCCAGTTATACACCCGGTTCCACACCCTTTATAGGCAAACCGCAGTTAATTGTGCTTACAGCACAGGTTGTCATTTCAATTCTGTAACATCGGCGACTCATTTATAACTCTTTTGTATACCTCATCGGGTATAAATCCGTCATGGGCTGTTTTCATCCTTGCAAGGATCCTTTGGTTTTGACTGAAAACAAGGTAAACACTTGCATAGCTGGTATTCCGGACCAATGATTCTCGGTAAATGCAAAAATTCTTTGAAGTTTTGGAAATGACGATCGATAATGCGATTTAGGACGTAGAGTCAGTAGTGACAACTTAATAAGCAAATTGACTTCCTCAGCTCCAAAATTCAATGATGTGGGGTGAACACGTGTCTATTAAGCAAAGTCGAATTTCAGAACCTCTTTTCATTTTTTATTATTATTATTATTAATTATGATATGAAACCCCTGGTTGATCGACTCAAGAATGATTCTGGTTCGGTTATCATATTAAGCTTCATAAAGAATATAATTACGAAGAAGTCGAGCCCTTGGGAAAATGAAGGAAATGTTGGGGAAAAGGTTGTTTTCATGCTGGTGCTTTTCCCTCTTGATATTCCGGCTCAGAAGTTAACATTTCAAAACACGGGTTCCAGAAGACCTTGGGACCAGGCATGAGGCTTGTTGGGAATGTCATTCTATAGATAATTTTGGAATAACTCATGCCTGGAAATTCAAATAGATTTAGTTCCTTCTGAGTATTCAGATGGCAGGTAGGGAGTCGTCTAAAAGAAAATGCGGGACAAAAAGGCATGATGCAGGCGGAATGGGAACTAAAAAGGGGAACGCGTAGAAACAAAGAGAGAGACAAACTAAGAAGATGAACACTGCACCAGGAGGCAAGCTAATGAAAAGACGAACGATGCACCCTCGATGCACGATGCACACTCGAACAGCCCGCGCGAAAAATAACGTGAGGCAGGGAGCACACTTGGGAAAAATAAGTTCCCGTTCCTTCTTTTCGTCGATCGTAACTCGTGACCGAACCGACCGACTTGAAGAAGGAACCGGACGGTGCAATGCAAATATTTTTAATACGCTGTTCCCGTTTTTTGTACGCGTTTCTTTTTTCAGGACTCGTTCCGTTCCTTCTTTTAGAAGATCCCGGGGGTTAGAACACGGAACGATCCGCTCCGTATGACGAAAGTACACTCAAAAATTTTCACAATGTAGTGTATGTCGCCGTTTCATATGATGAAAGTCAACTACTGCTACTGGTGAGTCAAAAATGTTCTCAATGTAGTGTATGTTGCCATGGAGTAGCTCGTGTACCCCGGCAGTGCTTTAACCGCTGTCAAGTCATGAACTGGACCCAGATGTCCAAGAACCAGCAGGATGGGGAGAGACACGACTTCAAAAGGAAATTCCGACCCCAGGATCTATATCTAATCGGCATACTAGTTCTGATCGTAGTCAGTCATGAACTGGTGGTCTGAGCCCAGTGGTCCAATTAAAGGACCAGGAGGATAGAGTGAAATACCACTCCAGAAGGAAAACCCAGACCCTAGGATATCTATCTAATCGGCGTAGCCTATACCATAGTTCTAACCGTTGTCAATATTGTCACTGGGCGACCTGAGCCCGGTTGAGGGATGAAAATCGCCAAAGCTACTTTCATGTCCTAAGGTCTTTTTCTTTTCTTTTTTCTTATCCCGTAGCATCTTTCGTAATTTAACTTATTTTTTAATTATTATTCTTTAAAACAAAACAAAGAAATCACATTTCTTATTTTTTGTGGCTACTCGTCCTTCCTTCAGTGACGTTAATTTTAAAATATTTTTATCCACCCCCTCGGGTCTGTCAGTACACGAAATTCCATCGACCGGCCTGCACCTGTCGGTAAGTTACGAGCTCAAGTCACTGGACCCGTAGCAAGTCTAGAACTGTCCAAGAGAGTTTGCCTATTTACTAACTATTTCCTTTCAGGGAAAGCGAGAGCGGGCCCAATTGACCTTTAACCAGGGTAGGTGTAGGGGGTGTGAGTTTCAGAATACACATTGAGACCCCCAAACCAACAATTATACCAGGTTTCAACCTTACATCTGTCTTGGTTCACTAGTACCTATAAAGTAAGCCCAAATCGTTGAAAACCGAAACCTGGTCAAGTAGGCTGGGAGACTGTTCATAAATGAACATTCACTAAAGAGTTTAAGCAACAAATTGTTACTCCAGTGTCCAAAGTATTTCACATTGTGTTCAGTAAATAATGACTTGAAATTAATGAGTATTAAGTTATCTTCCCATTTGAGTCAAACAACAGGAAGAGTGGGCTATAAGATCTGATCTTTCGGTTTCATGGAACTAGCACTGTTGCGAAGCTTGGCGGTAATGTATAGGATCAACGGCGGGTGGTCGACAGCGTTTAAGACGTAAATAGAGCTTAAAAAGTATCTACAAAGAAAAGTTTATATTCTGAAAATTTTGTACAGCCGGTCGCTCTGATCCAAGGAAACGATGAAAATCAAATAAATTCTGTAGTAAAGTCACCCAAGAAGGTCCCCGATGATTTTTTTTTGTATTTGTGGTATAGTTTCTTTCCCTTACTTTTTGATCAGCTCTCTCTAAGATGTTAAGCGAGGGATAAATCAAATTTCCTATATTTTGGTTGCACTTCCGGCAACCTTCTTCAGTGAAGAAGAAACAAAGTCACATATTCCAAACAGTAACAACAAAGAGCTATAAGAAACCATACGATGTATTTACATTAGAGGGTGACAAACCATATGAAAGTCGTCTTCAATAACTCATCCGAACGTGCAGATAAAACTACACTAACCTTTATCGGCTGTCCATCTGGCGTCTGGTAGTCTCTGCAGGACTCGACTATCCTCAGCCCCATCCAACAGACCTGCTGCGCGTGCGTTCTACTCACTCGATGTAACCCGCCAGCTATACAGTAGGCATCTCCAATGGTTTCGACCTACAGAAAGATTGTCATTATTGTTTCCAGCCGTCTCTGAGGTCTGATTCTAAGATCAAAGAGATTTCGGTGAATGCGGTTCATTTTAAAGCGGATTTGAAAATGGAGAAAAAGGGATATTTGATTGGATTTTGGACAGACTGGGAGAGAGAGGGTGGTATATGACGGGCTCAGGGTCTGTCAGGTGATGTCGGTTATGTCTGACGCATGGTAGTGTGGAAACACGATAAATTTGCTCAACGAAAGTGATGACATGCTGAGAAGAAAATGTCCAAAATTTATTGCTTACGCCAGATCGGTTCCACTGCTGGTGTGACAGAGGCTTAACAGAAGTTTTTAAGTGTGAGTCTGTAAGAACCCTTAGACAGTCAGAAATACGGCTGATAAACTTTTTACTTCATTTCATTTCGTGTAAAATAACGATTAGTCAGTTAAGGTATCTCTGTTAAGTGCACCTGAAGGGGTTTGGGTCTTCATTCTACCATTTAACACCAAACTACATGTTCAAAGTTAACCAGCGTTCAAAGAAGCACGTCAAAGAAGCACAGGCTTTTTGAGAGTTGTGATGTCAGCAAGCAAGAACTTCACCCTTAGGAGTATTTTCGATTTCCCATTTCAATTTTATTTCTAAATTGGTTGCTATGAAGGACAATGATGTTTCACGTCTTTGTATGTCTTTAAAATATCTATAGTGTTTTACCAATAACAAATAATCTGACAGAACCTCCGTCTCCCTTTCTCTGTAATATGACAATGCGGAGTTTAGTAGCTTCGCGCCACTCACGTTTCGTTACCTCTACAAATAGCTAAGTCGCTGTAAACCCGCCGGTGAGGAAAAATAGAAGTCAAAGCTGATTCGTTCAGTGGACGCGCTCCAGAACGGGTCAGCGCGCGGAGTACGCCTCATGCACTATTTTTTTCTGCGATAAGCAATGGCGAAGACGGAAGATGAGTAAACGGGTACCAACATCAGCTCAAAGCTAGAGTAAATACCTCTGTAGGTCCGTTCAGTTTTGTCGGGGTATTCATGGTCGCTTCATGGGACTAAAGACTCAGATTATTTGTTCTTGGTATTACCAGGGACCCATTTCTCGAACTACATTCCGTGCGCTCAAGATAGCATCAGAAATCTCTTATTGACAGGCGAGATAAAGCAAAATTTATAGGTCCCTGGTATTACTCATCGTAGAAGCTGAACTGATGGACTAAGTGAAAATACGCATGCAAAATTTGCGTCACACTCGCGTCACTCAGCCTCCATGCGATGCGTTCAAGGTTCGGAGCGAAGGAGGAATCGTATCCTACTGGAAACAAGAGCTGTAAGCTCATATGGCACTTGCATGGGTTGAGATGTATTATTTGATTAAAAGTAATTTTCGACTGCGCGGTTCAGATGCGCACTTTAAGGAAGCTAGAGAAAAAGTATTTTATCGTAGAACTTGGCTGTAATGATGCGCACTTTAAAGGCACTAGAAATTCATCTGTAAGGAAGACCCTTGAGGCAAAAACGATATCAGGCTCTTAGGGATCATTGATATATACGTATGATCAAAAGTATTTTTTTTCCGCTAATGCGGGTAAAATGCGCACTTTAAGGGTGCTAGAAATTTTTTTTTTTGCAAAACCCTTGTGGCACAAATGATCATAGGTTGAGATGTATCGTTTGATAAAAAGTACTTTTCGACCTTGCGGTTAAGATGCACACTTTAAGGGAGCTAGAACTTCATTTGTAAGCAAAACCCTTGAGGCAAAAATGATCATGGACTCATGGGGATCATGGAAATGCATAGTTTGCTTAAAAGCATTTTTCTTAATTTGCGGTCATGATTGGTATTTTAGGGAATGGTCGGATTTGAAAAGTGGCGATTTCTAAGCCAATCTTGTCGAATTTCTAATATTCCAGCCAAATTTCATCGTCCTAGCACATCTGGAAGTACCTTAACTCGCGATCACCGGAATTCCGGACCCGCCCCTCAAACTCCCCCCACAGTCGCCGGAGCCAATCCGGTTCGGTTTTGGACTTGTTTGTTATTCCCACAAAGTTCCATCCCGATCTCTCCAGTCCAATCCGGTTACATATCCCCCCCAATTGTTGTCGGATCCGGTCCGGACATAAAAAAGATCACCACAGGCCCTCTGTTCAGTTATTAAGTTTCACTCGAATCCCATCACCCGTTCCAAAGTTACGCATGGCTAAATATTCCGGATTCCCCCTCCCTCCGATCCCCCCACGACTATCGGATCGAGTGAATTTTTGTTTACAAGTTAGTTTACGGGTCCCTGATACCTGATACGCCTCCCAAGTTTCGTCGTGAAAATCCCAAAAACTGTCATCACCAGAATTCCCGGAAACTCCCCTCCACCTCCCCCCCCCAAGTGACCGGGTCCAGTCCAAACGTGTAAACGATTTATATGGAGCAGATTCTTGTTCTTCCCAGCAAGTTTTACTCCAATCCCTCCACTATAACCGTCTCTCGAGATTTCTGGTCTCCCCCCCCCAACTCCCCATAGCTGTCGAATCCGGTTCGGACTTCAAATGGAAGATCAGAGATATATCATTCATTCAGGTATTAAGTTTCGTCCCAATCCGATCACCCGTTCGAAAGTTACACAACACTCAATTTTCCATATTCCCCCGCACTGAATCACATATACAAACCAAACCCACCTTTGACCCTCGAATGCACTAGCTCTTTCCGATGTTAACAGAGTGATCCGATGCAAAGAGTGACGTCACGCCGTGCGCAGACCTACTAGTCAGAAGAAAGGGGTAGGGGTTTTACAAAAACTACTAAATTCTCAGGATTCCCCGGCCCACCACTCCCCCCCAGATGGTCAGATCGTGAAACTGATTATTTCCAGGTTAGTTATATCGGGTCCCTGATATGCCTGCCAAGTTTCATCGTCCTAGGACATCTGGAAGTACCCTAACTCGAAAACAGTGGACCGCCCGACCGACCGACCGACCGACCGACCGACCGACCGACCGACCGACAGACCGACCGACCGACCGACCGAAAAGCGATCGGTATATGGCACTTGAGCGGAGCTGCAAGTGCCATAAAAACCAGTGTGTGTGTGCACGTACCATAACTGTCCAAGTTCAGTATCGGGACTGCGCACCATTCCTTAAAGTACCAATCTTGACTGCAAATTCAGAAAGGTACTTTTAAGCAAAATTTACATTTTCATGATCCCCATGAGCCCATTATCATTTTTGCCTCAGGGGTTTTTGCTTACAAATGAAGTTCTAGCTCCCTTATTGTGCGCATCTGAACCGCCAGGCTGAAAGTACTTTTTTTTTATCAAACGATTCATCTCAAACCACGATGATTTGTGCCGCAATTGTTTTGCTTAAAAATTTATTTCTATCACCGTTAAATTGCGCAATTTAACCGAAAAGTGAAAAAAAAAACTTTTGACCAAACGGTATATATCAATGATCCCTAAGGGCCTGTCATCGTTTTTGTCTCAACAGTTTTCCTTACAGATGAATTTCTACGCCTTTAGAGTGCGCATCATTACAGCCAAGTTCACAAATAAAATACTTTTTTTCTAGCTCCCTTATAGTGTACATCTGAACCACTAAGGTAACCTTAAAAGTACTTTTGATCGAACAATACATCTCAACCCATGCAAGTGCCATATGAGCTTACAGCTCTTGTTTCCACACCTTTGAAATTCCCTTCGAAACATTCAACTTTCCGCAGAGCTTTCCACTAGCCTCGTGGAATCATTTTCCGGGAAAGCTGCTTCGGTTTCCAAAGCGCGAGAACCGGGTGGGAAAGTTTGGCAACTTTCCGAAGTAGCGCGAAAACCATTGAAAAGTGGTTCCGACTTTGCTTTCCAGCTCGCGAAAACCCTCCTTATAGAGCGTGTTCCACCCTTATACCAATAGTAACTACTAGTTACTATTTCCGTTCCAGCCTCACGAAAAGTTACTACGCTGACCGTTCCAACCTTCTCAAAATAGTAACTAATAGCTTGCTAATAGTAACTATTTGCTTACCACGCTCGGGAGCGTAGTTAGCGTAGTAACTACGCTTCTCTGCATACTTGATTGGTCCGATCAGCCCGCGGCCTGATATTTGACCGAAAAGTTAAAAAAGCGTTCCAGCCTAGCGTAGTAACTACGGTAACTAGCGTAGTAACTACGGTAAGTAGGATGGAACACGCTCGTAGTGTGTACTTACCTTGTAAACGTCTAGGACACCGCAAAATTTGTCAAAACACGTATATAAGGACTGAAGCATTTCTACAACTTGCATAGGGGTAGCCTCCGCACAGATGGCGGTAAAACCAACGATGTCGCTAAAGAGGAGGGTGACTTCTTCATGGGTTTGCGCTTCAACGGGTTGACCTAAAAAACAGTATTGCTAGAACCGTATTGGTAGTTCCTGCAGTTTTTACCGACTTTTTTCGCGTAAATCGTTCACTCCACAGGTATGCGACTAGAGAAGCGGATAATTTTATTATTGAGTACCGAGACACCACACGTGCAGGTTTCGGCATTAGGTATTTAGCTCCGGCTATTTGGAATGATATACCAGCTGGCATTCGGGAGGCTGAACACATTGGGTCTTTTAAAGTAAAACTTAAAAAAAAATTATTGGGGTAGGGGAGATAATTTTCCTTTTTTTATTTTTTAGATTTTGGTATTAAAGGTTAATTGAGTGAGAGTGTTTTTGTCCTTTCTTTCTTTTTTTCAAAGGAAATTTGTTAAAGGTTGAGAGTCAGAGGATTGCAGCCGTCCATCATCAAGCTGTTTGAGCCTTCCCCGGGCGGTTGTGTGCTTATATAGTTTATTTTATAATTAGTAGCAAATAAATTAAGTCAAGTCAAGTCAAGTAGTTGAAAATTAGGCAAAATGTCAAAAGGTTACCGAATTCTTGAACGTTAAAGAAATTTAGGAGATTACCAGATTCACTCAGTGATCATTCTGATACGTTGTTTTGTCTGTCTGCACGAATCTTGCTGGTAAGTTGTGAGTCGAAGTCATACCGGGAAGCTGCGAGTCTGTACTCTTCGGTGGATTCTCTGAGCCAAATTCCGGTAGATTACCTGAGACAAGTTCCGATAGATTCCCTGAGCCAAGTTCCCATAGATTCCTCGAGTTTCAGTAGATTATCTGTGCAATAATCAGGTAGAAACAGAAAAAAGCTTGGGTTGAGAAGAGGTGGAGTATGGGTACTTGTGGCTTCTGAATGTGTATGGGCAATGCATACAGTGACGAATTGTCACTTTTAAACTTTTGACGAGTTGGGAGAAGTATTTTTTGTATGTGAGTATGTGTGAGTATTCTATGTTGAGTCGAATTCGGCTTCTTCACTGTGAAAGTTACTTTACGAATAAATTATACTCTCTCTCACTTTCTCTCTCTCTCTCGCTGTGATCTATGGTCCGTGGGAGCAAGAACGTGGGAGGTATTATAGCCAGAGCTGCTGCGAGTCCAGCAAATCCGAGTCAGAGACAAGTCCGAGTCCTTGAAAAAGGCGTCTCGAGACCAGTCCAGAGTCCGAGTCCACCAGCTCTGATTATAGCTGGGACGAATTGTCCTTGAGATAAACTGTATGTGACGAACTGGTCTGAGACGAAATGTCCTTGAAGGATAATGCTGGAAAAAAACTGCCCTGTAACGAAAGTTTGGCTGGTTGATTTGTATGTATTCTATTTTCTTGCAAATTTTCAACGCAATTGGCAAACTCTTTGAAGCCTAGAAGTAATATCATAAAAATCGTGCATCTTTGCTTCACTTTTTGCATTAATGAATACCGAAATGAATTTAAAAATAAAATATCAGTAGCCTGTTCACTTGTCATTTGTTATGATGATGTCTTTTTATCACGGCCTTTTAGTCCCCAAACACACTCGAAGCGTTTGGATCAGCAACAACATTCCTAGAATTATAGGTGCTAGTATTAAAATGTTCTACCTTACTGAAGCGATTTAAATCACCTGCTAAAGAACATTGTAAAAGCGAAATTGGTGACCCTGGGTGGAAGGACATCAATGAAACCTTAAAATTTTTAAAAAAGCCCACTGGAACCGTAAAAAGTTGAATCCAAATAGGGTTTCGGTAACGGTGTATACAGCTAGATGAAAAGCTTTAAAAGCTCAAGAATCAAAAGCTTTATCGCTTTTTTTGGATTGACAACGATGAAAACAAAACTAAAAATGGGCAATGAATGGCCTGAAGAAAGAATGTAAAATTATTTGTATCTCATGGCAATCTATACAATTCTACCTCCCACAACCGCAGCCAATACTTCCTTTTTCTCCTCTCCTTTTCTTTAAAAATCTAGGCTTGCTTCAGGCCACGAAACTTCTCGACTTCCAAAGGAAAAGATTTCCAATCCCCCCTCCCCCCGTCAGTCAGGAAACCATCGCAGCGCAAAGAATTTCCAATTAAGCACAGGTGGTTTCTGAAGAGTTTATAGGGGAAAAGTTGAATGAAAAAGGAAGAGAATAGGTGATCTAGATCCTTTTCCATCAAAGACGTCCGTGGATCAGTTACAAGATCGAAAATTTATATTGGGGTTTGTATTTATCGCAGGAAAGGGAAATTTTTTATCTAATAGTTGCACCGCAAATGCCAAGTGATTCTCTAAGGGCAAAAACAAAAATATTCTTTTACTTTCACCAATAGACGTTCGATGGTTTTTATGGCGCATAGCGATATAGCGATCGAGACTTGTCCGTCCGTCGGTCTGTCCGGGTTATGTCTCGCGGTCTCAGACGACCCACTTAAAATCCGAACCAGATCTAGTGACTTTGGGAGAGCTGGAGGCGGGAACTGGAAATCTTAGGGACACTCTGGGGGAGTTGGCGGGGGGTCCAGAATTCTGGTGATCCCGCGAGGTCGATACTTCCTGATGTGCTAGGACGATGAAACTTGGAATGCGCATCAGAGTCCCGACCAGACTGACTTGGTAATAGTCGTTTCCCCGATCCGACCACCATGGAGGGAGTCGAGGGATGGGGAGCCCGGAATCATTTTGGCTAATTTCACTTCCCACAAAACGGCAAAAACGCAGCGGCGCGAGTAGCAGAGTCATTAGGAAAAGTCTGATTAGTGATAGTATCTATTTATTCGCTTATATTTCTCAAAGCTTCTCCAAGATAGAATGTACTTATAGAGTAGAGTAAGCGACGTCTCTCCTTCGAGAGTGAAGCTGCGCCGAAGGAGTCCTTCTAGTCTGACTGCCTTTGGAATCCTACGTTTGTACTGATTCAAAGTTATTTTTGTTGGAAACCTAGCTGATTTGCTGAACGGAGCCGAATGGGAATGGGCAAATAATGGTATGCTCACATTGTCACGTTCTTACGTCCTCTTCCCACACACAGCCTCAAGCACAAGATGCAGGGACAAGACAGACATGCGCACTTTCCCGTCAGTCTAACGATTCAAACTATAGAATATTTTTCGAAACCCGGAAACTTCAACGTTTCGGTCGGATTCAATCAATGTGGTTCAAAAAACCAAAATGGATAACAAAAGGTTTTTTTGGGGGAGGATTGCCTTCTGAAGACTATTTGTTAGTAAACTCAATAAGAGTAGAGATTCAAATACTTCATAACGCACAGAACTAACTAAATTAGCTAGGATTTACATAAAGATTTCTTTATTTATATCGATCGATAGCTGACTCTAATTCCATGTTTTTGTTTTAAATGCCAAAAATTTTCTAAAATTTAGAGAAGTGTTCAAAGTCGTAGAGTCTAGATTATGTCACAGTATTTTATGTACCCCGGCGCCAACCCGGTTTGTAGGGGTTGGATTTCTGTATATTTCCCCGTTTGCGTGTGTTTCTAGTGAAAAGAGTTAGTAGTTGAAGTCAGACAATAGATGAAATGAAACACCAACTGTTTTACCTTTTAAAATAAAAGTGTTTTGCACTGCACACCACAGAAGGCCTATCAATGAGGGTGACGGACAGTGCACTGTGGCTGCCTGACAGTCGAAAACGGAGGCTAATGCCGACGACAGGAAAGTCGCAGAGCCAGAAAACTGGACAAATCGATAGACGAGCGGACGGATATGGCGATCGCTATGTTTCTTACATCTTCAAACTAGCCACATCTAAGGCGTGCTCTCGCTGTTTCCTGGGCACTTCTTGGGAAGTTGAAGAGAACCACGAAAGAAGGGGGAGTCACTTTCTGGGGACTCCCCGTACGGAAGGTATCGAGAATAAGGGGAATGCCTCCGCATGGATTTTGTGTGATTTTTTTTATATCTTTATTCGGGTGATGCAATTAGTCTGTAGAAGCTACGACCCACTTAATTTTCACTTTTTTTACTTTTATTTTAATTTTACCTTTATTTTACATTGATCACAGCAGGCTACAATAGATGTCTTTTTTCCAAAATCAGTCTTGTCCCACAACTAAACTCAATATTGATCTCACAAATTCTTAATAGCCATCACATCAAATTTTTTTCAAAATTTTGTAAAAACTGCCATACCAAATCTGAAAAGGAGTCCCTTTTGATGATGGTGATGATAGTTCGGAGCATTCCCCATCCGTGGGGACTCGCGAGAATGCGGGGAGCGAGTCCTGGGACAAACAAAAACACGGGGACTCCTATGGGGAAGTCCCCGGGGAACGGCAAGAATACGTCTCTAGTTCCGGGCGCCGTCAAACCTCTATTTACACGATGTGGGGGAAGAGGTATCTTAAATACGATAAACAAACCATCGGAGCAGAACATAAAGAGCTAAGACAGGACCACAAGGAGGAAGTGGATCAATGATTTCGTCTGAAAGGACTTGGTAAGGTCTTAACAAACAGAGGGTGTCAAAGCTCTCCTGGACCTATCCATGCTAGTGTCAAGGCAGTTCGACCGTGATCACAGTAGTGTCCCTAGATTTACCAGTTTGGACAAATAGATGTTTAAAATGTGCCTCAAATACCTGCAATAGGTTCGGGCATGGTTTCTAGGGTAACCGATTATCCTATTGATCTTCGTTTCCGTATATCCCTGCTACGCCTCCCTCCCTGAATTCGCAAAAGAAAAATGGTCACGGTTTTTAAAATAACTTCTTTACTAACAGCGAGGTTTGCCATGAACTTTTAACACTTCTTTCTAAAAGTAGCACTTTCAAGAAAACGTAGCACTATTAGAGCCTTTAGCAAAGATAACAGTTTTTTCTTTAAAAATAACACTTTTTTTCTGCTCAACTGCTATTTGGTTTACAGGGACACAATTAGTTTGAAAAATAGTGCTCTCATGGAGGAAATTAAGCAGAACTGGATTCGCATTCCATGATAAATATTTTCTACTGATACTTATTTATACCGTCGCTTGGTTCATTCGTTACACTTTTATTTCAGCTGCCGATAAGAAACAAATTCACCTTGACGAGTATCATTTGCCAGCCTCAAAATAATACAGTTATACCATAATATTATACTGATAAGCTTAAATTGAGGATCTCGTAGGAAAAGCTGCTTAGGCTACCAGGCTCTTGCATCCTGGTAAGTCAGTGCAGTAGTTTCTGGATGTGAAGCAAAAACAAAGCTAGTGCTTTTAATTTTTTTTTTAGCTAGAAAAGTAAAATTTAAGAAAACATGATATAAATATAAAGTTCGTCTCTTAGCTGAGGCCCGTGAAAGCGTTGCAAAATGGAGGGGGAAAAAATAAGGTAATTTTTTTTTTGGTTTTTGTTTGGTAGTTTGGACGAGTAAAACGCAGGTTAGGCGATGCTTGTTGCGCGAACGCCCAAACATTTTCCCGAAAATAACACTTTTTCCAATCTTCCGCATCACGAAAAATTTCAGTGGAGTGGCAACCCTGCTAATAGCAGTTGGACAAAAACATCGAGAGGCTCAGTAATAATGTCAATCATGAACGGAAGCCGAATAGGCTCTTAGATAATGAGCGTGTTCCGCCCTTCTAAACAATAGTAACTCGTAGCTACAATTTTCGTTTCAACCTCATGAAACGCTACTACACTGACCGTTTCAGCCTTCTCGAAATAGTAGTAACTAATAGTAACTATTTGCTTACCACGCTTGCGAGCGTAGTTAGAGTGGTAACTATGATCTCTGTGACGTGATTGGCCCGATCAGCCCGTGGCACGATCTTTAGCCGAAAATAGGGAAATTCGTTCCAGCCTTTACGCCAAGAAGCCAGGATCCGTGACGCCATGCGTAGCCTAGTAACTACGGTAAGTAGGGTGGAACACGCTCAATGATGTAGAGAGGTAATGGGTTCGTTCCAGCTCAATGGCACGGCTCCATTAAAAAGCCCAAAGCATTGGCTCCTCTTATCCTTCAACTGAAGAATCTGGGTCAACATAATTATCAAGTCGTTCTTTAACTGCAAAAACTAAGTTTTTCTGTTCATCCTTCCCCATGCAGCCACCATTTCTTCTTGCATTCAAGAAACTTGCATTATCTCGTCCCGTAGTAACTTCGACCGTTCCGAAGAAACTACGAAGAAGTGCTGGAACGAACGTATCACTGTTTCTTTCTTCTTATGGTCGTGTTTTCTTCTCCTTTTCTTTCCTTTTCTGTTACTCCGTCGCTGTCTCGCGCTTTTTAATGGGTGATAAATAACATTAATACCATTCTTGACATAAAGATGGAATTTACAAAAAAGACGTGTTATCCCTGACAAAATAAACCAGATAGAATTTGAGATTAGACTTTTAGTACTTCAGTGTAGGAGCATTGTAGAACAAGACATGATGGCAGATTCTCCTACAAATCCTAATGAAGCCCAAATTCAATTTGATGATGGGAAAGGGTCCTTTTGAGGTAGAAAATAATGAACTAAAAGACAAGAGGACTTCGCGGGTTGCATCGCTTCCGATTATATTGATTTCGCAAATAACGGGGGAGATCCGACGGTAGAGAGTTGCCATAAGCCTAGTCTAACAAGACCAAAGGTTTCGATGGGATCCCAAAAATGTAATATTTGACCCAGACAACTAGGTCTTGTCTTCGCCAGATCCAGTCTTCGCCAGGCTAATCAGCTGAGAAAATCAAGTTCAGATATACCAGTATAAGCCATATCTATTTTGACGATACTGATCGAAACTTCCTGCTTTACTTCTGCCAAATTTCCGGTTTCGGCCGAATTCCGAGCGAACTACTTGTCCAGCCAAAAAAATATAGTTCAGAAACGAACTCAGCGTATCTCCTTATCTCTATAAAGATCATCTAATCAACTTCAAATAAAGTTTAACTTATAAAAAAAATCCGGTTTCAACCGGATCCCGGACGAACTATATGTCCAGGTGAAAAATAATTGTCCTATACAGATTTAGCGTCTCTTCTTATCATTAAATCTGTCATCTATAGATGACAGATAGATGATGATCTATAGATAATCAACTTCAAATAAAAATTTAACTTTTAACAAATTTTCCGGTTTGGGCCGGATTCTGGGCGAACTACTTGTCCAGCGAGAAAATGGTTTTCACCATCGTGTTCAGCATGTCTTCTTACCCCTAAATCGAACATCTAATCAACATCAAATAAAACTTTTACTTTTAACGCAAACTTTCCGGTTTTGGTCTTCTTACCCCATAATCGACTCATTAGCTGTTTCAAATTATATTGTTTGCCCTTTAATTTCAACACTCTCCCCCACCCCTAAATGTAGGGCTACAGAGCCCATCTACGAACTCGACCTTGCTCTTGACCCAAAGAATCCTCACACCAAGTTTCATCAAAATATCTCATTCCCTCCGAGAGTTATCGTGCTCACAGACGGACGGACGGACAGACGGGCAACATTTGCGATGTCTTAGGTAACCGTCGCTAACGTTTTGGGATCCCAAAAAGCGAAGTTTCTCTTGCTCGCTCCAGTAGAAAACGGTTATTGCTGGGGGCCATTCGTAGTTGAACGACAAGTATCAGGATCTCCTCTCATTACTGTCCTGGGGCGAAAATCACTGTAAGCGCCCTTTGTTCAAATTTAATTGCTTGGTAATGAGCTCCAGGTTTTAAGCTCATAAGTTTTGTAGCCATCTAAGACAAAGGCAATAGCTGGAAATTTGAAACCTCTCCAAGAAACAAAAGATCGATACTGAATGCTAATTTGGTATTATTCTGTACAATGGAGGTATGCTTATCTGAACGTCTGGACTTTGCCATTTTCATGCAGTTGCTGTGACTAAAGTCAACTATGAGTTAGCCAATGTAGGAAATTAAGGGCCACTGAAAACACCTGAGCAGGTACTTTGGATCTTCTTTCTACCATTAAACCCAAAACTGAATTGTTCACATTTAGGTAACTGTTCCACCCAAGAAGAAGAAGCATGAAAACTGTAACCTACGACTGAAAATCCTCGTAGGGAGCTCTCGGTCTGGTTACGTACTCGAATACAAGCAGGGAATCGCTAAAACTACTTGTTTTAATGTATCGTATAGCCACCTTATTTTCATGGATCAGCGTATTTTCGTAACATATATCTTAGATGAAATCGAACTTGAAACGAGGCTCATTGCGACGCAATGTCCGTTTAACGAATTTTCCATTTGACGAATTGTCCTGTGACGAATTGGCCGGACACCTTTGTTACGGACTACGACAAATGCTGGGAATTTGCGACGACTTATGCCGAAGTTTGATCCTCGATGCAAGTCTCTTTGATCATGGGAAAAAAGCTGCAATTTGAAGTGGGTACCTTTTTCTAAACCTGCTTTTACCATCTTTACTTACTTCCTCCAATCAGAGGCGTCACTACTGGGGGGGGAGGGGGGGACGCCCCCCCCCCAATGTTGCCGGCCAGTCGGTAAAAAAGAGCCGAGTCGGCGCGAAGCGCCGCGATCTTTAGTTAAAAACAGTCGATTTTTTTCTTACAAATAGTCGTTTTTTCTTAAAATCAGCCGATTTTTCTTAAATACAGTCGTTGTTTTCTCAATAATAGTGGTTTTTATCCGCAAAAACAGTCGGTAAAACTGACCAGCCAGTCGGTAAATACCTTGTCCCCCCCCCCAAACATTTTGGCTAGTAACGCCTCTGCCTCCAATAGTTCTTAATTTTTTGGTTACGGCTCCTCTTTCGATTGGTAACATTAGTATTTCTTAATCCAGAATTCGATCAAGAAGAAACCCGAAAATCTCGTTTTTGTTTCTTTGGTTAATGATGGTCAGCTTGACTTCAAACCTTATATTTGTCATCCTTGGTCTCATGCTTTTAAATGAAAAAAAAATTTGAACAAAATGTTTAACTTGAAAAGATTCATGATGGATATCTTTTGATCTAAAAATCAATGAAACTAGTTAAAATTTAAAGTCCACCATGATTCCACGCGTACTTCTCATTGTATTAGAGCACATTTACAAAAGTGTGTCTTCACTCTTCCCCCAGTAACTACCTTCTTAGGCCCTCCTGCACGCCTGAAGGCGCATAAGGCGCACGACCTGTCCTGAGCCATCGACCAAAGCTCCTCCATCGATGACCTCGCTAACTTCGCTCCTTCTCAAACGACCGGCCAAAGGTCATTTTGGGTCTGCCTGACTTGTGGAGGCCAGGGAGTGTCCAACACCATACGTCATGTGGCAGCCTTCCATCACCCACTGGCACCACATGCCCCCAATACATCCATCGCCGATTTCTAATGACATCGAGGATGTGGGGGGGGGGGTATGATATTTCGTACGATAAATCCGTTCAATGTATATTCAAAATAGATCTTAGGCAGTTATTGTCGAATGCCTTGAGTTGTCTTTCTAGTTGCGCAGTGTTGCTCCAAGTTTCACGACCATATGTAAGGACGGAAAGGACATTGCTATTATCAATTCTGAGCTTTAGCTTCTGGGAATATTTGTTATTTCTCCAAACACTATCTTCACACACCAAATGTAAACTTGACTCAACCTCAAGTTTTAATCGTCTGGAGAGGGAAAACATGGTACGAAGCACCTTGACAGACGAATTTGGGAAATGAAAGCAGTTTGGTTAACCTGCCAAAGACGATGAAAAAAGCTGGGAAATTAATCATCTGACAGGATTGTTTGTCAGAGGTGGGGGAGTGGATGAACTTCTTACCTTGCCACAAGGTCCTGGCGACTTCAGGAGGGAAAATCATGTGCAGAAGACTAACGTTCTTCCCTCTCTCTTCGTCGACAGCTTGACTCGCTTCTTCAACGCTCCGCCTAAGCTTATCCATCCGCCGCTTGAGACCATCCTTGAAATGTAGAAAAGAACAGCATCAGTTCCAAGATCCCAAAACCAGTTTTATCTGTTTCCGATAGGTGGCGCGCAGTTACAGCAAAAACAGATACGCGCTCAACCCGGATAAGACAAAAAAATCGACCAAGCCGAGTGTTTGTCCAGTATACAACTTAAACTTCGCCGAAAAAGATATCTCCACTCGTTTGTACCTTATTTTATTCAACACTATAATGACGCTTTAAAAACATGAAGAAATAACCGATAGGCCTACAGAAAATATTATGAGATCTCGACAACGTATTTTAGTGTTTTATCGTATATCTAGTGTTGTATTTTTAATTAATTTGACAAACCAATTGTATATAACTATTATAATTATTTATTTGTCTTGTAGTGTACGATTACTTTGTCGTCAGCCTATGCTATCAAATGGATATTTTGGTATTAATAAATGAATGATTGATTGAAAGCTTCAAGTTCCACCGACAACTTTTTGACACACAAGGACACGAGAGGCTTCAAAGTGTTGTTTTTCATTTTGGAATTAAAGAAATAATAGGCCATCAGGTCTATCTTATGTTTTATTTTTTATTCTTCTTGGTGTTCCTGCTTTTAAACTTTTCAAACATTTTGCGTCAAGCCGCCGCGTCTGAGAGCGGGAGGGCTGGATAAAGTTGAGAAGCGCTAACAAGAAAATCCCTTATTTATCGACAACGATGTTTCTGAGCATTTCATCGTGAGGAGATCATTTCTAGTAAGAGTTTTGCTTTAACGGATCCTTAGTAGTTACGCAGTATCTGCTCGCAATTCCATAAGCCTGCACACGCTTCGCTAAGCTCGACTCCTCTTATTTGTCATGGCAGACGACCTTTGTGCTCTTACCTAGGTAACTAGAGAGAATAAAGTCTGACGACGGCCCGAAGTCTCTTAAAAGGCCCATGGAAGAGACTCCCCTGGTGAAAGAGGTCATGCGGAAAGACCTCCTGCTCAGTTGGTTGACGCTGCTCATTTGGGATAGCTGAGACGCTCGATGGAGTTCGCGGAAGAAGGAGTTTGTGGACGGGTGTTTTTTAAGACGACAATGGTAGCCTTCGTTCTGGCTCTAAATAAAGGCAGTGCCGGGATCGACTAAAAAGAGGCACGGCACGACATAGTGTAGGAGGAGAATCTCTCTGATAAGTTGTGTTTCGGGGTCATCCTGTAAGCTGGGAGTCTATACTTATCCGGTAAACAGCAAAATTCCGGTAGACTCCCTGAGCCGAGTCCTGGAAGATTCCGTGGGGCGAATTCCGGTAGATCCCCTGAGACACGTTCCAATAGATTCCCTAAGTCAAGTTCCGGTAGATTCCTTGTGAAAGATTTCGGTAGATCCCCCGAGCAAAATCCGGTAGGTTCCCTGAGCAATAATCCGGAATATTCCATAAAATCATCAAGTTCAAGTGAATTTGTCAAATTTTTAAGTAAGTGAACTCTCACTTACTTGTCTACTTCTCCTACTTGCTAATCTCTTTTTTTTAGTCGTGCCTCCTACGCCATGTCATGCCGTGTCGTGCCTCTTTTTAGTCGATTCCGGCAGGCCAACCCAATAATAATGCAATGCAGAGAATAGGCCAATGCCCTACTTAGCAAGAAAAGTTTACTTGAACAAGAGCTGGAAGCTCACGAGGCAAGAGTAGTTAGTATGGGTCAGTTAACCACAAACCCCTGATTTCTGGACACCCAATGCCAAACGCTGGATGTGTCTAGCGTTTGGCATACCGTATAAAACAGGTCCATCATGGACCTTATTCGCTCCGAAGTGCGCATTAAGGTAATTAAGGTATGCCTAACGCTGGATACATTATGCCAGGTGCCGGATACTGTAACTCAGGAAAATATTGATGATTTGAATGAAGCTAAAAAATCAACCAATCAGAACCCCTTTATGTTGAGGTAGGTCAAGATTAGGTTACCAACAGATATCCAGCGTTTGGCATAGGGTATCCAGCGTTAGGCATAGGCTATGCCAAACGTTAGATATACCCAACGTTTGGCATAGGGTATCGAAAAATCAGGGATTTGTGGTAGACTGGTATGTATATCAGCTAAGGTTGTCACTGTCAAGGTCGTATGGCTGTGGTCATGTCCGCCAAGTCGCCTCTCGATCTCCCGATCATTCTAGAACACCACTCTCACTAAAACAAGAGCTACGAGCTCATATGGCACTTGTTGCGAGTAGGTGGTGCAAGAAATTAGATAAGAACGTCACAAAATGTCCCCGCAACCCCCCTAGGTTCGGACCTAGAAGAAGGATATCTAGTTATATCCTCATCTAATCATCTAAGGCGTACGATCTCCCTATTTTCCAAGATTCATTCAAATCTCTCAACCCGTTTGACTCCTATTCGAACCACATAATTACTCGGACTCCAAGTCCCCCCACTGTGGACGTGTACGACTCGGAGCTTCGCATCTCAGACATCTCTGTCTAAAGTAATCCCTATTTAAAACAAGAGCTGGAAGCTCATATGGCACTTGCAAGGCTGGGTCAGAGGATGAAAGTAGGAATTCGTCAATTTGTGGGTTTGTTGTGATCATTTGTAATCAAAACTCTTGAAGTAAAAAAACATGATGAACTCATCGGGAGCACGAAAATGTATATTTTACTCAAAAGTGTTGTTTGTACTTTAAGGAAATCACTTGTGAGCAAAACACTTAAGGCAAAAATGATCATGGGCTCATAGGGATCACGAAAATGTGTATTTTGCTAAAAAGTATTTTTTGTACGTTGTGGTTGCGATTAGTAAAGGATGGTCGGATCTGGGATCTGACAATTTCTAAGCCAATCTTGTCAAGTGTCTGATTTCCAAGCCAAGTTTCATCGTCCTAGCACATCTGGAAGTACCTTCATTCGCGATCACTGGAATTCTGGACCCCCCTCCAACTCCCCCCACAGTGCCCGAACCCGGTCCGGTTCTGTCACTGATGTATCTAGAGCTTCTGCTTGTTCTTCCAACCAAGTTTCGTCCCAATAGCTCCACTCTAAGCGTGTCACAAGATTTCGGGTTCTCCCCTCCACCTCCCCCCCCCAACATTCATCGGATTACATCCGGACTTTAAACAGGACATTTGAGACATGAGTTCTTTCCAAATATCAAGTTTCATTAAGATCCGATCACCCGTTCAAAAATTATACATACCTCAAGATTCAGGATTCTCCCTCCCTCCACTCCCCCCACGATGGTCGGATCAGGGAACTAACTATTTCTAAGCCAATCATGTCAAGTCTCTAATTTTCAAGCCAAGTTTTATCGTCCTAGCACGTCTGGAAGTACCTTAACTTACGATCATCGGAATTCCGGACCCCCCTCCCTCTAACTCCCCCACAGTGCCCGAATCTTGTCCGGTTCTGTCACTTACGTACATAGGGCTTGTGCTTGTTCTTTCCACCAAGTTTCATTCCGATCGCTCCACTCCAAGCGTGTCACAAGTTTTCCGGTTCCCCCCTCCGACCCCCCCACCTTCATCGGATCTGGTCTGGACTTGAAACTGGGCATCCGAGACATGTGATCTTTCTACGTATCAAGTTTCATTATGATCCGATCACCCGTTCGGAAGTTATACATACCTCAAGATTCCGGATTCCCCCTCCCGTCACTCCCCCCACGATGGTCGGATCGGGAAGTTGACTATTTTCAGGTTAATCTAGTCGAGTCCCTGATTTGCCTGCCAAATTTCATTGTCCTAGCACACCTGAAAGTAACTTAACTCCGAATCACCGGAACCCCCCTCCAACTCCCCCCACAGTGCACGAATCCGGTCCGGGTCTGTCAATGACGTACCTAGGGTATGTGCTTGTTCCTCCCACCAAGTTTCATCCCGATCGCTCCAGTCTAAGCGTGTCACATGATTTCCGGTTCCCCCCTCCGACTCCCCCCCCCCACATTAATCGGATTCGATCCGGACCTGAATCGGGACATCTGAGAAATTACGTCTTTCCAAATATCAAGTTTAATTAAGATCCGATCACCCGTTTGAAAGTTATGCATGCCCCTAAATTCCGGATTCCGGCTCCCCTCCCTCCCCCCACGATGGTCGGATCGGGGAAGTGACTATTTCTAAATTAGTTTGGTCGGGTCCCTGATATGCCTGCCAAGTTTCATCGTCCTAGCACATCTGGAAGTACCCTAACTCGCGATCACCGGACTGACCGACCGACAGACCGACAGACCGACCGACGGAAAAGTGATCGGTATATGGCACTTGGCCGGAAGGCAAGTGCCATAAAAAAGGAGAGGCTCAAGATTCAAGGTCCAATAATTATCGTCTTATTGCACTCCTTTCGCCATTGGCTGAAGTATTTGAAAAATAATCAAGTACAGGATAATATCATTTCTCGACAGAGGATGCCATTGCCGCAACTGAATAAGGACGGCGTCCCGACAATGCCAAATTCACAGTTAGACCACGCACTTTGAATTTCATCGAGGACGTGCCTTTTCCTCCTGTAAAACCACGAACGACAAAAAAAATAAATGCTATTTGACAGTGCAAAACTGATAAGCCAGCTGAATTTTATTAGAGCTATATTTCGGCCCTTCTTGGCAAGGGTCCTCTTTAGGCTCAAGCTGGAAAACGAACTTCTGGAAATACAGGTTAATTTTTCCGCAAGTTTATTTTCCAGCTTCCTGGGCATTTACAGCTCAGAATGTTCTGCAGAGAGAATTTACTGGACATGAAAATCCCCAAATTACCGATTTTGAAACAAAAATACTGTCGAATTGACCAATCAAAACAATTTATGGCCGTCGGACAGATTCTTCTTTGGAGATTTCGTTTTTTTTACATTTTTGTTTGTCTGGAGTGGAAACGCTGCCCTTCAGCTTCTGTTACCAGAGCAGCAAACAAGTACCAATACTAAAACCATTATTATTTCCCGGATCCCAAGAGCATTTAATACATGTTGATTTATCAAAGCGTCACATCAAAACCTGATCTAATGTATTTGCAAAGAGGAACAATATTTTGATTCGGAGTTCCTCTGAGAGCGGAAGCTTTCAGACTAAAGGGCAACTTCAGTGACTGGGAAAAGCCACGTGTTTAGAGACGATGTTTACTACAGAAGCCCAATCATCGTCTACGGCACGTCTCGGTGTGACTTGGGCTTCAAGGGGTTACTCTCTTGATGGGCACCAGTGTACCAGCCTCCGCGGCCACCGACTGGGCATGGGCTGGGCACCAGGCACTTCCCGATGAAAAATTATCTCAAAACAGTAGTATGAAGTTGTACGAAAAGTAGCATGCAGTGCGAACTGATGCCATTATGCTTCTATGTCAAGGCTACCGTGTTACTGCATTCTACTTCATGCTACCATTAGCAAGACTGGATACTACTATCACAAGACAGGATGCTACTGGAAACTACCCAGTCTGAGGCACATTAAATAATAGTATTCTTAACTATTACATATCAACACATGCAACTTTTTCGTACAACTATCATACAACTACGCAGGCTACAAATTTTTCATCGGGGTACTGTACATCCTTTTGAGAGTGAGTAACCCCTCGGTGTTCTCTTTTGTTTAGTTTCGCGTTATGACTCGTTTGGCATTCTAACATTACGATTTGAATGCTTTCCATTGAAATAAAGTTCTATAGCGTTAGTTGTTGCAAAAAGTTAAGGTGAAAACTTGTAGAAAAAAGTTGAATTAAGATAGAAGTAGTAAAGAAATTGAGATTTTTCCGCAATTGCCTAATCTACAATTTACCAACTAGCACGTGAGAGACATCAGACCCCACATCAAGATCAAACGAAGGCGTAGATGCAGCTATGTTGGACATGCTCTGTTCAAAGAGATGCCGAATCAAACGACATTTGTCTGGGTATCCGAAGCAATCGTCGTAGAGAGAATTAAAAATCAAAATAACACACAAAAATAATCTGGCTTTTACGTTAAACTTTAATCTATTTGATCAACGATCGTTAACCCTTTTAGACTTCCTGTGTTACTAGTCACTAGTCAAGTTCTTTCTGAACTTGGAATAAGAAAGTGAAATATACTGTTGAATGTTTTTTAAGTATAAAAAGGTAGACCTATAATAGTAGGCTACACTCTGTCGCACATATAACCAAGATCTGCGGCACAGACATATGATATGGTACAACAATAATGGTCATCTCTATCAAGCGGTCGACTTGTACACTACTCTGAAATGATTTGCAACTGGACCCAGAAATATCGGATGTCCATAACAGCCTGAGTGGGAGAAATCATCGCAGCCACAAGCTTCAGAGACTACTTGAGACTCTTCTTGAATGCCTTGGGTGCCTCTGAAGGCACAAAGATGACCTGAGGTCCCAGGTATGGTGTAAATGTAGTCTCTATGCGGTCATCTTGCACACTACTATTTATAATAGTTTGCAAGGGGGAAATTTGAGCTGTCCAGGCGCGTTCAAACGGAGGAACGTGTGCTGAAAACGGGAACAACGTATCGGGAATGCTGTGCCAGGACGAACACTACTTAAAAGGGAAACGAGGCACCGGCCTTCCTTCTTTTAGTAGATTGTTTGGCACGAGTTGCAGATTATTCCCGTGCATGATCCCTGTTCTAGTAGTCTTGTTCGCCGTGCGGGAGTTAACTCGACTAAGAGACGGAACACGACTACTAGAGCAGGAATCTTGCACGGGAATGATCTGAAAGTCGTGCCCCAAAAAACAACTAAAAGAAAGAAGGACGGTGCGTTGTTCCCCCTTTTAGTGGTGTTCCTCTTGGTGCTGCGTTCCCGATTTTAATAAGTTGCTCCCGTTTCTAGCACGCGTTCCCGTTTTGAGTACGCGTTCCTCATGCATCGTGCCACTCCGTTTCATTCCCGTTTTTAGTCAATCCCATCCAATTTCCCTATAAAGACGTAGACGTCGAATGAGAAATCTTATCAGACTGTGTGAAAACTGGTTCACCTCACCTAGTTTGCACCTAGTTCCGTATGACTATCCCAATTTTCTTCTTGTCACGTAAAAGCAGAAGGATATTTATGATGCAAGACTTGGGCTTCTATTCCCCAGGGGTAAACGTGACCAAATCTAGTTCCATACCGTACTGATTCACTTGCTCCAACGGCTTTCCTGAGAAAAAGCAACCTATAAGCCCTCATACAAATGTTGTAACGCAGGATGCAATTTCCAGCTCAATTTCCTCACCCTTTTCCCTCTATTTGCCCCGGGACAGAGCAAAGTTGATCTTACCTGCGCTCGAGATTGTTCCTTGACGAGGATAACGTCCCTTCGGGCATCGTGGATAGGGATGTCTGATATGTACAATCCGCTGGAGTTCAGGGCCTCGAGGCCATCGACGGAAGGGGAAGCGAGGAAGATCAGGGAATCGGCTTCGGGCATGAATACCATTTGCCCTTTGAACTCCAATCCCTGGAACGAGTGAATGCTAGTTACCCACTGTAGTAGAAGGGAACTAGTGGAGTATGATAAAGGACAAGAGCTATAATCGCAACAAGACCCAATTTTTTTTTACGGGATCCCAAAAGGGAATATTTATTGGACTTCTTCCTCCAGACTCTCGGGTCTGGTAGATTTTAAGATCCACTAGGTAATTCCATCCTGCCCGTAATTTCCGATCTAGCCGAGATAACGGTGGGAATATCAGGAAAGTCGGAGGATATTCTGACCCAACATGTTCTTTATGCACAACCTTTATAAGTGTTATAGAAGGATTTTTTTCCGAAATTTCCGGTTTACAAACCAGAATGTGATCGTACTGTTTAACAGCAACAAGAACTAACAACAACAAGAACTAACTCCAAGTTCAAGTTCGTTTTATACGTGCACTAAATCAATACATAGTTGGCTAGGCCTAAAAAGAGGAAAACTCGTAGAGACTAGGCCTAAACAGGGACATACACTGTATTAAACAAACTGAATGTAAGCAACAGCTAGTCCACAAACTAGACAATAATAAACAAACTTCAGTTTTAAATCTGATAGAGTTACAACCAGACCCAGATATCAAAATATCAATAAATAAAAAGGAAAACAAAACAATAATGAGATAATAATCATCAGCTATTTATGCCCATAAAAGATGAATTTTTAGTTTTTTCTTTAGTTTTTTAGTTTTTTCTTTAGTGTCGAAAATGATCTACACATATTCACTATATCCCCATGCACGTCAACACTAATCTTTGCACTTGCCACGATTCACTGATGCGTAAAAACCGGTTATCTGAATCTGGCCGAACTTTTACTAAAAGTCAATGGGTCGGGGAAAAGGCTTAGAACAGCCAAAGTCGTGGATAATTTGTCAAAAGCAGATCTTAGTTTTACAGTATTCAGATAGTTTTGAATATTGGAACATAAAAAAGAAATAGTACGAGGTGTGCTTTAAAAAAAATCAGGCAGGGTTCCTCTTTGGGAACGTTGAGCGCTAATGGCTAAGTGTTAAGTTTCACGAAAAGATAACGTTTAATACGGTCGCAACGCAACGACGCAAAAACACGTGTTATCTGGTCTGGTATCAAACAGTGTCGGAGAATAAACAATGGCCTCGTAGACGGCTATTATTTTGGCCGGTGTTATGATTTTGCAGAAATAATGTTACAGCTGTGTATGCTTACCAACTGGTAATGGTTTTTTCTCCGTTTTCTTTTAAAATAACAAATTGCTGCAGTTACTTAAAAAGTAAAGATGTTTCTCGGAATTCAAGAGAATATAGAACAAATGCTTCTCATGCATTGTGACAGGCTTGGTGATTTTTTGGCATGTTTACGAGAAATTCCGGAACCACACAAAGTTCCCTATCAAGATTCTCATTAGGCTTTCCAAGCACCCCTTTTGTTGGGAACGAGTCTAGCGTCGTAATTACGCCAGTCCAATTATCGTTCAGCCTCCATTCTTTCGATTAGAAGAAACTTTGCACTAACGCAAAAAAGTTCTAAGACATGGGCTTATATTTGACTGGCAGTCGATTAGAAATCCGTGTTCGTGTTCTGACTTCCTACCAATAATTGCTGAAAGATTGTGTTGACTGAACTTCGTCAAATTAGGCGATGCTCATGACGTCACTACGATCAACGTCACTCAATCTGCAGGCTACTGAAACATACTAAAATAAACGTCTTCTTCGTAAAGTTGTCAGATAAATGGCCAGACATCACTGCCCAGTCTAGGCCCAGCTACTTGTAGGTCCAGGACATTCTAGGATAGTCATATATTTCTCAAACTTAAGAAGTACCTAGATCAAAGTAGATAATAATTGCTTCTCTTAGAAATTTTGAAAGGCAACAGAACAAGGTCTTTAGAATTTGATTGATTATTGGTGTTTATTTTTTACTATTTTTGTTGCAATGGGCGTCGAGATTTTGTGAATTACCTTCATGAATGAAGCCAAAGTGAAGTTACGGTGTGAGACAAAACGAAGGGCGGGATGCAAGACATTGAGCTCGGGTTTCTGGCATGGTTTTATACTTCTAGAATCTTGGTAAAGTTAAAAGAAATGAATTTCTAGCTCCTCAGTGCTTACAGATTTTTTACTGGAAGAACAAGCATTCAGTCACCTGAATATACACAACCTGAACAGGCTTATCGATAAATCTAATCAAAGGGTATTTAAACTTACCACTTTATTTGCTGATAAGATCGATGGAGCGGTGGAAGCTAGCCCCCCCCCCCCTCAACGCTTTATAGGCCTTGAGGACGACATGTCAGTCTGATGCTTTCAGGTTCAGGGAACTTGTTGTCTTTTTCTCGACAGCGCAAATTGGGGAGGATCTTTTTCATTCCTACGAAGTCGCCATGCCGACATTGTGGAACATATTAACCTAAACACACGCACCCAATCTCAACGCCTGCCAAACGAACCCAAAAAGATTTGTTCTGGTTACAGTTTCAGCTAGAGTTGGAATTCCTTGGGAGACAGCACAGCTTACGTATCTAGGCAGTTAAGCAAGCTCCTATCTTCCCCATGAGAAGCTTTTGGTACACAGCTCTGAACTTGGCGCCTCCGTAGATCGTACCCGAACACCATAGGCGGGAGCGCAATTTTGTTTGGCTGCTTCAACTTACCTATCTATTCACGACGTCACTGCACTTGCATGACTGTTGCTCCCGCGCCACTGTGTTCCTAACGCGTAGATCGTTCCCGAACACCATAGGCGGGATCCCAATTATGTTTGGCTGCTTCAAATTACATATCTCTGTTCACGACGTCACTGCACTTCGCATGGTTGTTGCTCCCGCGCCACTGTGTCCCAAAAAGAAATCGAGCTTGCAGTAACTGCCTAGATACGTAAGCTGTGGCCAGCTGTGGGAGACAGAAAAGCAAGAAAGAGAAAGAAAGATAGAGAAAGTACGAATGAACTTTGAGTCAACTACTTACCAGCGCCTGGTTGTTATCCTCTGTAGGTGTGACCTTCTTCAGAAGCAAAATAAACGGCGAGTTCGTCTTCTTCAACACCTTTTGAAACACCACTGGATTCACACGCGGTTTTTTAATATCAAAGTAGGTATCCAGGCTTGCTCCAAACTCTTTCATTTCACGCCCGAACAGTCTCAGAAAGCCCACGCCTGCTTGTTTGATCTTCATATTTCTGTCGATAACGAGATGCCAGGGGAAGGCGTGGCTGAAGACCTTCGACGAAAAACGAAGTCCCCCATTAGCCGGCCTCTCCACTTTCACCGCACGTATTTTATATCCGAACTGGTATCTCTTTGAATCCAGGGCCGACAGTTCGTGCAGGGTCACTTGCATCGATAAGGAACACCGGAAGAGGTATTTGGCGATTCCCTTCAGAACCCCGGCAAAGATGTACCCTCCGCTGGGGGAGTTGGTGCCGTAGTGGAGAATGATACGTTCCGGTTCCCGAACACATGAGAAGGAGGTCTGGTAATAGTCTTTTGCATTATGGGAGAGACGAAGCTCGGCAAAAACACTACCGAGACTAGTCAAGAAGTCCTGCAAGTCGGGAGCAAATGTTCTAAGGGCTCCGGAATATTTCCGAAGGCAAATTATGAAGAGTTTTTCTCCAAGCGCCTCAAGTACCACTCGCAACTCGTCCGCTGAAAAATAGAGTAACTAAGAAAGATAGAATCTGGAAGACAAAAATAATTGGGAAAACAGATTGCAGATAGTACGTTTCAGTGTGACGAAATAGAAGGCTACGTCGGCTACGTTTCCGACATTCTCGGCTACCTTTCGTGTCTTCTCCTCTACTTTTTGGCTCAAAATGGTGCTAAATCCATGCCATATTCTTAAGCTATGGAAAAGAATTAATGTCAGAGTCGTTGTGTTCTCTTCGGACAAATAGGACAAAAGCCTTTACCCATCTTTACACTTACAACACATATCCTAGCGGAGTTTTAAATGAACGCTGATGATGATCGTGATTAATGCTTTAATTCTGAATGGGTTTACAAAATGCAAGGGGGCAATTTTTCCGGTCATTTCTGCTAAGAAGTATACGTTCAGACAATAATTACAGTCGACCCATTGCTCAAAGATAGGAAAAGAACGAGGAAAGTAGAGGAAAAACTTACGCTTTAGCTTGCAGAGCGATGTGAAGATTTGGTTCAGGAAAGAATTTGAATTTTCCTCCAAAAGACACTTCTGGAGGTCTGGAGCCATGCTGGAATACAAGAATCACTATTCACTAACTACTGCCTCTCGAAAATTGCGGAGATGCATTAGGGAAGGGCAGCAACGGATGTTCTACTATATTCTATCAAATATTGGTTATGATTCGTCACCATATATGACATGGATTAAATAAATAGGCACTGTATGTGGCGATGTGGAACAGACAATCGAACCTTCCCTCAATCTTTTTTTAAGAGCTTGGCTTAGGGAGAAAACTCAAAAATATTCCACGCAGATTAATTTTTTGTCTTTCAGTTCAATAACTCTATTCAAAAACATACAAATGTCTAATCAACTGACTCCTTCCTAGTTTCAGTAGGTAGATAGATATATTTTAAGGCACCAAACAAGGGCAATCTCACCGAAACAGCCAAACACAGCTCACCAAACCAAAATAAGAGAAACTTACAATTAGGTTCAGGTTCAGGTTCATTTAATTTTCAAATAATGACAACAAATAATTTCACAAAACTTCATGGCAGAGAGCAGGCTCGATGGCCATCTAGGCTGAAACAAATAGAAAGAAAGCCGGTACAAGAGGTTTTGTTACATTTCAACTATTCAAAAAGAAATATTTTAGTTCACTTGTTAAGACTGAAATGATCTTAGCGTTGATGTGTGGAAAATTTTCAATTTTTGGCACGAGGTGAAAACCCGGAGCTTGTAAGTCATCTTGTTCCTTTGTCTAAATTTGATGCAGGTCGAATGTCGTGTGAATGAATTTCATTACTGAATAAAAAGGATTTAGTAGCTGTATTTACGCCTACTTTCTGTTGATTTTACTTCGCGCAGTCGACCAGTTATTTATTGCTAAGAATAGTCGGACATTGTGTCTATAGAACCGAGCTTGCAGAGACCCCGTGCATCTTTCTCCCTTGGCATTTTTACTTTCTCGAAATCTGACTTAAATTTGAAGCCCAAAAGTTTCCTCCGTGGAAAGTCTGCAATTCATTTTGACGAAAAAGAAACTTCAATTGATGGAGAACGCCAACCGTCATTGAAAACTTCATTCGTTGAACTCCAATCCCTTCGAACTTCGTTCCAATCTCATTCCTTGCTCTCTCGCTCCCAGAGTTTAATTGTGGTATTGTAGAGGTGACATGACTGGAATTTCGAATTCATTCCCACTGAAATACCTGCAAAACTCGTTGGATTCTGGAGGTAAAATATTGGAATACATTTGTTTAATCGTGGTCTAAGAGGGATCGACTAAAATGAGGCACGGCATGGTGCAGGAGGAACGAGTACTACAAAAAAGCACGCGTACTAAAAAGAGGCACGGTTTTCTAAACGAAGGCATGCTTGCACCAGAAGACGCGCACTCTTTTAAGATCTGGAGTTCTAGAACCTGACCCGTCTTTTTAACGGGAGACAGGACCCATGTTCTAACGTGCCTTCTTTTAGCATGCACGAAGAGCCATCTAAAGGTTCCACGGCATGCCCCGAAACTCTCCGGAGCCTAAAGTCTGGTCTTCACCTCCCGGAACTTCCGGAATCTGGGCTTCCAGATTATTCTTCGACGTCTTCTGTAAATTGCATCTGGAATATGAACCGGTCCGAAAGTATATCAAATAATCCGGAAAAAAGGGGCTTTTGAACTTCCAGATTTCCGGAATTTTTAAGTATCGCCGAAGAAATTAAAAAAAAAGCTCGGAAAATCTGGGAACCCAGATTCCGGAAGGTGAAGACCCAACTTAACACAATTCACGCCAAAACAAGCGTTCATGTCGACAACTCCCGGATCCCAAGGCACGACCGAAAATACCACAGCCTAAAAGAAGGCACGTTGGAACATGTAGCCTGGCTCTCATTATTTTTCACGCGAACATAATCGAGAACTAAAAGAAGGGATCGACTAAAAAGAGGCACGGCACGGCACGATATAGTGTGGGAGGCACGATATAGTGTGGGAGGCACGAGTACTAAAAAGAGGCATGAAAACTAAAAGGGCCCTTTCATATTTCAGAACGAGAGGCAAGAACAACAATGTTCTAACGTGCCTTCTTTTAGGCTCTGAAGTGACGAACTCTCACTCACTTGTCTACTTCGACTACTTGCTAAGCTTTTTTCATTACTGGTGCCTCCTGCGATATGCCATGACGTGCCTCTTTTAAGTCAATCCCCTAAAAGAATACCGCCAGAAAACGGGTCCTATAAAAAGGCATATATAAGGCACGTGTCTCCTGGGGCAAGGATGCCTTCTTTTAGTGTGCCGTGCCTCTTTTAGTATCTGTTCTTCTTTTTTGTACTTGTGCTTCCTGCACCATGCCGTGCCTCTTTTTAGTCGATCACGACGGCTGATTATGCTAGTTTTTGCATCTAATTTATGAAACAGAAAGCCCTGAAGGCCTTTTTATTTCTTGGTGGAAGGGATTTGAAGATGATTTGAAGAAGATTAATTATCCAGTTAACTGTCTGTATTTTAGTTATGGTTAATTTTTGTTTATGACAATTGTCTGCATTTTAGCTATCGTTGATTTTTCAATTACAATTGCAGCAGTCACACAGAATCCTAAATTTTGAGGGTGTTGTAGGCTATCACTAATGATAAATTAAGGATTTGTGTTTGAACTATTTTCAGCCATTGGTTCAAGAGCCAATTACCGACCCCTTTTCAGTCGGCCTGTCCGTACGGTGGTCGCGAGGGTACTTCCAGATGTGCGAAAAAGATGAAACTTGGCAGGCACATTAGAAACCCGACCAGATTGACTAAGAAATTGCCAATTCCCGGATCCCACCCTCCTTGGGGGAGTGGATGCTGGAATCCGACTTATTGAGACATGCATAACTTTCGAACGGGTAATCGGATGTGAATGAACCTTGATAGTTGGCAAGAGCATGTTTCTCAGGTATTCCATTTCATTACCGGACCGGATCCGACAACTGTGTGGGGGATTTGGTGGGGGGGGGTCTTTTTGAGAAGAGTGAGATGAAGAAATCGGGATGGGACCTGGTGGGAAATAAAAAGGGCAGATACTTCAAATTTAGCAGAGCTGGACCAGATCGAATAAGTGTGGGGGGAGTTGGAAGGGGGTCCCATGAATCTTGTGACGTACGTACCTATGGAATGGGTGAATCGGTTCGGATGGAACTTGACAGGTGCCAAGAGCAGACGCCCTAGATGGTCTTGAGGATTATATAAATTTAGAACGAGTGATCAGATCTGAACGGACCTGACCAGATGGACTTGTAAATTGTCATTTTTCGATCAGACAGTTCAGAGGGAGCGAAGGGTGGGGGAGTCTGGAACCTTGTGGCACGCAAAACTTTCGAACGAGTTATCCGATTTGGAAGATACTGGTCCTATCGTATATTCCAAATGTTCCGTTTCAGATCCGAGAGCTCTAAAATCCTCCAAAACTAAAAAACAAATGTGTACGCCTGTAAATTGTCATTTCCCGGATCCTTCAATCTGTGGGGAGTGGAGGGAGGGGTAATCCGGAAATTTGTGACACGCATAACTTTCGAGCATGTCATCCGATCAGGAACAAAACCTGATAACTGAGAAGAGTACATCAGGTCCAGACTTGATCATGGTACATTTCTAGTTTCTCAAGGGCCCATGATCGTTTTTTACGTCAAGAGTTTTGCTTAAAAATGAATTCCTAGCACCCGTAAAGTGTGCATCTTCACCTAACGGTGTAAAAGTACTTTTGGCAAAACAATATATTTTCCCGTTCCCAAGGGTTTTAATTTTTGCCTCAAAGATTTCCCATAAAATGAATTCCTAGTAAAGAATGCATCTTAACCGCTCTGTAAAAACATATTTTTGTTCCCTGTGCTTTAGGGGAGTTCGAGGGCCATACGACCTTGACAGCGCGATTGTCAGCCGGTATACATGCTACGTACTCTTGAAAGTGTCATATGAACGTAGAACTCTTAGCTTTCTTCATAGAAATCTCCGTACACAGCTCAACTTGGGTAGTTTTTCTCTCATAATTTTCCCCAACGAGGTCAAAAGTAGTCCCGAATGGAATATCCTCACAGAAATCCTTACAGACTTACAGAAACGAAGTATTTTTAATACCAAGCTGGAATGTTTTTCCTGATTCTCCATTCTCCAAGGAATTTCTCGTGAGTAGGCGACTCCTGGATACAGCTGGTATTAAGAAAAAATCTCATGGATAATTGTCATATTTGTCAGCCTACATATAAACCAGTCCGGGAAAGTGCATGTACCTCCTACCAGCAGATGCGTTACTAGCCAAAATTTTTACTGACAGTTTTTGCATAAAAACAACTGTTTTCAAGAAAAAAGCGACAGTTTTGACAAAAAATGGACAGATGTGGTTCTACGAACAATCATCAAAGCATTGTCTGTTGAAACCGCGCATCCTTCTGTTGTCTGCTATGAAACTTTTGACAGTGTAGTAGGCTATCTTGAAGTACATGTCACCGTCAAGTGTAGTTTATGCATCCACACTTCATATATCCCGGTTCCACTGCTGGAGCCACAACCACTTGGCGCCACTCTTGGCCTGTAGGCTGTTTGCCTGTTGGCCTGTAGGTCTCGGCTTATAGAATTAAGGTACGTTAAAACACAGTTTGATTTTCGCAGTCGGATGCACAATTTTCTTCTTCTCCCCAGAATTTGAACGCATCACATGCAGTGACGCGTAGACCCATAGTGACGCTAAATCTGCATGCCTTTTGTCACACTTGAAGACGGTTTGTACACATACCTTTAGTAGCTGTAATCAACAATAGGGGAGACAGCGATTGTCTTACAAAAAGCACTTCGCAGACCAAGCAAGGTCCTTCACTGTGAAATCAAAGATTTTATGAGTAGTACCCCCTTCTATCCCGAGTTTTCAATAGTCCTCAACATGCAACCACTTCTTACCTGATGATCCTTCGGGTGTCTTTCTCCAGCCCCCCACTTTCATCGTCTTTGAGTAGACTCTCGACTGACTCTTTTATCTCTGGGACCTGGAACAGAAAGATGTATACTTGACCCAGGATAGGCTCATTGTGGACTCACATAATGAAAGAACATCTTTTCATCGAAAGTTCTTGAGTGAATCATTAGATAATTTGTAATTAAGCGCCAAGAAGTTGGACAGCACTTGGCTAATTTGGGTGAAAGTATAATATAGACCCAAACTGATAAGCATGTTCCCTGTGCTCGAGGGGCGTCACGTATGGGGGAGGGGGGACACCCCCCTCCCCCCGATGTTGTCGGCCAGTCGGTAAAAAATTAGCGAGTTTTCGTGAAAATATTTTGATTTTTGGAAACGGTTGTTAAGTAAAACAGTCGGTTTTTCTTAAAAATAGTCAAATTTTTCTTATAAACGGTTGGTTTTTTCTCAGTTCGATTTTTTGTCAAAACAGTCGTTTTTTCGTAAAAACAATCCTTTTTTCTACAAAAACAGTCGGTAAAAATGACCAGCCAGTCGGTAACCCCCCCCCCCCCCTCCCAAACATTTCTGGTAGTAAAATCTCTGCCTGTGGTTCCGATTTTGTCATCACTAACAGCCTGCCTGTCGTTTATTTTGATATATCTTCCCATAAATCGGTGCTTGAGAATAAAGCCATAAAAACTCGGTCCTCTTTGCCATAAAACGCGAAACCCATTTTCGCATACGAGAACAGATGCCAGATAAATGTTAAATACTTATCAAAGAAGTCAATTCGAAAGCACTCTCCCATTTGGAATGTCTGGATCTTTCTATTCTGTTTTGTCTTCAGCACAAGTCACTAAATCGGCATTCACAGTCATTCATTCACAGTCAAAGCGCTAGTTCAAGCCAGGACTTGGTATGACCAGGGACGTATTGGAGTTATCAGTCCTGGTTTGTCGATGACAGAATAGTTCTCAACAGGGAAACCAAAGAGAAAAGTAAAAGTTGAGTGAAATGTAAAAGTTGAAAATGAACAGTATCTGGCATAGTAAATTTATTTCAATAATTTATTTTGAGGTTTTCACGTCTTTCTTTGTATTGAAACATCCGCCATACAAAGAAAAGGTGTGCTGACGAAGCTCAACCCATGAGACCAAAACGACTGAATCATTCACAACCCAGCGAAAGGATGAATAGGATTAGTTCAATGTCTATTCTTTGTGAATAATACTAGCTGATTTTCAGATATGGCAGATGGAAAAGGTACAGTTTTGTTCACAGATCAGCCATGTCGACTGGTAAAGGTTTTTCCGAAATTTCCTACGATTTTTGCAACAAAAGAAGATGAGCTAAAGCAATGGCGATGAACAATGACCCGAGGATATCTTTTCTATGTCGCCAGCGAAAACGACTTGAGAGGCCAAACGCCTTGCGAATTCTATTAACAGAATTATTTTTTTTTTTTTTTTTAAACTCGGTGACGCCAACGGTCTTATCAACTACTTAATAACATGACCGGCCTATCTATTTAGCGTCACCTACACTTTCCTCTATCTCTACGTTTATTTTTAATTTCTTAATTATTTTTTTTCCTTCAATTCTTTCTAATCTTTACACTTCCATCCTACCTTTATTTATAAAATAAAATTAACAAAACTAAATTCAATATCAATATTTACTCTTTCTGCACTATCTATACATTTCAATCATAATATACAATTTTAACATAATTATCTTTCCACATTTATTATTCTCAACATTCAAATTATTTCTATTACAAAACTCATCCTCAAAACAAAACAAAAACTCTATAACAATCATATAAAATATAAATTATTTTTTTTGTTTCATTCCTATTACCATTTATCATACATTTTAAAAGAAAATGTATAAAATATATTTTAATTAATATTTAAAATTCTCTTTATGCGGACCATTTTACCATAAAACAATCAAGGAACATTAGCAGAATTATTAGGCCATGTGACAAATGAAACCGGTAAATGAATCACCACGGCTATTGAAGAAAACCGAGATATTAAACCAGTTTCTTGATTTCTTTGACCTTCTTATGACAATGAAGATTTGGGAAGGTGTGCGGTTTTCTTCATAAAAAATAATTTTCACAGCGCATTCGCCGAATTTGACCTTTACGTCAAACATTATCACTCTAATACATATATATAATCAGTCAGTTTGTTATTTCCTGAACTCCCAAGTACCGTATGCAAGATTGATCGTCAGCTGCTCAGTACTGTAGAGTCAGCATTTTTATATGCTTCGTAAGAAATAGGATATAGGTAGAAGGAAGGTTTGATATTGTGGTCAGCATTTATTTATCATCTGGAGAGTGTTCCACCCTTCTAACAATTGTAACTATTGGTTACTATTTTCGTTCCAACCTCGTCAAAAATTACTTCGTTGGTCGTTCCAGCCTTCTCGAAATAGTAACTAATAGTAACTATTTGCTTACACTGTAAAAAGTTTCTCCGAGTAAGGATTAAAGTTAACTGCAGTATTTGCTACTGGGATTATTCTTATCTCTACTGGGATAAGATTAATCCGAATTAGAGATAACTTATCTCAACAGAGACAAGATTAATCTCAGTAGCAAATCCTTCAAGATTTTTTTTTACAGTGTACCACGCTCGGGAGCGTAGTAAGCGTATAGTAACTACGGATCGCTGTAGCGTGATTGGTCCGATCAGCCCGCGGCATGATATTTGACCGAAAAAAGATAAAAGTGGTCCAGCCTTGACGCCAAGAATCCAAAAATCGTGACGTCATGCGTAGTAGTACGGGAAGTAGGGTGAAACAAGCTCCTGATATTCGCTGAAGATTCAATACTGAGGTGCCAAAATTAGCTTTGTAAATAGCTATAGTTCAATTCAGTTAAGTTAATACTTCGGTCGAAAGTGAGGTAGAGTAGAATGCAGTCCCCGTCAAGAGTTCCAGTTCAGATGATCTAAACTATAATCGCAGTTTATCCTTTTTACCCTGGGGTACCAGTAAAGCTATATATATATAATGTAGGTTATATGTCTTCAAGGTTATTACACAACAGGTGTTATAAGTTGGAATCGCCAAGCCCAAGGAGGTTGATTGGACCCCAGTCATCAGGCTCGCATCAAGCAAAGTAAGGTCACTGCCACACCACATGGACGTCTACAGACGTTCGTAGCGCATTTTGGTGTTTTTATTGAACAGTATTCTCTTTATGTTTTGTTTCATATATGGCCTTCGGCTGAAATAAAGTAATTACTACGATTAGTACTTTAGGTCTTAGCAGGAGAAGAACGACCTCGGTTAGATCTACTGATCCTATTGTTACATACATGTTCTTTTTAAAACTGGCAAATGAGTGTTTACTCTGGAGGCTCGATGATAACGCAGGGACTAGGGTCCAGACCGTGTCAAAGAAACGAGCTGAAGTCGCAGGAGGCATGCAGATCCTCTTGAGGAATAGGACAGACCTTGACCGAAACAGGACCTGGTTGGATTGAGGATTTAAATAATAATCATCAGAATCATGACGAAAGACAATAAACCTAACTTCCATAAACCTATGTTGTAACACGGAAGACCAGACAGGAGACTCTTATACGTCTTCAAAGAGTTAAGCATACTTCCCCACCCCTCAAACTCGCCTCTAAGAACCATCTGAAAAGCAAACCTAGATCCAGGGTCTACAAGTCCACCAAGCTTCAACGCCCAATTTTACCAAGTTACACAAAATTGACCCCATCTGGGACCAGCTACCCATAACTTGTGAAGGAAAGGGTGGCCGTGGAGGGGGAGAGGACAAGGGTTCAATAACAGGTTCTCTTAGCTAAACACATAGCATGTTTCCTTCCTTCTAAGGAAAAAACACCTGAGCCCAGTTTCCCGCCGATAGAGAAAGGGGGGAGATTCCCAAAAGGCATATCTCGGCCCCAGGGAGACTGCTGTTCTAAGTTTCGTCTTACAATCAGATGGTTCCTGAGCTATGAGCTCCCAAAAAACATCAGCAATAAAACCGGAAAAGTACGTCGTGCTCTGCTCGTTCTGAACGAACACTTGGAGTAAATTAACAAAAGAAACATGAAGGAAATTAGAAAAACTACATGGAGGAAAATACAAATTTTACGCTTCAAGTACGCGGACAAGACCGTCGTGCTGAGAGAATGCTCTCTCTCAGTTCTGGTACGGCTCCGGATCAAGTATGTCCATTTCGCCTCTTCAGTCTTCATGGCTGACCTGAGCGACGTCACCTCGGTTAGTTAGATCAATTCAAGCACTTCTGTTTTCCTCAAAAACTTGATGATGGTTTGAAGATGGAAACTTCAGCATTAGGTGGGAGGGGAGGCTCCACAAGGGATCCAGTCTATTCCCAACAGCTTTCTTTCATGGCCGAAAATATATTGATAATTTTTACGACTCGTGTTCCAAATTGGCGAGCGCAGGAGGAACTTACATGACCGAGGACATGAAAATACCCTTGGAAGTATAAACAACCGATTTGGTGTTACTGAAAGAAAAAATGAACTTCTATAGATAGTTTACTCTGGTCAAAAGTGCCGTAACCGGCAGTGGAAAAATTGACCCTAAGGAAAGTGGGAGGGAGATGGCTCTGGTAGAGAAGAACTCATGGAAAGCTCCTTGTAAATGACGAAGCATTTTTTTCTCCCGCGTAGACTGTTTTTATTCACATATTTCTTACTTTTTGGGCAAAGACTCCTTCTCCTCCCAGTGAACTTTTTTTTTCGTGGATAAATATTCCTTGAGCCCAAGCTGACTTAGAGTCATATATTCATATAATATACAAAAACGGATTCGTCAGCTGTGATGCTTCACTATTTACTATGACTTAACATAACCTGCTCTTTCTACAAAAATATTTTATCCTTTTCAAACTGAAACAGTCAAATCATTTACACCACTTATTGTTTTTCGAAAAAAAAAATTAGTTCAAAAATTATATCTAAGCTTCTGCAAATTTTAAATTTTTAAAACGATTCGTGTTTTTTCAAAATATAAAATGTATTTTAATTGAGACAAATAAAGATTTAAAGCTGGTTTTAATGTCATTTTTTCATCGTTATTTATAATTTTTCCACATACACATACTTGTGTCACTATCCAACATTAATTAACATACTGAGAACAAAAACAAAGAGAAACATATACAAAGAAAAAACGTAAAAGTTAGAATAGAATAAGCACACTGCCCACAATTACAAGAAATTTCTTGTTACATTCGTGCAAATTTTTCACAACCTCCAGTTCAACACCTTCAAACAGACGCAAAACTTAACCTTAGCAAATTTACCGGAAAGGTAAATTAAATAAAACAAAGAAGGATAAATGAATTGCTATCACTGGCTCTAGGTATTATAACTGGTTTTCGAGTGTTAGGTTTATTTTTCATGAATTGTCGCCTTTATCCAGCATAAAAAATTACGTAGTGACCAATTTTGGTTTGTCTTTCTTTATTATCTGCGGTTTCTGGAAACCACGCCGCTCTCCGAAGAGGGCCTCAAAATATCCAGCTTAAAGGAACAGAAAACTTGACTCAAACTTGAATCGGGGAGTTAGCTAACATATCAAGAATGTACCCTGAGTCGATATTGAGGTAAGAAAAATTCTCGTTCCGACCATTGCAGTTTCGGGGCAGTTTCCGAGAATTCGACTTTTGAGCAAAAGGTTTGCAAAAGCAAAAGGTTTGTGTGCCGCGACTAGGAATTGAACCCTGGCCGTCTTGTCGGGAGGTCGTTACTCTGTAGTCTACATGTAAAAAGGCGAACTTTTACAGTACATTAGTGCATAATTACAGTGCATAAGGGGCAAGGGCCTGCCAGCTAGCTTTGGGAACACTAAGGAGGGGGCCTGTCGACAATAAGACCCTGTATATTTATCCAAGCCCCCCCGGTCGATTCGATGGCCGAAAGTTGCGTAGTCAAGTTTACTGTTCCTTTAAAACCAAATCTTTATTTCGTAACATCCACAACCTGTGTCGTCCATGAAAGTAGCCTATCCGAGAACACTGAAAAAATGCACAGACGGTCACATCCTTCAGGTTGCTCTGTCCACGTGTCTAAAACATTTCGTCACCGCCTGGCAGCGGGTTTGGCAACGCCAGAAATCTCAACTTCATTCCCCATTAATGGTAGCAGGGTTGTCACGACTGGGGGGAAGGGGGAAGCCCCCCAATGTTGTCGGTCAGTCGGTAAAAAAACGAGTCAGCGCGAATACACCAATTTTTCGTCAAAACAGTTGATCTTTTCATCGAAACAGTCGGTTTTTCTGAAAATCAGTAATTTTTTTTCAAAACTGTCTTTTTTTCTTGAAAACAGTAGTTTTTCTGCAAAAACCAGTCGATAAAAATTACCAGCCAGTCGGTAAATACCTTGCCCCCCCCTTAAGATTTTGGCTAGTAACACCTCTGAATGGTAGCCTGAAACGACTTGATGGTAAAACCCCTTAATGGAAAAACGAGAAAGTCAGACCCCTGTTTTTTGGCTTTCTTCTTCTTCCTTAAGTTAGGCTCTGAGGCAGGATCCCTGTTTGGTTTCAGTTAACGAACCCAGCTCCTACTCTGGACTTGGTCAAATACTCTCCCACTCTTGATTTACGTGTACAGCAACTGCCTGGTACCGTGCCGCTTGCGTGCGGTTGCCGCTTGTTAGAACATTAAAATCAGCATGCTTAGAAGCGGGAATTTAAGTTTTCTTAAATAATTTATTATAATTTATGACCGATACAGCTGGTTTCGGCCGGTGCCGGGAAAGGGTGTACAACAGGTGTCGGGGAGTAGATAACCCCCTGGTTAAAACATAAAAAAAAACAGGTGCCACCTACCGGCAACAAAATAAGTGCGCTGATAGCTTCATTGAGAACTCCAATATTCGCCTTCTTCTCAAGCGGCACTTCCACCTCCCTTGGACCATGCCAGGACGGACAGCTCATAGCCTTCGTCACTAGGAGTCTCTCCAGACAACTGACGGTAATTGTTGGGAGAAAGACTTTTTAGAGAAAATGCCGTCGATTTTGCATGCGCCGAGAATCAGAGCGCAGTTACAGAAGTTGAAAGACAAACGAGTTCAATCGCGAACGAGGTGACAAGCACGTCTTCACTTAGAGCACATCTCTTACTAGAAATTATCTTTTTACGATGATATGGCTCAGAAATATCTTTTTTTTTAAATACTTGCCCCGTGAAATTAACGATTTTCTTTTTAGCGTCTGACTTCTCTAACCATGAGCCTTCCTGCTCTCCGACCCGGCGGCTGGACGCAAACCAAACTGTTTGAAAACTGAACGCGCAGTCGTTAAAATGGGGGAAAACCAAGCAAAACAAAAAAACTCCAAAACAGAAGGGTAGACCTGATGGTCTTCCAGGTTCGGGTAGTCTATAGGCGTATCGCCGTTACTCCATTTGAGGAGTCCCAGCGTTATTGTTTGTCCCAGGGACTCACTCCCAGCATTCTCGCGAGCCCCACGGACGGTGAATGCTCCGATTATCATCACATTCATCAAAAAGGACTCCCTTTCAGATTCAGAGGGGAATCAGTTTTGCTGGTGTTGTGCAATGTAGAATCAGTAAAAAACAATCAGAATAAACAAAGCCAAAAATAAAGAGGATTTAGACTAATTTCGTCAACTGAATATTTTTTTTTTCGAACAAAATCCATTTTGGAAGCAATCTCCGTGTTCTCGTTGTTTTCCGTACGCGGAGTCCGCGTGGAGTGACTCCTTCTATTCTCGCCGTTCCCTTCGATCCCCCGAGGAGTCCTCGGGGAACGGCGAGAATACACCTTTTTAGTAGAGACGTTGGAAATCCCCACTGCCCTGAATCTAGGGGTAACATAAAAGGCAGAATAAGCAAAAGGGGATCACTGATACGCATATTAACCATATTAATTACTCGAAGACTCGAATTACAGAATATCAATAAAAGTATTCCTGGAGTATTTCAGAATATACTAAGATTGATATACAATAAAAAAGTAACTGTTTACTGGCCAAGAAGGAAAAGAAAATGTTAAGCTGCAGCACTTCAGTAAAGAAGAAAAGGAAAGAAAATCACACAAAAACCAAAGAAAAAGTAGGAATAAAAATACTAAATTTTGAAAACAAAAGAAAAAGGAAATTACGCGGGATTCACCGAAAAATGCTAACGGCTAGGCGCATGGCAATAGCGGTCGCTAGGCACTAGGCAACAGCGGCACAGTTTGTTGACGTGTGAGGGTTCAAGGTTCGATGTTTTGGGTAAGCTGCGGATTGTTTGTAGGTGGTTGTCAGTCTTATGGGTAGCAGAGTAACGATTCTGCCTCAATCTCCCTTGTTTATTCTTGCTCTATCACAGGCCTATCTCCAGCAATCATCATTACAAGTCGACAGGAATTATTACGTAATGAAGTTAGAAAGCATGTTCTGCTTTCCATTTTGCGTTTTTCAGTTTGTTATTTATTCGTGTTGTTCTTATCTTATCCATGTTATCTTGTGTGCATAACTTTACCTTTTCCTTCTGCGAATTCCTAATCTCAGCAAACACTATTCGCAAATACAAAAATTCACCCTTTAGAGCAACAAGTCCGTCAATCTGATCGGCTCATTGATTTATTCGGAGAAACGAAGTGTGTTGAATAGCTCAACGGTCACAACTTTTCTTTTTTGAACTATGGCTGATTGGTGAGTAGGAATAACTTTAAAAAAAGTACTTAAATAAGGGATCGACTAAAAGGAGGAAAGGAAAGGAAAGAGAAAACCAGGAAAGGCAAGCCATGGTGCAAGAGAAAAGCAGGCAAGATACTAAAACCAGGAAAGGCAAGAACAAAACGTGGAAAGAATTTACCAGAAACCGAGGATTCGAAAAAGTGGCAAGCTGCTCCGTGCCTTTCCTCTGTTTAGTGTCTCGTGATGGGTCTGCAACTTACATTTTGTATAAGTACACCTTTTCCTCCTTTTAGTATCCTGTCTGTGGGCCACTAAAATCACGCAAGTCCAGCGAGGGGTCGGCCAATACGATATCTGAAGTACACCTTTTCCTACTTGAAGTGTCTTGTCGGTAGGCGACTAAAAGTAGAGGGGTCGGTCAAGAAGATGTTTCAAGTACACCTTTTCCAGCTTTTAGTATCCTGTCGGTAGGCGACTAAAAGCATGCGAGGGGTTGGCCAATAGGATACTCCAAGTACACCTTTTCCTGCTTTTAGTATCCTGTCGCTAGGCGACTAAAAGCATGCGAGGGGTCGGCCAATAAGATTTTTCAAGTACACCTTCTCCTGCTTTTAGTATCCTGTCGATAGGCAACTAAAAGCACTAAAAGCAAAAGGTGTGCTTGAAATTTATTATTGGCCGACCCCTCACCTACCGACAGGACACTAAAAGCAGGAAAAGGTGTACTTGAAATATCTTATTGACCGACCCCTCGCACGCTTTTAGTCGCCTACCGACCGGATACTAAAAGCAGGAAAAGGTGTACTTGAAGTATCCTATTGGCCAACCCCTCGCATGCTTTTAGTCGCCTACCGACAGGATACTAAAAGCAGGAAAAGGTGTACTTGAAACATCTTCTTGAATGACCCCTCGCATACTTTTAGTCGCCTACCGACAAGACACTTCAAGTAGGAAAAGGTGCACTTTAAACGTCTTCTTGGCCGACCCCTCGCATGCTTTTAGTCTCCTACCGACAGGATACTAAAAGCAGGAAAAGGTGTATTTGAAATATCTTATTGGCCATCCCCTCGCATGCTTTTAGTCGCCTACCGACCTGATACTAAAAGCAGGAAAAGGTGTATTTGAAATATTATTGGTCGTCCCCTCGCATGCTTTTAGTCGCCTACCGACCGGATACTAAAAGCAGGAAAAGGTGTACTTGAAGTATCCTATTGGCTAACCCCTCGCATGCTTTTAGTCTCCTAGCGACCGGATACTAAAAGCAGGAAAAGGTGTACTTGAAGTATCCTATTGGCTAACCCCTCGCATGCTTTTAGTCTCCTACCGACCGGATACTAAGAGCAGGAAAAGGTGTACTTGATGTATTCTATTGGCCAACCCCTCGCATGCTTTTAGTCATCATCCGACAGGATACTAAAAGCAGGAAAAGGTGTACTTCAGATATCGTATTGGCCGACCTCTCGCTGGACTTGCGTGATTTTAGTAGCCCACAGACAGGATACTAAAAGGAGGAAAAGGTGTACTTATACAAAATGTAAGTTGCAGACCCATCACGAGACACTAAACAGAGGAAAGGCACGGAGCAGCTTGCCAATCTTTCGAATCCTCGGTTTCTGGTAAATTCTTTCCCCGTTTTGTTCTTGCCTTTCCTGGTTTTAGTATCTTGCCTGCTTTTCTCTTGCACCATGGCTTGCCTTTCCTGGTTTTCTCTTTCCTTTCCTTTCCTCCTTTTAGTCGATCCCCTTAAATAAACAGAAACTGTCGAATATAATTTAATATACAAACTACGTTTGTTTTCCTTTTATTCGTCGCAGAGGAGAATTACAGTTGCCCGCTTTGCTGATCTGGGCAAGATACCATTGAAAATCTACAGGGTGCAGTTGGGCTGTATCAAGATCAAATAATCTAATAGAACCTCCGTCTTTGGTCCCATGCAGCAACTATGGATACCCCGATAAAACTGAGCGGAGGCTAGAGGTATTTGCTGTGAGGATAGAGTTGACACCCGTCGACTTCCCTCTTCGCCGCTACGCATACCAGATGAAAACTGTAGGATGCCTGCAGGGGTGGAAAACCAGGTCTGCACCGAGTTAGATGTGACGTCACAATGGTAGACAACCAATCAGCTGTAAAGGATGACTCAGACGGCGTTTTTATTCTTCTGCGGAGTTCTACTGGATATAAATGTTTGTAGAGGTAACAAATTATGACGTTCTTCACAGCTCCTCCTCCGCTGGTTTGCATCGGGTAGAGTATCAGATATATTCGACTCCGCATGGTTGTATTACAGAGACAGGGAGATGGAAGTTTTTGTAGATTATTTGTTCTTTGCTGTATTGATGGTATTCTCTTCCCTGGCATCTTAGTATGAAACGCGAGGTCGTTTTTTACGTTTTAAATTAAATGAAGGGAAGAAAACGGTATATATGTCTTGGATCCCGAAACGTCAGTGAGAAACACCTGCATGTGACTTCGTAAAAGCTGTCCGTCCGTCTGTTTATAGAAAGATAACTCTCGAAGGGGTTTAAACATTGTGTTCAAACTTAGTGCGAGGATCTATTAAATCAATGTACAGGGTACTTTCGTAGATGGGCCGGGTAGCTCTATATTTAGGGGTGAGGGTGTCACATTAAAGTTTAACTGGAAAGCCAACACATTTTGTGTCATTTGGTTTGATACCCTGAATTATTGGATTCTGCGAAGTCATTTTTTTTATTTTCCACTATCTGCTCTAGTTATGACATTCAGAATATCTGCGGCCGTCCCCACAGCGTAAATTCTACTATGACGCGGGAAATTTTAACCTCAACACAAACGCGGCTTTTCAGTGGACCGTGGTGAGATTGGCGAAGATTGCTTAGAGCCTGAACAAAAAAAAATCATAAATCTTTCTCGTAAAGTATGCAACAAAAATTCAGTACCATAAATCACAAGGAAATTCCAATATTTGAAAATCGATTATTCGTGAATAGCGGAACAACGAAGTAACGCATTTTCAGCGGGTCTTCAAGCCAATTTAAGTGAACAAGTGATGGGTAACTAGATTGTCCTATCCCAGCCCTTTTCGGTTAAACTTTAAAGGATTAGTAAATATTTTTTCAAGGTAATATGACAGTCAATTTAGGGGTAAGAAAACATGCTGAATCCAGATCTGAACTAGGTTTTTTCACCAGACAAGTAGCAGTTCATCCGGAATCCGGCGAAACACGGAAATTTGGAAGAAGTAGCCAGAGCAGACGTTAGCTAGAGCGTCGATATTCAGATAAGAATACATCCCAAATTTACAACTGAACTCTATTTCCCCGCCTTAAAAATAGACTCGCAGTCGATCAGGCATCGTAATCGAGGTTGAAATACGAGCTAAATCCACGAGTGAGCTTTGTTTTTTCGCCGGACAAGTAGGTTCGACCGGAATCCAGCCAAAACCGGAAATTTGGTAGAAGTAGCCTAGAGCAAAAGCTAACTAGACCGCCGATATGGAGGTACGAATACGTCCGAATCTACATCTGTATCCTATTTCCCCGCCGGACAAGCAGACTTACCGGAATCCGGTAAAAAAAGGAAATTTTTTAGACGTAAAAGTACGTTTTGAAGTCGATGGGATTACCCATACATCTGCAAAAATCAATGCTGAATTCATATAAGAATATTATTTTCTTCCTGAATAAATAGTTCGCCCGGAATCCGGCAAAACCCGGAAATCTGGTAGAAATAACTGAAATTCTGAAGTAAATAGAAGAACAGTTATAGAGTGCGGATACATACTGAATCCATATGTGAACCGGACAGATCGAGTGACCGGAATCGGATCAAACACAAATCCTTCCCTCTCCCTCTCCAAAGGAAGTACATTGAACGATTGATCAAAGTAAAGCCATTAGCAAATAAAACGAATCTAGAGTAGCATACTTATAGCGAGGAAAACCGAAAGCACAAAGATGGACATGACTATGATTTTAGGCTCAATTGTTGACGGAAATTCTAATTCCGCGATACCAGTTATTTAGTACCTTACAAAACTCATTTGTGTGTCATTTAATTGGATACACTGAATTATTTGGATTCTGCTGCAAAGGGAGTTTTTGCATTTCCACTATCTGCTCTAGCTATTAGGCTCAAAATATCTCCAGCCGTCGCCACAGCGTTAATTCTACTATGACGCAGGAAATTTTAATCTCAACACAAATGCGGCTTTTCAGTGGGCAGTGGTGAGATCGGCGAAGATTGCGTAGTGCCTGAACAAAAAAAAATTGACAAATCCTTCTCGTAAGGCATACAGCAAAAATACAAGCGCATAGAGGCACCATAAAACACACGGAAATTCCACTATTTGAAAATCGATTATTCCTGAATAGCGGAACAACGAAGTAACTCATTTTCAGCGGGTAGATTGTATAATAATAATAATTTATTGAGGCCCGCTATACAACAAAGGAAAGAGCGGAGTAATGAAAGAGAAAGAAAAATTAACAACATACAAAGAAAACAAGACACTACATATACTTTATAACACTTACAGGTAAGTTAGGCGAGTCAACGGCGATTGATAGGTGTTTTTAAGAGCCCGGGATCTAGCTCGACGCTCTATGGTTTCGCACTTAGCGGAAGGATCGATAATATTGTACTTTTTCGATAGGGCTGAGTTAGACTCCCATGGGGGGAGTCCGAGAAGGTATTTTGCCAGTTTGTAGTACTTTGTCCGTATTTGCCTTTTCTCAGAAATGTTTAACAAATCCCAAAATGGAGAAATATACAGAAAGTGCGGTGTGACCAAAGCATTGAAGAGACGTCCTAGAATAAGTCTATTTACTGTATTCTTTAGAGCTACAGCTTTACCGTAGCCAATACACATACCTCTGCATGCGGAATCCGAGATACGTCCTCTGAGCATACGGATATCAGAACCGTAAACAAGACCCAAGTATTTAAGAGAAGCAGACTGAGGTACAGCAGTATTCTCATTTACACACAATCGCGAGTCGTTATTAACAGGTCCATTAAATACGAGATACTCAGTTTTAGAATAATTAACTGACAGGCCAATGCTTTTATACATATCAACTAAAAGATGGAGATTGTCTTCGAGCGCGAATAGCGAAGAACTCAAAAGAAGTAGGTCGTCCGCGTACGAAATGTAGCTCAGGTCAAGCCCGTCCATAGAGAAGCTTCCTTGCAGGTTTCGTGTGACAGAATAAATTGCACTGTTAAATAGGATAGGGCTCAAAACTGAACCCTGTCTTACACCTTTTCTAAGCGGGATATCATCAGAATATCTAATGCGAGAGATTCCCTGTTCAATAGAATGACCAAGACAAATCTTAATAACAGAATGACCATACCAAAAACTAAGCACTCTCACTATACAGCATCAACACCAGACTCAATAAGGGATAGAAAGCACTGGGGATGGAGAATAGAATCAAAAGCTGCAGCCACATCTACACTACATATAAAAACTGAAGATTTGGGTTCCGTTGCGTGGCGCAAAACGCGTTTAAGAAGCCGATGGGCTGTGGCACAACCATAAAATGGACGAAACCCAAATTGTTTATCACCTATGAGGCAAGATCGGATCAGGTGTGGTAATAGGATCCGCTCAAATACTTTGCTTAAAACTGAAGAAACGGTAATAGGCCTATAGGATTTGCAAGATGACTTTTCCGCACCTTTTTTCAAAATATTTGTGGTCTTACCTACGCAAAAATTAGTAGGGACCATTCCCAAATTCAAACACATTTGAAATAACAAACCAATGTAATCGTAGAGTAAATTAGAGCCAAGTTTAAGATGTTCTGCGCGTATCCCATCTAGACCGGGTGCTTTACCCTTCTTTAATTTTAGTACAACAGAAGCTACATTTACACTATTTACAACAATCGGACTACGCCGTCCTTCAGACATACGGAGAGCAGTGTTTAGTTTAGCTTCAAACATGTGATTTAGATGATCATCGCGTGAACCAAACACTTTTTTGTAATGATCAGACCACTCAGAATCAGAAATATCAGAATTAGCACTACTATTACCAGAATCAACTTGTTTCAAAATCCTCCACAGCTTATCAGGTCGATCCGAAATTTGGCGGGACAGATTATCAACATTTTCGGCTTTAACTGATTCCACGGCTCGCTCGTAAACTTTCTTAGATTCGCGATATGTCCTATCCTAGCCCTTTTCGGTTAAACTTTAAAGATTGATAGTTTATCATCGCTAAGGAAGAAGAAATCCACTCCACGTCTGAGTGCTATTGCACTTGTTCGAATACTTCAATAATTGCCCCGTCAAATTAACAATATTGTTGTTAGCTCTTGTGGACTCTAACTTTTCTGTCCTCGGAAGGGGGGGTTCTTCAAATAATGAATGAATGAATGAAGTATTTTATTGCCCATCAAACAACACAACGGAAAAAAAGATGGAGTATGTGAAAAGAAAAGAAAACAACAATTACAAGAAAGACAAAAAAAAAAAAACATTAACCTAGATACAAAATCAGAAGACAAAGAATCTTATCAAAAAAGAATACCCATCCAGGGGTGTTCAACATCTTTATGATTAAGGTTCGCTACCAGATTTTCGACGCTAAGCACGGGGTCTGCGATAGAGGATCAAATACCGGTTGCGGGACCAACTGGGAACCTGCAGGAGATGTTTAGCAAATTTGAAAAACAGCTTTCTCAACTCTTTCTTGTCAGTAGCGGTTAGAAGATCCCAGACTGGAGCCACAAACAGTAAATGAGGCAAAGCCACAGCGTTGTACAGAATTGCAAGGAGCTTTTTCGACATATTCACTTGCGACGGAACAAGTGATGCGTAGGCTCCACGAAGTTTCCTATCAGTGCGAGCGATAATTAGCTTACGAGTTGCGGGCAGTGACAGGCCAATCGGAAGGCCAAGGTACATCAGTTCGCTCGTAGGCGTCACCATCTTTCGGGGCCCAACGTGTACGCTCTTGGTGCGTCGCATCCGCAACGGGATCGCGACGCCCCGGGGATGCGCCCGAGCCACCGAGGTGAAACGGGATCTCTCCTCAGCACCGCAAGCATACCACCAAGATTCACAAACTCAGGAGAGAACTGGGGCGGACAATTAAAAAGTAAAACTTGTGACTTCAGAGCATTCAAAGCCAGACCTATACAGTTATAATTCTTTTCAATTATTGGATAATTCAATTCAAGACTCAAAATCGATCGACTTAAAAATATGAAAACTATGGCGCCCTTCGGCGGAAAGTATAAGAACACGAAATGCCGAGAGGAATTAGTTTCAAGCAAAAACAGCGGATTTTGATGTCCACTTTAATAAACACGGTCATCGATCGCTGTAAGCATTGGGGATTGGGCGGAAAACCTAGCTATTTCTTTTAAAATTTATCGAGATATCAAGGCAGAAGTTAGGTGTTAGCCTGCTTGGCAACAAGCACGTCCTGGTTGCATGCACAGAACGTTCGAAGGTGAAACACAGACCAGGATTAAGGTCGTTAGGGCATGCTAATTATAGTATTTCCTCGATCACGATGAAACAAAGTGTCAGGGGTGCTAGACCTTAGAAACGCCAGTGGACCTTATCTCGTAGAAACAAATAACTAGAGACTGGATTACTTTATCAACAACGCTTTATCTATTGGTCTATGACGCCGACACTGAATTATCCAAAATCGTTTAGTTGAAGGAACGATACCAATAAAAGAGTGGAATTTTCCCCGACAAATCCGCCGAAAATAAGGAAATGGGGAAATTCGGCACTTTCGTGACACAAGTGGTCCTTGTTTTAGTTCTCACCGAAAATCCTCAAGTGAACGTGGAAGGAAGTGACACATTCGGCATTGACAATGATCGCTACGCAACAACTGTTGACAGAGATGGTAACATTTTGTTACCTGGAGGTGTGACACTACATGAAGCCATTGAGATCGGGAACTTTGATATTCTAACCGAAAATGCCAGTGAAAGGGCATCGACAAAACGTGATGACAACAGAAAAGTTGGGGACCACTGCCAATACCGCATCCTTGCGCCCGTTCCAACAAGAAGCAACGGCTCCGACAACTTCGTCAATGAAAATTTCGTGCTCGATACCCCCGTCCCCGCGAAGGATAACTTCGACGTGCCCGGTTGCTACTACAAGACGCCCGACCGGGTCCATTTGGTGTGCTCGTCGAAAGAAATGACGGTGTTGCCAACTAACTGGCCTAGGCGTCTTGACACACTAGAAGTGGTGGATACGTCAGTCACGACGATACCATGTGACGCTTTAAATGGGACTTCAGTGAAAATGATAATCCTTAGAGGCAATTCCATAAAGAAAATTGAACGGGACAGCTTCGATGGCTTGCGTGACCTTATGTATCTTTCAATCGAAAGGAACGACCTCACCGGGGTTACCTTGGATATGTTTGCTGGACTTACCCAGCTTGTGACTCTCATTCTCGAGAACAACAAGCTCGAATTTAGAAACGATGCACTTGATACAAACGCGACTTATCTGCCCCTTTTGACATATTTAAACCTCGCTAAAAACCCAATCAAGTACATCGGCAAGTACACTTTCAGGCCTCTGAGACAAAGTAGGGTGGAGGAGGTGAACTTGCAAGGATGTTCATTGGAATACATTGACCCAGGTATGTGTGCAGGCTTGTTATATACTTCATTTGGGTCGCTGTCACTACCCCCACACGTCAGTTGGTCCACGCAAAAAATCCCGGAGTTCGTCCCCAATCCCCTTCCACACGTCAGTTTCACCACGCGTTCAGTTCGTCCACACGTCAGTTCACCCACACGTCAGTTCGTCTACCGTGAGTTTGACACAAACGTCAGTTGATACAAATGTCAGTTTGCCTGCAACATCCTTCACTACGTGAACAGGGCGTCCTTCAAAGCACTTAAGGAGTTTCCCTAGACATGCGAGTTAAGTGTAGACGCGTGACGACGGCTCATTTGCCGCTCGCCTCTATATGTACTTTTCAAAAGAAAAAAATATATTTTATTTCCAAAACTTGGGCCCAATGACGTTTTTGTCAACTGATGTTTGTGTGAACTGACGGATTTTCATGGGCAAATTGACATGTGAACGAATTGTTGGATTTTAGGATTGGGTGAACTGACGCGAATGCTAAGTGACTTGTGGGTGAACTGACGGTAGGCGAACTGACGGTGGACCAACTGACGGCAAACTGACGTGTGGGCCAGCTGACGCATGGACGAACTGACGTGTGGATGAAGTGAAGTGTGACTGAACTGACGCATTTTCGTGTGTTAACCGACGTGTGGGTGAACTGTCGGAAAGTTGAGAGTGTAGTGACGGATTTTTCATGCAAACTGACGTTTGTGTAGACTGACGTGTGGACAAACAGACGGGATCCCCTTTACTTTTTCTCGACATTCTTTTACTGATCCTATAATCTTTTTTGTTAACCAGAGACTCAGGTTTGACGCACGGTTGTGTCAACTTATTCCTCTTGATTATTCGTCGGATATGACGGTGTGGGGGGGGCTCACCCTTCGATAGGAACGCTTTATAATGACTGGAACTGCATTCTTCTTTCTAAAAAGTCCCAACACCAGATTATATTGTTCGCAAATAAGAGAAATCGACAAAGTGAACCTATTATCGCAACCTTTCGGTAGCTAATTAACTATGAGTTTGGATTCACTGAATTTCCGGACACATAATTTCTTCTAGAAAATACATCCGTAGATCCGTCAGATCCCGCAAGGGTCAACGAATTATTTTGAGGAAATGTATTTTAAAGAATGGTCTTTACTTCTTTCCAATATGTGGCGAGTTCAATGAGGATGTGTTCCATTTCTGTATGTATGTCGCGAGCTGAAAGAGTTAATGGTTTTGGGGAGGGAATTATGAGGGAGGAATTGTTAATAGATTAGGTGGACAGTTACAGTTACATTTATTAGGGAAATTCGTAAGTAAGATCCGTGAGATCCCGCAAGGGTCATAATGAAATTTCTGAGACAGGCCTATCCACTGTGGCATTGGATACCCCTACCGACCCTAGAGGCAGAGGCGTTACTAGCCAAAATGTTTGGGGCGGGGGCACGGTATTTACCGACTGGCTGGTCATTTTTACCGACTGGTTTTGCAGATAAAAACGACTATTCTTGAGAAAAAACGAACTGTGTTGACGAAAAATCGGCTGATTTGAGAAAAAACTACTATTTTTAAGAAATAATCGACTATTTTTACGAAAAACCGACTGTTTTTAAGAAAAATTGACTGTTTCCTAGATAGAAATCGACTGTTTTTACAAAAAATAGCGGCGCTTCGCGCCGACTCGGGTATTTTTTACCGACTGGCCGACAACATTGGGGGGGGGCGTCCCCCCTCCCCCCCCCCTAGTAGTGACGCCCCTGCCTAGAGGTCCTTGATTGAATTTCCGGACGCATAATTTCTTCTAGAAAATACATCCGTAGATCCGTGAGATCCCGCAAGGGTCAAAGAATTTTTTTGAGGAAATGTATTTTAAAGTAAAATTCTCCTCGTGAGCAGGGGCGTCACTACTAGGGGGGGGGGGGAGGGGGGGACGCCCCCCCCCCCAATGTTGTCGGCCAGTCGGTAAAAAATACCCGAGTCGGCGCGAAGCGCCGCTATTTTTTGTAAAAACAGTCGATTTCTATCTAGGAAACAGTCAATTTTTCTTAAAAACAGTCGGTTTTTCGTAAAAATAGTCGATTATTTCTTAAAAATAGTAGTTTTTTCTCAAATCAGCCGATTTTTCGTCAACACAGTTCGTTTTTTCTCAAGAATAGTCGTTTTTATCTGCAAAACCAGTCGGTAAAAATGACCAGCCAGTCGGTAAATACCGTGCCCCCCCCAAACATTTTGGCTAGTAACGCCTCTGCTCGTGAGAATGGATTATTTCTGAATATCGGAGCAACGAAGTAACGCATTTTCATCGGGTCTTCAAGCCATTTTAAAATACGTGATTGGTAATTAGATTTTCCTATCTCAGCCCTTTTCGGTTAAGCTTTAAAGAATGGTCTTTACTTCTTTCCAATATGTGGCGAGTTCAATGAGGATGTGTTCCATTTCTGTGTGTATGTCGCGAGCTGAAAGAGTTAATGTTTTGGGGGAGGGAATTATGAGGGAGGAATTGTTGATAGATTAGGTGGGCAGTTACAGTCACATTTATTAGGGACATTCGTAAGTTTGGTTAATTCCTCCAAATTACGATGTTCTGCAGAAATAATTTTTGAACTAATGCGATGTGTTTTTCTTTGTTTTTGCCTTGACCGGCGGGTTTTTGCTCGTAATTTCTACTCGTATCTACTCTATATATGGCGGTTTCTCAGTCGTTACACCTCTGAAACAATCTTCTAGGTCAGTTGTGGTTTATTCTAGCGATGTATCGGCCCTTCCTGACATGGATTTTCTTCAGGCTCCAGCTAGAAACCCAACCTGCCATTCGAAAAAAGAAAAAAATAAGATCGTGAAACATTTAATTGTTTTCCTTTGCAGAGGCCTTTCTTCCCTTGCGGCGTCTCCGGCACGTCGACTTCTTCGACAACCCTGGACTCCTCAACATCTTCAGCACCTCCTTCGGCCCATCTTTCTCATCCATGCAGCAAATAGGCCTCGCCTACAACATGATGGACAGAATACCCGCGCCTTTCTTACAGAAGATAAGTCTAACGTTGAACACGTTGAACTTGGCTCGTAACTCTTTCTTCCGACTTCACAGCGACAGTTTTCCTGTTATGCATCGGCTATCTACCCTGATCCTAGAGGGTTGCGGAATCGCTTCAGTGGAACCGGGGACGTTCGCCTCCCTTCCAAAGCTATCGACGTTGTACATGGGGAGAAATAGATTGACCCAACTGCCAGCCGCCCTTGTTTTGCCCTCGCTGTCCTTCCTTAGCCTGAGAGAGAACCCAGACCAAGTGCTAGACGGCGGGCAGAGCTTCAACATGAACGACGGATTCGGGCAGCTCAGTAACCTCTTCTGGCTCGAAATGAACTACATGAAGGTCAGTGAGATCAGACCGACGGCGTTTGCAAACCTTTCACGACTCTCGATACTGCAACTTCGAGGATCCAATCTTCCCAAAATTCATTCCGAAGCTCTTGTTGATCAAACTTCCCTAAAGTTTCTGGATCTGGGCCAGAACGAAATGATCGACATCTTCTCCTACGGTGTCTTCGCCGGTCTGGACAAACTAGGCACCCTCTTCCTCGATCAGTGCTTACTCGCTCCAAGCGCCAAGAAACACACAGGAAAAGTTCTAAACGTTCACACAGTGTTTTCCAGCCTAAAGAGTCTCAGACAACTTTACATGGCCCATAATGAAATTTCTGAGACAGGCCTATCCACTGTGGCATTGGATCCCCTACCGACCCTAGAGGTCCTTGATCTCCACGGAAACAATCTCGAGTCCTGGCCAACTGGAACCATTTCTAATGGGAGCTACTTAAAATCCCTAGACTTGTCGATGAACAAAATCAGCTTCCTGGGCAATGGAACTTTTGATGAGTTTCTCCCCCTCACTGCGATCAACATGGCCGACAATCCATTCGTCTGTCATTGCCAGGCAAGTACATATTGACGTTTCGAATGAATCAAGGGTTATTGACTGAATGAATGATTAACACAATTATTACCCAGTTTTAAGACAAAAGTCACAAACTGAGTATGAGAGAAAAAATAAGGAAAAAGGGCAAAAACAATCTGCACATTATTTACTATTGCTATACTATTGCGCTCGTACAATACGGAATTCCAACAAAGAAAAGAAACACAAAAATAAAAACAAACATACAGAATGATTCAATACTGGCCTAGAGAGCATTAAACCGGTGTTATTAAACGGATGTTCAGCCAAATGTTTGAGGTCTCGGTAAAAGTATAAGTGACAGGAGATACAGTTTGTCTGACCAATGAACTCCTCGGAAGGAATTGACAGAAGAGAAGCGATTCGAAAAGAGCCGGACAGATGCAAAAATATTTGTAATGCCGTTAGAGTGGATAAAAAGGCATAGGAATATCAGAATCGGAACTGATGGAACGGTCTAGGACGTGGGGTGATTCAGTAACACAAGTACAACATGTGCTTTAAAGGATCCGTCGTACCTATAATCGCAATTCAACCTACTTCCGTTGTCTCTCCACCAATTCTTTACCCGAATTCATTACAGTATAATAACAATAACGCTTGTTTATTCAGCCAAAAGGCCATACAAGATTTTACACGTTTCACTTCACAAATAAACCTTTACACCTCTATAAACTACTATGCTAAACTTTCACTCCTAAGACTAAATCCTTTGGTCACGTATCTGCATATATCTACGATAGTATTCTATCCTGCTCTTACCTTTTGGCCCCTCCCTAAATTGACCAGTGAGCTAATACAACATACTTCCTTTCCTTTCTTTTCACTCTTCCTTGACAACCCTATTCTTTCTTTGACATCGTATAATCCCCATTCTTTCTTCCATCGTGTCAACAGTCCCAAACCTTTGCCTTTCTCCACTTAATCTTTTTACATTCTGTCCTCTCTTCTTAATCTTTTGCTTACCAACCGCAGGACAACTATTTATAATTACCTAAAAATGAATCCTCAAGTAAACATGCGACTGCACTGTTCTTGATTGAAAACCATACTATCTGCTACTCGGCTGTTAAGTACGCGCCGGATACACTTGGGTTTCGTAGATTTCAGGATACGGGGAAGCGATACCCACCCTCCCGCAACTAACGAACTAATATTCTATTCCACCCCTACTAACGACAACTCGGTGATTTTCACGCTTGCCTTGTTTCGCTATTTGCGCTGCGGAACATGCTCCCGACGACTGTCTAGGACAAGATTGCTCGTGAGAAAAAATCGGTTTCGAAAATTTTTTCCCTGTTTCTGCTCGAAATGAGTGGGCCAAGAAAAAGGCTGAAAACAGCAGCAGCCGTGGGTAATTTGCTAAACGCAGAGCTTGCGTTTAAAGTATTCAACAACTTTAGAATAGTGGAACGACAACAGTATACAGTGCGAGGTGGGCTTTAAATTCTGGTCGCAGGGTTGCCAAACACAAGTTTGGTACCCGATGGTTCGATTTCTCTAGCCCAGGATAGTGTCTGTCTGTCTAACCCTCCCTTCTCCCCAATTCAGAGTATGAAAGAGCAGATATTAGAAGACCCGTCGTACCTATAATGCCAATGCAACCTACTGCCGTATTTGTATCCCTAAATTTTGAACCCGTAGACCCGAGTTTCACATGTTACATTCTAAAACCCGCTAACGACACCTCACTGATTTCACACTTGCCGCGTTTCACTATTTGTGATGCGTACCATGCTCCTGACCAGTGTTCAGGTGTCTACTCCTGATGTGCAAAACATGTTTTCTGAATTTTGCAGTGTTCTTGTTAGAAGTCGACGGGTCTGGATACAGGCTTATAACAGCCCCACCCCTGTATAATTAGTTAAAAGCAGAGCTTATAGTTTTACATTGTTTAACTTTTTAGATTATATTAGATTCTTTTATTGCTAAATTACATAATAACCCATCATGACAGGTAACCGCTCATGAGAAGACATAAATGCACTGGCACTGGGCGGTTACCACAAACTACTTCAACTTAATTTATTAACTTAATTTAATAACTACAATAACTTAATTTCATTTCAACACTAATTAATCAATTTTTTTTTCATTTAACACACAAAAGAAAAAAGAAAAAAAGAAGAAGAAAGAAAAAATAAATAAATAAAGGTAATAAGAAAAGAACTAGTTCTAGATACTCGAACGTAACAGTAAATAGTGCGAGGTTTGCTTTAAGTTAATGGCGGGAGATTATGCGGGCAATGTTCCAGATCATGGTCAGGGATGGAAGACGAGAACAGTGTCAATCTTAAAATAAATCTCGGCCGAGATATTTAGAGTGTTGAAACGGACAGATCTGCTTTCCGGTGGCTGCCCGAATCCGCCGGCATGTAAAAGTTCTGTGACATGTGTTTGATTTCAACGAAATCAAGTAGGTTAAACATGCATGTTTCATCTATAGGTCTATTCAGTTTCATCGACAAACTGATGGGACGGCGGGTCAAAATATGGCAAAAATATGGTGTTTTGTGTCTTCCAAATGTTATTATCTCTAATATTTATGCGTTTCCCCTAAAAGATCAGGATAATAGGAAATAGGCTACATACATATAAATCAAACTTTGGGGGGACTCTGCATCTTCCAAATTTTTGCCAATTTTATTTACCACAACAGACAAGCATCGTAAAATTAGGCAAATATAATCAAACTATCTTTTCAACCAGATAATAAAACTACATGTCTGGCGCGAAATCGAAGTTCAGACACAGATTAATCATTTCTCTTTACATCGAAATCGAGGAAATTATTTGGCTTAAAAAATATTACTTTTCCTCCACTACAAAGAACCCTCCCAACTTAAAATACCTCAACTCCTTCAACAGTTTTAATAATAACCGACGGTGTTACTGGGGCAGACGAACAGACGGATGAACAAACTTTAGGAAATCACTACATCTCGGGATCCCAACAAGAAGACGTGATTTTTCAGAAGAATAAACTACTGGTGGGGACAACAAAAAACACTGGAATAAACAAGAAAATCTAAGAGACGCGCTGGCTCCCCCGTCGGTTCATGAGGCCAATCAGTTTACCAAGTGTCTAAACCTTCTCTTTATCGTTGTAAACCCCCTACTAACAATCAGTCCCCTCGAGCGCTTGTCAAACATGGGAAGGCTCAGATGAAATCAAATCAGACAAGAACGTGACACTCCATGTCTTTTCTTTCTCAGGTCCTGATAGGGGGAGGGGGATTATCCAAAAGGAACACACACTCAAGGACTTCCGTAGTGGGTCCTAGCTATACTGACGCCAAGACAATTGAAGACAAAGTTCCAGCTCACTTGCCTTACTTATAAATGTTCGTAAACATTAAGGTTTTATTTGTTATATTTCTAAATTCGACATCATTTGTTAAGCAATCTTCTTTTTGCCTTAATATATTCAGTTAATCTACCAATTCAGTTTGTTTTTTAAACACAGAGGCTCTTTCTTGTTCTTTCTGTATTTACTTTAAACAACTGAATTTTTTGTTTCAACACAGAGAAAAACTGTATCGAGTAAAATAGACAGTAAGAGCTTCAGAAGCTTATTCTCAAGCAAAGGTGAATCGTAACTAAATCCAAATATTAAAGATTTAACTGATAATCGGGGAGAAACCAATCAGTCGTTTAGAAATGATTCTGGCGAAGAAAACCGTGTTTTTATAAAATTTACTAACACTTGCCGACATTAGGCTACTCATGAGAACTGCAGGAACAAATTCCAACCCTTGTATTAGTTCGTCCCTTTTTTCTCGTCCACTCGGATATTAGCCTATTCACTAACCATAGCGAACACACGTTTTCTTCTTGAAAATGTGGCGGATTTGCTTGACAGGATCAGCATGTATCATTGAAAGCCAAATATTCAGCTAATTATTTTTTTTTTACTTTTGTTTCATGTCACAGCTAAAGATTATTTTTTATCTTTTAATGTCTAACTGGAAGCTACCAGAAAAACTGAAAGTTCCAGACAATCGGGTTTTGCAGCCTTTGCAGGTCTTCCGCTTCCAATCATCACCAGACCCCGTGAATGTGTCAATTGTCCACAGGTCAAATTACCCCAGATTCTGTTTAAGCTACGACGGGAACAACAATACTAGTCGACAACCCATAAAATATTCTGCCCAGACATGTTCTTTCTCTCTATACACACCCAACTAATTGGGATCCCCAAGAAGAAATAACATAAAAACTGGAAAATAGGTTTGTTCAGGGGATCCCTTTGTTCAGCACTGCTTCTTCCGTGGATTCTCTCATCGAACTGAACAAATGTTCGTGAAGACGGCATTATACATTGACATATTCGTGTTGATGGGGTCTTTTGTCGACCTCAACCATAATACTTGCGAAGGTTTACCTGATGACCTGATTAAATTTCCTATTTAAATGTACGTGATGTACTCTCAAACTCGTCCTCCTCATTCAGTTCAACGGTATTCTTTCTTTGACATATAAACTTCCTTGCAGCTGGAGGCACTGCACCAACTGGCCAACGTATCAAAGCTCTACCGCTGGAATGATTTGACCGCTTACACCTGCCTCAATACTACTGACTTTACCCGCCACCACATCCTAAATCTTACTGAGTTCAACTGTGGCACAGAACCTACCCAGCTTCTCCCAGAAGACATAGACGACACCCGCACCGGTGACAGCATCACCACGACATCAGCAATTGTCGCCGGGGTCTTAGGGGCCGCTGTTTTAGTCTCCCTCGTCTCCTACTACAATCGCTATCAAGTGCGACGTCTGATCAATATGAGGAAACACAAAGACTCCGAGTTGGCAGCTGATCTGAATTATGACGCCTTTATTTCCTTCAGCGAAGACGACCGAGTGTGGGTCTATGAAAACCTCGTCCCAGAGATGGAAGCTGGCGAAAAGGTGGACATCGTTCAAGACGTCGACAACAAACCCCATGAGGGATACCGGCTCTGTCTGCATGACAGGGACTTCATCCCTGGCCAGAAGATAACGGACAACATAATGCAGGCGATCTCGACGAGCAGAAAGGTGAGATATTCGTTTCATCTGTTGGGTCACACGGTCTGATTAGGTGCCGAAAATACATGTTGTTTCGCACATATTAGAACTCGCAATGTGGATAAGCTTACGCTTCGCGGGCATGAAGTAAAGCTTTTTATGTTTCTGACGAAGGCTATTTAAGAGTGTACAAAGCAACTATTAGTTACGATTGTAGGATTTGGAATGAATCTCTTATTCATTCCCACCTAAACTAAAACAGGAGCTACGCTTGTCACGAGTAGTTGGTGTAAGAAAATAGATGAGAAAGTCTCAAAATATCCCCGTCACTCCCCTAGGTTCAGACCTAGGAATAGGATATCTAGTTATATCCTAATATGTCATCTAGGGCACTGGTTCCCAACCTTTTTCATACCGCGTACCCCTTAATCAAGGTTCGAAAAGGTTGCGTACCCCTTTTTCAGAACGTGAAAAAGACGATATCTATTAGAAACATATACAAAATCAATGAAACACCTCGTGAAACACTCGAGGCTGCTTTGTAGCTAAAATTGTTGTCAAATCTCGGCTCGATATCATTAGCGGCAATATTTTTTACAGTCCGCCTGTTACTGGGTTTGGTTTTGTTGTTCTCCGTGCTTTCATCAAGCTGCATAGCAAAACGTTTCCGTTAGCTCAATTCGCAAACTGAATGACAATCTCACTTGCAGTGTCTTTGATTCTTCTTGAAACAATATTAGTTGCGTTTTTGCGGATACCATGGTATCTGTTACCACGGTAACTGGATCTGCAATTAGTCGTTTTTGCAGTTACCGTGGTTACTGATATACGGTCCACTGCAAAAACGACTGTTGCAGAAATTGCACCTTTTGAAGTCATCCCAAAATAAAAACTGATATCCAGTTACATCACTAAGTGCTGAACTTCTTTTTCACCGATTTGACAAAATTTTATGAAAGTGAGATGCATTTTCCTGATACCACGACCAGATATCACGGTCAGACCGTGATATCTGAATATTTGTTACCACGGTAACTGGCCAGTTACCACGACAACCGCAAAAACGCCTTTTGACCGTGGTATCAGATACCACGATAACTGCAAAAACGACTTTAGACCGTATATCAGATACCATGGTAACAGCAAAAACGCAACTATTGCTTGACACAGGAACAGATTTTACGGCAGTAGTCCGGCTGTTTTGGAGTCAACATTATTTTATTGACTTTCACAAAGGCTTGTAATCAGACTTGTCATGCACGGGTTGGCAACCCCCTCTCCCCAAAGCGTTCGGTCAGACGGTTAAAAAGAAAACAGTCGGCGCGAAGCGCCGCGATGTTTCGTAAAACAGTTATTTTTTGTGAAGAATAGTCGGTAAAAATGACCTGCCCCTCAACAAACATTTTGGCTAGTGATGTGATGCCTCTGCTGGTTGTATTAGGCTCTCGGCAATCAAAAATTAGCGTGACGAGGTTTTGAAGCTACACATTAACCGATTTTGGTTCCGTCGCGTACCCTTTGCAAGGGTCTCGCGTATCCCTTCGGGTACGCGTACCACCGGTTCGGAACCACAGATCTAGGGCATATGATCTCCCTATTTTCCAAGTTTCATTCAAATCTCTAAACCCATTTGACCCCTATTCGAGCCACACAATTTCCGGGACTCTACCTCCAACTCCCCCCACTGTGCTTCGCATCTCACTGTGCTTCGCATCTCAGACATCTCCTCTTCTCTTCCATCAAGTTTGATTCGAATCGGAGCATTTCTGAAAATTTTAAGTTTCCGCTTCATCCTCCTCCTACCATGGCCGGATCCGGTTCGGACGCCAAATAACAAATCTAAGCCGCATGAGGTCTATATGTACTGTCCTTCTTGCATCCCATTCGGCCCATTCATTTGGTTTTTGCGCATGTAAAAAGTTTCCGGACCCCCCTTCAATCTCCCTCAACTGTGGCTGCATGTGGGTTGGACACATGTTTTGCAAATCTAGGTCGTCAGTTCTTACCTCCCATAAAGTTTCACTGGAATCGGATCACCCGTTCGCAACTACGGAAGTCAGTAATTTTTCTTGCCGCCTTCCCTCAACTCCCCCAGAAACAGTAGAACCCAGGAACGACAGTTTTCTAGGGCATTGGGTCGGGTCCTAAAGTACATTTGAATCGGGTCAGTAATATGCCTGCCGAGTTTCGTTGACATTAGCCCATCGGAAGCATCGTAATTTGCCATCACTGGAATTCCGGGACACCCCCTCCAGCTCCCACCAAAGAGCTCCGATACGATCTATTTCTGTCATGAAAAGCTTCTGAATTCAAATAATATTTACTCTATAGAGCCAAAATCCAAAAGATCTTCTTTTTTCACGTTAATTTGAACTTTATTTGCTTATGTTTCTGCCTGTCACAGAAAAAAAAACATTCTAAAAAATAAACAAGATACTATGTTTTGAATAACATTTATTTTATAGGTTGTCGTTATTCTATCAAACAGTTACATCAGGAGTCAGTGGTGTATGTACGAGATTGAACTGGCTCAGCAATTCATCACGGAAGAGGGGAGAGGACAGCTAGTGGTGGTCCTCCTAGAACCTATACCCAAGAAGGATCAGCCAAAGTAAGTTAACTGAAGGGCCATTCTGGCGATCTGAAAAGCTCCGCTAGTTTATGCACCGGCTGTTTTTGCGACTTCGGCTGATACTCGCTTCGCTTTCCAGAGCTGTTTTTGCGCTCAGCTAGATCTAGAATTGACGCTGAAAGGGAATCCACGACGTGAGGGGGAAGTGATCTCGGCAAGTCAGCGAGAAGTTATAAAGGCGCAACGAATTTTCGTTAGTTCTTGCGCTAGGCGAATTCACGCTTTGCTTTTGGAAAGCGAATCTGTGAGAAGGCCATAGAATCAGAATAAACTTTTAGGCTACTTGTACAAAATTTCTGGCTTTCACCAGGTTCCGGGCGAAATACTTAGTCAGTTCAGATCTGGATCCAGCATGTCTCATTACTTCGAAATCAACTGTCACATTAGCTTGAACATATATTTTGTTCAACCCCTTAATACGAAACGCCCTTCCCCACCCCTAAATGTTGTGCTTTAGATCTCAAATCTTTTGATCAAAAACCAAGTACAGACCAAGTGCAAATTTAATACCGGCCAAACCGGCATTGCGCTGGTCGCTCCCCACAGTCCCCTGTCCAAAGTAACATACATCTACTGTACACATATTCTATCACAGCGAGAAGTGTTGGCAAGTGTTGGCCATTTGTTTCTTTCTTTGATTCATTTCTGCATTTATATTCATACCTCAACTGCTTGAAAAAGCTAAAAAGCCGTTGCAACAATATAAACAAAAACACTTAACAAACTTAACAAAACCAAAAATAAAAACAAATCGTACTTCGTTCTTAAACTGCTAAAGATATAATTTTTGGTGTTGCAAAGCGAACCTGAGGAATCTTGCCAACCTCCTCACATCTCCAACTTGACGATTACCTGCATTCATAGGATTACCATCCTACTACTCCTCCATTTTCCATCAAACACCCTCGCACACTCTCCGAACACATGTATCAGCTACTCTCTTCCGCTCCCAAGTGGTAAATTTTGCCCTATGACACAACACCAATAAGCACAGATTGAACATAACATCAGTCCTATAACTTACTGCAGCAAGCACCCATAAATAGGCTGTGAGCAAGTTCTAGCATGTGTCCTGCCAGCAAAAAACTAAGGATGAGGAGAAACTAAAATAAAGGAAGCGCCTAGATAACGTATTCCCAAGTAGCCTACAAGGATGAATGCAATCCTTAACGATAGGCTACTAATTTCAGGACAGATAGTTTTCTGAGGAAATTGAAGGGTTCCCCGTAGGGAAAAAAGGTACCCGGATTCCCGTGAAGGTGTCCGGAATTTTGGAACAACATTCCGGGCACGGAAAACGTCCCGGAATTCCGCGGTTTGACAGGAATTCCGCGTTAAACTGCGGAATTCCAGGAAACAAGACTCCCCAGGCGGGATTTCCGTTACGTTTTCCGTGCCCGGAATGTTGTTCCAAAATTCCGGACACCTTTCGGGAATCCGGGTACCTTTTTTCCCTACGGGTCCATAAGTTATGAGCAACATATATCATGTTTCCTTGCCAGCAGGAAACTAAGGATGAGTGGAAACTAAGGCAAAGGAAGTACCTCGATAACGATACCAGTAGCCAACAAGGACGAATGCAACCCTTAACAATAGGCGAACAATTTCAGGACAGATAGTTTTCTGATAGAATTTAAAGTTTATGTTACCCTTTCCGTTAGAACGTCTGAAACATCCGAACCACCTTATTGATGATATTTTGTTTTCTTAGGAATCTGAGATACTTGCTAAGGACGCGGACCTACTTGGAATGGACTCCGGATATGACTGGACGGCGCCAGTTCTGGAAAAGACTGAGACAGGTCTTGGGTGAACCAGTTTTTGAAGTGGTGTAACATTTTCAGTATCGTAGACGTGAAGGTGGAATGGACGGTGCCCTGTAAAACAGTTTCCCCACCCCTGACTGGCCGCATAACAACACCCTCAACTTGAAAATATAAGTGGCCTCGACTCCACCGTTTTTCGGTTAGTTTCCGCCCGAATAGAGACAGGAATTAGAGACCAAGGCAAACTCTTGTTTTTCCTTATTGAAGATTTTTACGGAGAGAGATCACTGCAAGCAAGAAGAACTTTGGTCCCGGAGGCCGGAACCTCCATTTTGGATGGACTGAGAAACTTAGGTTCCCTATAGGTCCTACGGAACCGGCACAAGCAATTCAGGGGATCGAGACACACGCCTTCTTAGACTTTCCATAGCTTGACTGTGTACATAAGCCTTTGTCTGGCTGGTATACGCACATGCTCGCTTTTCAGCGGAAAACATTTCCAGAATTGTTCAAGGGTCACATTTGAGATGAGAAGCCCCCTGAAACTCTGGAAACTACACTATCAAATCACAGTAGTCGCAGACCTATCCCTCCGATCCGATTCCCTCCCCCCGTCTGTTGACAGTGAGATTTCATTTGAATTACTCTTACGAGTTTTAAATGCGTTTGTACCCTGAGAAGTATACTCAAGTAAAACGAAGTGCATTAGCTATTGTGAATACAATACTGCCATATTGATGAGTGCCATATTCAATGTATTTGTTTACGCAAATAAATTAAACGTTTTTCCGTACTTTAGTGGCCGAAATAGAAAATACTACGAGTCTTACATTTTTATATAAATGTTGTTGTGTTGAATAAACGGCAATCCAATTTCGAAAACATCGTCTCAAGCCTTTTCTTTCAATTTTCGTTAATTAACTATCGATCTATTGTGTTTTGTAATGTTTATTGGACCCTGTCAATGAGGTGAGGGAGGTCGGGAGGACAAACTCAGACTGATCTTCCTGAAGCGCTGAGCTGGTTGGTATAAGGCCCAATGAACAGGAGTACTTCGCCGTTCCCTCAAACTTTTTTGCCGAGTGCCGGAAAATACGTTCTGGCTGAAACAGCAGCTGATTTGCAATGCTTACTGACAGTCTGTTATCGGCTGCTAGACGGACTGCAACATAACGAACGAAAACGGGTCTTGGGAAGCCAGGCTTTTAGGAGGGTTTTCGCGAGCTGGAAAGCAAAAGGCATATTCTCGCCGTTCCCCGAGGACTCCTCGGGGAATCGAAGGGAACGGCGAGAATAGAGGGAGTCACTCCACGTGGACTCCACGTACGGAAAACAGCGAGAACACTGGGAATGCTTAACAAGAGCTGAAAGCTCATATGGCACTTGCAAGCTTTTTAGCTCGTATTCAAGTTATCGTAGTACGATGTGAATGGATAGTAGTGCTCCCCTCCCTCCCCCCACGATGGTCGGATCGGGCAAGTGACTATTTCCAAGTTATAGAAAATCATCTGTAATCAAAACTCTTGAAGCAAAAAAGATGATCACCAGGAGCACGAAAATGTATTTTGCTCAAAAGTATTGTTTGTACTTTCAGGAATTTTATTGTAAGCAAAACCCTTGAGGCAAAAATGATCATGGGCTCATAGGGATCACGAAAATGTATATTTTCCTTAAAAGTATTTTTTTTGCACTTTGCGGTTAGCATTAGTACTTTAAGGGATGGTCGGATCTGGGAACTAACTATTTCTAAGCCAATCATGTCAAGTCTTTAATTTCCAAGCCAAGTTTCATCGTCCTAGCATGTCTGGAAGTACCTTAACTTGCGATCACAGGAAATTCCGGACCCCCTATAATCCCCCACAATGCCCGAATCCGGTCCGGTTCTGTCACTGATCTACGAAGTACCTTAACTTGCGATCACCGGAATTCCGGACCCCCCCCCCCTCTAACCCCCCCACAATGCCCGAATCCGGTCCGGTTCTGTCACTGATCTACATAGGGCTTGCGCTTGTTCTTCCCACCAAGTTTCATTCCGATCGCTCCACTCCAAGCACGTCAAAAGGTTTCCGGACCCCCCCTCCGACCCCCCCCAGCTTCATCGGATCCGGTCCGGACTTGAAATGGGACATCCGAGAAACGTTGTCTTTCTACATATCAAGTTTCGTTATGATCCGATCACCCGTTCGGAAGTTATACATACCTCAAGATTCAGAATTCCCCCTCCCTCCACTCCCCCCACGATGGTCGAATCGGGAAGCTAACTATTTCCTGGTTAATCTGGTCGCGTCCCTGATTTACCTGCCGAGTTTCATTGTCTTAGCCCACCTGGAATTAACTTAACTCCGTATCACCGGAATTCCGGAACTTCACTCCAACTCCCCCCGCAGTGCACGAATCCGGTCCGGTTCTTTCAATGATGTACCTAGGGGTTGTGCTTGTTCCTCCCACCAAGTTTCATCCCGATCGCTCCACTCTAAGCGTTTAACATGATTTCCGGTTCCCCCCCCCCCCCCCGACCCTCCCCCCAGCTTCATCGGATCCAGTCCGAACTTGAAATGGGACATCTGAGACACGTTGTCTTTCTACATATCAAGTTTCATTATGATCCGATCACCCGTTCGGAAGTTATACATACCTCGAGATTCAGGATTCCCCCTCCCTCCACTCCCCCCACGATGGTCGGATCGGGAAGCTGACTATTTCCAGGCTAATCTGGTCGCGTCCCTGATTTACCTACCGAGTTTCATTGTCCTAGCCCACCTGGAAGAAACTTAACTCCGTATCACCGGAATTCCGGAACCCCACTCCAACTCCCCCCACAGTGCACGAATCCGGTCCGGTTCTGTCAATGATGTACGTAGGGGTTGTGCTTGTTCCTCCCACCAACTTTCATCCCGATCGCTCCACTCTAAACGTTTAATATGATTTCCGGCTCCCCCCCTCCGACTCCCCCCACATACATCGGATTCGGTCCGAACTTGATATGGGACATCTGAAGCATGACGTCTTTCCAAATATCAAGTTTCATTAAGATCCGATCACCCGCTCGAAAGTTATGCATGCCACTAAATTCCGGATTCCGGCTCCCCTCCCTCCCCCCACGATGGTCGGATCGAGCAAGTGCCTATTTCCAAGTTAGTCTGGTCGGGTCCCTAATACGCCTGCCAAGTTTCATCGTCCTAGCACATCTGGAAGTAGCCTAACTCGCAAACAGCGGACTGACCGACAGACCGACGGAAAAGTGATCGGTATATGGCACTTGGCCGGTAGCCAAGTGCCATAAAAAATGAATCTTGTTCGAAAAAATTTATTTAGTTGATGAAATTGGTCTGGATCCTTTTTATTCTTTGTTTCTTTCGTTCTGATTGTTTTTAATTAATTTTACACTGTACAACACCAGCAAAAATTGATTCCCCTCCGAATCTGAAAGGGAGACCTTTTTGATGATGTTGATGATAACCGGAGCATTCCCCGTCCGTGGGGACTCGCGAGAATACGGGGAGTGAGTCCCCGGGACAAACAAAACGCGGGGACTCCTCAAGCGGAGTCCTCGGGGAACGGCGAGAATACGCCTAAAGTCGGGGACACTTTCTAACGGTTTTCGCGCTACTTCGGAAAGTTGCCGAACTTCCGGCCCAGTTTTTGCACTCGTGAAACCGAAGTACCTTTTTCGGAAAGTGATTCGAGAAAGTTAGTGGAAAGCTCCGCGGAAATTGGACTTTTGAAAGATTAAAAAAATAAGGCAAGTGTCATTAAGAGCTACTACGTTGGAAAATATGGGGATCGAGGAATGTTCTGTGAACCATATTTATTTCAAAGAAGTTTGGAGTCCAATGTGTTCCAGGCAATTTCAGCTCCAATGTGTTTTCGCGATCAGTCTAGCGGAAAAGTGACTCCGGAATCTCGCGAAAACTTTCCTTTTGACTGAAACGAACAAGAAAAGCGACCAATGAGATGTCAGATTTTTTTTTTTTTTTGGGGGGGGGGAGACAAGTCTGAAATGTTCGAGATGTCATTTCAGGTGAAACTTTGGACCAAGACTAAAAACGAAGAAAGGATCAAAAAACTTTTTCGACAATTTAGAAGGTCAGAATAGCTACCAAAACCGACAGATCATTGTCGAAGCCGAAAATCTTATAGGCTACCTCACAGTGTTAAATTCAAATGCACTGTCAAATATGATTCGAAGTCAGCTTGGGCTGAAGGAATATTTATTGTTAAATTCTTGTTTTTGCTCTTTTCAATTATGCCGTAGGAACACCCGTTTTCGTCAAGTAGGATGCAATCTCTCTTTCTTTAGACGTTCACATATGAACTTTCAAACAATATCTATTAAGGAGGCACTCCTTGCATTCTCGTGCTTGTCGCCAAGGGATTTTAAGGTAAGCTCCTCCTATTTCCATGATGTCATTCGACTTCTCAAGTACGTCTCCAGGGATGAAGAAATTAGGCACTTGTCTGCCCTTTCTTTGCAGAAGCGCATTCTTGAGTCTCAGAACCCGTTGCTGGCTGTCCTGGCTGGGCCACATACGAGACTGACGCTCCCAATATGGTTGTCGTGGGGGGAGTTGCTGTTTTGCAACTTTTCCCCGGTTTGTGTGTGATGTTTAACAGTGTATTGTTTTAATTTGTTTTTGTTGTTGTTTGCAGATTTATATAGCCCTTGTCGGCCGTTGATTAAGTTAAATAACAAAAAATAATTATCGCACGATATCGAATCAGTGCTGAGTTTAGTCGATCAAGACGAATTGCTTCTTGACGGCAGGCATGATAAAGTCGCTAACTCTCCAAAATCATGTGTATTTGTAAAAAAAACGAAACTCTATAAATACTCACGAAAAAGCAATACTAATAATTAGGCACTTCTTTACAAAGTAGATCTGAACTTCCTAGAAAATATAGGAACCAAAAACTATAACTGAACAGGAAAATAATTAGACCTAAGAACAAAAATAGATTGATAAACGAACAGTGAAGAAACTCTCTCCGTCTCTCAGAAAAAATATTCGACCCAGACCTACTACTTAAACTTAATGAACTTTGAAAGTAAATGTCTTCACCCCGGTCTTTTCCACTTGTTTAATGGGTAAATAGTTCATTTTCGTTTTTTCTCTCATTTCTTTTGTTAATTAAACAGAAATCTATTCTGCTGAAATGGACATAAAAATATCGTCGAAATTCTCGAATTTACGACCTCTTTCCATTCATTACTCAAGCGGAAATTTCATATTCGGACTCATTCTTACCATCCAGGGAGATACCCTTTGTCCCCTTCAAAGCGGCCTGTTAGACTATTTTTGATTGGCTGCTAAATATATTAGAGCCGAGCGGCCATTTAGAACAATATTGAAACTGAAAAGACGGCTCCGAAAAAATGGAGCTCCCGACTGAACAAATCAACCTGGAATCGAGGTGAGCAAAAGCCGAACGAATAAAAGGTGAGACTTATTAGCGCTAAACGAGGAGATTCACAGGTAATTATAAACTTGTTATTATCTATGGGTAGCGGGTCAATGGATCAAAGCCCCCACCTCAACTTGAATCTCAGAACAACCTGATGATAAATACTAATTCAATTTCCAGGTGTTATCTATTATACGTTATATTACTATTTCTACCAGGGCAACACGTACAAGGTCGTCTTATCATTCCCTGCTTATGCTACGGATGATCGTGTATTGCCACCCTGCTTTCAACTTTTCCGGTCGGAATTCATGATGGTGCCGGAAATCCTGGCCGGAATTCCAGTCCGCAATCGCCCGGTCCTGTTCGTCTGTCCGACTACTTGAGTTTCTTAGTTCCGGATATAGTTCAGTTTACCCATAAGGTCGGACATCTGCCACAAGCTGGCTAACACTTCAACACCTGGATGCGCATCCTTTTGTTAAGTCTTATGGCGGATGCCAGGAATATTTATGTTATTATGTTAGGAAAACATTCCACTGGTTGATAAACAGCCACAAGCATTATTCTTTCGTGTCAATTTTACCTCACCCTTAGTCAGCGTTTTTTTTTAAAGCTTCGGCGCTGAAAACCGTAGTTTCTACCCTACAACATCCCCCAGAGGCGTAACTTGACTCCCTCAGGGAGAGGGGGGGGGGGGGGAACCGCAGCTGTATATGAAAAATCATAAAATCTTTCAGAAAAAAAAGTGATTGACATCACTATGACAGGCAATGGCGTAAAGTGGACTTTAATAAGGTCTTTCACCAAACTTTGACCTTGTCAGATCGAGATAATGGTCCAGGATTACACCACTGCCTCCCCTAAGTTTTCCCGAAATGACAACTCTGACACCCCCCCCCCCCAATAAATCGACTTACACCCGAAATCTATTTCTTTGATGCCGTAACACAAACAATGCAAATGGCTGGAGGCAATAGACTCTAGTGACATTTGTATCCCAAAATAGAGTCAATCTTTTGCGCGGGTACCCAGGTCAGATTCGTCAATAACACCTGAGTCGGCGGGTGGGGGTGGGATCAGAGCTGTGATAACACTAGTAAAAAATCAACAGCAACGACGAAAAGATTGGTGCCCACTAATAGCTAACGACGTTAAAGAGCAACCAAATAACAACAATGTTTAAAGCTGGTACCACAGACCAAGGCCGTATCCAGGGGGGGGGGTTAGGGGGTTCAAACCCCCCCCGAAACCCACAAAAGTAATCGTTTTTTGCAGGTTTTAACCTCTGATCTATGTATTTTTTGTACTTTTTGGTCCGACCCGTGGACAAAACCCCCCCCCGAAATAAATTCCGCGAGCAAACCCCCCCCCCCGAAATAAATTCCTGGATACGGCCCTGCCACAGACGTACCAATATTTTTGGCACAATTTAACTCAGGAGGTTGTAGCGCTGTTGGAATAACGGCAGTGGATCAGCTGGTGACGAGTCGTCGTCGGAACTCAAGGAAGCTTGAGAGGGGGCCGCAATCGCCGTCTCTGAAAGACAAATAGAAAAATAAATAAAAGTAAGTAAGTAAGTAAGTAATTTATTTTTTACCCGCCATTTTGGAAAGCGGAGTATAACGAAAGAAATAAATAAAAACAAATACAAAACACATAACATATATAACACAAAATTTAATCTTCGGCCAGGAGACAGGATAAAATGTCATGCGCTGGTTGGGTCCAATGGTCGATGATGTTCAGCAAAGAAGAGGATACTTCGGAAAGGGTAATACTTGCATCCTGAACTTGAAACTTTTCCGTTAGGGTGTGGTTGTGGCATAATTTTGAAAGATGGAGCAGGTGCTTCGCATATTTGAAGTAGCAGGATCTTATCTTTTTTAGTTCCTTCTTTCGCAAATTTTCCCTAAGCTCACAAGGAAAGGATATTTTAGTCTGTCGTTGTCGCGGAGACACACGATTTCAGAAAGGACATTAGTGGACGTGAAATGATGGAAGAGGAGGATTTGGTTAACAATATGGGAAAAAGTTTTTGTTAATATAATAGGCTACTCAAACTGCAGTGGTAATCCGGAAATCCGAGAGTGCGAGGAGACTGCACTATCAGAAAGTACAGGTACATCAAACAATCGTTCATCTACAGTTTACTTTCGTTTAGTTTCGCTATTATACTGGCCCATTCTCCCAACATGTGGACTAATATCTTTTTCGGGCATAAACCCAAACATGAGGGGTGGGGTAGCCGAAACCCAATTGCATATAGTGTATCAAATAATGAAAGTAAATATAACATTAAAACCAACGTTATAATTTCGATGTGTTTTTATTAATGGATTTTGAAAATAGTGTAAAATAATCATTAAATTCGATAAAATTTAAAAGGCTTAGATGTTGTTCTTCAACGAAAGTTTGTTTTGGTTATTCGATAAAATTTAAAAGGCTTAGATGTTGTTCTTCAACGAAAGTTTGTTTTGGTTAAAAAAAATTTAAAAAAAAAATGCAGCTACTAATTGTTAGAAACTTGGATTCTAAACTTTAATTACTTATTTCGTTTGGGTCTCAACCGAGGCACAGGCAATATCTCTTTCCATGATTTCTCAAGTCTAATGTTGCTTCCAACTCGAAAAATTCGCCCCCTCCCTCCCCCGTACTTCACTTTCATTCCTTTGAGAATCAAGTTACAAGCAAGGACAAGCAAACTTCCCAGAGTTTTACTTTTTTGACTCCAAAGGGAATACCACACCTTCTAATTAATAGCATAAATGTACAAAGAAGTTGCTTTGTCAAGTGAGAAGTTCGACGGTACGATCTTTTTTAATTAGCTTTCTTTGCTGCAAAAGTTTTCTTTACTTTTATATCCGCAACACATAGTTCAAGCTATTTTCACGAGTTTTGATTGTGACGAGAAAAACTGAGAGCCTGACAATTTTACCACAGTACAACTGGGAAAAGCATGTTAGCAAGAACAAATAATATAACAGAACCTCCGTCTTTGGTTCCATGCAGCGACTATGGATACCCCGATAAAACTGAGCGAAGCTTGAGGTACATGCTGTGAGGTTTGAGTTGATATCCGTCTACTTCCCTCTTCGCCGCTGCGCATACCAGGTGAAAAGCAGTTTGAAAACCCGGTCTGCAGCGAGTTAGACGTGATGTCACAATGGTAGACAACCAGTTAGCTGCCTGGTTAGCTGTAAAGGACGACTCAGACGGCGTTTATATCTTTCTGTGGAGTTGTACTGCGATTCAGCTGTTTGTAGAGGTAACAAATTATGATGTTCTGTGTAGGCTCGTCTGCATCGGGTAGGGTATCAGAATATATTCGACGCCGCATGGTCGTATTAAAGAGATAGGGAGATGAAGGTTCTTGTAGATTATATGTTCTTGATGTTAGGTTTGAAATCCGGCCTTGGAAAGAGTCAAGAACAACAGATTTGAGAAAGGCAGGATTTGCGAGGGGTTGATCATTTGCGATCATCGGTTATACGTCTGGATCAATCCGTTCATGAAATGGACCGAACATCCATTTGCTCCGTGGCAACCCACGGGGTTGCCGGGTGGGTGCAAATAAACTCGTTTGTTCCACCAGAGTGCATCTCGATCTCATCGAAGCGCACTGGACAGAACTGCTTCCGTTAAACGTTTGACATTCAAACAGATGTACTTTCTAATAAGTTTGTGAACTCCTATGAGCCAATAACAAGAGAACTCAATACTCCTAGGTGCAATTACGACGTCGATGAAGGTCGTACGATACAAAGTTTGTAGGTAATGAGTAATTCCAAGACCAATTTCAAGGACAGATTACAACTTAACACGATTTTCCTTGTTTCCTGCAGTGACTAAGGGGGGGGGGGGAGGAGGGAAGCAGATAAAGGCCGAAACAGAACACAAACCAAACCGCCCGTTGAAATAGTGTTGTACCTTCCGATTTTGCTTCTAAAGTGACAAATCACGGATCCCGCCAAGGCCGTATCCAGGGGGGGGTTAGGGGGTTCGACCCCCCCCCCCGAAACCCACAAAAGTGATAGTTTTTTGCAGGTTTTAACCTCTGACCTATGTATTTTTTGTACTTTTTGGTCCGACCCGTGGACAAACCCCCCCCTCCCTCGAAATAAATTCCGAGAGCAAACCCCCCCCCCCCCAAATAAATTCCTGGATACGGCCCTGGATCCCGCTACCCAGACTAATAAGCGTGTTCATGCTTACCTTCAAGCTTATATTTGTGTATGTTAAAAATGACAGAAAAAGAAATGTCGCTGAAGAATATCCTCGCTAATTAACTGGTCTGAGTTAATTTTTTGTTTGTATATGATTGATATTTTTTTTTGTAGATGATATATTTTGTACCAGTCAGCTTGTACTAAAGGAGTATTTATGCTCTATTTTCTATCTTGAAGACCAAATTCTGGCAGCACAACAGTGATAATGACTTGGCAAACGAGTGCGTGGTAGGTACCTCAAGTAGCCTACTTCAAAGACGAGAGCGCTTTAAAGGACACCTGAACGATCCTACCATACTTCCATGAACCCCTCAGATCGTCCTTCACAGTACCGGTACAGAGAAGACGAATTTTTTCGCTCCGTGATTTCGGCGCTATCCACTCTTGAAGTTCTAAGTCTCCCTATGGCGATTCGTTACGACCTCCCAAGACAAATTTAGCGCCAATATTTAAACTGTCATTATCGCATGGATAAACGTACGTTGATAACGCATGGATGGATAAACAGCGCATGGATGGATAAACGCATGGACTGTTACGGCGTGGACTGTTACAACATGAACTGTTACGCATGGGCTGTTACAACTGTTACGGCGAGCGTTACGATCAAGACAAGTCGGAAAAAAGGCAGAAAATTATAGCACGGTGAAACTTCATCCGATTTTAGTCCGGTTTTCGAGAGATAAATGGTAAGCAGTATGTAAAAGTGGCAATTTAGGGTGTTAGACTTCATTCAGATGACCTTTAAGTGCAACCTCAAATCAGCGCGTAGGCCTACTCTATACAGTGTGAATTTTCAATGTTGTCATTTATGTTATTTTTTCTTCTACTGCTTATTCAACTGTCTTCACGTACAGTTGTACCATGATAGTTTATAAATCAATATACATTTTATTCAAGTATTTAAATTTGTATGTATATATATATGTAATTCAGATTGAGTTGTTTAAAGAGAAGTTAAAAAAATTTAAATGAGCGAATTGTTTTCCAAATATTAGGGGGAAGAATAGTAAATAAAATATGGGTTTATTTTAAAAAGTTAGGTGACGTGAATAGTTAAAAGTGGGTAAAAATAGATTAAATTAACGTCACTCAGGGATGGAGGAGTAAAAAAAAAAAAAAAATAAATCAATATACAGACAGATTTGAGTGGGCTGTGACCGACTAGACAGCCCAACTAGGGAATATGCAAGTCGAGGAACACGATTGGTTCGGTTCTTTGATGAGCCTAATCAAAGAAACATACTAACAACACAGAACTGTAAAACCCCGCGAAATACAATGTAAAAAGTTTCTCCGAATAAGGATGCAGTATTTGCTACTGGGATTAATCTTATCTCTACTGGGATAAGATTAATCCGAATTAGGGGTAATCTTATCTCAATAAAGACAAGATTAATCCCAGTAGCAAATACTGCTAGATTTTTTTTATCCAGTTCCGAACCGATCCTTCTTTTCAACCCCTCTCTCCGTTCTGGTGGCTGAAAACGCTTCTATTCCTGTCCCAATATACAGAATATCCTCGGATAAGATTGACAAGAAAAACTCAATCCCAAAGGTATCAGCAGACAGAGGGAGTTCACCGGATGGCCTTTGGTGTTCCCGGCTAATGGCCATCCGGGGGAAAAGAGAGCCCTGATTAAACTGCGTTATTTCTTGCCTATTGTGGAACAGGTGGATCCAGCATTTCTCGGAACAAGAACGAGCTCACAAAGAGCAAGTTGAAGCTGGTCCTCTGGAGCGGATTGAAAGATAAGTCGTTCCATCGTGTGACAGAAACAAGGGATAAGTAGTATACTGTCTAGAGACATTAGTCCCAAAGGTAATAGAATAGGGAATCCACAGCTACGGATATATCCGGCCATCCCGGAAAAGGCAATGGAGGAAAAAGACAAATAGGACTCTTGAATGGGCGAATACGGAGAAGTGAATGAATATTTCGTCGAGTGGACAGAAACAAACTGGTAAAGTTCGTCAGGTCTAGCTCAAAAGCGGTCATGGTTAAACTGGAAATTTCAGTCCCGAACATTTTTTCCCGGGAAAACACAGACATTTTTCCAGTTTTTTTTTGTTAAATTCCATTGGTATTTACTACAAACAGTTCTACAACCGGCTATAGTGGGGTAAACAAACAAAATTAATTTTTTTGCTGTTTCGAAGTTTCATCTATCGTTTTTTCTAATAGTTGACATTCCTTGGTAAAAAATTCCGTCCAATATGGATTTTTGTTTGTTTGAAGTTACTGTGGTATCGAGCCTTCTGCTCGAAGCCGTTACTTCTTTCGCGGCCTCTCGAACTGCAGCCCCGGAACATGTCGCGGCTTTCGGTTTGTCTCCCGGTACATTAAATAACGATTCCGCTTCTCGTTTTTTTGGCTATGACGTCAACTGCGGAGTTCAGCGAGCTTTTTGGCTTTTTAGTCAGCTTTTGCAACGTTGAAAATTTTAAACTGCGATTCTGGGGGGCATCTTCCTAGACCCTGTAAATTGTGAACTACAATGATTATTTGCCTATTATTTACAATCTTGTCTCCGTGTACAAAAGATATTTTGGAGCAAATAAAAGAATCGTGATTTTGAGTGAATCACGACTCACCATATAGGAGAAATCAGGTCATCTGATTTCTCAGAATTTCTCAGAAAATTCTCAGAATGCAGTGACAAACTTCTGAGGAAGTAAAAACAAACCCTCTCCGGAATGGAACTGGTCACAAATCGAGAAATGAATGACACCTCCTATAGCGAGCAAATTGAGAGCTCAGCCGATACAGTTTGTAATAAAAAGCAAGGGGGGTTTATTTTAGTTCACGCACAGTCAGTGATGAACTGAAAATCTCAGTCACAATGGCATCAACGACGAGCAAGTCCACCATACGAGGTTACCCCAGACAATAAGAAGGCAGTGACAAACTGCGGTATTTCTTTTTTGGGGAGACTGACGGTCTCAGCACTTTAGGAATGGGAATGGTCGCATCTGGTATGACCGATGAATCCTTGTTATATAGTCGAGGAGACTGAAAGCTAACCTTGTAAAAAATATAGGAAATCGAAGAAAGATAAAAGAGATGAGCCGGATCAATTACTTATTAAAATTTCTTCTTCAGCGCCAATAATGACCAGGTGGGGAAAAATATCTGACAAAACATTGGTAGGTTCTCCTAATTAGAACAAATGATTTATTTAATAAGTAGGCTATAATGAAAATATATTTATTTTATTGAAAAAATTATTTTGAATTTTGACTAATTATAACAAAGTACTCAGAATGCCTTATAATAAAAGGAAGAATATTTCTTATTCAGCGATTAACTGGAGACCTTATAAACACAAAAAAGGAGATTGCTTGATTTACCAAAACTATGTCAAAAAATGATTGTATGCCAATGCCACCATTAATCACAACAAAACTCTAGTTAATACTTTACACAAAATTAAATTATCTTTTCGTACATGCAAAGTTCGATAGTTCACGATCTTTTTTTCGGGGGGGGGGGGGGGGGGGGGGGGGTATATAAGAATCTGAGGAGTACGGGCATAGTTCGGAAAAGAGTCTTTGCCACACTGGACTCACAAATATCGTAACACCGATTATAGGATGTGTGTTTTGTTCTAATTCAAAAGTACATGCATTTAAATTCGAGCTCCAGTAATGCAGAAAAGCATTTTTCTTCCTTTTAGACACAAGACTTCAATCAGTTTAATTAGAATTACAATTAAATTTAACCCAGTGGAAGCCCCTAGGTAATACAAATTTCAGGACCCCTTGCCCATTACCTCCTAGTTGTATGCCCGCCGACCGCTAGATGGAGACAACCCTCGCTAGTGTTAATTAAAACTATGTTGTTTCCACCGAAATACTTTAAGATATCTTGAGACTGTAATTTTCTTTTAAGATCAAATTAACATTATTCGGTCCGTCGTCAGATGAATACTATACTCTGCCATTTTGGTCATCCGGCAATTCCTCTAAAACAACATATTTTTGGTCAAGTTCAAGTACTTTTAATTTTTCAACATTACTTAAAAAAATTACTGCACTGAGCAGAGAGGTAAATACGACCTCCTTGACTTGATTGGTCTGATCAGCCCGCGGGACGATACTTTGCAGGGAACAGAAAGTTGCGTTCCAGCCTTCGCCAAAAAACCTAGGATCCGTGACGCCATGCGTAGTAACAACGGTAAGTGGGGTGGAGCACGCTCAAACCGTTTAAACTCCCAGTTTGTCACTGTTAAAGCCCCTTTTACGACATTTAAAATGTGCGAAGCAGTGGTTCTGTCAACTGCAAATGCGACGAGGATGGGCTATGGGAAAATCGTTCAAAACAGAGCCAGGTACAACCGACGAGGTCTAGCAAAAATCTACACTAGTTTTTGCTCCTCTTCTGTGCTTTTCATCGCTGGTTTGTACCCAATTCTCAGGAAAAAAGATACCAGTCGAATGCGTTCATGTTTTTTCAAATATCTCCGTTTTCTTTTGTACCTTCCTCATCGCATGCGCAAACACCAGATTGCGGACCCTAGTATCGCGGTGACTCGGGTGATATTTAATTTCCAGGCGAAATGGAACCACCCCTGGCTTAACCATTTTTATAGCTGTTGATTGTTTAGCTGTTACTTAAACTGTCATATGTATGTATTTATGTTGTGCCTTAAATTGTCTCCTTTTTCTTTCTTTTCTTCTTCTTTACTCCGTTTTGTTCTTTTGAAAAATACGGGTAATAAACATATTACTTACTTACTTACTTAATCACCGGATCATGGAGAAGTTTTTTGTTTTGGACCCAACTATTAAGCTAAAAGAAATAAGTGAAAATCTTCTGCCTCCATCCAACCGCCTTCCCGCCCATTGCCCAATGCGCCAGCTAATACAGTAAATTTATTGTTTTTTCGTGCTTAGCTGTGTGTTTCTTGTTTTGCGTTTATTTATCTGTTGTTGTTGTTGTTGATTTTGTTGTACCCTCTGTATTTATTGTCAAGCGTTCATTTCCCTTTTTTTATGTATGTACTGTGCAAATGCCTTAAATAGGCTGCATGTAATAAATTAATTAATTCATTCATTCATTTAGGTAGCGTTCCAGTGAAGTTATTACAGGTTACGATGATAAGAGGAGGGGCGATCGTCGTATTGTGGTAGTTATCACGCTCTCTGGATCGCAAATAACAACAACGCGTACATACGTCATCACTCGTACGGGAGTTCCTGCAGAACCGATAGTTATTATCACTTATGATGCTCGCGACCATCATAAATAAATCGTAACGATCGTAACAGTCCTGGAACGAAAATAATAAGTGGGAGGAGCCAATTTACTTATTACGGCGGGCTCTGGAGCGGCAATAATAACAAGAATAGTAACGATCGTAACTAATATTACGTCGCTGGAACGCTACCTTAGTCTTGTCCAATCCCATGACATGGAGCGGTGATGTGCTTAGAAAAACTTGCCTCCAGCATCACTGTTTGTAGCTCGTTTCTATCTGGCGTGGTTTGCTTGCTATTTGCATATAGCAATTTATGCAAATAATATCTGAAAATATTTGCTTTTGCTATTTGTTTGTCTGCCATGCTTATATGCCCTTCGGTAGCGCATTAAGCCGCTTTCACATTGACGCGTTGAGACGTTCACACTGAGCTACGCAATCTCTGCGTCGCGTGCAAACAGAACTTACAAACAAAGCAAAAAAAGCAAACTTTCGCATGCAAACCGGTTAAGGTTCGCGTAGCGCATCTCCTGATACTCTGCCCTCGGCCGGGGTGCGATTCGTGGTTGCGGGCAAATCATCCGACGCTTTCCCGTGCTTTTCCCTAAATTTCTCTAGTCTTGTGGCTTGTCTTACGGGGAAACGCCACTAACCTTTTTCCTAAACCAAAACGGTCGGCACAACCGAGACTCGAACAAGCGACCCTTCGCTCGTGAGTTCGGCGCGTTAACCATTCGGCCACGGACGGACAAACGGAATTTACGCAGACAAATAAAACGCAACGCAAGAATAGAACCAAGTTCTATTCTTGCGTTGCGTCGACGTGTACGCATCAGATTTTTCAGTGAAGAATGGAAGAATCCGCAGACAAATAAAACGCAGAACTTACGCAGACAAATAAAACGCAACGCAAGAATATAACAAAGTTCTATTCTTGCGTTGCGTCGACGCGTACGCATCAGATTTTTCAGTGAAGAATGGAAGAATCCGCAGACAAATAAAACGCAACGCATCAGATTTTTCAGTGAATAATGGAAGTTTTGGAAAAAAATTGAGAAAAACCTACTAATGATGAAGAAAAACTTACTGATGATGAAAGAAAGGAAGATTCAGCAGAAGAAACCGAGAAAGGAAAACGTAAATACGCATCATGAAAGCTTTTCGCACAGGTGTGAAAGATATGCTACTCAACGCAAGATAAACGCAACGACGCGTCAATGTGAAAGCAGCTTTAGTGGAGCCTTAGCAACATAAAGCCGAAGGTCGTTGGTTCAAATCCCGCCCGAGAAGCGTGTTTGTCTATTCACTTTCCTATTTCGAGCATTAAGGCTCTTAGCATATCTCCAAATTCCAGCAAAGTGACTGAAAACAGATCAATGCTTGGAGCGAGTTCCGGAACTTCAAAAGCACGTCTGTCACTTCCAGTTCGGTACGATCAAGTTAAGCTTAACTAATAGAACAATCGGATTGGCGAAACATCCGCCGATTTCAGAGAACCAAGCCTGATCGGATCGTACCAAATGGACCGGAACAGAATGACTAATAGCTTGTTATATCACAGAAGATTCGACTACAAGATATAAAAAAAAAACGTCACGCCATTTAGGTATATCGGGAATACAAGAATTTACTTAACCGCCACACACAGTCTCGTCTCAGAAGAAAACGGTAAAAACTCATTACGACACTGTAACCCTCGTTGACGCGGCAATCAGATGAGAAAAGTATGCATGTGTGGGGGCGAGGGACGGTTTGCCAAATATTTATGTGGAAATGTGTCTAACTTTATTGTCTTTCTGTCTTTTTCTTTCGCTAGCAAAATCCATTTCAGTATCCAGTTTTTTCTGTATGCATTTTTCGAGACTAGGACCGTATTTACTCACTACTCACTACGCAGTTTGTATACTTAAATTCCTCAAAAAAAAATGTTCCTTCAATAAAGGTGGTCTATGCACCCCCCCCCCCCGAAAAATACGAAAATGATCATTTTTTTATAAGCTTTCACCTCCAATCTACGTCTTTTTTTGTACTTTTTGATCCGAACTGCGGGCACCCCCCTCCCCCCCCCCCCCCCCGATTGGATACGAACCTGTCTATGCATAGCCTGAACGGAGAAGGGGGTCAGAATTGTGGTCAAATTTGGAATTTCCGTGTCTTTAATCTCAAAAGTTTACTCATTATTTTCTTCCATTTTTGTCCAACACTGAAGGTCTTTGAATCTTTCCATCCATTCTTATTCCCGAGATTCTGCATTTCAGGGGAGAATTCTCCCCCCCCCCTCCCTATTGGCATTGTTCTCATTTCGTGTTCGCCTATTAACGCGACCTATCGAGCTCCCGATCATTATTTTCGAGAAGCTTATTTGCCTGGGACAGATGACTGTCAAAGATGTAATTTACCATGATTAAAGGACTCGTCGAGCTTATTATGCTAATTCACTCTACTTTCATAATCTGTCCATCTCTTCTTATTCACCAAATTTTGCACTTAATAGGTGAATTCTATCCCCCCCCCCCAGGCATTGCACTTATTTTATGTTTATCTCTTTAAAGTTTAACTGAAAAGCCAGCTTACTTTGGTATATTCTTTTTAATTAGACTGAATTAATTTGATTCTCTTGAGGGTTTTTTAATTTGTCCAAAATATCTTTTTTTAGGGACGTTTAGAACTTGGACCGACAAACCGGCTCTACAACTGAACTGAACAAAACAAAAGATCAAACGCTATTTTTCTAGCCTCTCCTCTGAACGAGGTCAAATTTTGTCACGGCTATGGAATCAAATTAGCCTATCAGACATTAAACACTACACACATCAGACTGAGAATCTTCATTATTATTAATATTTTTTTTGTATATATATTTTCTGATTCGATTCGATTGCCGTTGAGTTTGCTAAAATTCACAATTTCCAAACCGACGTGAATAGCGGTAAAACGAAGTATCGTATTTTGTCGGGTCTATTTCGTGAACAAGCGATGGCTCACTGGAGTATCCTATCTCAGGCCATTTCGGTTAAACTTCAAGCGACGTTTAAGGCTCCCGATCACTATTTTCGAGAAGCTTATTTGCCTGAAGACATTTACAGTTATTAAAGGACACGTCAAACCTCTGAGCGCATTCTTATTCCACAGACTCTGCATCCCCCCCCCTTTATTGACACTGCACTCATTTTTGCGCTTGTTGTAATTGTCCTTCACGCGACGTATCAGGCTAACGACCATTCTTTTCGAAACGCAGATTTGTCAAAAGATTAGTTCTGCAAATTTTGACGCGTTTTTGCTGTCATCCAAGTTCGAATCGCGCTAAATCATGTTTCTGCTAGTTCTGAGATATAGTTGACTACTGTAAAACCTGGCTATGCTTACAGCATATTACACAGTTATTCGACTCTTTTTAGCCTCTTTCCATGTCCCTGACCTTGGACGAAAAACTTGGCAGAATTTGCATAACCGGTCGTCTGAGGCATAAGCGGTCGTCTGAGGCATAAGCAACTAGAAAACAATGGTTGGGAGCCTGATACGTGTAATCAGTGTAATGAATGAATGAATGAAATGCTTTTATTCCGCCAAAATGACGAGACAAGAAAAAGGTTAAAGGTTAAAGCATTTACAACACGTACATTAAAAATTTTCTAATCCTAGTGCACATCATCCATAACACTCAAAATGCTAATAGAGAAGCTAGGATTTATGGCGTGTAGAATCTTGGGAACGAGGATGGATGGAAATACTACTGAAGTAGAATGAATTAATATCATAAGTACGAAGTGTCCTCGAAGAAGATTTTCTAACACTTCCGCACCTAATCCAACCGCATCGTTCAAAAGTTGTCACTGTATAAACCAAACCCCTCGCAAAAAGTTTGCTGAAGAACCTCTTCTTACTAACAGAATCCCACCGTTGCCCAGAAAGAAGTCTTCCCGGGTACGATCTGAGGAGAAAAATCGAGGTCAACCAAGGTCACCTGGCTCAATTGGGGAAACAGAAAAGGAAGCAACCGTCATTACAGGGGGGATCAGTAGGGGGAATGTTCAGAAAGAAAGAACCAGTTTTTGGGATGAGAGGGACGTCTTGAGAGGGACTGACAGCATATTGTTGGTTTTTGCACCTGAAGGCCTGGAACTCCAACTTGAGATATGGGCTTTACGATATTTCTTTTCTGTTGCTGTGCGGGGAGGGGCACACAAAGACGGCTCTACGACACCTACTGATGAAATAATCAATGTCAAACAGTTTTTGGTAACTTGTAGTCCATCTTACACAGCACAGGTTACCTGTTGTCAAATACTAAGACGGACTATTGGTATATGAATATGCAGAATGTTGGTTATGTTGAAGAACATACAACTGATTGATTGATTTGTTTTCTTTCCTGCTTCAAATTCCCTATTCCCTACCGTGCGATTATGTCATGCCTAAGATCTTGTCCCGCTTTGACATGAACTTATAGCAGAGGGTGGTATTACCAAGAACAAATAATCTGATAGAACCTCCGTCTCTCTATCTCTGTGATACGCCATGCAGAGTCGAATATATTCTGATACCCTACCCGATACAAACGAGCGGAGGTATGCAGAAAATCGTAATTGTTATCTCTACAAACAACTGTATCGCGGTACAACTCCGCAGAAGAATCCGAACGCCGTCTGTGTCGTCCTTTACAGCTGATTCGTCGTCTGCCATACTGACGTCACGTGTGACGCGCTGTAGAGCGGACTCTCCACGCCTGCAAGGCATCCTACTGTTTTTCACCTCGTTTGAGCAACGGCGTATAGATAGGGAAGTAGACGGGTGTCAACTCAAACCTCACAGCCTGTACCTCTAGCTCCGCTCAGTTCTATCGGGGTATCCATAGTCACTGCATGGGACCAAAGATCGGGTTATTTGTCAGGTTATCTGGTATCAGATAATTACTATCAGGTATAGTATTATCTTGGTATTACACACATGAAGATCAGATTAAAGACCTGAAAGACCAGGTCTGGATACGGACTTTAAGCGATATTTTTTTTACAGGGGGGAAACAATAAGGGCGATTCGATGACACCAACGATCAAACGAACTACAATTTACAGCAACACTGAACCACCACCACGCGGTACCTAGTTAACCACCAACAATACAGTGAGCCAAATACTACCACCTTCAAAGCATGAGTGCGTGAACACATACCACCCAACACCAAAAGAGAAAAAGAATGAAAGCGATTTGCGAAAAACGGTGAAAAAAACTAACCAAACAAAACTGAGGGATGCTAATTGCTTGGTGCATCAACTGTGAGGAATCACCCAGCAATTTGCGCTGAAAAGTAAAACCAAATTAAGCAAAAAATGGAGCGAATGGACAATTAATTCTTGAAGAGAAAAAATATGCGACTCGGTCAATTTTATGACCACTTACAGGACAGCCTACATCATTTAGTTAAACTGCATGATTAACTTACTCGGTTAAAATCACCCAGCAATGCCGCGGAAAAGTAAAACCAAATCAAGCAAAAAAACAATGAGCGAATGGAAATTCTCGAAGGGAACGAATGCGAATCGGCAAATTTCTTATAGTAAAGCGGCACGATTAACCTGCTCGGTTAACCTCAGGCAGCAATGCGCACCTTAAAATAAAACTAAACTAAGCAGAGAAAACAATAATGGAGCAAATGAGAAACCCCGAAGCGAACGGATGCGAATCGGCTAATTTTACGTCCAGTATTTGCTAAATATTACCAATTACCAGAGCAAAATAACACTAGGGAGTAGCGTCAAGACCTATGCTTTCCTTGCTTCGCAAACGGGCCATACTCATAACGACACCCACTACGCTTGCAGCATTTAGAGCGAGACGAACTTCCGGGCTTAGTAATTTCTAGTAAAGTTAAGATGTGGCCTGGACACATCGAGGAAACAGGGGAGGTTGTATCTTTGTGTTGCTGTGTTCAGAATATGAAGTTATTAGAGCCAGCACTGGTATACGACCGACAGAGTTTCAGTAGGGACGTTCACTATCACTAGTGGTGCTACTGTCGCTGTTATTCGAGTGTGTGTCAATTTTGTCAAGTCTTGGCGCTACTCCCTAGTGTTATTTTGCTCTGCCAATTACAGAACAGCCTACAGTATTTGATAAACCGCATGACTACTTATTAATCTAATCGATCGAGGTCATACAGCAATGCGCGCCATAGAGCAAAACAAAAAAAAAGCAAAACAAAAATAATGGAGCAAACGGGAAATCTTTATTCGATCGGATGCGAATCGACTAATTTTTGTCCAATATTACAAATTAAAGGACAGCCTGTTGTATATTGTTCCGGCACATTATTAACCTTCTGGATCTAACTATCCCAGCGAGTTTCACACAAATATTCAGACGAACGGTTTTATATTTTTTTTTTAATTAATACCGAGCGTAATACCAGAATCATAAAATGCATCAGATTTTGGCGGTCTAGATTCCAGCGAGTTAACACGAGGAAGTGAATCAATGGAACCGGCCCTGCTTCAGAATTTCCATTTCCAAGACGGCTGAATCCCCTCATTTTCCAACCCAATTTTGGAAGTGTCAGAATGCGGAGGGAATAATGCTTTCATATCGAATCCGAGCCCAATTTACAGCTTCTGAACTCCTGAGTAGATTTTGTCGTCGAAAAAGAAATCAATTCCACAGGGGATTATAAACAACATCAAAGGTTCCTATAACCGGAATATTCTTGATTAAAGCAGGGACCCATAAATTTCCTTTACAGAGGGCTTGTCATTTCCTATGCTTCTATGTTGCCCGACCCTTGCCTACTTTCCGAAAATCCCACTTGAGTCGAATCGGCATTCTTGTTTGCCTCATTGGACGTGCGCGTCAAAGAGACTCCTCCCTCAAGGGCCAGCAGCCAATCCCAAATTTTATCTATCTGGCCATGGACGTGATTGGACCGTTGGTATTTCTCAAACTATCTTCCGGTCGGTCAACATAGCATCAGAAATCTCTTATTGATAAGCGCCCTGAATGGCGAGGCATTACAGGAAATTTATGAGTCCCTGATTAAAGCTACTGGGTCTTGTAGATTTCTGGTCTTCGCCAGACCCCGTCAGCATGTAATTTATCTGATCAACTTGAAAAATAAATAAAAAATATATATATCGTGGTGCTGTTTTGACGGATTACGGCCACACGACTAATCCGCTGAGATAATCAAGTTCAGATATGGATTCAGCATGTATGCTTACCCCTATATCATGTCAGCTCCAATCAACTGCAGACAAATCTGTTGCTCTTAAGGTAGTCTTCACCTTCCGGAATCTGGGTACCCAGATTTTCCGAGATTTTTTTTTAATTTCTTCTGCGATACTTAAAAATTTCGGAAATCTGGAAGTTCAAAAGCCCCCTTTTTCCGGATTATTTTGATATAATTTCGGACCGGTTCATATTCCAGATGCAATTTACAGAAGACGTCAAAGAATAATCTGGAAGCCCAGATTCCGGAAGTTCCGGGAGGTGAAGACCGGACTTTATCAAATTTCCAGTTTTAGCCGAGTTCCGGGCGAACTACTCCGGCAAGAATATAAAGTTCAAAAACGCATTCCGCACGTTTCTTTACCCCTATATCGAACAATAGACAGTAGCCTACTTTTACTTTTACCAAATTTCCGGTTTTGGCCGGATTTCGAGCGAACAACTTGTCCAGAAAGAAAATAAAGTTCCTATGTGAATTCAACGTTTATTTTTACCCCTATACAGAATCTGTATCGACTTCAGAAACAAATTTCAGTCTACCAGCCTTCTGGTTTTGGCTCGGACTCCGGACGAAATACTTGTCCGGCAAGAAAATAGACTTCAAAAACGGATTCAGCACGTCTCTACCCCTACGTCGAACCTATTATCAACTTCCGTATAAAACTTCTACTTTTACAGAATTTCCGGTTTCGACCGGATTCCGGGCCAACTACTTGTCCAGCAAGAAACTAAATTTCAGATACGGATTCAGCACGTTTTCTTATCTCTGACTCGACTAATTTATTACCTTTACCTCCTACCCCTAAATGTAGGGCTACAGAACTTGACCAGCACTTTGACCAAAAATCCTCAGACCAAGTTCACCAACCCCTTCGATCGGATTTATAGTGCGAGCAGAGGGACAGACAGACAACTTTCCGAAGTCATAGGTATCTACTATCCCGTCACCAACGTTTGGGAACAGGTCCTGAAATTCTATAATATGAGCAAATCGACGCCACTCTGCGCTTTCTGTTTAAAACCAGATGTCTTATTCATTTTATGGTAGTTCTAAAGCTGTTCTTAGTCCGGATCCTTGAAGACGAGTTACAATGGGCAAATGTCGTATGTTTTTTTTTTCTTTTTTTTTTTTAATTAAGTAAATTTGTACGATTAAATAATAATGTGTTGGTGTCTCTGGAGCAGCTATTTGTGTAATAAGTCAATAACTGGACTTTCGACTTTGTTGCTTGGGAAAGATTAACTTGTCTGAACTATAAATATGAATGTCTTCAATGTAAATAGAAAATTCTAGATATTGACAACAAAGAGATTAACTACTCCTGGCAACGAAAGATAATTTTGTGACAGCATGTACGTACCCAAAAATTTGCCTCGTGATTTTCACGTGCCCTACTGAACAAGACCAAATGTTTAGGTTAGGTCCCGAAAGGGAAAATGTACGATTTTCTTGATCCACACAATTGGGGACTGGAGATTTCCGGTTCTCGCTGGATTCCCGTAAACATGGAATTCCATCCCTTCATCGACCCCCTAGCCAATACGATTAGACAACCATGGTATTATATTATTATTATTATCATTATCGGTTCCAGATTTCGGTCGTAGCTAAATTACGACCGGATGATCAATAAGAGTAAAAAAAAATCACCCGAACTATTTATCCAGCAAGAAAACAAAGCACATAGATAAATTCAAAATGTCTGCTAATCCCACTACTGATATTCTAGACGACATAATCAAGACATTACAAGCCCATCCGGATTAGCTAGTTTTAGCCGGATTCCGGCCGAAATAGCAAATCAGACTACCAATATAGGGAACTTCTGATCATGTAGCTCCTCCCCCAGGGATACAGTTTTTCGAACAAAAAAGTTTTTCTCACGCCTTAAATTCTACCCCTCCCCACCCCAAAATATCTGGCAACGGGACCCATTTCCGAAACCACACTATACTTTTACCGAACGAATCCTCACACTAAGTTTAAACAAAATGCCTTAAACCCTTCTAGAGTGCTCGTGCTAAAAGACGAACGGAGAAACTTCATTAGGTCAGAGATATCCCATCACTAATGATGTGGGATCACACAAACAGTTATATCCGATCATCATCTGATTGACCCGTTCATCCAAAACAGTGACGAATGGGACTTCGGACTCGAACGGCGCTTGTCCAAATCAGACATATCCGTGTCTTCTATGTAAAGAAAATTCTAGACATTGATGTTAACACAAAGATTAACTGTTTCGTTGCGACTAGAGATAAGAAATCATATTCACGACTGAAAAAAAAACAAGAGCTACTAGCTCATACAACACTTGTCACGAGTAGGTGATGCAAGAAGGTAAATGAGGACATCACAAAATACCACCTTTCGATCCACTCATTATCGCCGAAATGAGATATCTAGCGCCCTGCTCTTACCATCGACCAAGTTCCACTCGAATCCGAGCATTCCGGGAAATGTCCGAGGCACCCATTCGAAATCCCCCAGCCGAAGACAGACAAGAGCTGTAAGCTCATATGGCACTTGCATGGGTTGAGATGTATTGTTTGATCAAACGTACTTTTCGACTTTGCGGTTAAGATACGCACTTTAAGGGAGCTAGAGATTTTTTTTTTTAAATGATGCGGACTTAAAAGGCGATAGAAATTCATCTGTAAGCAAAACCCTTGAAGCAAAAACGATAACAGGCCCTTAGGGATCATTTATATATGCCGTTTGGTCAAATTGTTTTTTTCACTTTTCGGTTAAAATGCGCGCTTTAAGGGTGATCGAAAGAAATTTTTGAGCAAAACCCTTGTGTCACAATGAATGGGTTGAGATGTATCCTTTGATCAAAAGTACTTTTCGACCTTGCGGTTAAAATGCACATTTTAAGGGAGCTAGAACTTCATTTGTAAGCAAAACCCTTGAGGCAAAAATGATAATGGGCTCATGGGGTTCATAAAAATGTATAATTTGCTTATCATAAACGTTTTTTTCTTACTTTGCGGTCAAGATTAGTGTTAAAGGACACCTGAACGAAGAGTACCAAGTATCATCCCTATCTGTATGACATCCGTTAACATTGCCGGCAGAAAACCCAATCTAAATACGAAATAGTGTTTGCAGCTATGATTTTGCTCCATTTTGCTTATTTCAGTACCGAACAATTTTAGAAATTAACAAATGTCTCCAATCAACCCTTCTTCTGGGATATTTTTTAACCAGTTAAGCCCAAACGTATATCCAGAAAAAATTCCAATACGATCCGGCCAGCGCTGTACAAATGTATAAGATTTGAATGAATTGCACTTTTTGTCTTGGAGCCTGCATGTGCAAACCTCCAGAAACGAACATCAATTGCGGCCCTATTTTGAAAACGTCACGCTCAGGAGAAGAATGCTCTCCGTGGCCATGTCTGTAAATGCATTCTCCATGGTGCGTTCAAGTATGGTTTCATTGTTCAGGTGTCCTTTAAAGGAATAGTCAGATTTGGAAAATGGCGATTTTTAAGCCAATCTTGTCAAATCTCTAATATTCCACCCAAGTTTCATCGTCCTAGCACATCACATCTACCTTAACACGCGATCACCGGAATTCCCCCCCCTCAAACTCCCCCACGGTCGCCGGAGCCAATCCGGTTCTGTAAAGGATTTATCCAGAGCATCTGTTCGTTATTCCCACAAAGTTTCATCCCGACCTCTCCAGTCTAAGTCGGTCACGTATTTTTATCCCCCCCCCCCCCCCAGTTACTGTCGGATCCGGTCCGGACATGAAAAAGATCACCGCATACATGTCCTCTGTTCAATTATTAAATTTCACCCGAATCCGATCAGCCTTTCCAAAGTTACGCATGACTCAATATTCCGGATTCCCCCTCCCTCCACTCCCCCCACGGCTCTCGGATCGAGTAAGTTTTTATTTACAAGTCAGTTTGATCGGGTCCCTGGTAGGCCTCCCAAGTTTCATCATGAAAATCCCCAAAACCGCAATCACCGGAATTCCGGGAAACTCCCCTCCACCCCCCCCCAAGTGTCCGGATCCAGTCCAATTGTGTAAACGGTTTATCTGGAGTAGATACTTGTTCTTCCCAGCAAGTTTCACTCCGATCCCTCCATTCTAACCGTTTCCCGAGATTTCCGGTCTAGCCCCCCCAACTCCTCCATAGCTGTCGAATCCGGTTCGGACTTCAAATGGGACATCAGAAATATGTCATTTATTCAGTTATTAAGTTTCATTCCAATCCGATCACCCGTTGGAAAGGTACAAACTACTCAATTTTCCGTCTTGCACGTTTTGCATTGTCAACTACGATTCGCAGTCAGCTTGGGCTGAAGGAATCTATCAGCCATGAAGTTTCATTCGGATTACTCCCTACCAACTTGTGCGTGCCACAAGTACCCAATCCGGAAAACGAAGGTTTCCTACAGGATTGGGTAAAGCTACGCACATATTCAGTCAGACAAGATTTCGCATGAGAAAATACGAATCCGAAATTCGAGTCACTATGGGGAACCTTTAAGCGACGCGTTAAAATTTCGCAGCGAAGGAGGAAGTCGAATGCCAAGAAATGCGTGCCAATGTTTCACGCGCCTGAAGCTGCAAGTGCAATAAAAAGATGCAAAATTTCAAGGCAGCGTTGTTTCGATTTCTTGGGCTCGGGAACTGATAAAGAGTTTTTTTTTTTGCTCTTTAAACTAGTTTGGTGTTGTGGGCAGGGGCGTCACGCATGGGGGGGAGAAGGGGGGACGCCCCTTCCCAATGTTGTCGGCCAGTCGGTAAAATAACCGAGTCGGCACGAAGCGCCGCGATTTTTCGTAAAAACAGTCGATTTTTTCTTGGAAACAGTCGATTTTTCGTAAAAACAGTCGGTTTTTCTGAAAATCAGTCGACTTTTTCTTAAGAACATTCGGTTTTCTGAAAATCAGTCGGTTTTTCTGCAAAAAACGGTCAGTAAAAAGTACCAGCCTGTTGGTAAATACCTTGCCCCACCCCCCCAACATTTTGGCTAGTAACGCCTGTGGTTGTGGGTGTTTGGACCGTTTGGTGGTCTGCATGTAGGCCTCTTTTCTCTACGTAAACGGCTTTGGTCGAAGTTACGAAATAAATAAAGAAAGGCCTTGTTAAAACAAAAGAAGACTAATTTATTTTGCACTTTGTGCTTTGATTAACTTTTTAGAATGATGGAGAAAGACACAGATCTTCTTCCATATTTATTCACAATTCTCTGACCCGCCATATGAAGGGACTAAGAAAGTACATATTTTTTCAACAAGACAATCCTATGGTATCATCGCGTAGGCTAATGATCTTCTCTAGGATTAAAGGCTCAACTTTAAAACATCGGCCAAATATTTTTTTTCATATTTGACAGCCAACAGACTTCTCAAGATGACACTGAATCATTCTTATCTTAGGCCTGGGACCAAATAAAACTTGAATAATTAGGCCTGCACTCGCAGATGACACGTAGCCTATCCTGATGAAACATTTCCGAGAATTAGTAGTATGGAGTAGTACGAAAAAGTACTACTAGCAAACTGGATGCTATCAGATACTACTACATACGATTAACCCAGTCGGAGGCATGTTTATCAAAGTATTCCATACTACTACATACCATTCCACGCAACTTTTTCGTACAACTACCATACTACTACACAGTCAAATAATTTTTCATTGGGATTACATGAGCGGTCAAAAAAAGTCCAAGATTTGGTATATCGACCACCGACTCGATATAAAAGAAGTTGACTGGTCTGGCGGAAAATACTGGAGGAAGAGGAACCGTTACTAAATTAGCGAAACTGGTGATTGGTGGTCGCCTCCCATTACCATTCGAAAGGGGTACACAACTTCAGTTTTTCTCTCTGCAAATTCCTAATCCTAACTATCACTATTTGAAAATCAAATTCACTATTTACAACGACAAGTCGGTGTCAATCTGATCGGCACATTAATTTGATAATTTGATTATAGCGACCACGACTTCCCTTCTTAGAAATATGGCTTGATGTTGAGCAGAAACGGTGTAAAAACCTCAGAATATTTTACTGAAATAAACACACTGTCAAATAGTTGACCATTTTCATTTACTTTTTGTTCATATAGGCTACCAGGTAAAAGTTTTTCTTTCGGTCCGATTTCTAGCCCAGTGGAGCCTGGGACCGCGAATTCAACGCACTTTTAACGTGAAACAGTGTGATTGTGCCGATAGGTGACTGGTGCAGCTTCGTCGTTCCACTGGGTGATCCCACGGTCGATGCGAGTCTTTAAAAATCGCCACTTTCCAAATCCGACTATTCTTTGAAGTACCAATCTTGACCGCAAAGTAATAAAAATACTTTTAAGCAAAATATACATTTTCATGATCCCTATGAGCCCATTATCATTTTTGCCTCAACGGTTTTGCTTACAAATGAAGTTCTAGCTCCCTTAAGGCGCGCATTATAACCGAAAGGTCGAAAAGTACTTTTGATCAAACGATACATCTCAACCAATTACCATTTGTGCTACAAGGCTTTTGCTTAAGAATTTATTTTTATCACCCTTAAAGTGCGCATTTTAAATGAAAAGTGAAAAAAATAGTTTTGACCAAATATATTTTTTGACCAAATATACTTTTTGATCAAATATACTTTTTGACCAAATATACTTTAAATATACCAAATATGATGCCGTTAGGGATCATACATCAATGATCCCTAAGGGCCTGTTAGCGTGTTTGCCTCTAGGGTTTTGCTTATAGATGAATTTCTAGCGCCTTTAAAGTGCGCATCATTACAGCCAAGTTCAAAAATAAAATACTTTTTCTCTAGCTCCCTTAAAGTGCGCATCTTAACCGCAAAGTCGAAAAATACTTTTGATCAAACAATATATCTCAACCCATGCAAGTGCCATATGAGCATACAGCTCTTGTTAGCTAGTGCCCTATGTTTGTTCTCGAACGCCAAAAAACACATGATTTCAAAAACCTACACTTCGGATCACTCGTTCAAAAGGCTATGCATGACACGATATTTGCGGAGTCCCTCACCCCCCCCCCCCCCCCTTTAGTGCCCGCATCCGGTCCGGATCCATAAACAGTGCATCGAGAGCTTACGACCGTCTTTCCCTCCAATTTCAGTGGCTAAACACTTACCTCAGTAAACTAGATAGTTGCCTAGGGGGCCCAACCTTGAAAAGGGACGAAGCGGTATTATTATGTGTACAAAAGTTTAGTTGGTGCTTGTCTATTTCATTTCTAACTCTGATTGTCTAATTCCCGAAGTCAAAGTAGCCTACGTTAAATTAACACAATAAAATTTAAGTTTGTTTTTAGGGGACTAGATCTCTATGTCCGGGCCTGGCCTAGTCCCCCCCCCCCGTCCGACTCTCCCCGCACCAGCGCAGACCGATTAATCGAAAAGTCAGGAAACATACTCTTGTCATCTATCAAGTTTCATCCGGGTCGGATAACTCGTTCGGAAACCAGACGTGTCACAAGATTCGGGATTCGCCTCCCTGAACCTGCCCTGAACCTTCGTGGATGTTCGAATCCGGGGAATGACAATTTCTCGGATTCGATGACCAGCTGATCGACCGACGAAAAAGCGATCATTATATGACTCTTGACCAGAAACGTTGCAAGTGCCATGAAAAAACAAACAAAAAACAATCCCCTAATCAACACAATTAGGGCAAATTGCTCCTCAAACAATAAAGATTTCAACATAAAACCGGAGAATTGTGAAACACATTTTTTTGTGGACATAAGATTAAGAGCTAGATCCGATATCAGAAGTTTCGCAACCGGGAAGGGAGGGGGGGGGGGGGGGGCTTGAGGACGTGCTTACCTGCCACAGCTTTGCTTCTTTCCTGAACTTGCTGTGCAATGATTTTGTTCAAGTTTAGCAAATGCTCCCTTTGCCTCTGTTCCCCTTTTGCGCCGCTCGAATCGCTGATGTCGGCATGATCTCTCAAGGCTGAAATAAAACAATATTTATAGATAAAACGGTAAAAACAAACATATTTTTTTTCTCCCATCACTCGTTCCAGGAAACCGCACAACCACAATCCCTTCTTTCTCTTTGACTGTACTGTTGATAGCTACTTTCCGAATCACGCCACTAGATGTTCCCACGGTCGTGCCGAGCCCTGGTTTGAACTCACAACATGTATAAAGGTGATCCAGACATTGCAAATGTAAGAATGCTTGCGGCTTAACTCCTTCAAAGTTTAACCAAATAGAGCTGACATCCGACAGTTAATTTACACTTCACAGGCCTGAAAACCTGACAAAAAATGCGAAAAATTATTGCCAAAAAATAACAATCATACAACAAAGACATACTTTTTTGCGTCCGTAACACATGAAAACGAAGGCTTTTGTTAAAGTTCAAATTCTTCGCGTCTGGGTGAATTTTGGGTTTTGGGTGCAAGCTGTGCACATTCTGAACGTTATTGCTAGAGCCCCGGGTGAAAAAAATACAAAATACCTTGACGAGTCAAAATAATTCAGTGTAATCAAGTATCGGATGTAAAAATAGTTAAACTGGGGAGGAAGGTAGCCGAGAGATCATTCTCGTGCAAGACCCCTCAAAATAACTTTCCCATTTCTTGAATCCTACTTCTGAAGGGATTTGACAGTGTTTTTTCCGAAACTTCATCTTAACTTTTCCGTGTTTTCTATTCCCCCATCAAGTCTCGAGACTCTGGCAAAATCGTTGGAAAACAGACTACTTTACATTTCTTTTGACTCTGCCTCAGATGAATTGTTTTCGTCGAATCTGGCGAAAATTACGACTTAGACGGAACTAGATCATGGCTGAGGTTCAAGATAAGAATCCATTAAAGTTATGTTACTTTGAACGTCACCCGATCCTGAAAGGATTCGAATCCGAATTCGAATTAAGACCTAGGAAATAGTCCGAATATGAATCCGCCATTCCACGGTGAGGATTCAAATCTAACCTCAACAAAATCAAATCATGTACATAGGTTATAGTTAAAAGGAGGCACATGAGACGGTTAATTGGGCGATGTAAACCATAGTTGTATGTTTTCATGGTGGTCGTTAATAACTTAGTATGTTTTTTTCTCGGCAACCAGGAATGAATGTGGGGCTCGTTAAGCACAATACCTTAAGCACAGTGTGTAAAAATTGGGAAAAGATTTGAAACTGGAGCAGATTCGTCAGATTCAGGGTTTGGAATCCGAGTCCGAATTCGCCTGACAAGCAGAAGATTCGAATCCGAATTCCAATCCGGCCAAAAGGACGAATCCTGGATTCACCGAATCCGGATTCGGATTCGCATCTCTGCGTCTAACCTTGAACATCGCCGAAGAATGTGGTGGAAGTCAACCCTAGCAAATACTCGTATTGAGTGCAAAAAACTGTTTAGGTAAAATAAAGACCAAATTAAATCTTTTTTTATTCTTTTGAATCACTTGCTCCCTGTACGGAAATAATTAAGAGCGCTTTCAGTCGTTTTCAACTGATTCCAGATCTTAACAACTGAAAACAGTTAAACAGTTGTTAACAATTAGAAACAGTTCTATCAGATCGTAACTGTGTTGCGTGAGCAACAATTTGGTTTTGTCGTGTTTTTTTCCCTAGTCGTCCGATTTCACCTTATTACTAGAAGACGGTAACGGTCTAACAAAAAAGTGTGGACCTCTGGCCGGATTGATGAATATGACATATTGGACAGCTTCGTCGAGGAGCTCTTGCCTGCGGCAAAAAAGGACAGCTTTTGCTGGTCTTCGAGCCAGAGCCTACCATGAGCGAAATGAAGTGGAGTTGTATAGCCTATGTCGGCTATGTCAGAGAGGACTCTCTGCAGTTATGCAACCAAGCTACCGTTTCTTCAAGCCATGTTCCTGCTTTCGAGTGGGAAGCTCGGTTCAAGCAGGCAAGCAGACAGGCACCAGTTTCAAACTGAAGATGGAGTAAAACCTAGAAGTGCTAATATGTGCGGCAGTTGCTTGGCCCTAAAGCAAGATATCTCCTTAGAGTAATTAACATAAAAATACGCAGAAACAAAAAGGGACATTTTCCCACGGGTCCCGAAAGTGCTAACATCTATTGTTACTAGGCATTTCAGTTCGCGATTTCTGCTGAATTTATCATTTCATTTTCTGCACATAGGATTGAGCCGTTGCCAGGTGGTGGAGTCTTTGCTGCTATGTGGTGAAAAAATAGAAAAAAAAATAAAAAAGAAATTCATTGTTGAAACACTTTATTCATCAATCAGCAACAGGATAAATCAAGGTCAGGTCTCAATCTTTTGTGAAAAGTTCGCAACTCCAGCATTAGATTCTCCAAGCCGAGGAGCCATGTACAAATAGAAGTATTTTTAAGCAGTGATATTTTGTTTTTATGATTAAAATAAAAAAATTCGATCTTTTCTACTTATCCTGCAGGCAAACAAAAGATACAAATTTCAAGACAAAAGTTTCGATGTTGTCCTGAACTGGCGTGTTGGGACTTCCCAGACCCGTCAATATCTGCTTTACCGGGGGACAGAAAAAGGGAATTAGATTGACCTTCTACTGAATAATAGTCCTTCTTCTCGATAGAGATTTCGGCGGATTTTAGATCACTCAGTGATGTTTGCGCTGCGTAACAAGAAAACTCGGGGAGGCGGAAAAAGCCGCTTATAGCCTAATCCGTAGGTGAAAAACGAAGCGGGATTTCTGAAGCTTCTAATCCTGAAGGGGAGGCTAGGAACAATGTAAAAGGCAAAAAAAAGTAGTTAAGTTTGAGTTGTTTAGTGTTAACTTTTCGTATTTGGCTGATGCAAAACGGATAAATCAGCTATATTTTATTAGAGCTGTATTTCGGCACTTCTTGGCAAGGGTCCTCTTCAGGCTCAAGCTGGAAAATGAACATGTGGAAAAACAATTGAAGATCTTCCTTAAATATCTGATTTTGTGAAATTCTTCTCTGAAAATTGGTTGGAGTTAAAGCTGGTGCTGTGATTTCATTCTGGACAGGAATCTAATAAAATGTAGCTGACTTATCCGTTTTGCCTGAAGGAATATCTATCACCGAAGTACGGAACTTTCAAATCGCCCATACATGCCGCCGTCAAGTATCCATCTTAGCTGGAAAGAAGAAGAAGAGACAGGCGACTCCAAAACCAAAATGCAGAAGAATTTCTACCCTTTCGACGACGCAATCGAACAGCAAAAACAGCAGCCCTGCACAGAATGAAATCACAGCACCAGCTTCAACTCCAACCAATTTTCAGAGAAGAATTTCACAAAATCAGATATTTGAGGAAAAATCTTCAATTGTATTTCCACAAGTTCATTTTCCAGCTTAAGCGGCTTGAGCCTGAAGAGGACCCTTGCCAAAAAGGGCCGAGATATAGCTCTAATAAAATGTAGCTGACTTATCGGTTTTGCATCGCCAGATATGATTCGTCGTCAGCTTGGGCTGAAGGAATATCTAGAACTTTTCGTGGGTACGAGCAGGCATAACTGCAACTAAAATTGCAAAGACTTGACTGCAGAAGACCTCTATGGTGTGGGGGGGGGGGGCTATTTAAATAAATATCCAAAAGTAGAAGTTTTAGAGATGTAAGAAATTTGGGAAGATTCCCTAAGGCGGCCATGAGTCACAGGGAAAGTTTTTTTGTAAATAATTGTTGAGTTTATGGTTTTATTTCGTTGTTTCCATGGCCCTTTGAGCTTTAACGGAAATAAACCTTATCTTATTGAACACGTTTCTTGTTGAACGAAATTCTTGCTGAATAAACCCTTGGACTCATGCACTCGTCAACAGAACAAAATAACGCTGGGGAGTAGTGCCAAGACCTACACTTTCCATGCTTCGCAAATGGGCCATACTCGTAGCACCGCCCACTACACCCGCCGCATTTAAAGCGAGACAAACTTGTGGATTTAGACATTTCTAAGATGCGGTCTGCACACTTCGAGGGAATAGGAGAGGATGTATCTTTTTTTTTGCTGTGTTCAAAGTAAGTTATCGGAGCCGGCGCTGGTGCACGACTGAAAGAGTTTCAGTATGGACGTTCTCTATCGCTAGTTGTGCTGGTGTCGCTGCTTTTCAAGTGTGTTTCACTTATTAAGTCTTGGCGTTACTCCCTAGTGTTATTTTGCTCTGCTTGTCAAACTGTCCAGGCGACATCCAGAATCCAGGGCTTTCTCCAACTGAACGACTTTTCAACCGACATTCATGATTTTCGACCGAGTAGTGGCCTCATGGGCCTTCCCCTCGCCCAGTACCTCATTCACATCAGAACAGGACACCCGCTGGTCCATTTAAAAAAAAAAAAAATGTCCTGACTTCTCGGATTCAATAAGGCGTCTCACATGGGTTGAGCGATTTCCGATATCACTGACTCCCGGAAATCGAGTGAAAGCAGTAATGGATTTTTGCCTTGATCGTTTTCAAGGCTGGCGTCATGTGGTGTTGAGGTTAGTTTTTCAGATTAAGGGATGACAAAAATATTTTTCCAAGCTGATGTGACAGTTGATTTAGGAGTAGACATTCTAACGCCAAGACTTGAACATCTTATTCTCACCGGGCAATTAGTTAGAAGTCAAATTCGTTTCGAGGTAGATTGGAGTATCATATAGGGGAACAACATAGCCCTTGCTAAAACTTATCTGAGCTTTATTTTCTCGACAAACGGACAATTAGTTTGACCGGAATCCAGCCATAACAGGAAATCTGGTAGAATTGAGAAAACATTGTGGACTAGATCGTACAGTGTACAAAAAAAATCTTGCAGTATTTGCTACTGGGATTAATTTTGTCTCTACTGAGATAATCTTATCTCTAATTCGTATTAATCTTACCTCAGTGCAGATAAGATTAATCCCAGTAGCCAATACTGCAGTTAACTTTAATCCTTAATCGGAGAAACTTTTCACAGAGTGCAGCATCGATCGCAAAAATTTGAAATGTTGTAGAACTGAAACTCAAATCTTAAGTCGAGCAGTGATTTGACATGGAATTTTCAAAATGGAACTTTCGGGGGGGGGGGGGCTCAGAACTTTAGGGTCTGTTGGAAAATGCTAGTGTATCAGAAAAATACACGATGGATAAGGAAATTGTACTGCTCTCGCCCGGATCGATAGTCCCATCGGAAATCGGGTCAAAACAGGAAGTGTAGGAATAAAATTGATTGTCCGAGATGCGTTTTGCTAGTAACTAGCCGTAATGGACCTGGTCAAGGACCTGTTCTATTACGATGATGTTAAATGTTTAGGCTACGGTACCTAACAAAGACCAAACCTCTGCTAAACCCAATTCATCCTCTTTGGGATCCCTTAATTTGAATCATTAGGTCTTGTTTCTGGCCATGAGTCTGAATAGGACTCTTACCAAGAAGAGTCAGACATTTCTTATTATAAGGTGGGTAAGTAGGCTACATCCTGATGTTCCTTGTTCAGAACATTTGCTAAAACAATGACTAACAAGACCAAAGGTTTTGATGGGATCCCAAAAATTCAATATTTGATCCAAACAATTTGGTTTTGTCTTCGCCAGATCCAGTCTTCGCCAGACTCCTTGAACATTTTTACTCTTAAAATTTAGGAACAGATTAAGGCCAAATAGCTAATCATCTGAGAAAACAAAGTTCAGATATGGACTCGGCATGTGTGTTTACCCATATAAGCCGATCGAAACGATCCTGCCTTACTTCTGCCAATTTTCCGGTTCCGGCAAAATTCCGGAACTACTTGTCCGGTGAAAAAATAAAGCTCAAAAACGAATTCAGCGTATGTTTTAAACAAAAATTTTCTTTGTCGCTTAATTTGAACCCCCACCCCTAAATGTAGGGCTACAGAGCCCATCTACGAACTCGACTTTACTCTTGACCCAAAGAATCCTCACACCAAGTTTCATCAAAATATCGCATTCCCTTCGACAGTTATCGTGCTTACAGACGGACGGACAGACAGACGGACAACTTTTGCGATATCATACGTACCTCTCCACTTACGTTTTGGGATCTCGAAAACGGAAAGTTGGCATTATTCTTTCAGTCCTGTCCCACCTGAGTAGGGCAATTATGCCAAGAAGGACCAAAATATCAGTGTCAAACATCGTAGCTGAGTTTCCGTATTTGGCCATTGTTTTAATATACGTTTCCCAGTCAGCTTAGGGTCATGGAGTATTTGTTCAGAACATGTGTCTTCTTAATAATAATAATAATACTTACCATCAGATTTCACAGGGTTGCCGGTAGATGGCATTAGCGACGGAGTGCTGCTCAGCATCCGTTTGATCGCCTCCGCTTTTCGACTCCTTCGAAGTCTCTCCTCACTGGAGACAATGTCATCCTAAAAAAAAAAAGCTAAACTAAAACAAATTTCTTTAAGGACAAATAAGACTCTTTTGACTAATTCACCCCCCAGATCTCGTATGAAGGCTGAAAAAGAAAAATAGTTAAAGGACCCCTCGCACTATATAGTTTCTGCTTAGATGTTTTGAGATACTTGACCACTTTACAACCCATCTAGGCTACGCTTACAGAAAACTACACTATAAAAAAAAATCTTGCAGTATTTACTACTGGGATTAATATTGTCTCTACTGAGATACGATTATTTCTAATTCGGATTAATCGTATCCCAGTAGAGACAAGATTAATCCCAGTAACAAATACTGCAATTAACTTAAATCCTTACTCGGAGAAACTTTTGACAGTGTACACACGGCTTCGGCTGAGCCTATTTCCTTGTCCCTTGCCTTGGATGACAAATCTTGGCAAAATTTGCATAACCGGTCTCCGGACGAATCAACTCTTCGGAAAAAAAAAATATCGGGCGCACGATACGTCATGTAAAGAGAACAAATACGGCAAGCCTGATAATCAGTGTATTGCTAACACAGGAGACGGGATACTAAAGTGAAGAATGTCGGGAACAAGAAATAAATGGAAATACTACTGAAATAAAAAGAAATACTATCATAAGTTTGACGTGTCCTTATGCAATGCAATCACAGGCCGGTTCGTCTCTTCCAGCCCCCGACGTTGTCCCTGATGTCCAGCCCGACAAGGACCCTTGCCAAGCAGGGCCGAAATATACAGCTTCGGCTGATGGAGTAGCCTATTTATGTTAGGAAAATGCCATGGGATTCTTGTTTCCTGTCTCCTTATATATTCCCGTCAACGAACACAATAACGATCCGTAACATTCGATATCACGGTACATTTAGAAAAATAATACATTATCTTAGTTTGTACTTTGAATTTCCTTACTGCATGTTTAAGGGCTTCATCTGCTGTACGGCAGACCTTGCTTTGCACAATAAAGCATTAAGACGAGAAGAATTTTTGCAAACGTCACTTTATTACCATGTCTACAGACCAGTTGGACAGTGGGGAGTGGGACATCTCTTGGAAAAACTTAAGAGGGATTTGGATGATTCTGAATGGAGGGGATGCATTGGTGGTGTCTGTTGGGTCGACAGAGAGATAAAAACTTTTCAAAAAAAAATCTGTCCGATCACCACAAATAACACTAGCACTGCCCTGTTTCCACTTGACAATCCTTCCCTTAAGAAGACGGATGAGAAGCCACTGTCTCTCCTCGGAACGGATTGCGTAAGTGCCCCCCCCCCCCGCCCGAATCCTCGGCAATTGCTCAGGTTTAAGTAGATTATCGAGTGACACTACGCCAAGAGGAGAAGGATAAAGTGTGCAACACCTGAATCGTAAGTGGGAAAAAAGTAGGAAAAGACAAGGAACAAACAACAATGATGCCTGACAGACTCTTAGCTTAATGAACCCTAATGAATGAAGAAAACCTTGACAAAATTTAGTTCGCTCTATCCAGAGATCCAAATTTCTCACGGTATATTCTAATGACACCACATTGAGACACTAGCTTGTTTATGCATCTTCAATACGCAGCAAGCTCAGTAGCTCACGACCACTGCTTGCGATTTCTTTCGTTCGAAAGATTGGTTATTTCAATTTCGCCGTGTTTTTGCTTGAAACTAAAGGGCCTGGGAAAGGCTTCAAACTTCCAACGCTGTGGGAAATTTGAAAGTACTCGACTATTTCGGAATACTTGAAAATAAACAGTAAATGATGCGAGGTTTTCTTTAAACCAAACAAGAAAAACATTACCGAATTAAGGACAGAGCATCTGTATTTGTTTACATTACTGATGTTCAGGAAATGTGCAATTCTTGATCATGCAGTAAAACAAAAGAAATAGACGAGGCAACTGAAAAAGCGACTTCACAACGACGCCCCCCTCACCGCAATTTTTGTTCTCACAAATAACCAAAGTACTTACTCTTCTTACAGTCAAACCAACAAAAGGACCTGACAGCTCTATCACAAGAAAGCTCTTCGGAAAGCCCCCCCTCCATCTTTCAAAACACCGACTCTCCGGCAAAAATATCCATAAGAATGGACGCAATAACCCTAACAAAAGAAGGACACCCACTTCTTGGACTGGGGTATTGATCCAGGCTCCCCGAATAGCGAGTGACACCTTGGACAGAACAAAGAAAGGGGTCAACTTTCCAGCCAAAAGAAATGTCTTAGAACATGGGATGTGCTAGAGCTGAATATCCGAGGGGTTGTCGATCCACTCTCGATTTTAGTGTACAGCAAACACGATGAAACATTTTCGAGAATTAGTATGCAGTAGTAACTGCTGCCACTGCATGCTACTACTAGTAAACTGGATGCTATTACAGCAAGATTGGATGCTATCGGATACTACTACTTAAGATTAACTCAGTCGGAGGCATGTTAAATCAAAGTATTCCATACTACTACATATCAATACATGCAACTTCTTAGTACAACTACCATACAGCTACACAGTCATATAATTTTTCATCGGGTAATGCCCAGTGCCGAGGGGCTCGATTGGTGCCGGCACTGGCTTACACCACCCGGCACCGGTTAATCACCGAATTGTGCCCGGCACCGGTGCCGGCACCGCTGGTTGCGGTCTGTGCCGGGAAAGGGTGTACAGCAGGTCCCGGAGAGTGGGTAACCCTACGTGAGTATCTAAATACCAATAAACGATAAAGCCTAAACTTTATCTCACGTACTTTGAAGTTCCACTGCTTAGATTATTTATTATGTTTACAACGGGTTAACTTAAGGGGAAAAAACGAGTAAAAACTTAAAGGACTGAGGATAAAAAAAATATTTTTTTGGTAATTCAACAGGAAAGTCTCACATATCTTCTATGTTCAGTAAACTAGGTCAATGCAGGGGCAGCATTTGGAGGAGTACATGCCCTACCCCACCCCCGCCCCCAGATTTCAAATGTTCCTTCTCGGTGAAGGTTTTGGCAGCTAAACGGTTTTCAAAAGGCAGAATGCAAATCAACGGCTTTTCCCAATGACTCAATATTTCAAATGTACCCCGAAAAGAGCAATTAAATGTCGAGTCTTTGTACTTGACCAGGGACCTGGACCGAAAATTAATCTTTACTATCATAAATCACAGTATAAAACGGTTCCCGATGAAAATCTCAAAATTAGTAGTAGGAATTTGTACGAAAAAGTAGAGTGCAGTACGAACTGATGATATTACATGCTTCTATGTCAAGGCTTCCGTGTTACTGCATTCTACTGCATGCTACTATTAGCAAAGCAGGATGCTACTGGATACTACTGCTTAAGATTGGCCCAGTCTGAGGCACATTAGATGATAGTATTATTTACTATTAAATATCAATAAATGCAACTTTTTCGTACAACTATCATACAACGAAGCAGGCTACAAACTTTTCATCGGACTACATAAGCTGAATTTTATTAGAGCTATATTAAATACTCTTTGAGCCAAAACTGACAGTGGAAATTCAAACAATGGACAAAAACGGATACATCAGCTACGAGACCTATATTTCGGCCCTTCTTGGCAAGGGTACTCTTCAGGCTTGCTGGAAAATGACCTATAGCTAGAAAACATAGCTCTAATATATTCAGCTGACGTATCCGTTTTGCACTGTCAAATATACCCAGAGAGGAAATCCATGTCCACACCTCGGGTAGTCCCCAAATAAATCTCCCCGAAACCTCACTTAATTTTTATTTTATTTCATTGCTGTGGACATTATATCCTTCTCAGTTCCTTCACTTACCATCGCGCAGATTAAAACATGTTACCAACACTCCCAGTGCCACTAGGTCATTTCCCCCTCGCCCCGGAAAACAATCCCGACGATCGCCAATTCGCGCAAAAACGTCCAATAAATCCAATTTGGCTCCGCCCAATTTCTTTACTCTGTTCAGCCTCAGGACACTTGCCCCGACAGTTGTCTGGGATAAGACCCCAGTAATTCACCGAGGAAACAAAGCCAATGTTCGAGGGACCTTGTTCAATTTCGCTGGGGGGGGGGGGGGGGCTAAATTAGGATTCCCTCTCCTAAGGGCTTTACCAATGAGCCGGAAGATGAAAAATGTTTACTCTGTAAATGGGTAAACTTGTGCCCCCCCCCCCCTCCACCAGACAAGGAGAGTATAAATATAACGCTGAAGTTCTTGAACCATTCCATATTATAACGAGGTTAGACGGGGGTGCAACTAGGGTTAAAATGTATCAATGGAAAGTAGCCGATTTCTCATGTCAAAAATTATAACGGCTTAATTTTTGTTAAAGAATGAAGATGTTGAGGTATTATTTTCCTGTGTACGACTACCTCCATTTTTTTTATTTTTAATGTGTACACTCAACTGAAAGTCCTTATTCAAACCTGGACTTGTTAGTCCTAATCCAATGCTTAGCTTTTGATTATCTTAATTTAAAAAAAAATTAATCATTTTGATTAATGGCGACAAGCTAAAGCTTAACGCCAAATGTAACAATAAATTAAATCTATTGTTTCTATCGTCAAGAAACTAATAAAACACAACACTTCTTCACAGCAATCCCTATGGTTGGCAACAAATTTCAACCAAGAAACAAATAGAGAATGAAAGAATTTATTAAAAATATTTGCAAGGCTTGACTTTTATCAAGTTGACATACAGAACTCGTGAATATTACATTCCTAATTATTCACTGGTATTTTATTAAACTTATGGATGGAATTTGCAAATCCTGGCGTTCCGGAGGCGGGAGAAGAGTGACAGGCAACGAGCAAGGGGTTAGAAACTGCATGCATGTGCAGTTTTGTCACTGCACTGTAAAAAAAAATCTTGCAGTAATTTGCTACTGGGATTAATCTTGTCTTTATTGAGATAAGATTATCCCTAATTTGGATTAATCTTTCCCAATAATGATAAGATTAATCTCAGTAGCAAATATTGCAGCCTTATTCGGAGAAACTTTTTGTCGGACTTTAGTGGGCCAATGCCAAAGAGCCGTCGGTACACAGGAGGCAAGAGTCGATGAGGGTAGGTTTAGTGCCGACAATGCAACATATCACGGTTTGTACGTACATACGGCCGTACGTACAGCGAAAGCTGACTAACTATTTTCCGGAACACAGGCGAGTGCCCCCTTCCTCCCCAGCCATCTTTGTTGCGCCCATGTGATTAGAACGAAGCCATACAAAGTGCCTCTCCAAATTTTCATTAAAGGACCCCTCGTGTCCATAACCCCAATGCAAGCTACTTCCGTAATTGCATTCATTAATTCTTAAGCCCGGAGACGCAAATTTCATATGTTATATTCTAAGCCCGCTAACGACACCTCACTAATCTTTGCATTTGCCACGATTCACTATTTGCTCCCGACGAGTGTTCGCTCATCATGCTATTGACGTTTAAAACCGGTTTTCTGAATTTTGCCGAGTTTTTGCTAGAAATCAATGGGCCTGGGAAAAGGCTTAAAACAGACAAAGCCGTGGATTTTGTTAGCAAGAGAGCCTAGTTTTACGGTATTCAAATAGTTTTGAATATTGGAACATAAACAGTAAATCGTGCGAGGTGTGCTTCAATGATATCTGGTTTATTTTCCTAGGTTCGATACTACTACCTACGGCTCCTACAGGGACTGAATACGTGAATGTGCCCAGAGAGTTTTGTTGCTCGACCGCTGAACGCGCGCTGGACCCAGCAGAGCAAAATAACACTAGGGAGTAGCGCCAAAACTTGAAAGAAGTGACACACATTCGAATAGTAGCGACACTAGCATTACTATATAGCGATAGTGAACGTCCCTACTGAAATTCAATCGGCCGTGCATCAGTGCTTGCTCCAATAACTTCAAATTCTGAACACAGCAAAAAAAAGATACAACCTCCCCTGTTTCTTCGATGTGTGCAGACCGCATCTTGGCTTTACGGGAAATTTCTAAGCCCGCAAGTTTGTCTCGCTTTAAATGCCCCAAGTGTGGTAGGTGACGCTACAAGTATGGCCCGATTGCGAAGCATAGAAAGCATAGGTCTTGGCGTTACTCCTTAGTGTTATTTTGCTCTGGAACCCAGTTACGTGACTGACAGGCAGTGACGTCATGCGAAATACAACTAGCCCCATCTGCAGCTCTCAGAAAGAGAAAGAAAAATCAATAGTCGGTAAACTAAATAATCTGAGGTCACATTCTTACATTACGCCCTCTGCTACTCCAGTTTAGACTTAAGTTTCTGTCGTTGCCATCCATGTCCTTTTTCTCTTATTAAAAATCAAGAACAAATAAGCACAAGAACCTCCGTCTCCCTATCTCTGTGATACAACCATGCGGAGCCGAACAGATTCCCGATGCCCTACCCGATGCTAACGAGAGGAGGGTAGGAGCTACGCGGAACATCACAATGCGTTACCTCTACTAACAGCTATCTCGCAGTAGAGCCCGGGAGACAAAATGTCGAATCCTATTGTCCTATTGCTTGTCTACCATTGGGCAACTCCATGAGATGGTCTACCGAAGGACAAATTTTCAAATAAATGCTAGTGGAACATATTTAGGTCTTTCTTATAGAGCACACCCTGGGCTTTGAGAATCTGTTTCAATTATTAAATTTGGAGCATCCTTTCTAATTTTTTGAGCTGTCCAAATCTTAAGCTGATCAGTTTCAGGGATTGCAAGATTTTATGATCATTTTTGCTGCAATGAGAATCCATCTGGGAATAAGCCTAATCCTCTTAATTTACCATACTTAAAGAACCGCCAGCCCTGAATGGAATGTAGTTCATTCGGAGTCGCTATCTTTGACGGATTGGATTTGATCAGTGCTGAAAGATAAGCTTTCTAATGTTACGTTTGTAACGAAAAAGTGGCATATTGTTTGTCTACAACTCAACCCAAGCAAGATAATAAAGTGCCAGTACGTTAGCAAATAGCAATTTTAGTGTTAATTCAGTAAACAAGAAAAAAAAATATAATTTCATACCAGGAGCCATTAAAAGACGTTACAAACGTAACAAAATTTGCGTTACTGACGTAACACCCCAATGTTACGTCAGTAACGTAGAAAATGTCTGCAAATCTGGCAAGGTTTTAATCTTAGTATCGATCATCTTGAGTAATATAAAGTGCCCTGTGTATGCAAATATTACATATCAGTTGATTGGAGAATGGGGGGGGGGGCTTGGGGCCTATCAGTGAATTTCTTGGTCCGTCTGTTTGTGAGCACGATAACTTTCGAAGGTAACGAGATATTTTGATGAAACTGGGTGGGAGGATCCTTTGGGTCAAGGGAAAGGTCGAGTTCGTAGATGGACTCTTTAGCCCTACATTTAGGGGTGGGGGAGGGGGTTCAAATTAAGGGACAAACAAAATATTTTAGACAGCTAATAGATAGTCAATTGAGGGGTAATAGAAGACATGTTGAACACGAATATGAAAACCATTTTCTCGCCGGAGAAGTAGTTCGCCCGAAATCCGGCCAAAACCGGAAAGTTTTGTTAAAAGAAGTAAAGTTTTATTTGAAGTTGATTTAGATGTTCGATTTAGAGGTAAGAAGGCATGCTGAAAACTTGTGTGAAAATCATTTTCTCGCCGGACAAGTAGTTCGCCCGGAATCCGGCCAAAGCCGAAAAATTTGTTAAAAGCAGTTCCGGAATTTTGTCGAAACCGGAAAATTGGCAGAAGCAAGGCAGGATCGTTTCGATCGGCTTATAGGGGAAACACACATGCTGAATCCACATCTGAACTTGGATTTCTCAGATGACTAGCTATTTGGCCTTAATCTGTTTCTACATTTTAAGAGTAAAAAAGTTCAAGGAATCTCGCGAAGACTAGATCTGGCGGAGACAAAACCTAATTGTCTGGATCAAATATTGGATTTTTGGGATCCCATAAAAACCTTTGGTCTTGTTTATCTGAGACGAGACGTAGTAAAAAGGCTATCGCTCCCCCTGTCTGTCGGTGGTAGTAGCACCCGTGCTTCAAACAAATATGTACATTTCACTTTTCTTTTACAAACAAAACCGTTTTGCTAAAGATTCGGGTGAGAATTCGTACGAGTTACGTTGGTAACGAAAATCTGTTACGTTTGTAACAGAAGAAAAAAAATTGTGGAAACGAAGCATGGCGCTCAATCGCTCCGAATTTTGGCCTCAACAGTCCTAAGACTGTTGGTAACTGACGAAAAAAAAAATCAGTTCGCTAGACCTTACAGATTCGCTGAAAACTAATACTATGTGCACACTACCGAAAAGTCACTTCCGTTTTTTGTTACGTTGGAAACGCGGGGTTTTTGGAGCCGTGCGCGTAGACCGTTTAAAGGAAATTGCTGGAACACTGGACATAAGATAGAAGAAGGCTTGAGCTTTGTTTTAGAGTAAAAACGAGTCCTCCAAGTTGAAAATCGGCGACGCTACAGCCTTTCAAAGCGTACAAAACGTTACGTAGGTAACGATGGAGTTGCCCCATTATGACTTCGCACATGACGCGCTGCAGAGCGGGTAATGCGCGCCTGCTACACTCTTTCCCTCTGAAGTGTGCAGCGGCGAAGCGGGAAGTAGACGGCCGTCAACTCAAAGCTCAGCAAGTGGCTGTGGCTCCACTCAGTTTTGTCGGGGTGTCCATAGTCGGTGCATGGGACCAAAGACGGAGATTCTAATGGCTTATTTGTTCTTGTTAAAATACTGCCCCTTTGTGTACTAATAATAATACAAAGCAAGAGAAATGTATATATATATTATACGTACATATTATAAGAAAGAAATCAACGATAATAACCATTGTAGAATGATTAAAGGCACACCCTTTTATGCGAAGGAGTATTATATCATTCGACTAAACGAATCTCACATTTCCAAGACCACTACGCCATCTAGGGAGCCATATCAAGACTAGTAAAAATAGAAAGACCCTAAAACGACGAAAGATTCCGCTTCTGCAGGCTGCAGGAACCAGCCGTCTTGGGCAGATGGCAGAATGAAATAAATTCATTCCACCAAAAGCCTATCTATGGCTTGTCACTGTTTATGCTCCAAAAACATCCGTCTTTTCAATATTTGAATATTCCCTACCGCCCTGCAGTACTTTTGACCAAACCAAATATGTTCCTAAAGGGCCCAGGATCATTTTTGCCTCAAGGGTTTCGATTACAGATGAATTTTTAGCGCCCTGAAAGTTCCCATCATCACAGCCAAGTGCAAAAATAAAATTCTTTTTACCAAACGATACATTCTCATCGTTTCCAAGGGTCCATCATTCTCATCTCAGGATTCTGCTTACAAATGTTCACAACAAGCCACGAATTGGCAAATTCCTACTTTCGTCCTCTTACCCAGCCTTGCAAGTGCCATATGAGCTTCCAGCTCTTGTTGCAGATACCAAGGTATCTGATACTACGGTCTAAAGTCGTTTTAGCAGTTACCGTGGTATCTGGCACCACTGTCAAAAGGCGTTTTTGCAGTTATCGTGGTATCTAGCCAGATACAGTGGTATCTGATATTCAGATACCACGGTAACTGCAAAAACGACAATTGCAGATCCAGCTACCATGGTATCTGCAAAAACGCAACGCATGACTTTGCAGAACGATCAGTCAAAATTTCAACAGAGCGACTGATTAAACGACAGACCAACCGCTAGACAGCGTGAATCATCGCGACTCATGGGTGTTTCCTGCCTTTCAACTTCTAACGTCGTTGGCAGGGGTTGAACAGGTTCCGGCAAAAAAAAAAACCCGGCGAACCCCCCCCCCCCCCCGGACATAACACCCCCGCCAAAACCCTCCGATACCACCCCTCCCCCCGGCGAAAACCCCCCCGTTACCAACCCCCCCTCGGCGAAAATCCCCCGGTACCAACCCCTCCGATACCAAAACCCCCGGTACTAAAGCCCTCCAAGCATAAATAAAAAAGACAATCCCATAAGAGTCTCCTAGTCCCAAATAATCCCTACGCCACGGACAGTACAACCCCCGGGAGGGTTTTGGTCCGGGGGTTTTCGCCGGGGGGGGGGGGGTTCTTGCCTAGACCCCGTTGGCAGTACCTACGGATAAGAGGGTGGAGAGAACCGTCGAAAGGCGCAGACGCATGTACCTACCTCGTCAGGAACGTATCTCTCTTCTATCACAATTTTATCAGGCACGCCAAGCATCCGGTCAATCGTCGACGCATTGAATTTCGTCTTTTTCGGGATGGTGGAACGGACAACGTCCGGTGCGAATGGATGCTGTGAACGCAGCGCCCGTTCCATGTCAATGTCGTCCCGAGATCGTCCGTCCATCGAGTCAAACTAGAAAAAAAATCCAATAAAGAAATGGATTTCTACAAAAACTAAATCACAAGAAAAAATATGCGAAGAAAAGCATTAAAGCACAACTCTTACTAGAAATAATATTTTCCCTATGAAATGGATCAGAAAAAAATATTTTCGAAAATACCTTTACTTTCCATCTGAAATTATCTATTTTCTTGTTAGCGCCTGTCGACTATGTCCAGCCTTCCTGCTCTCCGACGCGGCGGCTGGGCGCAAAACGTTTGAAAACTGATCGCGCCATGGTTCAAAAGTGTGAAAACTAAGCAAATAAAAGAAGTAATAAACAAAAGCTTCTCAGATCCTTATGTGTGAAAGAGTTGTCAGCAGACCTTGATGATCCCGGCAAACGTTTCGTTGTATGACGGGGAAAACTCGGCAAGGCAAAAAAGCGCTAAAATTTCTTAGGCACAAAACGAAACAATGGAGAAAGGTGGGGATTTTAGAAGCTTATAATTCTGTATGGGAGCTAGATATATTATAAGAAGCAGAATAAGCAAGAGAGGTCCTTTAAGAAGCTCGTTTAAAAAGTTTGTCCCGACAAATCGTTTCCGCGTGGTTGTTACCGGCAGAGGTCTTTAGGGCATTTATTGAGTCACTATAGTCCCTATTAGGGACGAAAGGGCATTATTTAATAACCATCTTCCAACGTATTTGGTCGAGTGCCAACCACTCAACTTCGGAAAAAAGCCCGCATCATTTTTCCGTCTTTTGCCCAGAAGGCCGTACTAGGTTAAACTCCTTATTTAAACGTCGCAAATGTTTTACCCCGAGTCTAGCCGAACACGTTTTATATTTTGTGACAAAATTATAAGTGAGTTCTCGGTGGGTATACTTTCGAAACAGATTAATGGATGTACCTACATTTTCTTCTTTATTATTTATTTATTTTTAACTTTTGTGTTGCTTCGGGATCAGGACATGTTTTTTTTAGTGGAATAAATTTTTTAGTTTTGTTTTGGTGGCCTACACAGTTTCGCCATCCAGTTCCTTTTTCAATTTATTTTGTTGTGCGGTACAATAGCACATCCTTGCAAGCAGTGCTTTTGCTTTTGACAGATTCTAGACTGTGTTTGCTAATACAACTACTCTACTACTAAAAAAGGATTCCACTTCCACTTTAAGAGTGTACAGTTCTTTTTCACTCTGAACGGAGCGTCAATAACATAATGAAAAGGGCAACAAACTATCGTGCCCACTGTGTTGCAGGCCGGGTAAGGCAACATTTCAACCTATATGTAATAATGTGCAGGTTTTAACAGCTGTGGTAACCTTCGGTAGATAGGAGGCTGGAACCCACCCTTTGTTGGCATCGAAAGCAAATCGAGTACTGATCACCGTCATGCAAAGACCCCCAAGCAAGCTGCATTCGTTTCATCACACACCGGCAGCCGTTAAAGGTCATCTGAATGAAGTCTAACACCCTAAATTGCCACTCTTACATACTGCTTACCATTTATCTCTCGAAAACCGGACTAAAATCGGATGAAGTTTCACCGTGCTATAATATTCAGCCTTTTTTCGACTTGTCTTGATCGTAACGCTCGCCGTAACAGTTGTAACAGTCCATGCGTAACAGTTCATGTTGTAACAGTCCACGCCGTAACAGTCCATGCGTTTATCCATCCATGCGCTGTTTATCCATCCATGCGTTATCAACGTACGTTTATCCATGCGATAATGACAGTTTAAATATTGGCGCCAAATTTGTCTTGGGAGGTCGTAACGAATCGCCATAGGGAGACTTAGAACTTCAAGAGTGGATAGCGCCGAAATCACGGAGCGAAAAAATTCGTCTTCTCTGTACCGGTACTGTGAAGGACGATCTGAGGGGTTCATGGAAGTATGGTAGGATCGTTCAGGTGTCCTTTAAGGGATGACCAAGGGGGGCGAATGAAAAATAATTCTCCACTGAGAGGCCAATCAGCCTACCACAAATGCCTCATAAATGGCCTTTTATCCAATCCAGGCTATAATAATAATAACATAATGCCAAAAATAGGCCATTGGCCTCTGCAGAATCAGTTATGGGATGCCAAACTTTGGGGAGCCCTATATTTGCGGTCAGATTTGACTAATGACAATATAACCTACTATCTCAGTTCAACCTAAAAGGGATTTGGAAAACAAGTCTGATCCAGATTCTTTCTGCTCCAGTTTTCCATCTATCACTGCCCTAGTGGAGAAAGTGCGGATATGTACTTGTCTTTCGTTAGTTCGGTTAGTTCCTAGTAGTTCGTGTGTGTTTTCTAAAATGACTTTGGCTGAAGTAAAGTAATAAATACTAAATACAAACTTGGAAACCTACTGTACATACAACCCGTGTAAGCAGCAGATAATAACCCTGTTTTTTACGGCCACGACCAACTGGACTGTAACACAAGCACGCGTGTTTTACGAGAGGTGGACCCAGTCAACCACAAACCCCTGATTTTTGGATACCCTATGCCAAACGCTGGATATTCCCAGCATTTGGCATAGCCTATGCTTAACCCTGGACACCCTATGCCAAACGCTGGATAGCTGTTGGCACCTTAACCCTGACCTACCTCACTACAGGTGAATTCTGATTGGTTGATTTTTTAGCTTCACTCAAATCATCAATATTTGATTGGGCCCCAGTATCCGGCATTTGGCATAGTGTATCCAGCGTTTGGCATAGGGTATACCAAACGCTAGATATACCCAGCGTTTGGCATAGGCTTTCCCAAAATCAGGGATTTGTGGTAGACTGGGTGGACCCATGTTTTCGAAGGTTATAACCTTGTTTTCGACAATAAATGTTTAACCGAAAAACAAGGTTTTGACTTTTGATAATGATAGTAATGAAACCGATGAGTGTGCAGGTAAAATAAGGGCTTCGAGCCGTTGTTGGTAAACTGAATCACGAAGAACAGGGCAGAACTTCGTGAAACGTCATTTAACGGTTTCTATGGCATCGATGTGTTTATCATGAAAGGGTCTGACGGAACAGTGACTGTACTCCAGAGCTGGTGGACTCGGACTCTGGACTCGTCTCAAGCTGCCTTTTTCAAGGACTGGTCTTTCACGGAGCTGTCCGTCCACTAGAGCTGTGGACTCGGACCCTGGACTCGTCTCGAGACGGTCTCGAGACGCCTTTTCCAAGGACTCGGACTTGTCTCGGACTCGGATTTGCTGGACTCGGAGCAGCTCTGCCGTACTCTATGATCGACTTTTGCATGGGGGGGGAGGGATAGGTGGAGACAGGAGGGGGCGTGCTCAGTCACCGGCATGCAATGAAACACAACAGGTCAAACTCACCACCTAACATACCGATTGATGCAACTCGCTCTCAAGCGACGGCCGAGTGGAGGAAATGGTAAAGTGCCGCCGCTTCGGTTTGGGCACAGGGCGGCGCTGCCGGTCTGCGTCTCCCGAGTGCATCTCCTGCACGATGGCCTTTGCGGCAGCCGAGGAGTAAATGGGAGAGAGAAGCGGTGACGGGTCAGACGAGGTTTCGGAATCGGTGTCAGTGAGAGACCTCTATGAACAAAAAGTGAACTAAACAAAACAAAGCGCAAGGCACAAACAAAACGTGGGGTGACGTTGGGGAGAAGTGAACCAGCATGGCTTTGTTGGCATGGTTTGGTAACAACAATCGTTTGTTACAGCCTATACAGAATGCCGGTAAAGGTATTATAACCACCTGAGCACCGGAATCGGTGTCAGTGTGATACCTCTAGTGACAAAAAGTGAACTAAACAAAACAAAGCGCAAGGCACAAACAAAACATGGGGCAAATATTCCTTCAGCCCAAGCTGACTGCGAATCATATTTGACGGTGCATAAACTGGAAAAACGAACTTGTGGAAAAAGGTTTTTCCACAAGTTCTTTTTTCCAGTTTGAGCGGCTTTGAGCCTGAAGAGGACCCTTGCCAAGAAGGGCCGAAATATAGCTCGAATAAAATTTAGCTGACGTATCCGTTTTTGCACTGTCAAGTATAAAACATGGGGTGACGATGGGGAGAAGTGAACCAGCATGGCTTTGTTGGCATGGTTTGGTAACTACAATCGTTTGTTATTGCCGAGGGGTAAGCCACTCCCCGGCATCTTCTGTACAACCTTTCCCAGCACCGACCGAAATGAGCGGTGCCGGCCAAAATTAGGCGATTCATCTTTCAAACGCTTCTAAACATGCTTATTTTGAAGTTCTAAAGTGGAAACCGGTGCCGGCACCGGCCGGGCACCATGGCACCGGTCACTTGCTGTAGACTAAAATCGAGAGTGTGCAACCTCTCGATCGCCTACAGAAAATGCCGGTAAAGGTGTAATAGCACCGGAAACAAAGCGCAAGGCATAAACAGAACGTGTGGTGACGGTGGGGACAAGTGAGCCAGCATGGCTTTGTTGACATGGTTTGGTAACTAACCTCGTCTGTTATAGAGCGTGTTCCACCCTACTTACCGTAGTTACTACGCTAGTTACCGTAGTTACTGCGCTAGGCTGGAACGCTTTTTTATTTTTTTCGGTCACATATCAGGCCGCGGGCTGATCGGACCAATCACGTTGCAGAGATGCGTAGTTACTACGGTCCCGAGCGTGGTAAGCAAATAGTTACTATTAGTTACTATTTTGAGACGGTTGGAACACTCAGCGTCGTAACTTTTCATTTGGCTGGAACGGAAATAGTAACTAATAGTTACTATTGGTAGAGGGGTGGAACACGCTCATAGTCTACGACAACACCGGTTAGGGTATGCTAACCAACTGAGCACCGGAATCGGTGTCAGTGAGAAACCTCAAAGGACAAAAAGTGGACTAAACAAAACAGAGCGCAACGCCAAAAAAAAAAAAGGGGGGTGACGGTGGGGAGAAGTGAAACAGCATGGCTTTGTTGGCATGATTTATTAACTACAATCGTTTTTTATAAACTATGCCACCCGCCTGTAAAGGTATCCGCTTGAGCACAGTGGCCCTGACCAGTCGTCAGAGGAGTAGCGGAGCTCGTGCCAAAGCTTTTAAAATCCGGTTCGACAAGGGTGTGTACAAAGTTGAGTTTTCCAAAAAGAATCGCTGGACACTGGAACAGTCTTGCCGAGAGTCTTAAGACGACGTAAATTAGCCTTGGCTACACTGTTCGTTCTGTAATAAACCTATGCCTATGCCTATGCCTATGAGATGCCGCTAATGCGGAATCGGTTATTAGCTTCAAGTGTATCGTATTCAGGATTTTTAGCTTAAAAGCTTTAGCTTCGTGACGTGTAGAGGCAAAAACCTTCTACGTTGTAACAGGGACCCATACATTTCCTGTAATGCCTCGCCATTCAGGGGGCTTGTCATTTCCTATGCTTCTTTGTTGCTATGTTGCCTCACCTACTCCTACTTTCCAAAATTCCGCTTGGGTCGAATCGGTGTTCTTGTATGCCTCACCGGACGTGAGCGCCAAAGAGAGTCCTCCCTCAAGGCGCCAGCAGCCAATCCCAAATGTTGTCTATCGGGATAGTCGCGTATTCTATCCCCGTGGGTATTTCTCGAACTACCGGTTGGTCGGTCAAGATCGCATCCGAAATCTCTTATTGACAAGCCCCCTGAATGGCGAGGCATTACAGGAAATTTATGGGTCCCTGATGGTTGTAATTTATTATTATTCTGATCAAAAATAACCAAACTGTAGTTTCTGTTTTACTGAAATCTACAACGTTGTATTCGTTTAGGTGCCCCAGCGCTTCACATAGCCTTTCCAAACAGTCAGGCGTTTGTAGTGGACTGATACCGACCACCAAAGATAGAAATTCAAAGGAAATATGTAAGAAGAATTTAGTACGTACTTAGCACATTTAAAGCTTATTAACAACATGATATGTTACAGGCTCTTAAAGAAGAGTAATAATAATAACACCAGTAATACCAGGGACCCATAAATTTCCTTTACAGGGGGCTTGTCATTTCCTAAGCTTCTATGTTGCTATGTTGCCTCACCTACTCCTACTTTCCAAAATTCCGCTTGGGTCGAATCGGTGTTCTTGTATGCCTCACCGGACGTGAGCGCCAAAGAGAGTCCTCCCTCAAGGTGCCAGCAGCCAATCCCAAATGTTGTCTATCGGGATAGTCGCGTATTCTATCCCCGTGGGTATTTCTCGAACTACCGGTTGGTCGGTCAAGATCGCATCCGAAATCTCTTATTGACAAGCCCCCTGAATGGCGAGGCATTACAGGAAATTTATGGGTCCCTGATGGTTGTAATTTATTATTATTCTGATCAAAAATAACCAAACTGTAGTTTCGGTTACTGAAATCTACAACGTTGTATTCGTTTAGGTGCCCCAGCGCTTCACATAGCCCATCCAAACAGTCAGGCGTTTGTAGTGGACTGATACCGACCACCAAAGATAGAAATTCAAAGGAAATATGTAAGAAGAATTTAGTACGTACTTAGCACATTTAAAGCTTATTAACAACATGATATGTTACAGGCTCTTAAAGAAGAGTAATAATAATAACACCAGTAATACCAGGGACCCATAAATTTCCTTTACAGGGGGCTTGTCATTTCCTAAGCTGTTGTTGCTATGTTGACCGAACCAGTCCTACTTTCAAAAAATCCCACTTGGGTCGAATCTGTATTCTTGTTTGCCTCATTGGACGTGCGCGCCAAAGAGACTCCTCCCTCAAGGCGCCAGCAGCCAATCCCAAATTTTGTCTATCTGGTCTCGAACGTGATTGGAGCGTGGGTATTTCTCGAACTATCTTCCGTGCAGTCAACATAGCATCAGAAATCTCTTACTGACAAGCCCCCTGTAAAGGAAATTTATGGGTCCCTGGTAATACTAAAATGCCTAAAGTAGGCCATTGGCCCTATAAAAGTCTCGCTCTCTTGTGTTAGGAATTTTCCTAAGAAGTAGTTCTTCTTGCCAATGGCCAGCACGGCTCACTGGCGAAATTGTAGGAAAATAGACGAACCGTCTTGAATTATATTTACATGATTATCCAACCAGAAAACCAACCATAAGCGGAGCATAACAGATCCGTCATCGACCTCATTCGCTCCGAAGTACGAGTTAAGGTAATATAGTGGTTTATTATTAATAACATATCTATTGGGGTATCATAGTTGGACTTGCACAGTCTGGTTCCGATACGGTTCCGACTATTGGTTTCGAGTGCTTGAATTTCTGGGATTAAATAATATTTTTTTTTCTCGTTTTCTCTCCGCTGTAGGTTATACACCGCGGCCCAACTTTGTCCAATTTTGGTTCAAACAGAAAAAAAGAAGATACGCACGAAAGAAGATGTAAAGAAGATACGCACGTATCAGCTTCTATCCGAGTTCTTGAATGAGAAGTGAAACATGTTTAGAAAAGATTTGGAACAGAGTGTTCTAAACCTTTTAGTCGGACAAAATTTCTAATAAAATAACCGGCTCTTCGATGCTCGTACCAAGCCATGCTAATTCATTCCTCCATGTGTTGCAACCAAACAAAACAAAGCAATTTCAAGAAGAAAAATCCCAAAAACAAAAACCTCCTATAATCGGCAAACGAAATCCCCCAGATCAAGCCAGTGCGGATCCAAACCAACCGGTACCGGGATACTATCCCGGCGGGATAGTTCGTCCCCAAGAAGTGTCGAACGCATCATAAATATACTAAGTGGCATATTTTATTTGTTATTTTCAAAGACAAAATGTATTGCATTCTGATCCGATCCGACAAGAGTTAATGTATGTTCTGTTTGGTTTGTCGACGATCTGGGTTTAAATAAAAGACCATTCTGAACGAAATCATCCCCCCCCCACCCATCAGTAAATATTACTGATTTTACATACGTGGACAACAGGTTTTAACACAAATAAATATTAAATTCACTACCCCACAGAAAGCCTAAGGTATAATCCACAATGATTAGCTATATTTTCTAAAGTGCGGGGATTAGACAAGCTTACAGACCGTATTATATTATTCAACTAAAACGTATCGGAAGCGAACCATGACAAACGTAGTGGCACAGAATAATGATCTACCTCGTAGAGAAGTGGCTTCTATGACTTTATGCCGTTATTATGGCCCCATTATGGGTGCGGTCAAACCAACAGTTCGTATAACCTAGCATCAGTCGATCCAACTTGCACACTGCTACTATACAAAACCCTTACAGGCGGTGTTCCAGAAATTAGGAAGATAATGTTTGGACGAACTTGGGAATTTTAGCCGATTCTGCGTAGATTTGCCGATTAACCGTCGGAGGAGTAACCAAAAGGAGTAACCATCATAAGTACGACGTGTCCTTTAAGGCATTTCTATACGAAGTTATTCATTACTCTGCGCTGTCGGTGCCCTCTCTTTTTGCAGCTGCAACATCATTCATCCTGCCATCTATTATTTCTACTTACTCGAGAGCTCGAACTTCTTCTCTGTCCATTAGATGTCCTATCACTCAGGGCCGGAGACATCCGGCTCATGGGCAGGCCAATGGCCGAGCTGGGCCGCTTGCTTTTTGGCAGAGTCAATGTGTGTCGAAACTGGGACAACACCGGGTCGTTCATGATTGGATCCGTTTCGGTAATTTCTTCGTCAGCGCGTTTTTGCCGCTTTTCCGCTTCGCGTTTGACGGTGCGGACGGTTCGCGCTTCCGCGTTTCGGTCGCGTACTGGCGGAGCAACAAAAGGACGGAAGGAACTCTGAAGTTCGTCTTGCGGCTGGAAGAAGAAGACGAAAATCAAAACATTCTAGAAAATAGTACCGAAACAAGTCATCAATTATTTTGGCACTTTATTTTTTCCGTCAGTCGGTCGGTCCAATGATCGGGAGATCGCCAGACGTACTAGACCAGATTGAGTTGGAAATAGTCACTTCTCGGATCTGACCATCCAGGGGTAATCAGGAATATTGTGACATGCATGAATTAATCGATCTGGGAGAAACTTGACGGCCCTCTTGAACAGATCTTCCATTTCAGTATCCTCTAATAATTTGAAGAAGAATTCACGAAGCATTCCTCAATATTTTGACTTCATCTTGCTTGAATTATTGTTTGTGCTAACAACTGTGCAATAATTTTATCTAGTTTTGTCCCCCATCATTTTAACACAGGAAAAAGAGTGCAAACAAAAAAACATTAAGCTTTCAGACATAGAAAAAATTGATTTAACTGAAAATATTCAAACATTTATAGGCTACACTTAATCAAACCTAGATAATTTTGTTCCAGGGGTGGGAGTGGTTTACTGAATTGTAGTTGCAATCACGTCAAAAATAGTAAGTTCAGGATCACTTATGTTACATATTTAATTATTTTGTTATTTCTTGTCCGAGAGGGGTTCGCTAGGTTCGATTTCCATCATACTCTTCGGCAAAGTTTCTTTCGAACGAAAAGAATTTCTCAAATAAGGAGCATAGATTGTGTACAAGGGATGTCAGCCTTCCCACCTTACCTTTTTGGTAAGCACCAAATGGAAGCTCGCCGGGCGGCTGTGTTCCCTTGCCTGACCCGTGTTGACATACATCTCCTCAATCTCGGACGACCTGGAATTCCGTCGGTCGAGGGAGGATGGGGCAATGATTTTCGGAGATCCGTGATCGACCGTCCTTGATGTGTCGAGATCCGTTTCTTGCCATAAGTTATGGACGGGGCGACGGGCAGGAACAGGAGCCGCTCCTGCAAGACCAGAGATGATACGAATGTTACTAAAGTTTAACCGAATATGGCTGAGACACGACGTTCTATTTACCAATAATTTAATCACCCAAATCGACTTGGAGAACTGGAACGTTTTACTTCTACCTATTCAGATAATGTTAAGCTGTACAACAGACAGTAAAATAGTCACTGTCATTGTTTACTTTTCTTGTTTTTGTATTTGACCCTTTTAGTATGTTTTATTTTAGTTGCATATGTATTCCAGTTAAATTACATTTGACGTATAGGTTAAAGATGAAGACTTGATGCGAAAAAAAATCCTCCTTTTTTTAAAATCATTTTATTAGAAGTGATTTTGTTTCCAAGAATTCTTTGGCAAACTGTTTGCCGAAAGAGTCTATAGTATATACTGTTGTACATGGCATGGCAGACCATGGCAGACCGATGGCATTTTTTTCCGAACTGTGTTTTAATTATTAGTGAAATGACAAATTGATTGATTGTATACATATTTATATTTCAGTGTTTATAGAGGTCAAATTCGGCGTTTACGCTGTGAAAGATACTTTTTATGAATAAAACTCTCCTCTACTCTAATCCATTTTCATCGAATGAACTTTTCTTTTGCACCGTGGTACCTCTATGCGGTTGTTCCTCTATGCTTGAAATATTCAGCAACTACAACGGCAAACGATTAACAGATTTTTATTTTATTTTAGAGAGGTCATACAGTGGGCTTTCTTCAGAAGTGACCTTGCAATATCTGAAGCTGAACATTTACTAAGCGTCAATAGACACTGAAATGCACGCTTTTGTTCAAACTCAAATTCTTCGTGTCCGGGTGAGCTTTGTCTTGTTGGGGCGTCAATGCATATATTAAGCGTAACTACTAGAGTCCAATGAAAAAAAAAAAAAATCCCTTTGCGGAGTCAAAATAATTCAGCGTATTCCAATCAAAGATATAAAGATAAGCTGGCCTTTCCGTTGAACTTTAAAGACCTTTTCCAAGTCACTGTTTACCTGATGAAACCAGTCATGGAGGCTAACCATGGTCCAAAAGGAAACGTTAATCAATCAATCAATCATTCTATTTAAAAGGCGGAACTGATTCTCGTAAAAGAGCTTATGAAAATCTCTACGTTTACCTGTTCAGATCAATCAGAAACTTTCTATGAAGCAACTAAAAAAATAATCAATCAAGTTACTACAGCAGAATAGTCTAAAGCTAGAAAATGCAGTCCAAGTCAATACGAACTATTATAATAGTACAAAATTAGACACACAATTCACGAAAATCTTCCCGCGCTCAATGCTGATACCAAACTGGATAAGAACCGACAAAAATGATGCGCAGAATAGGCAAAAACGACAGGCAGTTTTAGCCAAGCTACTTAAGTATGAAGCCAATTTGTAATTGTCTCCAACGGAACAGCCAACAGCTTCAAAGACCCCAAGTTAACACCCAAGCCCCCCACAATAAAGTTGACTTTCATCGCCCATCAATTCCCCCTCTACACCCAAACGACCTTTTCGAAATTCCCGGAAGCTGCAAGGGAACCAAAATTTCCAATATTTACAGAGCAAACTTAAACTCTGTCGGGACCTCGAATGTATCGTTAAAAGTCACAACACGCACTAACGGGAGGGGAAATGTGAAGGTCTGAAGGATACAGCGCAGGGGGAACCATTTCCAGAAATCGAGGAATGCTAATCGCATACAGGATCAAGCCCTGTTAGACCACGCTTTATCTTAGACCCACTTTCAAGGCCTGTTAACTTTCAACGGGCATGTTAGGCCATGTTAGCCTTCTCGTTGGCTAGCACTAAAATGCCCACGATTCAAAATGCCAACAACTCAAAATGCCAACGACTCAAAATGCCCACGGTTAAAATGCCCATGACTCAAAATGCTCACGACTCAAATGCCCACGGTTCAAAATGCTCACGATTGGATTTTTGGCGTGTTCAGTCCGTAGTAAACTTGAATTAGGGGTGAGTGAGCAATGGGAGGAGTAGATCGAGCATCAGAATGATGATGATCGTATGCTGAACTGGTATAATCTCAATTATAATATAGTACTGGTAAAATATTTACAAGAAACAAGTGTATTGCCTCGTAGTTAGATGCCGCATAAGCGCTGTGCTTTCTTGAGGAAGCCACTGACTGATAAGGGACCCCCTGGAACTTTTCTATACGAGCTTTAACTTGCTGGTCTTTTCGGATCGTTCTTCAAGAAACAATATAATAATTCCTTTCAAAACCTTTTCCGTGTTTAACCTATCCCTTATAATCTCGTAGTCCATTGTCCCAGGATGATGTTGGCCTCCCCTTTGGACGATTTCGATTTCGGGTGTTCGACCTGAATTGTGGGCATTTTGAGTCGTGGGCATTTTGAGACGTGGGCATTTTAGTTTGATCGTGGGCATTTTGAACCGTGGGCATTTTCCAACCATGAAAGCAACCAGAAGCGGAGCAAAACAGATATATCATGGACCTTATTCGCTACGAAGTACGAATTACGGTAATTAACTAGGGTAATTAATGTTAAAGGACCCTTCGCACTATTTACTCTTTAAGTTTCCTAAGTAACACAAAACAGAGGGATAGCTCTTACAAAAATCGAAAAATATAATCCCATAGAAGAAATTGCCTTTCCCTTTAAAATCACGCTCTGCGACGAATCCTTGATTTTTACATTTTCTCACAGAAGAATGCTGGTTGGGCGAGAGGCTAAAAATAAGTGGTGCAAGCAGCGCACATTCTGAACGTTATTACTACAGCCCCGGGCTAAAAAAATACAAAATTCCTTAGATGAGTGAAAATAATTCAGTGTATTCAAATACCAGATGTAAAAATACGCTGCTTTTTCAGTTGAGCTTTAAAGTTTAACTGAAAAGCTAACTCATTTGTGTGTCATTTAATTGGATACACTGAACTATTTGGATTCTGCAAAGGGATTTTTTGATTTTCCACTATCTGCTCTAGTTATGAGGCTCACAATATCTCCATTCGTCCCCACAGCGTAAATTCTACTATGACGCGGGAAATTTTAATCTCAAAACAAATGCGGCTTTTCAGTGGGCAGTGGTGATATTGGTGAAGATTGCTTAGTGCCTGAACAAAAAAAAATGATAAATCTTTCTCGTAAGGCATACAGCAAAAATACAAGCGCATAGAGGCACCACAAATCACACGGGAATTCCACTATTTGAAAATCGATTATTCGTGAATAGCGGAACAACGAAGTAACTCATTTTCAGCGGGTCTTCAAGCTAATTCAAGTGAATAAGTGATGGGTAACTAGACTGTCCTATCCTAGCCCTTTTCGGTTAAACTTTAAAGGACCCCTCTTGCTTATTCTGCCTTTTACAATATACCTAGCTCCCATACAGAATTATAAGCTTCTAAAATCCCCACCTTTCTCCATTGTTTCGTTTTGTGCCTACGAAATTTTAGCGCTTTTTTGGCCTTGCCGAGTTTTGCCCGTCACACAACGAAACGTTTGCCGGGATCTTATACGTCTGCTGACAACTCTTTCAGACATAAGGATATGAGAAGCTATTGTTTATTACTTCTTTTATTTGCTTAGTTTTCACACTTCTTAACCACTGCGCGATCAGTTTTCAAATGTTTTGCGTCCAGACGCCGCGTCGGAGAGCAGGAAGGCTGGACATAATCGACAAGCGCTAACAAGAAAATCGTTAATTTCAGGTGGAAAGTAATGGTATTTTCGAAAATGTTTTTTTCTGACCTATTTCATAGGTAAAAGATCATTTCTAGTAAGAGTTGTGCTTTAAGCTCTTTTTCAGTGACGTGTTCCTTCGATGTATGAGTATGCGAGTAAGAATCGTAACCGGAATTGGAGTTCATTATATCCTAGTGCCAACTCTTCCCAACGAAAGATTGAAATACTGAAATAATGTAGTCATGTTTATTTTCATTGTCTTGTTTAGTGTTTTAATATGTATACTTTCCTTCATGTATTTTACTCATACTCCCCTGTTATCCAAAAGCGGGTCATAAATAAATAAATATACACTTTGTTTGTAACCCGCCAAATACATAAAATGATAAGATAAGATAAGATAAGATTTATTAATTGCTAAGCAGCCCGAGGGCCATGGCAACAAAAAATACAAATAAATACCTCACGTACATCACACGAAAATGCACATAACAAAAAACAAATCAAGAACGAAACAAACGGAAAAAACCTCCACCGTAACATTTCTCATATCTTATACCACACAATATTTCCTTATTCCAAAAATCTGTTCCTGTGCTCCATCGCTATCCTCAGGAATCGCCCCAGTCTCTTAATCGAAACAAAACACTCATTCCTAACAACGCTTATTAACCATTTTTCATCACATTCACCCACACCATACTGCTCTTTCCTCCAATCACTCAGCTCCATACACTCGCAAACCACGTGAACCAATCTCTCATTCTCACCCCTGCACATGGGACAAATAACAATGGCAACTCATTGTGGAGCCATCTGCGTTACAAACTGAAATCCGAAGTTTGTGGCGAGTTTCGTCGTGAGTACCGGAAATTCAACATCGTAACCCTTTACACTACTTCTCATCCTCCCGGAGTTTGAATTCTATACTTAAATTATTTTGTGACCTTTCGAGGAAAAAAGATTGATGATGATTATAGTGTACGTCATGCCTATCAAACTTCACTACCGGAAAACAGAGCCATTTTCCAAGCCTTTGATAACCCGTACATTAGTTATCTCCCAATAAGGTTTTATGGTTCGATTAAAAATTGGTTGGATTTTTTGCCACTCCAAACAATAGACAGAATATTTGCGTATAAACATGGACCCATACATTTCCTGTAATGACTCGCCATTCAGGGGGCTTGTCATTTCCTATGCTTCTATGTTGCTATGTTGCCCGAGCCTCACATAGTTTCCAAAAATTCCACTTGGGTCGAATCGGCTTTCTTGCTCAGATAGAGCCATCCCGGGCCTCCTTGGACGTGAGACCAAAGAGACTCCTCCCTCAAGGCAATATTTTATCCCCGTGGGTATTTCTCGAACTATCTGACGCTCGGTCAAGAGCGCATCAGAAATCTCTTATTGACAAGCCCCCTGAATAGCGAGTCATTACAGAAAATTTATGGGCCCTGGTATGAATTACCATCTAATTTCTAATTTGTTCTATTCAATACTATTCTCTCCATGTGTAGACCTAAAGGTAGGTAATAATGTTTTGGTATTTGGTATTTTAGAAAAACTTGCAGACTTTCGGAAAACGTTCCTTATTTCTGAGGGGAGGGGATAAGTGAAAATACACGGTTATCTTCAGAAATCAGATGACAGGGCAGTCTAGAATTTCTAACTGCTTCTATATTTTTCTGTTGTTTTACTTTTATCTGGATGATGAGTAAAATAGTCGATGGGACCATATTCCAGAAGAAGGCTTTCCAGCTACCGTGACAGAAAGACAACCCCCAAATCATCATCAGTCTCAAAAAAGAAAGGCTAGTACCTCTTAATTTTTCCCATCTACTTCTTACTTCATGAGTTCCACTCAAAAATCTTCTGTATTTCTCTTCCAGGGTTTCTAATGATCAAATGCAGTTTTGTTGCACCCAACACGGCATTATGCTCCGCTTCTTCACGTTTTAATTGCACAACTATTTGAGTTTCTTTTTGCTCTTTCCTGACCCCGTCTAATTTTCTATTAGATTCCTTGAATATCTTTTAACTCTTCAAGTAATCGTTTCTACCGATTATTCAACTCGGCGTTATTTCCTGTTTATTTACTTATCTGCAAGATTCCAGATGAATGTCTTTTTTTAATCTTTTCTCATCTCTTTTCGACTTTTTACTCATTTCCTGAATTCGTTTGAACTCACTTGGGTTTCCACACAAACATCTTTTGCTCAAAGCTCCAAAGTGCACTTCGTTCAAATTTTAGCGTTTTTTCTATAAAGATGGATGAACGTCTTTTTAACTCTTTTTCCCACCTTTAGATGGGGGAAACAACGACGTCGGCAATGCTGCTCGCCGTTGAGCAAATACGAGAAATTAATAGAACAAAAACAGTTCAGACTTTTTAGGGGCCACAGATGGAATCTTGTCCCCAGATGAGACGCTTACTCCCCCTCCCCTCCAGATGTGCTTTAACATTAAGCCAGCACAGACTGCCGTACCGGGACAGATTACTTCGCTAATCGCTGATTACGGTCTAAGCAAGATCCCAGACCCTCATAGTATCTTTCTTCGGGCTTTTTTACATTATTCATTAATAAAGAGAAATGAAACAAGATCATTGCGTTCTACGTATTTAAAGATTAAACGTCTTCAGGCATTTCAAGTAGTCTACCTAAAATGTCTGCTTGATGTTCTTCCCTCGGTTATCAACACCTGCAGCAGTTTATGCATCTCATGCAGCGTAATTAGCCTACATAAGTTAGGTCGTAAAAAGTTCCACAATATACAGGCTCTTATACGGTATTTTTGTATGCTTATGATTTGAACGTCTTCGTTGTACTAGACTTACTAATATTTTTATTTTTATTATTTCTTGTCTCTCCTCTTCTACACTGGTTCTTCAAACGATGTGTTTATCATGGTAAAATAAAAGTATGTTTATATATACATACATTTATATATATATAGTATTTATATATAGTATAGCATATATATGTTTATATATATATAGTTTTTATAAATGTTTATATATATAGTATTTATACATGTATATATATATATATAGTATATATATATAGCATTTATATATAAGTGTGTGTGTGTATATATCTATGCAGCTGACTAAACATATGTATGACACATAAGTAGAGAGAGAGATATCTGTGACTGGGCGCTAACTCAACGCTACCGAATCAAGTTATTGGCAAGTCTAGTATAACGAAGACGTTCAAATCATAAGCATATAACAATGATAACATCCACCTAGTAGACTGCCAGCCTGCAGTCTTCGGGGTCGGTGAGTTTTTATGGCGCAGGTCCCTTACCGGAAACGCCCGTAGGGCCAGGTCGTATCTCTCCTTTAAGGGTATTACTCCTCTCCACCAGTCTATGAATCTGATCCCCAAGCTCCGTTCTTCTTGCCTGCAAACTGCCAACGTGCTGCTGGACCCGGTTAAGCTCCTCCTCCAACCACTGAGCTTCCGGGCTTGGCGGGTATAGATGGCCACCCTGGGCATAAGAGAGTTGCTTGTAGAGACTGGTCATCTCGCGTTCAAGGCGACTAGTTTCGTGGGCAGTCTCCTCTAGCTTCTGCAAGGATAAAACAGTTTATAGAAAATTCCAAACAGCAAAAACAACAATGAGCTTACATCAGGGACTCGTAAGTTTCCTGTAATGCCTCGCCATTTCGAGAAATACCCACGGGGATAGAATACGCGACTATCCAGATAGGCAAAATTTGGGATTGGCTGTTGGCGCCTTGAGGGAGGAGTCTCTTTGGCGATCACGTCCAATGAGGCAAACAAGAACGCAGATTCGACCCAAGCGGAATTTTTGGAAAGTAGGAGAGGGTCGGGCAACATAGCAACATAGAAGCATAGGAAACAACAAGCCCCCTGAATGGCGAGGCATTACAGGAAATTTATGGGTCCCTGCTTACATAGAGCAAGTGTACAACACTGAGTAGGCCTACAGAACAAATTAAAGGGTCTTCCGTCTTCAACAAAATATTATCATGCAAAGTAAATAATAATAATAATAATACAAAGCAAGAGAAAAGGCTTTCGCCTCGAAATAACTAAAAAAAAAAAGAAGAAGAAGGTATATGACAAACAAAGATACAAAACTGATTTGATAAAATTTCTTTTTTCTTCCAATTAGACTGTATTTACCAGTGTTTATTTCCTAAAAACGTGCGTTTTTTGCCGATTTCAAGAAAATTACCAATGTTTGGCCTAGTTCATTCGTTTCTCCTGGGCCGCAGGTTACGACGATATAAAACACAAAAACTGTCAGTTTCATTCCTCTGCTTATCGGTTTACAACACAACACACACGATTATCTCTTCTCATTGTCTTGGAACACATGATCAGGATTTACGGGACGGATTTCCTGCACTTTCATGGTCAAGTTGAAAAATGTCAACTTTTCCATATGGAAGTGATGATAGTGCCAAAAATCCGGGCAGGAATTCCAGTCCGGGAGTTCCCGATCCTGATAGTGTGTTCGCAATATTACGTGAGCAACTAAGTGACTACCTTAACTGTCTTCTATTCTGTCCCAGATACTAACTTCGGGTGACATGGGAGTTCACGACAGGGGGATTGACCTATCATCTAGGCCAGAGGTACCCAACCTTTTCCGTACCGCGTACCCCTAATCAAGGTTCGAAAAGTTTGCGTACCCCCTTTTCCAGAACGTGAAAATAATATATTGGTTGTTGTAAATGATAAGGGATACATGTATAGAAATATATTTAAAAAAAATTAGACACGTGAGGCTGTTTTGTAGCTAAAATTTGGTCAAATCTCGGATAGATGTCAGTAACGGCAATATTTTTTAAACTTTTAACAAATATAAAATTTAAATATTTTAACAGATATTTAATAAATCTTAAAGGACCCCTCTTGCTTATTCTGCCTTTAATAACATACCTAGCTCCCTTGTGGAACTATAAGCTTCTAAAATCCCCACCTTTCTCCATTGTTTCGTTTTGTGGCTACGAATTTTTAGCGCTTTTTCGGCCGTGCCGAGTTTTGACCGTCACACAACGCAAAGTTTGCCGCAATCTTCAATATCCAGTGAAAACTCTTACACATATAAGGATATGAGAATCTTTTGTTTTTTACTTCTTTTATTTGGTTAGTTTTCCAACTTTTTTAACCACGGCACGTTCACTTTTCAAACGTTTTGCGCCCAGCCGCCGTGTCGGAGAGCAGGAAGGCTGGATACACTCGACAGGCGCTAACAAGAAAATCGCTAATTTTAGGTGGAAAGTAATGGTATTTTCGAAAAACGCTTTTTCTGATCCATTTCATGGGGAAAAGATCATTTCTAGTAAGAGTTGTGCTTTAACAAATATTAATTTTTTAAGTAAAACTTTAACAGCCTGTTAAGAAACAGCCTGTTTCTGTGTTAGGAGTTTGATGTTCTCCGTGCTTTTATCAAGATGCTGCATCGCAAACATTTTTCTTAGCTTCATTCGTAACCCGGAACAGATTTTACGGCAGTAGGGTAGCTGTTTTGGAATCAACGTTAGGCTACTTCATTGACTTTCACAAAGGCTTATAATCAGAGGTGTCACGTACGGGTTGGGAACACCCCTCCCACCAAAGTGGTCGGCATGATGGTTCAAATGAAACGAGTTGTGAAGCGCCGCGATTTTTCGCATAAACAATAATTTTTTGGAAAAAGTGGGTAAAAAATACCAGCCAGTCCGTAAAAATACCTTTCCCCCCAAACACAATTTTGGTTACTGATGCCTCTGCCCTCTGCTGGTAATAAATTTTAATAAATTTTGAAGCTACAGACTAAACTGATTTTGGTACCTTCGCGTACCCCTTGAAAGGGCCTTGCGTACCCAGGGGTACGCGTCCCACCGGTAGGGAACCACTGATCTAGGCCAATGAGCTATCATGAGCAAATCATTGATTCTAAGGACAGCAGTTTCTCGTCGAGAACTTAGGTCTGGGGCACCATGCTTTCCGACAGTTTCCGTCTTTTCGGCCATTGAGATTGTTTCAAGAAGACCAAAGCATGATGCAACACAAGACGACTTGTAAGGTACAGCACCGTAGCAGGTCTGTGCAGATTATGGGAGCGTTTCACGACCTTCTTACCAGTCGCCCGCTAATTTAAGAAAAAAGGGACTGATGGTTCTACTGTCATTACCGTCAATAACTCCACTTGGGAACTCAGCAGAGCAGTGGCGGAGCAAAGTATCTTGAAACCCAAAAATCTACAACGCCAAAATCCCTCTATCCCTGGTCACTTGCAAGAGCGACAAGAATCTTCAAAGACCAACTTTACAATCCTTCTAATAAGATGAAGGGGAGATATATTCATATAATATATACAAAAACGGATTCGTCAGCTGTGATGCTTATGAAGCGTAATTTTGTTATTTTCCCGAATATGGTATTTATAGTTGGTAGAATTTTTAGTTATTTATTGCAGGTCTGTTTCCTTCCCCAGCGTTGGCCCAGAAGAATAACAGCATGAAGAGGACCCTTGCCAAGAAGGGCCGAAATATCGCTTCATAAGCATCACAGCTGACGAATCCGTTTTTACATATATTAGCCTATATGAATATATGACTTTAAGTCAGCTTGGGCTCAAGGAATATTTATGAAGGGGAGAGCTGGGGTAGAGCCGACAGTCCCTAGCTAAGGCTCAGTGCCATCGACTGACAGTTTCTATCCACGGGTCGCAACGAACAGAACTATGCCATTGTTCACCAAGCCCCAGCTCTGTCGTTTCGGGTTGGCTGTTCAGGCGTTAAATTACGACGGTTACCATAGGGCTGGGTTCGGAAGCTATTAAGAGGTTGATCAAAACTAGCAAGGTGGTCCATGAGAATTGTGGGAGCGTTAATCCAGAAAAGATATCTCAAACTGCAGAAGGTAGAAGTAAAGGAAATACCGAGGCTTCCGGATCAAAGTCGTGACCGCTTTCGGATGCGAAGGATCGAACTGTTCACAGTCCCAAAAGTTAGGGAATAATAAGCGAGAAATCATACCTTAGAACTCCGAGCCAGAAGCTCATGCACATGCGTGATCTCCTTCTCCAACATTGCCTGCCTCGATCCCTGAGGCGACATCTTTCCTGGAACTCCCCTGGTCGATTCCGCATAACTACCAGAGCGGCTATGGACTGGGTTGATACCCTCTGGGACACACCTTGGATCAGCTACACTCACTGACGACCCGGCACGATTCATGCTACGCCTATAAGAATCCAGGGTAGCATAGCTCCTTTGGTCGGGCTGGTATCGCGACTGATCACTTGTTACCGATATTTCTCTCTCCTCGGAAATACGGCAGTCGTTGTGTATCCGATGATCTTCCGAAATCCGGCGATCATTCCGGTGATCTTCCGGAATCCGCCGGGCAGCGTTAATTCGGTTATCTTCGGAAACCCAGCGGTCGTTGTTAGTCCGACGCTCTTCAGCAAATCGACGGTCAGAGCGGATTCGAGGGTCTTCTACCCCTTGAGAGTCAGCGTTAGCCCGCGGATCTTCAGAGATCCGTCGGTCAACGGTTAAGCGAGGATCATCCGAAATCCGGTGGTCAGTGGTTACACGAGAGTCTTTATAGATCCTGCGATCGCGTGGGTTTTCAGAAGCTCGTAGAGTTTCAAGAATCCGGCGCTCCTCCGAAATTCTGGGGGAGGACTGCTCCCTCGGGGAGGATTTGGAGTAGAGGGTGCCGAGCTTGACCATATTGTCAACAAGGTTGATGAGAGGGTGCACTTTATCCAGCTAAAAAATAAACCATGTTTCAACTGCTATGTTTACAAAAAATTAAATACTGTACCGCATTTTGGACAACAAAAAAAGAGGTAAAAACAAAAAAAAGGAAATGGGGAATGCAATCTGTAATATTAGTAATTAATGCTGCGACCCAGTTTGTTCATTGAAGAACTAATTAGTATCTGATCACCTATTCACTCTAAGGTTAAGCCCAAAGCTCATGGGACTTTATTGATTGATTCGAGATCGTATTTAAAGTCAAAGTATTATGTGTTTCGGTATCAGTCATTCGGTTCGCGATCAGTCATTCGGCATCAGTCGTTCAGTATCAGTCATTCAGTAGCAGTTGGAGTCAATCGTTTGGTGTCTGTTCTGAAGATGTAAATACACTGTACATAGCCACCGAACCTGGTCCTGTCTGTCATTCTCAACTTTATATGACACAATCAATTTGGGAGTTTCAGCCACTGGCGACTTTTTTTTCTCGAAACTTCTGCTTCCTTTGCAGGGTTCCTTACAAAGCCAAAACTTTGGGTTTGTTGGCTTGTCTATTTTTACTTTGTTGTTTGTCTCTTTGTATACTGTCAGGACAGTTACAGAACAGGCTCATACCGAGACGCATATAGGTTGAGCCCGACGTCGCCACCAGTCTTGTGGTCGATCAATCATAACCGCCGTTTCAATGGTCAAACGACCGCCGCCAACAGGCCGATGTGGCGTCGGCGGAGCGCCACCAAAACAAATTGTTTGTTTTACATGAAAGTAAGACGTATTCGTTTGACAGTGATTATACACTATTTAAGCGAGGAGAAGAGGCAAGATACAATACGCGAACGATCTTTCACACCTGCTAGAAACGCGCGGACTCCAGTTTCAAAAAATCTTGAACAGTTAGTTCCACCTTCCATTTCCCAAATGGTACCGATAGAAATGTCAAACGAACCAACACGCTAGTTTTAAAAATCTCTTTAGTGAAATTTGCGACCCCCCCCCCTTGACACAAAAAAATTGCACTGGCGCCAAAAGAAAATCGATGGCACACCACCACCGACAAATTTCGCCCCGATCGCAGCTGTTTCAACCAAGTGACGTTACACACTAAATGAAGGAGTCACAGAAAGGACATCTAAGGTAAAAAAAGTGGTCTCAAAATATTCTTGAATTATCACAGAAAACAAAAGAAATTAAAAAAAAATACAGTCTTGCTGAAAGAATACTCAAGCGCCACATGTTATACTATTCTGACATTTCCGGGATAACCAAATTTTCCCGGTTCTCAGGAAACCAGACGAAAAGACAAGGAAGCAATATTTCAGTTTCCATGGCAAACATTATGTCCCCACAGCGGGGAACAAGGTATCCCTAATTCAAAGTCAGTGGGGCGTCCCATTATGTCTTGACGTAACAAATCTCGGAACGATAAGATTATTCCCGGTTTGATCCGGAGGAATCATGGAGATGGATCCAATCCTCGTGCTGGTAGTTTCTCTCGATTCCGCGGAGTTGCTTTTCTCGGATATAATTCTGGCTGTTTTTTTTTTTGGGGGGGGGGGTTAACGGACTGTTGTGTATTGTGACAATATTAACACAGTAGCAGAGTAGTTACCACTGTAGCACGGTGCCCTCTTTTTACTGGCCATGGAGCCTTAAAGGACCCGTTATACCTACAATGCTAATGCGACCTTCGTCCGTAGCCTAATAGCTACATCTATTCTTAAACCTGGAGACCCGAATTTAGTACGGTGTATCCTAAGCCCCTAACGAAAACTGAATGATTTTTAACGTTTGCCATGTTTAAGGTTTTTTTTTTTTTTAATACCCGTAGCATCTTTTCTAATTTAACTTATTTTTATATTATTTGAACAAAAACAAAAGAAAATAATGTTTCGTACTTTTTGTGGCTACTGTTTAAGGTTTAACGGAAAAGTTTCGCTAGTTTCGATGCGTAACATGCTCCCGACGATGGTTTAGGAGAGACCCGCTCGCTAGAAAAACTGGTTATGCAAATTTGTCCCTGTTTCTGCTACAAGTCAATGGGCCTGGAAGAAAGGCTTAAAATAGCAAAAGCCGTTGAGAATCTGTTAAAAGCAGCATCTGGTTTTAAAGTATTCAACTATTTCACAGTCACTAGGACCCCACACAGTAAGTGGCCCCTTATCGGACATGTCTAGATGTGCTGATAACTTTTTGGAAAGAGAAATATTATTTTAGGAACACTATAGACAGAGGCGAGCGGCCAGCGAGCCACCGTCACGCTTATTCAACCTTTCTTATTATCCCAAGCTCCCTTATGGAATTACAGGCTTCTGAAATCCACGCTTTTCGCCGTTCTTTCGTTTTGTACTACGGCTTTTTAGCACTTTTTCGGCCTAGCCGTGTCTTACCCGTCACGCAACGTAAACTTAGTCGAAAGCTTAAAGCAGAAATATAAAAATGCTATTTCTGCTAGAGATACAGTGCTTACCATCCCTACAGCCTTTCTTATTCTTCAAACACACGAAAAAGACAAGAAGACAACAAGAAAATCCAAAGAGACACGCCAGGTTTCAGTTTGGCCTTATTACAATTCAGCGCTCCAAGTGGAGTAACAGTCTCCTATTTCCTCACGCTCAACGCTTGTGTAGACATAGTAAAAAGTCGGTTCCATAGGGTAATGGGTGACTTTCACTCTTTGCTGCTGAGACATGTGTAAAATCTCAATTACCCGGGACGCAATGACAGGTTTTCCACTGCTAATCTGTGGATCTATATTTTAATGTCTGATCCAAGTGCTGACGGTGAGGCTAACAGAAACTAGTCCTCTTGGAACCGGGGAGAGGGAAAAGAAAATTCCGTGTAAAACAAGCTAACTAATCCAATTTTCTTTGAAACAAGAAAATAAAGAGTAAGAGCAGTAACTATGGTCGTGAAAAAAATTACCAGTTATATAACATTATTCTATCTCCTCTATTTGCGGGCGTAATCCTCGTAGGGATGGACTTTCGGCTTCTCTGCGGTTTATTTCTTGAACCCAAACAGCAACACTGCAGAAAAAGGCAAACATACTTGAGTTTCGGCGTCGCGATTGCTTTGGAAAGGTAAACAGAAAGTTTATGTAGCATCTTTAAAAGTCTGCCGGCAAATCTTTCTAACATTGGGACATGAGAAGCTTAATGCTTAATTTAAGAATCTTTTTTTAATTTCCTACATATCAGAATTCGGGGGAGAGGGTACTCGGAGGGAGGTCGGTGGTGGGGTTCGCCGGGGGAGTTTCGCCAGGGGGTACTCGTTTAGACCCAAAAAACGAGAGAAATCTATCGCAAAGCGTGTGAAACGTCGGACGGATTTACGCGACCCCCCCCCCACCCGGCCGGAAGCAGCGCAACTCGAATATTCATTGGTTTGCATGCTAAAGTTTTTTTGTTTTTTGCTCAAAGGTGAAGGTTTCTCGTCCCCATGATTATCTTGATTTTCGCAGATTTTCCATGAGCGAAAAAAAAACAAAGTTTCTCAGAACGACATAAATTATTCCGCTCCTTTTTCGAGAGTTTGTCGCTTAGCCAGGATATCCGCGCCAAGTTGGTAATCAAACTAACGAAATGCAAATGTGGACGCCCTTCATTTCAAAAGCCCAGACGATCTAAATCGGTTCTTCATTTTCAATTTATTCGGAACACTTCCGAAGAAGACAAAATTTTGCATTGTAAAGGAAGAATCAAAGAAAAGGTCATGGGAATTGCAGCCTAAGGGGTTTCTCGACTGGCAGACGCAAGTTTACCTTAGGAAAGACGACCTTTGGAAATGTTTATAATAGCGATGGAGAAAGGAAGCCCTCACCGGCCTCACCACACATTTTCGCATCAAAGAATCAAGTGCTCGAATGTTGTATAGCTAGGTTAGTCTTGAATGTTTGGTTGAATCAAAGAAAAGGTCATGGAAAGAAGCCTGGTATTAGGAAAGACGACATTTGGAAATGTTTATAATAGCGATGGTGAAAAGAAGCCCCACTACACCTTTAACATTAGTCATTCATTTACATACATTCGCATCAAAGAATCAAGTGCTCGAATGTTGTATAGCTAGGTTAATCTTGAACGTTTGGTTGTAAAGGTTGTAAAAGTTTGTATTGTGTTAAATTTTTATTTTAGGCCTTTGGGCTTTCCTTAATAAGCATTAGATATATAGATAGATGTTTACTGAAGCCTTTTGGCCACAAACAAAAGCAATACAACATTTAAATGCAGTAGCTACGGGCGAACTTTTAACCTTACACACGACTAATTACCTCCCCACTTTGCAAGACTAACACTACACTTTTAATTGTCTCACTTATGGTCCAGAAATGCACAAATCCTGCACATAATTTTAAGGTTTGCAATATTACTCTCAATTATTATGGATGCTGGGATGTTGCAAGGAACTGAAACCCAGCCCTCCCTCGTCCAAAGTCTTTAAGCTCTGGGTGGAAGAAAGTCTAGTAACCAATCAATATTTATTTTTATTAATATTTGTTCAGCTGCATCCCAAGACTGGAGATATTGGAAGATGTCAGTCCAAAAGTAAATTTACATTCGCCTGAACTAGGGAACTGAAGAATTAGTTTAGCGTCACTTGAGAAAACCCATGTGCAGCGGAGATGAACTCAACGGTACAAACTGGCGAGAAATGTTCCAAGCTTTCGCGATTCAGGTTCAGGTTAATTGTATTTTCAAATATTAAACAAAACAAATCTTACATCGCTTTGTGGTGGATAGCAAGCTCGATGGTCAAAAGACAACGGCAACAAATATAGCTTAAACATTGTCATTCACACAGACAAACAGTACAAGTAACCAACAGCCGGTCCCAAGTACTAACGTGAGTACCAAACAGTACTAACAAGTACCAAGTACTGAATGAAAAGAAGTATTAACAGAGACAGATGTCCATTCCAACCCTATATCTTCACGAGCATGTTCAACAAAAGATGCCCCCCCCCCTAGCATACTGTAACTTCTCACAAGTCCTTCAAAGACTCTCTAGCCTTGTCCTTTGCAACATCAACACTGTGAAAACGCTCAACAAAAAATTACCTCAACCCACTTCCCCATCTGGATATATGGCACTCCATCAGCAACCTGTCAAACGATTACTTCCTCGCCCAATACACTTCCTCTCGAATGACAAGAAAAAGGAAAGGAATCGAAACAGATGTCCATTCTAAGTAGCTCAACCCTTCAACTTTACGAAAACGCCCAAGAAAATATCCACCCCCCCCCCTCTTAACCTATGGCGCCCTACTGAGCAACATGTCCAAAAGATTCCTTCTACATCCAATCCACTTCCACTTTCAACAGAACCGAAAGAAGTCAAAACAGTGACAGATGTCTATTCCAGAAAGCTGAACCCTTAAACTGAAAAGGGTCTACTCAAAAGCTGAGAGGGGAAATGTCAAATAAATGGCAAACCACTTCAAACGCAATTAACTTGCCACTCTTAGCTAACACAAACATCGGTTTAACTTAAGGGGAGATTGTCTTATCAAGTGGAACTAATGAATGCAGCCCAATACTACCAACGGGTTGGATGTTTCAAAATATGAAGAGAAAAGTCGAAAACTGGAACGAATTCTGACGTTTATCAGATCAACATGACACTAAAATCAAGCCCAATACAGAAACGGTAGAATTAAACTAGGGCAGGGCTTCACTGTTATTTACATGATGTTCATATTTCAAAAGATCTGTTTATGTTAAGGTAAAAATTTGCCCTGAGCGTTTAAGTGTTACGTTTCTGAAACCATAAAACTAGACAAGGTTTGCAATGTTACTTTTCACGAAAAAAAAAACTTTAAAGGTCATAACAGTTTAGATGTAGTTGCTAAAGCAAAATTTCAGTTTGTTTCAATAGTAGGTGGGGGAGGGTTACTAATGGGGTTGGTGTGACACGGATGCTTTAAGTTACAGCAGAGAACTGAAATGAGAGACTGTGATAGAGAAAAGCGGACAAGAAAAAACACATTTGATAGGGCTGATCACGGTCGGATCTACCAACCAAGACAATCCAAGAATTTTCCAGAAAAAAAAGAAAAAAGAAACGAAATGGGGGGGGCAAGAGGGGTAGGATCCCTGTTCTAGTATACTTGGTTCCTTTATAATTTCCAACTTTTTTGACGACCGGAACCTTGTTTAAACGAAGTTATTTTCATCGAAGAGCTGGAACCTTGTTCTAGAAACGTCAACTTCTCTGATGAACCAAAATAATCAACATCAAATCGAAATGGGGTGAGCCACGACGTTTTCTACGATCGGGACATTCTTTTTAGTGAAGCTAACTTCACCGAAGTACTGGAATGAACAAGGCTTCGAAGCAAAGAATAACGTGTGAGAGAGATGGCGAGAAATCGTCGTCCTTCCGTCTGCGACCTCAACGTCAAAACGGATCTGTCTAACAAGACCTTCCACGAATCTTCCAAGCAAGAAACAAAGAAAGGACGTCATTTCCTTAGAACGACGGACAGAGATCGATTCGACTTGAATGAAGCCACGGCCTAGGGCGAGTCCAAGGAAGGAATCATCAATAATCCTTCAGAAAGCGTGGAGAGATCCCCTTAGTGGAATGTTCACACTTGTCCAAGCGTGATAAAAATCATGCAGCTTTCAAGCATGCTAAGACAAAAACAATACAAGGAGGGAACTTGTTTGCTCTTTTTTAGGGGGAAATACGGTCCCAGCGAAAAGCAACGCACTGAGGAGTGTGGACGTCTTAAACAACACAGTTGTTTAGGGACACGGCCAGCGACGCTTTCACTCACTACTGCGCGAACATACAAACAATACAAGAAGGGAACTTGTTTGCTCTTTTTTTCTGGGGGGGGGGGGGTTAACAGTTCCGGCGAAAAGCAATGCACTGAGGAACATGGACGTTTCAAAGGAAACCTACCAAAACAAACCCCAACATCACATTAAGCCAAACAGATTTTATCTGGAACTTAATTTTATTTCAAGCATTTGAAATTACCGCCAAAAAAAGACAAAATGGCGTTTCCGCGAGCTTCAACTTATGGGTCGAGTCTGTGGCACACTTTTATGTGTCAAACACTCGGAAAAGTGTGGGAAACAAAATACCGCGGAAAACGGCTCTATAGGGTGGCAGTCCACTAAGAAAAATGCAATGCACTGAAATTTTATCTTTAGTGGGAAAATTTGATGTTAGCACAGTGATGACGGTGTCCAGGGGTGTGTCCCGAAAGGTGTGTGAGAAATTCTGCCCAAGAGTCATTTGCACAACGCAGATTGGCAAAAGATCGAAAACAAAGATAATTCCTACCTGTTTTTCCAGTTCTATGACGTGGTTCTTCATCTCTTCAACTTTGGCCAGATGCTCCACTCGTTTCTGCATATCCAAATGTGCCAGTCGAAGCTGAAATTAAATGCAACATATACTAAGCTGACTTAGCAAAAAGGCACAATGAGTCACAGACTAAACTTCATCTAAATCACAGTCGGGGGACTAATTAAAAAAAAAAAAACGACGAATAAACAGGCCTGATAAAACTAACCTTCTATAAAAAAAAATAGGTACAGTAATGCATCAATGAATGAGTGTTTGTTACCCATCTTTACATTAAATGCCAATGATGTAGTTTACAGACAAAGAAAATAAAAGAGAGAAACACAAGATACAATTTATCTCAACAATACACAATTGAATAAACTTTTATTTTTAAACTACTTGGACTACGGGAATACTCTATCATTTAGAATGCCTAGATCAGCCCCGTACAAGCCGCACTTCGACCCGGGACTCGGTACTAGTGGCAAGATTCGGAGGCACCCTTATTGGAACAGATTTCGACAAGAAAATCAAACAAAAAGCAAAATATTTAGTTGGTATATTGAGAAAAGGTAAAATGTATAGCTATATGTTTTGCAGTATCTATTTCTTTCAAAATTTCGTTTTGAGTTTTTTCATATAATTTTTGCCTAACAGTCAGTCCTGTTACCTGATAGGCTGCATACATAGGCTGCTCAATTGGATCAAGAAAATAAAATAACATAACGAAAATAAGTATATAACTACTGACTGACCACGCTGTTTCGAATTTCGCCGCGTGATTTCTGTCAAATGAAGCTTGCCCGCACTACTTGTCCGGAAGAATTTTGCAACTGCGAATATTCAGTACAGTCTTGAAAGATTTAGTCAGTAGGCCTATAGTCTTGTTCGGTTATATTTTATGAACTTTTCAGTTTTGAAGGAAATAAATGAATAAATAATACGAAATTAGTGGTTTGTAGTGTAAGCTACATTTTTCTTGCAATATTTGGCCTACACAAATTATTAAAAGGGAATTACAAAAGACTTCCACGTGAGGTTGCCGGTCACGGATAGACCTTAGAAAATCGATTGGAACTGAATGAATGAATGAATGAATTTATTACGCACTGCCCTGCAGTATAACAGTAAAAAGAAAACATAAGAAAACACTAAACAAAAAACCCAGAAACAAAACCAATCGGCCGCACACGAGTCACTTGGTCAATTCAGACTTTTGCCAGCATCTGTTGGCAACAAACTAAGGCAAAGCCGAGTTTTGGAAATAGCGTTAGCGATTTCAAACTTGTCTCAAAAGCAAAGTTGGTCCCTTTCTGAAGTCCGATTTCAAACGCCTGAAGACCTGATTTTTCGAGAAACAGATTTTCGGAGAGGCGGTATGAAGGTATTAATTCAGTCCGACTGCGAATTTTGCCTGGTGTTGTTTAACCTGGGGGGTTTAAAGACGGCTTGAAGAAGACTGGCGCGCGCATCCGCTAAAGGAGTTGCATCATAAGCATTCTAGCACTTGCAACGTCTATACCCCCCCCCCCCCCCCACCCAAGACCGAAGAAGAAGACACGACTCGATCCGACCGCTGGGTCATCTAGTGGCGAGGGTCGGAAGTGCAAGACATGGGGAGGCTGGGATCATAGTTTGACTATGGATCCAACAAATTGTTTTTATTGTAGCAGGCACATGGAAAATGTGTAGAAAAATCAAACTAATTATTCGCATTATCGATTTCTTTGAGTATTTTATTTTCTGTTTTTTCTTGTTAATTCCCGAAGTCCAAAGAATTAAGGATGTAAACCAGATCACAATAAACAAACGCCATAAATTATACTAAATTCGTTATAACGATTTCTTAGAGATTATGAAACTAAGCTAAATAATATTCAGCTTCCGAGACCAAAAATTGTCAAACTGGCCGAGGGTTTCTACTTCTGACATATCTAAACGTCCACAGGGTGATATACCTCGTTGTTTTAATCCTCTTACACGCCCCTCGATCTTCTCGAAGATTTTAGTATACGTCTGACCCGCGTCAGGAGATCAGTGAATATTTAATTAGTAATGGCGAGTTGACGACCTTGTTTTCAAGAGTGAAAGTAATATGTGGATAACCTTGGATACCATGAAGATTTTGGAGAAAACAAAGGTAACAGTGTGTTCGTAAATATTCGACCCATCGTAAAATGATAGTGTCTCCCACCTTCTCGGCCCACATGAATCAACTACTTTAAGAGAGGGTTGAAGCGCCTTGAAACTGTAGCCCCTTGAACCATCATCAACTGCAAATCACTCATCGGGATACTACATACTTATCGCTTGCAAGTGCAATTCAAAGGGCACATCGTACTTACAACAGTAATTAATTTTACTTTATAGTATTTCCATCCATTCTCGTTCCCGAGATTCTTCACTTCATAATGTATCCTACCTAGCTATTAGCAATACACTGATTATCACGCTTGACACATTTATCCTCTTTACGTGACGTATCATGAGCCCAATCATTGTTTCCGAGGAGCTTATTCGTCTGGAGACCGGTTACGCAAATTTCGCCGAGATTGTCATCCAAGGCAAGGGACACGAAAAGAGGCTAAAAACAGCTGAAGCCGTGTCTAATTTTCTGTAAGCACAGCTTAGATGTAAAGTGGTCAACTATCTCAGAACAACTGATCAGAAACACTATATAGTGCGAGGAGTCCTTTAAGGTAATAACTGACCAGGCAATGCAAAGAGATTGATGTCCAAGGTCTTTCCAGACCTGAAAGTCCTATGGAACTCTGGCTCTCGTCGTAACCAACGATTCATAAAAGCTAATTAATTTTTTCATACTGCCACCTGTCACATCAAACGACACATCCGGCGTTTTCAACGCGTCTGCCGACACGCAATTGGAATTTTTGATACCTGTCCAATGTCACCATGTCACAACTCTCATGTCCACATCATTTTTTCTTTGGGTGGGACCGGTAGCCAGACGGGGGCGAGGTATGAGGTACAGAGAGAGAGAGGTAAGAGGTACAATGGATGCGGGATCGACTAAAATCGGGAACGGAACGGAACGACACGGAAAGAACAGGGGACGGGCATTCCCGATTTTCGCGTCCCCGTTTTTAGTACGCGTTCGTCCTGCCCCGTGTCGTTCCGTTCCGTTCCCGATTTTAGTCGATCCCGGAAAATCTGATCCCGATCCCTGAAATCCGAAATCCTAAAATCCGATCCCTGTTACTTTAGACGTAGGTAACATTGAACGGTACAGGAAAATGTGAACGAAACCTATCGCATATTTTTGCACAGTAATGAGCGCCGAAAGACACTATAGTCCACCAGGAGCGCTGAACACGTTTATCGCAAAAATGCGTACAGTGAGAATTTCGGTGGAAGTTAAACGAGAAGGAACGCAATTAGCGAGATACTCCTCGCCGAAACCACTGTGAAACCGTAGGTGTCACTGATATTTAAAATCACGGTCTGCGGGACGCAGTCGGGGAATGATTGTGTCATTTTACGCACGATGCCTTGGTTCGAGTCCAGAAGTAAAATGAGTCCATTCTTATCACGATTCGCTCCAAAGGTCTATCGCACAGCCACCCAGAAAAATTATTGTCTATTTTACACTGAAGGTATGCTTCCTAGGACATTAAAAGCCGAAAGTACCATTTTTATCCGCTTACTATGATAAACGATGGTGAGTAAAATGTAGATTTTTAAAGCAGAACTGAAACCTGACACTACTTCATCATTTTCTCAGTAACCAGCGACATCACCAGCCCACTTAGTTTTCGCTGTCCTATTACAACTGTTTTAGTGCTTTTTTTGCTGTCAAGCGAAACCCAATCTTCCAATGGAGAGTCTCATGCCCAGGGTTGGTCACCAAGAACCAGGGTGTACGAGTTACTTGCTTACTTCAGGATACTTTGGGTTACATTGGGTTACTTTGGGTTACATTGGGTTACTTTGGGTTACATTGGGTTACTTTGGGTTACATTGGGTCACGAGTCTTGCGCACAAATGGCGTACATCACGCTTGCAATTGTCTCAAAAGTATCCCAAAGTAACCCAAGTATCTCAAAGTATCCCAAAGTAACCCAGTGTAACCCGAAGTAACCAAAAGTAACCCAATGTAACCCAAAGTAACCCAATGTAACCCAAAGTAACCCCTCGTGCGCAATACTTGCGTGGTGACGTTTCAAACTTTTCGTCAGACGAGACGCCGATTGCAATATCTTGAAACTGATGCGAAATTCCTTCACGAAACAATTGAAATTCACGGAAACTTAGAAATACTTTGGGATAATGTGGGTTACTTTGGGATACATTGGGTTACATTAGGTTACATTGGGATTGGGATACTTTGGGTTACATTGGGTTACTTTGGGTTACATTGGGTTACATTGGGTTACTTTGGGTTACATTAGGTTACATTGGGTTACTTTGAGATACTTTTGGGTTACTTTCCAGGGTGTACGAAGTTACTTTTGGTGACCAACCCTGGTCTCATGCGCAGTTGAGCCCCGCCCCTCCAGTTGTTTGTCATTGGTTCAATCCGGGGTCATCTTAAAACTTTAACTGGAGAAATTTCGCATATCTTTGATGAGGGCTCTCTTCAGGTAGTAGGTACAACCAGTCAGAAATATAAAAAGAAAATAAAGCAAATAAAAGGCCGAAAATGTTTTTCTCGGTTTTTCTTTGAACGTTCCGCTACAAGCTGCTCTGTTTCTTCTTCTTCTTCTTCTACTAAAAACAAACTTTGACATTTCCAAGAAAGAAAAGGAGATTGGTGGATTCATTGTTTTTATCTTTATACCGACAGGAACAACCAGACAGAGAGTTCAATATTAGTAATCACTGCTGTGACCCATTCATTAACATTTGTTCTTTAAGTTGCTGTAATTGGCATTTAACCGTGCATTCACTATAAACGTAGAGCAAGTCTCATGGGATTTCCATAAATTCGTATCAATTCATATATAAAGTCAAGTGTAATATGTTTATGTATCAGTTCAGTTGGCATCAGTTCACCAGTGCAATTCAGTCGGTTATCCCGCTTGAACCGTTCAAATTCAGACACTACAATTTAACGACTGGTTTTGGTAAGAAAATTATGCATTCAGCTTCTGCCACCTCTTTCCCGAAGGCATTCCAACAGGGCACCATAGAGAATAGCCCACCATAGAGAATGCATTTACAGACATGGCCACGGAGAGCATTCTTCTCCTGAGCGTGACGTTTCCAAAATACGAATTCTGGAGGTTTGCACATGCAGACTCCAAGACAAAAAGCGCAATTCATCGAATCTTGTACAGCGCTGGCCGGATCGTATTGGAATTTCTTCTAGATATCCGTTTGGGCTTAACTGGTTAAAAAATATTCCAGAAGAAGAGTTGATTGGAGACATTTGTTCATTTCTAAAATTGTTCGGTACTGAAATAAGGACAGATGCAAAATGGAGCAAAAATCATGGCTTGGAAACACTATTTCGTATTTGGATTGGGTTTTCTGCAGGCAATGTTAACGGAAGTCATACAGATAGGGATGATACTTGGTACTCTTCATTCAGGTGTCCTTTAAACCGTTTCTAGCGTCAAGTACCGCACGTAGGCTTCACTCGTTCTCAACCCTTGTTACCAATTACAACAAGACCAAAGGTTTCTATGGGATCCCAAAATATCGAATATTTGACCCAGACGACTAGGTCTTGTCTTCGCCAGATCCAGTTTTCGCCAGGCTAGTCATTTGAGAAAATCAAGTTCAGATAGACCTGTATAAACCATATCTATTTTGACGATACTGATCGAAACTTCCTGCTTTATACTTCTGCCAAATTTCCGGTTTCGGCCGAATTCAGAGCGAACTACTTGTCCAGCCAAAAAAGATAGTTCAGAAACGACTTCAGCGTATCTCCTTATCCCTACAAAGAACATCTGATCAACTTCAAATAAAACTTTAACTTATACAAGAAATCCGGTTTCAACCGGATTCCGGACGAACTACGTGTCCGGGTAAAAAATGATTGTCATATACAGATTTAGCGTCTCTTCTTACCCTTATATCTGTCATCTAATCAACTTCAAATAAAAATTTTACTTTTAACAAACTTCCGGTTTCGGCCAGATTCCGGGCTAACTACTTGTCCGGCGAGAAAATGGTTTTCACCATCGTGTTCAGCATGTCTTTTTACCCCTAAATCGAACATCTAATCAACTTCAAATAAAACTTTTGCTTTTAACAAATTTTCCGGTTTTGGCCGGATTCCGGGCTAACTACTTGTCCGGCGAGAAAATGGTTTTCACCATCGTATACAGCATGTCTTCCTACCCCATAATCGACTATCACATTAGCTGTTTCAAAATATTTTGTTTGCCCCTAATTTTAAACCCCCTCCCCCACCCCTAAATGTAGGGCTACAAAGCCCATCTACGAACTCGACCTTACTCTTGACCCAAAGAATCCTGAACAAGTTTCATCAAAATATCTCATTCCCTTCGAGAGTTATCGTGCTTACAGACAGACAGACGGACGGACGGACAGACGGACGGACGGACAGACGGACGGACAGACGGACGGACAGACGGACGGACAGACGGACGGACAGACGGACGGACAGACGGACGGACGGACGGACAGACGGACAACTTTTGCGATGTCATAGGTGGGTCTAGGCGAGAACCCCCCCGGCGAAAACCCCCCCGGCGAAAACCCCCCCGGACTAAACCCCCCGCCAACCCCCCCCCCCCCGGCTAAACCCCCCCCCGGTACCAACCCCCCCCCCCCGGTACCAAAACCCCCCGGTATCAAAACCCCCCCGCATAAGAAAAGACGGGTATATAAGAGTAGAGTAACTGGTAGGTAGAGAGTAAGAGAAGAACAGAAAACCACCCCAGTACCAAACCCCCCTCCCCCGGCGAAAACCCCCCCGAATCCATAGACCCTCACACATATTCAGACTGGGATTTACTGGGCATCAAAACGAACAACCATGTGACAGTTTTACCATTGACAAGCACGAGTAAGGTGAAGAGCTAGTAGAATATTTCTGGGACTATCTTGAAAGTGCTATCACAAAACGAGCTCAACCTTTCCCTTGACCCAAAGGATCCTCCCATCAAAATATCTCATTCCCTTCGAGAGTTGTCTTGCTCACAGGCGGAAAGCAGGGCAATTTTTGCGGTGTCATAGGTATCCCTCCACTTACTCCAGTTTCTGGTATGAATCAGGGATAACTAAAGAGCAATCAGGCAAGGGGAGCTTCACATTGCACCAATGGGTGGCATCCTAACTGCAGCTTCCTCGCCAAGAAGGGGGAGGCATTGGGAAAGGATTTGTTGGGGGATCGTTACACTGAGTGAAACTGGCTCTGATTTGATCATTCACATTTAACACCTCACTGACAACAGCTTCAGTTGAATGCGGGTGTTTGGTGACTTCAGCAATTAGTCTGTCACCATAACCTTCACCTTCGCCCTACACTCCCTTTGTTTATCATTGTTCTGATACCCACTGTACTTCAGACATTATTGTAAAGTGAAGTTTGGGAAAGAAGTTTATTCTACTCTTACTCTCTACCTACCAGTTACTCTACTCTTGCATACCCTTTTTTTTATGCGGGGGGGTTTTGGTACCGGGGGGGTTTTGGTCGGGGGGGGGGTTTGGTACCGGGGGGGTTTTGGTCGGGGGGTTTTGGTAACGGGGGGGGTTTCGCCGGGGGGGTTTTAGCGGGGGGGTTTTGTCCGGGGGGGTTTTCGCCGGGGGGGTTTTCACCGGAACCCGTCATAGGTATCCGTCACTAACGTTTTGGGATCCCAATAATCAATAAGATTTCACGATTTTCACCGTTAATTAGTTCACGTGCTTGCCAAGTTTAATTCCTTGTTTCATTTGTGTACCTTGTTATTAAGTTAGCGTATGTTGATGTGAACTTAACTTACTTAAATGTTGTTACGTATCTTTGTGTGTCTATTTATTTGCTTTTTGTTGCCAATTGTTTAGCTTATTTTGCTATCGTGGCAAGTTTTCATAAAACCTTTTTAACTGTCTGTAAGTAAACTGTACAAAGCTATAAGCGAACGGTCCTGTCCCCCTTCTGTCATCATCGACGACAGTGGGTTCGAGGTCAACGAAGACGGCACGGGGAACCTACTCGACGACAGTGGGTTCGAGGTCAACGAAGACGGCACGGGGAACCTGCCACTGCCATTACTAAGAGTATTAGTAATGCTAAAATAAGTTATAACCGTGCGTTCCGGCGTTTGTTTAAGCTACCGTGTATTTGTAGTGTTTCTTCGGCGCTCGTTTCGAGGAGATGCCTCACTTTCGATGGAATTGGCCGTAAGGCTAGAGCGGCACTTCTGTGCCGTCTTTTGGACTCAAAGATTGAGGCTGTAAAATTTGCACTGAGCCAATTTCCCGAGCCTGTCTGTATGGCAGTCTCTCCTTGCTGCAACGCAGCAGCAGGAACAGACTTCGTGATTTTTTGTTGTTGTTGTTTTCTTTGTATGGTATGTGTTTTTTTTTTCATATATGGCAATTTGCTGAATTAAAAGTATTCATTCGCTATCAGTGGAGAATAATGAACAAAACCATTAAAATAAAATCATACCTGGCTTTCCATTTCCATGAGGCAAGCCTTTCTAGCTTTCGCTAAGGCAGCGGCTTGCCGTCTCAGCTGAATGAGGAGCAAAACGAGTTCCTCGTGGGTCCTTCCCAGGAGATCTCCCGCAGAAATTTGTCCTTCGCTCTCCTCGGTAGGTCGTTGTTTCTCATCCATCTAAAGCGAAAGCCGGTAAGGGAAAGTTCAAGGAAAAAACAGCTCTCTCATCTAGGGAAAGCCGGCAAGGGAAAGGTCGGAAATAAAACCACCTCTTCCAGAATTCTCAAACAAGATTTTTATAGCCATGAGCTTTGAGAGCTTCGATGAGAAAGTTGTTAAAGCTTATAGGGCTGAGAAAAAACAGTATAGTTATCATCACTTATTCACTTAATGGGCATGAAGATCCGCTATTCACATAATCGATTTTCATCGAAAGAACTTGTTCTTTCGGATTTGTGGTACCTGTGCTTATACCGTCTCATTGCTTCAAATGGTTAGCAACTATTCAACGAAAAACGAATGCCGAAAAATAAATCTTTCTGGGTCAAACACAATAGTGGGATTTCTTCAAAAGTGTCAAAAACAGAAATTGCTAGTTACCATCTAGAAATGCTAAATGTTAGAGGCATGTCTACCTCTCCTAAGTCCTTTTGTTCTCGATGCGTTTTTTTTTTTATACCCAAGTAGCTTCTTTTTCATTTTTTCTTGCTTTAGATCGAACTAAAACAAGTGGCTACGTCTCCAGCTCCAACTCACTGACCTTAATACAAAATTTACCAAACAGTTTACCCGACTTCAACGTCACTTACACTTTCGTCCTAAACCTACTATCTTTTTATACTTTATAACTCAAAATCCAACTTCTCCCTTCGCACCCTTCATTCCTCTATTAAGCAATCTCATAAAACTCACTCAATCTTTCCAAAAACCCTTCTTCCATAAACGGACGGACAGACGGACAACTTTTGCGATGTCATAGGTATCCAACCACTTACGTTTTGAGATCCCAAAAAGACAATATACTCCAACTACGCACGGCGTCAGTCGATGACATACGGTAATCGTACCGTCACGTCATTAGTTCCGGATGGTGTAGGCAAAAAGTACCGAAAGTATATAAATTTCTCATTATCAGCCTCGAGGGTTTCAGCTTCTTCGTGCAATTTGTCCTGTCTTTCTTGAGCAGGTGGATAAGAGAAGGTTGTTTTCGTAAACAAATTTTTATTAAACAATTTCCAAAATAACTATTGTACTATAGCTGTGAAAAAGACACATCTGTGTCTGGCGTCATAAACGTAGGGACAGAGACTACAGCTTACCCGTGCATGAAACAAGAAAAGATACCCTGCGCTGATCTCGGCGTCGGTCAATATCATACCATAATCAAGAACAAATAATCAGTAAGAACTTCTGTCTTAGTCGCATGCAGCGACTATAAAAAACCCGACAAATCTGAGCGGGCCTGGAAGTATTTACTCTAGCTTTGAGCTGATGTCGATACCCGTTTACTTCTCTTCCGTCTTCACCGTTGCCTATCGCACAAGAAATATCGAAAGAGGCGAGCAGGAGGCGTAGGCCTACTCCGAGTGCTGATCCGCTCTGATAGAACCAATCAGCGTTGACTTCTAGATTTCCTCTTTAGCAACTTACCGGCGATCTAGCTATTTGTAGAGGTAACGAAACGTGATGTCGCGCGAAGCCGCTCGTTTGCATCGGGAGTCGGTCGTATTTTACTTGTGCACCGGGTAGTGTAGGCAAAAATTACTAAGGAAGGTACAGAAATTGCTTATTAGTACCCTCGAGCCATTTCGACTTCTTCATTTTCTTTTTACTGAACTACAATCACAAACGTGGAGACAGAGACTACCGCTTACCCATGTTGAAAAAAAAAAGATACTCTGCAGTAATGTCAGTCACTATAATATTATAATCGTACCATCACAAAGTAGCCAAGAATTACCGAGGAAATTACAGAAATGGCTAGTTAGCCTACTACTTTGCATTTTGACCATTCCTATGTTCCTTTTGTTTGACGCGTTTTTTAGGCGGGCGGGTAAAAGAACGTTTTTTCAGAAACATTTTTAAGACAACAATTTTATTGTTTTAGCTTGCAGGCTATTGTGAAACACGTCATGGAGTTCTTACGTCCTCAACGACAATCATAAACGCGGAACGTCACAGACTACCGCGTACCCATGCATGAAAAACACATGATACTTGTCGAGTCGTTAGTTCCGGATGGTGTAGGCAAAAATTACCAAGGAAGTTACAGAAATTGCTAATTACTACCCTCAAGCCATTTTGACCTCTTCGTGTTCTTTTTGTTGTCTGATGCGTTTTTCTGAGCAGACGGATAAAGGAACGGGTTTTCATGATGAAAGCGATTTGGCTCATGGGTTGGGTCTGGTAGTATACCGTGACAAGGGACGAGGTGGGAAGTGCGAAAGTCGTTATTTTTGGTGTCACCACCAACGTAGGATATGCTCTTCTCTAGGCTGAAGAAAGTGAATTTTATTCTGTATTGTTATGGATAAGAAAGTATAGGCGTTTCCCGAGGACATCTGTCTGCTCTTAAAGTTTAACTGAAAAGCCAACTTATTTTTGTGTCATTGTCCTGGTTTGTAATGAAAACTAATTAATTACACCAGTTATTAAACACTTTATTCCTTGTATAACGAAACAAAAATCATAGATCTCTTCTTGACAACTCTCCCCAGCGTACTGACTACAAAAATGAATGCGCGAATTTCCCTCAGAGTGATTGCATACCCTGAGGGCAAACGAAATGAAATAGCATCCGCTACAGTCCTCCCTTTTTAAGTATGAAATAAAGGAAATGTTCTCACAGAAATGTAAACACACATATTCACAAAATATACACATTACAGGAGCCGCGACAAGGCGTCGGCATTTCCGTTTTCAACACCCGGTCTGGCCTTCACTGTAAACGAATATTCCTGAAGTGCAAGGGACCATCTTGCAAGTCGAGCATTCTTGGACCGACACACGTTCATCCAACGCAGAGGATTGTGATCAGTCTCTACGCAGAAGTGCCGACCCGTCAGATAATACGTAAAGCATTCTATGCCCCACTTTAGAGCGAGAGCTTCTCGTTCAACTGTGGAGTAACGACATTCAGCTTGGGACAGTTTTCTGCTTTTATAGGCAATGGGATGTTCTTCATCTCCCCATCGTTGCGAAAGCACTACTCCAAGTCCAGTGTTCGAGGCATCCGTCTGCAAAATGAAGTCCCGTTGGTAGTCGGGAGTCCTCAAAATCGGTGATGATGTCAGGGCAGATTTCAGATCTACGAAGGACCTCTGACATGCGTCTGTCCACGTAACTTTTTCGGGTTGGTCTTTTCTGACCAGAGCAGTTAGTGGGCCAGCACGTTCTGCAAACCTTGGCACAAATCGATGATAGTAGTTGGCCATCCCCAGAAACGATCTGACTTCCTTCTTCGTTTTTGGAACTGGGAAGTTGTTGACCCCTTGGACGTGTTCTTCAACCGGTCGAACCATACCGTTACCGATGCGATGTCCCAAGTAAGTTGTCTCGGTCTCGGCAAAGCGGCATTTCTTTGGATGAATTGTAAGTCCAGCGTCTTCAATCTTGCGCAGCACATCTTCTAGGTGTGCCAAATGCTCTTCCCAGCTGTTGCTGAAGATGACTATATCGTCTAGGTACGCTCGTGCATACTTGCGGCACTGCCTGAGGATACGGTCAACTAGTCTTTGAAAAGTAGCAGGAGCCCCGTGAAGACCGAACGGCATCACAGTAAACTCGTAGAGACCTGAGTTTGTCTGAAACGCAGTCTTCTCGCAGCTCTCCTCAGTTAGCACGATCTGCCAGTATCCTTTGGTCAAATCAATAACGGTAATGTATTTGGCGCTTCCTATTGTTTCGAGGAGCTCATCGATCCTGGGAAGAGGATAAGAGTCAAACTTTGAAACCGAATTGATTTTCCTGAAATCAAGGCTAAATCTCGTTGAACCATCTGGTTTGGGAACCATGACAACAGGGGAACTCCAAGCACTGCTCGAAGGTCTGATAATTCCAAGGTCAAGCATGCGCTTCACCTCTTCTTCCATTGCTGCCTGTCGAGCCTGCGGTATACGGTAAGGACGCTGTTTGAATGGTTTTGTGTTCCCAGTATCTATGTGATGTTTCTCAGTTGAGCTACGCCCTGGAAGTTCGCTGAAAACATGTTTGAACTTCTCGGCGATTTTCAGTAATTGTCTTCGACTCTTGTGATTCAAGTGCTGTAGTGAATCTCTGAATTTCTCTTCCAAGTCAGCAGATGACTGTTTCGTGGATGGGCTTTGAAGGAAGCCCACATCCTCCGCATACAAGTCGAACTCTGGCTCTCGACGTTCGAAACGCCGCAGAAGATTTATATGCAGGACTTTTGACTTCTTCCTGCCATCAGTCATCTCTACTTCGTAATCGACGGCATTGACTCTCCTCAGAACTCTGTAGGGTCCACTCCATTTTGTTTCCAACTTGTGGTTACCAGTTGGCATCAAAACTAGTACTTCATCTCCTGCTTCGAGCGTTCGTGGCTTAGCTTTTTGATCGTAGTATGACTTCTGTTTTGTCATAGCCAATTCCAGGTTGTCTTTGGCTTTTTCGACCATGTGTTCCAGGCGAGCTCGTATGGTCAGTAGATGATCAACCACTGATTTCGACGTAGTCTTGTTGACCTCGGCTTCCCACTGCTCTCGGACTATGTCCAGAGGTCCGCGTGGCCTCCTTCCATAGAGAAGCTCGAATGGACTGAAACCTGTAGAGTTTTGCGCCGTTTCCCTGTAGGAGAATAGGATGTAGGGTAGCATCCTATCCCAATCCTTGGTGGATTCTGCAACAAATTTCTTGAGCATCGCTATCAAAGTACCGTTGAAGTTTTCAACCAACCCATCGCACTGCGGGTGGTATGGAGTTGTACGTATAGCTTTGATGCCCACAATCTTGTATAGTTCCTTCAGTGACTTCGAAAGAAAATTAGCTCCTTGGTCAGTCAGTATCTCTTCTGGTACCCCAACGCGACAGAAATACTGCTCTAAAGCTTCGGCTATTTTCCTCGCATTAGTTGTCCGGAGCGGAATGGCTTCCGGGTATCTTGTTCCATAATCCGAGATAACAAGGATGAACTTGTGGCCATTGCGGGATGCAGTTAGAGGACCCACAATATCCATTGCTATGCGACGAAACGGTTCGACGATCAAAGGCATTTTGACCATCGGGACTCTCTCCTTCGGTTTGATTCTGGCTGTAAGTTGGCAGGCATGGCATGTTCGAACGTAGTTGGTGACATCCTTCCGGATTCCTGGCCAGAAGAATCGCTGAAGAACTCTGTCGGCTGTTCGATGTTTTCCAGCATGCCCTCCCATTAGCTGGTCATGTGCAACTTGTAAAATGAATCTTCGGCATGGTTTTGGGACCACCAACTGAAGTGATTCGTTTCCGTCAAGTCGCGATACGCATCTTCGGTAAAGGAGATTGTTCTGAACTTCGAAGTCTGTTCCTAGGATTGCTTTCTTGAAACAGAGTTTAAGCGAGTTGTCCTTTTTCTGCAGTTCTTCCAGTTCCTTCGAAGAAAGGTTTTCTGGATCGATCTGTTCTGTTGTGTTTGACGTTCCTTCGCTTCTCCTCTGAGCCTCAATCCTTTTCTGCTGGCGACTTTGTCTAGGTCTGTCAAGGTCTGTGCTGTTAACGACCAAGTCCGGTTCGATTCTAGTCAAGTCGTTTTCTGACAAATCCGTCGGCTGGCAACTGTAACTTCGGCTCCTAGTTGTCAGAAAGGCCTCGTCCATGTGGTTCTTGGACACTGCATTGGCTCTGCACAGCTCTAGGAACCGCGGAAACGATTTTCCAATCAGGACATCCACGGGAAGATTATCACTGACTGCCACCTCGGAATTGCAGGTGTATCTCTCGCCATCTTTGTTGACTGCTATTTCTGCTTTGTTCATAGGATATGTTTTCTTGTCGCCATGAACGCAGCAGATATCAATCTTGTCAACAAACGGAGAAGTTTGATGAATGAATTTGCTGTGGACGATGGTAGAAGTAGCTCCTGTATCCACCATAACTCGAGCTGGCTTGCCGTTGACTTCGCCGTCATACCAGAAGAATTTTTCGATGTCTGGTGATTTTGTAGGACTTCTCGCTAGAAGGCAATCTTCTTTTTTGACAGAAGACTTGCAACGGTTCGCAATGTGACCTTCCTTTTTGCATTTGAAACAAACCAAAACCTGGCGATCCTTCTGGTTCTTCTGTTTCAAATCAAATCCTTTTGGTTTTGCAGGTGTGGTCATCGTCGAGTCCTCTTGTTTTTCACCCTTCACGTTTACTGTCTTGGTGTTTCGGCTTGTCGACGCAGAAGAACGGTAAGCTTTCCGCGCGAGAAGAAAATTCTCAGCTGTTTCCACTGCAACTTCTAAAGTCGGGGCTTTCAGCTCTCTGATTCTTACTTGTAGCTGCTCGCTACGTAAAGTATTCACAAACTGTTCAACCAGTATCTTTTGAAGAATACTGCTGATAAGCGTGATAAGTATCTCTGGATCTTCAATGCTCTTGTAGTCACCCAGTCCCAGCCATTTGGTCAGTAGATGTTCAAGCTTCGCTCCAAAATCGATGAAAGATTGGTCGCTTTCCTTTTCTATGGAACGAAATCGTTGGCGGTACGTTTCTTCGGTAACTTCATACCGTCTCAGAATAGCCGCTTTCAGTGCATCATAATCCTTACAGATGCTTTCTGGAATCAATGCTGCAGCTTCAGCTGCCCTTCCTGACAGTAAGCCTTGTAAATGCATCGCCCAAGTTGCTCGATTCCAGCCATTTTGAGTTGCTGCACGTTCAAACATTGTGAGGTAGGCGTCTACGTCTGTGCCTTCTTCATATCTTGAGATTTTGACCTTGGACCCCGAAAAGAGATTGGATGATCCTTGCATAGCCACCTGATTTGTTTGAATCGCTGCATACAGTGGCTGGAGTTGATCAGTTAAGGCCCTGGTCGAAGAAGCGGTTGCTTGCCTTTCCGTTTCCAAAGCCGTCTGGAGTTGGCTCTGTGACGCCTCAATTGTCATGGCCAGTGACTTCTTGATAACTTCCAACATTTGTTCCGTGTTCATGATTTCTGGTGGGTTTCGAATTTTTTCTTCTTTTGGTGAGAGTTCCAAGAAAAATTCTTCCTCAGACGATGATGACTGTAAGTCTGGTTTCACTTCTTCGGTTACTTCGTCAGCTTGATGATCTGATGGGACAATCGAAGCCTCCACACCAGATGAATTTTGGGCACTTGAAGACTGTGTTGGTACTGGATTACTCATGCGACAACATGAGTTGAATCATCCACCGCGTTCGACGAAATCTTGACAAATGCTGAAGTACACGCTTGGTTATGATACAAATCACCGAGCAGGTGCTGAGAAGCACAAACCTGGATATGATGTAAATCACTGCGGAGTGCTGAGAAGCACACACTTAGATATGATATAAATCACAGGAAGTGCTGACTAGCACACCCACGTTGGTGCTGAAAAACACTCTGCTTGTTGTGCTGAAAAACACGTTGCTTATTGTGCTGAAAAACACGTTGCTTATTGTGCTGAAAAACACGTTGCTTCTTGTGCTGAAAAACACGTTGCTTATTGTGCTGAAAAACACGTTGCTTCTTGTGCTGAAAAACACGTTGCTTCTTGTGCTGAAAAACACGTTGCTTATTGTGCTGAAAAACACGTTGCTTCTTGTGCTGAAAAACACGTTGCCTATTGTGCTGAAAAGCACAAACGATAGAATGACAAGAGTCACTCTGCCAAATTGGTAATGGTAAACCAATAACGGGAACGAATATGATGTGACGACAATGGCAGCTTCCCTCAGTGAAAACTATTCCTCACAAATATTCAGGGTTGTGGCACGGCCACTGGAACAACCTGGCACAAACAAGAGTGTAATCACGCCTCTTACTTCAGGGATTGCTCACTGCGCAATAAACTTGCAAAACAACAAAAGTACTCGGGAGTACTCGCACACGGAATTCGGAAATCCCACAAAATAGCCTCGATGACTACTTGTCTATTTTTGCGACACGGAATCGCCTGTCTGAACACGACAAAGAGTACACTGGGGTCGATTTTTCAACGAAAAACCGATAATGTCTTAAACCAAGAGAATGTCACTTGTCCTTTAATGAACACAAATTCTAAGATAAGAAATTGTTTCTAATTTTCGGGAAAATGTCCACGAGCCTTTAACGGAACACACTTCTTGGGACAAAAATGTGATTCTGTCACTGGTCCTTTAAGGAAACTCGATTTAATTTCAACAAAAATTTTCCGAAACTTGAAATTAATCTTTCAAAAACACAAATTGTCTATGGTAATCCAAATTAAATTTAAACTGTTCGAAGAAAAATCACGGATTGAGCCGCTATTGTCTATAAAAGCCAAAAGGTTACGCAAAATCTTACTGTGATGACGGAAACGGTGCAGACTCGATGACGCAACGACGGTAGATCAGGTCTCTAATCCAAATGCTGCTTGCTGTATCCAAAAGTCACTTTTCCCGTCACGATAATCTCACGTAATCTTCAAACAAAATTCACGGAATCTGGGACCGAAATCGGGGCGAATTCTTTCACTTTAAACAACCTTTTTCTTTAAGATTGTACACTTCTGACACCACTGTCCTGGTTTGTAATGAAAACTAATTAATTACACCAGTTATTAAACACTTTATTCCTTGTATAACGAAACAAAAATCATAGATCTCTTCTTGACAACTCTCCCCAGCGTACTGACTACAAAAATGAATGCGCGAATTTCCCTCAGAGTGATTGCATACCCTGAGGGCAAACGAAATGAAATAGCATCCGCTACAGTCATTTAGTTGAATACACTGAATTATTTGGATTCTGCAAAGTTATTTTTTTGTTTTCCACTATCTGCTCTAGTTATGACCTTCAGAATATCTGCGGCTGTCCCACAGCGAAAATTCTACTATGAAGCGGGAAATTTTTATCTAAACACAAACAAGGCTTTTCAGTGGGTAGTGGCGATATTGGTGAAGATTGCTTAGTGCCTAAACAAAAAAAAGTCATAAATCTTTCTTGTAAGGCATACAAGAATTAGAGGTACCACAAATCACACGGAAATTCCACTATTTGAAAATCGATTATTCCTGAATAGCGGAACAACCAAGTAACGCATTTTCAGCGGGTCTTCAAGCCAATTTAAGTGAATAAGTGATGGGTAACTAGATTGTCCTATCCCAGTCCTTTTCGGTTAAGCTTCAAAGGAACAGAAAATTTGACTCAAACTTGACTCGGGGAGCTAGCTAACATATCAAGAATGTACCCTGAGTCGATATTGAGGGTAAGAAAAATTCTCGTTACGACCATTGCAGTTTCCGGGCAGTTTCCGAGAATTAGACTTTTGAGCAAAAGGTTTGCAAAAGCAAAAAGTTTGTGTGCCACGACTAGGAATCGAACCCCGGCCGTCTTGTCGGGGAGGTCGTTACTCTGTAGTCTACATGTAAAAAGGCGAACTTTTACAGTACATAAGTGCATAATTACAGTGCATAACGGGCAAGGGCCTGCCAGCTAGCTTTGGGAACACTAAGGAGGGGGTTCGAGACGGTTCGAGATAACAAAGAAGGGGGGGCCTGTCGACAATAAGACCCTGTATATTCATCTAAGCCCCCCGGGCGATTCGATGGCCGAAAGTTGCGTAGTCAAGTTTACTGTTCCTTTAAGCACAACTATTACTAGAATGATATTTTCGCGACAAAATGACTCAGAACTATCGTTTTCAAAAATACCATTACTTTCCACGAGAAATTAGGGATTTTCTTGTTAGCGCTTGTCCTCTATCCAGCCTTTCCTCTCTCCGACGCGGCGGCTGGACGCAAAATATTTGAAAACTGAACGCGCCGCGGTTAAAATGCGGAAAAGCCGAGCAAAACAAAAGAAGTCCAAAACACAAGGCATACCTGATAGTCTGATGGTCTACCATAGACATCCTAGATTTTTTTTTTCCTTCCTAAGAACAGCTTGGAAAGCGTTCGTAACGTGCGTAAAGTTGTTCCGTAGGATTGAGGTTGTTTTCGTAAAGTCCTTTAGGGTGCTAGTAAGCCTACGGAACCAGAGTCCAAGTCTGAAGTAACGGCTTGAATGTGGGTGATCCAGATAATAAAATTCCGAGAACACTTCCAAATTAAAACTCTTTTAATGACAAGGCGTATGTTAACTATTTAGTTATGTAGTCAGTTTCACCAGGGACCCATACATTTCCTTTCCTGTCAACCTGTCAACAGAAGATTTCTGCTGCTATCTTGAGCGCAAGGGATATAGTTCGAGAAATACCCACGATCCAATAACGTTCAAGACCAGTTGGACAAAATTTGGGATTGGCTGCTGGCGCCTTGAGGGAGGAGTCTCTTTGGCGCGTACGTCCAATGAGGCAAACAAGAATGCCATCGAATCAAGCGGGGATTTTTGGAAACTGGATGGTTCGGTCATCATATCAATATAAAAGCATAGGAAATGACAGGCCCCCTGTAAGGAAATTTATGGGTCCCTGGTTTCACGCTGTAGCCTAAACGTTAGTGTTTTGAGGTATATAAAGCCCAGTGTTGTATGGCCGAAAAATCACTAGGCTATAGTGAATCTCAGCTGACGTATCCGTTTAACGCCACCATATTTTATTCGCAATCAGCTCTGGCTGAAGGAACTAGGCTACTTAAAGTTTAACTGACAAGCAAGCTTATCTTTACACCTTGGATTTGAATACACATTCAGAATAATAACTGCTGACCGGACAAAACAAATTCACAGAGACCTTTGGATTTCGCGATGGTTAATCAAAGAAGCTCAGGAATTGTTCAATTCCAGATTGTAAGGTCATCTCTGAAGAAAGACCGCTAAGCTGCGTGCGGCCCAAATAAGCTTTATTTTTCGGTAATCGCTTACCATTGTAATTGTTAAATATTTCAAGCATAGAGGTACAAGCACATAGAGCTACCACAAATCCGAAATAAAAAGTTAATTCTTTGAAAATCAATTATATGAATAGTGGAGCAACGAAGTAATACATTTTCGTTAGGTCTTCAAGCCTATTTACGCGAATAAGTGATGAGTAACTAGACTGGCAAATCTCAGTCCTATTCGGTAAGCACGAAGAGGCTTGTCGTGCTGTAAATCCAACGTGGCAATATGACACAATAGTGTTCAGTCTTACAATTACGTGAACCCTTTTCTTCAATGGGGAGGAGTTTATGTTTTGTGGGTTAACACCCAGCGTGGTGTTTTAGTATTATAATACACATTCATTTAAGTAGTGAGACCGTAGTTAGCCAATACTGAATTAAAATAAAATAAACACTGAATTCAAATAAATATTAAAATGCATCAGTCCAATTCACGAAACATTATCAAATCCTAGGACATGAAGAGACTAACCGTGCTGTGGATCCTCGGGTCAGCGTGATATCCATTCGTACTGATCACTCGTAGATCATGTTTGTATCCCCCTTCATCTCTCCTCGCTAAGTGCGTCATATATTCCTTTGTCACTGGTTGTGACTGAAAAATCTGTCCATTATAACTGTGTCCATTCTGTTGAAAAGTGTATTCGGGGGGTGGAGGGGGTTGCTGGGGGGCGGGCTGGTAGTTATGAGAAGAAATTCGGTCGGCTTCTAAAAGAGAAGAAAGAAATTAAGTAATAAAAAAAGAAATCTATAGCAATCGACTTCTAATCTCAGCTATTTCTAATCTCATCCCTCAAATATAAGGCCATTCAAATTCTTGATAAATAGCATGGTTAGTAAAAGTCGATTTAATTTGACTGTTTTTTTTTGGCCTCACTTCATATATGCCACACCCTACATGATTGCTCTTCTTTCGGCATCTCTGTCATGTAATATGTGTATTTCTTTAGTTTTTCTGACAAAACTAGGATTAATATTCTTTTGTATCATTGCCCAGTAGTCGTGCTTGTGTCCCCATCTGGGCAGGTCAAGTTATTTTTATCTATAATGATTTTCTTTTCAAAATAAAACCGAAACTGAAACAGGACAATGTTGCAATCGTTTGCTCAATCGGTAACGTCCAGATTCCCAAACTAGTATTTAAAACTAAGATCAGATTTTCAACTGATCAAAAAATGTTGAAATTAAGTGCTGCGTCACGCATACCTTAAAGTTATTGCGCGAATCAAGTTTCGTTCACAAAATGGCCTTAATTTGTGGCACTTCATGTAGAAGTTCAAAAATTCTTTTATAATTGCAGAACTGGGCCAAAGAATACGATCCAAAATGCCTGTCTGATATCATCTCTACGTTGCAAATGAGTGATTTGAGGGCGGGGTCGGCTGCCACTTTGAGGTCGACCGAAGGAATTCCGATGACAGAGCTGGAATTTATAGCCCAGGAGCGAAATCTTTTGACAATTTTCGACGGTGAAAAAGCTTCAACCTTGGAACTCCGGGGGATGCTATCCAAGTTCGTAAACTACGAAAATACAGCATTTTAGAAGCGAACTTTGATCATGAGGCTGCGGAAAATAAGATAAATAAGGTCATATCACCTAATATATTGATAATGCCAGTCGAGGGTAAACGTTTCTTTTGGAAAGCTCGGAATCGTAAAAAGCAAGTTTATTTTTATAGCCCCTCTTCCCCCGTCGGCAGAGGAACAGAAACTGTGTTTTTAGCCCACTGGAAATGACGCAGTCGGGATTAGCTTTTTCGCGCCTTACACTGCACCACCCTGCTACCTTAACTTTGATTTATATATTTTCTAAATTACTTTTACTGTTTTAGTTTGTTTTTGTTCTATTTGATTTATTTTGAGGTCATTTTTATTTCCTTTTCCTTTGTTTTACAAAACCCATGCGTACAGTTATTACCAGTTTTGCGTAGTCTTCGAGCTTTTCAATTTGTACGATGAAAATTCGATATCGGCATGGGTTCAGAATATAAGTAAATTACCTTTCATCCTCCACCACACCTTTTTGCCGACGCAAATTGGGGTTACAGACCCCGAACGGATCCGTGATCAAATTATACAAACAAGCAAAAGTTCTAACAATTAGGCTAATCATAAATTATAAATAATTTAAACATTATAAGCAATTATCACATGTTTACCAAAAAAAATCAAAAGACAAAGTCACAGAAATCTCATATCAATCCACCTAAAAATGACGTATATATGTCCATCGGCTTTTGCATGAAAGCTTGTAATCCCCTGCTCGCCAACTGGGGGATAAGACCAAGGGAAAACTCAATATCGGCGCTTTGACTCGCCCCCATCTGCAACAATTCTAGTCGCAAATCATCGTTTCACATCAAATATCACAGTTCCGGGAGCACTAGAGCCTTAGAAACAAAATTCATTACTAGGGAGAACTTGGCTAGGGACTGTACTTTGCTAAGGTTTCTGGAATACTTACAATCCGATTAAGATTAAAACAGTAGCGGGAAAAAAGAAGCTGGAAATGCAACAAAAAAGGTACAGGAGCACAACTGCTTTTAGAAGCTTCTGAGGGGACATTATCTTTTCCAGATCGAATAAATTAGAGCAAGGAGGGGTGAGCCCTCGGGTGAGCCGTGATTTCTCTATGTCGGCGAACAAAATAGATCTAATTAGCAGACGTGAATAACGGTAACAATACTCAGCTCTACTAATACTCAGACTTTTAGCTCTAAATGCTACCTTTCGAATTTGAAAAGCAAAGTAGATTTGCTGACGTTAACATTTTTAATCGCAAAATCCTAATTCGCGTGTTTGGTGCATTGGTAACACCCCCCTTTTTCACGTTTCACCATACTGTGAGAATCTTACCAGAGATAACGGAAGAAATACGAGGACTAATTATTATCCGTTAGCGAAATATCTGTTAGGATTACCGCCATGGCATTCAAATCTGGTGTCACACGTGACGTTGGAACAACTAATCAGAATATAAAATGTAGGGAAGGAGAAAAGAAAGCTGCTCACAGACCTTCAAGCATTTGGCCGAGTATGCGCCAATCCACCTAACGTTTAAAGTTTAGCCTACCTGAAAATCCAGTTTAACTGGAATTTTATATTTTAAATTTTATTTTTTCGCCGCTGGTTACTTTTCGGCAATTATTTGCCGCTATAGTTGCCAAACATTTCAAACATAGAGGTACGTCAACAATTGCGGAAGAATAAAAACCGTCAGCTAAAATTCAATGGTCGTCGATAATAAATCAACTAAGTAACGCGTTTTTGTCCAGTTTTCTAGCCTATTTAGGCAAAAATATTATGGGTAGCCAGACTATCATATCTCAGCCGTATTTCGTTAAGCTTTAACGGCCAACTGTTTCTAGCCTAGTACTGAATCATTATGCGTGTTTTATTTCTTGTCTTTTTTCTCTTTCTTTCTTTTTGTATTTCCGTCTTGTACGGGCACAAAAGCAGCCGCTAACACCCGTCTCGTCATGGACCTAGACCCGATTATAATTTGGGGGGGGGGGGCTTGAAGAGCTGGAGAAGTTTTGACGCCGTGGGAAACCTTTTCAGCTCAATTCAGCAGTACGACTATTTCTAATTTTAAAGATTTTTTTTTTCAGAAACGATGCGATGCTGATTGACGAAAGGAAAAGAAACTGCCATTCTTCCGACCCTTTCCCCTAATATTCCCTACCACATGCAATGTTTGCTGTTTGGTCGGCTGCAATCGATACCAGAAAGGTTTCAATCTACTACATCGCAATTTACAGTGTGGATAGGCTAATATTAGTTATATGCGTTGCCTATCATCTTGCGTTGACCTTTCATCTCCTGAAGAAGCCTAGTGAAAGTGCGCACAAATACCAACCCAGGTCGGCAGCAAATTATCTATACCTTCTAAAATAATTTCCTTGATAGTTCTTACCGCACTACCAATCTGTAACTGTCAGGACAGGGAAATTTTGTGCGGGTTATACCTGTCATGCATCCATCGCAGATAATGCAGAGCACTCCTCCCATACTATAGACGAAGTGCAGTAAACTGTAGCAGACAAAACATGATCAATTTTCTTTCATAAATTGACTGTTGGCCAACTGGTGTTGAAGTGAATTCCTGTACATCCGATTTCCCATTTTTCATGGACTAAATTTAAACAAGAAATTTACACCAGATATCAGATTTGGAACATCTCAGCACATTCAGCAGGTCCTTGACGATGGCGCAAAATTCGGAGCGTTTCCTAGCTTCCAATGATAAATATTAAACTGGATTTGAAACAATCTTGATTTACCTTGATTGTTTTTACAGCCTGTTGTAAACTTCGTGCTTTAGGTGGCTCGGTGGCACTGTACATTCTTCCCCATACGGGTCTACGTGAGTTGTAGGCTATAGTTTATTATTTATTTTTGGACTAATGAATGAGCCATGCTTAAAGTTCAACCGAAAAGGGCTGGGATAGGACAATCTAGTTATCCATCACTTATTCACTTAAATTGGCTAGAAGACCCGCTGGAAATGCGTTACTTCATTGTTCCGCTGTTCGCGAATAATCGATTTTCAAATAGTGGAATTTCCTTGTGGTGTGTGGTGAATTTTTGTTGTATGCTTTACGATAAAGATTTATGATTTTTTTTTTGTTCAGGCACTAAGAAATCTTCACCAATCTCACCACTACCCACTGAAAAGCTGCGTTTGTGTTGAGATTAAAATTTCCCGCGTCATATTAGAATTTACGTTGTGGGGACGGCCGCATATATTCTGAACGTCATAACTAGAGCAAATAGTGAAAAAAAAAAAAATCCCTTTGCAGAATCCAAATATTCAGTATACTCAGTTAGATGACACAAAACTGGATCGGCTTTTCAGTTAAACTTTAAGTAGTCTGCTTAATCAAGAATAAACTTCCGTCTTTGGTCCCATGCACCGACTATCGATACACGACAAAACTGAGCAGAGCTAGAGCAACTTGCTCAGCTTTGAGTTGACACCCGTCTACTTTCCTCAGCCGTACCCCTGCGCATTTGAGAGGAAAAGAGCGTAAAGCCGCGTGACGTCACAATGGTATAAACGCAACAGCCTGTTTATTCTTGACTTTCTTTTCCGGGGCTCTACTGCGATGAGCCGTTTGTAGAGGTACTGAATTGTGATGTTCCGCGAAGCTACCCTCGTTTGCATCGGGAATCGTCCATATATTATTCGACTCCGCATGATTGCATTACAGAGATCGGGATACGGAGGTTCTACTTCTTATTTGTTGTTGATTTATTTTATTTATTTGTTATTTAGAAAACCGGTAAGCTAAATGCTTGTCGCCATTACAGAAAGTAACAGTTAATAATCACGGTATCCTCTTTAAAAATAATCATATTGTATCCTCTTAATTCATATCACCATCATAAGAGAGTTGGAAAATGTTAAGACCTTTTCGCAACAGATATTATTTAACAAACATGAAATTTAAAATAATTAGGTTTTGTTTGGGTGGACCCCGAATGATTTGCATTTTTGTTGGGTTCTCCTTGCCGTTCTTATGTTTTCTGTATTACACTTAAAAAGTGTGCAGTACACTGTCAGAAGTTTCATAACAGATAGCGCATAACACTTTCAAGAATAACACCTTTTCACTTAGAAATAAAGTGTTATGACCAATTGAGTTTATACTATTTCGTGCCTAGATCTCCAAAAACACCTTCAAATGGTAAAAATACTAACGGAAACGAAAGAAACATAACAGATAACATCCCAAAGTGTTATCTGTTGAAACCGGGCATCCTTCTGTTGTCGTCATGTAACTTCTAACAGTGTAGTATTTTTACCAGTTGAAGGTGTTGTTGGACATCTAGGCACAAAATAGTGTAAACTTAATTGGTCATAACACTTTATTTCTAAGTGAAAAGGTGTTCTTCTTGAAAGTGTTATGCGCTATCTGTTATGAAACTTCTGACAGTGTAGCGTACGTATATTTACCTTAGGACAGATAAAAGCTTTACTGGACGACTCCGGTTCACATCTTTTCCTTTTTTTTTATCAACAAAATTATCACTCACTCTCTATCCAACAAGGAAAGATGGGCCTCAGCAATGAGATCCGAAAACACTCAGCAGAGCTAGATGCACCAAATTATGTTAGTCAAATAACTGGTCAAATCTAACAATAATTTCCAGACACAATTTGCCTACTTATAAAAAAAATGAAATCTGAATAATCACAAAACAAAAAATAATCACCCGGTAGAACATTAGTAGATTGCATTATTGAGTATATTAAGATTCAGTTGTCGCATTGGAAGAATATGTTCTTAGTCAAATAATAAGTCAAATTAGATTTACTATAGTGATATTTCGGGCCTTCTTGGTTAGCATCCTGGTACGTATTCTCTTCAAGCACTACTCTATGTATGTACAAATTACCATATGTATTAACTACAGGAAACACGGACCGGCATTATCATTGAAAAAAAAAATATGCAAATCCCAAGTCCTTCTCCATAGCAAAATCAAAGTTAATCCACAACTTAACAACCTTGGTTGTTTAGCTGTGAGTTAATCAAAATGCGAAAACCTCTACGATGTCAACGACCCAATCGAGCAGCAAAAACAGCGGACGTGTCCAAAATGAAGCTCCCAACTCAAGCTGTCTAACTTTCATCCCCAGCAACTCCCGAAAAGCAACTTCCCAAAAACAGAATATTTATGCTTGCTAGAAATTTCATTTATATTATCGCAGGTTCGTCTATTTAGCTACAGTCTGAAGAGGACCCCTGCCGAGAAGGGTTGAAATATCGACAGAATAAATCTTTGCTGACGTTTCAGTGCAGTGACATCAAATACGATTCGCAGTAAGCTTGTGCTGAAGGAATACATATACTGGAAGGTTGTTGCGAACCGTGAAAGATACAAGCAAGACATTACTAAATTCTAACGTAAGTAGAGAGAGAGAGAGAGATCGGTGTATTTAGAAACTATCAAAGCATTACTAAATTCAGTTTCAACAATCACACACTACGATGCAGCAGAAAGCCGACGTAAAAAAAGGCTCAAACGAGTTCCCGTATCGATTAGTCCACTTTAGGGGGTAGAAGTTTATTTTGCAACCGAGTTCGACAATTGGGAGGGGCTGTTTCGGGTAGCAGTGACCGGTCACTATCTTATTTCTTTCTTGTCTTTCCCTAACTCTGAACAAGAAAGATATCCACATCCACCTTTCTTTTTACTACGATTTTCAAGACTATTTACCCCTTGGGAGAAAACAGACACATGATTTCACGATACGAGATTCCTGATGTACCTTTAATATTTTCGGACACGAATAAAGTGTCCTGAATTCACAACTCCGCGTCCCCACACTCCACGGTCTTCATTATCAGTCACATTTACTGATATTTTTTTTTCTAATTTTGCATACATCTCTGTAATTCTCTTCCTCATATCGGATTGAAAATAAAATTACGAATTTCCTGCTTGCAGGACTTCCTTCTGGAGATCACCTTTCTAACTGCCAGCATTAATGTTTGATTGTTATCTTTTCTTGAAAGATTGTTTCCGGATGGGGTGTTTAGAATCAATTGCATCGCTTCCATATGTTGGGTTCTCGCGTGCCTAAGAGCGTTTATGTATTCAAAACCGTATGATTTATTTACAGGGGGGATTCCCTGGCATGCGCCAGATAATTCCTTCCCTAATTACAAGCATGACTAAAATAAAACTGCCTGAAAAGCTTTTGAATTATGTCTGGTGAAGAATACCCGACGTAAAATTTTCGAGAACCAATCGTATGAAGTTGTATGAAAAAGTAGCACGCGGTAGTATCAATTGCATCGCTTCCATATGTTGGGTTCTCGCGTGTCTAAGAGCGTTTACGTATTCAAAACCGTATGATATATTAAGGGGGGGGGGGTATTCCGTGATTTCCCTGGCATGTGCCAAAAATTCCTTCCCAATTACAAGCATGACTAAAATCAAACTGCCTGAAAAGTTTTTGAATTATGTCCGGCGAAGAATCCCCGACGAAAAGTATTCGAGAATCAGTCATATGGAGTTGTATGAAAAAGTAGCATGCAATAGTAACTGTTGCCACTGCACGCTACTACTAGCAAACTGGATGCTACTACAGCAAGATTGGATGCTATCGGATACTATTACTTAAGATTAACCCAGTCGGAGGCTTGTTAAATCAATTCCGTACTAGTACATGTCAATACTGCAACTTCTTCGCACAACTACCAAACACAGCCAAAGAATTTGTCGTCGGGTATACGTTAAAATCCGTATCAAAACCTGAATATACTAGTCCTAATCCGATAGTTAGCCCCTACTTAACACAAACTGATTGGATTTAAAGCTGGTTCCTTAACTCCACGCAATTTTCACGAAGAAATTCACAAATAAGATACTTAGACCAAAATCCTGAGTTGTTTTCACTGGTTCATTTTCCAGGGCTTGAGCATGAAGAGGAATCGGAATATAGCTATAAGAAAATATAACACCAGTACACTGTGCAGTCCCATGGTACCAGTCCTATCCTACCCAGTGCCAAAATTTTCTGGTATTCCCCTGATGTTTAAAAGAAAAAAGTTCCAACCGTGCGATAACAGCCAGCCATGCGATAACAAGTGATACCGCACGGTTGGAACTTTTTTCTTTTAACATCGGGGGAATACCAGAAAATTAAAACAAGTGTACTAGTGTTATAATCATTATCGCCCTTGCTTTTCTTCGGGCGATGGAGTTTGGGCCACTGTCACCCTCAGGAAGGGCGATAATATATAATATCTGACGTACCCGTTTTGCAGTGTCAAAAAACATGTGTCAGCTAGGGTCAGTGAATACAATAACACCTGACGAATTAGTCTTAAAAATATATAAAGTATTCATAAATAAATTATTTATGAGCCTGCTCGGGAGAGCGGCGAATTGCTTTGAAGGCGTGAAGTAGATTTAAAGGACCCCTCTTGCTTATTCTGCTTTTTATAATATATCTAGCCCCCATACAGAATTATAAGCTTCTAAATTCCCACTTCTCTCCATTGTTTCGTTTTCTGCCACCAAGATTTTAACGCTTTTTTGGTCTTGCCCAGTTTTGCCCGTTATACAACGAAACGTTTGCCGGGGTCATCAACGTCCACTGACAACTCTTTCACACATAAGGTTCTGAGAAGCTTTTGTTTATTGCTTCTTTTATTTGCTTAGTTTTCGCAATTTTTAACCACACCGCGATCAGTTTTCAAATGTTTTGCGCCCAGCCGCCGCGTCGGAGAGCAGGAAGGCTGGACATGGTCGACAAGCGCTAACGAGAAAATCGCCAATTCCAGGTGAAAAGTAATAGTATTTCCGAAAATGTTTTTTCCTGATCGACTTCATAGAGAAAAGATCATTTCTAGTAAGAGTTGTGCTTTAAGTGATTTGTGAGCTATGTTGGTTGGTGTTAAGATTTTGCAGTAAAAAAGGTACAGTTGTGTTCGCAATAATCATCCCTATTGACTAGTAACGATTCTCCCCCACACCAAACACATCCTTTAAACTAGATGAAGTATGAAGAAGTCCGTCATATGTCTGGAACCAGTTCTGACTATCACAATGAAACGACCACGGAGACAGGTCTTAGCTCCGATTTCCTGTGGCGGAAATAAACAAACAAAACCTCCATACCGTCTACTCCAACAACGCATATTTTCAGCCAATTCCCTTTCATATCCTCTAACGAACCTCAACTGACATAACACTGACTCCAGGAGAAAATCTCGACTCGAGAGGAACCTGTCCGGGTAGGAACCCCAGCAGACATACGGCGTTGCCAGTATTACCTACCATCAACCAAGATATCGAAGAGCCTTTCCCATTTTACTTAGTTTTTTTATATATTGCAAAGATTTTTCTTATTTTTCATAGTTTTGTTCATTATTCATGAAGGCTTGAATTTCGAAATGCAGCGGCTTACAGTAGTTACAGAAACTGAAATATTTATACTGCTATGTTTCATGTTCAAATTTGACGATCGACTGAACAAGAATCCACCTTAAAAAAAAATATGAAAAAAGAATAACATTACAAATAATACTTTATCGGTTTTGTCCTCCAGATCACAGAATTTTTAGAATGGTTGTATGTTTCTTTTCTTCAAATAACGACAGAATGACGATTTGATTTAAATTCACATAGGCAAGGCAAGGAATTCGCAACGATCGCACGGTCTTCCATCAACTCTGGGGTTACAGGATGAGTCGCCGACCTCGCCTTACGTAAGCTCGAAATCAGCTGCCAAAACGTTGAGAAGAAATTCCATGCAGTCTAAACAGTCAAGAAGCAAAACCTTACTATTTTCAACAGTTCCGAGCTCCAGTTCAATCAAAATATTTGCCATTTCTTTTGTCTGAACCTGCTTTAAAATATTGTTTCTAGTTGTTAACTTAGGTTTTCGTCATTTTTGAAATCACGGCAAGAACATCGAACTCGGGTGAGAATGAGGTGGTTCAGAATTAAACTGAATCTGAAAAATATTAATCTAAATTGAAAAAATGTGTTCTCACGTAAACTTAAGAAGAATAATTTATCCATAATGTAACCCGTTGTTTTAGCTTCAATCTAGTATTTTTGTCATGTTCTCTGGTCCCTTCGAAAGTAAGACAGATCTTTCTGAAGGAAGGATTTCCTGGAAATTCGATTTGAGTTCTGTTTGAAATTTTGAGATTTGTATACATTTATTATGCTGTGAGGTAGGTCAAAACTCTGGCCGAAAATCAGGCCACAAATAGCCCATTGTCTCAATCCCCAAGCCGTCCACCACTTGATGGCCCATCACTACTCAATCCCCAAGCCAACAATCTATGAAAACATCACTAATTATATCTGTTGTTATAGCGTTCTTCTAGACTTGATATCTTCCTGTCAGCCGCACGACTTGGACAATTCCTTCCGAGGGGTTGCCCACTCTCGATTTTGGTGTGCAGCAAGTGCCCGTTGCCGCGGTGCCCGGTCGGTGCCGGCACCGGTTGCCACGTGTTAAAACATTAAAATCAGCATGCTTAAAGAGGGAATCACCAAATTTATTGCTGGCACCGTTGCCGGCACCGCTGATTTTAGTCGGTGGCGGGGAGTGGGTAACCGATCGGTTCCTTCAGGGAAGCCTTTCTCATAACAGCATGCAGGTCAACACTCAAAGAGCGATATGGCTGAGCTTGGATATCCCTCCTACACCGAATTTCATTTCGCAGTGTTGCTGCGAATTTCAACTGCAACCCAACTAGTAGGCGTTACTGTTCTTGGAAAGCCTGCTGCGTCTGGGAGCCCAAGCTTTAGGCAATCCCGAGACTGTCCCAATTCCTTTCAGCGAAATATTATAGTAAATCTGTCGCGTCATCAAGAGTGGGATGGTAGTTAATTTGGGTGCACATTCAGAATGCCAAAACAAAGGAACTGACTTGGGCCAATGACGGAGTGGGTGAGTATTTCGCACATCTTTCCGAACGGAGGGACCAGGAGAAACATGTAGAAAAGGACACAGTAGCTGTTCCCTCCTTACGACGGCTTTAAATCGCTTACAGATTAAATGGTGGGGGTCCTGGGTTCAAATCCCGGCTGAGCAGTATATTTGTCTTTCAGTTCACAACTTATAAATGATCTCCTGGTGCTTTTTGGTACCATAATATCGATTTATGGTGCCACTACCGCCAGGTTCGTATCCAGGAGTTTATTTCGGGGGGGGGGGGGGTGCCCGTGGGTCGGACCAAAAAGTACAAAAAAGAGGTGAAAGCCTATAAGAAACCAGTATTTTTGCATGTTTCGGGGGGGGGGGTTGAACCCCCTAACCCCTTGGATACGGCCCTGGCTACCGCCCATTGAGCGGTGAGTTTTCTTAAGTAAATACGTTTTACAGACATTTATACGAAAAAATTAAATAAAAGTAAGGAAATGTGCAGTGAGCGATTACTGTAGCCTACAAATACTTTGGGTGCTCGACCCCTCGATTCTACCTCGGAAAGGTCCAAATTATAGGTTTCTTTTCAGAGAAAAAAAATTTCCGATTCGATCATTTCTCTGCTTTTCGATCTTTTTCTGGACTTTAAGTTAGCCTTCAACTGACAGCTGGCATCCAAGCGTTATTCCAAAAGCACCAGGAAACAATCTATGTGAGCAAGAAAAATGTTGGCGCAAACTTAACTCGGCTGACCCACATGCCCTCTGCGTGCCTTCCCTGCAATATACATGACATAATGCTCCAGTAATGTGGAGCTGGGAAGCATCAGAAATTCACACTACGGATAATACCTAATCGCAAAAACTTGAGCCGCTACAGTTTAACACTAATTTTTTGTTTCCAAAAATTAAGTGAAAGAGTGCATAATTTGACCTCGAAGTGATTTATTGCAGACTCACAACTAGTTACGACCAGTGAGGAGTTTACCAACTTGGCAGATTAAAGTCTTTGATTCATGTGGGTCCAGAAGGTGGGAGACACCATTATTTTTCGATGGGTCGGATTTTTACGAATACACTCTTACATTTTTTCTTCAAAATCCTCACGGTAGCCAACGTTGTCCACAAATTACTTGAACGCAATTCACTCTTGAAAGCAAGGTCGCCATGCATTGCTCATTAACTATTCATTAATCTCCCGACGGAGGTCAAAAGTGTTACTAAAACTTTCGAGGAGATCGAGTGGCGTGTAAGAGGATTAAAACAACTAAGTATATCACCCTGATATCACCATTTGAACGTTTTCTTATTTAATTTAATTTATTTATCACCCACACGATACACGAAGTAAATATGGTGGAGTAGGCACTGGAGTATGAAGGCGTGAAGAGCCCGCTCTACAGCGCGTCACACGTGACGTCAGTACAGCAGACAACCAATCAGCTGTAAAGGACGATTCAGACAGGGTTCGGGTTCTTCTGCGGAGTTGTACCGCGATACAGCTGTGTGTAAAGATAGCAATTATGATGTCCTGCATAGCTCCTCCTCCGCTGTTTACATCGGATAGAGTATCGGAATATATTAGACTCCGCATGGTCGTATCGCACAGATGAGGCTAAGTCAGCTTACGTCCGATGGAAGGCACTTGGTAAACCCCGTGATGGACTTTCCTTCCGGTGGATGAAAGAGAAGAAGGCTATTTTCCAGGCTGAACTTCGCCGACACAATAATTGCCTCATGGAAGAAGCGTCTCGTGATGCTGATATTGATAAGCTTAAAATTTGGAAAGCGCTACGTAGGACTAAGCATTTAAGTGAACCTGCACCGGATTCTGTCCCGTCTGTTGCTGAATGGGAGACACATTTCAAGTCTGCCCTGTCTTCTTCTAATGATTTTTCCTCTGACGTAGCTGAGCTAGACTCTATATTAAGTGATTTTCCGTCTGACCACGTACTTGTACATCAAGATTTACTTTTGGCCAAAAAAAAATTGAAGTTCCAATCATCGCCTGACCGTGATGGGCTTTTTTCAAACCATCTCAAGTTTGTATCCCCAACCAGGGGCGTCGCGACACCTTCCTGATGGGGGGGGTGCTGCTTCGGAATTTTACCGGAATTTTTCGGGATTTTACCGGAATTTTTCAAGATTTTGCCGCAGATTTTCCATAGTGAATATCTCTGCAGGCACAGGCGTCACTACTAGGGGGGGGGGTCGACACCCCCAATGTTTTCGGCCAGTCGGGCAATGTTTTTCGGCAATGTTTTCGGCCAAATAGCCGAGTCGGCGCAAAGCGCCGCGATTTTTAGTAAAAACGCAGTCAATTTTTCTCTTAGAAATAGAGTCGTTTTTTCTTAAAAATAGTCGTTTTTTTCTTAAAATCAGCCGATTTTTCGTCAGCACAGTCGTTTTTTTTCTCAATAATAGTCGTTTTTATCTGCAAAAACCGTCGGTAAAAATGACCAGCCAGTCGGTAAATACCTTGTCCCCCTCAAACATTTTGGCTAGTAACGCCTCTGTCTGCAGGAACTCTAGAATACTGTTGTGTTCTGACTTAGATTGTGTGTTACAAACGACGGTAAACAAAGACAGGCTCGTTGAAGTTTAACTGCAAAGGCATAGATTATTTTTACTTCTGATATTTGAAAACACTGAAATATTCTGACTCTTTCATGAGAGTCTGTTACTAATCGCATGTGAAACCGATCTAGTTGACGAACGTTAAATTTTAACTAAAATTCACGAAAGAATTCGAATACCATATTTCTTCAAACTTTTTTTTGTTCCGAACCTGTCCTGGGGACTTCCGAGATCATGTCGGAACAAGGCTAACTTGTGAGTCGAGAAGGCTGTCGAATCTAGAGTAGATGGTACTGTGATTTTATTCCTGGAACAATATTTGTAGCTGGAAATGGTGTAAATTTTGGTAGGTTGCCTAATTTTTTAAAGCTACAGAAATTTTGGAGATTACCGGAATCACCCGGTGAACGTCCAGGTTCGATGTTTTGTCCGTCTGCACGATTCACTCTGATAAGTTGTGCTTCGCGGTCATCCCTGTAAGCGGTAAGCAGCAAAATTCCGGTAGATTCCCTGAGCCGAATTTTGGAAGATTCCGCGCGGCATATTCCGGTAGATCCCCTGAAACACGTTCCAACAGATTCCCTAAGTCAAGTTCCGGTAGATTCCTTGTGAAAGGTTTCGTTAGATTCCCTGAGCGAAAATTCCGGTAGGCTAGATTCCCTCAGCCGAATTCTGGAAGATTCTGTGGGGCAAATTCCGGTAGATCCCCTGAGACACGTTCCGACAGATTCCCTAAGTCAAGTTCCGGTAGATTCCTTGTGAAAGGTTTCAGTAGATTCCCTGAGCGAAATCCGGTAGGTTCCCTGAACAATAATCCGGTAGATTCCCTAAAAATCGTCAAGTTCAGGTGAATTTGTCAAATTTTAACTGGCGCGGCTTCGCCGCACCAGTCACAATTTACCGGAATTTTTTCCCACGGGCCTTCTGGGGGGGGTGCAGCACCCCCCCACACCCCCCCTCGCGACGCCCCTGTCCCCAACATTCCTTTTAACTCTTCTTGCTTTCTTTAATTTAATTTTATCGGTGGGTCGTGTTCCCTCATCTTTTAAAATTGGTTTGATCTCCCCTATTTTAAAAAATGGAAAGAAGGATGTAAAATCCTGTGGTTCTTATCGGCCAATAACCAAGGGTTGTATTATCAGTAAACTTTTTGAAATGTGTTTTAAAAATATGTTTGAAGGCCTTGATGCTGGGTTAAACCAGGTTGGATTTCAAAGGGGTATGGGTTGCGATCATGCGCACGCTACTTTTTCCACTTTAATCAATGATGCACGAGCGTGTGGACAACCGCTGTATACGCTTCTGATAGACATAAAAGGTGCTTTTGACAACGTTTCTCATGCGGCTGCTCTTTTATCACTTGTGTACAATGGTATTCCTCGTTCTGTTGTGCGTGTTTTAAGGTCGTGGTACAATGGACTTAACGTTCAAGTGGCACTTCGTTCCCCAAAAATTCTGTCCAATTTAATTTCAGTGGGAAAAGGCGTTAGACAAGGTGGAATTTTATCTCCATATATTTTTAATGCATGTTTGGCAGACTGTCTTCGGTCGCTTAAAACTTCTTTGATTCATTTTGCGCGTGATGTAACGTTTTTAGCTTATGCTGATGATATTATTATTTTAAGTCGGTCAAAGGAAAAGTTAATTGAAAATTTTAACATTCTAGTGTCTAAACTGGGGAAGAAGGGTCTAATAATTAGTTCTGAAAAATGTAATTTTTGTGATTAGTAGTTTGCCGACACTGAATGCCCCTCTGGATTGTGGTGGGGGGATTGTTTTCAGCCCTGTTGAGAAAGTTACGTATCTTGGAATCCCTTATTCTTCCAATACCAGGGATTGGAAACTTATCCTTATTCAACATGTGCAAGACAAAATAAGAAGAGCATTTGGTGCTGTTATTCGTTTACGGGGTATGTATCGCAGAGATGTTCTCGGTTCGATTTATACGGCTGTTGCACTTCCTCATATTCTTTTTCCGTCTGCTTTCTTTTCTTCTTTCCGTCCTTCTGAACTTTCTGCGTTAAAAGTTACTTATTTCAAATTTTCAAAATTCCTTCTTGGTTTCCCTATCTCTGCGAGTAATTCTCATCTAACTTCCAATTTTAAAGTGAAGAATCCTCTGGAAACTCTAAACAGAAAAATTCAGAACTTTCATAAAAAGGCTGAAAACATTCTTGTCCATCACAACCTTTTTCCTTTCTTCACTAAAAAAGTGCCCTGATTAGTTTATTTTTTTATTTTATTTTGTGTTATCATTTATATTTTATTGTAGATTTAGTATGATAGCTTGTTTTAACGGCCAGTTAATTGTTTGTGTACTATCTCTGATGTGTTTGTGACATGATGTTCTCTTTTTTTTATATACTCTTCAGTTTTGAAGGAATCAAATAAATGAATGAAATGAATGAATGAGATAGGGAGACGGAGGTTCTATCAGATTATTTGTTCTTGCTAATATCTAAGTGTCGAGCCAAAAATAGATTGGCTTGACCCGCATTATGATTTCAATCAACTGATCATCTTCATAATCGACAGAGGTGTGAAAACACCAAAAGCAGTATCAACCGTCTCCAAATGAAGCGTCGATCCTAACCAAATGACACCCTTGTATGATGGATGGCTTGTTCCAATCACTCGGATAGACTTAATCAGGGACTCGAGTAGAATTAATCAATCACCGTAAGTTGCGACGTGTTCATTCAAATGAAGTAATACAAAGAACCGCGTTGACGTCTCCTTACACTAACAGGTGATAATGTAAACTGGGATGCTCAGGTGAATCAGTTATTTGTATCCCCATGAACTTGAGTAAATGTATAGATGAACAACCGTAACTTGAATATTCCAGATCGTCTCATTTAATAAATAAGCTGAATCAGTTATTTGTATCCCCCAGAACTTGAGTAAATGTATAGACGAACAACCGTAACTTATGAAGGTCAAAAGGGGGTCAATGGAAAAATATTTGTATTATGGTTCAAGTTAAAAAATAAGTTTACAAAAATCTTGGTTTTGGATTTTGAATATGTTGAAACTTATTTTTTAACTTGAACCATAATACAAATATTTTTCCATTGACCCCCTTTTGACCTTCATAGTAACTGGAATATTCCAGATCGTCTCATTTAATAACTGAGTGCTTTAAACACTGACATATCCAAAGCTATTTGTTTTATTTCAAATATATAATGGATTAAATCATTGTTATTATTTAGCAGTAAACAAAACGAAAAAAAAGTAAAAACATAAAGATATAACAATCGGCTTCAAATTACCAAAGGGTTGCCCACTCTCGATTTTAGTGTACAGCAAGTGCCCGGTGCCGCGATGCCTGGTCGGTGCCGGCATCGTCTGAAACAAGCCGGCACCGGTTGTCACGTGTTAAAACATCAAAATAAGCATTTTAAAAAGCGTTTGAATGATGAATCGCCTAATTTATTTTCGGCACCGGTGCCGGCACCGCCTATTTCAGCTGGTGCCGGCCGGTGCCGGGAACGGGTGTACAGCAGGTGCCGGGGGGTGGGCAGCCCCTCGAGATATCCGTGCGAAATAGGTCACGCAAACCGGAGTTTACGGTCGTAGCCTGACTAGTCTTCAAAAGAACGAATCCACAGTTTCAACCAAATCTTGACCCTGGAGCCTCCCTTGTTTCTTCTCGTCCGTCAATCGGTCAAAATCTTTCCACAGCACCTTCTAGATATACAGCTACTCTACATCAGTCTATTACAAGCGGAGCCAAACTTGAAGTCTCATGCCAAAACTAATCAATGAATATTCATAGAATTAACTCCTGAATGACAGGACTGGCCACTGCTGATCGTTAACGGACAAGACTTTGGCCAAGTTGGCTCCAACAAGAAATATCTGGCCTACAAACTGCTTCTGATGAGCATGTCGACAAACTAAATATCGCAGTCGCAAGTCAAGCCTTTCTGTCAAATATTTCAGTTAAAGTGCCCGTCGCACCTATATTACTGATTCACTCTAATAATCGTTCCGTTCATTCTCATTTCCAAGATTTAGAATTTCCTACGTAATTTGCATCCCCCCCTGGTGTCACTACACTGATTTTTGCGTTGCCGTGTTTGTTCCTTTTCGAGGCAGGTCCGCTCAGGATTACGGTTTCTCAAGAGCTTAGTGGTCAGAAATGCCGTTTATGGATTTTATCTAATGTTTCTCACCAAAGCCAAGGGGCCCAGTGAGGAAGGATACAGCTGAGATGGGTTTGTAATATTTAAAAAGCCTGGCAGAGTTTCAAAGAAGTCACGTATGTCAAACTTTAAGCTATCTCCCAAAATTTGTGCTTTAAGAGAGCTCCAGCCAGGGCCGTATCCGGGGGGGGTTAGGCGGTTCAAACCCCCTACAAAAGTAATAGTTTTTGTGTAGGCTTTAACCTCTGATCTGTCTTTTTTGCACTTTTTGGTCCAAACTGTGGGCACCCCCCCCCCCCCCCGAAATAAATTCCTGGATACGGGCCTGGCTCCAGCTCAGCATGACCAATCATTATAAAATTATTTCAAACTAATACAAAATGTATACCATATGGAACAATGTTCTAGGTGACAAGGTATTGTATATTTTCAAACCAAGCCTAATGGATAAATTATTACAGAACCAGGTTATAAATCGTCGGTTATTATGGTAATCCAATCTGAGACTATGATCAAGCTTTTGTACCAAATACACCAAAAACTCTATTGTCTGGTAATAAAATCTCATACCACAGACATCAATCATGATATTTCCTTCCTGTTGCTAGAACAAGGTGCAATACGATACTATTCGTAAGTTCGTTTTTTCAATCATTAGTGAAAATATGGTTAGGCTACAGCTGTCAGCAACATGACTCATCCATATTCGCTAGAAAAATAAAAGATGGATATCTGCAAAAAATTAGGCATGCTCTGTCATTGCGTTTCTAAAACTGATTGGGATGCAATAGGCAAGTACCGTTAAGACTGAAAGCCTAAGAAATGCAAAGATGGTCGAATATTAATGTCACAAAACACAATGGTGGCGATGTTTTTTTAACCAACATAATAATATTTATTTTGCAATAATTATATTATTATAATGAGATTAGCCCTACATCGAAAATTCGTCACATAAATCACAGTTTTGCTCAAATTATTTTCACGTTAAAATCATAACCAGGAGGAAAAAATTCATAAAAGTCGCTCCTTCAAAAACGCAAAGACAGAATTCATCGTGCTGGACATTCAATAAATTCTCCAAAATCTTGGGAATTTTACTACCCAAATCTTTCGAAACCCAGGATGTACATAAGAAAGCGAACCCTAGTTGGCCAACATGATCTAATCCGCAATGGAACACATTCAGAGCGTCACTGTCCTAGTATTTCCCCGGCCGACCTCGCGGCGCTAGGAATATGGCCTTTGCGCGAACCACACTCCGAAAGACAAGGGAGAAGTAAAACTACTGGAAAGCTGTCCGGCAAACACGGACGATACAACAGAAAGCGGAATAAGAAAACAGAAGTTAGTCATACTTTCCAAGTGAAGTAATCAAAGAAACTCGCGTCCAGCTACAACATGAATGGGAGTCAAATCACGGGTTTCCTACGCTTATGGGAAGAAAGTAGGTTTACTCTTTGTCAAAAATGAAATAACCTCTATGGTTACTTACTCCATGTGATCGTCCTTGTGACGTCAGAGTTCAAATCGATCTCGGGAGAAAACGGGAAAATGCATAATATAAAAAATGAGATGAGGAATTTGCAAAGGTAGATAGTGAAGAGGAGTGTGGGTGGGCGCATTCCAGTTCCACCCGAATGGACATTTTCAGAGGTGTACAGCCTTCGTCGCTACAAGTTATCCGGCATGTAACATTCGTATCCTATACGCAGCAACCAATTTCGAGCAAGAAAGGAAATAAAATGAAAACGCGAGATTTGCATTTGTGCGCGAGCGTAATACGACAGAATGTCGGAAAGCCAGGGGCAAAATCCTGAATATGACAGTTACAAACGAAATGAATCTGGGGACGAGCTGAAGAAACCAAACCCCAAACTGCGTACCAAGAAAACGCAGTACCGTAATGCAACGAAAGAAGAATCGAAATTTAACAACAACATACTGTGAAGGTATGCTTCGTCTAACACCTCTCAAAATTTTAAGCACGTTGGTTTCGTTCTGTCCTCTCAAAAATTTCAAATGGAAAGAACAAATGAAGATGACATCAGCTGACAATGAAGTCTTCCATCTTCCTTTTGTCATCACAGTGACTTCAGTCTTGACGTTTTGTTTACTTTCAAATAATGTTTGTCTTCTCATCTGAGCGGTCTAGCACCGTCATAGCAAATCTGGGACGAAATGCTGATTTAGTTGTACCTGTAACGTACAGAACAATTTGTAACGTACAGACCAATTGCCATATAGGCCTACCCGACGAAATCCTGTTTGGGTCAATAACAACAAAAATAACTTTTAGACACAAAAAGGTACACTGTCAGGAGTTTCACAACATTTATTCAAGGATGCACAATTTGAACATACACTTATACATTCAACATACAGACTGTCTGTTGACGTTAAAAAATATTCGAATTATAATTTTTCAAGTGCTATTTTTCGCCAAACGTAACATTCATACCACGTTTGGGGTTATGTTCACAGAAACGTAACACTTAACGGACCCCTTCTACGTATAATGCCTTTTATATTATCCCTATAGCTTCCCTATGCAATTCTAAGCTTCGGAAATCCCCGCTCTTCGCCACTAATTCGTTTTGCACCTATGACTCTGCACGCTTTTTCGGCCAAACCGAGTTTGCCAGTCAAACAGCGCAAACTTAGCCAAAAGCTTCAAGATTCTACGACAACTCTTTCAAATACAAGGACATGAGAAGCTTCAAAATTTTGGTTTTCATTTTAAAACACTTGGTAGGCTAACAGGTCTATCTCGTGCTAGTACTCCTTCCTGTTGCTTGGACTTTCCCCCTATTTCAACCACGGAACAAACAGTTTTCAAATATTTTGCGTAGAACCTCTTCTGAGGGCGGGATGTCTGGACAGAAGTCGACAGGACCGAAAAGAAAATCGCTAAGTTCAAGTTTCATGTAAAAAAAAACTAAATGTCTGGATGGTTTTATCGTGAAAAGATCATTTCTAGTTAGAGTCGAGCTTTAAATGCTCATAACACACTTTTTCTGCAACAACACTAACATCAACCCCTTTTTGGACCCATTCAGGTTCCACACTTACATGTGTCTAACCCCTTTTCACCACCTAGATGTAGTTCGGCGAAGCGTTAAGGAATAGTTAGCAATGTCATCTTTGAGAGTACGCTAATATCAGCTTGTAATATTTTCATATTTACAAATATTTTCAATCTTCTTTCATTTTTATATTTGTTCTTGCTCGAACCTGGTTGCCATGTAGTACAAGAATTATTTATGCCCGAAAGCCTGCCTGATACTGTATTACTGACGGTGAACCTCAAGAGAGTTCTGTCAAGCAGAACGTTAAGTCTGGATTATGACAGTAAGTCCAGGTTTTGATACGGAGTTTAAATTAAGTTTTATTTAATCAAGAAATCCCCACGAGTCCCACGAAAGAAAGCTCCGAACTGTTAATCCTGACCTCCACAATCAACTCCGACAATTGTTTACCTCCACCCAAAATTACAGGGTCGCGGTTTGCAATCAAAATGTAATGCCATCAAGTAACGGAGGCGACTGTCGTCTTCCCAAACATCAACCCGGGAGGTATTTGGATGGGTAGGTGAGAACGAGCACGGACTGAAAGGTCGAACCCAAGGGTTGCAGCGTAATCATCCGTCGGTAATAGGATTATACACAGGAGAGTTATGTAAAATTCGCGGATGTCGCAAAATTCGCGCGGCGCCGCAAAAATATCATCAAAATTATACACTTGTTGGTGTCGGCATAGGGATAGTGAGGCTGATCTCTCTACTGCTTGCCGACGAAACGTCCCCAGCGAAAAAACGTCCCCATGGCTAAACGTCCCTAGGCATAGATTTCGAAGTTCGGCTTGTTCTTCAGGCGCATGACCGAAGTTGATCAACTTCAGAGTTTGCATTCCAGATGCAGGAACATTCTTCATAAGCAGGAACGAGCGGTTGTGGGACCATTTGCTTCAGGTATCAGCTATGCAACCTTTCCCTTCCCCGATAATATTTGCACAACTAGGCGATTTTAATCTCCTATTCCCATGCTGCGGTCTCAAATTAATCCGCTGTGAAATAATGCCGGCTCTATTGTAACCCAAAAATATTATGGTCTATTTTTGAAGAGGATGTTTCGCCATGGGGACGTTTAGGTTGGGGACGTTTAGCCAAGAGGACGTTTTGTCATGGGGACGTTTCGCCGACAACCCTTCTACTTATCGAGTAAAAGGTGCTACGATTTTAACCGAAAATTTCGAGAAGAATAATGGCCCAGGACAATGATAGAAGAAACTTGCGACTATTGATGTCCGTCAACATTTGCGGACTTGAAATATCTTATCCACGAAGTCACGCCAAAAAAAAGTGATGTCGATTCGGTCGAGAACCACGAACACCTTCCACACTTTCACCTGAAGCTACTTAAGCTCTTTTGAGTGCTTATATCTTTTGAATACGGAACGTCTAGCTGTCACAGGGACTTTTATACCCTAAATCACCGTTATCGTTGGCCCTTTCTCCGCGATAAAGTGGAAGATATGTTCGAAGTGGGAAAATAGAAGTTGTGAGACACACAAAACTTTTGACATAAAACCATAGGCAAACCTCGTGGAACTTACGGTAATGTAATTTATACAGATGGGTGGTAACTAATAACAGCGGCCAACAGCGGGACAGACTGCTTTGCAAGGATAGGTATCAGAAGTGCGTCCACTCTCAAATTTTCAAGAACAACAAGACGTAAAAAAACAGGCTCCGTAGCCCAATTCAGGTAGGGGCGAAAAGAACATAATTTGTAACACCTAATGAATGAAACTTAAACTTTACTTTTACCAAATGTTCCGGTTTTGACCAGATTCTGGGCGAGCTATTTGTCCGACTTCAGATATCGATTCAGCATGTCCCTAGCCTATTAGCTACCTCATTAGCTATTGCACTATTTTTTAGGATACAGTTTAAAAGGATACTTAATAAAGGGATGCAGAAAGGAAGACCTTCTTAATTACTGTTATGGACACCTTTATTACGGACCCTTAAAGGGCCCCTCGTACCTATTCTGCCTTTTACGCTGTCCCTAGCTCCCGCGGTGCTTTTCCTGGCGAATTCAGACCCCTTTCGTGTTGCTTAACTTTTCCCACTATTTTGTTTTAAAACGGCGCGCAGTTTTCAAACATTTTACATCGAATCTTAGCTTCGGAGAGAGAGAGGTCAGACCAGCGTTAACAAGAAATTCGCTAATTTCACGGGAAAAGTATTGATATATGCGAAAAACAATTTTCTGAACCATTTCATCCGGGAAAAATCATTAGTAGTAAGAGCTGCGCTTTAAGATACAAATCGTAACTAACCACCACATCACTTGGCCTACACAAGGAATTATCAACCAACAAGTCAAAGTGAAACTAGATATTACCAGGGACCAATTAATTTCCTGTAATGACTCTCCATTCCGGGGGCTTGTCATTGCCTATGCTTCTATGTTGCTATGTTGGCCGAACCTCTCCCAGTTTCCAAAAATTCCGCTTGGGTCGAATCGGCGTTCTTGCTTGCCTCATTGGACGTGAGGCCAAAGAGACTCCTCCCTCAACGCGGAAGCTCTTCTTCAGCAGCCAATCCCAAATTCTGTCTCGGGTGTTCTATCCCCGTGGGTATTTCTCGAATTATCTTACGTCCGGTCAAGAGCGCATCAGAAATCTCTTATTGACAAGCCCCCTGAGTGGCGAGTCATTACAGGAAATTTAAGGGTCCCTGATATTACTTAGATGGCGCTTTCTACAAGGGACTTGTACCGGGACAAATAATCCAGAAACAAGTTTTTGAATTGAATTTATAAGTCTAGGACGCCAATGTCGGAGCTTCGGAGACAAACAAGGACCCACGTGGTGGGGCCTCATGGTGAAAACCAAACAAAATCAAAGATTTATTTTCATGTGGAAGACGCAGCCCTTGGTAAGTCGCTGTTAAGCGAGGGTCCTGGGTTCAAATCCCGGCTGAGGCGCATTTTTGTCTTTCAGATCACTACTTAGAAAGTGGAACTGTTGAAAGTGTGTTCAACCTGCTAAAAGCAGCTGAACTCGACGATGAGATTTCGAAAAGCAAACATTCCCAGACGGAAAAACGGCAAACGGAAAAGACCAGCATGGACTAATGTCAAACAGTCGCCGGGAGAAGATAAAACACTCTTGTCTTACATCAGATGAAAGATTTTTTTTAAAGCTCTCAAAAAGTACATGTTAACTAACAACTTCATTTAGTTTTATTTGTGTCTGTTCAAGAGAACCCGATGAAAAGTTCTTTGTCTGTGTAGCTGTATGGTAGTTGTATAAGAAGTTACATGTCGTAGTATGGAATACTTTGATTTAACATGCCTCCGATTGGGTTAATTCTAAGTAGCAGTATCCGATAGCATCCAATCTTGCTCTAGTAGCATCCAGTTTGCTAATAGTAGTAGCTTGCAGTGGCAACAGTTACTGTTGCATGCTACTTTTTTGTACAAGTCCATACGACTAATTCTCGAAAAAAAAATTCTCGGGAACGTAGCTGGTTTTGTAATGCATGTAGGCTGCCTTGTCCTTGTCCTAATATTCTCGTGCTAAAATTCTCATTATTTGTGTCTGTTTGTATTTGTTCAATTGTTCACGCCTTAGGCTAGCACTTTATTATCTAACTATTAAAATCATATTATTAAGTAAACGCTAATTTTATGTGCCACTGGTATGTCTGGCACGTTACTGACCCTACTGCTATTTCGTATTTCAGTCAAATTTTACCTTACCTTACATAGCAACCGATTCCGAATAAGAACAAAAATAAAAATGAAAGGAGACACCCACAAGGACCTAGCGAAAGGGACTCGAAGCAGCACTGATCGGTGAAGCCAGAAGGCATCCCGGACAAAGAACTAGCTGAAATCCGGACCAAGAAGTGGAGCCATCAGGGACTTCAGTAAAACATCGTAAAACTTCAATGTAATCCGACTTACTTCGGTAAATAGCGTCGTAGTAAGCACGGAACGACATCACGACTAAGCTCAGAATCGATTGACTTTTTTCGTCATGCTGACACGTACAGTTCAACAACACAAAGTCCGCCTTCTAAACAACAGACCAAACTTAGCAGACAACCAAAGAACAGTTTCAACATCACAGTACCATTCACAGTACCAAACTATCAGCCGGCTCGATGCGAGTCGGGTTTATACTGAATGGGGCTAAACAGATTATCCATCTGGTGCCATCAGATACGATTCGCAGTCAGCTTGGGCATTTAGTTTACCGACACCCAAAGACACTAGCTTACCAAGAATTTAGTACTAAACTCGTTAGGTTGACCGGGTGCTTTTCCGGCTACAAGAACCTACACTACTAATTCATCAAACTTCCCAAACTGCTCCATCCCATCTTAGTCACAAAAATTCGAGATTCTTACATTACTTTGTATCCACGCTAACGACATAAGATCAACTGTTGGGGAACAATTGAAAACCCCATACATACCGAGGGGGTGCCAACTGCCAAAATTGGGGTATAGGTGTGCCCGACAATTGAGTGCGCCCGACTGTGCCCGACTGTGCAGGATTGTGCTACCAAAGTCGTCGTTTCCGATCAAACTTTTGTCAAAACGGACTTATCTGCAAATCTTGACAAAAGGCTCATGGACACCATCAAAGTATATTAACTGATACCGCCGGCATTTCTTAGGAATATGCTGTCAAACTGTCGAAGTCATTAAAGGACGTCTTGGCAACTCATAAGTTACATATGTAACCTCTTGAATATAGAAGTTCAAATAATATACCGAAGAGAAAATTCCAAATTCTGCTTCGGTATAAAAACTAAAAAAAGTCAAGAAAGACTTTGCCAACCCGCATTGGTCTCATATAAAGCACAGCCTGGAACGCTCGATTCTAAGCAGTGAAAAGTCATAGCTGCTACCCAGGGCCGTATCCAGGGGGGGTAGGGGTTCACCCCCCCCCCCCCGAAACATGCAAAACTAATCATTTTTTGTGGGCTTTAACGTCTGATCTATGTCTTTTTTGTACTTTTTGGTGCGACCAGCGGGCAACCCTCCCCCCCAAAAAAATTCCTCGATACGGCCCTGCTGCTATCCCAAAACAAAATTTTAGAAATTTATCTCCGTTGTATTATTTCAATACCATGATTCAAGGATTACATATGCAACCTGTCAGGTCCAATACGTATTTTAACTGATAGTTACGCTTTGAGAAATCACACGAGAACAGTGGCAGAGAGTAGTTTTCTTGTATGTTCATTCACACAAGCAAAGCACATCCCTCTACACCTTGTCTACTCAGGGAGGTAAAGCTCTTCAGGGCCAAATATTATGAAACCTCTAATCCCTGTGAAGGTGGAGGTAGAGCCGACAGACCTCAGACTTGGCTCATTTCTATTGGGTGAGATTTTTGCTTAGACCACGATCTCCCCTCACACAAGGCCTACGCTGTCGCATCAATGTCGCCGGCAAGTAAACGATTACTCGGACAAGACGGTTTATGTAATAGTGCGAACACACGACTACATAGGATCGCGAATTCCTGGACTGGAATTCCTGCCCAGATTTTCGGCACTATCATCACGTCCATATGGGAAAGTTGAAATTTTTTCAACTTGATGAGAAAAGTGCAGGATATCCGGCCGGGAAATCCTTATCTTGTGTTCGCACTACAAATGTTTCCTCTTCGTGGATTGAAGCTGGGCAAACCAGAGTTTGAAAATAAGCTTAATAGTTTTAACGATCGACAGGGTACCAAAACTCAAGTGAGCTACTGTTTTGTCAAAAACCCGTGCGTGTCGTAAGTTCAAAATTTCAAGAATCGGATGTTACATCACAGGATCTGTCGTACCCATGTTACTGTCCCTAACCGTTCCGTAAGTTGTAATTTTTTCGGATTACCAATGTAATTTTTATCCATCTCAACGGCACTAAATCGATGTTCGACCTCCCAAGTCTGGCAACTTTTCGAAGCGGATAAGGCTCCTGCTTATTCCTTCCGAGTAGCTCATTGGTCAGAAATACCAGTTATGCTATTTTTCTCGGGTTTCCCATCAAAGCGAAGGGTGGTCGCGGGCAATCTAGTACACTGAATCCTTTTTGATAACCATGCTCCAACGATGGGGCATGCTGGCAGCAGTTTGAAAAGAGTCATGGACGTTAGAATACTGGAGCATAAACTGTCTCTACTGCTGTGCTTTAAGAAAGACACTTCAGAATACTGGACAAACAAGACCAAAGGTTCCGATGGGATCCCAAAAATTCAATATTTGATCCAGACAATTATGTTTTGTCTTAGCCAGATCCAGTCTTCGCCGGGCCAAACAGCTACTCATTAAGAAATACAAGCTCAGATATGGATTCAGCATGTGCGTTTACCTGTATAAGCCGATCGAAACGATCCTAGCGTACTTTTGTGAATTTTGCGGTTTTGGCGAAATTCAAGAACTAATTGTCCGGCGAAAGCTAAAGCTTAAAAACGGATTCAGCGTATCTCCTTACCCCTATATCCAACATCTAATCAACTTCAAATAAAAATTTAACTTCTAACAAATTTTCCGATTTCAGCCGGGTTCCGGACGAACTATATGTCCGGCTAAAGAGTGATTGTCATATACGGATTCTGCATCTCTTCTTACCCCTAAATCTATCATCTAATCAACTTCTAACAAACTTTCCGGTTTTGGCCGGATTCCGGGCGAACTGCTTGTCCGGCGAGAAAATGGTTTTCATATTCGTGTTCAGCATGGCTTCTTACCCCAAAATCAAACATCTAATCAACCTCAAATAAAACTTTTACTTTCAACAAACTTTCCGGTTTTTGCCTGATTCCGGACGAACTACTTGTCCGGCAAGAAAATGGTTTTCATATTCGTGTTCACCGTGTCTTCTTACCCCATAATCGACTATCACATTAGCTGTTTAAAAAGAATTTGCTTGCCCTTAATTTAAACCCCTCCCCCACCCTTAAATGTAAAGCTACAGGGCCCATCTACGAACTCGACCTTACTCTTGACCCAAAGAATCCCCACACCAAGTTTCATCAAAATATCTCACTGCCTTCGAGAGTTATCGTGCTTACAGACAGACAGACGGACAGACGGACAACTTTTGCGATGTCATAGGTATCCCTCCACTTACGTTTTGGGATCCCAAAAAGGTATCGTCTGCTGCCGGTCTTAGAGGAGTTCGCACGGGTCAGACCGACCAAATCATCTCAAACTGGAAAGCATTGTTCAAGTCCGTATCCAAACCTGTACCCTCAGTCCCTCTACCCTCTGTTCCTTTCGACGGACAAGACGAGACAAGATTTCAGGCATCAAACCTTTCCCTCCCAAATAAACTAGTTTTGAGCAAGAAAGATAATACAAAGGAAAGAAAGCATTCAACATTTTCTCACGTATATACCACCGGTATCAGAGAATTGATTGCCGTAGTGGAAGGAATTTGAGAATCCCGGTGCAGCCAAACAACAGAACTGAATAGCAGGCGACACGACAGAAGGGATCAGAGACTCTGCAATTAACAACAGGAATGAATTGAATGTTCGTGTAATTTTTCAGTGACAGAAATGCAGATTCGGTTTCAAGCAGAAAGTGGGTATTTGAGGCCGTCTTTAAACGGAATCGTTTTTTTTTTTTTTTTGCTGTTGTTTCGACTATCTGCTGGGTACATCCAATTTCACGGACTACTGCTAACCACTCGATGCTGTTCGGCGTCGTACAAATGAGAAAAGAAGTCACGGAGCTCAACTCTGATGAGCGAGAAAATACAGCTAATCAAAGCTGTTTACATGCCAGCCCTCAATCGTCTCCGCATTTTCATGTTTTCCATGAAAGTACAGAGCAAATCATTGCACAATAGTGTGCACTGACCCAGTTAAAGAGGACCGGATCCAATTGCTCTACTTCAAAAATTCGGCAGAATTTCATGACATGGACAAGAAAATTCTGAAAACCTTTCAAAATCATAACTCGTAATAAATTTCAACGTCCGAGTAGATAGTACATTTCATACAGCCTTGGTACTTTGGCTTTTTTTTTACTTTTTTTATATAATTACGTGAGAAATTTGTAGAGGCGAAAGCATTTTGGTGCAATTATACTAATATTATTATAACTCAACATTCTGGACCCCTGTCAACACCCTATCATGCAATCCTCCCGAATCCCGGCTTTGATGACCGAAATTCAGTTACCTGAGGCATGTTAGTATTCTTCGTTAACTTAGTCGATTTGTTCCAATTTGTGTTCAACGTGTCACAATTGCTCGTTATCAAGTTTTGTTAATGATGGTCTCAAAATAAGCTGTTGTGCTTAAAACCAACTCTACTCTCTATTTCCTGGAACGTGTGACTTTTCCTTACATGTGTTATAACTGCACATGCATTCAATTCATTCCGTCGCAGAGTGTCCAACCCCCTTGCTCATCCCCCGTCCCTCATTCCGTCCAAATCGGCGATGCCGAGATTCCCAAATTCCTCCCGTGAGCAAAAAGAATCATCTGTGACTAATTAGCGACGGCATATTTGTAAGTTTTAGGTACCATTTTGTAAGCAGTTAATCCTTATATTTGACGTCTTCTTTCATGTTTGTTTTTTGTCTAGACTGAAATGTGTTGCTAGCAGAGGCGTCACTACTGGGGGGGGGGGGGGACGCCCCCCAAATGTTGTCGGCGCGAAGCGCCGCGATTTTTAGTAAAAACAGTCGATTTTTTTCTTGGAAGTAGTCATTTTTTTCTTAAAAACAATCGATTTTTATTAAAAACAGTCGGTTTTTCTTAAAACTAGTCGTTTTTCTTAAAACTAGTCGTTTTTCTTAAAATCAGCCGATTTTTCGTCAACACAGTCGTTTTTTTCTCAACAATTGTCGTTTTTACCCGCAAAAACAGTCGGTAAAAATGACCAGCCAGTCGGTAAATACCTTGTCCCCCCCCCCAAACATTTTGGCTAGTAACGGACTCTGGTTGCTAGGAATGTTTGATGCATGAAATCTTGCCTCGCTTTGACTGTGACCCACAACAGAGGGTGGATCTGTACGAAGCAAAAGCTGAAGATTAGACTGGGATTAAGAAGTCCATGTTTGGATGCGGACTTTAATGTTTCGGACCGTATAATTTTTTATATTGTTTTGCTACTCCGGTTCTTTCTTCATACGCGGATAATAAATAATGATTCATGTTATTCTTGGAAAACGATAATAATTACAATTACAATGCACATAATAATATACAGTATAATACGTTATAAACAATAGCAATAACATGATAGTACACGGTAAAAAAAATAACAAAAAATGCGAAAAGAAGCCCGAATTCACAATTAATACTTGCTTTTTTCAAGTAGATATAACTAAACATATGGCTCTGTATTTGCGCTCAATATTACTAAAAATGGCTCATGTATCATCACTACCAAATGAAAAGCCAAACTCCATCTTGTATTACACTGCTGTCAAACCCTGTGATGGTAGTGACATCCAAGCACACCTTCGTCCCGGAAGTTAGTGTTAGATCTACTTAGACTGAAGCATACCTAACCTGCTCAAGACCTCTGACTGGTGTCTACTGCTGGCAGGTTCGTTCCAGTTTATCGATGAGGACGACAACATGTCCCACTGCCGTAGGTTCTCTCTGTCGATCGGCGGGCCTTTCCTAGCGACAACAAACTTCTCTTCATTTTCATCCCACACATAACCATCAATCTGTGCTTTGCGCCGACGATCTAACGTTGGGTCGCAGCGTGCAGGAGTCTCAGAACGAGAGTCCCGTCCTACTGGTGTTCGGCGGGATTCTGGCGATGCGCCGACTGGGGCGAAACGCTCTTCGTCTGGCGAGTCTCTGCCAATAGGAGGTTGTCGTTTTTTACGACAGCAGGGTTGCTGTAATTCTTGAGCAGGCGGTTGGAAGTGGGGTACGGTTTCAGTATGGCGAGAATTTCTTGCATGGCGGATCGACGCACGGCGTAAATTAGCGCGCCACATGCTATCTTCGTCCCAAAGCGATGAGTCGTCATTTGGGAAGTTACTAGCTCCGTTGAGAGACCCATGCTCCTCTGCTAGGCCATCAAGCGACCGAGCTCTTCTTAGAGCTTCGTGGCCATTTCTTATTCCGTTATCTGCTGAAATATCAGGCGTCTGGGCTCTTCGTGCTCGGCTTTCATAAATATTTCTTTCATCGATTCCCGTGGTCTTTGATTCGCGCAACATGTCTGCAGCCAGAGCCAACGACTCCGATGGCAGATTGGGAAGCGCCCTCAAGCTAACGGTGCTTCCATCTAGATAAGCACGCCCCTCAAAGTACCCACGCCGCGACTCCTCTCGTATCAAATCCGAGTAATAGTATGGAACGCCCGGGTCACGGTTGCTTGATAAGCTCGAGGTGGCAGAAACACTTGAATAACTCCTTTGATGGAAAGTGATGGATTGCTGACTTCCACAGTTCCTTTGCTCTTCGCTATTAAGACTCTCCATGTTTTCATAGAGCGGCACAAGCGTTGTTCCGGAACCCTGACGCTGGTGTGACGGGCTGAATTTGTTTGGAAACGATTTTCGATTCTGCCACGCCGTCTCGGGCTTTACAGTATTTACCGATTCGACAAGCAAATCGTCTTCGCTGACATCTTTTAAGATATCTTGAAGGCTCCTCACCACAGTTAGTGGTTTCCGCCTGTCAGAATATGAAATCTCCCGGGGTGTATGATCGAGACTGTGGCTTCTGGCATGGCTAACTTCGGGAAAAGGCGGAGGGGAGACAATGTCACTATCCGAGGAATCGTGCTCGCTCCCAGGTCCTCTTTTGTCATTCTTGTACCCGAGGTAGTAGGAAGCTGGGCGGAATGTGTCCGAGAGGCTGAAACGAGGGTTCATGACCACAGGCGCGGTCGATTTGGGGGTAGGTGGGAGCTCACGTGTCATGGGTAACTTGTCATGTAAGGGCAGTTCCATATATACCGGTTCGTACATGGTTGACGATTTTGAAAGGAGGTCGTAGTGCGACGGCTCGGCTTCAGAGCTGCGCCGACTGTCAGACAATCTTTTGCTTGAGTCGTCACTCATTTCTACATAAATCTCATCTTGCCGTCTCTTCAGTGTTCCTGGCATAATGTTACGAGGAATTTTTGCGGAGGCTTGAAGTGCAGGCGTCATGGGCATGTATAGGTTTTCAAATACGGAGTTTTCTCTTGATGCTTTACTTGGTGACGGCGAGCGTGACGAACGGCTATTCGGAATTACATCCAGGTCTGGTGACGCAAAGCCAGCCGACAAAGGCTGCCGCGACCTCTCGCGATGTAAAGAACCTTGGTCGTCACCGACGTTTTGACTGCCGAAATCGTCACCGAAATTTGGCGTGCTTCGTCCTGATAAGATTGAGTCGGCAAAGCCAACAAGAGATCCAGGTAAGGATTCTTCATCATCCTCGGGAGATCTGCCCGCCGTGAGAGGCACCTGATAGTCGTCTACCTGACTATCTCTCACATGAGATGATTGGGCACCTCTACCCTGCTCATCTGCGTGAGAGCCTGCGTCATTTAAACTGAAAGCTGCACTTTTAACTGGTGCAGAGCTTAGACTGCTTTGCGGTACTTGAGCAGGTTCGTCACTAATCGGTACCTTGAAAGTCGGTTCGCCACTCTCAAAGCGTAACGCAGTGGTCTCACCGGTAACTTCGGAGCGGCTATCCACATAGCCACCACACCTCTTCAAACTTAAACTAGTCTGCAAAGAAGAAAGGCTCCGTCCATCATTTGGAGCAGCTTTTCCTTTATTTCTATACACACTTTCATAGCTGCCAATCGACTTCACTTGACGATCGGCTGTGAGACAATCTGACTTGTTTATGGACCGACAAGTACCATTCTGATGACTTTCTGTGGTACTCTTACTTATCTCAGATTTCATCACATTCAAGCTTCCATACCCGCTACTCAACGTTTTCCAGCTACTTTCGCAGTCTTCACTCGTACGTGCCTCGCATTTATCTGTTTCATTTGATGTAACTTCTAGGACAAATTTAGTACTCTTCAGAGGCGACTTCAAACTTTCCAGAAGGAACTGCTCCGACAACTTTCTCGGGCTTTCGCGGAAATTGGCTGGAGGTACTGGTGCAGTCTCTGTACTAATTTCCGTCTTTCCCGGAGAGGAAAAAGAGGTTATCCTTCCTGATTGCTCGACTTCCTTTGCTTGCTCTCCCTTGCTCGATCCGAAATATGTGAATTTTTCGGATGGTTTAGCATCTTTCGGGGTAGGGAAAGGCTCTTTAGAGCCTTGGCAAACTTCTGTCATTTCTGGCTCACGCTGGAAGCCACTTTCATCGCTGTCGTTCACAGAAGAACTAGAGTAAACACGGACTTGCGCCTCTGACGGTGGGATGCTCAGGTCTTCAACAGTCCGGAACTTGTTGCGGACCCATTTTGAGTTAGCTGCGCTTGCGACTTCATCCTGGGCGGGCGACTCACATACGTACTCGTAAGAGAATTCCTTCACGACGTCCGACTCATTCCAAATCGTCTTCTTCGTTGCCTTCGGTCTCACAAGTGTAGAAGGTTCGGTGACCCCACAAACTGAGATAAACTCAGCTGGCTCTATTACATTTTCAGGTGATCTTTTGAGGGTGGCCCCCAAATTCTTCGGGGGGCAAGCGTCGGAAAACAAAGAGGGCGGGTTCATCCCTTCCCCAGAGTGTCTCTTCTTGTGCGCTGATTCTGTGTTCGATTGTTCAAAGGATCGGAAGAAACCGATATTCTCATAGTCGGGTTGAACGATTTGAGGAGTGATGTGTGAGGAGTTGGTTTTAGTCGAGTCATTCGATCGCCGTGATTTCCCAGAAGAATTTGAGCGACGGGACCGTCTCCGAACCGGTCGATTACGCTCAACATCTACCAAAAAGAAATATAATTACAATCGAAACTCAAAATTAGCTGTTAGAAAATAATTTTTTTAAGATTCAGGATTATCTGCTTATTTCTACTGCAGAGTAGAGCAGAAATGTCCGAATTTAGTTTGTGTTAATTGATTGAGCCGATTTTCGGCAACAGGGAGGTAAGAACAGTATTGTTAAATTGCAAGCAAAAGCAACTGGCTGCAATCTTGTTAATAGCGAAAACTCCTTAACCACTAAGCTACTTCTGGGATAATGACGATCGAATGACTCAAGCTAAAACCGTAACCTTTCATAAGCAAAAGCTAGCACAAATATAACGAGCAAATACTATTTTAGCACTTAAGCAAGCCAAACGATTTGTTTTTACCTATAACGCAACTCGGCGACCCAGCTGCAATTTAGGCTCACTCTAAGACTCTTTAAAGCACAAGTCACAGTCGATACAGTTTCTACTCGAATATTCTCGCATACATCTCCTTAGAAACACGGCTGGGCTTCTCAACGATTACACACCAGTCCTGGCTAATTTCAGCCTCGTGCGGCCACCTCGGTTTTCGTGAGAAACACAAAATTTGCATAATCGGTATGTCTGGCCAATGAGCTCCTCGGAAGCAATACACGGGAGCCTGATCTGCCTCAAACAGAGTCAAACACGGCAAATGCAAACATCAGCATAGTGGGGCTGAGTGGATAGAAAATTCGAAATATTGGAAGTGGGAACAGATGGAACGATCAAAGACGTGGAGTGAGGCGATAATATAGTTAAGACAAGTGGAACCATTATTGTGGTTAACATAGTTGTTTAGCTTTACAAGAGCCCAAATCACTCGAGCAAGACAACGCCGATTCAATTAAAAGCAAGAAATATGACATAATAAAATTGTTGGGTGACAATAGGAGGGCTATCGCAAGCTGGAACGCGAAGTCGGAATCACTTTCCAGTGGTTTTCGTGCTGCTTGGGGAAGCTGCAGATCCCTCCTCGCCGCTCCGCTTTTTGGGATCCTATGACTTCGTAAAAGTTTTCCGGCTGTCCGTCTGTAAGCACGATAACTCTCGAAGTGAATAAGATATTTTGTTAAAACTTGGTGTGCTAACGAGGGGTAAGCGGATATGCTTAATCCGTATATGAAGAATATTTTCTCACCGGACGTATAGTTCACCCGGAATCCGGCCAAAATCGAAAAATTTGTTAAAAATAAAAGTTTTACTTGAAGTCATTTAGAGGTTCAATACAGAGGAAAGGAGACATGCTGAATCCATATATTTTCTCCCCGAGCATACAGTTCACCCGAAATACGGCCAAAACCCGCAATTTGTTAAAAGTAAAAGTTGTGCTTGAGGTTGATTAGAGGTTCGATACAGGGGTAAGGAGACATGCTAAATCCGTAGGCTACATGCAAATTATTTTCTTCCTGAAAATACATTTCGCCCGGAATCCGGCCAAAACCGGAAACTTGTTAAAAGTAAAGGTTTTACTTGAGGTTGATTAGAGGTTCGATACAGGGGTAAGGAGACATGCTGAATCCGTAGGATATATGCAAATTATTTTCTCTCGGGACACAGAGTTAGGGAATCCGGCAGAAACGGGAACATTTGTGGAAAGTAAAAGTTCTATCTAAAGTTGATTAGAGGTTCGATGTAGTAGGGGTATAGAGACACGCTGAATCCGAACATGCAAATTATCTTCTCTCCGGACATACAGTTCGCACCGAAACCAGAAAATTTGCTGAAAGTAACAGTTTTGTCTGAAGTTGAGCCGTTTGGCCGTAATTTTTCAATAAAACACCACTACGGTATCATTTATGTTTATTTTCAAACGGCTGATTAGTAAATGGTAAAATATTTAAAGTACAATGGGCAGGTCGAATTATCAAGTTCAATACTTTTATTCCGGTGACAAAGACCCTAATTAATCACTAATAACTGAATAACAACAAATAAAGGAAAAGGAACAATCACACATTTAACCATTCTCGATGGGCTCATACAGTTTCGACCATAATGTCATATTACCACCCTCTAGAATGCAATATTACATCAGAAATCTGACGATCCTAAACATTTTATTTTCGCATGTGTATCGTTACGGCGTCTTTTGCTGCCTGCCATCCTCAAATTTACTAGCCTCGACAAATATAAGCGGAGTTTCTTTTATTTTATACATTCGTTCTTATTATACACTCCGAATTATCTATATTATTGACAAATAATTCTATCAAAGTATTAACTGAGAATTTCTTGCACATTCTGGACTCAGCTCCAAATAAGTCTGTTATATTTGTACAATCTCGGTGCTTCTACGACTTCACATCCAGAAATCAAAACTTAAACCTCTACTGCACACCAAAACCCATTTGAGCTCCCGAAAGTTAGTAAGGCAAAGCACGAAGTTACAAAGTCAAATATAACTGAAGGAAAGAAAAAAAACATACAGGCAAATAAATCTGCTGTGTAGTGGATAAGCAAATGGGACTACCCAGAATCGTTCCTAATACTAGTCTAGAAGTAGGGGTTGTATGATCCAATTTTGGTACAGGAAAGTCCCGCGCTCGGATTCTTTGAGGCTTTCTTTGCTGCGCCATCTATCGCAATGTCGCACCAAGCCGGTTGCCATGACTAACCGTATTGTGGCGCTGCTTGTCATGGAAATGACACCGCGCTAATATCAATGCCCCGCAAAAGTGGTTTATGGTGGGTTTACACTTTGCGTAAAATCCGAGCGTATATTACGCGCGTCTTAGAGCTAGAAAAGATTTCTATACGTGCGTAAAATACGCTCGTATTTCAAAATACGCTCGGATTAACGCAGTGTGTGCACGTAGCATTTACTGGGAGCGAGTTTCCGCGAACAAACCAGAGCCACCCATCGACAGTCAAATATGCACCTTTAACGCCATGACTGGCTACTTCCAACTTAACTACAGTGTCAATGAGCTCCACGAGAGTTGTCAAACCCCTAAAATGTCAAGCCCCTTGAGTGAACAGGAAAGATCTACAGCATACCTTCATCCGAACTGGGACTAGCAGGCCTCGATCTCCTCCCCTTTCCACTACTGTGGCTGCGCACGCTGGCAGTTTCCATATCACCCGCTAGGGTAGCTACATTCTCCGTCGTCAACTGTGACGGCTTCGAGGTAACACTGGTTGAGCGAATAGTTACTGAAGTATGCGACAGAGGGCTGGACGTATCGCTTGAGCGGGTGGTAGACTTCTTGGTTAGGGGGGACAGAAGCATCCGCTGCTTCCACTCGAGAAGACGAGTCATCGATTCTTCTTTCTACAAAAAAGTTCAAATAAGGTTAAAATGATGATAAAATCTGGACAAGAAGAGGGAATAAAGAAGATAACGGGAATAAAGAAGGAAAGAACAACAATTACACCGAGAACACGGTCAAAAGCAGAAACGTGGCGTGGGGCTTCTTTGTGGGTTTCTCTACATAAAAAAAAATACCAAAGTTGCGTTTTCAGCAAAAGCCTATGTGCTGTTAATGGTTTTTAGTGGGCGTGTTCCATCCTTCGTACAATAGTAACTATTAGTTACAATGTTCGTTCCAGCACCGCGAAAAGTTACTACGCTGACCATGCGAACCTTCTCGATATAGTAATTAATAGTGACTATTTGTCACTGTCATTACCAGCGCAGTAAGCGTGGTAACTACGATCTCTGTGCAGAGATGGGCGAGTCCGGATTCGGATTCGAATCCAGGATTTGTCCTTTTGGCCGGATCCGAATCCGGATTCGAATCTTCTGCTTGCCATGCTGGGTTCGGATTCGGACTCGGATTCCAAACCCTCAATCTTACGAATCCGCTCAAATTTCTAGTGTTCATCCTTCCAGTTTCCGTTTCCCAATTTTGGCACACTGTGCTTAGTCAATTCAATTTTGTTTTCTCTATCACCAAGCATCCTCAGTCAGTTATCTATCTGACCACCTTAGGTATCACTGCTTTGTGTCACCTCTGATTTTTAACTGTATCCTACCTATGTATATGATTTGATTTTTGTGAAGGTCGGATACGAATCCGGATTCGAATCCTCAGCACGAAATGGTGGATTCGGATTCAAATCTTCTCGTGATCGGATTCGTCCATTTCTGTCTCTGTGATGTAACTGGCACGATTAGCCCCTGACTCGATATTTATATGACTATGACTATGACTCGATTATTATAACTCGATATGGCCAGGAGTCATGCGTAGTAACTACGGTACGTACGGTGGAACATGATCAGTCCCTGTGTTTTGTATTAGAGAACGCGGAATGGGATTCGCTTCTCTGTCAAATCCTTGTGTCTGGATTCGGTGTTGAACTCCAAAGGATCACGGGAGCTAAAACGCTTGAAGCCACAGAACACGGGAACGCGTGTTACAATGCGTAACGAACACATGTTGAGAATCGCGAGACTGAAAGCGCAACTCAACCCCTGGATCACCCGGCTATGCACCCAGAGGTAACTCCACGAATATCATACCCTACGCTTGGTGAAACATCCATATTTAAGTTACTGTTAGATGTTATTTGCTTTTTCTTTCACTTGTTTTCTTCATTATGCTCCACCAACCATCATGTAGTTTAGTGGGTCAATAAAATTGTCAACAGATCATTGTATTAGTGCTGAAATAAAGGCATAACTAATAAACAATTCTCAGCTTCAACAAAAAGGGTCGGCGTGGATATGACTTCAAGCTGAGTGGCTGGAGAGTGGCTCAAGTGTGATGGCTCGAGAGTGGCTCACAACACACTGGCTGATGGTATTTCTAAAACAGGGTGACGGGCTGTCGGAGCGATCTGATCTGAAGTTGTAATGAGGGGATCCTGTCACTACTTAAAGCACAGCTCTTACTAGAAATGATCTCTTCCCTATGAAAGGGATGAGAAAAACGTTTTTCAAAAATGCTGTTACTTTCCACCTGAAATTAGCGATTTTCTTGTTAGCGCTTGTCGACACTATCCAGCCTTCCTGCTCTCCGACGCGGCGGCTGGGAGCAAAATGTTTGAAAACTGAACGCGCCGTGGTTAAAAAGTTGGGAAACTAAGCAAGTAAAATAAGTAAAAAAGAAAAGATTCTCTTATCCTTATTCGTGAAAGAGTTGTCAGCGCACACTGAAAATTCCGGCAGACTTTGTGTTGTGTGACGGGTAAAGCTCGGCATGGCCGAAAAGCGCTAAAATTCGTAGGCACAAAATGAAACAATGGAGAGAGGTGGGGATTTTCGAAACTTGTAATTCCACAAGGGAGCTAGGTATATTCTAAAAGGCAGAATAAGCAAGAAGGGTCCTTTAAAGAATTCCTTGGACAACATTTATGCCGAAAAAACGACAACAAACAACGTTTTAGACTAACTTTCTAGAGGCAAATGGTTTTGATTCAGCTTTAAAGAAAGAAGTAAAAGGTGATGTTCTTGCTATTGTTCCAGGTTTCCCTTTACCACTTGTTGGCCAATCGTTGGCATGATTGTCGACAATGTACCAGGTAGCATATTATTACTCTTTTTGTTTTACTATGACAATTATTAATAACACCAGCACACCATGCACTCCCATGATATCAGTCCTATCCTACCTAGTGCCAACATTTTCTGGTATTGCCCTGATGTTACAAGACCCAGCCGTGCGGTAAAAACTGAGCCATGCGGTAAAAACTGAGCCGTGCAGTAAAAACTGAGCCGTGCGGTAAAAACTGAGCCGTGCGGTAAAAACTGAGCCGTGCGGTAAAAACTGACAGTGTACTTGTGTTATAATCATTATCGCCCTCAGGCCGGGCGATAGTATATAATAATTACTCGAATTCTTTGAACTTGGTGCCTCAAACCTTCGGGAGGGCGTGGAAACCGTGGGGGGGGGGGGTGCAAACTTTAATACAAGGATCAAAAAGGCACTCACCGTGTTACCCTTAACCTCCACCGACTTCTTGCTCGGCAGCCGAGCACTCTTCGACCTTAAAAACTCCCCCTCCTCCTCTTTTCTCGAAGCTTCCAGAATATTATCATGAGAAGTTGATAACCCATTATGCGGGACTTCATTTGGTGAGCTGATATAAGACGACCATAGTGAGCTCTTTTTAATATCCAAGGAAATCTGATCTTGCCTCGCCAGAGTGGGGTATTTTGGGTCAGGGATTAGGGTAGCAGGCCGCTTCGTTCGCTTCTCAGGGTTCATTTTTGGCACAGGTTCAGGATCAAGGCCCAGTTCAGGAGTCGTACTGGAACTACTGGTAGGAACGGTGTCTCTTAATTGATTAGATGAGACAGGGGTTTCTACCCCTCGCTTCCACGTGTTAGAATAAGCACCTCCGCCGTCGTTGAGCGGTTCATAGCCAGAGGACACGGTATGAGTAGCTCCGGGTAGTCTACCTTGCGGCTCCCGTTCGCCCTGTCCCCGATTACCAGATGGCACACTAAAACGATAGTCCACATTTTCAAGTTGATCATCAGACCCTGGATCCCGACTTCGGATAGTACCTGGTCCGGTACTTTGGTGGAAACTGTGGGGCATGTTCCTACCCCGATCAAACTCAGGGGTGCGACTTCCATTACCCCTTTCATATGTACTCGGCAGTTGGGCATCACCAAACCTAGGGGTCCGATGGGTACTTCCAGGGAGCATACCCCGATACTCGGTGTCTAATGTCTGTCGTTCATACTCATTTAAAATATCATCGGCACTTAGTTCCAAGTCTTTCCGGGTGGAACTTGACGCCCGAGCACCGGATTCCGCTCGAGCACCGGATTCAACTGTATCTGCGTCATAATGAGACGCTTTAGGCGCCCCAGGAAAATGTAGTGCTTCGTTAGCATAATCCGAAGCCCTGGGACGTTCACCATTACGGCCTTTCGGTCGTTTCGGATTTGAGACACGAGGCGTCTCTTCATTCGAGGGAAGGTATTGCGAATAACGCCTGCCACTGTCCTCATAATACCCGTTTTGTTGGAATACTGTGGAATTGCCGGCTAACGACGTGGAATAGCCCGTAGCAAGTAGGTACTGCTCAGTAGCGCGCTGGAGCAGCTGTTCACTAAACTCCCCCTGCGCATATTGGCTGATAAACTGTTCTATTGACGAAATAGGAGTTTGACGGCTTCCATCTCCATTGTATCTATTGTCCTTCGTTCGATTTACTGTCCGATCTTTTGGTGATAGTGAGGTATCCAGCTCCCGCGACGGGATTTTATTCGCCCTTTGTCTGGAGGAGCTTGGGTTTTCGAGGTTCCTATCCGTGTCATCGGGTTTATTTTGGCTAGAGTTGGGTCTACCTTGAGTGTCTACCCTGGCACTAGAGTAGTTATTGTCGAAACCCTCCAAATATTCATTATTGTTCAGGGTTTGAAGGGCCATCCGCTCGGAACTGTTGCTGAAATCCACGGGGGTGCAGGCACCTTCGTAATTCACGGGGGCCTTTCCCCTCTCACTACCCCTTTTCACTTCTACCAGGGGTTTAAAACCCCTCTGGTTCAGCTGATGTGTATAACCGGATTGATCAAGGGGGGTCGCAACCTTTCTCGAATGATCTACCGGAATCCGGTCACTAGCACCAGTTCGGAGCTGAGGTGAACTCCGACTTCCCGACGCAACTGGCCTCTCATACCCACTGAAGTTTGAAGGGACTTCTGGGTCCCTTTGGAATTGTACTGGGGTTTTATCGCCACGCAAAACTTCTTCCTCATACCCGTTATAGTCCAGTGGTTTTCTGTGGGTCGGGGTTTTATGCCCAGGCTCGGGCTGGCCTCTTCCCGAGGTACTCGACCCCGACTGATATGAATCCCTCGATCGAATATATCCCTCACTATATACTGGGGTTTTACTACCATGCAAAACCTCTCCCTCATACCCGTTATAGTCCAAAAGTGTTCTTTGGGTCGGGGTTTTATGCCCAGGCTCTGGCTGGCTTCTCCCAGAGATACTCATCCCCGACTGATACGAATCTCTCGACCGGGCATCACTATCGGTTTTCTTGTCGTGCAAAACCTCTCCCTCACATCCGTTATAGTCCACACGTGTTCTCTGTGTAGGGGTTTTATGCCCAAACTGGCTTCTCCTCGAGGTATCCGACTCGGACTGATATGACTCTTTCGATCGGATATGCACATCGGTATGTACTGGGGTTTTATTGCCATTCAAAACCTCTGCTTCATACCCGTTATAGTCCACAAGTGTTCTCTGGGTCGGGGTTTTATGCCCAGGCTCGAGCTGGCTTCTCCCCGAGGTACTCGACCCCGACTGATATGAATCTCGCGATCGAACATATGCCTCGCTATGGTAAACTGGCGGGACGAACGCCTTCTGATATGTAACAACTTGTCGCATTTGCTCCGCATACTTTTCCTCGGTCCAATAGTCACTATAGTCCACCTTCCCAAGGCTCGACTTGGGTCTATTTAGGCTCGGCCGACTCGGTTTGTTCGGTAAGTCAGCCTCGAGGAAATCGGCGCTATGTGGCCTAGGAGGGTGTCGATGCACTTGTATGGGTTTAAATGACATTTCTTTCACACTCCGGCCCGGCGACTCCTCGACACTAGAGCTCAACCGTCGCGGTTTCGGAGGAGCATTCACGTACAGAGGTTGGATGCCGGAGTCATCTAGGAGCGATTCTGAGCTGTCACGATTCAAGCCTAGGTGGCGGAGCGAACGGCTGCTCGAGCTTCCGTGGAAACCAGAGTCGCCCTCATCCGGTGTTCGGTTTAATGGCGTCGACGAAGAAGAAGCGGAAGTGCGAAGAGTCTGCCGACGGCCACTGAAACAGAAAACAAATATGTAAACAGGATAATTCAGCTAATCTACATGCGTGGCACGAGGTAATTTTCATTATCTCCCTCGTGAGGATTTTTCAGCATCAACATAAAGCTTAACTCTAACTAAAAATGATCTTTTCAGGATGAAATGGCTCAGAAATATCGTTTTTCGAAAATACCATTCCTTTCCACGTGAACTTAGCGATTTTTTGTTAGAGCTTGTCGACTCTATGCGTCTTCCAGCCCTCCAACGCGGCGGCTGGATGCAAAATATTTAAAAACTGAACGAGACGTGGTTGAAAAGTAGAAAAACCAAGCAAAACAAAAGAAGTAAAAAAAAACTGATGGTCCGCATGTCTTCAAAACTGAAAACATTACTCTGAAGCTTCTCACATTCTTGTGTGTGAACGAGTTGTCGGCGGACCTTGAAGCTTTCGGCGAAGGCACCTTATCTTATACTTTATCAGGCACCGTATCTTATAGTTATAAGACTAATTCTTCTTCTTCAAGAATCAAATTCTTACGTGGACATTACGCCAAAGTATATCAGCCACCTATCTTCTACTTAAAAGATAGATGGAGCAAAACAGACCCCTCAGGTCAAAAAGACGCGCTGCTTCTAAGCGTTGCACAAAATTTCGCTTGCGGCGCATGCCGCGCATTCGTAGTATTCTTAATTCAGAAGAACGGTGTGTCATTTACTTGGCGATAAAGCTTGGAATTTTTGAAATCTGAAACAGGATAAAGGCTAGAATTTGTATGGTAAGCAGTTAAATGTTGCCAGAAAAAAGGCAGACCAAAAAAAAATTTGCATGCGGCGCTTGCCTTATCTATATAATTTGTCATGGCTAAAGGCATTGGAAGCTTTCCTCTTTATCGAAAGATGAAATGTAAAGCTGAGGTTGTGATTGTATGAATAAAAGAATCTCTATTATAAAAATATTTTCATTAATGTGTTTGTTGTCGGGGAATGTGCGCCGTTGCCGCGAAGTGCCAGCAGTTCGTTTTTGTCGGTACTTGCGAGTCGTATATTACGATCCAAGAGTCGTTGAAATAGAGGGTCTCACCCCCCGTGGCCTGAGTGCTTCGAGCCACCCCTGATGCGGCATAGCCTATACGAAATGGAAATCATCGTAGGCCTATTCCGAACATTGAGATACCCTGACCCTTAACGACGTTCAAGGGCCGAGTGAAACTAAAGGAATATTCGACACACTCCTTGCAAAACGTGGTTATAGCTGGCTCTTTGACATGGGCATTCGAGGTATACTGACCAGAAGCCAGGGACCGAATGGAGTCAGATCTAGGCATCAGTACTAGGTTAGGTTTTTTTTTTCCCTGGTACAAGGTCATTGGCCTATTAAGAAAACAGCAGGCCAGAGTCAAGAAGACCCATCAGATATCTCTAGTGGTAAATATAACCGCGAAGAGATTGCGGTTGGATCACTACCCAGCCTGTATTGAAATCGATACGACCACAACCCAACCCAACCAAAATAAATAGACGTGTTTTGATGTGTGTTCTACTCGACTGCGCAACTTGCTAGCTTATATATGTACAAATGAAATCTGTTAAAACTTGCAGATATACATGGACGCATCCGTTACGAACTCACGTTATTTTAAAGGAGCACTGACAGAACAAAATGTATATAACAATTATGTGTTAGTAATTTTTATTATTGACTAGACTAAGGAACCAAAATTGTAATTAAATTGTACGAAGATTATGTAAAGCAATGGCATACTATGTACTTACATGTCAGTGTATTTTTTTTGGCATTTTCTATGCTATATTTTGCGGCGAAGAATTGTTTTGAAAAAATTAAGTAAACTGAACTGAACTACACTGAAATCCTTTCCAAGGTTGTATCATCCAAGAGCTCGCACAGAATTTGGCACATGCATATGTGCCAAATTCGGCGTGAAAGGAGCCTAAGCTTTGGGTCTCGCTTTGGGCGCTAAAGTTAAATTCTGTCTGCTGGAACACGGACTGCTCAGTTAAAGCTGAGACAAACTTGGTACATGACAACTGGTTCATTCGACCTTCCCTAATAGACAGAGATTAAGTCCCGAATAATCTCAATCGCCAAATGTTTTAATAAATAAATAAATAGATTTCAGGTTTCATGTAGACCGACAAAGAGTTCGGTCACTTGGCCTCTGACTGCAAGAACATCGCCAAATGCTCTAGGTGTGGTGGGAGCCACGAGTCCAGCCGTGAGAGCCCGTGCACCTCAACCTCTGTGAAGTGCGCCAATTGTGGGAGTGCCAAACACCCTGCTTACAGCCTACTCTGTCCGAAAGTGATTGAGGTCTACGAACTACCAATGCGGAGCCCCTTGAAACGGATTTGACTTGTTGTTCTTTTGTACTTCCGTTTATTCTGTTTACCATTTTATTTTTTTTGTATTTTTTCCATACTCCGTCGTTACTGGCCTCGGCCAGTTGATGGGTTACAAATAAATAATAATAATAATAAAATGTCATCAGTTCTCTCTTAGGTTTCCAGATGTTTTTATCTGTATTTGATATGACCGAGACACTGAGAGTGTTCTAATACAACTAATTTCAGTTTTATTCTAGCACCAGAAACATTAGTAAAACAAAGAAAAAAGTAACCCAGCAGGCGGAAACATAAACAAAGAACCAACAGTCAGACGGACAGCCGGTTCTCATTTCCAGTTACATCCTGATGAGGACCCTCGCAAAGAAGGGTCGAAATATCACTGAAATAAACCGAACTGACTCATCAGTCAAACGTTCAGTGTTTAAAGTTCAACTGAAAAGCCAACTCATTTGTGTGTCATTTAACTGGATACACTGAATTATTTGGATATTTTGGATCAGCAGGCAATTATATTGGATCAGCAGGCGCTTCAGTAATGATTGACAGGTAACCTATTCAGAACGGTACAAAACTCAGACGATAGCAACTTTAGACGCAAATATAATCAATACAAAACAACGACCAATCACGTATACATGGTTTGTATCGTGACCGTAGGATCATTGGCACTAAATTGGCTCTATCTTTATTTTCACTCGGCTAGTTATGAGGCTCAGAATATCTCCAGCCGTCCCCACAGCGTAAATTCTACTATGACGCGGGAAATTTTAATCTCAACATAAATGCGGCTTTTCAGTGGGCAGTGGTGAGATTGGTGAAGATTGCTTAGTGCCTGGACAAACAAAAATTGATAAATCTTTCTCGTAAGGCATACAGCAAAAATACAAGCGCATAGAGGCACCACAAATCACACGGAAATTCCACTATTTGAAAATCGATTATTCGTCAATAGCGGAACAACGAAATAACTCATTTTCAGCGGGTCTTCAAGCCAATTTAAGTGAATAAGCGACGGGTAACTAGATTGTCCTATCCTAGCCCTTTTCGGTTAAACTTTAACAGTATGTCATTATTTCCAAGGCATCCATCAGTTGCCACCAGAGAAAAGGATCACATAAAGTGAATGGGTGCCACACGTCACATACGAAAAAACATTTGTGAGACGCGAGGACCGTTTACTGCAGTCTGGAATTCCATTGTTTCCTTTTTTAGGTGTGGTTCGCCGTACAAGTCATTGTCTGTTTATAAATTTGCATAATGAGCCGAATTTTCAAATGCTTTACGCTTGTTATCGTGATTTATTAGACAACAAAACAAGAGCAACGGGAGAGAAATAGAAGTGGGCCTGGGAGGGACCGTAGCACCATAACCGCTCTTTCTTAGAGTGTTATTACCGCAAATAACAGCCTACGGCTTATCTTCCTCCAGGACCTTTCACCATGGCTACAATCAACATAAATATGTCGCCTTGACACCCAAATGATGATGACGATGATGAAATTTTGACACCGAAATTTTTTGTCCCAAAAAAGATCCCTAAGAATTTCATTTTTCTAGTCTAATAACTTAGTGTAGACAAACTAACTATTATAGCATGGACTAGATAAAATAAATTATAACACGCTATACTTCATACCACAGACATGCAGCCGATGCCCATTGACTGCACGGAAACCCGAATGGGCCTGTGAGGGCTGTCAAAATAAAACCTTACTTTAAAATTACTTTTGCACACAAAAAAAGGAAAGAACACTGACAGATAAGAAGAGAATGAAGAAAAAAAAGATGAGGACACAAAGGAAAAGGAAACCATGTAGTCGACCTATGATCACTCAATACATAAAATAAAATAAAATCTAAGACCTAACAGCGTAATCTTACTGATTTGCTTACTGATTTCAAATAAGTTACTAAAGAACTCATTATGATTAAAAATTTGGGAACGTTAATGGGAATTTGTTAAAGGTTGGGAATTTGTTAAAGGGTGAGAATCAGAGGATTGCAGCCGTCCATCATCAGGCTGTTTGAGCCTTCCCCGGGCGGTTGTGTGATTATATAGTCTATTTTATAATTATTAGTAAATAAAGCAAGTCAAGGAGTAGGACACAGGGCCACTTTCTACACGTTTTGCCCAGATTTCCGGTTTCGTTTTTAATATGCACATTTTTTTTCGTGATTTACCACGGCCGTCAAGGTTTGGAGTAATTATAATTATTATTACACTTACTTACGAAATACCATGTGTAAACCCTGCATATCAAAAATAATGGAAAATTCATCAGGAAGAACAAGACAGGAAATAACAGATAAATCGAAAGCGGGAGGAGGCAATTCCATTTTTGTTTTTGTTGCATTTTTACTTTCTCTATGTTCTGTGCCAATGATCGCATCACACATTCACCCATTCGTTCATACACATATGGAAAAAACATTTTACTTCTTATTTTAAATACTCGTTCAACCCAAGCTGGCTGGGAATTATAATAAAAATTAAGAAAATGCTTCAAAACGCATAAGTCAGCTAGGATACCCGGGTCTAGGCGAAAACCCCCCCGGCGAACCCCCCCCCCGGACAACCCCCCCCGCCAACCCCCCCCCCCGGCTAAAGCCCCCCCCCCCGTTACCAAAACCCCCCGGACCAAAACCCCCCCGGTACCAAAACCCCCCCGCATAAAAAAGACGGGTATGTAAGAGTAGAGTAACTGGTAGGTAGAGAGAAAGAGAAGAATAGAAACCCCCCAGTATCCCCCCGGCGACCCCCCCCCCGAATCCTTAGACACTCACACATATTAAGACTGGGATTTACTGGGCAACAAAACGAACAATGTGATCGTTTTACCATTGACAAGCACGAGTAAGGTGAAGAGCTGGTAAAATATTTCTGGGACTATCTTGAAAGTGCTATCACAAAACGAGCTCAACCTTTCCCTTGACCCAAAGGATCCTCCCATCAAGTCTCATAAAAATATTCATTCCCGTCGAGAGTTATCCTGCTCACAGACGGATAGCAGGATAACTTTTGCGGTGTCATAGGTATCCCTCCGCTTATTGCCCATCTTGGAGTTTCTGGTATGAATCAGGGATAACTAAGAGCAATCAGGCAAGGGGGGCTTCACATTGCACCAATGGGTGGCAACGTAACTGCAGCTTCCTCGCCAAGAAGGGTGAGGCATTGGGAAAGGATTTGTTGGGGGGATCGTTACACAGAGCGGAACTGGCTTTGATTTGATCATTCACATTTAACATCTCACTGACAACAGCTTCAGTTGAATGCGGGTGTTGGTGACTTCAGCAATTAGTCTGTCACCATCAACCTTCACCTTCGCCTTACACTCCCTTTGTTTATCATTGTTCTGATACCGACTGGTCAGTCAGTCAAGTTTGCGAAAGAAGTTTATTCTACTCTTACTCTCTACCTACCAGTTACTCTACTCTTGCATACCCGTCTTTTTTTATGCGGGGGGGTTTTGGTACCGGGGGGTTTTGGTACCGGGGGGTTTTTGGTACCGGGGGGGTTTTGGTCCGGGGGGTTTTGGTAACGGGGGGGGGGGTTTGGCGGGGGGGTTTTGTCCGGGGGGGGTTTCGCCGGGGGGGTTTTAGCCGGAACCCAGGATACCCTACATCGATATTTCCGGGCCTAAAGGGATCCTTGCAATGAAGGACCGAAATTTAACTGAAAATAACTCGACTTATCCGTTTTTGTTCACGTTTTTGGAAACTAGAGATGAAATAGTAGTTAGCAATAATAACAAAGATATCTACTTATTTTATTGAGACGAAATCTGAGAAACAAAAAAAAGCCATACGACAATCCTGATAACACGGCAGCCTATTTTTCGGAATTAACATTCTTCATCCCATTATTCGAAAAAACATGTCCCATGCTTGTAGTCTGCAGATTCTTTCAAAAACCTTCCAACATCCCTAAAACTTGCTCTTAAATGACTAAAAGTTGTTCATTCCCTACAACACGAATAGTGCAAATCTGCGCCGTTCTAACAAGCACCAACCTTGCATTTGGATAGGAATTTCACATGTTTTTCGGGGATTAGACCCAGTGTTATTGATTATGTGGTAGTTAGTAGAGATCTTTGGCCTTGGTGTAGAAACATGCGAGTCTTGGAAGTAACTGGTTCAGACCATGTACCGGTTGGACTATGGATGGAAGAGGAGCAAGGAAATAATATAGTTCTGGCGAACCCACGGGACCCAGGCAAAAACCCACCGCCTTATGGAGTGAGAAGACCAGTCCAGTTTCGTGAAATGAATGAAGAGAAGGTTAAGGTATCTTTTTGCACGGAGGAGGTAGAACAGGGATTTGAGGAGTGTTTGATGTTAATGTCAGAAGGACAAGTTGATAGGTCGTTTGTAGAGTTTTCGGATAAGTTGTATAAAATAGTAGGACAGGAAAGTAAACGGGGGAAAAAAAGATCGAGTACAGGGGGTGGTACTTTTTATGATGAGGAGTGTAAAAATAGAAAGAATGAATTAGTTAGTTTATTGAGAGAGTTAAAGAATATGGATGGGGAAGAAGAACTTTCCCGATACCGGAAAGCAAGGAGTGATTATAAAAAGTTGATTAAAAAGAAAAAGATGTTATTTGAGAATAAGGTTAATGATAGTATTATGAAGTCATATGTTATGAAGGATAGTAGGGATTTTTGGAGAGGTGTTAGGGATTGTCCACCCGCTTAGTAGAAAGCAGCAGGGGTTAGAGGCGGAGACTTGGCCTAGTTTTATTTTGAAAAGGGAGGAACATTTAAATGAGGATAGTGTTTTAAGGGAAAATGTGGATGTTGAGCTGAGTTCCCTGGTCCGTTTCCCTATGTTAGAACAGGATTATAAAATGATAGAAAAGATATCCCAGGAAGAGGTTTGGAGTAGTTTAAAAAATATGAGAGGTGGATCGGCACCTGGTGCTGACGGTATGCCAACAATCGTATTTAAGTGGGGTAGGGAGATTTTAATCCCAATGCTGGCCGCCATGTTCTCATTTATTGTTGAGAAGCCGTGGTGGCCAGAATGCTGGGGTACATCGATAATTACCCCCCTTTTCAAAAAAGGGAATAGATTAGCACACGGTAACTATAGGCTAATACACCTAGGAAACGCAATTAGTGAGATTTTTTGTAAGATAATAAACGTTAGACTAAGGAAGTGGCTAGAGGATAAGGAAATTTTAGATCCCCTCCAGGCAGGGTTTAGGCCAAATTACAGTACGTTAGACCCGATTTTTATTTTAAATGTGTTAGCGCGTAAGTATAGTAGAAAAAAAGGTGGTAGATTGTATGTGGCTTTCTTGGATTTGAAAGCAGCTTTCGATTCCGTTAATAGAAAACTGTTGGTGGAATATTTGTGTAATATAGGATTGCCTGTTTTAACTGTACGGCTGCTCCTAAAATGTATACTTGTGTGTCACTGGTGGTTAGGGTTGGTCGCCAATGGTCAAGGGTGTTTATAAGTCCAGGTTAGGACTTAAGCAGGGTTGTACACTGTCGCCAACTTTATTTTCTTTATATTTGAATGATATGAGTAGTTATCTGGCAGAAAGAGAAGCACCTACTGTTAGAATGGATATAGTGAAGTTGTGCATGTTATTATTTGCGGACGATGTGGTTTTGGTGGCGGACAGTGAAGGTAACTTACAGATTTTGATTGATTTGGTGGCGGAATATCTGAAACAGAAGAAGTTGATATTAAACAGGGAGAAAACGGTGGTGATGGTGTTTCAAAAGGGGGGACCTGTGAGGAGTTCCGCTGATGTATTACGAAGGAATAAAGTTGGTGGTGAAGGAAGAGTTTGTGTATTTGGGGGTCAAATTTTCGAGTAATGGTAAGTTTAGTAAGCAATTTGAGCATGCAGTAGGAAAAGGTAGTAGAGTTTGTAATTTGGTTATTAAAAGTCATTTGAGGCGTATAAAGAATGTGGGTTTCCAGAAAAGGATTTTTAATACGAAGATATTGCCAACAATACATTATGGTAGTGAAGTATGGGGATTTAGGGATTTTAAAAAGTTAGAAAGTATTCAGTCTAGGTATTTTAAGAGGATGTTAGGTCTATCGGATAGATTCAGTAATATAGTATTGAAAGGTGATTTAGGTATTTATAGGTTAAGGATTGATAGGTGGGTAAGAATAATAAAATTTTGGGAAAAAATAATAAATATGCCCCGGGTAAGACCACTGAAGGCAGCATATCTGGAGTCACTGAAAGATAGACGCCAAGATTCTTGGCCTTATCAAGTAAAGAAGATCCTCGAACAATACGGCCTACCCGGATATTGGGGAGAGGGACTTGGACCACAGTCTTCAGAACAAATGATCCATGAAATGGTTCGAAGAGTACTTCAGGATCAGGAAATCCAGTCATGGCACGAGGAAAAGGATCAGACAGAATCGTTATGTTTTTACGCCAAGGCAAAAGAATGTTGGGGTGAAGAGATTTACCTCAAGTGTGGTCTGTCTCACGAGGAACTTGTGTTATTTATGGGTATGAGAGGGGATGGTTTACCTCTTGGTAAAAGAAGAAAATATTTGGGTAAAGTTAGGGTTAAAACTGGTCCTTACTCTTGCCCTATGTGTGGATGCGATAAAGAAAGTATGAGTCATTTTGTGGGAGAGTGCGAGGAATTGAATGGGTTGAGATTAGAGTTGTTTGGAGTGAGAGCGTGTGGGAGTGAGTGGATAATTGAGAGAACGAAAGAGAAAAGTTTCCAGGGTATTCGACTGTTTGGAAAGTTCCTCCGGATAGGGTTGGCACGCAGGGAAAACTGTATATCCCTGTAGTAGTAAATATTGGTATAGTGTTCATGTTTCTTATATATATTTTTCTTTTGTTGTCTTGGTGCGATGGCCCTTGTTGGCTTTTATGCATTAAATCTATCTATCTATCTATCTATCTATAGTACTTATGTATATACATATATAAATACATAACAAATATACAATATTTTAAAGATGCAAAGGCGGGAAGAAGTCTTCTAGCTCCTAAGCTTATCGTTATTGTTATTTCCTGGATTAGTCTACGTCTATTTGATGAACGAATAGCACCGAATACGCAATCTACTTTCGCGTCTAAGGACTTCTACGGTTTCATACAAACTGCTGCGAAATTCGGAAACACCTAGTATCTGGTTACTAAACCTACGGAAGGAATTCCATACACTTCTACGTACGGAAGAAGCCTAGCGACAAATTAAGTCAGGGGTTTCTCAGTAAAGTACACAAGTAAGAAAGTACAGTTTATCTGAAACCCTTACGCACTGTTGAAATAGGTATAATAAGGTTTAATACGGCGTACTTAGATTCGTCTTTTCCTCGGGGCGCACTATATTAAGATGAATAAGGAGAATAGACCCGGCCTTCTACTCTGTCTAATGCAGAGCCAATCAGATCGCTCGGTTGGGCTCCGCCAGCGGGACAAGGGAAGGGACGAAGAGCTTCGCCAGGGTTGCCACGGGGAGCATAAAAGTTCTACTTGTTGGAAGTTGAAGTAACATCTTTTCTTCGAAAGAACACGTTTTGTATTGTAACGACTGCTTATTATTAGTTAGAGGGACACTGCTGACCATACGCTATTTTAGTAGTTTTTTTTTAATATAACGGTCGTCAAATTATACTCGTGTACTTCAAGTAATACTAAGAACACTTTGTCTGATCTTTAGAAGCTCGAAAAATTGTTTCAGTATGGCAACACTGAACGCCGCACGGATAAGAACCTTTCACTTTCAATTTGAACAACTGTGTGTAATAAGACGTAAACATCAAGTATAGCGATATGCAGCTTATTACATCTATTGGAAGAAAGCTTTACGGTATTTACTTCCATAATAAGAAAATTAAGAGAAATGCCACTACAACTGAAATATAAAATAACATGGGTTTTAAAGTATAAGGGAAAAATTACCATGAATGAGATATAAACGATATGGGTTTTAATGTATAAGAGAAAAATGACCATGGATAGAAAAAAAAAGTTGAAGGAATTTCTTATAGGTATAATGAATTTGTTTGTTTTTTTTAGGTAGGAATCAAAATTAGTGTAGCCTAAGTGACGGTAAGTAAGCAATTATTATGCTTTGATAACAGTTTTTATCGTTAGTGCGAGTGAAGGTGGAGACGTATAGTCAGGGTTGCCACTTGAATGAAATACAATGAACTACCCAAGTAACAAAAAAGTACTACCAGAGGAGAAAAAGTACTACCTAAAAAAAAAAGTACAACTGTACTACCTGTGGCAACCCTGCGTATAGCCACTCGTATTGGTTCCCTTCACTGTGGGAGAGAAGGAAAACGAAGCTACGCGGAAACACCACAACAGATTAGAAAACGAAGCTTTGTACTTCACAATAATTTTTACCTCCAAACGCCCATTTTAGAAACAAACCGACTCTTAATATTGTTATTTTGGGGGGACTGTGCAACTTAAGATATCAGAAAGAGACGAATTTGGAAATTGGATCCAAGTTATTTGATAAAGTTTTAATGCAAATCCTTCAACTATGAACAAAAAGTTATACGTTCCTTCAGCCCAAGCTGACTGCGAATCATATCAAACTTAGCAGCATTTTTTTTTTCACTGTCATCGGACATTTATTTTGACTGTAAAATATACAAAAGTTTTACTTTAGACAACGCGTAAACTTATGTCTAGTCAACTGAAGTACAGCATAATATAATCCAATATACATATAGCCTGCTTAAGTTTGCATTTGCTTTATAATAAGTAACAAAGCCGATGATATTCGCCTTTTTTGCATTCACATTTTTCCTTAAATCGAAAAATATGTTTAATAACTTGGTATATTCAGGCCTCATACCAATATTTTAAATATATCGTCCTCACTCCAGCCTGTGATATGGTTACCATATTTACTTATTTTCAAAACTGGAAGTGTTTATATTTATTACACAAACTTATTTATTTTCACAACTGGAAAAGTGGTTATAATAATAATATAATGCAAAAACAATACGGCCACAAAGCCTCTGCAAAGTTCTCTTGAAACATTTAGGGTCATACATTTCATTTAGACAAATATTTCGTCGATTTCTTTCAAAAATCCTACCATGATCCAAGTTCCGTAGCATTGAAGAAGTAGTAGCCTCTGAGTGGTCAACCAAATTTCAGAAAATTAAACGATGTATAATAATTATTATGTCTTAGTTTCAGTTTCGTTTCAGTTTGATTTATCTATATTCAAACAGAAAAATACGACTAATATAATCTCGAATACACTTAATCTGCCAAGGAAGCACAAGAATGTGTGCTTGGCTAGGAAAGGGAACTGACAAACATAATCAAAAGATCAACTGAATTTAGACAAGAAAAGAGAGAAATCAAAAAATAACCTTTGGTTTCTACTATAAACATAAAAAGTAACAAAAAGAGGGAAAAGATGAGAGGATGCGAAAAAGATCTGGCGAGAAAAGAATCTGTAAGAGGACATCACTATATCCAATTAACAAACACTTAGTCTGTAAGCCTAATGACCATTTTTTTCGTTGACCATTTCTCGCTAGAAAACCAAAATCTTCCAAATTTACTCATATTTTCGCCCTAGAAGTTACCCCAATCGTACCGACCTTGTCCAGTTCTCGCGATCCCCTACAACCCCGTGGTTACTACCCTTACAAGGCTGGAACAGGGCACGTAACTGGGTATTATTTTATAGCGGTAAACGGATCAGTCAGCTGAAACTTATTTGTGATACATCGGCCCTTCTTCGACGGGTCGTCCTCTTCAGACTCAAGCTACAGAAAAAAATTATTTTGAGGACTTTTCTTGCACGAGCCTAAAGAGGACCTTTGCCGAGAAAGGCCGAAAAAAATCTAAAAAAAATCCCAGCTGACTTGTTCATTTAGCGCCGTATGATATGACTCGCAGTCAGCTTATACTGATGGAATACGTATTCGGGCTCATCAGTTGGGAGGAGGGGGCAGGGGCGTCGCAAGTGCATTTTCGTTGGGGGGGTGCAGAGCCAAAATTTTACCGAATCTCTCAAAAATTTTACCGAATCCTAGAAACTGAAAATTCGAGCTTTAAATTATGGAACAGAAAGGATTACGTAGGAAAGGGCAGCATGAAAGACGATAAGCCAACTTAATTAAGTGGCGTTTTGGCGAAGGCCACTTGGAGAATATATATTGCCGGGCACGATTGCAGTAACAGCTTCTACCTATTATACCAAGAGAAAAATAAATGTAGCGCCGCAGGCGAATTTTCAGAATTTTTTTTCCTGTAGGCAAAAATTTAACTGCTTATTACAAATTCTATCATTTACCGTGGATTAAATACCGATGTTCTAAGAAGTTCCAGAAACCGAATGAATCGACGTTCCGACAGCAGCAGCTACTGTAGTATAGTCAATACTACCCATGATCACAAAAAGTGAGCGCCGCAGGCGAGATTTTTTTTTTTCCTGTAGGCTAAAATTTAACTGCGTATCTTACAAATTCTATCATTAACCGTGGATTAAATACCGATGCTCTAAGAAGTCCCAGAAACCGGATGGAGCGACGTTCCTGCAGCAGCAGCTACTCTACCATCGTCAATACTACCCACGATCACATAAAGTGGGCGCCGCAGGCGAAATTTTATTTAAGTTAGCTTTTTCTTGCCAAATTTAACTATTTCCATCCAGATTTTAGCTTTTAATGTTTCGAAATCCCAATCCTAAAACTGTCTTAAAACCCCAATCAAATGACGCACCCTTCCGCAAAATATAGAATATTAAGATTCATGATTAAATCTTCTTTTTGGGATCCAAAGTAAAAGTAAGGACTATCAATGAGATCATAAATCAGTCCTTTTGTCTGCAACCAGTGCTTCACTCGACCTCTTCCGAGTTTCGAGGTTCGTGGTAACTCCCGAATGGCAATTATACCGAATTCCAGTTATTATACCAAATAAGTTTAGACCGATAGCATGTTCGAGATTCTGTATAACTGCCGTATCTCGGTTATTATACCGAATTGTTTTGATATCGAAACAGTACCGAATAATTTTCGTATTCGGTATAATTTCGTCGAAACTGGAACAAAAGCAGGGATTTGTGGTAACTACCGGATCCTGAAAATTATACCGAATAAATTACCGAATCCCAATTATGAATCCGAATAATTCTAGACCGATACCTTATTCGGGATTCTGTGTAATTACCGAATCTCCATAAATATACCGAATAGTTCTGGCATCGAACAATTACCAAATAATTTCCGTAAATTCTCTCCCCGAATTCGTGATAACTACCGAATACTGGGAATTATACCGAATCCCGATCATTATACCAAATAGATTTGTACCGATAGCCTATTTGGGATTCTGTATAACTACCGAATCTCCGTAAATATACCGAATAGTTCCGCTATCGAAAAAATACCAAACAGTTTTAGTAAAATTTTGGGCCTCCGGCCCAAAATTTTACCGAATCTCAAAAAGTTGGGGGGGTGCTGCACCCCCCGCACCCCCCCCTTGCGACGCCCCTGGGGGGGGGGGGATTCTGCAGACGGAAATTGGCAAATCCCGACGAAATTGTCAAACTATTTCTGCCGAATTGCGAGTCAAAGACCCCTCGGAAACAGCAAGTCTCTGGAATTGGCTGGAAGCACTATAGATGCAGTTTACAGCCGATCCCGGATGGTGCTAAAAAATTTATGATAATTTGATTATGCAACGCATTCTTCGAAAGATCTTGAAGCTGGCATTTGGGGAGAAATCTTGTCTTCACAAGTTGAGTATGGGTGCTGGTTACAGTTTGGGCAGAGGGCTTCACATGGGTTCGTGTGTTGCTGGCTAAAGATGGTCTAAAAAAGAGATGCTTCAACTTGGAACCGTCACTCTATCCTATGTTCCACGACGAATAATTTGGTATCGGCATAAATTCGAGTTGTGAATACTTTAGGCCTATCCTTGCGAATTTCATGTTATTTTCTTTCGATTTTATAGTCTTCCATGCTTGAAATTAGTACGCTAAAATGTCCAAGCAACTACTGTTTTTTAGTAAAATACCATAAAATACGCAAATTACGTAAAATAGTAAAACTGGTAAAATGTATGTGCATCGATAACTTATAACTTATACGCACCCTTTGGCTTTTCAGAGACAATTATTGTTACTATTATATATTATATCAATTTTACAAGGGTCCGTAAAAATTACTGTAAAACACGTAAGATGCCCAGTTTTGCCGTTTACAACACTAATCGAGACACAGATGTAATATAGTATCGACGACTCGAAAAGTTGAAGTCATTCATTAGAGGATAACCATTAAAACCTTGAAGCAAGCTAAATTCTTGCAAATGACACATGAACAGAGAGCTTGCTCGCTTCTTTCTGACAAAACGAAGAGAGTTGAAAGAGCGTGGTAGAGTTACGGTATTAAGTAATGAAGGGACAGGAAGTCTGCTCAACAGTGCGCTAAAGGTGCAATCTGATATAACGATTTCTTGCGTGGGTATATTGCTGCCACCACATGCAATCTCCACGAAAAACAACGATTATCCTGTAATGACAAGGAAGACCGTCAAGGATCAACGAATTTGTAAAAGAATACTAGCTCACGACAAGCTCCCCGATGAGTCACCATAAAACCTGATCAAACCTGGTTAAAGATATGGGTATTTCAGAGCAAAAAGCGGGACCTAAGAAACTGAACCAGTCAGACCAGTTTCCCCTGTTCGAGGAGTCTCGATTTTAATGTACAACAAATGCCCGGTGCCCCCCCCCCTCCCCCGGGTGCCAGCGCCGGTTTCCAAGTGTTGCAACATTAATATCAGCATGTTTAGAAGTGTTTGAAAGATGAATCGCCTGGTTTCGGGCGGTGACCGGAAAGTGTGTACATCAAGTGCCGGGAGTGTGTAACCCCTCGCTACTGTACTTGGCCCTCGATTTCTTCGCTTGACTAAGCTATGACAGTACGGCTAAATGTCCCTTCAGACTGTCATATAAGCCTCACGTTATTATTCCGTAACCCCTTACCGCAATTTCCTTCAACTTTTCCCACCCGCAATTGACCCGTTCACACTGACGTAAATTGCGGAATTTCTTTTTTCTCCTCAATTTTTCATAGCTTTCACTCAAGGTCGTATCCAGCGGGGGGGGTTAGGGGGTTCGACCCCCCCCCCGAAACCCACAAAAATAATAGATTTTTGTAGGCTTTAAGCTCTGATCTATGTCTTTTTTGTAATTTTTGGTCTGACCGGTGGGCAACCCCCCCCCCGAAATAAATTCCTGGATACGGGCCTGCTTTCACTTCTGCAAATATCTGGTATTTGCAGAAAGGTACTGAGGAGTAGCTTTTCTACTACATACAGATACTATTTTCCACACTGCTAATTACCAAACGGTATCGTCGGCACGGAGAAGCATCTACCACTCGTAAAAGGAAAATATTTGGATTGTCCACTTCAGCTCTCCAATTTGCAGGAAGGCACGGAGAAAATGTCAGTAGCTTTTCTTAGCTTTTAGACTGAGTTCAGAAAGGTCAAAAGCTTGAAGTATGTAGAAAGGGTCCTCAGGCACGGAGCGACTAGTTAGAACAAGGAAACCTGGGTTGTGTTCCACGGGAGTTAATATGAGGTATAATGACAATGAGGAACCAGATATTTATTGTGGTAATTAATATCCTCTCGGGAACTAGAAAAAGTTCGACGATACGGATTCTGCCCATTCTGACGGGAATTCCTGCTGAACGGACAGCTTTTTGGGATCCCAAAACGTTAGTGACGTTCCAAAACGTTCTATGACATCGAAAAAACGTCTGTTTGTCCGTCCGTCCGTCCGTCTGTGAGCACGATAACTCTCGAAGGGAATGAGATATTTCGATGAAACTTGGTGTGAGGATTCTTTGGGTCAAGAGTAAGGTCGAGTTCGTAGATGGGCTCTGTAGTCCTACATTTAGGGGTGGGGGGGGGGTTAAATTAAGGGACAAACAAAATATTTTGAAACAGCTAATATGATAGTCGATTATGGGGTAAGAAGACATGCTGAACCCGATGGTGAAAACCGTTTTCTCACCGGGCAAGTAGTTAGCCCGGAATCCGGCCGAAACCGGAAAATTTGTTGCAAGTAGAAGTTTTATTTGAAGTTGATTAGATGTTCGATCTAGGAGTAAGAAGACATGCTGAACACGATTGTGAAAACCATTTTCTCGCCGGACAAGTAGTTAGCCCGGAATCCGGCCGAAACCGGAAAATTTGTTGCAAGCTAAAGTTTTATTTGAAGTTGATTGGATGATCGGTTTAGGGGTAAGAAGACATGCTGAACACGATGGTGAAAACCATTTTCTCACCGGACAAGTAGTTAGCCCGGAATTCGGCCAAAACCGGAAAATTTGTTGCAAGTAAAAGTTTTATTTGAAGTTGATTAGATGTTCGATCTAGGGGTAAGAAGACATTCTGAACACGATTGTGAAAACCATTTTCTCGCCGGACAAGTAGTTAGCCCGGAATCCGGCCGAAACTGGAAAATTTGGCAGAAGTAAAGCAGGAAGTTTCGATCAGTATCGTCAAAATAGATATGGCTTATATATCTGAACTTGATTTTCTCAGATGATTAGCCGCGCGAAGACTGAATCTGGCGAAGACAAGACCTAGTTGTCTGGGTCAAATATTAAATTTTTCAATCAATCAATCAATCAATCATCGTATTTATTCCTGAATATCTGTTTTACAACATCATTTTTGGGATCCCATCGAAACCTTTGGTCTTGTTTAATTATGATGTTCCAACCATCATCAGTGTAACTGTAACGATTGTAACTCCTGTGGTTCGAAAATGATAAAAGGAAGGATTTCATTTTCTTATCACGCGAGACTGTGGAGCAAAAATAATGAATGGCTAAGATCGTTAGTGACAATACGTACGTGCCTTGGAACAACTCGTGGATCTCCGCAAAATAACGTCACATTTCTAAGGATCGTGGTACGGGGATACTTGAGCCGTTTTATATTTACTGAAGATGCGACGTCACTTTGGTCCTCATTCATTGAGGCCGTTTTATCTATTAGCCTCGTTTACTAAACAGCGATTTTTTTTATTTCAGTTTCACTTAGCCTACTGTGTTTAAACACGAATTTTTTTTTAGTAATTTGAACATGCCAGGAAAGCACAGAAAATAGTGCTTAGCTAGAACAGGCTATGATCAGTAATATATAAAAAAGCAAACAGAATCAAGATATCAACTGAACTCCTGCTGAGAGAGAAGAAAAGAAGAAAAAGGAGAAAAAAAAATGAGAATTGTACAACGTAAGCTATCGACTTTGGAAATAAAAAAGGCGAGAAGGAAAACAAAAGGAATCAGCAAGAAGAACACAACTTGGAAGCTGATATGGCACTTGCAAGGGTAGTTGGCACGTATTTCAGCTAAGGGTCGCATCCGGTCCAGACATATATAGAGAATATCTAGGACGTGTACTCTGACCAACTAACAAGGAACACCCCTCTAAATCCCCCTACAGTACCCAGATCCGGTCCGGGTCTGTAATGTACAGGTAGGGGTGGGGTTATGAACGTCTTGCCCCCACGAAAGATGATCAGTTAACTTGGGCTCAACCAACCGCAATCTCAAGGAAATGCTGACATAAAAAAAAGAGGCGATGCAGAAGATCCACGAGGAGACCTTGCTCACTTCTTCTTGAAATGACGAATGGAGTAGAAAAAAAGAAAGCGCGGCTTGGCTTCGGTCTAGGACTGGTGGCGACAGTATCGAATAATGGTAGAAATGTTCCGAACTGGCAAAGTTCAAGTGAGGCTGCCATATAATTTTTCTGTCAGGGTATAATTATGGGCCTTGGCAGAATGAAAGGTATAATAATAATAAATAAAGAAACAATACGTTTCCGTACGTTTCACGTCATCTGGGTTTTCAATCAAATTTACAAGACCGAAAATATGGAACTATTATATCTGCCAAATACCTTGAAAAATGCTAATAGCATACCCGAGTTCAAAAGCAAGATTAAAGTTTCTTTTGGAGAATATTGTCTGTTTTCTTTTCCCTTCTTCTTCTTTTCTCTTTTCTTTTTCTTTTTCCTTGCATTTCTTTCAAAATAATGAATGAATACTGTCACCCGTTACGGGCAGTATTCACTTAGGGTGTAGTTAGTTTACAGTGTATGATTTTTTTGATTTTTTTTTAATAAATAAACTGAACTGAAAATGAACTAAATGTTGCCACAGAGGCAATCCGGATAAGTCAATGCCATTCGGATAGATCGGTAACCGATTTCCTAATGCGAACTGCGAATATTCGGGTCCGGTTGCGGAACTAAAATGTTGTGGAGGTGTTTGATATTTAAAATGGTGGCGTACAAATAACCTCATTCGCGCCAGATACTTCTCTTTTGGAATTTTTTAAGATGTCTCTTTCCTTTCTAATAAATTTTGATCTTTAAAAAGATATCAAATGTTTGTATAAAAGTAAGAAAAAGGACGTTGAAATCAAATTACTTTTTGTAGTTTATCTACAGCTCCTGCATAAAACAGAACACCGTTGCAATTTTCCAAAGCCATATTCTACCTGACACACGTTTTATAAAACTCAACGTTCTGGAGAACGTTAACCCCTGGCAACAAAAAAGCAAGGTTTTTAAAATACCTACTCCACTTCCCTCCCTGGACCCGCACTAGAAAAATCTAACTTAACTAGTAGGTGTACCGAAAAAAAATGTTTTTTTCTAAATACATACTCCGCCTCCCTCCCTGGTCCCGAATTAAAAAAAAATTAAGCGATTTGATGATAATGTAAGACACGAATGGAAGCAATTTTTTAACAATCGCCGTTTATTTGTTTTTGTCATTTTTCTTCCCCTAACCTTTTCTTTTAATAATACTAATAATAACATATTACAATGCCAGTTATCCTCGAAAACTTTTACTACGTCTATGCCTTGTACTTTCTAACGGGTCATAAATGACCCGTATATATATTATATATTATTTATTTTTTTGTATATATATATACATTTATTTTATTTTTAAGGAGATCGAACGTAATGAAACGAACGTTAGGGTGAATCCATTCACTAATATCGCCGCATACTAGTGACCTGTCGGTAAACATATTAATAGTACTCCGTTCGTATCCGCCACATATTTCACGAACTTTTCTCCCTCCTCACAATTTCTTTTTTGAAGTACATGATGTGAGATGATACTTGACACTACAAAGTCCTCGGAGCATGGCAATAAACAACAAAACAAACAGAAAAAAAGACATGTAAATGTCACTTGGTGATTTCTTGTTCCAGAAGTCATTCACAGGTTCCGTGTCGTGTCATTGTATCTAACGATCTTTTCGCCTGCCATCTATTGACATTAAATTACAAAACTAACGTGTGGTTGCAGAAAGAATGCCCTTGAAGCGATCACGGAAGAAATAGATGACACACGAAGAAATGGGGGTGTAATAAATGGAATACCAAAAACAAATATTCAGTCTTATGCGGTGCTAAGCCAAAACTAATCATAAAGGGAATATCGTAAAAGTGTATGCAGCTAACTAGAAATATATTCGACCACGATTCTCTAAAATCGCCGCACAGTTAGAATATATGGAACACATGCAACATTTTTTTTTTAATTTAGCTTGTTTCTAAATAATTATGTTTTCATATGTTTTAGGGTTATTTCGTCCCTTGCACGCTAGCCTCTGGGTAATGAAGTGTTGATTTTTTTTGCTGTTGGAATAAACCCCATTTCTTCTTAAAAAAAATAGCCCAAAGACGGGAAAATAAATGGTAATCACGTTCATGCTGAGTCCAAAACTGGATTTTCACATAAGAGCTAATTTTCTAACCTTAGGTGGTCCTATTCTGCACTTATCTGCGATCCTTTATGAGGCACAATAGGCTCAATCCAACTTCCGTCAAAAACTGATGGATGTCCATTGAGATGAATCTTTTTTTAATTGCAACTCTGCCAGATAACTGTAATGAATTCATCAAGCGGAAAATTCAAGTTAAAAGTAGGCGTTCATGATTATTAAATGAATGAGAGATGAGTCTGAAAGATATTGGGTAAAGACGGAGCATGGTAAAAGATGAAAAAAAGAGAGAAACAAAACAACAACAGCAACCAAAATAATTAATCTTCAGTAAACTGGAACGTCATGGAGCTCCATGGGTGGTTACAACTGTCCTTCATCCTCTTGATGGATCTTAAGACAGCCGCAGACGGATCAGCTATACAGAACTTTTCGATGAGATGGCTATTCCTTGTCCATGGGGGGAGGTGTAGCAAATATTTGGAAAACCGAAAGAAAATGGAACGAATTTGTCGAATTTAACGAATTTAAAGTATCGACATGAATCACTTCTGGGAACCCCCAAAAAATACCTTCTGGGATCACATCGGAAACTTATTTGTTTAATTGCGAGAACCGTAATGAATCCGTAAAGCAGCAAGTTCAAGTCAAGGGTAGGTATATATGATTTTTTTTTTTTTTTAATTATAGGAGGATCAATAATTCGCTACAACGACCCTTGGTATAATTGAAATTATGTCTTCGGTAATGAAGACAAAAACATAGAAAACGGGTAGCCTGGTAATTCCGAATCTTCCGTGATGAGGAGGAATAACAACTGTGTTGTTGCAAACAAAGATAATCATAAATTAACTCAATCGCTACTCGGATCTCCGAAATAGAGCAGCAAAAAACTACAACAATGTAAATATGCTAAGTTGAACTTTGCATGTTACAAGATTTTAAAGACAGATACGTTGGCATGGAGCTCAGTGTCGTCTTTACCCTTAGGTCGGTTAGGCCGGTGCTGGGGGGGGGGGGGGCAGGCAAAACGAGAGGCCAAGCGGCCGGTGTAAATTGCTGAAAAAGCAGGCCACGGTTGTTGCCTTGTATTGCCTTGTTCCTTACGATCCAGGTGTGTCCAGCTACGCTACATCCAAGTCAATTTTGCTCAAATGTGACCATGGTGTGGTTCGACCAAGAATCATGTGTGCAATTGTGCTCGCGTTTTTACGTTTCTGACTCAAGAAAAGGGGCCAAAAATCCATGGATGGCGTAGGGTCCACCAAAAGTAAGCCGGCACTGACGGAGCTTCAAACTGACCTATTTTGTAATAAGTCGTACAGAATTTATCTTATACATACGGTTACCTTTAAGTTGCATTTGGATTTGACTTATAAGTTGGAATTGGATTTGATTAGCTGGATTTGACTTCACACTCAAAGTCCCTACCCAGATGGTAAATATATTAATCCTAATCCGATATTTAAGCTTTTGCATTATCCAAACCCTTTCGTGCACCGGACTTCACAAAACCATAAGAGAAGCCATTGAAATTAAGAAATACCGTTCACGTATAAACCGAGACACAGGCGAGTAATCACTGCCAGAAACATGGAGTGGTATCATCAGTGAAAGGAAATTCAAACCAAGCTCTCCTCTACAGCAAAACCAAAGTCGACCAAAGTGCGAAAAAATCTCTACCCTTATCAACGACCCAATCGAGCAGCAAAAAAAGCAGCCGTGTCCAACTTTAACTCCAAGCTATTCCCGAGGCTATTCCCACAAAGAAATTCACCGAAATCAGATATCTAAGCTAGAAGTTCATTTTCCAGCTTGAGCCTGAAGAGGACCCTCGCCAAGAAGGGCCGAAATATCGCTCTAATAAAATTCAGCTGACGTATCCGTACAGCACTGTCAATTATTTTCCAAACCCATCCTCAGTATGGAATTTCTCATCGGTTGTAACCCTATCAGCATTAAGTCAAAGTTTTTTTCCAAAACACAAAATATTTTTTCCTCGGCCTACAGGTTGTTTGTGGCTTCAGTTTTTTTTCTCTTGTCTGTCTACTATATTTCCTCTTCTCTTTCGTATTATTCTTTCTCTATCCTTTTCTTTTGCTAGTTAGTTTGATTTGTTTCCGACGAATACAGAATACAAATTAAGCCGTAAATCATAAATATATAAATTACAAACAGTTAAGCCGACCATTGTCAGGCGGCAGCTTCGTGGTGGGGCGGCCGGATTGAGAATTCTTTCTTTTGTGAATAAACTAAATTAAACAGGGTCAAAGGTCACTCGATCCCAGTTTCCGAAACACGAGGCGTAAAGCTTGAGCATGGATCCGTCCGGCTACTGGCAAGAATGTATAAGCCTTCCAGGAGAAAAGAATTCCCCCGCCTCGGACTGCCACCACGTCGGGTCCCCCCAGAAAGTTCGTTTCTGAGCGCCCGAGGAACGCATGGTCAAAGAACCGATAATGGTCAGAATGGATTCTGATCTATTGCATCATGCAAAACCTCGCGATCGTGTTCCGTAAATACATAGCGGTTGCTACCCAATACCGTGTTGCATAGCAACAATGGCGGCTGATCAAGAAAGACGAAAATGCAGAACTTGGAAAATGGTCAGAACAAAGCTAAATTACGCGAAGGGAGATTCGTTTGTAAGATTGGAGTTGTCTTATTGCACGTCTGATTATCTAGTCGTATGTAACGAGACCACCTCCTCGGGATATACCATAGTTCAAAGGATAACCATCCCGCAGCTCGGGTCGTGCATGACCGCTGAATCGAAAAAAAAAAGAAATACAGATCTTCTACTTACGTTTCAAATGCTTCATTTTGCAAAATGGCCGCAAGGCTCAGGGCATTCATCCACTCTACCATGTACTCGTGAGTATCCGCTGCGAAGTAGTACGTACGCATGTTGGCGTGTTCTGCTTTAAAGGCAAATTTCCGGAAAATCCGGTCTTCCGGACCGATCGGACTAATCCGGTACGAAGGAAGGAGGATGGTGCCGAGCACGTCTTTCTCGTCAGGATCTGGAAAATAAGGAAAGGTCACAATCGCGGATGAGCATATCGGATCGAGTCCGAAGAAGAATTTTCTTTGTGCGGAATAAAAATTCATATATATATTCAAATAGTGCACATTAAAAAATTGATCTGTCCCAAGAAGAGATGATGGATTACGAAATATTTGTAATAGCCCAGTAGTAACACTGGTTTTCCTGATCAAATATACTTATTTTATTTTGAAATATCTATATTCTGAAACGGCAGCCACTATCGGTTCGGTCTTTCCTTACTTCTGGATAGGATATGCCAAACGTTGCTATTCCCACTATTTCTAATTTAATCTGGTCGGTCCCTGATACGCCTGCCAAGTTTCATCGTCCTAGCTTTTGTGGAAGTGCCTGAACCAGAAAAACCGGGAGGGACCGACAGACCGACTGACGGACAGAAGCTGCGATCGCCAAATCGCACTTGGCCGAAGGGCAGGTGTCATAAGAAAGTGCTTTTTTTTTACACACTTATTTGATGCACCTTTATTAAACTTTGTGAGTTTGGAACACCGACTATCAAAAAGGATGTACCTTCCAGCACCCCTTCCACGAAAATTATAGTTGCGTTTTTGCAGATACCATGGTATCTGATACCACGATCAAGTCGTTTTCGCAGTTATCGTGGTACCTGATACCACGGTCAAAAGGCGTTTCTGCAGTTATCTTGGTATCGGCCAGTAACCGTGGTATCTGATATACAGACACCACGGTCCGACCGTGGCAACTGACCGTGGTATCTGAAAAAGTCATCTCATTTTCATTATATTTTATCAAATTGGTGAGAAAGAAGTTTGTCATTTAGTGATGAATGAATGAATGAATGAATTTAATTCCAAAAAAGCCCAAGGGCCATGGCGGAAAACATAAAAAAAATAACAAAAAACAAAATATCATACACTCCAAAACAAACCAAAAATCAACTTCTATAAAAATAGTTCGCGGTGGGTCATAGCTATCTTCAGGAATCTACCCAGGAATGTAACTGGATATCAGTTTTTCTTTCGGGATGACTTCGAAAAGTGCAATTTCGGCAATTGTTGTTTTTGCAGAGCAACCGTAGTATCAGATACCACCAGATACCACGGTAACTGCAAAAATGACTAATTGCAAATCCAGTTACCGTGGTACCAGATACCACGGTATCTGCAAAAACGCAACTTATGAAAAGCAAGATTCTTGACTTCCAGCAAAGACGACATTTTTGTTCTTTCGTTGCTTTCGATCGTACACAATACATTTGTTTTTTATTATGAAATATATATTTCTTTTAACGCTAGACAGCGCCATATTACTTGATATACAAAAATTCACCCTAGAGGTTAAAAACTGAGGAATGGAGGTGCCGGGAATGAGTGTACACCGGGTCGTTTTCGGAGTGAGCATCCCCTCGCACCGAATATTTTAGTCTTCGCAATACCGAAGACAACAAAATCTTGCACAAGGATAAAGGAAACCTTACCTTGATTTTGAATTTTTCAGCGGAAGTAAGGGGACAAGGAGTGTGCTTTGTCATAATAAACTGAATAGGTTATTACAAAACCCGACCAAGAACGAATGCCCAGGCATAAAGAAGAAAAAGACCTATCAGATTCGCTTTCTACCCCGCTTCGTTCCGCGTCCAGACATCTTAAAGGTACAGGCACATAAAAAACGAAACAGTCAACATGTTTTCAAGCCATGCTATAATCATTAGTTTAAAAATACTACTAAAAATAAATACTAAAGCATAAAAGACCCCATCAGATTCACTTTCTACCCCGCTTCGTTGCGCGTTCAGACATTTTTGAGGTATCATCTCCCACTAAGTCAGAATGAGGGAGGGATGCAATGCTACACATATAATATTATAAGGCACATAAAAAACGAAACAGTCAAAATGTTTTCAAGCCATGCTATAATCATTATTTAAAAAATACTACTAAGGTCATGGTGACAACAATAATAATCGCAAATAATATTTTACGACGCTAAATCGATAATTCAGGTGGGATTTTTTTTCTAGCAATATTTCGGACCTTCTGGCAGGAGTCCTCTTCAGGCTCTACTTAGAAAACCGAAGCTGCGACAATTTCACTAAGAAAATTTAAATTTGTCTGTTCAAATTTACATTTGTAATTGGTGTTATTCCAAAAAGATCAGACTGCATCTCCTTTGGGGTATATTTGAAATTTCTTTGGGCTCAATTTGATTTTTATTTTCCTACATAGAGCCTGAATAGGCTCCTTACCAAGAAGGACCGAAATACGCCCTTCATAAATTTCCTCCAGATTAGTTATTTTTGTCGTTAGATGCGCTAGCATAAAGTAAACAATGATACGTTACTTCTTGGTATACGTTTAACCTGTTTAGTTTGACTATTTTAAATTATCTTATGCCTAGTAAAACTGTTAAAATTCCTTCTGCCTCTATGTGTAGGCTACTCTTCCCAACTCTGTTCTGCCAAACTTTATAAATTTCTGTCTTCCGACCCGGGAAGACAGAACTTTTTCTGGGCGGTAACGATCAAGGCGACGACTCGATCTTTTGTCGGCAAAATCAACATTCAGACATGATGATGTCCAAGCCCTCTGTAAGGGCTAACACTCAAAATGCCCACGATCATAACGCCCACGACTGAAAATGCCCACTAAAAATGCCAACAACTCAAAATGCCCACGACTCAAACTGCCCACGACTCAAAATGCCCATGGCTCATAATGCCCACGACTCATAATGCCCACGACTCAAAATGCCCACGGTTCAGAATGCCCACGATTGGATTATTTGATGTGTTCAGAACAAGTAAACTTGAATTAGGGGTGAGTGAGCAACGGGAAAAGTATAATAGAGTATCGAGTATCAGAATGACCATGATCGCATGTTGAACTGGATAATCTCAATTATAATAGAATTCTGGTAAAATACTTACAAGAAACATGTGGATTGGCCCGTGGTTAGTTGCCGCAAAAGCGCTGTGCTCTCTTGAGGAAGCCTCTGCCTGATTAGGAACCCCCTTGGAACTTTTCTTTCTTTTTGGATCGTTCTTCGACAAACAATACAATAATTCGTTTCAAAACCTTTTCCGTGATTAATCCTACCCCTTGTAATCTCGTAGTCCGCATTCCCAGGATGATTTTGGCCTTCCCTGTGGACAGTTTCAGCCGTCGGCATTTTGAACCAAGACGAAATTAGCCTCCCCTGTGACCATTTTGAACTGTCGTCGTTTTTAAGCCGCCAGCATTTCGGACGACTTCGATTTCGGGTGTTCCACATCTGAATTGTTGGCATTTTGAGTCGTGGGCATTTTGAGCCGTGGGCATTTTAATCGTGGGCATTTTGATCGTGGGCATTTTGAACCGTGGGCTTTTTGATCGTGGGCATTCTGAGCGTGGGCATTGTGAGAGTGGGCAAAAAGATCGTGGTGATTTTGGGAACCACCCTCTGTAAGGACCAGTATCTTGGTATAAAATATTATAACTTTTTCGAACAGGTGTGTAATGCATATCCTTCTATGACCCACGTTCAGTTATGTTACGATACTCTTCACACAGAAAGTTAGCGTTAGATATGAGAGGACGACATAAGTCATATCAGCCTCCAGAGAGTATGATATAAGTCATATCAGCCTCCAGAGAGGGTGATATAAGTCATATCAGCCTCTACAGATGATTTCTGTTCGAAAAAGTTATAACAGCTAACACATCTCCATCTCGGTTGATATCGGAATGACAACCTGGATGGCCATTTGAAAATATCAACCTCGCCTTTGGTTGGGTATATATTTTTCATGACCTACTATAGTCACACCTGGTATCACCGCCGGTAATAAGACTGTTTCACGGGTATAACATTTACCTCAGCCTGTTATGTGAGGCCCGTGACGTTTTTGTGACGACAGGAAATAAATAGGAAAATTCGATTAAATTAATATTGCAGAATATATATTTATATCTATATAGAGCCGAGCGGCCAGCGAGGCGCCGGACGCGTTTACATTTATAAACCGTTCTAGGGACAATTAGTTCCGTTAGTAAAATAATGGAAAATATAGACTTTTTGCGTGACGTCACAAGCCTCACATAATTGGCTGAGGTTCACTCGACACCGTTTAACGGTCGAAACTGGGAAGGAAACGCGCTTAAAACGTAAGATAGTCGGGTCGCTGTCACTACCGCAACACGTCAGTTGGCATACACGTCAGTTCGCATAAAACAAAAATCCGACAGTTCGCATACACGTCAGTTCCCATACACGTCAGTTCACATACACGTCAGTTGGCCAACACGTCAGTTGACCAACACGTCAGTTGACATACACGTCAGTTCACCAACACGTCAGTTCGCATACCGTCAGTTCACATACACGTCAGTTGACATAAACGTCAGTTGACATATTTTAGAAATCCGTCAGTTCGACAACACCCTAGAAGCCTTCCGTCAGTTGACATACACGTCAGTAGACATACACGTCAGTAGACATACACGTCAGTTGACATACACGTCAGTAGACATACACGTCAGTAGACATACACGTCAGTAGACATACACGTCAGTAGACATACACGTCAGTTGACATACACGTCAGTAGACATACACGTCAGTAGACATACACGTCAGTAGACATACACGTCAGTAGACATACACGTCAGTTCCCATACAAAGTCCTTCACTACGCCCAAGACCCGCCTATTAGTTTGAAATCGACTTGGTCGCCGGTAGCAATTAAGCAGAGGGAAGAATATCCAGGGGAGTAATATAAAGAAGCCGACATTTGCGCATTTTGATGAGGGTAAAATTAGTTCCGAATCGTCGGGAGCTTACAATCAGAAGCGGCAGGTAACGTCACTAAAGGCGGATGCAAAGTTCTTCAATCAGAACAAGCCGTAGCGAAGGTTTTACGTAAGAGCCGTCGCAAGGTGAAGGACCAGAATGTGCCAGTGAATCCTAACCTTTGCCGAAAGGGTACCGCAAGCACTGAGGGAAGAATTAGTTTTCTCTTGGCAAGTGCTTCCACTAGATGCTCTTAAAACAAGACCAAAGGTTTCGTTTGAAATCAACTTGGTCGCTGGTAGCAATTAAGCAGGGGGAAGAATTAGCGATTAAGCAGGGGGAAGAATACCCAGGGGATTGATTAAAAAGAAGCCGACATTTGCGCATTTGGATGAGGGTAGCTCGCAGCGCATTTTGATGAGGGAATCGGCGGGAGCTTACAATCAGAAGCGGCAGGTAACGTCACTAAAGGCGGATGCAAAGTTCTTCAATCAGAACAAGCTGTTGCGAAGGTTTTACGTAAGAGCCGTCGCAAGGTGAAAGACCAGAATGTGCCAGTGAATCCTAATCTTTGTTGAAAGGGTACCGGAAACACTGAGGGAGGAATTAGTTTTTCTTGGCCAGTGCTTCCACTAGATCCTCTTAAAACAAGACAATCAATCAATATTTGATCCAGACAATTGGTTCTGTCTTCACCAGATACAGTCTTCGCCAGGCTAATCATCTGAGAAAACCAAGTTCAGATATACATCAATAAGCCATATCTCTTTTGACGATAGGCCATAGTTTGTCAGTCCGGTTCAGTCTATGATCAAATTTATATGTATCTCAGTAGAAAACAAGATCAAAGATTTCGATGGGATCCCAAAAACTTAATATTTGATCCAGACAATTGGGTCTTGTAGATATCCAGTCTTCGCCAGACTACATGAACATTTTTAATATTAAAACTTAGAAACAGATTAAGGTCAATGGTGTTGACGAAATTGATCAAAACTTCCTGCCTCAGGCTATACTACTGTCAAATTTCTGGTTTCAGCCGGATTCCGGTCGAAGGATATGTCCAGGTAGAAAATGATTGTCATATACGGACTCAGCAGGTCTGCCTACCCCTAAATCGACTATCTCATTAGCTTTCAAAACCAGATCCAGTCTTCGCCAGGCTAATCATCTGAGAAAATCAAGTTCAGATATACCTTTATAAGCCATATCTATTTTGACGATACTGATCGAAACTTCCTGCTTTACTTCCGCTTTACTTCCTGCTTTACTTCCGCCGAATTCCGAGCGAACTACTTGTCCAGCCAAGAAAAGATAGTTCAGAAACGAATTCAGCGCATCTCCTTATCCCTATACAGAACATCTAATCAACTTCAAATAAAACTTTAACTTATAAAAAAATCCGGTTTCAACCGGATTCCGGACGAGCTATATGTCCGGGTAAAAAATGATCATATACAGATCATATACAGATTCACCGTCTCTTCTTACCCTCAGATCTGTCATCTAATCAACTTCAAATACAAATTTTACTTTTAAAAAATTTTCCGGTTTCGGCCGGATTCCGGGCCAACTACTTGTAGGGCGAGAAAATGGTTTTCACCGTCGTGTTCAGCATGTCTTCTTACCCCTAGATCGAACATCTAATCAACTTCAAGTAAAACTTTTGCTTTTAACAAATTTTCCGATTTCGGCCGGATTCCGGGCTAACTACTTGTCCGGCGAGAAAATGGTTGTCACCATCGTGTTCAGCATGTCTTCTTACCCCTAAATGAACATCTAATCAACTTCAAACACAAATTTTGCTTTTATCAAATTTTCCGGTTTTCGACGGATTCCGGGTGAACTACTCGTCCGGCAAGAAAATGGTTTTCACCATCTTGTTCAGCATGCCTTCTTACCCCTATATCGAACATCTAATCAACTTTAAATAAGACTTCTACTTTTAACCAACTTTCCGGTTCTGGCCGGATTCCGGGCGAACTAACTGTCCGGCGAGAAAATGGTTTTCATATTCGTGTTCAGCGTGTCTTCCTACCCCATAATCGACTATCACATTAGCTGTTTAAAAATATTTCACTTGCCCCTTAATTTGAACCCCCTCCCCCACCCCTAAATGTAGAGCTAGAGGACCCATCTACGAACTCGACCTTACTCTTGACCCAAAGAATGCTCACACCAAGTTTCATCAAAATATCTCATTCCCTTCCAGAGTTATCGTGCTTACAGACGGACGGATGGACGGACGGACAACTTTTGCGATGTCATAGGTATCCGTCACTAACGTTTTGGGATCCCAAAAACTCATTATCCGATTTTTCTTGTTTTTTTTTTACCAGAAAATAGCATTTTTCGGAATTGTTGGAATAATAGCTGTATTTCGGAAAAAAAACTGGATTATGTTACGAATGCGGGCCAGCCACCCGCAGTAAAGTTTACTTTTTTTCTTATTATTCCTGATGGGGGAGGTTGAAAATAAATGGGCATACTAAGCATTAACTTGTGAAATAGTGATACTGGTGATTGCATTACTATCGATTAACACAAAAATCTACTTTTATCTACTGTTCTTTGGAGGGCTACTACTTTTTATGGCACTTGTAGTTTCGCTCAAGTGCCATATACCGATCACTTTTCGGTCGGTCGGTCTGTCAGGCATAGGGTACTTCTTCATCTCGACTTAGGGTACTTCCAGATGTGCTAGGACGATGAAACTTGGCAGGAATATCATGGACCCGACCAAACTAACCACCGTGTGGGAGTGGAAGGAGGGGGAATCCGGAATATTTAGGCAAGCATGACTTTCGAACGGGTGATCGGATCTTAATGAAACTTTATATATGGAAAGACCTCGTGTCTGGGACAACTCGTTTCTAGTCCGGAACGGATCTGGTGACTTTGGGGGAGTTGGAGGGGGGGAACTGGAGACTTTAGACATGTTCAGAGCGGGCGGGTTGGGACGAAACTTGGTGGAAAGAACAAGTACAAGCCTTAGAGACATAGCTGACATGACCGGACCGGGTCCGAGTGCTGTGGGGAGAGTTGGACGGAAGGATTGCCGAAAATCCGGAACCCTCCGTGCAGTGCTTCCACTCGACCCTCTCTGAAAAAAAGTAGCAGCCCTCCAGAATAAAGTAGAAAAAAGTAGATTTGTTCTGAATCAATGTAAAAAAAAAAGTAGTTTTATATCGAAAGACGAACTTAATGCAGGAGTAATGCAATCACCAGGACCGTCATTTCATATGTGAATGCTTAATTAGCTGATTCATTTTCAACGTTCCCCTTCATAAATAGTTTTTGAAAGCAAACAAAAACTTTCTTTTTGTTCTATAAACCAAATTTTGTTTAAACTGTGCGCCGCAGGAAAAAAAAAAAAATCATCCTGTTTTCCCAACAAATTCAGATGTTTTTGTTCAACCCAGATTGAGTTAAAACTGCGACACAGGCAAGAATTCAGAAAAAAAATTCCTGTTTCCTACTAAAATACAGAAACTTTGGTACAAAACGAAGTTCTATGCAAATTATTCACAACGGGCAAAAACTTCAAAAATCAGACTGTTTTGTTCTAAAATACAGATCTTTTGGTTCAAAACCAGTTTGTGTTCAAAATGTGCGCCGCAGGCAAAAAATTGTCCTTTTTAGTGCTAAAGTACCGAGATTTGGGCAGAAAAACAAACTGTGCACTGACTGTTACAACAGGGGGAACCAGCCTGTTTTCTATTTAATTAAATATATTTATTACAGAACCAGATTAAGTTAAAACTGTGCGCCGCAGGCGAAAATTTCGAAAATCAGCCTATTTCATGGTAAAACTGAGAGAACTTTAAACGAAACCAGATTGTTTTCCAAACTCCAGTGTGTCACAGACAAAAAAGAGTAGAAATAAAGTAGTACAGTAGATTAGAAAATTAAAAAGTAGAATGGTCCAAAATAAAGTATTCTTCCGTGGGTGCGATCCGGTGATCGCAATTGAAGGTACTTCAAGATGTGCCAGGACGATGAAACTTGGCTTGAACACTAGAGACTTGACAAGGTTGGCTAAGAAATTGTCACTTCCCACATCCGAACATCCCTTAAAGTACTCATCTTACTTGACATCTGTGACTTGACAAGGTTGGCTTAGAAATTGTCACTTCCCACATCCGACCATCCCTTAAAGTACTCATCTTAACCGCAAATTCCAAAAAATACTTTTAAGCAAAACCTGCATCTTTATGACCACATGAGCCCAAAATCATTTTTGCCTCAAGGGTTTTGCTTAGAAATGAATTTCTACCATCCTTAAAGTGCGCATCTTAACCGAAAAGTAAAAAAAATACTTTTCACCGAACCACATATTCATGATCCTAAAGAGCCTACGATTCTTTTAGCCTCAAGGGTTCTTATTACAGATGAATTTCTAGCGCCCTTAAAGTGCACATCATCACAGCCAAGTGCACAAAAAATTACTTTTCGTCATTCTTATCTCAATGGTTTTGCTTACAAGTGATTACACCAAACCCACGAATTGGCGAATTCCTACTTTCATCCTTTTACCAAGCCTTCCAAGTGCCATATGAGCTTACAGCTCGTGTTGGGATCCCAAAACGTAAGTGGAGGGATACCTATGACAAAAGTTGTCTGTCTGTGAGCACGATAACTCTCGAATAGAATGAGATATTTTGATGAAACTTGGTGTGAGGATTCTCTGGGTTGAGAGTAGCCTAAGGTCGAGTTCCTAGATGGGCTATGTAGCTCTTCATGTAGAGGTGTGGGAGGGTTAAGGGGCAAACACAATACTTTTAAACAGCTAATACTATAGTGAAGTGGTGAAGTGAACGTGCTGAACGCGCTGGTGAAAACCATCTTCTCGCCCAAACAGCAGTTCGCCCGAAATCTGGCCAAAACCGGAAATTTGTCAGTAGCAAAAGTTTTATTTTGAAGTTGCACACTCTGGTTTTATTTTAAGTTGATTAGATGACAGATTTAAGAGTAAGAAGAGACGCTGGATCTGTATATGACAATCATTTTTTACCTGGACATAGCTCGTCAGGAATGCCGTTGAAACCGGATTTCTTTTATAAGTTAAAGTTTTATTTGAAGATCTCTTTATAGGGATAAGAAGATATCCTGAAATCGTTTCTGAACTTTCTTTCTTTTTTTTTTGCTGGACAAGTAGGTCGCCCGGGATTCGGCCGAAACCTGAAATTCGGCAGAAGTAAAGCAGAAAGTTTCGACCAGTTTCGTCAAAAGAGATATGGCTTATAGAGGTATATCTGAACTTGGTTTTCTCAGATGATTAGCGTAGCGAAGACTGTATCTGGTGAAGACAAGACCCAATTGTCTGGATCAAATATAAAATTTGTGCGATCCCATCGAAACCTTTGGTCTTGTTTTAAGCGGATCTAGTAGAAGCACTTGCAAAGAGAAAGCTAATTCTTCCCTCAGTGCTTGCGGTACCCTTTCGGCAAAGGTTAGGATTCACTGGCACATTCTGGTCTTTCACCTTGCGACGGCTGTTACGTAAAACCTTCGCAACAGCTTGTTCTGATTGAAGAACTTTGCATCCGCCCTTAGTGAGGTTACCTGCCGCTTCTGATTGTAAGCTCCCGCCGATTAGGAACTAATTTTACCCTCATCAAAATGCGCAAATGTCGGCTTCTTTTTAATCAATCCCCTGGGTATTCTTCCCCTGCTTAATAAGCTACAGGCGACCAAGTCGATTTCAAACTAATAGGCGGGTCTTTGGGCGTAGTTAAGGATTTTGTATGGGAACTGACGTGTATGTCAACTGACGTGTATGTCTACTGAAGTGTATGTCTACTGACGTGTATGTCTACTGACGTGTATCTCTACTGACGTGTATGTCTACTGACGTGTATGTCTACTGACGTGTATGTCTACTGACGTGTATGTCAACTGACGGAAGGCTTCTAGGGTGTTGGCGAACTGACGTATTTCTAAAATATGTCAACTGACGTGTATGTCAACTGACGTGTATGTCAACTGACGGTATGCGAACTGACGGTTGGTCAACTGACGTGTATGTCAACTGACGTGTATGTCTACTGACGTGTATGTCTACTGACGTGTTGGGGAAGTGACGTGTTGGTCAACTGACGGAATTTGGGCGTCAACTGACGTGTATGCGAACTGTCGGAAAATGTTGTCGTACTGACGGAATTCTGTAGCGAACTGACGTTTATGTCAACTGACGTGTTGCGGTACTGACGGGACCCCAGATAGTCGAGAGGGAAAAACCCATCTCCGCCATGTTGAAACGTACCTCTGGACCTGTGCTCTGGACCAATCACAGACCACAATCACTGACTTTAGCTCATTGTGTTTACCTATGAGTGAAGATTTGGGAATATATCTTGAATTTCTTTGTTGGCCAAGTGTGGCCAGGATCCAGGATGAAACGTAGAGTGGGTAATAACCACATTAACGAACCAAATTACGTACAGATGTGACTGAATGTGGCTCGGGCACCAGTGTTGACTGACTTTCCACGGGGCTCATGCACGACTTGGTATGAACCGAAAGCCTAATTGCTGATCCCCCCTTCAGATAACCTATACCAAGATCTAACGTGCGATTGTTATTGTTTCTCTGGCGCATCTGGGAGCAATACTCCATACGACTAAGTCCAAAACATGCCAGTGATCCTCAGGAAGAAGGAGTAAGCGCCTCCGTAACGACTCAAACTCAACGACTCAAATCCTATGTCAAGCAATCACGGTGATCTTTGGGAGCAGCTATGATACCACTTCTGCCTTTCTTCCGCTAGAGGCAGGAGATTTTGTAGCGGCAAGGAGAGATAGTCATAAACAGTATTTGTCAGCGGATTTTATGAGGGGCGTATATAGCTAGAATAAAATCCCAATTGACTCATTCGCTGAACACTATCTAATATGATTCGCACTCAGCTTGGGCTGAAGGAATACTTAGAGGCAAAAAACACCACGAACATAGATGTCTAGCAGTGCCAAAACCGCAGTATCATTTCCTACCAAAATCCCAAAATTACAGCCAGCTGAGGCAATCGGAAACGTCACTTAAAAAAGCCCTTCCTGCCCTTTTCAGAACCCAGGGGCTGCACCTGCCCTTGAGCAAACCTCCAAGAAACCGGTATAGTAATAATAGGTGAAGCATAAAAAGACATGGCAATTATAAATCAGACAAAGTTGACAAACGCGCAATGCGTGCATGATCAGCAAAACTAGGTAGCTTATGAATGTATCCAGTAACCTGCACGAATGAATTAGCGACTTATTCAGTTTATTCAACTTTAATGCCCGTAAAAACAATGGCGACCGTAGAACTATATAAGTTCCCGAGGCCCATTGCGATCGAGACTGGGATAGGTGACTCTGGGGGGGGGGGGTCAATATTTTCTATATATGTTTGTTGTTATGTGTTTGCCATGCCTGTTGGATCTTAGAACAAATCTTATCTTATGCAGAGATAACCAAAAACAAAGACAGCGAGGAAATACCCATAGCGACGTGGATGTAACGAGAAATCACAGGCATTCCTGAAGGTTTTCGACTTTTTTTCCAGTCGTAACGCGGAATTGATTACCGAACCACGGATGTAAATAGAAGTATTCCGGATTCATTTTGGCAATCTTCTGGAGCTTCCTTTCAAGAAGCTTTGGCTACGACTTTTTAACAACGACACTTTAAATTTAAATTTACGAGACTTTAAATGAACAGCGCAGGCCTTTTACGCTATTTATCTTGAAAAAAATGTGTGTATCTAGTATTTGTAAAAGGAATTATTCCCCAATATCACGTCCGTCTCCATTTGTATACCGGCCTGCGAGTTCACGATTAAAATCCGAGACTTTTTGTGACACTAAGAACGCGTCGTAAACACTGCGCTGTGAACTTCAAGATGTTCGTACAATACAGTCTCCGAGTGATCAACACCTCGCAACCGAAACACATTTGAGGGGAGTCTCTTGAAGATAATTAAGTGTAATGAGAATTCTCGGCTTATTCAAAACTGGGGACGAAAGAGAAAAATGTGGCGTTTCTCAGTATGATTTGACACAAATGCAACGAGAATTGAACGCGTCATCTGCTATAAGGAGAGGGGCGATCCAATCTTCGTATAGTCATAACAAAATCGCATTTTCCATATTAAGATATGGCCAATATAGCCCAGCGAATTCGATTTGCAACGTAATTGAGTGTAGCAACAAAGGCCAGCCTATTCTACGATTATTATCTTTTGTTTTCACTATTATGGAAATCGAGGTCGGTAATTCACGACTAAAAAGAATAAATACGAGAACAAGTCAGTATCCAGGGAATTTAGGGGGTTAGACTGACGACCTCCCGAAACATACAAAATAATTATTTTGTATAGGCCTTAACCTATACCTAACCTTTAACCTATACCTAACCTGATTTATAGGCAACCTCTGATCTTAAATTCTTGCTGAACTATTAGTTATGGACTATGTGCTACTCCACCCCCCCCCCCCCCCGAAAATAAATCCTGGATATGGCTCTGGGCAAGATGCACTGATCTTGCCCAATGACAAAGCAACTGCTTGACAATGGATGGGGCTCAGCTTTAATTCATACTCCATATTCGCAGAAAACAAATCGAACAAACTAAAAAAAAAAAAGACAGGGAAGGAAAAAATGAAAGAGAAAATACACAAAATCGACAATGAGGAGCTGTAGGAAACGATAAGCGAACCACCTCCCATCGGATGACTGATGTGTTTGTTTTAATTCCAACGGAATCGTGCATCCTGGATCATAAGAGAAAATATACATAAGGTCTTCTAAACAAACATTTCCTTATGTTTTAGATGGGTCAAACAATCTTCTATCACTCGACAAAAAACATACTGTCTTAGGTTTCGGATAGGTAAGAGTATTAGACCTTGATTCGGTTGTCAATTAGTATTTGTTTCAGCTGCAATCCAGTGTGATAGGCTATGTGCCTATGAATGAATGAATTAGATAAAACCTACGGGCCATGGCGGGAAGTATAGTGCCCAAACAAAAAAAAGAAAGAAAAACAAACCGAAAATAAACATCTAAAAAAATAATTCACGGTGGGCCATAGCAGCCTTCAGGGATCTACCCAATCTTCGGAAGTAACCAAAAACACTTACTTCCCATACTTGAAACCAAATCACTTTCCTCCCTAACCAAACACTTCCATTCTCACATCTATCATCTCCTCAAAATACTTTATCAAATGTACCGCATATTCCCTTTCAATAACCACACACAGGGCAAAAGTAAGGACTAGAACCTTGCCTATCTTTACCCACATACTTTCTACGCATCCCCACAGGAAATGCGCCCGTCCCAAGCCTCACCATCCTCTTAAATTCTGGCCCCCATTTCTCAACTTAAAATACAATAACTCTACCCACGCATCTCTAGCCATACTTTAGAACTTCTTTTTCACAACTTCAGCGAATGGTGCTCCGATACAACAAAATGCAACCGCTAAATCTTTCTTTAAATTAAATTTCTAAATCTTTCTTTTTATCCCTTTCTTGAACTAATTAAGCTACCTTACCTAGCGGATAACATGGTTCCATTGTGTGTCTCAATTCTTTCAGTCACCTCAGTCTCTTAGTACCACAAAACAATAACAAAGTCAGCATTCTCTGAGTGAATCAGTGTCTGAAACCCCTTTGCTTTGAGATGATATTTCTCCCACCCCAGTTTTTGTGATATTTTCAACTGAAAATTTCTGCACTGAAATCTACTTGTCTTAACTGGAATCCACATACACTATAATATTCTCATATTGTGTAAACATTAATCAAGTAAGCACAGACAGAACCCTGCAACCACAGAAACTAAAGAAAGTGTCTGTAATTCATTCATTTGGTGTATATTTTTGTAGACGAATTTTTAGTGCTGAAGAAAGATACTGGAATTACATTCTGGGGTAAGCTAGACACTGCAAATATTCAACTCCACCTTTATTCGGATTTCAGTAGCATATTATCTATAATTTCTGTATCTTCCGACAACTTAAAAAAAAACCCGCCAAACCGTCCTTAACCAACAACCCTACAAAGCTAGAATTTTAAAACATACCGGACAGTAGCGAACTTTCGCCACCTCCAACCTTCCCTACAGACGTAACATTCAAAACTGTGGTGAGAAAACTCTTTCCCAAACAATTAAAGGTTGGCATGTTTACTATCAAACCAAAAATCAAACAAAAGCCACAGCATCCTAACGAGGTAACAGAAAGCTGCTAGTCCTTGAGCGTTTCCGCTTGAAACACGTGACCTGCACGCGTCCACAGAAAAAAGACAGGAAACGATACAATATTAATTATGTCACCTGCTCGGCGGGTCTCACCCGTCTTCCAGCTGGACAAAGCCATTTGAAAACATTAGTCGTTTCACTGACGGTTTCTCTTAAAAAGTTATTCATATTCCAAAGTATTTACTTAAAACCGTGTCTCAAATCAGAAGGGGGGGGGGGTCAAACCCAAAGAGATAAAACTAATTTGTAATTTGCATGCTGATTGTTTGCTTTTCTGTGAACGAAGAGAATGTATGGGCCAAAGAAGTGGGAGAGATGGTCCTTACTTCTGCACTATTTGTGGGTGCATGTCCCGATGTGCAAATACAAAAAACTAAATGGGTTGCGAGAGGTTCCCATCAGGGCCGTATCCAGGGGGGGTGTTACCGGGTTTGAACACCCCCCGAAATTTGTGTCCGACTCGTACAAAAGTAACAAAAATGCACGTAAACAATTTTTGCACACAGAAACCTTGATAATCACTAATCTGTTGCAGTCAATAGGTCTTGCGTTGCGCAACCTGTAATGTGAAACGGGTCTTAATGGGACCTATGGGACACGTAGAAGGCAAATTTGTGCACACAAAAACCTTGATAATCACTAATCTATTGCAGTTAATGCTTCATGCGATGCGCTTAATCAGTGCGCCGAAGTAATTGTTACAACCAAAGAGGTTACAAGACAGTTTATTCAGTCAGTTCAGTTTCTGACTTCGTTAAGTGAAGAGCGGTTTGAAAAATGAAAAGGAAATGTAACGTAACATTGTTTTTTGCACCCAAGCAAGCAAGGGTAGATATTTCTGATGGTGACGTTGGCGGTTCTCTACGCTTAGAAGGCTAAAAACCTGGCTAAGAAATTCAACAGGACAAGAAAGGCTAAGTGGTTTAGCCCTCCTTGCCGTCCATAGAGACATTGATGTCTGCCACGAAAAGGTCATAGACGTTTTTGCAGGGAAGAAAAATCGTCGTTTAGGTTTCGTTTTGTAGGCACTTAGTTTACTTGACAAAAACTCTTGGTCGGCTCTGTAAATATATTATGTATCTAAATACTTAAAAACTTGGTTTGCTAATGCGTTACTGTAAAAAAATACAACAGTATGCCTAGTGGACGCGTCCTCGTTCGCAAGGGGCGGACTGACGGTCTCCACGGGCGACGGTTAGACTAAGTCCACGGGAAGATTTTTTTTTAAAACACCCCCCGAAAAAATATCCTGGATACGGCCCTGGTTCCCATATTTACGATATTATTTACCTATCGACATCAGGCTAAATAGCTAAATATACTATCAACATTTTTTATACTATAAACAGCTTAAATGTAACATAAATAACCATTAATACATAATATAACATAATATATAGAGATTTATCAGAAAAGAGTTTAAAAAAACTAGCTGAAAATTTAGATCATGTTGATTTTTCGGAAGTTTTCAAAATTAAGTGTGCAAATGAGGCATATAATTTATTTGTGGATATATTTTGAAGGAGTTTGATAAGTGTTGCCCATTCAAACAGGTAAGGAAGAAAAAAAATATTCCAAGGAAGGAATGGATGACTATTGGTATCCTTACATCTGTAAAAATGAAGAATAAGCTGTATAAGGATTATCTTAAAGACCCTACAGATCAGAAACTCCATTCGTTCAAAGAATACCGAAATCAATTAAATAAAATCAAAAGGCATGCTGAAAAAACATATTATGAAAGGGAATTCGAACAAATTAAAGGAAATATGAAGAAGACATGGACAAAAATTAATGAAGTAATTGGTCATAAAAAAGTAAAAGAGGAAATCAAACAGATGAAATTCGGAAATAATATTGTCAATGATCCAAAAGAAATTGCGGAAAGCCTGTGTAAATATTTTTCTGTGGAAGGCTCAAAACTGTGTCATGAGGCCGCTAAAAGATCAAAAAGACCCCCTGTCCCCATACGCCCAACTCGACATGTAACATCTGAATTCCTGTTTACGGACTGTGACGAAAATGAAATAAATGAAATAATTATGAAAATGAAATCACAGTCTTGTGGAATTGATGAAATATCGTTAAAAATTGTAAAAGCAACCAAACAAATTATCATCCCTATTTTAGCTTATTTAATAAATTTGTCACTTGAAGCGGGGACTTTCCCAGAAAGACTAAAAGTTGCACGTGTTCTACCGCTTCACAAAGGAAAGTCTAAAAATGACCCAAGCAACTACCGTCCCATATCCATTCTTCCTTTTTTTTCAAAAAATTATGAGAAAGTAGTTCATAAGCGACTATATAATTATCTTCAAGAGCAGGATATACTTTGCAAAACGCAGTTTGGTTTTCGGAAAGGACTTTCAACGGATCTTGCCATTTTAAAATTGGTTGATTGGGTGAATGACGCATTTGATAAAGGTCTGATTCCCGCAGCATTATTTTTAGATATTAAAAAGGCATTTGATACCATTGACCATGATAAGTTGCTCCAGATTCTCAAATCAATAGGGGTAGATAACGTAGCTTTAAAATGGTTTGATTCATATTTAAGTAAAAGGGCGCAAGTCCTGCATAATTCAAATGTAACATCTGAGAGCCATTTTATAATGTGTGGAGTCCCGCAAGGGTCAATATTGGGACCCCTACTTTTTCTTATTTATGTTGACCAAATAAAATATTATTTAACTGAAGCCAATATAATACTATTCGCAGATGATACACTTCTTTTTGTTGCATGTGAAAATCTACCTACTTTGTTTAAAAAAATGGAAATAGCTCTCACTGAATTTGTGTCATGGGCTGATTCGAATTATTTAACACTAAATTACACTAAGACAGATTATATTTTATTTTCTAGAATAGCATCAATCCAAACAGATCTGAGATTAAGAGTAGGTAAAAATACCATAGATAGAGTAAAAACCAGTAGATATCTTGGATTCATAGTTGATGAGAATGTTTCATGGAAAGAACATGCAAAATTAGTTGGCAATAAGCTATCAAGGTCCCTTGGAGTCATCCGCCGCCTTAAATTCCGTTTTCCCAAGAAAATACTAAAAATGATTTATCATTCAATTTTTCATCCTCATTTGTCTTATGGGTGTTCCATATGGGCAAGTAACTTCATTTCTTGTTATAAAAGAGTCCAAATCATCCAAAACAAGGCAATTCAAATTATATCACCGGTTCAACACACTGATAACATTAATCTTCATTTCAAATGTACCAAGATATTTGATGTATCGAAGACTCGAGATTTCCAAATTGCAACTTTTTGCTTTAAGTATTTCAATAACCTCCTTCCATCTTCATTCCAAAATATGTTCACACTAAATCAAGACCTGCATTCATACGACACTCGAAATTCTTGCGACATCGTCCAAGAAGCGCCCTCAACAAAAAGAGCTTCTTTTTTAATTAGATTTTTTGCGCCGACTATTTGGAATCTACTACCGTTAGATATCCGGAATTCTAATAACCTTATTTCATTCAAGCGAGCAGCGAAAGGTCATTTCAGGAAAATTGTTTAGTGTTTTCCTCCGACCCCCCCGTTTTTTTCTTTTTTTCTTTATTGTTCATTGATTCTCTTGTTTGTTTGTTTTTTCAAAGTTGAAAACACAGGTTTTTCCTTCTTTTTTTTGTATAGGGTATTCAGTTAGTTGATGCAGTTTGTTGAATAATTAATACAGGTTATTTGCCTGCCCTAGCCAAGCACTCCTTTTGTGCTTTCCTGGCAGGAGTGTTAATGATGTATTTTTTTGTGTTTAAATATAGTCAAATGAAACTGAACTGAAACTGAAACTGAGGAACAGTAGTCAGAAAATAAAAAAATAAATGGAAGAAGGAAAGATGCTAGACGGTTGTAAATAAATGTGTATTCAAAAAATAGTTGACAGTGGTATAAGTAACAAGACCAAAGGTTCCGATGGGATCCCAAAAATCTTCGCCAGGCCAAACAGCTAATCATTAAGAAATCCAAGCTCAGATATGGATTCAGCATGTGCGTTTACCTCTATAAGCCGATCGAAATGATCCTGGCTTACTTCTGTGAATTTCGCGGTTTTGGTGAACTTCAAGAACTACTTGTCCGGCGAAAAACTAAAGCTCAAAAACGGATTCAGCGTATCTCCTTACCCCTATATCCAACATCTAATCAACTTCAAATAAAAATTTAACTTCTAACAAATTTTCCGGTTTCAGCCAGATTCCGGAAGAACTATATGTCCGGCTGAGAGTGATTGTCATATACGGATTCTGCATCTCTTCTTACCGCAAAATCTATCATCTAATCAACTTAAAATAAAACTTTTACTTTTAACAAATTTCCGGTTTTGGCCGGATTCCGGGCGAACTACTTGTCCAGCGATAAAATGGTTTTCGTATTCTTGTTCAGCATGTCTTCTTACCCCTACACCAAACGTCTAATCAACTTCAGATAAAACTTTAACTTCTAACAAACTTTCCGGTTTTGGCCGGATTCCGGGCGAACTACTCGTCCGGCGAGAAAATGGTTTTCATATTCGTGTTCAGCGTGGCTTCTTACCCCTAAATCAAACATCTAGTCAACTTCAAATAAAACTTTTACTTCTAACAAACTTTCCGGTTTCGGCCGGATTCCGGGCGAACTACTTGTCCGGCGCGAAAATGGTTTTCATATTCGTGTTCAGCATGTCTTCTTACCCCATAATCCACTATCACATTAGCTGTTTAAAAATATTTTGCTTGTCCCTTAATTTGAACCCCCTCCCCCACCCCTAAATGTAGGGCTACAGGGCCCATCTACGAACTCGACCTTACTCTTGACCCAAAGAATGCTCACACCAAGTTTCATCAAAATATCTCATTCCCTTCGAGAGTTATCGTGCTCACAGACGGACGGACGGACGGACGGACGGACAGACAGACAACTTTTGCGATGTCATAGGTATCCGTCACTAACGTTTTGGGATCCCAAAAATCAGTCAGTGTCGTCAAGACGTATCGGATGATGCATCGTATAACATTCAAACTTCAAAGAAAAGACTGGATCGGACATCGCACAATTAGGGATGAAAATGTGCTCAGTACTACAATTTGCCTACTGCAGTCCCATCAAAATTTCGCTACAACGACTTGGATAAACTTGTCCCAAAAATAAATAAGTATGAAAATAAAATATCCAAGAAAAGAAACAGAGAAAAATCAGGGACTAAACATGCATCAGTATTGTAATTAGATTACTAAATTTCCATAAACCCGTCCGCTACAACAATTTGTCCATAACTTATCCAAAAAGAGACTCGTACAAAACTCAAAGATCCAAGAAAATAAGTATAGAACAATTAGGGATGAAATGTGCACCAGTATTGTAATTAGCCTACTGCATTTCCATTAACCCGTCCGCTAAAACACTTTCTCGGATAAACTTAACCCATAAAGAGATTCGTATGACAATCAAAGATCCAAGAATGCATAGAGCCGAGCACTGAACAATTAGGGACGAAACGTGCATGAGTAGGCCTATTATAATTAGCCTACTGCATTTCCACGAACCCATCCACTACAACGACTTCTCGGATAAACTTCCCCAAAAAGAGACTATTTTCCCTCACAGAATTCGACGAGGCAGGTATTCTATTTCCGGCAAATCCAGCATTCTAGAATTCATGGAGCCAGCAAAAAGCCACTTAGCTTCTCAAGTGAAATACAAAGCCTTTCTGACTGAAATACGAGGCGGAAAACCCGAGCACATCCATGTTAAGGGGCTAAGCCCTCTGAAACCTGCACTACACCTCCAGAGAATAGAAAAGAATAACGTACAGACCCGGGGTCGGATCAAATTGGCAGAGTGGACACCTGTATATGTGCCCGCTTCTTTTAGAGTCCCCACGACAATGGAAAACAAGACCAAAGGTTTCGATGGGATCCGAAGAATGCAATATTTATTGGACTGAACGATCCAGACAATTGGGTCTTGCGGATTTCCGGTCTTCACCAGATCCCTTAAACATGTTACTATTTACCCCTAATCAACCGCTTGAAAATGTACACAAAATGATAGCCTACCGTAGTGGTGTTAACTTAAAAATAATTCAACTTTCCGAGTCTACCAAATTTCCGGGCTTAGGCAAATTTCAGCAATTACCTGACAAGAAAATGGAGTTCAGAAATGGATTCCCTGCGTATTTTTACCTCTGATGCGAACTTCTAACCTACTTTAGAATAAACTTTTATTTTATTCCGTGCGAACTACTTGTCCGGAGAGAAAGTAATTTTTCATATTTGGATTCAGCTTGTATTCCTACTCCTAAATCATAACTTCATCAACTTTTAAAAAAATTGGTTCGCCCCTTAATTTGAAACCCCTCCCCCAGCCCTAAACGTACATCCACGAGGCAGATCTACGAGTCTGACCTGTGCTTCGGCCCAATGGATCCTCCTACCAAGTTTCATCAAAAAATCTCAACCCCTTCGAGAGTTAGATCTTTACCTTGTCGCAGCCGTCGCAGGTATCCGTCCTGACATTTTGGGATCTAAAAAAACTGACAACATTTACTCATCTAGCCCCACCATACAAGCCCAGCCTGACAATGGATGGGGCTTTTTTTTTTAAACGTCACCTAACTTTTAAAAATAAACCCATATTTTCTTTACTATTCTTCCCCCTAATATTTGAAAATTAATTCGGTCATTTAAATTTTTTTCAACTTCTCTTTAAATTCAATCTAAATGGATGGGGCTTAAACTTGCATTTACATGTCTTGACATTCTCTCATGACGAGGTTTATAAATGAGACGACGATAAGTTTGCGACAAAGACGACAAAGTTTGGGCCTACGCCAAACTGCTTGTAAACTATCACAAAAGCTGCACAGTATTTGTTTCAGGGCTCGTGTATTAGTTAATTTGTTGTCCGTTGTTTCAATGTTTTTTGTAAATATTTCGCGTGTCTTTGACTGTCTTCGACAACCTCTTCCAGCTTTAAGCTATTTGATTGACGGTTGATTGATTGATTGATATCTATTTCTTCTTTTTTCGGGACAATCCTTTCCGGGTGTCAGCGGAATTATCAGCTTCAGGCATATCACGAAGAGCCACGATATCACACTCACTCCGCTCGAGCGATTTTTTTCTGTTACGATAATTTTCAAATAACATTCTCAACCTCGGGCAAAAATATTATCATCCAGGAGCGACACCTCCTGACGAAATTCCGAAAGCGACAAATTGCTTCCCACCGTCCTGACGAAATTGCATGCGCCAGAAATTCCAAAGCTCAGATTAGACTAAAAAGGGAAGAACTTCGTCCCTTTCCTATGCGAATGGGCCTAATCAGATTTCCTCAAAGCTAACTCAAAGCATCTCCGAATGGGAATTCCACACCAGCAGTAAAAAATTAAGAAAATTGATAGGAAAAAGAAAAGATGATACGCGGGCCTAAATATATATGTATAGAAAAGTAGTCGACCGTGGTACAAGTAAAAATCACCGGATACATGGTATGAAATACTATGTTCAAAGAAAAGACTGGATCGAACTAGTGGAAAAATGTTCACGCGGAAATGTCCAAGTCATCGCAATTCATGGCAACCTTGCACACTGATCAAGAGTTAAAAATGTGAAGTAAAGCGTGTTTTAGTAATTAATTCCCTTGAACGAATAGTAGGTATGTATGGACGCTCCTGAAGAAGGTGTCGGAAGATTGGAGTGGTGGTTCTAGCAAAATTACAACATCCAGATGGTGACTTTATAACAATAATAAGGGCAGGGGGGGGGGGGCAGCCATGTCAGCCAGACCAAACGGCGACATTCCGAGGACTGTCTATGACGCCTCGGACGCCACCAACGGACCTCAAAAACGACAAGGGTCAGGACACCTATTCAGGACTTCTTGTTTATTATTTATTACATTATTACATTTGGCGGTAAGCTTTTAGCTCGTCGCCATCACTATACAAGTACAAACGGATTACATATCAGATATTAAAGCATTATGTAAGTGTTTTTATAAGTTCGCGAAATATCGGTTGAGACTTCTCGCTTGGTCAAGCAAAAGCAGCATATCAAGGAAGTACGAGTTGCGTTTTTGCAGATACCATGGTATTTGGTACCACGGTAACTGGATCTGCAATTAGTTGTTTTTGCAGTTAAAGTGGTATCTGATATACGTTTGCTCTGCAAAACGACTATTGCCGAAATTGCACTTTTCGCAGTCATCCCAAAAGAAAAACTGATATGTAGTTACATCACTAAGTGCCAAACTTCTTTCCTACTATTTGACACAATCTGATGAAAGTGAGACGACTTTTTCAGATAACACAATCAGTTACCAAGGTCAAACCGTGGTATCTAAATATCAGATACCACGATAACTGCAAAAACGCCTTTTGACCGTTGTATCACATACCACGGTAACTGCAAAAACGACTTTAGACCGTGGATCAGATACCATGGTATCTGCGAAAACGCAACTATGGAGTAGCCCAGCCCGTAATTGCGGTGCAGAAGCGTTTACAGCGGTACAGGCATGATCCGACACGCGATATATAGACTCCTGAAATAGTTGATAATTTGTTGTTGATCTGTAATGTTGTTTAAAGTTTAACTGAAAAGCCAACTTATGTTTGTGTCATTTAGTTGAATACACTGAATTATTTTGATTCTGCAAAGGGATTTTTTTGTTTTCCACTATCTGCTCTAGTTATGACGTTCAGAATATCTGCGGCCGTCCCCGCACAGCGAAAATTCTACTATGACGCGGGAAATTTTTATCTAAACACAAACAAGGCTTTTCAGTGGGCAGTGGCGATATTGGTGAAGATTTCTTAGTGCCTGAACAAAACAAAGTCATAAATCTTCTCTTGTAAGGCATACAACAAATCAGATTTACCACAAATCACACGGAAATTCCACTATTTGAAAATCGATTATTCCTGAATAGCGGAACAACCAAGTAACGCATTTTCAGCGGGTCTTCAAGAAAGTTTAAGTGAATAAGTGATGGTTAACTAGATTGTCCTATCCCAGACCTTTTTGGTTAAACTTTAATGTTGCGTTTTTCCTTATTTTTCGTACTCAATTTTTTGTGTATTTATACACTATGATGGGTAATAAAATTATTATTATTATTATTATATACTATACATGTTTCCGACTTGGTGCGCATCACGTGCTACGTATATGTATACGTATATGTTGTACTTTCTTTATTTATTTTCTTTAGTACAGGAAAATGAGCTCCAAAAAGAGGTCGACCCGAAACAAATTGCAACAGAAATGATTTTTACACCATCTTGTAGAGAAAAAAAAAACTGAACAACATATCCATTTTCGCATATTCTGAGTCGACGCAAAATAACCGTTTTTTGGCTTTTAATGCTATTTTTTTTCCGTTATTCGAATAAAAATCGCAATTTTCGTGGACATCGGTTTTTCTTGAACTGAAGTATGATTCTAACCCAAAATAACATGGCGAGACCGAAAACGAAGTCGGATTTAGCGTAAGAAGCACTATAAAAAAAGTAACTGTATTTTTTCGACTTTTTTCGCCTAAAAAATACAGTTTTCGTTGTAGCCCGATTTTCTTGAATGAAAGTGTGGTTCTGACGTAGAATCACGAGCTGAGACCGAAAATAGAATCAAATAGGTTGTTCACTGAACCAGAAAAAAAAATCGTAATCATTAATGAATGATCTACATTTTTTTAGAAAATAATTAGGGAAAGTGAATTACAAACCGAACTGGTTTTCAGTGGTCAGTATCGTAAATCACACTTAAAACACTCTTCGTATACTATTTAGGGTCAACCCATAGTGTCTAATCTTCACAGTCTATTAAATAGAATCAATCTTATAAAAAATACAAAATAGAGAATCAGATTCCGACTAGTTTCACAACTTCTTCATTTGGAATGGATTAACGACTAGGGTTCTAGGTTCTCTTCATCATTGTTGCTGTCAATTTTTGGGGAGTTGGAACACATTGTTCCCTTGCAGGTTCTGCATGCTGAAGTACAAACTAAGCCGTTTTTAAAGCAGCTACACCTCGCTGAACTACACTGTACACGACAGGAGCACTTCACGATCTTTAGGAGCATACGCGGGGCTGGTGGGAGGTCAGTTGTTAATGGGTACAAGAAGTCATCTTTATTCTTCCATCCCCATTCCTCGGCTTTCAGTTCCGGATCAGGCTCCCCGGTCCATACCTGAACTTGATAAAAAACTCTATAGCTATGAAACTTGGCTGCATCAGAAGTTGGTGGCAGATGTTCTGGGTGAACAAAAGAGTTTGCCGTTGTCACTTTCCTTTCAAAAACTTCTCTGCGGAGTTTGTTCAAGTTCCCTCCTTTCGACGAACCGTATATGATCAGCAGGGAGTCTTCACCAGCGGTCTTGATTTCCTCCTTCGAAGCGGACTTCTGCATGAACACTGCAGCTGATGTTCGGAAATCATTGTCTTCTAACAGCCTCTTCAGTGCAAGACCTTTTCCCACACCGTGGATTCGCGAAGCAGAGTCACAGCCTAACAGGGCGTGAGCAAAAAGGATCAGATGACAAGTATCTTGTCCCAGCTTCTCTTTCAGGGTGTGTATGTCCCATATTCGAGGAGCTTTATTCGACTTTGGCTCAGGTGCGAAGAATAGTTTCTTGCTTGACAAGTCACAGTGGTAGCATAAGAGAACCAATAGATCGGTATCGTCCCCAACTACGGCAGTGTCGTGATACCGTGAAGAGGCAACAACAGCTTCCACAATCGGGACATCTGCGTCACCTGATGCCTGGGAGACAGAGACACCCTTTGCACGGAGATGATCAGCCAAAGCGCAGATAAACCTGGCTTTGTTTTTCTTGCAAGATAAGAACTCTTCTTTCTTCACCTTTAGCTGCATATCTGCTGTGAAGAAGATCTCACGGCCAACTGTACGACTCCTCTGCGAGTGAGCCATATCTTTTATGGAAGCCCCACCATCGTAGCCGTCGAAAACGATAGTGGCAGAACGGTACCTTCCTGTCACGTAAGTTGTATAATGGTCTAGAATCTCCAGGTATCTTTCATTTTTTGTCCATGGTATCCTGTGCAGCAGAGCTCCTCCGTCTAGGATATATCGAGTGCCTTCGGGGAGAGGAAATGAATGCTTCTCAAGGTTGCATGCCTGGGCTATGGCCTTCGCAAGTTCTGGTTTGTTCGCAGTCCGGAGCATGCAGGAGCTGTCAAAAAGTGACGCTGGTTAGGAACACAGTTCGTGTTGAAAGTACTCAGTTTCCGTAAGATTGATCCTTTTCGCGATCATGATAAACCTCTGAAAAAGAAGAGTCGGGTCTAGTCGTTTGCAGTCTCCGCTTGGACTTTGCTTGGTGGTCACCTGGATTGCCTGTTGTTTTCGTCGAAACATAAAGTCAGAAACCAGCTGTCCAGACATGGCGTCAATGACTTATAGGCCAACATCTTTGGCAGAATCGACGTTGGCAGACGGATAGGCAGTTAGACCATTGTCTGTGCTTCTTAACTGAACATCTCCCTCAAATGGTGAACCCCTTTCCATAAACTCGATAATCGTCTGCGTATCTTTGCAGTCTCTCAGTTGCATCGGCTCTGACATCTCCTTGTGCTGATCGCTTGTAACGTACAGAATTTGTGAGATACGTTCCATCAGAAGGTTTACTGTAGAGCAGACTGGTCGCGACAAAACCCATAAGGACCTCTGAGCCTCTGTCATGCCACTGCCGTTGGTAAGGCCACCAGAGGTTTTAAGAGAGCGCATAAGCTCCTGTTCAATGAATAGATCTGTGGAGAGTCCAGCCCAGAATCTATCAGAACGTCTTACTACATGCATGCCACTCTGGAAAGCCTGGTAGACCGTAGGATGGGTATCTTGGAGCTTGTCCATTCGCTGGAGGTAAAGATGGCATGATTTCGTATAGTCGTTGTGCCCTGCAGCCGCCAGGTAAGGTAACATGTCTGAGGTAGACTTCAAATGGAGCTCCCATGACCCAGATCGTTCTCCTTTTACAAAGTTTCGTAGAATCGCAACCATGTCCAAATACTGGAACCAAAGCTTTGATGTTCGACACTGGAGCAGTTCTGTTCTCTTGCTGATGATGAATTCCTGTATTTTTTCTAAGGAAGGATTGCCTTCTGCAACCTCAGCAACTACTTCCTTATTCATCAGTTTCTCGTATAGGTTTTTGAGTTCCACAATTTCTTCGGATTGTAGTCTTGGCTCATCAACACTAGCTTGGTTGTCGGCAACTGTTAGATGGCGGAATTTCGAATAAACTTTTTTCTCGGGGTAGGTGTCGAATTTAAATAAAGGTTATGACTGTCACTGACCGGAACTAGTTTTCTACTCGACTTTCTGGCATTACTTGAGGTCTTCGTTTAATTGATTTCTCAGTCAAATCTTGGGAATAAACTTTGAAATCTTTAAAACACTGAGTGATGAATGTGACGATTTTCATTTTTATTGCATTACGTAGCCTTCGAAGTGTCTTATACTAGTGCCTAGTTCAGGTATTTTTACGAACAACCGATCATTTGTTGGATAACAAGTGCCGATTGATTGTCTTTAAAAAAAATTACCGCAACGCATATTGATGATAGTGAAACTTTTTTGTTTTGCACCAGACACCCAATCTGACTTCATTTTCTGTCTCAGCTTGTCATTCTGCATCAGAATCATACTTCATTTCAAGAAAAACGGTCGGATACTAAAATTGTATTTTTTTTTCGGAAAACGTAAAAAAAATCGCATTCAAAGCCAAAAAACGGTTATTTTGCGTCGACTCAGAATATGCGAAAATGGATATGTTGTTCAGTTTTTTTTTCTCTACAAGATGGTGTAAGAATCATTTCTGTTGCAATTTATTTCGGGTCAAACCTCCATTTGCCTGTACTAAAATACAGAAACTGACATATTACAAAAGTAAACAAATTTTCAGACCATAAAATTCCTCTTCCTTTAGAAATTTCGACATTAGGAGCCTTGTTTTAGTAACGTTAGTGACGCATTTTTCAATAAGAAGAAGGCTTCACCATCCAGGTAACCATGACCAACCGAGGGGGTCATAATGGCTACAAAGTTTGGCCGTAAGGCCACCATAAAGCTTACGTGAAATTTCGATGGCTGCTGTCGCTACACTGTCATTATTATGCGCGAACACGCAACCTAGGGCTATCTTGAAGAAGGGAACCGTAAGCTGCCTTAAATCTGCATCCGACTACCATCTGTGATGGCAGCAATCAGACAAGGCTATCCGTCTTGCGATGACATAACAACTGGCCAGTCACAACTGATTATTTCCGTTCAGAATTTCTGTTCATTACCGAAGGCTTAACTCTGTGGCTGGCCTTTGCAGACTGTGGGAACACTTTACAACCCCCTTGTTCTTCTGAGGAACAAGTGGTCAAGACCCTGATGATTTTGCCGCCATTACTATCAAAAACTTCGAACTCGGGAGAGCAGCACAGTACTTTGAAGTTTAGAAACCTACAACATCGTAATCCCTTTGACTTCTTTTTGCCCATAATTAGCAAGAGCGCTAACAATCCTAGGAGACCAGCTTTTTAACCCTGCTAAAGCGACGAAGGGGAAACCCCTTTGAGAGCTGGGGTCTAGCCGACAGTTGAAGTCTGCGAATTGCTACTAATTACTGAAGAGACGAAGGACTTAAATTCGCATGATTTCTCTGCAATCTTCTTCCCCTCTACAAGTTTCCTTGGTTTTCAGTAAATGGTGTTTAGATGAGACAAGTCGATGTGCTCTCGCGTTGTACTTATACTTGAAACAGATATGAAACTGATTCGGTCTTATACTGACGAACAAACGAAGTATTTTATTTTACCAAAATCCCCTTCACACATCATACCGTGCACTGGGCAAAATAGACCATCACAGGACCTGTTTCGACTACATTGTGGCCTCACTTTAGGTCCACGCTTCGATCAACTCAAATTTCCGACATTTAGAACTTGCTACGTAATTCATATGCACCCTAACGGCACTACACTAATTGTTGCTTTTCCGTGTTTGGCTCTTCTGGATCAGCTTTCTGCTTCCTGAGGACCTAATTGGCAAGAAATATCGGTTACGGAAGTTTAAGCGTGTTTATCATAAAAATCAAGGAGAGCCGAGCGGGGCTGAAAAAAGGCGGGCCGGGTTTGTAATTTTTCAGAAAGCCAGCAGAATTTCAAAGATGTCTTGGAATATAAACTGCATCTGCTGCGACCAGGGAGTGGAACGAGCTTGTGAATAAGTTACGAAAAAAATTATTAGGCTATAGGCCTTCGGTAGGGCTAAAAAAGGCTGAGCGAGTAACGGTTTTCGGTACAGGAAATGTACAGGGCACAAGAACTTATATTGCTTAACGAGGTGCTTTCTCGCAGACGATGAAACGAAAAGAAAATCCTACCGAAGTTGAGACCATTCTGGTGAAACTTCACAAAATCACAAAGAAACTAAACTAAACTGCAGGCTATACAGGATGAAAAATAGCCCACGCGAAAAACGGGGAGCACAAGAGCCCTGTTCTAACTTCTAACACACTTCTTCCTTTACAGTTGAGAGATAGGAGCCCTACTACCGCCATTCCTCTCCTTTCTTTTAAAATTTCAAAATATTCGACGATCCCTCCTTCTTTTTCAATGCAATTCGTCTTCTTTTTACAATTTAAAATCTTCGACGATCAGAGTCTAGTGTTATTTGTGTGTTTTTTTTAGTGTCAAATTTGTCACCGAACAAGATAATGATGGCCGTGGGTCGTTCTTCTCCACTTCTGATCACGAAAAAAGCTTTGTCCTTGCTGCTAGGCATAGGCGTCAGCGCTGCCGCGTACCTTGGAAACTTTCCGATGCCCCACATGTACCTTGAAGAGCAGCTCAATATCCTGAGCGTTCCAACCAGTCCAGAGCAAACTTTTCGTCCCACCAACGCTAGTCTGAAACTTTGGATATTCAGTTACTATCCAATCACGAAAAATCCCAGGACATTTTTAGATTTTCTGGATCTTCAAAGAAACCACGAGAGCCTAACATTTTAATTTCGGCAATAAACATAACAACTGAACCTCTTATTAATTTTTTTTCGCTGTCCATTAGTGTAAAAGTTCCACGCGGTTTACGTCATCCGCTCGGCTAATGGCGCGTTTATTTGTAGATGCCATCTGTACTTATTCAGGAGGGGTTAGAAATCCAGACTTGAGAACTTTCAGCCAAGGTAAGTTAGAACAGGATGTCGCGTCAAGACCCAGGTAAGCTGTGTTCCGTCTCTTTTCTTACCAACATGTCCATGAATCTGTCGAAATATTGCGCAAATCTCGATATTTTCTTCAGGCCTGGTGGCTTATATCAAGAACATATAAGGAGTAGAACCTCCCGTCTCCCGATTTCTGTACTAAAACCATGCCGAGTCGAAATAATATATGGCGATCTCCGATACCTCTAGTTCGTTACCTCTACAAACAGCTCATCGCAGCAGAGGCCCGGAGAAGAAAAGTCCAAAGTAAAGAGACTGTCGGGTATATACCATTGTGACATAACACGGCTGTTTTGCTGCTTTCCTCTCAAATGCGCAGCGGCTAAGAGGAAAGTAGACGGGCGTCAACTCGAAGCTCAACAAGCAGCTCTACTCTCTAGCTTTGCTCAATTTTGTCGGGGTACTCATAATCGGTGCATGGGACCAAAGATGGAGGTTCTACTTGGCTTATTTGTTCTTGTTTATATGCTGTTCTCGTCCCTTACTGACTCTTTTGTTCTGAATGCCGCCCGGAATTTCGAAACAATCATTAGTTTAATACGGAAAGGTTGAGACTTGTTTTAACGGGAGGTTAAAGTTAGGCTATACTTTCACATGAATACACTAATTATGAGCAAGCGATTAAAACTCTCCGGCTTGAACCGTTAAAGAAAAGACGCCTAAATTTGACAACTGATTTTGGTAAGAAAATTTTGCAGTAATATTCCGCCACCTCCCTCAGCCGACTTATTCAACAAGACATACAAATTTAATTAGCCGTTTCCAGCATCAAGTACCGCCCGTCGGCTCCACTCATTCTCCCCCCTTGTCACTAATTATATCAACAACCAATAAAATTCCACGCCTGTCGTTCATTTCTGCTTCTTGATTTGTTTCTGTATTTAGTATTAAGTTTCGTTGTTGATGGTAAGTTACTTAAATGTTGTCAGTTAATAATGTGTGTCTATATATTTTCTATTGGTTGCCTATTATTTAGCTTTTGCTATCGTGGCAATTTTTCCATTAAACCTTAAACCGTAAACCTAAAGACAAAACCGCACAGACCCAGCCCACAAAAATTGGCCTCTCTGGAGCATCAGTGACACTTCATTTCTTCTTAAAATATTGAAGATTTTCAAGCAGAAATGATATAACCGTCCCAAAACAAGTTACTGAAAGAAATAGAAACTGCCAAATATTTAGCTTTTTTACCACACGCCACACACCTGCTTAAACAAAGTCTTTCTGCTTCGAGTTTTTTTTCCAGCGTATCTCCGGGGGGTTGCCCACTCCCCGGCTCCTGCTGTACACTCTTTCCCGGCACCGGCCAAAATCAGCGATGCCGGCCATAAATTAGGCGATTCATCTCTAAAACTTCTAAACATGGTTATTGTGTGTTCAAAATATGTGGTACCGGTGCCGGCACCAGGTACTTGATGTACACAACAAATGAGAGTGGGCAACCCCTCGCTCATCTCAAGGTTGTACCGACCGCCGGTTTGTACTAGAGACCTGGCTGTGGGTGATCCAGACACTGCAAATAACCTACGAGAAACTTCCGAACGAAAATCTGGATTAATACTATTTAGCTTTTGTTTCCCACAAACCCAAATTCTAGTGTGCCTCATAAGTCATAATCAGAAAAAAACGGAATTTCAAACGGTTTCTGTCCTGAATAGCAACACATTTCGAGCAAGACAAAAAACATCTAAAATGTCCGCAAGGATTAACTGTTTACAAGTTCAAAAAATACAAAATTCAGAAACACACAACTGCTAATGATTCAAATGATTATCTCTGCTCAAGGACGGAACTTACGACTCCCGGCGTCGCAAAAATAGTGACAGGCTATCATCAAAGGGGGCTAGATTGGGTTAGATACTCTCGGACTAACAACCGGAACGAAGTGACTGCATGTGCAATTTTGTCATACTTTGTGAAACTTGGGTAGAAGAAAATGTTGAGAGAAATTGAGAATGGTGTTGATTTAAAGCAGAAACAGCGTGTTTTGAGCCCGTCTTTAATTAGGTTTCTAACTAAACAGAAGATACAGGTCAGAACTTTAACCCTTGACACTTTAAATCACATGAGGATAACTTGTTTACCAAAGATAGTTGGATAACGCACCAGAGGCGGTGCTTTTGTATACCTTGAAAGGTAAAATCGAGAATTCCAACATGAATGTAATTTGCTGATCATAATAGACAACCATTGATTCATGCGAGTGGAATTTCGGCCGACTTGTAAAGATTGAATAGGCGACTGATGACTTCCTTGAATATTTGCTGCTTGAAGAGGTATCCAAGAGTGACGGAGGGAGGGGGGGGGCGTATAGCTGATTCCTTGACCGTCATTTTACATGCAGGCTTGGTCAAAAGTATCAGGAATAACATGACCAAAGGTTTCGATGGGATACCACAAATTTTAATATTTACTGGACTTTTTTATCCAGACAATCGGTGCTCTTCGAGATCTGGTCTTCGTCAGACTCCTTAGACATTTTATGATTTATCACTAACCAGCCGTTTGAAAATAAACATAAATGATACCGTAGTGGTGTTTTATTGAAAAATTACGACTAAACGGCTCAACTTCAAACAGAACTGTTACTTCCAGCAAATTTTCTGGTTTTGGCCGGATTCCGGGCGAACTATTTGTCCGGCAAGAAAATAATTTTCATACACGGATTCAGGATGTCTCTTTACCCTTATATCGAACCTAACTTTCGATACAACTTACACTTTCAACAAATTTTCAAGTTTTAACCGATTCCGGGTGAACTTTTGCATATGTGGATTCAGCATGACTCCTTACCCCTGTTTCGGACCTCTAATCAACAAGTAAAAACCTTTATTTTCAACAAATTTCTGGTTCTGGCAGGATTCCGGGCGAACTGCATGTTCCGGGAGAATATACGCTGCATATACGGATTTAGCATGTATCCTTACCCCTGTTTCGAACCTCTAATCAACTTAAAGTAAAACTCCTACTTTTAACAGATTTTCCGGTTTGGCCGGATTCCGGGCGAACTATTTGTCCGGTAGAAAATAATTATCATATACGGATTCAGCATGTCTGCTTACCCCTAAATCTACTATCTCATTAGCCTTTAAAAAAAAATTGTTGGCCCCTTAATTTGAACGCCCACCCCCAAATATAGAGCTATCAAGGTTGAAAACCGTAAGTTTTTGCAAGAATATGAAGTAGGAATGTAAACTTAACTTTGGAGACTTGTTTTGACTCTTTTGTATACTGATATTATAGTGCAGTTCAGATCCGATAACGACGATCAAGGCTGGACCGTAAACCTTTGCAAGAATGCGAAAATTAGTTGTTTCAAAATTTATAGTGTAGTGCAAATCCGCTAGATGTATGAATTCGAAAGCAGTAAGGTTCAACATTCTGCACGAACTTTATTTTTCAATGTTTTGGTTAAAAATAAAAACCTACCTACCTACCTACCCCTAGAGGCGAAAGCCCTTTGCTAATATCATATCATTATTTTTACAAATTGTTACGAGAAGCACTGTAAACTTAACATCGGAGACTAGTCATATTTCAAGATTATAATGCAGTTTGGATCTGAATCCAAGGGCAGCAATTCCAACGATTAATGGCATTTATGTCATCGGACTAGCTGAAAAATTCGTAAAAATTTTGCACACGTCAGCAGATTACCGACGACCGAGGTTGGACGACGTAAATCTTTGCAAGAACGCAAACATGAGTACCGTATAGCAATTTTGGTATTTGATGTTTCACAATTCTATAGTGCAGTTCAAACAGGCTACATACATGAATCCGAAAGCAGCAGTTGCAAAAGACTAATGGCATTTTCGTCCTCAAACTACCAGTGAAATTCAATATTCTGCAACAGTTTTGGCAGACTTCTATTGGCGAAATTAAGGTTAAAGTCCTTCACTAATAGGCCTACTATATTATATTTTTATTAGTATGAGATAAGCAATGTAAAATTGACTTTGGGGACTAGTCAAATTTCACGATTTTATAGTGCGATACAAATCTGAACCCGAAAGCAGCAAATCAACGGCTAATGACATCTTATGAGTCATGGACTAGAAGTAAAAATTCGCATCTTCCCAAATTCTGCACGTGTCAGCAGATTACGACGATCAAGGTTGGACAACGTAATGTAAATCTGTGCAAGAATGCAAACATGAGCACTAATTATCATGCACGATCACGATCCGTAATTAAACTAGCATCGGTGCTAAAGGAAGGTAGGGTAGCGCGGCCGGCTACCTATCACGAGACAAGTTTTCACGAGAAAAGTCTATCACGAGAATAAAAATACTAGACAAATTTTCGCGAGACAAGTCAGTCATTAGGCAATTTTTCACAAGACAAATTACCAAGAGACAAATTATCACGAGGCAAACCTTGCCCAAGACAAATTTCCGTGAGGCAAATCCGGCATAAAGACTTCCTACTGAATTTTATTTGAACTATACAAACACACAAAACTAAACTAAAACACAAATTAGGAAATTCAAATATATACGGTAGCTCACTTTGAGGTGATTGTCTCAATCCTACTTCTCTTAATCCGGGTTGTCTCTCTGTTGTCTCGTGAGAGGGTTGCCTAATGAATAATTGCCTCTCGAAGATTTTTCTAATGCTCTGATTGCCTCGTGCGGATTTGCCTAGTGACACTTGTCAAAAGCCGATTGTCTCGTGAAATTTTTTCTCGTGATATGCTCCCAGCGCGGCCGTGGTAAAGTTCTCAGAGGACGCAGAAAAATCGGTGATATTTATACTATTGTTATTTTATACTTCAAGGAAAGAACGGAATATTGTAGAAGGGCAGCGTTTTCTTCCTGTGCCTTCGCTCGGTCCTCCGGTTGTTCCTATCCACTCCCCGGATAAGTGGATAAGTAATCCTCAGTGGATGGGAAAGTTCATGTACTACTTCAGAAAATGGACAGTACAGTTGGTTTTATGCACAAACACCGTACTTGTAGCCCATATTCAGCCGAAACTGTTTATTTTCCTTCAGAAAAAATTGCAAACCCCCCTGATGGTGGTCATTAGTTGCGTTTTTGCAGATACCATGGTATCAGATATACAGTCTAAAGTCGTTTTTGTAGTTATCGTGGTATCTGATACCACGGTCAAAAGGCGTTTTTGCAGTCGTCGTGGTATCTGGCCAGTTACCGTGGTAACAGATATTAAGATATCACGGTCCGACCGTGGTATCTGGTCGTAGTATCTGGAAAACGCATCTCACTTTCATCAAATTTTGTCAAATTGGTGAGAAAGAAGTTGAGCACTTAGTGATGTAATTGGATATCAGTTTTTATTTTGGGATGACTTCGAAAAGTGTAATTTCGTCAATAGTCGTTTTTGCAGTGGACCGTATATCAGAAACCACGGTAACTGCAAAAACGACTAATTGCAGATCTAGTTACCGTGGTAACAGATACCATGGTATCCGCAAAAACTCAACTATTGCCTTTTCATGTTCAGTAACTTATGGACCTATTGCACTACCTCTGTGTGACGGATACTGCTAACGATGCGAGGGAGAAACAAATAGAGACTGATAATGATGATCAAGGCCGTATCCAGGGGGGTTAGTTGGTTCGACCCCCCCCCCCCCCCGAAACCCACAAAAGTAATCGTTTTTTGTAGGCTTTAAAATCTGATCTATGTATTTTTGTGCTTTTTGGTCCGACCCGCGGGCGAAACCTGCCCGATGATGATAAATTGATTTCCAATTGGCATGACAAAAAATCTTCGTAAATGGAGTATCGGAAGAAGAAAAAGGGAAGGAAAGAAATAAGAAACCAACGATGTCTCTACAATTGCTAAATACATCATACATGACAACCAGATTTCATCATAGCAGGATATATCTGAACTGGTATAAAGCCAATTCGACCCAGTTATGGATTATCGGCTGGACACCGAAAACAAAAGTGCTCTCCCCTTAGTCACATTAGCAACGTTACAAAGTTGGTCTGCTAGGAATTCTTAAATCTTATCTCTCTCGCTAATAACCAGGGGTGGACGCTAGCAACAGGAGTCACGACGTTGTAGGTTTCTAAGTTTCAAGGAGCCACTACTATGCCAAGTTACCAAGTGGGGGGTTCTTTTACAGTAATAACAGTAAAATCATCTGAGTGGCTTGACCGCTCATTCCTCAGAAGAGCCGGCGAAAGCAAGGGGCGTCGTAAGATCTTCCCAAAATCCGCACAGGCCTCCCACGTAGTTCCATGCAACTTCACATTCGCTTAAAGTCATCATACTAATTGCAATTAATAGTATACACATTGATATATATTTAATGGTAGCTGAATCATATGAGGATCGACGAGTAACTGAGCTATTCAGGAAGTAAAAGGAACTTTATTTATTATAGCCTAGCATCATTTTTAGCCCTAGGATTATAGGTAGCACACAACGTCTACAGTAGCCGTTTCAGTACGAGATCGAGACGCAATTAGGCTACTGATTTACTTCGCCCTCGGAAACCGTTCCGACAAAAACAAATCAGAAGAAGTTCCGTCACGGTTCGCAACCAAAAACTGTAACTTCAACAAGCGTTGAAAATCCGGGCGCTAAGGTGATCAATCTGAGGCAATCGAGCAAATAACGAAACAACAGATCAAGTCTGATGAATGGCTCGACTGTAAAGATAATATTGGAAATCTGTTTCCAAGACAGAAACCTGAGGAAGTTGAAAAGTGTTGGCACCACTATACCTCTTCAACTGCTATTGTGGGCGGGGGAGGGGAGTGTTCGGTTTTTAGCTGACTGCGTTAAACTGATACAGTAGAGGTATGCTTATGTGAACACTTTTCTAACTGTTACACTACTTTTTTTTTCAATTGCATATAAAACAGTAAAATGGAAAAGAAAAAATGCAAACTTAATATCAGCTAACAGCCAAGTATTTCAGGGTTATCCTAGCACAAACCTGAAGTAGAAATTCAATTGACTTTCTTCTTCCTCTTTTGAATGCATCTGGAGGTTCGGACTTCAGACCGCCATCTTCTGAATAGAAGATGCGTTCCATGCGGCAACATTTTCAAATATAACAAAGGAAAACAGCTGACAGTTTAATCACTTTCAGCAGTGATTAGCAAAATATTCAAAATTTGCAAATGGCGTGAATGGTTATTATTCAATATTTATTGAAAAAAAGCCTGGTTTGGATTTCAGTTTTTTTCTTCGGTGATCGTTCACACTTACCAGACTTTCAAATAAGCATACCTCTACTGTACGTCAGCTGAATTTCTATTCTAGCGTATTTCGGCACTTCTTGGCATGGGTACTATTCACGTTCCTGAATACATGACTTGGAGGCCTACACCTGTGCAGGGTTGCCCCCTCACCCCCCCCCCACTTGGTCCAAGAGCGAGGATCGAGAAGAATAAACAAACATCTGTTAGCTCTAGACCCTTACAAAATATCCCTTTTTCAAATTACAAGCCGACTCAGCCTGAAGAGATTCTCAAGATCCAAATGCAGCCTACAACCCGACAAAGAAAGGCCAAAGCCACCAAACGTATTCTGAAACTTCACATAATGCCCAAATGAATATTCAGAGCCCTCTTTCCACAAATGGCGGAAGGTCGGGGTATACGCCCAGACCAATGATGCAAAACCCGGCAGTTCACACGAACCTTACGACAATACCCTTTGTCTCAACCATATTACCCACTAATAAGGTATGAGATTGAGAGCAAAGGCCAAAGTTGTTGGGGTTGAGATTGGTGTCAAAAACCATGCATTTACAAAGAATGTTAGAGACGAGAGGTGGGCACGGAAGAATCCCGGAAAGCAAAGACAAGGTTGCGGAAAAGGTCAACGAACCGCCTTCAACAGCTCACTAGGGAAGTTACGGAACCCAAGGAGGTTCACAATGAGGTCAATTCTGCCTCACGAGCTTTGGCTCGTTCAAGTCCATCTGAGATATGTCGCACACGTACTTGGAGGCGTGGTGCACAAACGCATACCAGTAACCAGTTGTCGTGTAGCACTAGGAGTGTGTGGAATAGAATGTCGGATATTGAGACGGAATTCAATTATTCGCACGACAACGGGACTTTCTTCGCGACTGTCGGCTAGACCCCAACTCTCAAACAGCTCTTTTCTTCTCACATTAGAAGGGCTGTCTCCTGAGATTCTTATCACCCTCGCTAATGAAAGGGGTAAAAAAAAAGGTAAGGTATCAGCATCGGCCTATACCAAGAAGTGCAATGGGCGTTTGAAGCTAGCCATCCTGGTGCCTAGTGCTTTCGCAAACCAGTCCTGTCCCCTTCCCCAGATTTCTCCAGGTACCCATTTGAAGCTGGGTGGACTTTGGCTTGTCTTACAGGCAAGGCCGTATCCAGGGGGGTGTTAGGGGGTTTGAATCCCCCCCGAAACCCACAAAAGTAAGAGTTTTTTGTAGGCTTTAACCTCTGATCTATGTATTTTTTGTACTTTTTGGTCGACCCGTGGGCAACCCCCCCCCCCCCCGAAATAAATTTCTAGATACGGGCCTGCTTACAGGGTTACACCACAAAACCCCGCCACAAACCAAACGGTAGGCACCACCGAGACTCGAACCAGCGACCCTTCGCTTACATGTTTGGCGTGCGAACTATCCGGCCAAGACGGATAAGGGGTACAAGCAGGGCCGCATTCAGGGAGGGTTAGGGAGTTCACCCCACCCCGGAACACGCAAAAACCCTCGTTTTTTATAGGCTTTTACCTCTGATCTATGTCTTTTTTTACTTTTAGGTCCGACTTGTACTTTTGGTCCCGCGGGCACCCCCCCCCCTCGAAATAAATTCCTGGGTACAAGGTAGCCAAAGAGATCAGCACGTCGTTTGCTGATTGGATAAAAAGGAACAAATACTGCACTCCGCTACTGCTCTCCTGAGCTCCCAAGTAAGGTTCTCGACAGTAATGAGGCAGGTAGGGCCTGTTTCCCAGGGCACAGAGGGTCTGGGGAGCTCTTCCCTAGCATTGGACTTCTAAGAACAATAAAGTTATAAAATTCGTGGGAGATTCCGTCAGGAATAATTTAAATAGGAAGCGGTCATAATTTGTGTGTTAAATCTTGTGTATGGCCAACTCATGGCTGAATAAACACTCTTCTTTTCTATGAAAGAATTACTGTGCTCAAACACTGCTCTCCTGAGCTCTCATGTGGGGGTTTTCTACAGTAATGAGGGTAAAACCATCAGAGGGCCTGGGCCACTGATTCCCCGTAAAAGCCGGTGATAGATAAGGGGGGTGCAAAATGTTCCAAAATTTTGCACAAGACTGTCCCAGAGTGCAAGTTATGGAACCCATGGAGGGTTACGACCTGGTTAATTATTCGCAGATCTGTAGTCAAGTAAAGCGGAGATTTCTGAAAGGATGAGAGGGGCATCAGAAGATCAAGGTTAGAGAAGCCCTGCTGTTTTTTGAACACTGATGTCAGACTGATGATGTTTTTTGAACATCGATGTCAGACTGATTATGGAGCAGGCTCTCATATTCAGATTCAGGTTATTTTTTAAGATAAATTAAATAACAAAAGGTCCAGAGCCCGGCAGAGAAGACAATGTCGTAATGCACGGGATGGAAAAGACTTCAATAACTAAATACAGCTTTTATAATTCAATACATGCCATTTATACTAAGTATGCGTGTTCTCCCGTCAGCACCCGGTACAGGCTACTTTCTTTACAGGGCTAGTGAGAAGGTGGGATTTCTCCACATCCATGCTTAGGCACAGATTTTGGGCCGAGCGCGGAGTTTCAGGCTCTAGCTAGAACCCGGTGCCTGGCTACACCTGAGCACGTGTCTAGGCATCTGTACTTGGCTATGCATGCTTGTGAGCGCGGCTTAAGCCAGGCGACAAACCAAACTCATGGGTATATCTACCGTCCACCAATACTCTATATGACTAAGTCATAAACACGCCAGAGACCCTCAGGAAGAAGGAGTAAACGTGTCTGTAACGACTCTGACTCAACGACTCAAATCCTGGATCCAACAATCACGGCGATCTCTAGGAGCAGCTGTGACACCTTTTCTTGTTTTCTTCCGCTGCTACCCGGAGATTTTGCATAGGCAAGGAGATATAGTCATAAAGAGTATACTCCATCTTCGAATTTAGACCTACCATGCGGTTTAATTCTCACTAGTCCCCCATCGTCGCCACCTTCAACGTTTAATCAATACTCCGCTAGAATGTGCGTTTAATTATATTCCGTCAGCCGATCCTCCTTTTACGATAATTTAAAAAGTGAACACTTTTCTGTTCATTAACTTATGAATCTATTCAGCATTCCCTGGGTGATCGATGCAGTCAGGCTAAAGAGGGCAAATAGAGAACTAACTGGTATAAGGCAAATTGTTCGCAGATTGGTAGTCAAGTAAGGCGGAGAATTCTGAAAGGATGAGAAGGGCAGCAGAAGATCAAGGTTACAGAAGTCCTGCTGCTTTCTGAACATTGATGTCAGATTAATAACTGAGCGCGATCTCATATACTTTCCTTACAGGGCTAATGAGAAGGTTAGAGTTCTGAGCCCCCGCTGTATCTGCAATTAAAAATTCGGATAGCACACATGATCAACGAGAGACTTTAGCCTACTTGGAAGGCCCAGGAAAACTATCTAAATCATGGGTATATCTACCCGCCCATCGATTCAAATATAAGAAAATTTTATTACTTTCCCATTTTATTCTTTTCATTTTATTAGTATCGTATTGCTTATTAGCGAAGACGTAAGATTATCTTATTAGTTATAAACTTTGTGCTTGGAAGGCATTAACGAAGTGTTTTGTCGGATTCCATCATGAGCTCTGAGTTTGGATAGCAAAACGTCGAACCTATTCCACCACCTTTTGCTTTCTGGGAAATTATTTTTCAGTCTTTCGTGTGCTTAATTTTATATATAAATGTAGGCTTGGCAGTTCTCACTTGTTTTATATATTTTAAACTACTTGTTTAGCTTAATAGTATTGCATGATGGTAGGTGTAAAGACGTTTTTTGGTTACTTATTTATTATCACGTTATTCGGCTACCAGTTCTATACACAAACAGTGATCATACTAATAACCAAAAGGGTAGGCAAACCGCCCGTATACCTTGCTTTCTCTCAAATTCATGTAGAGGAGCGAAGAATTTTGGTAAGTTCATGACGTTCAGGAGGGGGTCCGAACACTCAGGCAATCATCCCAACCCCTTGTACCCGAACCTACCCGCGACAGTCGTTCACAAAGATGGATGAAAAAGATAATACAGGTAGAAACCCCCTCTGTCGGTATAACCCCTTAATCCTTTTAAAACCTGGCTACCCGTGCACCCCAGGGTAAGCTTAGTCGGCAAAACAACCCAATTCCTACCTTTGTAGTAGTAGAGGCAGTACTCGGAGAGAACGAACCACCGCCGCTTCCACAACATGAACCCATCGGCCCCCTGTTTGTGCAGCCAGCCGTGAAGTGTTACAGGGGCACCGGGTGGGCGTGGTTTTGCCACCGGGCTCTTCAGCGCCACCTTGCGACTACCCTGAAAATGAGGATGATTTTGACAACGTACTTCACGCGATTATGGTAAGAGGTGATCGATAGCTATATGGTCGTTGAACGAGGAAAGTATGCGGTGTAAGTAGGCTGAATTTGCAAGTTTAAGCGATGGACTAACGCCCTGTACAAATACGGAGAGAGGATGTATGGCATCCTATAACAGTAGTGAACTGACAAACAAAAATGCTACTCAGGCGGGATTTGAACCCACAGCCGTCGGTTTCATGTACCGAAGCTCTAAGCTATGAAGGGTTTCAGTGCAAAGCGTCAAGTACAGTAGTGATGGTCATCCCTACTGGACGTCGGAATGACTATGAAAATATTTGCAAGAGGGGCAAGGGCACAATTTCGATAGCCTACGGACCTCCACAGGGTTTAATCTGGCACTCGGCGAATAAAGGCGAAATCCAGGACGGCAGTGCGAGCATCTGCGCATTCTCACTCCATTGCTGTTTATCTGTATTTCCTTAATAAACTTATTTGGATACTTTATTACTCACTGACGCAACTCGCCTAATTTATTTACCGTGAGAGACCGAGTTATACCATGACTGAACATATTTAAGAGGTCAAATGAGCGCTAGGATGGGATTTCACTCACTTCATTTGGGTCCGCCTTAAAAGACAAGCAAATTTCTTCTTTTCTCAGTTATTTTTTTTTACATTTTTATTAAATTAGGGGTTTGCAAGTAAAGTAGGATACTGAAGGACAGAAATCTAGAATTTTTTTCATTGAGAAAATGCGAATCAAGGTTTACTTTAAGTTTATTTTTAACATTTTAGTTTTGAACTTCCAAAATTCTCTTTGTAATATATTCTGTCTTGTATGACGATCCGACGCTAACGAGTAAGGAAATAAAAGGTTTCGTTTACTGAAACCATAGGCTAAGGGCCTTTAGCCTACAAGTCTTTATTGGCCATCATTTTTTGTCTGTCTTTGTTTTATTCGTCATCTTATTTATGGTTGCCATCACAGAAACATCAACTCTCGGTTAAATACAGGTTACCAGACACATGTGCTGCTATCGAAGAACGCGCAAGTCGATATTAAAATAGTTTTGATGAGTAAGCCTAAAATCTAAAATAGTTTAGATGGGCCTTGAGAGTAGAGTAGAGATACATTTACTAAAAAAAACAGACACTATTCGCCTTTCGCCTGCCAAGAAAGGCAATGAAGCTTGGAAGGGCAAGCGAGGTTATTCATTTATAGTTATTCACTACACTCATTCCGAGCTACTCAGACACTAAAAAGTCAACTAATGAATGATAAAGATGAAAAGACAAGAAGAAGATGAGACAACAACAAATAAAACAAGAGCTGTAAGCTCATATGGCACTTGCATGGGTTGAGATGTAGTGTTTGATCAAACGTACTTTTAAGGTTACCTTTGCGGTTCAGATGCGCACTTTAAGGGAGCTAGAGAAAAAGTATTTTGTTTTAGAACTTGGCTGTAATGATACGCACTTTATAGGCGCTAGAAATTCATCTGTAAGAAAAACTATTGAGACAAAACGATCACAGGCCCTTAGGGATCATTGATATATACCGTTTGGTAAAAAGTTTTTTTTTTCACTTTTCGGTTAAAATGTGCACTTTAAGGGTGATAAAATAAATTTTTAAGCAAAACCCTTGTGGCACAAATGATCACGGGTTGAGATGTATCGTTTGTTGAAAAAAAGTAGTTTTCGACCTTGCGGTTCAAATGCGCACTTTCAGGGAGCTAGAACTTCATTTGTAAGCAAAACCCTTGAGGCAAAAATGATAATGGGCTCATGGGGATCATGAAAATGTATAATTTGCTTAAAAGTATTTTCCTAAATTTGCGGTCAAGATTGGTACTTTAAGGAATGTCGGATTTGGAAAGTGGCGATTTCTGAGCCAATCTTGTCGAATCTCTAATATTCCAGCCCAGTTCGATCGTCCTAGCACATCTGGAAGTACCTTAAATCGCGATCACAGGAATTCCGGCCCCCCCTCAAACTCCCCCACAGTCGCCGGAGCCAATCCGGTTCTGTAAGTGATTTATCCAGAGCATCTCTTTATTATTCCCACAAAGTTCGATCCCGATCTCCCCAGTCTGAGCCGGTCACGTAATTCCCCCCCCCCCCATTGTTGTCGAATCCGGTCCGGACATGACAAAGGTCACCAGAGACATGTCCTCTGCTCAATTATCAAATTTCACTCAAATCCGATCAACCGTTCCAAAGTTACGCATGACTCAGTATTCCGGATTCCCCCTCCCGCTACTCCCCCCACAACTATCGGATCATGTAAATTTTTATTTATAAGTCAGTTTGATCGGGTCCCTGATTCGCCTCCCAAGTTACGTCGTGAAAATCCGCAAAACCGCCATTACCGGAATTCTGGGAAACTCCCCTCCAGCCCCCCCCCCCCCCTAGTGTCCGGATCCAGTCCAAATGTATAAACGATTTATCTGGAGCAGATGCTTGTTCTTCCCAGCAAGTTTCACTCCGATCCCTCCATTCTAACCGTTTCTCGAGATTTCCGGTCTCCCCCCCCCCAACTCCCCCATAGCTGTCGAATCCGGTCCGGACATCAGATGGGACATCAGAGGTATGCCATTTATTCAGTTATTAAGTTTCATTCCAATCCGATCATCCGTTCGAAAGTTACACACTACTCCAGTTTTCCGGATTCCCCAGCCCTCCACTCCCCCCCAGGTGGTCGGATTGGTAAACCGATTATTTCCAGGTTAGTCCGGTCGGGTCCCTGATGTTCCTGCCAAGTTTCATCGTCCTAGCACATCTGGAAGTACCCCAACTCGAAAAAGTGTGACAAAAACTACTTAATTCTCAGAATTCCCCGGCCCACCACTCCCCCCCAGATGATCGGATCGGGAAACTGATTATTTCCAGGTTAGTTTGGTCGGGTCCCTGATTTTCCTGCCAAGTTTCATCGTCCTAACACATCTGGAAGTACCCTAACTCGAACATGTGGGACAAAAAAATTCGGACAGACCGACCGACCGACCGACCGACCGACCGACCGACCGACCGACAGACCGACAGACCGACCGACGGACGGAATTGCGATCGGTATATGGCACTTGAGCCAGAGGCTGCAAGTGCCATAAAAATCGGAGAACAATACCTTGAATAGAACACACAAGGTTCAGCGCGTCATCAGGATATGGGTCGAAACCCAGAGTGGCGAGGATAACTACACAAGGTTCAGCGCGTCATCAGGATACGGGTCGAAACTCAGAGTGGCGAGGATAACTACACAAGGTTCAGCGCGTCATCAGGATATGGGTCGAAACCCAGAGTGGCGATAAATACCCAGTGGCGAAAAATCCCGGCGGCGCTAAAACTCTGCTACGGGCTAAACCTCTGCCATAGCCGGTCCCTAGCCCGATTTTAAAAGGAGGAGGGACAAACGGATAAAAAGGAAAAAGGGATATAGGTGAAAGGAGTAACTACATTTTGGAGGTACGTTGTCCCCTTCCTTTCACTCCCACTCCCGGTTGTGAATGGAGGAGGTTTGGACGATAGGTTTACTGCCGTACCTGTCCCGTAAATAAAAAGTCTTAGCAACTGAATCGTCGATATTAGCCTCGGATACAATTTCTACTTCGTCAAGGGCACCACAATGGGAAGCAAGGGTCTTCTTGATGAATAGAGAGGCTTCGCCGACTCCCTAAGCATTCTTGAAGGATCAAGAGAATTAAAGGCAGGGCAAGGTAAGATTGGCTAAATGAGACTAATTGTATGTTTTAAGTTTTACTGACCTTTTTCTGCTCCATTTTGATCAAGGCGGCGGCGTTTCAGCTACTTCCCGGTCAGGCATGCCTTACCTCAATAAAGCATTCAGATACGGGGCAAGCACTTGGTACGAACTGATAGAGATGACGCTAACGGACCTTAAAACGAAAGCAGTTAGATCTTGCCCACAACGCTGCAAGTGGCAGAACTGTTCCGGTCTTTAAAGTTTAACCGAAAAGGGCTGGGATAGGACAATCTAATTACCCATCACTTATTCACCTAAGTTGGCTTGAAGACCCGCTGAAAATGCGTTACTTTGTTGTTCCGCTATTCACGAAAAATCGATTTTCTAATAGGGGAATTTCCTTGTTATTTGTGGTACTCTATGCGCTTGCATTTTTGTTGCATGCTTTACGAGAAAGATTTATGATTTTCTTTTTTGTTCAGGCACTAAGCAGTCTTCACCAATCTCACCACTGTCCACTGAAAAGCCGCGTTTGTGTTGAGATTAAAATTTCCCGCGTCATAGTAGAATTTACGCTGTGGGGACGGCGGCAGATGTTCTGAACGTCATAACTAGAGCAGATAGAGGAAAATAAAGAAATTCCTTTGCAGAATGCAAATAATTCAATGTATTCAATCAAATGACACACAAATAAGTCGGCTTTTCAGTTAAACTTTAAAGTACAACTTTTACTAGAAATGATCTTTTCACGATGAAATTGCTCAGAAATTCATTTCGAAATACCATTACTTTCCACGTGAAATGAACGATTTTCCTGTCAGCGCTTGTCAACTTTATCCAACCTTCCCGCTCTCCGGCTGGAGGCGAAATATTTGAAAACTGAAGGCGCAGTGGTTAAAAAGTGGGAAAAACAAGCAAAAGAGAAGAAGTCCACAACAGAGCATAGGCCTAACTGCCTACCATGTCTCCCAAGCCGAAAAACGCCACTTTGAAGCTTCTCATGTCCTTATATGTGAAAGAGTTCTCAGCGGACCTTCAAGCTTTCGGCGAAGTTTATGTTGCGTAACTGTCAAAACTCGGCTAGGCCGAAAAAGCGCTATCGTAGGTATAAACGAAACAATGGCGAAAGGCGAGGACTTCAGAAGCTTATAATTCCATAAGAGAACTAGGGATTAATATAAAAGGCAGAATAAGCAAGAGGAAACTCTAATGAGTTTCCAATCACCAAAGGTTGGTTAGTGAAATTTTAACCAGGATAATAGTTAGAAAAATACAGCTTTCAGGGTTTTAAGAGAACGGTTGTCGTGTTCAACCTAAGGTACATCCAATCCAGTTTCCTTACTCTATTTCACTCGGAGGCAGGACATACTACGTTTTAGCCTCGTTAGTTCGCCGCCTCTTTTGAGGAATTCTTATAATTAAATATTTGTATCCTTCAAAACTGAAAAGTGAGTATAAAAATGTAAACATATCACGCAGTAATCAATCCGCATACAGCTAGATTAATATATCTGAACAAGAGTATACACATGTTAGCCTAACTAAATCTACAATCTATCGGTCAACTTACAGCAATCATTCCATGGTCAAGAACCTAAATAAGAGTCACACATAGAGCAGCGGTGTAAATTATTTCGTAGCCCTGTTGATTCCAATCATCAAGAAGGAATCCCATAGTAACCTAAACCTTGTGGCTACACATTATCACCAGACAGGGTAACAAAATCCTTCGAGACCTGTCATTAGGCAATTTCAGGTAGCTCCACTTCACCGTTTATTACAAAACCTAGGATATGTAAAAGATATGCGGCAGTGTGATATGTAATAAAGAACGGATAAGGATAACCTGTGTTTCTCGGCCTCTGCGCCGATCAGAAGTCCGCGGTCGTGGCCCAAAAACACCGCGCGGGTGCGAACCCGAGACCTTATATAGAGAGACTGCACCGTACCCGACGAAAACGGAAATTTCTCACCATCATCAGAAAAGGTAGAATGAAGGACTTAAAACTGGGAGGTTTAAGAGTTACGAATTTGAGACTGAATTATGGGCGTTTGGTGAAAACCATAAACTGGTAAATACTGGAAAACGTTTCCACGACCGTTTCTTGATTTGTTTAGGACAAAGTATAATTGGAAATGTAAAAGGAGTATCGCAAAGAATTGGCATAAAGATTCAAAAACCGACCAACAGGATGCAAGACTTTATTTTGACGTAAATAAGCTATCTTAAAGTTTAACCGAAAAGGGCTAGGATAGGACAATCTAGTTACCTATCACTTATTCACTTAAATTGGCTTGAAGACCCGCTGAAAATGAGTTACTTCGTTGTTCCGCTATTCACGAGTAATCGATTTTCAAATAGTGGAATTTCCGTGTGATTTGTGGTGCCTCTATGCGCTTGTATTTTTGCTGTATGCCTTAAGAGAAAGATTTATCATTTTTTTTTTTGTTCAGGCACTAAGCAATCGTCACCAATCTCACCACTGCCCACTGAAAAGCCGCATTTGGTGTTGAGATTAAAATTTTCCGCGTCATAGTAGAATTTACGCTGTGGGGACGGCTGGAGATAATCTGAGCCTCATAACTAGAGCAGATAGTGGAAAATAAAAAAATCCATTTGCAGAATCCAAATAATTCAGTGTATCCAATTAAATGACACACAAATGAGTTGGCTTTTCAGTTAAGCTTTAAACACATTTCCGATTAAACCTTGTTCGAAAACTGTGTTTAATCAATCACAAAGGGTCGGGAAAAATGTTTACAAGTATTTACAAGCTTAATATATTTTTCTTGAGGAGAAGACGGAAACGTCAGTCTTGAGGGTTGGCCCACTCTCAATTAGCCGAGCTTTTCTTGATCCCATTCCCCTAGAAATCTCTGTCAAAAAAATTAAACTTCTCGGAGTTACTTTAACCAATGATCTAAAATGGGATGGCCACATCAAAAATATTTTAAAACAAGCCTCCCCATGTATCGCCGTCCTGAAACTACTTATAAAATTTTCTTGCCCTTCTAAAGACCTCCTCCAAATTTATGTTAGTTTTATCAGACCTATTCTTGAATACGCTTGTCCTGTTTGGCACTTCGGGCTCTCTTCAGAGCACATATACCGTATCGAGAATATTCAAAAAAGGGCCCTCATCGATTTCGGTATAAAAACCCTCTCTGTTCCCCGACTACGTAATATTCTCCCTCCCCCCTATTCTCCTATACGTATTAGACCCCAGCGAGAGAAATCCCAGAAAATCCGAAAAACTAGCACCTGTGGCCCCTCTCCATGAAAGATATAGAAGGAGTTTTGTTCCGGCATTTGTTGAGTTATACCATAACCGATAAGTTTCCGTTTTAGTGTTTTTTGTTCTTTTTTGTAACAAGACTATAGAGTGAGAGTGTTATTTTATATATTTTTGTATGACGAAAGGTCAAATTCGGCGGCAACGCTGTGACAGGTACTTTTGAAAAATAAAATTCTATTCTATTCTATTCTATTAATGTATAGCAAATGCCCAGTACCGGCACCGGCTACCAAGTGTTGGAATATTAAAATCAGCATGTTTAGAAACGTTTGAAAGATTAATCGCCTTGTTTGTGACCGGTACCGGTTTTTTCAGCCGGTGAAGGGCGTACAGCAGGTGCCGGGGAGTGGGTAACCCCTAGGTTAGTCTCTCCCCATCTGACAGCTAATACCAGTTTTTCATTAATTGTATTATTTTTATTTGCCAACGAAAATCTGCGAATATTCGCGTCCGTGTGTACCCACAGTAACAACTAACATCAGTCGTTCTTACGAAAGGGCTTCCTTTTTCGTCAAAACGTTACGATCCGTAACCTATAAGGCTTAAATCATTGTCTGAGCCTGAAGGAAGTTCATTGGTATGTTAAAGGTGTCTCATGCCTACAAGGCCTACCCAGCTTCCGCTATCGCAAACTGTATGTCCGACGATGTGGCAACATAATCCCTACCCAGCCTAATACCCACGAAGATAAGAACGATTAAGCAAGCAATAATCACAGTCAAAGGTAAACTGCGGCTGATCGTCCATAGATACTACGGTTCAGTACCGTCTCAGATTGATGTCACAGTATATTTTTCCCACACACGCAGATTAGACGTACCGGCCTCAGGGTTTTACGCATAGCTTGAAGACACTCGTCGTAACTTCCACCAGAATTATAGAGGTTAACTCCTTCCGGCTACTACAAACACAATGGCCAGGGGTGCACATCGTCCGGTCAGGGTACTAAAATCGTCCAACATTAGTTCCTATCCCCTCGTTTGTGTTACTACTTCCAGTCAAAAAAACAACTTGATTAGCATTTTGTGTCTTTATTGTTTGCCTTTCATCTGATGACGACAATAATTTGTAGTCCGGATTAAATGTAGGGAAAAGGAGAGAAAAACACGAAAGGGAATTAATCAAAAACTCATTTCTCTATGGAAAACAGTCTTCTCGTAGTCGTGAAATATGCCTCTGGCTTTCTAAACTTTCTTTATTTTATTCTTTCGTTGTTTTCGTATTCTTTTTTTCTTTCTTTTTTCATGTGTTATGGTGTAATGTATAAGTTGGGTCATCATTGCACCTGAATGGAGGTTCAGGATCATTTATAATTCTCGTGTAAACAGATAACTCGTTCTTAAAGTGTAAATTTGGTAGGGTCCACTACAACCTATGCTTTCGGAGGGAGTTGGTCCAATTGTGTAGTGCGTCGGCTATATGAAGTAATTACCAGATGGAATGGAGCCGAAATGGAACATAGATAATTTTCAAAATACACGAAAAGAACATCTAACCTAGAACTTCTGCTTTTCGAATACTTTGGCTAGCGTAGTCCTATATGTTTGAATTCGTCTCTACAGAGCTGTTAGTAGACCACTCATCTGATAACGACTGGACATTTTTTGAGTTTCTGGTTCAGGGAGGCATATACATTCTCAAAATATGCAAAAGATGAACCAGATTTTTTGTTTTGTTTATTTCCTGTTTACCTGATTAGCCTTTTATTTTAAGTGTGGTTGATGAGTTTCCGCTTCACGTTTAGCCTAGGCTACTTGTGAAATTCCGTATGTATTTTGTACGACGGCCACGCTTTATGTTAGCTGGACTTTTGGTTGACTTCAAATCGTATTCTTGATTCTGATTTCAGTCGCAACAATCGTCATCGTTCGCAATTTCACGCATTTATCATCCCTACACTAAATGGCAAAAATTTCTAGCAACAAAATGAAAATACGACATCAAAAATCTCCATTCTACGGTTTATGACACTTTGTCGGAAGGAAAAGCTTGCATGTATCACGAAAAAAGGAACAGATTTTGTTTGAAGTAGAAACACCGTATTTTAATGCCGTCTTAATCATTCAGTCAATATACTTGTCAGAAACTTACCTCACAAACTCCACTTGTAAGCTACTTCTTTTACTGTAATCCAAATTTCTTCTAGAATCCACTTTCACAAATATTTCCACTCTTTTCACTCCTCCAATCCACCACGACAATTTTGTTTATCCACAATTTTCTCAGACACTCCAAATACCTGGCTGTTTCTTTCTTCAGCGTAACCAACTACCTGAGCGGAGTAAGGAACACAATGGTGAACACCTTGCCTCAAGCAGGCAAGGAGGCATGCTTGGAGCAAACGCACGAAGCGCCCATTATAAAACCTGAAATAGAAGATTATATTATGAACAACGTGTGAGAAAAGCATCGTGAAAAAGAAGAGATCATCTAAGGCCTGGGAAGCGATCGTAAAGGCTCAGCTGGAAGACATACTATGTAATCATTGAAGTCTAAGGAGGCTACATAAAGCTGGAGACAGATGGGGAGGACTTCTCCCCAGACCCTTCGGATTGCGGCGACAGCGTGCCCCCCTCCCCAGTTGGAAACCTCTTTCAGAATGGACGCGATTGTCAGTCAGTCTTTAACCCCCTCACAATCTCATTTTTCTCTCAAAAGTTTCACGTTCACTGAACTAATTATGTGATTTTTAGTGACGCATACCGAATGACTTCAGAAGCAGAAATTGAAAAAAAAATCACTCTTTGTTCGAGTTCTGATTAGTGGGTCCTTGGTTTTTGGTGGATGGGAACTTAAGAAAAGAAAAATTGATTTGAATTACTTCGCCCTCTTTCCTAATAAAAACAAGAGCTGCGAGCTCATATGGCACTTGTACGAGTAGGTGGTGTAAGAAAGTAGATTAGAATACCCCCATCAACCCCCCTAGGATCGGACATAGAAATAGGACATCAAGTTTCAATCGAGTGTGAGGGTTTTTCTGGAAATCCTGTTCCCCCCCCCCACCGCGCTCAGGTCGAGTCCGCAACCTAAAATTTGTCGTCTATGGCATATGGTCTCTCTACTTTCCGAGTTTCGTTCAAATCAATCCACTCGTTTGGCTCCTATGCGAGCCACAAAATTTCCGGGACCCCTCCAATTACCCCCAACTGCAGCTTAAATTGACTAGGACACATTTAATTCACATCTCTGACACATCTCAAAACTGTAAAGTGCATTATTTCTTACGTGTAAATAGAAATGTGCCGACAAAACTTTAACTTTCGGGATGAGCCTGATAAACGATTACAGAATGTGGTTTCTCACGTATGAAAGAACCCGATGTGCCGACGATACTTGAACTTCTCGGTTCTTCCCCGGCGCGCACGAAAAATGTTTGCTGAAACTGATTTATCACAGATCAACAGAACCTGATGTGCCGATGAGTCGACCGACGCCCGACAAAAGCATACAGAAGTTAATTTCTTCTGTGTTTTGCCAGACAAATGTTTGCCGAATTTGATTTCTTGTGTATAAAAAGAACCCAATGTGCCAACGATTCTACTGACGCCCGACGAAAACGTACAAAACCGAATTTCTTATGTATAAAAAGAACCCGATGTTCCAACGAGTCGACCGACGCCCAACAAAAAGCATGCAAAATTTTATTTCTTTTGGGTTTGCGCTATTGCGTCTCTCCAGTTTTGCCGCGGTTGACAACAGTTACGTCATCAGCCGCTCGGAGCTCGGCTGATGACGCGCTGTCTCCGCTTCTCCATCCCAGCCATAGACGATACTGCCCGACTACAGGACATGGATCCCGACTACGGGACCAGTCCGTAGTCGAACAGGTTGGAAATCGGCGGATACCTATGACTATGTACACTGTCAGAAGTTTCATAAAAGGTAGCGCATAACACTTTTCTAGCCTTCTCACAATTCTAGCCTCTACAACATTAAACATCATTTAATGACACAAAATGCAACACACAAACTGTGTGTTGCCTAAAAAAGAGACAAATACAGAACGTTGGTGACACTCAAAGTCAGGTAACCGAGGCGGCTGACCTGCGGCTGACTATTTATCTCGAAGCAACTAGGCCTAATGCAACAAGGATCTTACCAGGAACATCTTTGGGCTGCTTCCTCCTGATCTGCTCCTGATTCCTGATTCCTGAGATCACGTTTTTTGGTATTTGAATGTGGCGCTAATTATAAAATTCTTCTAAGGAATCTCTCCGGTTGTGGCAAAGAAAAATCCCCACAACAGTAGAACAGTTCTACTAAACATTTAAATTCTTCATCTTGATAATCCGGCAAATGAATTAATGAAACTTTGGTTAAGAAGTGTTTTACTTGAAAATTATCTATAATTAAGTGTAGCCGGTCATATTTATGCTCATAGGAATAAACACTATCTAAATTACTAATGCACACAGAATGCACAGTAATAACTAAAAAATAACTAGTCAAGTTTCGATGTTCCCTCTAGCGAATTTGATCTAGCTAAATGACGGGCAAAAGCTTTTACAGTTTTACCCATACCCGAACTTTGTTTTATTTTTTCTTGGGCTCCAGAACGTAAATGAGGGGATAGTTGATATCTATGTTTACGTACACTGTCAGAAGTTTCATAAAAGATAGCGCATAACACTTTAAAGAATAACACCTTTCACTTAGAAATAAAGTGTTATGACCAGTTAAGTTTACACTATTTCGTGCCTAGATCTCCAACAACATCTTCAATTGGTAAAAATACTAACAGGAACGAAAGAAACATAACAAATAACATCCCAAAGTGTTATTTGTTGAAACCGGGCATCCTTCTGTTGTCGTTATGTGACTTCTGACAGTGTAGTATTTTTGCCAATTGAAGGTGTTGTACACTTTATTTCTAAGTGAAAAGGTGTTATTCTTGGAAGTGGTATGTATGCGCAATCTGTTATGAAATTTCTGACAGTGTAGAAAATGTCCGTCTGCCCGTCCGTCTGTAAGCATGATTCTCGAAGGGAATGAGATATTTTTTTTTAATTTGATGTGAGGGTTCTTTGAGTCAAGTTCGTAGACGGGCTAGTAGCTCTATATTTAAGAGTGGGATAGGGGTTCAAATTAAGGAGCCAACAAAATATTATAAAAGCTAGAGAAATAGCCGATAGAAGGGTAAGCAGATATGATATGTATTTTACCACCGGACAAATAGTTCTTCCGGAATCCGGCCACATAGCTCATCCGGAATCCGGCCAAATAGTTCGTCTGGAATCCGGCCAAAACCGGAAAATTTGTTAAAATAAAAGTTTTACTTTCAGTTGATAAGAGGTTCGATACTATAGAGTAAGGAGACATGTTGAATCCGTATATGCAAATTATTTTCTCCCCGAACATCCAGTTCGCCCGGAATCCGGCCGAAACCGGAAATTTGTTAATAGTAAAGGCTTTACTTGAAGTTGATCAGAGGTTCGATACAGGGGTAGGGAGATATGCTTAATCCGTATATGCGGATTATTTTCTCTGCGGACATACATTACCACGGTATCCCGCAAAAACCGGGAAATTTGTTGAAAATAAAAGTTCCATCTAAAGTTGATAAGAGATTCGATGTAAGGGTAAAGAGACATCCTGAATCCGTGTATACAAATTCTTTTCTCGTCGGACAAATAGTTGGCCCGGAATCCGGCCAAAGCCAGAAAATTTGCTAAAAGTAACAGTTTTGTCTGAAGTCGAGCCGTTTGACCGTATTTTTTCAATAGAGCACATCGTTTATGTTTATTTTGAAATCACTGATTATTGATAAATAGTAAAATGTCTCAGTGTCTGACGAAGACCAGGTCTATAAAAGCCCCGAATGCCTGGATAAAAAAGGCCAATAAATATCAAAATTTGTGGGATCCCGTCGAAACCGTTGGTCTTGTTTATTACAGTTTTGCTATAGGTGTATTTTCGCCGCTCCAGTCACTCCACAGGGACTCCCACATGGCCCCACGTTTATGTTTGTCGCAGGGACTCATTCCCAGTCCTCATGGACGGGGAAAGCACTGAATATCATCATCATCATAAAACTTTTCATATTATGGTGGGTTTGCACATTGCGTAAAATCCGAGCGTATTTTCAGATCCGAGCGTACTTTACGCATGTGTTTGAGCCTGGAAAGATTTCTAGCAATACGGACGTATTTAAATATAAAACGGACAGATTTCTCAAAGACGTCCGTATTTCTGCAGATTTTTCAAGCCAAAATACGTGCTAGAATACAGTCGTATTTCAAAAAACGCTCGGATTTACGCAGTTTGTACACGTAGAATTAGATAGAATTAGTTGTTTGGTGCAATAGAAAGATTTCACCCTACCTGAAGAAAACGGATATTTCTACACCATCATCGTCGGGAGAATAACAAAGAAAATTAACATTACGAGGTATAGGACTTTCAACTTTGAGACTAAATTGCCGACCTTGGATAGCTGCTGTGAGTCAGAGAGTTCTTGGGATCGTTATCTGGCCTTTTCTTGTTGGAATAATACAACTTTTGCAAATTAATGTTCTTTTTTATGAGAGTTTGAAGGCTTCAAAGTTTGTAAACAAAGACGGAGGCTCGCGTCCTATTGGTCGGCTATGACGGGGACGTCAAGTAACGCGTCATAGCTGACCAATAGGACGCGAGATCCTCTTTGTTTGCAAACTTTGAAGCCTTCAAACTCTCATAAAAAAGAACATTAATTTACAAAAGTTGTATTATTCCAACAAGAAGAAGCCAGATAACAATTCCAACAACTCTCAGACTTACAGCTGCTATCCAAGGCCGGTAATTTAGTCTCAAAGTCGAAAGTCCTATGCTTCCTAATGTTAAATTTTTTCGTTATTCCCCCGTCCGTTTTCGTCGGGTATGGTGCAATCTCTCTATTGGTTCTTTGAAAAACAGACGTTAGGGTTCGTTAAAGAGAATCTCTGTTGTAAGTCGTGAATTTCATTGTCTGATGAGACTGATTTTAAGAGAAGGTCTCTGTTTAACTGTGATTCTGAAACTTTTACAAAAATGTACAATTTAATAAAATAAACAAAATGAAAACAGAATAACCTCGGCAGAATAACTGCATCATCTGAATAACTACGGCTAAGTACCTACATAAACGGATTTTCGAACAAAATCCACACGGAGGTTTTAAGGTCGGGCTTCATTACCCAGACGCCCCAGAATCTGGGGTCCGGATTATGTGAAGACGGTCCCAAACAGAAATCAAATCAAATGTCTCTTCAACAGTCCACTTTTGGGCATTTTTCAGCACTTCTGTCATTTTCTAAGATTTTACCACCTCAGCACAATAATTTCTCCAAGTCAAATGAAAACTACTTTCAAATTCCCGCTTCTTTTCACCCAGAATCCGGGAATCTGGTAGATTTTTCTACCAGATTCCCGGACGCGTCCGGGGTGTTTTCAAACCGTTTCAGACCTGTCTTCACTACCAATACCGGTATCGAAGAAACAGTTCCCAATAGGACTCCTTCAATTTTCGTGGAGGTGAGACGCCTTGTGTATAAATCTAGAATATTTTAGCAACCGTACGGATGTGTATGTTGAATTCGAGATAATGCCAACCTGGCAACCAGCTTTATATTTCGAAGATGAATAAGCTTTTTTTTTTATCTGACTACCCAGCTTGGAGTTTTTGCCAAAAGCCATTGTTTTCTATTAACCGAGACTTTGCTCATTTTACTTAAAAACCGAGGTTTCGATTAGATCCCAAAGATAAATATTTATCGGACTTCTTCATCGAGAGTATTGAGTCTTATGATTTTTAAGATCCATTACGATCACGACTACGACCTGGATTACGGCAGGAAGACCAATGCTAGTTGAAAGCTTGGAGGGTATTCTTGTTCAACATGTTCTTTATCCATAATATGCACCACCTTTGTAAGCTTTATAGAAGGATTTGCTCTTTCCGAATTTTTTTTCCGACAGCACCATTAACCAGAATTACAAAGCAGTCTTCCGACCTCGATACCCAAATAGTCAGACAAAGTCATTTATTATAAATGACGATTTTCCCATTTTGCCGGACTCGGGAGAATCCAACTTCATAGGAAAACGAAACAGGAAGAAATCGTCTATGTCTTCCTATCACTTGTTCAAAACTTCAAATACCCGATAGAGACATAACACGATACATACCGAATTTCTGGTTTTCACGGGATTCCGTCGTTAGTGCCAAGAAAGCCACAAAACAAGGCAGATAGGTCGATTCAATATGTCGGCTTACCCTACGATCGACACTCCAAACCACTTCATCAAGCGATTGAAAAAATACCAACATTCCGGGTTTTTGTCGGATTCCGGCCGAATATCGGTCCGGCAGGAAATGCAAGTTAACCATCTTGATCCGGTAATTTTATCATCCATGTAGTCCGACAATTAGCCATTTCAGACTCAATACAAACAAAATGTTCTTTGCCGGCTTCCGGACGGACTACCTGTCCGGCGCAAATACATTCAAATACGGATTCAGCACATATTTTTACCCACATTTCTAACCTCTAACCGTATTCAGAAAAACTTTTACCTCTGACAAATTTCTGATTCTGGCTGGATTCCAAGCGAACTCTTTGCCCGGCAAGAAAACAAATTTAAACAAGACCAAAGGTTTCGATGGGATCCCAAAAATGTAATATTTGATCCAGACAACTGGGTCTTGTCTTCGCCAGATCAAGTATTCGCCAGGCTAACCATCTGAGAAAACCAAGTTCAGATATACTTCTATAAGCCATATCTATTTTGACGATACTGATCGAAACTTCCTGCTTTACTTCTGCCAAATTTCCGGTTTCGGCCGAATCCAAGCGAACTACTTGTCCAGCAAAAAAAAAGAAAGTTCAGAAACGAATTCAGGTATCTCCTTATCCCTATCAAGAACATCTAATCAACTTCAAATAAAACTTTAACTTATAAAAAAGATCCGGTTTCAACCGGATTCCGGACGAACTATATGTCCGGGTAAAAAATTATTGTCATTTACAGCTTCAGCATCTCTTCTTACCCTGAACCTGCCCTGAACCTGTCATCTATTCAATTTCAAATAAAACTTTTGCTTTTAATAAATTTTCCGGTTTGGCCGGATTCCGGGCGAACAAGTTGTCCGGGTAGAAAATGCTTTTCACATAATTGTTCAGCATGTCTTCTTACCCCTAAATCGAACATCTAATCAACTTCAAATGAAACTTTTATTTTTAACAAACTGTCCGGTTTTGGCCGGATGTCGGGCGAATACTTGTCCGGCGAGAAAATGGTTTTCACCATCGTGTTCAGCATGTCTTCTTACCCCTAAATCAAACATCTAATCAACTTCAAATAAAACTTTTACTTTTAACAAATTTTCCGGTTTGGCCGGATTCCGGGCGAACAAGTTGTCCGGGTAGTAAGTGCTTTTCACATAAGTGTTCAGCATGTCTTCTTACCCCTAAACCGAACATCTAATCAACTTCAAATGAAAATTTTACTTTTAACAAACTGTCCGGTTTTGGCCGGATGCCGGGCGAATACTTGTCCGGCGAGAAAATGGTTTTCACCATCGTGTTCAGTTCATTCTTACCCCATAATCGAATATCACATGAGCTGTTTAAAAATATTTTGTTTGCCCCTTAATTCAAACCCTCCCCCACCCCTAAATGTAGGGTTAAAGAGCCCATCTACGAACTCGACCTTACTCTTAACCCAAATAATCCTCACACCAATTTTCATCAAAATATCTCATTCCCTTCGAGAGTTATCGTGCTTACAGACGGACGGACGGTCGGACAGAAGGATAACTTTTACAATATCATAGGTATCCCTCCACTTACGTTTTGGGATCCCAAAATGCGGATTCCTCATGTTTTTACCTCTACATCGAACCAACTTCAGATAAAAGTTTTACCATAAACACATCTTTCAGTTTTGGCTAGATTCCGGGCAAACTACTTGTCCGGCAAATATGGATTCAGCACCTCTCCTTACCCTGAAATCGACAATCTCATTAGCTTTGAAAAAATCGCCCCTTAATTGGCCCCCCACCCTAAATATAGGGCTACGTGACCCATCAACAAATCTGACTTGTGCTTTGATCCAAAGTATCCTCGCACTAAATTGAGCAAAGTAGCTCAATTACCCCGAGAGTTATCGTGTTAAAAGACAGACGGACAGACGGACGGATGAAACTTACAGAGTTATCGTTATCCCGTCACTAAGGTCTGGAGATCCCAAAGAAGAGTACAATTGTGTTGAAAATTTTTGAATGTATACCCAGAGAATATTCAAAGTAATTCGTCACCACTGCTAGGCCACTAGCATTCTTCTGGGGAATTGGGATAAGTAACTTTACCAATAGACTACCGTATGTCGTGTTATATAATGTTATAATGCTAGCGCGTCTGTAGTGAGGCGTGTTCTACCCTTCTACTGTAGTTACGTCCTGGCCTCAAGGCTGGAACGCATTTTTCTTTTTTCGGCAAAATATTGCATAACTGACTAATCCCGCCAGTCACGTCACAGAGATAGTAGTTACCACGCTTACTACGCTCCCGCCCGAGTCCCGAGCGTAGTGAGCAAATAGCTAGCATTATTACTACTTTGAGAAGGTTGGAACGATTAGCGTTGTAAATTTTCACCAGGTTGGAACGAAAAATAGTTACTATTGTTAGAAAGGTGGAACAAGCCCAGACTCCTGGGCTCACCGATTCCCCGACTTTCGGGGGGGGGGGGGGAGATTCACGATCTATCGGGAAACATTTACTCCTGACTGCCGATTCCCATACAAGGCCACATCCAACAGAACCATTAACGTGGAATGTTCCCCGATCTGACGTTGTTCAGGATTTTCTTTCAAACAGCAATCGCAACCAGTGTTGCCACCGGCAGTAAATTTTTACTAGATCTAGTAAAAAATATTAAATCTAGTAAATATAGAGGATCTAGTAAATTTCATTTTAATCTAGTAAAAAATCCCAATTTCTAGTAAAAAGATGGTCCAACCCAGAAGTTGTGTCGTTTTTCATAGATTCTGAGGAAATGGACAAAAATATTAGGATCCACTCTTGCTTATCACTCCAGAGTTCATAATTTTGTCTGTTAACCAAACCAAGGATCGGAGCTCTTTGTCCATTATTAAGTCTATTGTTGTCCGTACGAACCAACTGCTTTGAGAAAAATCAGTAGAAAAAAATCAGGAAAAATTTACTGTTATTTTAAAAATTGCGGCGCTTCGTGCCGATTGATTTGTTCTTTGCCAATTGGCCGACATCGTTGGGAGCGGGCACACCCCGTTTTTGACGTCTCTGCTCTTGATGGCCCAAGTCCGCGGTCCAACATAATTTCGCTGCTTTCTTTTCAGTGTGACTCAAACTTAACTGTCTTTCGATGTATTCCTTTGTTATTGAAATCAAGTACAGGTAGACAATGCAATACACGGGTCGCGGCGATAGCCGCGAATTTTTTTTTTTTAGTTAGTAAATTTTATTAGAATCTAGTAAAAAAATTCTCCGGAATTTAGTAAACTCAATTTTGGTCGGGTGGCAACACTGATCGCAACTCGAAACGCAAAGATTTTAAAACGAAGCGGAAACCTGGATTCAGTTTCACGGAAGTTCTTTTTATACTTTTAAACTCGCTGTCTCCATGGAGACAGACTTCTGACACGCGACAACTGAAGAAAAGTCATGGGGGCTCCCCAGAAAAGTGACCTCCGAAGCAAGCTGGATTTGAGATGTCCTTCACTGGAAGATAAAGTGGAAGTACTGGATGCTCGTGACCTTATTCTTCAGCATGGAAAAGGTAACTGGTAAACTATTAGGCGTATTCTCTCTATTCCCCGAGGACTCCACTTGAGGAGTCCCCGCATTTTTTTTTGTCTCGGGGAGTCACTCCAGAGTCACTCCCCGTATTCTCGAGAGTCCGGACATGGAACGCTCCGATTATCATCCCATCATTAGAAAGGACTCCTTTCAGATTCAGAGGGGAATCAATTTTTGCTGGTGTTGGTGCATTGTGAATTAATAAAACAGCCAGAATTTGAACCACAATAAACAAAACCAAAAATAAAGTGGATCCAGGATAAGTTCGTCAACTGCATATTTTTTTTCGAACAAACTCCATTTTGGAAGCATTCCTGAAGCATTCCCCTTGTTTTTGCGCTATTCTATACAGTCTAGTACACTAGCCCCTTTTCAGGCATGGTGCTAAAACGTCTAGCACCATGCCTGGGTGCTAGACGTTCAAGCACTGTACCTTGGATTTCATGTAGGGTGCATGGATTTCAGTATACAGTGCATGCATGAAAAAGACAGTTTCTGTCATAACAACTGAGCACCGGCTCGGATAGGGCTGAAATTACTACCACGAATTAGAGAAATCAAAGACAATCCTTATCATATTTTTCATAACAAAAACAAAAGGACGCGACTGATGAGGGAGATGAAAAACCTCATTTCCTTTTCTACATAGTCAAGGGTTTTGCATGCAAAGTGTCCTGTGCCTCAGCTTTTTCTACCTAACAGTCAACCAGAATATTGGCTCCTAGGGCACTCTACATGGAAAATAGATAGGCTGCTGTCAGATTTTTCATCTCCATCATCAGTCGCGTCCTTTTGTTTTTGTTAGGAAAAATATGATAAGGACTGTCTTTGATTTCTCTAATTCTTGGTAGTAATTGCAGCCCTATCTGAGCCGTTGATAAGTTGTGGTAACAGAAACTGTGTTTTTCATGCATGCACTGTATACTTGAATCCATGCACCATACATGAAATCCAAGGCACAGTGCTTGAACGTCCAGCACCCAGGCATGGTGCTAGATGTTTGAGCACCATGCCTGAAAAGGGGCTAGTGTACTAGACTGATTCTATATGTGGAGTCTGCGTGGAGTGACTCAGAGTGACTCCCCTATTCTCGGAATTCCCTTTGATTCCCCGAGGAGTCCTCCGGGAACTTATGGATAGAGCCAGACGTATAGAATTTGAATTTCAACAAATGCCTGCATTTCCTGGGCTAAAGTTGCTGACATTGGAAAAGTTACGTCTGTAGAAAAGTAGGAAAATGATTTTTGGATATGTCTTGCAAGGAATCTGACATTTTTAGTTTATTTTTTGGCAATTGCTTACACTTGTAGTTGGTAAGTATTTCAAGCGTAGAGGGACAAGCCCATAAGGTAGGCTACCACAAATCTGAAAAAAATAAGTTCATTTGATGAAATCAATTATCTATGGATATCAGACAAACAAAGTATCGCATTTTTAGCGGGTTTTCCGACCTATTTAAGTGAATAAGTGATGTGTTACTAAACTGTTGGATCTCAGCCTATTCGGTTAAACTTTAAAGTTTACTTAAAGGTTTTCTGGGCCATCCTGCAGTTGGTCTGCCTGTATGATGTGTTCTGCTTGTTCAACCATTCTGCAGTTGGTTGAGGCAGGCTGTAATTGCTTCAGCGGAATGACAACCATGCTCCTGCTAATTATTTTAATTTTTAATTAACTTTGTTAATGTGACCAGTTTAATTGTTAATATCTTAGGCTAGGGTTTTATTGTTTCTTGTCATATATCTTGGTTAATTAACAAAGCATCTATGCCACTGTCATGTATGATGCTTTTATGCCATTGGAGTGATAACTATTTTTTGTTTTGTAAATTGTACCTTATCTGAAACAACAAGCTGCCTAGGCTTCGTATATAGTACAGTACAATAAACCACTACATATTGTACTATTACTGTAGCGATTTTATCTTATAATGAATAGGGAAAGATGAGATTGCTTAAGGTTTTGTATCAAGGTGTGCAGAATGAACCATGGGATATATGCTATCGAAGGAAATTTTCAACCGAGACAGCTGTGATAAATTAAACCCTTCTTTCAGTTACCATCAAAACCAGGGAAGGCAACTTCCTTGGAACCTGTCCTGATATGTGTCCAGAAAAAGAGAGGTACCACAGAAAAATGACCAACGATATTGTCAAGCCATATGAAGTAGATGAAAATGATCCAGTAAGTTGCCTACATTCATCGCAACCACAGTTATATTTGCCCCGTTGCCAATGTTTGGAAGTTATTATGTGGAGGGTGTAAACTTAAATGCTTGATGACACAGGCTCGCTAGGTTTTAATCTTGCTATTCCTGAAGTTGATCTATCCTTTATTAGTACCTCTGTCTGCTTGTGGTGGCTTGGTACTAGCATACTCTCCTCATTAACTGCTCTGCAGCGAAAGCTCAGCTCTGACGACTATACTCTGCTCGTTCAGTGTGGTTATTCAGAACAAACTTGCGTAGCATAATTGCTGAACTTGGCAAGAACAAAATCATTACCAAAAAAGTAACCTAAAGGATCATTCGTTAAATGAATCAACAGACGCTGATAAGAAACTATTTTTGTACTTTCATGGGTGAGAGTTGTGATTTCTGCTGGTTTTGTTCTGGGTAATTGTGGATTTTTGGAACGCTGAGGGTCTTGAAATCTTTGACTTATTGCCTGTCTTTCCTTGTGCAGCTTTTATTTTATTTCTCCTACACTGCTATTTTTTATCTTCACATTGCTTCATAAAATAGCATATAACCTATCTTTAGCCTGAATATCTTGGTTTTGTCTCCAGTTTTGAATGTGTGAACTTTTAAAATGAATATTTGTCTTTATGTTTGAACTGGAGTTTGTTGTATCTTGGCAGTTGGCACCACTGCAGCCTCTCAGTACAATCTTCTGCGCTATAGATCTTAAAGACTTCTTAAACTCTTTATAGTCTAGGCCTAGGCCTATATATTTGTCTTGACTTGATTATTTTTGTTTCTCTTACCTCTAGCCAATCCATAATTTTTTCTTCTCTCAGTTTTTTCTCTTCCTTCAGAAAATTTTCTTCTCTAGGAGAGTCTGAATTTGTGCATTAAGCGCTACAATCGCAGTGCAGCTGATAAAGAAGTTGAGCTCTCCCACGAGTTGCGACCCCCTCGAGTTCTGAGGTTTACGATGAACCATATCATCAATTGTATTATTCCGACTGCGGAAGAGAACCCGGACAGCCTACCCAATTGGTACTTGTTTGTGTGGGATAGAACTAGAGCCATAAGAAAGGTAGGAATAACAGAAGGGGTGGTTAAAATATTTGTACCCTACAGAAAAAGTTCCAACACATTCCAAATAATTGCCTCTTGTAACCCGAGTGGGAACTTGGAATGTCAGGGAACAAGAAATGTCTTGCTTCCCCGTTACATCGAAGCATTCTGCCAGATTTCATAGACAAAGTAGTGACAAGAAGTCGCCCAAATACAAGGCTGAAATCAAAGCTGAGTGAAGTGGAGCAGCTACAAACGCCTCCTTGCAGGACAAGCCGCTATGATAAGTCGTTTGTGCCTTATTTACTCGGAATTTTAATGAAAACAAGCTTAGAGAAATTGACTGATGACTGAATTAAATTGTAAATATAAGATTTGAGTAATTGTAAATATAGGCTATTTTTGATTTAGTTTATTTATTTATAACTGTCAATATTTCTGCTTAATCTCAGTTGTGCGTGTTGTGTGTTTTGTATCATCGTCTTCTTTGTGACGCGTCCAAACTATCTTATAATGATATTGGCAAGAAATAAATTGATTGATTGATTGATTGAACTTGATTTTTAAAATGAGAAACTGATAATCTCGTTTCCAACCGAAAAGCAAATGTACTGACCTTAGATCCTCATGTGCCTCCAGAGGCGCCCAGAGCGTCCAAGAAGAGTCTCCAGTCGTCTCTGAAACTTGCGGCTGCGACGATGTCTTCCCATTCCGGCTGTGTTGAGGCGTGAAGGTGCCGCAGGTCGTTGTTGTAGGTACGACGGAGTGTATTTTTGGGTCTTCCTCTGCGGTGGGTGCCGTCGGGTAACGTAACCAGAAAAATGTAAACTTGGGGATCCTGGAATCGTCCATGCGCAGCACATGTCCGAGGTAGCTCCATCTACGCCTTCGTATGGTTTCGATGAGTCGAGAGCAAATTTACGGAAGGCAGAAAAGGATTGACATCAGCTGACCCCGGTGCTGTCATATTGTGAAGAAAGGAAGAGGTCTCCTGCAGGCTAACTAAGGCATGTCTCTTTGAAGCACATCACTTTAGGAGATTGGGTAGCTACCATAATATACAACGACCCTAGCTTTGTACTATTTCTCTTACAGGATATATCCGTCCAGAATCTCTATGATGACGTCAGTGTTGCTGTTGTGGAGAAAATAGCACGTTTCCACATCCACTGTGCCTTCCGACTTTGTCAGCTAGAAGCAATTCATTTCGATCAGAAACTGAATTCTGAAAATCTCACCAAATCCATTCGAACGCTCCGAGAAATGTATAGGAAAAGGAGAGAAAGAGGTCTCGAACGTCCAAATGAGGCAGAATTTCATGCATATCATTTGCTCCTGAAGCTTGGAAACCATCTGGGTTTTAGCAGGTATTCGATTTATTTTTACATTATTTTTATTTATTTAGCCACTGATGGGCATACGTACATTTCGAACATACGATACGAAAAATTAACATAGCCTACCAACTATGACGTCGTTCCTCTTCCAAATGTGACCATCTCAGGATCTCTCAATACTTATCTAATTTGTAGACGTCAAAATGAAAGGGATCAAGATCTCCGGACACTTATGTAATTTATAAGTTTCCATTTTCAGCCGAATTTCGTGATGAACCATTTGTCCAGCAAGAAAACTAAGTTCAGATACGGGTTCAGCGGACCTCCTTACCCCCTCAATGAATATCTTATTAGCTTATAAAACATAATGTTTTTACCGTAAATCAGGGGCGTCGCTATCCAAAACTCAAGGGGGGGGGGGGGGCGCCTGTTTCAGCTTTTCGTCGCAAATGTAGCCTATTGATAAAACTCGTGATACTGCAAGCGTTGAAGATCTGAAATGCCTAGTCGTATCTCCGAGCTCAGGGACGGTTTGAACGGCTTGGGCATGGAATGTGACTACCTAAAAATATACGACTGTGCTCATTCGTAATAAGAGGAATTCGTTTTCGTAAAAGCTCAACCCACAGCCCGCTAATACCAGACAGAATGACGAATGCATATCAGACAGAATGAAAATTAGCGCCGCAGGCGAAATTTTTTAAGTAACCTATGACTTTTTTCGGGTTAAACACTAGCTACTTCCCCCAACAAAATCTTGCCTTTAATATGGAGCAAAGCAAAATAACACTAGGGAGTAGCGACACACACTCGAATAGTAGCGACACTAGCACCACTAGCGATAGTGAACGTCTCTACAGAAACTCAATCAGTCGTGCACCAGCGCTGGCTCCAGTAGGCTATCTTCATAATTTGAACACATCAAAAAAAAAAAAAAGATACAGCCTCCCTTGTTTCCTCGACGTGTGCAGACCGCATCTTTGCTTTACTAGAAATTTCTAAACTCGCAAGTTTGTCTCGCTTTAAAAGAAATGACACACACTGGAATAGTAGCGACACTAGCACCACTAGCGATAGTGAACGTGGCTACTGAAACTCAATCAGTCGTTCACCAGCGCTGGCTCCAGTAACTTCAGATTTTGAACACAGCAAAAAAAAGATACAAACTCCCCTGTATCCTCGATGTGTGCAGACCGAATCTTTGCTTTATTAGAAATTTCTAAACCCGCAAATTTGTCTCGCTTTAAATGCTGCAAGCGTAGTGGGCGGCGCTATGAGTAGCCTATGGACCGTTTGTGAAGCAAGGAAAGCATAGGTCTTGACGCTACTCCCTAAGGCGTAATCTCGCCGTTCTCCGAGGACTCCTCGGGGCAGCCTCGGGGAATCGAAGGGAACGGCGAGAGTAGAGGGAGTCACTCCATGCGGACAACAGCGAGAACACGGGGAATGCTTCTAAAATGGATTTTGTTCGAAAAAAAAAAATATGCAGTTATCGAAATTAGTCTAGATCCACTTTATTTTTGGTGTTGTTTATTCTGATTGTTTTTAATTAACTTTACATTGCATCAACACCAGCAAAAATTGATTCCCCTCCTCAAAGGGAGAGTCCTGAAAGGGAGTCCTTTTTGATGATGGTGGTGATACTTACTTGTACTTGTTGCACTTCGAGCCGACGGAGGGCTCATCGTGGCATCCAAAATTTGTCGGCACGCATCTTTCCAAGCGAGGCGGTCAGTTGCTAGCGGCTCCATGATCGTTAGCCATTCCCTGTCCCAGCGGCGTCCATATTTTCGGAAGCCGCCGATTGGTTCCAAATCCTCTTTGATGGATAATCGGAGCATTCCCCGTCAGTGGGGACTCGCGAGAATACGGGGAGTGAGTCCCGGGGCAAACAAAAACGCGGGGACTCCTCAAGTGGAGTCCTCGGGGAACGGCGAGAATACGCCTATAGTGTTATTTGCTCTGGGTTAGAACGTCTTTTCGAATGCCAAATGAAAGTAAAGGCCATTTTGCACGGATATGCCCGTCCGTCTTTGTTCACGACAAATCCAGAAGAAAGTTGCACATTTAGCTAGAAGTTGGTAATGCGACCCTTTCCGAGAAAATAGTACTGATCATCCAGGAAAAAACAACTTGAAACAGAGCAGACATGTTCTCAATTTACAGTTAAAAAAGAAAATAAAAATCAAATGACGGGTTGTAATAATCAGGCCTGTCATTACATCTCCCTTCATTGGTGACTCACAAAGCCGATTTATTGTTATGTGACGCACTGGAGGAAAATTCTTTTCACCAAATTCTTTTCTGTTAAAACACAAAGCACCTTTGCATGAAACTAACAAATTCTTGAAAATATACGCCACAAGCAAAATCAGGCTGAATTTTGTTGAATCGAGAGATGTTGGTACAAAACACATCGTGTCGGCTTAGAAAATGCCAGCTCTGCGAGCGCCCAGACTAGCTCAAAGTTTTTGGTCGGGCGCTCTGCGAAAGCCCGTTTTAGCTTTTTTCTTTCTTCGAGAGGGGGAGGTGGTACCCCCCCCCCCATAGCGACGCCCCTGTCGTAACTTCAAAACCCCTCCTCTGCCTCCAAAGATAGGACTAAAGAAAGGACCCATCTACGAACTTGACCTGTACTCTACCAGTGAATCCTCAATCCTCATTGAACAACATCCTCGCTTGAACAACATATTTCCTCGTTTGAACATTATATATCAACCCCTTCGACCTTCGATTACACTAGATCTCTCCGACATCCATAGAATAAACAAATGAATATCGTCGTCCACGAGCAGAGGTATACTGGTTTGAGAGCCGAAAATTGGTCCGAAAAATCCGGGTGAACTACTTGTCCGGCGAGAAAATAACTTTCATATTTGGATTCAGCATGTCTCCTTACCCCTAAATCAACCATCTCAATAGCTTTAAAAAAATATTTTTTTTGCCCCTTAATTTGAAACCCATCCCCCAGCCTTAAATGTAGAGCTACAGAGCCCATCTATGAACTCGACCTTTCCCTTGACCCGAAGGATCCTCCCACCAAGTTTCATGAAAATGTCTCATTCCCTTCGAGAGTTATCGTGTTTACAGACGGACAGACGGACAACTTTTGCGATGTCATAGGTATCCCTCCACTTACGTTTCGGGATCCCGAAATGGATGAGTCAGTTGAACATTTTTCGTTGAGCGACGTGACTAGTTTTCTAGATTTTTTAGTTTGTTTTTTGAGGCCAGCTTCTACTTCTCAGTATTTGAGGCAAAGTGCTCGATGAACCTTGCGGAGGTTGATACGATACCGTACTACGTCGAACGTCGAACGATGCTTGGCACGCAGGGTTGACCCAAGAGCAGTCTGAAGAGTTGGAGAGCGTACAGAAACGAGCTGTAAAATTATTTTAGGACAGGTACAGTCCGATTACGATCAAAGTCTAGAGAAGCTCCAACTCCAAAGACTGTCTTGCAGACGCCATGATCTGACCATGAGTTTTGGTAAAATAGTATTTGTGTCGGAGAAGCACCGAAACCTTCTCCCACCTGAAGCGCCGCAGCCAAGATATGCAACAAGGCACCAAAACAAGTTTGTGCCTTGCAAAGCGTCAGCGTCTTCCCGATACAGGCGCTCTTTCCGGCAATATTTTGTACATCACATGAACGTGTAGGCCTAAATAGAGAGTGACAAATCGCATATGACTATGTAATACAAACTGTATGTTTATCTATTTATATTGTTGCTGTTCATCTATCTGTAAAGATATTATACAGCAAATAAACGTTATCTTAAACTATCTTAAACACGAAAACTCGTCGGAACTGAACAGAAGTTCGTGATTCATTATAACGACCGAATCCTTACTATTATACCGAATAGATTACCGGACCCCGATCATTAGACCGAATGAGTTTGAACCGATAACCTATTCAGGATTCTGTCTAAAGACCGGATAGTTTTATTCATCGAAAATTGCCGAATAACTTCAGTTCGTTTGAACCCTGTATCGTACTAAGATATCGTATCAGTCTCGACAAAAGTCATGACAATAAGGACATCGGAAGATAGGCATTACATATCTGTTCGAGAAACTATCTAGTCTTTTAGTCCTCTTTTCCTTTCAGTGGGCTCAGCGATTGTGACCATGTGATTCATTCCGAGCCAATCAGCTTCGTCTTGGAGATCTGGCGCTCTCTTCGAATGTTCAACTATGTCAAATTTTTCCGGCTAGTCAGCCTAGAAGCCACCTATCTTCAAGCGGCCTTACTACAGCGCTACTTCACATCCGTCCGATGGAGGGCGTTGAAGATGATTCAGAGGACCACGTCTAAAGCTATGAGGGTGAATATGAGGGCAATGGAGAAAATTCGAAGGGTGGGGGAGGACAAGAAAAAATCCACCTGAATTTATTATGTCATTCTAAAAGACTTTATCCCCCCCCCCCCTTCTGATTTGCTCGTTGCCATACCCGGTGAAAAATTCTTGTTTGGTAGTTGTACGAAAAATTTGCATGTATTGATATGTAGTAGTATGGAATATTTTGATTTAACATGCCTTTGACTGGGTTAATCTTAAGTAGTAGTATCCGGTGACATCCATCTTGGTGTAGTAGCATGGAGTGTCAACAGTTACTACTGCATACTGGTTTTTCGTACAACTCCATACGCTTAATTCTCGAAAATTTTTCATCGGGCGGGGGGATAAAGTTTCTTTTTAGGGGGTTCAGCCGAATAAATGTTGACTTGGTAGCGTTAATGGTGAGATTGGACTCGTTACACGGAATTTAGTTCGTCAAAAATGTCACCAGCAAACTGCGCTATAGGAGCATTATCCTCAAGTAGGTAAGCAAGCACGAGTGATAAGTCGTCCAAAAATTTATACCTGTCTTCGTGCTCGCTCAACATGTAGTTGATCACAGCGAGAAATGTTATGCCTGCAAGTTTGGTGCCTTGTGGAGCCGCGCAGGTTATGTCACTCCAGTCGGAGTCGGTGTCTTCTTCGTGGAGGGCAAATACCTTCTGCTGCCGTCCAGACTGAAAATCCAGTTTATATGGGCAAGTTGTTCAGTGGATGACCGTCAAGACGGTTTTCAGGTGGTCGTACTTGAATTTACCAGTAGTTGAGTTTGGGTAGTCGGTGTGCTGCTTATTCTTCAGTTAGAATACGGTAAATTTGAAGCTAGAGATTTTGTCAGGTCGTCTGTTAGAGTAAACTTTTCATTTCCATTTAATACCAGGCAAGCTATCCTATGGAGGACTTTCGAGACGCCCTCTGTTTCGAGCCAGATGAACTCGAAGAATTCCTGGTCTGTGCCGGAAGTGGGATAGAAGATGATGGAATTGTTTTGAACGATGTGGCAGAAAGCATGGATGACCTCCCAAATGCGTATTTATCGAGTGTTATCCGCGACAAGATTGAAAGCACAGTTGAAGAGGTATGCCTCCCTTCCATATTGTTAGCTATGTCTATGAATTAATTAATGAAAAGATTTATTGCCCATCAAAAGTGGCCCAAGAGGACGTAGATGTAGTAAAAACAAAAAAAAACAAAAAGAAAGAAAGACCACAATTAAAAAGTCCGCATTCTTTTCTGGCCGATGGATGAAAAATTGTATATTGTATTTGTTGTGTTTTATATAACTCTTTTATTTTATGTTACATACTCCGCTTTTCAAATGGCGGGTCATAAATAAATTACTTACTTACTTACTTATACAGTACAGTATGAACTCACACAACAGAGCAACAATGTAAGAAAATGCGTGTATTAACACTAAATGAGTCGTGTAAACCGTACATCTATTTTGTAGATGTTGATCAAAACAGTCACACGTCAAAACTGCGACGGTCGGTGCTGCGAAAATTGCTATCGCGACAAGGAAATCACCACGACGGTACCGCAAAAGGATTGTCGAGCTGTGGTATTCCTAAAACTGGATTGATTTGCCTACTTTTCGAAACAGAATTCGCGTGCTTGGGGCAGTCGAATCATTACACAAATCCTCAGTTTTTGGGCATGGTTCTCCAACTTCTGGGCATGGTTCTCATACGTTGGAGCACCATTCCCTGGACCAGCCAGAGGCGTCACTAATAGGGGGGGGGATGCCCCCCCCCCACTGTTGTCGGCCAGTCGGTAAAAAACAGCCGACTCGGCGCGAAGCGCCGCTAATTTTAGTAAAAACATTCGATTTTTTTCTTGGAAATAGTCGTTTTTTCTTAAAACAATAAAAAACAGTAAGTTTTTCGTAAAATAGTGGTTTTTTCTTAAATTCAGCCGATTTTTCGTCAACACAGTCGTTTTTCTCAATAATAATCGTTTTTATCCACAAAAATAGTCGGTAACAATGACGAGCCAGTCGGTAAACACCTTGCCCCCCCCACCAAACATTTTGGCTAGTAACGCCTCTGGGAGCAGCTCATGCTAATTCCATGAAGTGGAGCCTCGCATCAGGATTGTCCTGATCTTACCTGTTCCTCCGCATATCCAAACCTTCTTCCTTTTATCCAACAATCCAACCCCATGTTATAATCTTCATTTATCATCGAATTTTAAACACAACGTCTGCACCGCAGCGTGTGCGGGTAACATGACTTTGCTTCAGGGCATTGTGCCCCAGCGTATGAGCACCATGCACAGACGTTGGGCATGCCCAGACTTTGGAGCACCATGCCCAAAAATTGAGGATTTGTGTATGACTGTCTTGGGGATGCGCTGGTTTGGCTAGTCTCTGTTTGAACCTGTCGCGGTAATGAATTTCACGATTTGACAGTCGCGGTATTGACCGTACGTAGTTTATGCAGTCGTGCTTTTTTCTGCGGTTCTGGCCGGATACCACTCAAACGCAATCCTTTCAAAACCGCGAAAACATAAGTTGCGTTTTTGCTGACACCATGGTATCTACTATACCACGGTAACTGGATCTGCAGTTAGTCTTTTTTGCAGTTACCGTGGTGTCTGATATACGGTCCACTACAAAAACGACTATTGCCAAAATTGAGCTTTTCGAAGTCATCCCAAAAGAAAAACTGATATCCAGTCACATCACTAAGTGCCAAACATTCTTTCCCAACAATTTGACAAAAATCGATGAAAGTGAGACGATTTTTTCCGATACCACGATCAGTTACCACGGTCGGATAACTGGCCAGATACGACGATAACTGCAAAAACGTCTTTTGACCGTGGTATCAGATATCACGATAACTGCAAAAACGACTTTAGACCGTATATCAGATACCATGGTATCTGCAAAACGCAACTATAAATAGCGATTGTAAACAAGAGCTACGAGCTCATATGGCACTTGTACGAGTAGGTGGTGTAAGAAAGTAGATGAGAAGACCACCATCGGACATCAAGTTCCAATCGAGTCTGAGGGTTTTTCCGGAAACTCCTGTTTCCCCCCCACCGCGCTCAGGCCGAGTCCGCAACCTAAAATTTGTCGTCTAGGGCATATGGTCTATCTACTTTCCGAGTTTCGTTCAAATCAATCCACTCGTTTGGCCCCTATGCAAGCCACCAAATTTCCGGGACCCCTCCAACTACCCCCAACTGTGGCTTAAATTGACTAGGACACATTTACTTCACATCTCTGAGTCCCTGATATGCCAGCCAAATTGCGTCGTCCCGATACATCAGGAAGTACCGAACTCGCGGGACCACCGGAATCCTGGACCCCCACTTCCTCCAAAGTGCCCGAATCCGGTCCGGTATGTCAATGACGTATCTAGGACATGTGCTTGCTCTTCCCACCAAGTTTCATCCCGATCGCTCGACTCTAAGCGTTTCCCAAGATTTGCGGTTCCTCCCTCCACCCCGCCCCCCGAAGTCACCTGATCCGGTCCGGATTTTAACTGGGTCATATGTGACACAAGGTCTTTCCACATATCAAGTTTCATGAAGATCCGATCACCCGTTCAAAAGTTATAAATACCTCAAGATTCCGGATTCCCCCTCCCTCCACTCCCCCTACGACGGTCAAATTACTTAAACGATTATTCTCAAGTCAGTTTCTTCGAGTCCTTGATATGCCAGCCCAATTTCATCATCCTAATGCATCAGGAAGTACCGCACTCGCGAGATCACAAGAATTCCGGACCCCCCCCTCCAACTCTCCCCACAGAGCCCAAATCCGGTTCGGTTATGTCAATGATGAATCTAGGACTTGTGCTTGTTCTTCCCACAAAGTTTCATCCCGATCCCTCACCCATAGCGTTTCCCAAGATTTCCGGTTCCCCCCTCCAGCTCCCCCGAAAGTCACCGGATCCGGTCCGGATGTTAGATGGGTCGTCTGAGGCACGAGGTCTTTCCAAATATCAAGTTTCATTAAGATCCGATTACCCGTTCAAAAGTTACAAATACCTAAAGATTCCGGATTCCCCCTCCCTCCACTCCCCCCACGATGCTCGGATCGGGGAAGTGACTATTTCCAACTTAATCATTTGGGGTCCCTAATATGCATGTCAAGTTTCATCGTCCTAGCTTATGTGGAAGTGCCCGAACTAGCAAAACCTGGACAGACCGACAGACCGACCGACCGACAGAGCGACGGACGGACAGAAATTGCGATCGCTATATGGCACTTGGCCGAAGGGCAAGTGCCATAAAAACAGTAACGGCCAAAACCCCGAAATAAAAACTGCACCATGCAAAAAATGAAAGGAAAAACAGCGACTTTGAAAACAGCGCCTGACGAAAAATGCTATTCTCTAGTGCCATGAGACGCAGAAATTGGACTGACGTATTTAAAGAAAGAAATAGTAGGTAATGTTAACGATAATTTTACCACGAGGGTGTCGTCCCCAGGTTGAGGTCATTGCTCCTATAAAAAGGACGAGTATATACCTGATTCAGTATTATTTCTATTAGATTATAAACGGAGGACTCATTGAACCTGACGACTGTAGCTCACACGTCCCACACAGCAGTTTCGACGATTACGACTACCTTAGACCCGAAGCCCGCAGAGCAATGGATCAGGGTCTGTCCCCCGAACAACTTCAGACCCTGAAAACAGACAAGAGCGAAGGTGAAGCCAGTGATTCTGAAAACGAGGACGAGCCTTACAAGATACCGAAAAGACCCTCTGTACGGACCGTCAAATCCCCCACTGCTAGCAGAACCGGTTCTCCCACAATTCGAACCGGTTCTCCGACAATGCGAACAGGCTCGCCTATGCGAGAGCGGCTCGCAAGAAAGGCGGTGGAAATCCGGATCCCGGATTTAATAAAGGATCCGCCGTCTTTGTCTTTTAAAAGAAAGCCGGAGGTGAAAGTGACAGGTTTTCCGGCGGCACCGATTCCGAAGAAGTTGGAGGAGGTAGAGAAGAGACCGGTGATCCAGTAAGTCCGCTTTTATTATATGTCTATGGTAGGTTTGGAGCGTTTTTGTTGTTACAAACGAGCGTGCGAGCGCCTTATTGTTAGAAGCCGTTCGATCCTGGAAGGGGATGCTGGGCAAAAATGTTATTATTAACTGCCGACAGAGGCGTTACTAACCAAAATGTTTGGGGGGGGGGGGACAAGATATTTACCGACTGGCTGGTCATTTTTACCGACTATTTTTGCGGATATAATGACTGTTTGAGAAAAAACGAATGTGTTGACGAAAAATCGACTGAATTTAAGAAAACACGACTAATTTTAAGAAAAAACGACTAATTTTAAGAAGAATCGACTATTTTTACAAAAAAACGACCATTTTTAAGAAAAATCGATTGTTTTTAAGAAAAACGACTATTTCTAAGAAAAAATCGACTGTTTTTACTAAAAATCGCGGGGCTTCGCGCCGACTCGGCTATTTTTACCTACTGGCCGACAACATTGTGGGGGGCGTCCCCCCTCCTTCCCCCCTGGTAGTGACGCCTCTGACTGCCGATTATGAAACCGGAATGATCCAATTGACTGTTAGCGGCTGATTGTTAAATTAAAGTGATCTCGTTTCGTATTAACTGACAGTAAAAAAAACTCGAATGAACCCTTCGATTGTATTGTAAACTGCTGGAATAGGCATCGACCAATACAACATTGTTTACCCCAGAATCCTTCTTCTAGGCAAAGTGCACTGGCGAGTGATAAAACAAATTTCTGTAGTAAAATGTCCATCGCTTGTCAGTGTACATCCCGGCTTATTGTTGGCAAAATTAACGTGCTTCGTATGAATTGACGGTCCGATTTACTGTTTGTCGTCGACCGTAGTGGCGTTTTTGATCGCCGATTAGTTTGACGATAGCGTAGCCGTTTGATTTTTTGGTGTTTTCGACGTTCGCCGGAAGCCGATTGCCGTAGCTGTTTATCTTATTTTCTGTTTTCGTTCTGATCGGCTAACGTGTATCGCCTTAATTCGTGTCCGTCGCCCATCGGCCGAGGACTCGCCGTTAGCCGTTGACGTATGGATTTCGTTTGAGGATTAGGCGGTATTTTCAGAAATGAAAAACTCGTTTTTCGCACCCAGAAACATCGGCGATCGCCAACGGCTATCGGCTATCGAAAACAGTATTATGCACGAATCGGCAAACTCGCTTCGTCTACTGGGCAAATTTGATCGGCGATCAAAAACGCCACTCGTGTGTGTAGTGAAGTGCCGCGAAGTAAATAGGATAAACAGAAAGTGAAGTAAAGTGTCAGAAATTTATTTTGAGAAAGATATATTTGAATTTGCAGAGGATACGTACTTCTAGATAAAGTTAAACCACACCTCGTACTTTTTACTGTTAATGATACAGTATTCAAAACCATCTGGATATTGTAAAACTAAGCTATGCTTTCAGCAAATTATCCACGGCCGTTTTAAGCCTTTTCCCAGACCCATTGACTTCTATAAAAACTTGACAGAACCCAGAAAACTGTTTTTACTCATCCATACCATGATACTCGAACACTCGTCGGGAGCATAATGCGCATGTGCAAGTGCAAAGATTAGTGAGATGTTAATGTTACAGTATTCAAAAGTATCTGGATACTGTAAAACCAAGCTATGCTTTCAGCAAATTATCCACGGCTTTGGCCGTTTTGAGCCTTTTCCCAGACCCATTGGTCTGGCTTATTGTTTGCAAAAATAACGTGCTACATCTGAATTAACGGTCCGATTTACTGTTTGTCGTCGACCGTGTGTGTAGTGAATGCCGCGAAGTAAAATAAGGATAAACAGAAAGTGAAGTAAAGAGTCAGAAATTTATTTTTGAGAAAGATACAGTTGAATTTGCAGAGGATACCCACTGCTAGATAAAGTTAAACCACACCTCGTACTATTTACTGTTAGTGTTACAGTATTCAAAACTATCTGGATACTGTAAAACTAAGCTGTGCTTTCAGCAAATTATCCACGGCCGTTTTAAGCCTTTTCCCAGACCCATTGACTTCTATAAAAACTTGACAGAACCCAGAAAACTGTTTTTACTCATCCGTACCATGATACTCGAACACTCGTCGGGAGCATAATGCGCATGTGCAAGTGCAAAGATTAGTGAGATGTTAATGTTACAGTATTCAAAAGTATCTGGATACTGTAAAACCAAGCTATGCTTTCAGCAAATTATCCACGGCTTTGGCCGTTTTGAGCCTTTTCCCAGACCCATTGACTTCTATAAAAACTTGACAAAACCCAGAAAGCTGGTTTTACGCATCCATAGCATGATACTCGAACACTCGTCGGGAGCATAATGCGCATGGAAACTAGTGAATCGTGGCAAGTGCAAAAATTAGTGAGATGTTGTTACCGGGTTCAGAATCTAACATATGAAGTTTGGGTCTCGGGGTTTAAGAATTGATGAATGCAGTTACGGAAGTAGGTTGCATTGCCATTACAGGCACGAGGGTCCTTTAAGAGTGTGAAGGTCAAGGGTCGCCGATTTAGGCAACACAACCTGACGTCACGGTGGAGCTCTTTAGCCTAATGGCGTCTCCGACGCCGTCCCGTTAGAGACTCCAAAAAATACGGCCTAAGCCTCGAGGTACCTTGAAGTACCAAGGGTTACAAAACAAGGTATTTTATTATTTTGATTCAGAGCAAAATAACACCAAGGAGTAACGCCAAGACCTATGCTTTCTATGCTTCGCAATCGGGCCATACTTGTAGCGTCGCCCGCCCACCACACTTTGGGCATTTAATGCGAGACAGACTTGAGGGCTTAGAAATTTCCAGTAAAGCTAAGATGCGGTCTGCACAACTGCTCTAGAGTTAGTTTGCTCGGCTTTGATTGATCACACCATATATACATTACTTCAATACTTTATACTCACAACTAGTTAACTCGGTACAAATACCAACGGAACACTATCGTTCCCATACACAATTTGCTACTAAAGATAACTATTTGACACTGTCTTGTAAAATCACTCACGGCTTATTGCCTTTCTGCATAAGTCCGTGACAAAGAGATTTGCACCTTCTCTCTTGTGAATGAACAGCACCCCTAGTTAGGAAGATGAAACTTCTATAAAGCAAATAAAATTTTTAGCCACTATTCATGATTGATTTTCATTTCCTTTATCACAGGTTCTCCTTACTAGGTTGATCCCGAAGATATCCTTGCCACGAACGGCCAAAATATCGTTAGAATAAATCACAGCAGAAAGCATTCGAAGTTTTAAAATTTACGTTGTCCTTCGTGTTTCTAGGCCTCAACAGACATTCCCACCGCTAATGCCCTCAAAACCACCTTTTGCAACACCAGCACCACCTTCTGCCCCCTCCGTATTCGCAGCTTGGAAACCAGCCCCCCAACCATCAGCTGCGCCCGTTGTCCTACCACCAGTATCCTGGCCTGCCCCTTCCGCTCTTCAGCCTTTCTCAGTGATGCCTATACCTCAACCTCAGGTACTGCCGGGTATCGTACCCATTCCGACGTTAGTCCCACCTGTAGGGACTGCTCCCTTGGTCACTGCAGAACGTAGTATAACGGAGGAAGTGGTGGAGGAGGCCGTCGATGAGGAATTAGAGAGATTTCTGGAAGTTCTGTACCAGTCCGTACCTGTGGTAAGTTGGATTTGTTTAAAAACTCTAAGTAAGCAAGTAAGGTTTATTGACGAAAACTTGCTAGCGAGCTAATTTGATTGTCTTTGCAAAATATTATTCTTTTCAACACTTACATAACGGGACACATGGGGGTACAAATACACTGTAAAAAGTTTCTCTGAGTAAGGATTAAAGTTAACTGCACTATTTGCTACTAGGATTAATCTTATCTCTACTGAGATAAGATTAATCCGAATTAGAGAAAAGATTCTCTCAGTAGAGACAAGATTAATCCTAGTAGCAAATACTACAAGAATTTTTTTTTACAGTGTACTGACTGTTCAGCCGAAGCTGACTGGGGAGCATATACTTGAACAATGGCTAAAAACGGAAACGTCTGCTTTGATGCTGTGGCAGCGAGATTTTGTTATCTCAAAATGCACTAATTTAACAAACAAATAAAATAGACGACAAAAAACTACATCGTATGATCGAATATCTTTACATGGCAGCGTAACAGTTTGGAAAGCCGAACAAATAGTATAAACAAAAACACGTTGGTTAAATAATGACGACCAGCTTTTCGGCGTTTTTCGGCTCGTCGTGGCAATGCTTGTTATGCATAAGATTTGACGCATAATGTGTTCAAAATTACAACAGATTACATCCCAAGTGTTTTCTGTTGAAACTGCGCATGCTTTTGTTATTATTATTATTATTGTTATTATTTTATTTCCCAAAAAACACGCAAGGTGCTAACATGGAGTAATTACAAAAAAAACAAAAGGAAAAAGAAAAAGAAAAAAATACATACACTTCTGTCTCACCACAAACAAGACCAAAGGTTTCGATGGGATCCCAAAAACTTAATATTTGACGCAGACAACTAGGTCTTGTCTTCGCCAGATTCAGTCTTCGCCAGGCTAATCATCTGAGAAAATCAAGTTCAGATATACCTGTATAAGCCATATCTATTTTGACGATACTGATCGAAACTTCCTGCTTTACTTCTGCCAAATTTCCGGTTTCGGCCGAATTCTGAGCGAACTACTTGTCCAGCCAAAAAAAGATAGTTCAGAAACGAATTCAGCGTATCTCCTTATCCCTATAAAGAACATCTAATCAACTTCAAATACAACTTTAACTTATAAAAAAAGATTCAGCGTCTCTTCTTACCCTTAAATCTGTCATCTAATCAACTTCAAATAAAAATTTTACTTTTAACAAATTTTCCGGTTGTTTTCACCACCGTGTTCAGCATGTCTTCTTACCCCTGAATCGAACATCTAATCAACTTCAAATAAAAGTTTTACTTTTTACAAACTTTCCGGTTTTGGCCGGATTCCGGGCTAACTACTTGTCCGGCGAGAAAATAGTTTTCACCATCGTGTTCAGCATGTCTTCTTACCCTAAATCGAACATATAATCAACTTCAAATAAAACTTTTACTTTTAACAAACTTTCCGGTTTTGGCCGGATTCCGGGCTAACTACTTGTCAAGCGAGAAAATGGTTTTCACCATCGTGTTCAGCATGCCTTCTTACCCCATAATCGACTATCACGTTAACTGTTTCAAAATATTTTGCTTGCCCCTTAATTTCAACCCCCTCCCCCACCCCTAAATGTAGGGCTACAAGGCCCATCTACGAACTCGACCTTACTCTTGACCCAAAGAATCCTCACACCAAGTTTCATCAAAATATCTCATTGCCTTAGAGAGTTATCGTGCTCACAGACAGACGGACGGACAGACAGACAACTTTTGCGATGTCATAGGTATCCGTCACTAACGTTTTGGGATCCCAAAAAGCACTCAGTAAACTATTTTCACGGTCTAGCGTATTCATAAAACGAGACCGACGTTTTTCAATGACTACAAATGGTTGCGCTATACCAAAACTAAACACAAGTCGTCGATTGCTCTTCCATAGAGGAATACCTAAAAGGAACTTTCGCATAACGGAAATACATTTCCCAAAAAGGTGCTAATGCTAGTAAATTATCTGTTATGAAACTTCTGACAGTGCAGTGTTCTTGGAAACAGTGACCAGGAGCTGGCTGGAGTAGGGTTAATACATCGGCATATTGTTGTGGACTTAACTGAAAGACCCTCCTAGGTGGCAGAAGCTCTCATTAGTGACACTGTCGACCGTCTGATTAGAGGGATAGCCTACGAGTTCTATGAGAACAATGTCGTACCGATACGGAAGGTCTCCAGAGACACCCACGCAGAAATCCTCACCGACGTCGTGGATGACTTTGTTGGGGACCTGTTTGAAGAAGAAATCAGGATTGAAACGTGAGTTGAGCTTACCATATATTAGTTGCGTTTTTGCGGTAACCGGGTATCTGTAACTCTGAACAATTGTTGTTTTTGCGGTAACCGGGTATCTGTAACTCTGAACAATTGTTGTTTTTTCAGTTACTGGGTATCTGTTACCCCGGAGGATTGTCGTTTTCTCAGTCACCCAGTAAGATTTTAGTAACCCTGGTATCTGGAACGGAGTAACTCTGCCGAGCCCGGGGTTACTGAAATTCAGTAACCTGGTAACTGCATCCTTTACGAACGAAAAAGTAATTGCCCATCAAAATTGGCTGAGGAGGACCTGGATGGAGTAAGCGAAAAAAAGGAAATACAACACAATACAATATTTTCGTACTTTTTCCAAAATATCGGTGACTGGATGCCTTGTCGTTTTTAGGTCTGAGTGGATAGTCAGACCAAGATAACTGAGGATCTGAGGCATCCTGTAGGGACACCATATTGGCTAACAAGCTTAAAGGACACCTGAATGAAGAGTACCAAGTATCATCCCTATCTCTATGACTTCCGTTAACATTGCCTGCAGAAAACCCAATCCAAATACGAAATAGTGTAAACAAGCTATGATTTTTGCTCCATTTTGCATCTGTCCTTATTTCAGTACCGAACAATTTCAGAAATGAACAAATTCTCCAATCAACCGTTCTTCTGGAACATCTTTTAACCAGTTAAGCCCAAACGTATACTTAGAAGAAATTCCAATACGATCCGGCCAGCGCTGTACAAGATTTGAATGAATTGCGCTTTTTGTCTTGGAGTCTGCATGTGCAAACCTCGAGAAACGAACATCCCTATTTTGAAAACGTCACGCTCAGGAGAAGAATGCTCTCCGTGGCCATGTCTGTAAATGCATTCTCCATGGTGTGCTCAAGTAATGTTTCATTGTTCAGGTGTCCTTTAACAGAAATACATATTGCCCATTTTACATATTATTTAATATTTTGCCGAGAATAAAGGAACTTGTGCTAAATGTCGTTTTTGGTTCAGTTACCGGGTATCAGTAACCAGGTGTCTGAAGAAACGACAAGAGTGCAATCAGTTACCTGGTAACAGTAACTCTAGGTTACCGCAAAAACGCACCTATTGTTAGGTAGATTTAGAGTTTTTGATAGGTATAGGACCGGTGCAGATGTCAGGTATAATTGCCCATTTTGCAAATCTCGTGAAGATGAAAGCATGGACGAGACATTAACGACAAAACTGTTTCGGTGATCGACTTTCAGATGTTGGAATGCTTACCCCTTAACTAGAAACGTCAGAACTTGGAAAAGGCAAATTGAAATTTTGATGACTGCCTTTTCTTACAAATCACTATGGGAATATTTTTTTTTTAGAGACAAGAAAATCGACGAATGCCGCCTTCACCTGCTCTCTTTCCGGACCTTTTTCCGGTGGCGAAGTTTTGTCCGGCGGCGGCGTAAGCGAAGAACATCCATGGAAAATTATCCGGCTTACTCATCTTTCCTGACGCTAGATGACCAGGTTCACAGAATTAGCAAAAGACGAGAAGGCGGCCGGAATTGTGGACCGGACGAAATCCTCGAGTTACAGCGCAAAGCGGACGAAGGACTCGGTGAGTATTGAGAAGATGATGACTTCGGAATGGTGTAACGAAGAAAAAGAGAAGCCTTTGCGTTTCTTCATAATCCGAGTTAACCGAAGTGTGTTGTCTTTTTATCTGTCTTAAAGGCTCACCGAAAAAGGCTGAAACACGGAATTCTACTTAAAGGACCTGTGGTACTTATAATGCTAACCTACTTCCATAACATCATTCATCAGTTCTCAAACCCAGAGATCCAAATTTCCTATGTCACATTCTGAACCCGCTAACGACACCCCACTAATAATAATAATAATAATAATATTAATTTATTGTTGCCCACTTCTAACAAAAAAGAGAAAGCGGAGTATATGACAAAGAGAAAAAAAAAAAACAACACTAGATGAGAAAGAAAAAACACACAACTTAACTCAATAAGTATAAATAATATGTGTCAGGACTGACTCGTATGAATATTCCTCGTATGAATAATCTTTCCACTTGCCGCGCTTCAGTGATTTCCATGTGCATTATGCTCCAGAAAAGTGTTCGTGTATCATGCTATTGATGCGTAAAACCGGTTTTCGGAATTTTGCCGAGATCTTGCTAGAAGTCGCTGGGCCTGTGAAAAGGCTTAAAACAGGCAAAGCCGTGGATAATTCTTTAAAAGCAGAGCCTAGCTTTACATTATTCAGATAGCTTTGAATATCGGAACATAAACACAAAATAGTGGGAGGTGTGCTTTAAGAATCACTTAATCACTTAAACAGACTTGAAAACTCGGGTGATTTTTTTTTTAGTCCATTAACCTATAATTCCCCAATAACGGAATTTGTATTTGTATTAAACGTCTTTCAGACTCGTGTTAGCTTTGTGTAGTCTCAGAAATTTAGGATCAACAACAGCACCAAATTTACTGCTGTGAAAAAAAAAAAAAAAAAAAACTTATTAGGCTGCCAGTTCTGGGACTCTTCGCAGTTTATTTTGCAGCCAGGCATATAGCAGAGTCGTCGATTTTCTGTTGTGCGCAGTTTTACACATTCTCGGTAATATTCAAATTGCGCGGTCAATGAGAATTTGGTCTTGTCGGGACTCCGTCTGTATTCTCAAAGTTGCTACGAGGTCTTATTTTGAAAAAATTGAAGTAGTTAGTATTAGAATTACAAGATACAACCATAAGCTTGCTTTTCAGTTAAACTTAAAGTATTTGATTCATGTGGGCCGAGAAGGTGGAAGACACCATCATTTTTCGATGGGTCGGATTTTTACGAACAAACTGTTACGTCCTCAAGGCATCCAAGCTTATCCACAAATTACTTGAGCACAACACTATTGAAAGCAAAATCGTCATTGCTAATTAACTATTCACTGATCTCCCGACGTAGGTCAGACGTATACTAAAATCTTCGAGAAGATCGAGGGGCGTGTAAGAGGATTAAAACAACGAAGTATACCACCCTGTGGACGTTTAGATATGTCAGAAGTAGAAATCATCGGCCAGTTTGACAATTTTTGGTCTCGGAAGCTGAATATTATTTAGCTCAGTTTCATAATCTCTAAGAAATCACTATAACGAATTTAGTATAATTTACGGCGTTTGTTTATTGTGATCTAGTTTACATCCTTAATTCTTTGGACTTAGGGGAATTAACAAGAAAAAAAAAAAAAAATACTTAAAGAAATCGATAATGCAAATAATTAGTTTGATTTTTCTACACATTGTCCATATGCCTGCTACAATAAAAACATTTTGTTAGATCCATAGTCAAACTATGATCCCAGCCTCCCCATGTCGGACACTTCCGACTCGCGCCACTAGATGACCCAGCGGTCGGATCGAGTCGTGGCTTCATCTTGGGTCTTGGGTTCTAGGCGTTGCAGTTGCAAGTGCTAGAATGGTTATGATGCAACTCTTTTAAAGTTTCGTTCCGTCAAAATCATCACTTCTGAAAAGGGGAAGACCAGACTACAGGCGAAAAAAACAGACCTGAAAAAAAATAATCTGTTCAAGTGTCCACGAGGATGGTATATGGACACTAAAACCCAATTCAGGGACACAAAAAACCTCGTCCTCGGGGCTGGGAACAGGATTGTTTGTAAACATTTTGCTTCCTCCTCCAAATGTCGAATTCTTTGCAAGAATCGAATCAGTGTCTTCGGAGCTTGTATACCCTCTCATCTTCGCTACATCCACGGTGTCAGAAGTTTTATAACGGATGCGCAGTTTCAACGGACAACACGTGGGATGTCATCTTTTTTTATTTTGAAAACATTATGCATTAAATGTTATGCATAACAAGCATTGCCAGGAAGAGCCGAAAAAGCATCTGCTTACTTCTCCGATATCTCGGATGTCATCTTTTTTTATTTTGAAAATGTTATGCATTAAATGTTATGCATAACAAGCATTACCAGGAAGAGCCGAAAAAGCATCTGCTTACTTCTCCGATATCATGACGACAAACAAAAAAAGTCAGAAGATTTTTTTCGGCGTTTTAACTTCGTGTAGTCCAGTGCGGTCGAAATTCGTCATGTCTGGTTTGAAGGTCATTTGCATTTCTTTTTGGAAAAAATAGTTGCGTTTTTGCGGATACCATTGTATCTGTTACCACGGTAACTGGATCTGCAATTAGTCGTTTTTGCAGTTACCGTGGTATCTGATATACGGTCCACTGCAAAAACGACTATTGCCGAAATTGCTCTTTTCGAAGTCATCCCCCCCAAAAAAAACTGATATCCAGTTACATCGCTAAGTGCTGAACTTCTTTCTTATCAATTTGACAAAATTTGATGAAAGTGAGATGACTTTTCCGATACCACGACCAGATACCACGGTCGGACCGTGATATCTGAATATCTGTTACCGCGGTAACTGGCCAGATACCACGACAACTGCAAAAACGACTTTAGACCGTATATCAGATACCACGGTAACTGCAAAAACGACTTTAGACCGTATATCAGATACCATGGTATCTGCAAAAACGCAACTAATACCTTTTCTTTCCAGCCAAAGTCTACTGTATCAACGACATCGAGCGTAGTGTAAAGCAGTCTACCCTTGACCTGCCGCTCATCGTAGGCGAATCCCTACTTAAACGACGGGACGAGCTTCTGCGCAATCGCGCCACAAGGGGGGCAGTGATGATAAGATCGAGATTGACTTTCAAGTTGGCAGTCGTCGTAGCTGGCAAAGTGAGATCTTCGTGCGGAACGTATTTGAGAAACAAGTTGATCATGAATGGAGCTAAAAGAAGTGGTGGAAAGGTGAGGGGATGGCCTTTTTTTCGTATCCATAAAAGGTAGAGGACATTGTCCATTAATCGATTCAGTTCAAACCAGTTCAGTTCAATTCAAAACTTTTCACGGCCATTGGGGCTGGAAACAGACAGCGCATCAAAAATCTTTTATTGACAAGCCCCCTAAATGGCGAGTCATTACAGGAAATTTATGGGTCCCTGGTCATACAGAGTATTGTAAGATATAACGGTAAGATACAAGACCGCCTCCTTAAAATCAACTTTAACGCCACTGCCTTTCAGAGTGATGTCAATCACTTTGTTTCTTAAAGATTTTATGATTTTTATGCGCAGCCCCCCCCCCCCCTGAAATGACGCCTCTGAAACGAGGTGGGAATGAATATTCCTTGAGCCCAAGCTGACTTAGAGTAATATATTCATATAAAATGTAGCCTACAAAAACGGATTCATCAACTGTGATGCTTATGAAGCGATATTTCGAGCCTGAAGAGGACCAGGCTTGCCAGCCGAAATATCGCTTCATAAGCATCACAGTTGACGAATCCGTTTTTGTATATATTATATGAATATATGACTCTAAGTCAGCTTGGGCTCAAGGAATATTCATTCCCAGCTCGTTTCAGAGGCGTCATTTCGGGGGGGGGGGGGCAGCTGCACATAACAATCATAAAATCTTTAAGATTCAAAGTGATTTACATCATTGTGACAGGCAGTGGCGTTAAAGTTGATTTTAAGGAGGCGGTCTTTTATCTTACCGTTATATCTTACAAGACTCTATATGACCAGGGACCCATAAATTTCCTGTAATGACTCTCCATTCAGGGGGCTTGTCAATAAGAGATTTCTGATGCGCTCTTGACCGAACGTCTGATGTAGTTCGAGAAGTACCACGGGGATCGAATACGCGGATATTCAGATAGACAAAGTTTGGGATTGGCTGCTGGCGCCTTGAGGGAGGAGTCTCTTTGGCCTCACGTCCAATTAGGCAAGTAAGAACGCCGATTCGACCCAAGCGGAATTTTGGAAACTAGGAGAGGTTCGGGCAACATAGCAACATAGAAGCATAGGAAATGACAAGCCCCCTGAATGGCGAGTCATTACAGGGAATGTATGGGTCCCTGACATGACCAAGTCCGAAACACGCCAGTGAACCTCGAGAAGAACAAGAAACTTCACTCATACGAATCATCTGAATTTATTCAACCTGTGTAACCAATCTACAACGTTTGTTGTCGTGCCTTACGCACTTTCTGACACTCTTGTCACTAGGATGTGCACGCACTGGTAGCCCAAGTCGATCCTCACCACCACGCAAGCGTCTCCCTGGAATTTTTCAACAACAGCAGCAACGTCGACCTGAGCCAGTTATCCAATTTCGACGGTGTGCTTGTAGCGACGAGTAAAGAACATCTAAGTCGAATCGAAAATCAGCTAGAGGGGGTGAACGTTGCCTACCTGATAGAAGATGGAAGTCGAGTTGATGGCAATGTCTTCGGATTGAATTTCAGAGATGGTGACGTGACGTCCTTGCTTCAGGTTGGTTTTAGTTTTAGCTTTCTTTCCTCTGAAGGGCCTATGCGTAACTATTATAAATATTGCTTCAGCCCAAGCTGACTGCGAATCATATTTGGCAGCGCAAAACGGTTAAGTCAGCTGAATTTTATTATCGTTATATTTCGGCCCTTCTTCGCAAGGGTCCTCTTCAGGCTCAAAGCCGCTCAAGTTGGAAAACGAAACTTGTGAAAACCCTTTTTTTGTGAGAACCCTTTTTCACCTGGAAGAGAAACGTGGCCAATTTGCAGAACCGGTCTGCTGACTAAAAAGCTTCTCGGAAACATTGATCAGAGCCTGATAAGTCACGTAAAGACAACAAACGTAGCAAACGTGATAATCGGTACACTGTCAGTAGAGGAGATAGAATACACTGATGAAGTGTATAATCTAGGGAACGAGAACGGGTAGAAATATTACTAAAGTAGAATGAATTAGTACAATAAGTACGGCGTGTCCTTTAAGTATTATCTTTTCGCATAAAGTATTTACTGAAAAGCCAACTCATTTGTGTGTCATTTAATTGGATGCACTGAATTATTTGGATTCTGCAAAGGGATTTTTTATTTTCCACTATCTGCTCTAGTTATGAGGCTCAGAATATCTCCAGCCGTCCCCACAGCGTAAATTCTACTATGACGCGGGAAATTTTAATCTCAACACAAATGCGGCTTTTCAGTGGGCAGTGGTGAGATTGGTGACGATTGCTTAGTGCCTGAACGAAAAAAAATTGATAAATCTTTCTCGTAAGGCATACAACAAAAATACAAGCGCAAAGAGGCACCATAAATCACAAGGAAATTCCACTATTTGAAAATCGATTATTCGTGAATAGCGAAACAACGAAGTCATTTTCAGCGGGTCTTCAGGCCAATTTAAGTGAATAAGTGATGGGTAACTATATTGTCCGATCCTAGCCCTTTTCGGTTGATTTTTAAACGTGTAGAATTTCTTATAGCGCAATCAATCAAATTTCTTATAGCGTAATCAATCAAATCCACAATTCTATTGTAGATTTAGTAGGCTAATATGTTTTTAACGGTCAGTTGTTTGTCTGTGCACTATCTTTGTAAGTGTGTGTGAGTTCGATTCTCTCTCTTTTTAAATACAGTTTTGAAGGATTCAAATAAATAATAATAAAACATGAAGGACTTCTCGTAAACGAGATTTTTATTTTTATTTTATTTCTTACTAGCTTCGACGCTCTCTTGAATTCCTAAGTGCGCATTGCGCTGAACATCATCCAGACATCGCCAGACCGCAGGTGTCCTACCCGGATCTCCATGTCTTTCAAAGGATACAGAAGACTGAAGATGTTTTGGAACAGGTACGTTGAAGACACTGTAGCGGAAAACATATGTTTGACCAGGAACAAATAATCGGATAGAACTACTGTGTTCAGTCACATGCAGCGACTATGAATACCCCGAAAAAAATGAGCGGTGATAGAGGTATATACTCTAGCTGTGAGCTGATGCTGATACCCGTTTACTCCTCTTCGTCTTCGCCGTTGCATCTTGCAGAAAAAAATAGTGAAAGATTACTCGCAGGAGGCGTACTCCTCGCGCTGACCCGCTCCGGAGCACGTCCTTAGAGCCAATCAGGTTTGAATGCTACTTTTCCTCATCGGGTGCTTCACGGCGACTTGGCTAGTTGTAGAGGTAACGAAACGTGATGTGGCGCGAAGCTAGTCAACTCCGCTCATTTGCGTCGGGAGTCGGCCGTATTTTACTCGACTAAACATGTTTGTATGACCGATATAGGGAGACAGCAGTTTTGTCTCGTTATTTGTTCATTGCGGTATGGTGTGATGTAATTGTAAGATCGTTCGTAAAAAGCAAAAAAATAAAAGAAACAAAATGTTGACCACACCCTTTTGAGCAGATACCGCTCAAGCTACACTTTCAGATCAGCGCCTGCAGAACATCTTTTCGAAAACCCGTCGCGTACAGTAGGCTACGCTTCCCGAGCTCTTTGGCAAGTATTTTACAGTAAAATTTGCCAGGTTCGGCGACCGAACACTGTTAGGCGACGGTCAAATAAGCATATCTATACTGTATCATAAATTTTGAATTTCGTAGATATCGTACTTATCCTCCCTAAGCTCAACCGATTTCTGCATTTGCCGTGTCTAGTTCTTCCGGACTTTCACAAGATTTTTCAAGGAGATGATTGCTCAGAGAGAAAGGTTTGAAAATCTTCCCTGACTCCAGTCGAAACAAACGTGGAAAAAACATCTGAAGCGGGAACAAAAAATGTTCTAATGCGACATTGCTTTAAGTGACGCTTTCTTTCTGTCAGCTCAGCACTTATTAACTTTGGTTAGTTTCTGAACTAATCCAGTTCCGTCCTTTTCAGTCGATTCTTTCTGGTTCGCTGATTGTACCTGCACTGCGAAAACCTCACCAAACAAGAACTGGTAAGCTTCTATTTTTTCTTCCCTTTTGCTGGTTGAATGTTGAAAAGTTTGGCACACGGATGCACATCATTGAGTTAAATGTAATGACGGATGCCTAGAATATTTGTATTATGACCCTTTTAAAGGTGCTGTCGTACGATAGTAATTCGTTCTACTTAAGTAGTATTTCCATCCATTCTCGCTCCCGAGATTCTACACGTCATAAGAAGATTCTACACGTCATAAGTGTACCCTATCTCCTATTAGCAGTACGGTGATTATCTCGCGTGCCACGTTTGTTCTCTTTACGTGACGTATCAGGCTACCGATCATTAGTTGCGTTTTTGCAGATACCATAGTATCTGTTACCACGGTAACTGGATATGCAATTAGGTTGTTTTTGCAGTTACCGTGGTATCTGACATACGGTTGCTCTGCAAAAACGACTATTGCCGAAATTGCACTTTTCGAAGTCATCCGAAAAGAATATCCAGTTACATCACTAAGTGCTAAACTCCTTTCTCACCAATTTGACAACATTTGATCAAAGTGAGATTACTTTTCAGATACCACGATCAGTTACCACGGTCAGACCGTGGTATTTGAATATCAAATACCACGATAACTGCAAAAACGTCTTTTGACCGTGGCATCAGACACCACGGTAACTGCGAAAACGACTTTATACCGTGGTATCAGATACCATGGTGTCTGCGAAAACGGAACTATTGTTTCAGAGATGCTTATACCCGAACAATTACAGTTCTTTCTTATCTAGCGCACCCCTAAACGCACATGGAAGACGCAGTGCTGAAAACAGTGTTGAAAAATGACGAAAAAACTATAATAGACAATATCTTTAGAGATACTCTACTTTTTTTTTGTTATGTTTTTCTTTTTAGCACCAGAACGAAGAAAGCGTGTCCAATCAGAAATGGAGAAAGAAATTGACAATTTCCTAAGCTTCGAGCCCCCTGATCGGCGTGTCAGACTGGACTGCCTCCGAAAGGAATTTTCCCACGATGTTGCTGATGTAGTTGTGAATATTCGTGATGAACTATCCAAGGAGAAGGAGTTCGAGGCATATCTCAGGATTCTACTGGAAGAGCACGAGTCTGGGCTCTGAGTAGTGAATATTCAAGTGGGAGAAGTGCGATTAGTCTTGATGCAAAAGTGTCGGCTCTGAAATAGGCTAGCGACTCTCATTGAAGAAAAGATGATACCGGCCGGCACGGAAGCTTGTGGGGCTACAGATCAGCCACAGATCAGGCATACATAATTCATAACCTTGGCATATACAAAGAACAAATAAGCACCAGGACCTTCCTCTCCCGTTCTCTGTAATACGTCCATGCTGAGTCGAATAGCTTCTCGATGCCAATGAGTGGAGGTTGGGAGCTACTCGGAACATCACATTTCGTTACACCTAATCGTAGTAGAGCCCCGGAGAAGAAAGTCGAGAGTAAGTGACTATTGGTTGTAAAACATTGTGATGTCTCTACAGAGGCGGGTCACACACGCCTGCTTCGGTCTTTTCTTCTCAATGTTCAACGGCTAAGAGGAAAGCAGGCGGGTGTCAACTGAAAGTTCAGCAAGTAGCTCTACCTCTGCTGAGTTTGGTCGGGGTATTCATAGTCGGTGCATGGGACCAAAGACGGAGGTTCTGTTGGCTTTTTCGTTCTTGATACACAAATAATGCCAAAATGATGCGAACGCGTAATGTCCTGCTTTAAAGTTTAACTGAAAAGCCGATTTAATTTTGTGTCATTTAATTGAATACACTGAATTATTTGGATTCTGCAAAGGGATTTTTTTATTTTCCACTATCTGCTCTAGTTATGACGTTCAGAATATCTGTGGCCGTCCCCACAACGTAAATTCTACTATGACGCGGGAAATTTTAATCTCAACACAAACCGCAGCTTTTCAGTAGGCAGTGGTGAGATAGGTGAAGATTGCTTGGTGCCTGAACAGAAAAAAAATCATAAATCTTTCTCGTAAAGCATACAACAAAAATTCAGTACCATAAATCACAACGAAATTCCACTATTTGAAAATCGAATATTCGTGAACAGCGGAACAACGAAGTAACGCATTTTCAGCGGGCCTTCAAGCCATTTTTTAGTGAATACGTGATGGATAACTAGATTGTCCTATCCCTGCCCTTTTCGGTTAAATTTTAAAGTGTCAGGAACAGTGACAGAGCCTCGTTCTTCTCCACTACTTTTTTGTACACGTATCTATCAAATGTTTTTACTTACGAAAACCAACCGCGCAATGTAGTACCGATTAACGGTCCCTAAAAGCCACCAAACCCAATCAGTCTTCAGTATAGAGAGATTGCACCATACCCGACGAAAACGGACGGGATCGTAACAAAAACACTTTACATTAGGAAATATAGGACTTCCGGCTTTGAGACTAAATTACCAGTCTTTGATAGCCCCTGTGAGCCTGCAAATTGCTGGATCGTATCTGGCTCCTTGTTGTTGGAATAATATAACTTTTGTAAACAGATGTTCTTTCTGGTGAGAGTTTGAAGATGTCAAAGTTTGTAAACAAAGACGGAATCTCGTCCTATTGGTCAGTTATGACGTGTTTTTTCAAGTTCGCGTCATAACCAACCAATAGGACGCGAGACTCCGTCTTTGTTTACAAAATTTGAAGGCTTCTAACTTTCATAAAAAAGAAAACTTTTTTGCAAATGTTTGACTATATCAACAAGAAGAAGCCAGTTAACGAATACAGCAATTCACTGGCTCAGAATGATTATCAAAGGCTGGTAATTTAGTTTCAAAGTCGAAATTCCTATACCTCGTAATGTTAATTTTCTTTGTTATGATCCCGACGATGACGGTGTAGAAATATCCGTTTTCTTCGGGTAGGGTGAACTCTCTCTGTGCTATGAACAGGGTTGCCACATGTCGCACGATAGTGTGAAAGGTCACTCTGTTTTGTTTTTGTCACTCTTGTCCTACGTAGGACATAAAAATCACTCTATTTGAGATTACGTCTAAATGTGTCACTTTTACAGCTGGGATTCAGACAAGAAGTAACTATTTTACGTTTTTTCGGGAAAATAAAATAAAGATGCTTCGTTTTTGATGAGGCGATTAGGACCAAAAGCGACCATTTCAAGTTTTTTCCTGAAAACAAATTTTCACTCCCAATTCACTCTCTGTTTTGGGCCAAAAGTCACTCTCTGAATGTTTTTGATGTGGCAATTGGCTATGACGTGTATACAGTGTTTATTTACGCAACTCACGGTTGCTTGTATTGGTACAGTTGATTTCGAAAATAAATTCCGATTGTAACAATTAATCATTGCCAATGTTTCAGTTTCATTTATTTCAAAACGACAACACAAATAGTGGCGTGGGGCCAAATGGCGTGTTGTCTAAGTCAAGATACATGATATCAAAACAATGTCAATCAGAAGTCAGAACAGCAATAATTAATTCAGAATGAACATGGTCGAACACAAAATCATAAAGATACAAGAAACACAGGACAGACTAGAACTAATTGTTAAAAACTTGTACAATTTGGGGATAAAACTGGACCTGGACACTCTCTTTGTGGACGCAAACGTTGAGGTTGGAAGAAAGGAGGGAGCGGAAGGAGGGATTCTGTAGAGATTTCATACCAAACTCTTTGCATAGCCTTTCACGTCGATGATGGAGGGGCTCAAGTTCAAGGCATTTCCCGTCTTATGTTAACGGTATAGAGCGAAAAATCTCTTGAATTTTTTTTTTGTGTAATCCTCAGTTCTTGAGGAAATCATATATGCGCGTCTTGCTTTAATAGTTCACTAATTCAACGTCACTTCAAATTGGGATCATTTACCGTGGATACCGAGACTCTAAGAAATTCCAGAGATCGTATCGAGCGGCGTTCTGGCAGCAGCAGCTACTGTAGTCTAGTCATACTACCCATGATCACACAAAGTGAGAGCATTATTTTGAATACCCAAGAGAAAATTAAATCGAGCGCCGCAGGCGGAATTTTCGAAACATTTGTGATTAGATCTTCTTGTTGGGATCCAAAATAAAATTAAGGACCATCGATGAAATCGTAGATCAGTCCGTTTGTCTGCGACCAGTGCTTCACTCAACCTCTTCCGAGGTTCTTGGTAACTCCGGAATCCTAGCAATCATACCGAATAAATTACCGAATCCTAGTTATTATACCGAATACGTTTAGACCGATAGCGTGTTCGGGATTTTGTATAACTACCGTATCCCGGTTATTATACCAAACTGTTTGGTATCGAAAGACTACCGAATAATATTCCCGTTTCGGTATAATTTCGTCGAAACTGGAACAAAAGTCGGGATTCGTGGTAACTATCGAATCCTGAAAATTTTACCGAACAAATGACCGAATTCCAATCATGGTACCGAATAATTTTCGACCGATAGCTTATTCGGGATTCTGTGTAACTACCTTTGGTTTTTGAAGATACTGGACCTGGGGGATTGTGAATATAATAATAATAATAAGGTGTATTCAGAAAAAACCCGAAGGCCATATACACAAACACATTACATATATGTACGTACACAAGCTTAGACAAATCAATGAATCTCCTAACAAAATTCAAGTTTTAATGCACTATCAATGTATCGCCCAACTTTACGGTACAAATTACCTGCGCAGAAGTACTCGGTCCAGGATCTTTCCTTGGACTGAAATCACTTTTCCTCGGTTCTTGTTATCTTTTAGTTTGTATTTTTTTTTTTTTTGGTTTCGCTGGACGTGTCAACGGGTGGTGTTGGGGACCGGGTGCTGACGGGAGAACACGCGCACTTCCATTAGTATGAATGGCATGTAGTGAATCTAAATGTTGTATTTAGCTAAAGAAGTCTTTCACTCCCGTGCATTACGAATTTGTCTTCTCAGCCGGGCTCTGGACATTTTAAGGTCGGGCTTCACTGTACCCCGACGCCCCAGAACCTGGGGTCCGGATTATGTGAAGACGGTCCCAAACAGAAATCAAATCAAATGTCTTTTCAACAGTCCACTTTTGGGTATTTTTCAGCACTTCTGTCATTTTCTTAGATTTTACCACCTCTGCACAATAATTTATGAAAACTACTATTAAATTCCCGTATCTTTTAACCCAGAACCCGGGAATCTGGTAGATTTTTCTATCCGGGAATCTGGTAGATTTTTCTACCAGATTCCCGGACGCGTCCGGGGTGTTTTCAGACCGTTTCAGACCCGTCTTCACTACCCATACCGATATCGAAGAAAACGGAACCCAGAATCCGGGTGAAAAATCTGGGTAGCCGAATCTCCATAAATATACCGAATAGTTCTTGCATAAAAAAATTACCAAATAATTCCAGTAAATTCTCTCACCGAATTCGTGATAACTACCGAATACTGGTAATTATACTGAATTGATCATTATACCGAATAGATTTACTGATAGCCTATTTTGGATTCTGGATAGCTACCGAATCCCCGTGAATATACCGAATATTGCTGCTATCGAAAAAATCCCGAACAATTTTAGTAAATTTTGGTCCTCCTGCCCCATTTTTTTTTTTTTACCGACTCTCAAAAGGTTTGGGGGGGCTGCTGTACCCCCTCCCCCCACGATGCCCCTGTATACGACAATTTTTAATATTATCGGACTAGAGCAGTGGTTCCCAACCTTTTCCGTACCGCGTACCCCTAATCAAGGTTCGAAAATGTTGCGTACCCCCTTTTCCAGAACGTTAAAAAGACGATATTTATTATCATAAATGATAAGGCATACATGAGTAGAAATTTATACAAAATCAATGAGACACTTAAGGCTGCTTTTTAGCTAAAATTTTATGAAATCTCGGCTCTACGTCATTTACGGCAATATTTGTTTCACAGTCAGCCTGTTTCTGTGTGGTTTTGAAGTCCTCCGTGCTTTCATCAAACTGCATCGCAAACGTTTTCGTTAGCTTAATTCGTAACCTGATGACAAAAAGTATCACTTGTTATGTCTTTGGTTCTTCTTGAACAATATTGTTAGACACAGGAACAGATTTTACGGCAGTAGGCTAGCTGTATTCAGGGGCATCACGCACTTGGTGGCAACACCTCTTCCCCAAACAGAAACGAGTCGGCGCGAAGCGCCGCGATTTTTCGTAACAACAGTTATTTTTTTTGAAAAACAGTCGATAAAAATACGCTGACCTTAAAAATGTTTAGGCTAGTGATGCCTCTGCTGGTAATATTAGGCTTTCGGCAGTCAAAAGTGAGTTAGGCGAGATTTAGAAGTTACGAATTAAAACGATTTTGGTTCCTTCGCGTACCCCTTGGGGTACGCGTACCCCCGGTTCGTACCACTGGACTAGAGGAGTCCTCTCTAGTACTTAGCGCTTTGTTCCAATTTGTGCAGTGCCGGTAGATGATGCTGTAGTGCTATCATTACTTCTTCATATTTATTATTCAGAGAAGAAATGTCGTACTTCAATTCATTCTAGTTCAAGTTCGTTAGGCCTATTTGTTTTTGTTCATCAAAAATCTTGAAATGGAGGTATGCAACTCTTTTGTTTCCCTAGGCAGTAGAAAGTAGTAGGTTATTGTTTACCCCCCTTAGTCTGTTACCTAAAAGGTGATATTCTTATTGAAGACCGATTGGTGTGCAGCCAGAATCAGTTCGTTGGTGTGCAGCCAAATCAACCAAAAATGGCAGTTTATGGGTACGAACATACATACGACCCACAAATTAAACAACAGTAACAGGTTTGACGACAAGGAACAGAATTTAATGAAAAAGAGCTTGGCGGTGCATTAAAAAACAAAACAAACAAGACCAAAGGTTTCGATGGGATCCCAGAAATACAGTATTTGCTCCAGACGGTTAGATTTTGTCTTTGCCAATCCAGTCTTCGCCAGACTCCTTGAAAAATTTTACTCTTAAAATTTGGAAACAGATTAAGGCCATCTGAGAAAACCAAGTTCAGACTTCAGTGTCTAGCAGATGTGGATTCAGCATGTCTGTTTGCCCTTATAATTCATATCCATATAATTTGTCTGGAATCATGCTGAAACTGGAAAATTTGTTCTAAGTTAAAATGTTTATTTGAAGTTGATTTAATGTTGGATATTAGGGGTAAAGAGATACGCTGAATTCGTTTTTGAGCTTTTATTTTGGTTTCAGCGAAATTCTGGAACTGCTTGTCCGTCAAAAAATAAAAGCTCAAAAACGAATTCAGCGTATCTCTCGTATCTCCCAGTTTCAGCCCCGATTCCAGACAAGTTATATGTCCGGCTAAAAAATGATAGTCATATACGGAGAGAGATTCAACATCTCTTCTTACCCCCAAATCGGACATCTAATCAACTACAAATACAACTTTTGCTAACAAATTTTCTGGTTATGGCTGGATTCCGGGCGAACTACTTGTCCGGGTAGAAAATGGTTTTCATATTCGTGTTCAGCATGTCTTCCTACCACTAAATCGAATGTCTAATCAACTTCAAATAAAACTTTTACTTTTAACAAAATTTCCGGTTATGGCCGGATTCCGGGCGAACTACTTGTCCGGCGAGAAAATGGTTTTCATATTCGTGATCAGCATGTCTTCTTACTATAGATGTAAAATTTCGATACCTCCATTTTATGTTGCAAAAATTGCAAATATTCCCTGAAAAATTGTGAAAAATTGCGAAAAATTAAAAACAAACCTGAAAAATAAGATGTTGAGGTCGAGTGTATTGTTTCTACAAATTCAGATCACAACTGAGAAACTCACTAAAGATTATGCTTCTTCTCCCCCTCTCTCACCTACCAGACGCATGTCCAACAAGTACGAACATTTCCAGGCTTGCTACAATTAAAACCTCGATATTTTATCCTAATTTCAACACATCAGCTTGACTGGAAGTAACATTTGCAGTTCGTTAGAATAAAAAAGGGTTTCTACGTCAGAAACCAACTTTGAGTTAACTGCTGTCTGTACTACCAAATTTTTGGGGAAAACTTTGTTCACTCGGATGTGTCTTGTTGTTTTCCCATCGCTGTATAGCCTACTGTTTCAACAAAGAATTTCCGGAATGTAGACTACCTTGCCCATTCTTAAAATCCCGGTGACAAAAAATAGATATTAGTTGCGTTTTTGCTGATACCATGGTATCAGATATACGGTCTAAAGTCGTTTTTGCAGTTATCGCGGTATCTGATACCACGGTCAAAAGGCGTTTTTGCAGTTGTCGTGGTATCTGGCCAGTTACCGTGATAACAGATATTCAGATATCACGGTCCGGCCGTAGTATCTGGCCGTGGTATCTGAAAAACGCATGTCACTTTCACCAAATGTTGTCAAATTGGTGAGAAAGAAGTTCAGCACTTGGCGATGTAACTGGATATCAGTTTTTATTTTGGGATGACTTCGAAAAGTGCAATTTCGGCAATAGTCGTTTTTGTAGTGGACCGTATATCTGATACCACGGTAACTGCAAAAACGACTAATTGCAAATCCAGTTACCTTGGTAACAGATACCATGGTATCCGCAAAAACGCAACTATTAAAGCTTAAACTTAAATTAAAATTTCCAAGCAAGCTTAAAGGTGGCTCCGGAGACTCTGTAGAGCTAGCGGCTTTCAAGTGAGTTTCAAGCATTTGACAGTACAGAGAGATTTTTTTGACATGGAATTTTCTGTGTTGAAGACATTGCCAAATGCAGTAAACAAATGAGTTTCTAGTCTTGGAGAGTGGTCCAGTGTTTTGCGTATGATTGTTTTCCTTTTTCATTACTTTTCCACTTCTTATGTTATTGATTATTATAGTGGACTTTCAATTATAAAAATAAAATACTCAAAATAAGGTCAAATGCATCACGTTTAAGGAATCCTTCTGGTTAGGTCAAGCATTGTCATTCCTACTAAAGCTTACTCTTTAGGGTAGTTAAGGATAGATTATATCTGGTGTAACGCTAATCTTCTCAAGTCCAATCGATAGAAAAATCTAATTTGCAGGACTAACAAGAATTTAATTATTCAGATAAGAAGCAGCAGGCCATGCCAATCACGTTTTTTCAGACCTAGGCTACTAACTAAATGAAAATAAATCTTTAAAGGTTAACCGAAAAGGACTGGGATAGGACAATCTAGTTACCCATCACTTATTCACTTAAATTGGCTTGAAGACCCGCTGAAAATGCGTTACTTGGTTGTTCCGCTATTCAGGAATAATCGATTTTCAAATAGTGGAATTTCCGTGTGATTGTGGTAGGCTACCTCTAATTTGTTGTATGCCTTACAAGAAAGATTTATGACGTTTTTTTTGTTCAGGCACTAAGCATTCTTCACCAATATCGCCACTGCCCACTGAACAGCCTTGTTTGTGTTTAGATAAAATTTCCCGCCTCATAGTAGAATTTTTGCTGTGGGGACGGCCGCAGATATTCTGAACGTCATAACTAGAGCAGATAGTGGAAAACAAAAAAATCCCTTTGCAGAATCCAAATAATTCAGTGTATTCAACTAAATGACACAAAAATAAGTTGGCTTTTCAGTTAAACTTTAACAACAAATAATGCCCATTCCTCTTTTTGCCTCGAAATCACGCTGTAATTTGCTCTAAATGGAAGCCTTGACCCAGACTTTGCACCCAAATCCCCCAAAAATTGCAGCGAAAATTGCATTTTTCTTGCGAAAATTGCAAAAATTCAACATATTTTTCAATTTTTCAGTATTTTTAAATTTTGCGAAATATTTCAGTTTTTCTGAATTTTCGCAATTTTCGAGAGGCCTCCGAATAATCGACTATCTCATTAGCTGTTTAAAAATATTTTGTTTGTCCCTTAATTTGAACCCCCTCCGCACCCCTAAATGTAGGGCTACAGAGCCCATCTAAGAACTCGACCTTTCATATGACTCAAACAATCGTCCCACCAAAGTTTCATCAAAATATCTCGTTCCCTTCGAGAGTTGTCGTATTTACGGACAATTTCATAGGTATCCCTCCACTTACTTTTTCGAATCCCCAAAAAATGGTTTTACGACGAGACAAATTTTTGGTCTTTGCTCGGCATGAAGTATCTGATTTGATTTCTCATGTATAAAAATGGTCCCGATTCGCCGACGGGACTTAATAGTACAGGCAAATGGAGGTTTGACCCCAAACAAATTGCAACAGAAATGATTTTTACACTATCTTGTAGAGAAAAAAAAGCTGAACAACATATCCATTTTCGCATATTCTCGCTCGACGCAAAATAAGCGTTTTTTGGCTTTTAATGCCTTTTTTTTTACGTATTTCGAAAAAAATACGAAGCTTTCATGGTTGTCCGCTAGTCTTGAACTGAAGTATGATTCCATTGCAAAATGACAAGCTGAAACCGAAAATGAAATCAGATTTGGCGTATAAAGCACCAGAAAAAAGTTATTGCCATTTTTTCAACCTATTTCGCGAAAAAGAGCAATTTTATTTGGCCCGATTTTCCTGAATGTAAGTGCGATCCGGACATATAATCACGAGCTTAGACCGGAAATGGAATCAAGAAAGTTTCGTAACCATAGATATGTGATCTTTTCGAATTTTTAGTAAAAACAGGAAAATGATTAAGAAAAGTGAAGTACGAATACAAACTGCTTTTCAATGCTCAGTTTTCGTGGTTGTCCTTTAGTCTTGAACTGAAGTACGATTCTAATGCAAATGACAAGGTGAAATCGAAAATGACGCATAAAGTACCAGAAAAATTTAATGTCATTTTTTCAACCAACTACCGTATTGAAAAAGTACAAAATTCCACACTGGTCCGATTTTCTTGAACGAAAGTGCTAGCCTGACATATAATCTCGAGCTGAGGCCAAAAATGGAATCAACCTGGGTGTCTAGTGTACCAGAAAGAAGTTTCATCATCATCAACATAAGATCTCCACGAATTTTGGGATCTTAGTATATTTTAAGAGCATCGACGATTTCAAGTCGATTCTAAGAGCATGCGCAGAGCTTGTTGAAGGTCATTTGCTAACGAGTATAAGAAGTCATCTTGATTCTTATATCCCATTTCCTCGATTTTCAGTTGAGGATCAAGCTCCCCAGTTCATTCCTAAACTTGATAAAAGAAAAAAAAAACTCGGTACTTGTGTTATTTTGCTACATCAACCATTGATGGTGACTGTTCTGGGTGAACAAACGAAACTGTCGTTGTCACTTTTTCGAAATCTTCCCTTTGGAGCTTATTCAGGTCTCCTCCTTTCGACGCCACAGATCAGGAGAAGGGTATCTTCACCAGACTTCCCATGATCCAGATCCTTCAATTTTTATGAAGTTTCGCAGTACCGAAGCATCTCCCAATACTGGAACCACAGCTTTGACATCCGATACTGTAGCAGTCCTGATCAGTTCCAGTATTTATTCTAAGGAATGACTACATGCTACATACATCCTCAACATTTACTCCCTTGTTCATCAGCTTCGTGAAAAAGTTCCATGCTCTGTTCAGATGGTCGTGGAAAGCAGAATAGCGTGTAGCGCCGCGTCCGTCGCCGACCTGGCGACGTAGGCTATGCTTCTGGCGATCACTTATCCGCTGAAAGGACATCTTCGAGTCCTGACTCCCAGTCCGGACATCTTCCGAGTCCTGACTCCCAGTCCGGACATGTTCCGAGTCCTGACTCTCAGTCCAGAGACCTTTCGAGTCCGGACTCCCAGTCCAGACTCCTCCAGGATGTAGCATCATAAGCTCATCGTGGCGTGGAATCCTCCAAGTTTCAGGTCTAACACTGAATGTCCGCTTCCTGGTGAAGCTGTTTGCACCAGTTTCATGAATTTCCACCACAGGGGTTGGTCAGGTTACATCGAGAGTAAATACACGTGTCTTCAAAAGCTGGAAGATCAGTCACTGAGGAGAAAAGAGTAAACTATTTCAATGGGTGATTCTCGACCATAAGTGATTGCTGTGTTCCATTCGAACCCAGGATTTTGGATCCGATTTTGGCTTGCTGGTAGGCTAAGTCGAATCATCTGATTTGTGGTGCACAATGCGTAAACAATTTTGTAAACAATAATATGTCATATGCATTTTATTAATCCTAGGAATACGTTTTCTCGCAAAACTTTACTAGATTCCGATATGGCAGAAATATCAAATAGAGTAGGGTAGGTAGGTCTCAGGATAAACCGCGAAGGAAAAAAAATATTATTACTTCGATTGATCACAACTAATTTTCTATCCGACTGCATTTTTGTTTTACTTTGGGCGTTCTTCCAAGGATAAGTTATTTGGTCTTCAAGAAGGTTCTGCTACTAATGGCCAGCTCATGTATATGTTTTGTTTTTTCTACAATCGATCATTTTGATGGATAGTAAGTGCTGAGTAAATGTCTTTACAAAAATAATAACGGCGAATATTATTGATAGTGAATCTTTTTTCTGGTGGAAGATACAGCACAAATATGACCTCAGCTTGTCATTCTGCATCCGGATCATACTTCAGTCCCGAAAAAAGACGACCACGAAAATCGTAATTTTTGTTCTTAAAACCGACTCAGTATGTAGAACTTTGGATGTGTTGTATTGTTTTGTAAATATTGAGCATTGAAAAGCAGTTTGACTCCTACTTTACTTTTCTTAACAATTTTCTTATTTTTACTAAAAAAACGTAAAGATGACACATTTATGGTTACGAAACTTCTTTCAGGCACGGCAGACACCTAATATGACTCCATTTTCGGTCTCAGCTCGTGATTCTATGTCAGGAAAGCACTTTAATTCAAGAAAATCGGGCCACACTGAAAATTGTCATTTTTTGCGAAATAGGCTGAAAAAATTACATTAACTTTTTTCTGGTGCTTTATGCGCCAAATCTGACTTCATTTTCGGTTTCAGCTTGTCATTTTGCATTTGAATCGTACTTCAGTTCAAGATTAGCGGACAACCACGGAAATTTTAAATTTTGTTTTCAAAATATGTAAAAACATGTATTAAAAGCCAAAAAACACTTATTTTGCGTCGAGCGAGGATATGCGAAAATGGATATGTTGTTCAGCTTTTTTTTCTCTACAAGATGGTGTAAAAATCATTTCTGTTGCAATTTGTTTGGGGTCGACCTCTTTTTGGAGCTCATTTTACTGTAGGGGAGAGGTGGGTACAGTGGCGCAGTCTGATACAGTGGCGCACTTGATCCCACTGCCACCTGTAATTATATTAAATTCTAAAAAAATACGCACTAGGAGGGCAGTCACGTGGTCTATGATCGTCAGCCATTTTCAAATTTTTGGGGCGATTGCAGTTTTTGAGGTATGTGATTAAGTGCTTTGAAAAATAAAATCTTGGACAAATGGAAAATATTTTTTGACTTTGCTAAGGTTTGTAGGCTACAAATAGTGTCGAATTCTGGCGAATATTAGTTCATCTGGAAGCTCCAACATTTCTAAACTTAGTGCAGCCATCTGTTTGTCTCTCGGTCATTATTTCAAATTTTGGTTCACAAAATGGATAAAAGAGGGCATTTCGGCTACAGTGGCGCATTTTGGTGGAGGGTATAGTGGCGCACCCCGAAATTTTTTAAATTCATAAACTTCACGCGGTAGGTAGCCTATATGATAGTTTTGACTTCTACTACTACTACTACAAACTCGTCGCAGCCTTAAGCCGCCTGAGACCGACACACTGGTGAACACTTCTCCTCCATACCACCCTGTTTAAGGCTTCTGCCCCCAAAGATTTTGGGTAATTTCTTATGATCTCGTCCCAGCCTAACGTGGGAATCCTGCTAAATTTGACCGCAATTTCAAGAGAAACAGTCATGTAAAGACCCTGTTTTCTGATTCTTCGTCTGATGATGAATTTGGTGACTCTGCCACAAAAGGCAATAGTAGCTGTGATAGTGATGAAAGCCTCCACTGTGGCCTTGAAGACCAAAACGATTTTTTGTGTGACGATGAAGTCCGTGTTGGAGATTATGTTCTTGTCCAGGGGGAGATCAAAAAGAACAAAATTTACTCCGTGGGCGAAGTCCTCTCTGAGTCCAGCTTTGACATTGAGCTCATGTATATTAAGAGAATGGTTCCTTTCTACAAGTTCATCAGGACCAGTGAAAATTACACTTTCAGCAAGTCGAGTGTCGAAATGAAGCTACCTGCTCCGAATATTTCTGGTGGCACAGAAAGACAGGCGGATCTTCCCCATTGACCTGACTGCTTACAATATTAACTAGTGTGCCTTCTTCTTTTATTTTCAGTTCATTATTTTTTATTTCCTTACTCATTATACAAAGTATTCATCTTTTAGGTATTTTCAGTTCATTATTTTGTACTTCCTTACTCATTAAACGAAGTATTCATCTTAGCAGTTTGATTGCGCCACTGTTCCAGATAGGTGCGCCACTGTTCCAGATGGGTGCGCCACTGTTCCAGATGGGGTGCGCCATAGTTCCCGCCTAGTCGGCAACAGTGGCGCAAAAAGTGGCTGTCAGAAAACATGACTCCATCAAAAACTGGTTCAAAGAAGAAGTGTGAAATAAATCACCAGTGTAGAATAATAAACTGCCTGCACAACAGTTTAAAAATCGTCCAAAAATGTTAATATTTGCCAAAGTTACGATGCTTTGACCTGAAAGTGCGCCACTGTACCCACCTCTCCCCTACTATAAAATAGTCTGCAGAATTTGGTTTCTTATGTGTAAAACCAAAACCCGGTTAACCGACAAAGCTTCAACTTTTGGTCACCGTCCAACAAAAATTTGCAGTCATTTGATTTCTTGTGTGTAGAGAATCTCGATTTGCAGACGAGACATAAACTTACGAGATTGGCCCAAAAAAATTTCATGGAATTCGATTTATTACGTGTAATAAGATCCCGATCTGCCGATGGGACTTGAACTTTCCGAGTACGCCTGACAAATGTTTGCAGAATTTGACTTCTTACGTATAAAAAGATCCTGATGATGATAGCGATGCCCGACTAAAGCATTCATAATTTGATTTCTTCTGTTTCCTTACAAGACTGTAAAGATCTTTATTTCTTACATGCTTCCTTGGGTGCGGCGACAAATATTTGTAGAACCTGATGTGCCGACAAAGCGATGAGGGCATCGAGTCACTGACGCCCGACAAAAATGTATAAAATTTAATTTCTTCAGTATACAAAGAACCCGATGTGCCGACGAGAACACGGAACAAAAGCACACAGAATTCGATTTTCTTCTGTTTTTTGCCGAACAAATGTTTGCAGAATTTGATTTTTGCGAGTAAAAAAAACTCGATGTACCGATTAGCTGACTGGTTGACTGACAAAAACACACAAAATTGTATTCTTCTGTGTTTGCCGGCGCTCTGCGCAGGCAAGCTAATGAACATTTGCTGGGCTTCGCCCGACAAAAGTACTTTCTCAAGACCTTTGGGGGGGGGGGAAGTCACCACCCTCCCCCCATAGTGACCCCCCTGAAAGTAAAGGCTATATAATGTCTACAGCGAGGTCGAGTTTCTTTTGCGATAAAGAATCAGGTATGTCATCATTATTGAAGGGTGGAAAACCACCAACCATGTTGTACTGAATATATATTGTTGTTGTGTTCCAGTTTCTTCATTTAGTTTGTTAGATTACACGAGTCAGACGGGAGGAATTGCCTATCTCTAGTGAACCGATGATGTTAGTACTCTTCTCAGATTTACCTTTGTGTTATTGTCTCGAATTTGATACTCTGACCGGCAGTCTACGTCCGACTTAAGGACATTACAACAAGCACGCACTGTGCTTCTCACGTCATAAAACATCAAAATAAGTGTTTTTAGAAGCGTTTGAAAGATGACTCGCCTAGTTTATTGTCAGCACTGCCTATTTCGGCTGGTGCCAGAAAAGGGTGTACAGCAAGTGCCAGGGAGTGGATAGCCCCTCGGGAGTAAAAAAAATTGTTTGACAATCTAGTAACAAACAATGAAAAGCTGATAAATCAACTCAATTTTACGCAAGGGTCCTCTTTTGGCACAGACTATAGGCCAGGTCCGTATCCAGGAATTAATTTCGGAGGGTGTCTTCCCTGCGGATCGGACCTAATAGCAAACAGTAGGTAGGCTACTAAAAAGATATAGGTAACAAGTTGAAATCTATAAAAAGTATTAAATGGTCTGGATCAAATATTAAATTTTTGGATTTCCATCGAAACCTTTGGTCTTGTTTTTAACGCTGATGGATAACCAAATGATTGAAGATTGTGTCATCAGTTCAGAAAAAAAAAATTCTTCTCGTTCGAACGGAGGGGAATATTCAATCTTCAGAGGAGTATTGGGATCGTGGTCTTTCGTTTTGGGAGGTCGGTTCCTTTTCTTTGACACTTACTTTATTTGTTTCTTAGACTACATTTGCTCCGAAAATGTGTCGCAACAATCAAAGATCATCTACGAATCATCTGCCCGCTTCGGGCTCCACCTCAATTCCTGTTTTGTTTACTGCGTAGGAGCCAACCTCAAATGTCAAACCAAACCTTAAAAGTTCACAACCAACAATAACACCGACAGTATCACCCACGAGCTCTAAAGGTTCAGATAACATGAGCCTTGAAAAGCGAGAAGAGGATGCTGGTGAACCACGAAAGGGTGTGGTTGTTTGTTCTCACTAATACTGATCCCAAAAGCTCGAACTGTTCCAACTGAAAGCTAATTTTGTAATTATGATATACTATTCGTCACCTAAGTATTGTAGAGGTATGCTGATTTGATTGTTTACTTTTGAACTTGGCTGTTTTCATGCACTTGCTGTGAGTAAAGTTTACTACAAGTTAGCCAAAGTGGGTAATTAGGTGCCTCTGAAACACCCGAATAAGTATTTTGGATCTTCATTTTACCATTTCACCCAAAACTGCATGGTTCACATTTAAATAACTGTTCAAATAAGCATACCTCCACGGTACTTTAGGCCCAACCTCAAAATGTTGAAAGAAAATTACAAAACTAGCCTGGTTGTCTTTTCCATGCTAACAGCCATGAGACCATAAAATAATGATTTCTAGCTCTCATTTTCCTACCGTCACATTTCTAAAATGTTAGGCCTCGAGCTGTCAATATGTGTGACTGAAGTAGAAAGTGCCGAGCATTGAAAAACATTTTGGCCAGTGCTATGCCCATGTCCGTGAACTAGGATTGAAAACTGCCAAATTAAATGAAGAAAATTAACTGCTTTAACTCTCCATAAAATTCATTAATTTTTACAGGTACATATGCTGGAAATGTGAATGTTACAGTTGGCCATTAGATGAACAAGATGCCTACTGTGATTGATACAGCTCAGCCCGGGATTGAGAACTGTTGTGTTCCTGCACATTACCATATTGTATCCGTGATCTTCCAAGCTCATGCCTACAGCCATGGGTGCTAAACATTGCAGACTGGTCTCTAACAAGAGCTCTGGTAAACAGGTGAGTGTTTATCCTAGAAGTAGAACAGTAGGTATTGGTTCAGTAACATAATAGTTGCGTTTTTGCAGATACCATGTTATCTGTTACCACGGTAACTGGATGTGCAATTAGTCGTTTTTGCAGTTACCGTGGTATCTGATATACGGTTGTTCTGCAAAAAACGACAATTGCCGAAATCGCGCTTTTCGAAGTCATCCCAAAAGAATAAGTGATATCCAGTCACATCACTACACTGTCAGAAGTTTCATAACAGATAGCGCATAACACTTTCAAGAATAACACTTTTTCACTTGGAAATAAAGTGTTATGACCAATTAAGTTTACACTATTTCGTGCCTAGATCTCCAACAACACCTTCACACTAACGGGAACGAAAGAAACACATCAGATAAGATAAGATAGATAAGATTTATTCCACTAAAAGCACAGAGGCCAAAGTGTTATCTGTTGAAACCGGGCATCCCAAAGTGTTATCTGTTGAAACCGGGCATCCTTCTGTTGTCGTTATGTAACTTCTGACAGTGTAGTATTTTTACCAATTGAAGGTGTTGTTGGGGATCTAGGCACGAAATAGTGTAAACTTAATTGGTCATAATACTTTATTTCTAAGTGAAAAGGTGTTATTCTTGAAAGTGTTATGCGCGATCTGTTATGAAACTTCTGACAGTGTAGGTGCCAAACTTCTTTCCCACCAATTTGACAAAAATTGATGAAAGTGAGATGACTTTTTCAGATACCACGATCAGTTACCACGGTCGGACCATGGTATCTGAATATTAGATACCACGGTAACTGGCCAGATACCACGATAACTGCAAAAACGCCTTTTGACCATGATATCAGATACCACGATAACAGCAAAAACGACTATAGACCGTGGTATCAGACGCCATGATATCTGCAAAAGCGCAATTAATGCTAGACGAGGCTTGCTGATGAACATTTGGTAAAAACAGGTGTAATTGTCACTTCTAACATGTCAGAGAGAGTTTGTAACGACTCAGATCGTTAGTAGAACATAAGTTTTATTAATACACCAATAACCAAAAAGATAGTTCACTTTACAAGATAGTTCAATCACAAGCTCGCCCAGGCTACCACTAAACCAGTCTGCTCATTCCGGTTCCGAATCTCGAATCAATCTAACTATCCTATTGAGTTTAGACGCGAGGTAAACTTTGCTATTTCATTCCGCTCGCCGCGTAACTTGTGAGGGGCGCAGTGGCGAGACTAAAAAACATGTGTCAAGCGTCACAGAGTTTCTTCCTAGAACGATTATAATCGGTGGATTGATGCGTGGCTTGGTACTTTAGTGCTTCCACAAAACATTATCAATTTCTTCATTCTTTCTGAGAACACCCATGACCCTAGTCTGTGGTCCTGCTAACTTAGTAGGTGCCTAGAGAACAGTCTTTTGGGATCCCAGAACTTAAAGTTTAACCAAAAAGGACTGGGATAGGACAATCTAGTTACCCATCACTTATTCACTTAAATTGTCTGAAGACCCGCTGAAAATGCGTTACTTGGTTGTTCCGCTATTCAGGAATGATCTATTTTCAAATAGTGGAATTTCTGTGTGATTTGTGGTATTTGTTGTATGCCTTACAAGAAAGATTTATGACTTTTTTTTTGTTCAGGCACTAAGCAATCTTCACCAATATCGCCACTGCCCACTGAAAAGCCTTGTTTGTGTTTAGATAAACATTTCCCGCGTCATAGTAGAATTTTTGCCGTGGGGACAGCCGCAGACATTCTGAACCTCATAACTAGTGCAGATAGTGGAAAACAAAAAAAATCCCTTTGCAGAATCGAAATAACTCGAGTGTATTCAACTAAATGACACAAAAATAAGTTGGCTTTTCAGTTAAACTTTAAGTTCAGGCAGGGGCGTCACTAGCCTTTTATCTTTGGGGGGACGTCCGGTTTGGGAAAACTAAAAGTTTGCCGACGACGCTTGATTGCCGCGTCGAATGAAAGCTGGTCAACAAAACACAACTTGAAGGTACGAGAGTTTCCACAGCGAGAAACCTTCTCGCAACCAGTAAGTTGTGACTTCAGCTGATCACCTGTTTCACTCTCGTCTCAGAACTAGGGTTCCCAGCTTTGATTTCTGCAGCTATGCGATCCGCCGTTTGTCTCTTCGCAACCTTTAGTCGCCATTCGGGTTTTGCCGACGTCATTTGTACAGTCCCACGATCGAAGCTTTCACCGAAAGCTTCTTCAATTAATTTCTTCTTCTCGTCAGGCATCTTCAGATTTGGGGGGTTCCTGACGATGCTGCGTCCGATGGTTGCGCACTGGCTTCAATCTGGGAAACATTTTCAGGAACTAGATTCGCAGTTGGCCATTGAATCGACCTGGTGCTATCCTGCTCCATCCATCCTCTAACTTTCTACGCATGTCGTTACTGCCGTCACTACACAGGCTCCAACCTCCTCGGCAGATACCGGAACTTCATTCGCTTCGTAAATGAGGAAAGTCGGCAAAGGGAGCTTGTAATTGCAGCACTTTGTGTAGAGTTTCACAATATCATTGGCGTTGACTTCGTCTCTGCCGTGTTTGACAAGACGGTCACGAGTACCGCTTTTTCTCCGTATAATGTCTTTTGCGGTTAAGATAACTTCATGGGAGTAGAATTCTACAATCCTTTTGACAACAACGGAGGCTTTAATTCAGTTTCTGATAGACCGGGATACGCAGTTCAACAGTGGGCACCATACCAAGTCCGCTTTGTCCATGGCGCAGGGATGAGCACGTGACCCGTCGTTAACGGTTGAATTTGACCATTATTTTCAGTTTATTGATTTTCCAACGGCTATTTAAGGCTGTTCCATAGCAGCTGCTCTCTTGCTTTTCATCGTATTTTCTGCAATGTCCGACTCTTCTCCCCTGTAGACCATCTTTGCCGCCCTATCATGTTTATTGGTAGTGTTCAAGCTATTCGCTATTTCAGTGGCGTCTAGAATTTTATCGCCTCTCTCAGTGATTATCGAGTTCATGCCTGTTTTGGCCTTGTAGTTGTCCAATGAGGGCTGCTTCTTTTCCGAGTTCAACGGCGATATGTGTGCACAAAGGGAGCTGTCGTATTGACACTGGAGCCGTTCTATCTTCGCCATAACGAAGCCGCAGGAATCCAGTGTACTGCTTGTCCAGATTAGACAAGCTCTTGTGCCACGTAGACAGCTTTCGAATCCCCTTCGCCACCCATTCATCGAGCATACATACTCGGTTTTTTTGTACTATTTCCTCGAGGATCGGGAATTGTGACATCATGTACGATACCGACAGCACCTGGAGCGCATATTTGGCGATCATTTCTCAATAGTCCAGTCGCATGGCCCACGCGTGAAAAGTGTTGAACAATAGTGCCCTTGCGTGAACAGCCCGGCCCATGATGTCAGACATCTTCCACTAGGTTGAGTCAGACGTCCAAGCTGGTTTGGGCTCTGGTCCTCGTAAGAGCGCGATTATGGTCTTCAACCTGGTTTCCAGATACGAAACATTGAAGTCTCTAACTTGCTTTCCAAGATTGTGGCGATTAAGCAGGAGACAGATACAACCAATACATTTGGGTAGTCTTCTACTGCTCTACCAAAGGATTCCATGACCCAATCGTCATCGGAAGTCATATAAGTAGGAATCTGTGGTATGGGATTCATACGCATAACCGTCCATCTTTAAGGCGACAACAAGGGACTCAGCCTTCAGATTTGTGATTCCAGTTAATGGGGACCATAGTAGCTCGGCTGCAATGACAGGACGCTTTCCATAGCTCAGTAGGCCCGTGACTTGGATTGACTTCCCTGCGTCGATAAAATTAAGTCAGTAATCACTTTAAAAGCCCTAGTAGGCACAAACCCGAAAATGTGAGATTTCGTTGGTTGACCCAAATTGGGCAGAGAGAGGTCCCCAATTTTAAAACCATCAGGAAATAGATTTGCATCACTCATGATAGACTGAAGGAAAATGGCTCTTCAGCATTTTAGTCTTTTGCTTCTCAATGAAAGCTCTAAATGCCTAAAACCATGTTTTTTTCATTCTGGAATAGTAGTTTGACAGATTTGAAGAGACTCACATGCATACCTGTATAAGATAGTGCCAGATAGCCTGGGTTTGGGCTGCAGGTAATACCAGAAATACTCCCAGTGAATGCCATAAAAATTTCTAATTTTCGTAACCAAAATAAAAATTCTCTCACAACTGTGGATTGTACAGACTGACAACAGCTTTGACACTACACAGGCCACTATAGGAACGAATACCACGAAAAATCTCCAACGCTTCCCATGTGATCTCTAGGTCAGATTATTAAAAATTTTTTTTTTTGCATGATTCATTCAAAATTGTCAATTTTAGACCACGTTGTAAAAATACAACATTAGCCTCTCAAGTATATAAAAATGGGGCACCTTCACTTGGTGTGGAAGGCTTTAAAACAATTGTTTTTGGCAGTAAGGCACCGTGGAAGATCACATTTTTCGCATTCCAAAGTGGTATATCCTGATTTGCACTCTTTGCAGCGGCTCTGCTTGTCAGTGTTCTTTGGCTAGTGATGAAGTCCATCGGCTTAAGCGGAGATTGCCGGTCGGGTTCGATTGCGACTTCGAATGGGGCTGGGACTTGCTTCGACACCTGCGGATGGTCTACCACGTTTACGTTGGGGCATCACACGCGCCGAGGTAAACAACCCTGCAGCAACTTCAGACCTGAAGGATCTCAAGATCATCGGTTCGTCTCCTTGAAGCCAGCGCTTTGACGTCTGACCTGAAAAGAAGCCAGCTATTGCAGACTGCTGTGTCAGTAAGCCACCAGAAGATTCTCATATACCATTTTTGTGTCCGAAGATGAGTTCGGCACATTCCCGCCAGCATGTCTGCTAAATCTACGCCACCCATTTGACGGTTGTACTCATAAACAATGGCTGGCCGTGCAACTTCATCCCTGGATATATCCTTGACGCTCCAGCGTCTACACGTATCCTGTGGCGTTATTCCTGCATACGTCCAAGCCAAGCAAACCGTGTCGTTATCTAACCATTTCACTACAATAACGCCAGAATGAATGTCAGTCCTGTAATCTGACGTTTCTCTCTCTCGTTTCTTCATTTCACCATCAGTGAGGAGTGGGCAGCCCTTCAGTCGTTATAAAAGGGAATCCTATAGTCGAATCCTAATATCCTAATACAAGGGAATCCTTTGATTTGAGCAAACTCATTAGTTTCAAGGTCGAAAACCAGTTGTCAAAGTAAATCTTGTAGTTCATTTTCTCTGGCAAGGTACTCATCAGACGTAAAACTATGTTGTCCAAGATCTGGCTCTTTTTCATCTCCAACAAGAGTGCCCTTCCCTTGGTAAACTTCAAAATCATGTACAAAACCTGACACACCAGCTCTTGTGAAAACTTTTATTCCCCACTTCCTCGGCTTTTCGGCAGATATTGTCTCAAGTTGCTTCGTCGCTTAAAAGGAATCATTTGCTCGTCAATTGAATGGTGTTCTTCGGGACTGACTTCAAGAAACTTGAACGGAAATGACCCAGGACGGGTCGAATCTTTTATAGCTTGTCAAATTCTTGTTCTCCAGGTTCGTTAAAGTGAAGGAAACGTTTGATCTTGTAAACCTTTGTCGGCCCATCTTGTCGGCAATTTGAGAGTATCTGGTAGCTGCTTCCCAGTGCATTCGATAATAGGGAACTTTTATCACCCCCATTAATAGAATAATGCTCATGAAAGCTTTTAGCTCTTCGGCAGTGAGGAATAGGTTGAATCCCTCAGTTTGAAGTGCAAAGACGTTACTTTGTTCAATTGTCAGCTCAAGAAGTTCATCGTCAAAGAATTTTTGGAAGTATTTCAGTAGAGTCTCCAAGATGCCTGGAACTTGGCGAGGCTCTCCTTTCCAAGACAGATCAAGTTTTCTATCTCTACTTTTCTCCTGCCAAATTTTTCTTGGACTTTCGATTTTGTCTTTGATTTTCCAGTACTTGCTGTTACCGGTTGCTGTTGCTGATTGAAGGGTGGAGTTTCTCCCGATTCATCGTCACCGGGTTCAGTGTTAGCCTTGATACTTGTCATACACACTAGCTTGCAGAATATCCTGATAACTCGACGTAAGGTGCACATTCCACGAACCAAGACGAAGACACGGGTCACTCAGAGGTGACAGGAAACCTTGCGGCGATTGGATAAATGTACTACTTCTCATAGCCTTCAAGTCTAATACTGGGCCATCATCATCTCAAGCCACTCCTCTCGACAAATAATTTTCTAGGCTAAACCGTCGTAATACACCCAGAACCATAAAAAACAACATAACTGTCTTAGCAAAAAATAGAGAAAAATACACCTGAAAATGAAAAAGAAACAAGTAAATTTTGGAGGAAAATAATACTTAAGGAAAGAAGAATAGAACAAGAAATAACGAAAGAATTGGTGACCCGCGGTCTAGAAAAATAAATGAAAGCGAACGAAGAAAACAAAAGATAAACAAACAACCGAAAAGAAAAACAACTTAACCATAAGAAAAAAAGGAAAATAATACTTAAGGAAAGAAGAATAGAACAAGAAATAACGAAAGAATTGGTGACCCGCGGTCTAGAAAAATAAATGAAAGCGAACGAAGAAAACAAAAGATAAACAAACAACCGAAAAGAAAAACAACTTAACCATAAGAAAAAAAATCAACCTAGATACAATTGTCGAGCGACCGTATCTTTCTAATCGCAGTCTCGTCACTAGGCTTTGCTAAGATTTGCCCTTGATCAGACCAAGCATTCTTCTGACCGAATTTGTCCTTAGACGCATTTAGGATGTTTCTTCGTTGCTTGGTCAGAGACTCCGCAACGAAAATGCCATTAGAGGCCAGTTTAGCTTTTCCTTGAACACGTTCTTAGCGATGTCTTTGCTCGCAAACTTCACATTAACTTGAGCGACCCTTGGAGCAGACTGAGTTGAGTCAGTAGCAGCATTATTCAGTCCGAGTCTACAAACGTTCATGATCTCGGTTGTAGTAAATTCAGGCAACGACATCTTCTGATTTATCGTTGACAACACAGCAGAACGAGTGTCCACTCCAGTTTGCTGTTTAACACCGTGGGAATGAGGCCTATCTAGTAATGTTGTTCATAACCGTCCAATTTTGTTTCAAGCCTGTTCAGTTTTCCTCCAAGTACTCAAGTTCGTTACTCAGCCCTTTCAACGATTTCTCGATTAGTTGAAACTTGGGGTTAAATTCAAGCGTAACGGCGTCATAAATTTGACTCACAATAAGCTCAGTTGATTCTTTAAGTGAGTTTGAGCTAGTCATTTTTTCCGTAACTTTTTGAGTTATAGTGTCCATCAAATCATTGTATCCAGTTCAGCTTCAGTTGCCACAAGTTGCTGTTGAATCGGGCTAATGCTGCTAGATGATATGGGAGTTGAGCCTTTAGCTTTGCCTTTATCACTGCCTTTTAGCGCAAGGTATGTTTTAGACAGTCTCTTTTAAATATCAGGCGCAGTAGCAAGCTCGTCAAAAGTTTTTTTTTGTAGCAGAAGCAGATGAACTATCCGCGGTAGGATCATAAACTTGGAGATTTGCATCAACGAGGCGGAATTCATCATGTGATCCATGGCAGAATACCATTTAGACTGGCTTGCCACGTGTATCTTTACCAGCTTTGACGATTCTTACTGGCCAGAGAGGATAATCCTTGAACTTCGCAAGAGCGACATCAAACTGGTTGAAAGACATGATTACCAGAAACAAGATAAGCAGCAAAAGAATTATCTTAAGTGAGGGCTGAGCCGCACGAGTGGATTCCAATCCAAACTGTGCGAGGTCAGCCCACCTGCCTTTCCTGCGCGAACAGTGCACGTTAACGCACAGGGCCTAATGATTTATCCAAGCAAAATATTCTAAATACAATATTCAGAATAGTCCAGCTATGCGTGCACACCGCAGGTATACACTCTGCTTGTTACGTCACGGCGCAGTGAAATGCAATGCAATGCAAACATGTCTTCCCGTGACGAGCGCCGGATAGCAACTAGATCATCTTCTTCCGCAACGTCTTTTTCCATGAAGAGTATACCTTTTCTCTTCCTGTTTTCTCATCGGTTCCTGTACCACTATTCTTCCGAAGGAAGAGGAACTTTTCATTACTGAATTTGAGCTTTTTCAGGGCTAACATCATCTAAGCTATCTCCGCCTTCAAACATGCCATGTTAATTGCTCCTTTTGGTCCATGTCTTGGTAGTATCGAAGCTAAATACGGATGATTCTGGAGTGCTTTAATTGGAGGTGTCACTGCATTTCGAGCGGTCTGGATTTTTCGCACCGTTAGCAGCTCTTTGGTTGAAACCTTGGCATTTATAACATCGCCTAGCATACACGAATATTCCATTGCTGAGGTGGTTACTAGTGATGTAGTCGGAACTTCTCAGGGAAATTTTGCGATCATTTACTTTTTTGACCGGTGAATAATAGTATACGGTAAGTGCAATAAGGTTCAGTTGTGGGGTGGCCTATCAGGATTATGGAGCATCGATGTTATTTTATCGGTAGAAATGGGACTTTACTATGCATAGCCTGAAGCTTATCATGCGATTAAATGCTAACGCCTACACCCTTTTTGCCAAGAGAGTGGTGGTCCGTACGTAGCTAAAGATTCTTTCATACAGATGCTTTTACAAGCTCAGGATTTTTCACCAAACTTCTGTTATAACCATTACCGGGGATTTTAGTATGTTATCTGATCTTCAAGTTCTGCGTTTTGACTTGAGCTTGCTGCAGAAGCAAATACTCACGTAGATTAACCCTCCATCTCACCAGAAAAGGAACAGTTTGTCCTCTGATCATTGTGTCTAGACCAACGTCCATGGAGTATGAGATGTAGCCGTTCTCTAGAAGTTGCTCTGTAATGACTAGCTCTACTGTTTGACTAGGGTTTTCATATGTCTTTTTAAAACAGCTTCGGGTATTTGACTGATCCTTGAATAGCCTAAACCTGTTAGGTTTATTTCTAGGATTTGCAGGGGTTGCACTTTGATATTTCTGAATTCTGTATATTTCTCAATACCATTTTCACCGCCTTGTATTCCAGATCTGGCTGGTGAGTAAGAATTAGGTTCCATCTGTGATTTTTAATGAAGTGTTTGGATACAATGTTACGCAAGTTTGGTTGCAGTACATAAGTTTTCTGGGCTTGTCAGTTCACAAACTATATCTATGCAGAAAAGTAGGCTATCTAATTAGACCGCACCACTGAATTGCAGTTGCCCACGATAAAGTCCTGCTCACAGCGACCTAGGATGGCAAGCATACATACTTAAATTTTTATCATAACATACAATGAAGCACTGGAAATAAAACAGTACACTTTAAGCTTATCGTGCTTAACTGAATGTCTCTAAATCAGGTTAACATGACAATCGCAACTGTTCCAATTATAACTCAGCCATGAGTTTATTATCCTGCAAGTAGATATTTCAGTTAAAATGATAGTAAAGTTTAAATATATTGAGTTTATGTTGCTATTTCCTGTAGCTTCTCATCTTCTTGTTCAAGTGTACAGCCCATTATATTTCATTTACAGACATTCATCGATCCATAAAACATTTTAACGAACCAACCGCAAGGTATCAAGGTGAAATTTTGGGCAACCAACCTAAATACCTGTGAAGTTTGTTTCTAGTCTTTAAAACCATGAAGCCTAATCTCCAGCTTAAGCTTCAGACAAATCTACAAAAATTTAAATGACTTGTTGCAAGAATCAGGCCCATTCTTACATCTTCTCTCATTGCTCACGAAGGCGATTTTTTCTACCGTTGCACTGGAGGAAAATTTATATCATCACAATTAACAAATTCTTGAAATGTACGCCACAAGAAAAATCAGCCTGTTTTTTACTTGAATCGAGAGATGCTGGTCCATAACAGATCGTGTTAAAATTTGGGTTAAAACTGTGCGCTGCCGGTTCTCGCTCTTCATCCGTGTCTCTCACAACCTCTTCTCCAATATGCTGAGAGAATTCGCCGCTCTCTCCCTTTCAATTTCTTTCACTTTTCCGTAACTCTTGTCATGCATGAAAAGCCTATCACCCACAAAGAGTTACCCCTGGTCTTCGCGTTTGAATGACCATCCGCTGCTGGGAGAGCCGGCATCAGCTTGCTACGCGCCAATAACTCCGATTCTGTGTAATCAGAGGCTACCGATAGATCGTACCTTTTGAAGTGTGCGGCCGACATGAAGATGAACTTTTTCATTTCAGCGGATGCTAGTTTAATTACTACCGGGCGAATGTTCTGACATGAAGCAAGACGGAAAACATCCCTTATATCGGTGAACGTAAACTTATTATCAGTGACGATTTCGCTCAGGCACCGAAGGATATCTTCTTTGAGACTAGTTCCCCTTCTTTTTGGGTCAAAATTGTGGAGTATAACGTTACAGTTCTTTTGGTCTGCCTCAGTTCTTTCCATTGTCTTTCTGTTCAACTTAGGGCTCTAAGCTCGACTTCCATACTTTTCGATTTTTTCGACTAGGAAGATTCGCTTGTTCAGTGATTCGAAAGTGTAGTTAAATCTCATTTAGTTTGGCCAAAATCTTATTATGTTCAGTTAGATTCATCCTAGTCGTGTGTTACACCTCGATCATCAAACATGCAGAAACTTCCGTAGCAACTCTAGTTTTGCTCGATTACTGCAGAAATTAGCTTTTCCGCATGCTGGTCTCCTTGATTGGCGGTCTTCTTCTTAACTTTATCTTTACAAACATGGTTAAAAACCTTGGACTCTCCGACAATAAGATGCTCTGGGAGCAGAGTTCATCCGATTTCTGCCTGGGATATGGCTTGTTAAATCCACGTGATTGTCTTGGCCCAGTAGTCAGCTTGTAAGACCATTGATCTAGAGCTCGGCTCGAACGACTGGATTATGTCCAGATGGCTTCTAACAAATTTCATATATTCAGATTTCCAAAGCCTCTGTAAAGCAAATAAGAACAAACTTCCGTGCCCTTTGTGCTCTGATAAAAACATCCGTTCACACCAATTTCTCCTCCTTGACACTTGACACTTTTAATAACAGCAAGTCCAGACGATGTGTGCAAGAAGTTCAAAGATTTCGGAGCTTTCTCACAAGCTTCACTTTTGCAATATGGTGAAAGATGTTTATGACTATTCCACTGACCAGCTGTGAAACTGAAAAGAGACATTCCTTGATTACAAAAGATTAAAAAAATTTGCCAGTTTTGGCGACGTTGGAAACCAGGTCCGATCCGGTACTTTCTGCGTCCTCAAATATACTTGGCTGTCACTGGAGTAGGCATGTGCTGAAATGATCGTTTTTGCCTTGCAAATCCATAAGATGGTGAGGTAATCAAGTTTCGAATTTGCTTGTTTTATTCCTTATTTGCCATTTTCTGTAAACCGAATAGTAACAGCAGCCTATCCATTATATTCTAGAAATTGTCCATATGAAATTCCTTCTGGCCCATAAATCCTGGCCCAGCAAGGGTTCGTTCAATCCTGGCACAGCAAGAGTTCATGATGTGCCAGACACAGCAGTGTGAATCATGGCATAGCAAGTGTTCATAGGCTGTCACTAGTGGCTAATAGTTTTTCACTTAGTTTAGGAGGTCTCTTACCATCTTACTTTCACTGGTGTATCCGCATGGTCTAACTAGAATGTTAAGCTATGTTATATATTTGTCAACACATTCTGCATTGTTCTGGTCTCGTTTCTGAAAAATGTAGCGGGAGAACATTTGATTCTTTTTTGAAACTGCATGGATTCTGAACTTTAAGTAGATCTTGATTTTGTCTTTTTCTTCTTCTGCAAGCTCAAAAGTGCTTAAGATCTCTCTTCCCGGTGCACCAACCCTGACTGGGAGGTAGGCACATGCATGGCACTCGGGACCTTTGCACATGAGCTTTGCATGGCTTTTAGTAGCAGTACATTCTGGTTGTCAGCATTCCAATTGATTGATGGATGGGTGATCTCCATGATTTCCGACACCGTTTAACGTTCTTTGGTTTATTGTTAGTTTATTTAAAACCCAATCATCAACAACAAAGCAAAATATAAGCACAAGCAAGCAATTACAACGGCATAACAGAAGCACAAGCAAGCGGATTAGTACAAAGTGCTGCATCAATGACAAATCACCCTCCTTCAATAATTCTATTCGATCTATCTCTGTTCCCGGAAACATCTTTGTTAGATCGGAAAGGCTTCCGTTGCTGTCGTCCATTTGTCCAATAGATTTTTCGATAGGCTGGCACCAGGAAAGAGGAGTTATCGTGGATTACGTCGTCAAATCCATCCAATCAACGCTGCATAGTTCCTTGCATATATGCTTTCCAATCGCCCAACGGTCCGGCTTCAGAATGAGAGACTGCCCTGATAAACGGGCAGCGGACGTCTACCACCATTACAGGGTCTAGTGCACAATGCAGAGACATTCCCTTTCAACTGTACTGTAATTTTTCTCGGCTTGGGTTAGTTTTACATCCTACCGCTGCCACCAGTGTTACAGGGTCTAGTGCACACACGTTCTGTATATTTCCAACTGACCAAAAACAATAATTTCAACATGATATAAACTCGGTCCATTCAACCACTGAATGAATCGGAAGCCCCGAGGCGCGCACCGTACTGGTAAACACGGAATAAATTAAGATAACGAGCCCGCTCGGAGCTGACGATAACTGGTTTTGACAAAACAACTAATTATAAACTTTAAATACATTTGTGACTCTGTCACAACCACGATCTTAATTTGAAACTGGTCTTCGGCTGTATAGCCAAATTTTTCAGTTCCTGCTTTCGATGCCTGAATATGCCTCTTTGCTTGAGCCGTGTGTTGGATAGGATCATCTAATTTGTCGCGTGTTGCCCAAGTTTCCGTGTTTGCAGTCAGCAAGTCCAGCTGTTCAGCCTAAAGCTTTTACGCAAGGACCTATGGCTTTAACATGACTTGGAGTTTGTACATCAGTGTGAGGATAAAGTCAAAGCAAGCAATGTGACAGTGCATAACTTCGGCTTTTTGTGTTATTGTCTTGTTTTCGTTCTGCTCTATTAGCTCATCCAGAACTTCAATTAGGTCAATGCTAATCCACTGCGCTGTGAAACTCTCCATCCTTGACGTCCATCGTGTCATTGACAGGCTTCTCAGCTTCAGTCCCGATTCAGCTCTCTCGAGTGCTCGTTTGGAGGCTGTAACTCTTTCCACAAGTCGTACAGTCGCTTTAAAACTTCATACACTTTTTGAACTTTAGAACTATTGCTAACGCCTTGTTCCACAGTACGATACTCTTATGTGAGGCATATAGCGTTCATCTGGCAATTGCTACTCCAAAATCTCATAAATCTTGACCAGATTTTTCACATCTTCCTCAAGCACTTCTCTGTCCAGTTCCGCAGATATGTGTGTCTTGACACCCCAACAGGTGAGGTGTCGGCAATTTGACACACGGAGTCTATTCTTGTATTTCCGCGTAGTGACTTATTTATCACTTGCCAGGTTCCCTTAATATCACCGTTTTTCTCATGAAACTTTTCATAATAGCAATGCTTCATTGATGACCTTCTAAGGAAATTTACACTGTTCCGGAGTTTCTTGAAGTCTTCAAGATTTTGTTGAGTGGAGATCTAGGTAAAACCGATAAAGACTGTTCCGTTCCGTGATTTTTTCGAGGATTTCGTTCGTCCCCCACTGTTTCATTGGGTCATTTTTCTTTTTACTAAAAGTCTTCACACATCAACACTTGTCGTAAATGGGTAACAGTATGTTAAAAAAAATTATCGAACGCCAGCGATGCATTTTTTCTTTCATTTGTCACATCTTTCCACGACACTACTTGCTTCTTCTTTAAACTGTTTTAGATTTACTGGCTCAAGATATCTCACTGTTGCCTTCTCTGTTTTGTAGATAGATTTTCCAGTATCGCGAATAACGCACGCCAAAGGAAGATGATTCAGACTCTGGATGTAAGCACGTCGCAGAAGCTCTTCGGAATAAATTTTGTCTATAAATAAACGTTATCTATGAGTGTAACCGGCTGACTGGTGATCCTCGTCGGTATTTCTGCAGCCGGAAAAAAATTGTCTGACAACATAAGATTAAAAAAATCGAGGTTTGAACGACTTGAATTAAAAAGATTAAAGTTAAAATCACCAATATAAACCCAATCCACATTAGTAGCTGATGTATCCGAATAAACTTACCGAAATCGTGAAGAAATTCCTCGGATATGCACTAGGTGGCCGATAAACTAAACAAACTAATAACTTTTTATTTTCCGGAAGTTCAATCTCAATAGAAAAAGTTTCTATCTTAACTTCGATCCAACAGTTCAAATCCGTTTTAATCGCGTATCTTACTTGATCCGTAATTATAAAGGCGAGGCCACCCTTCATCATAGAATTTCTTGTTTTTGGGATCCCAAAACGTAAGTGGAGGGATACCTATGACATCGCAAAAGTTGTCCGTCTGTCTGTCCGTCCGTCTGTTTGTCCGTCCGTCTGTAAGAACGATAACTCGCGAAGGGAATGAGATATTTTGATGAAACTTGGTATGAGGATTCTTTGGGTCAAGAGTAAGGTCGAGTTCGTAGATGGGCTCTGTAGCCTTACATTTAGGGGTGGGGGAGGGGGTTCAAATTAAGGGGCAAGCAAAATTTTTTTAAACAGCTAATGTGATAGTCGATTATGGGGTAAGAAGACATGCTGAGCACGAATATGAAAACCATTTTCTCGCCAGACAAGTAGTTCGCCCGGAATCCGGCCAGAACCGGAAATTTTGTTAAAAGTAAAAGTTTTATTTGAAGTTGATTAGATGTCCGATTTAGGGGTAAGAAGACATGCTGAACACGAATATGAAAACCATTTTCTCGCCGGACAAGTAGTTCGCCCGGAATCCGGCCAAAAACGGAAAGTTTGTTAAAAGTAAAAGTTTTACTTGAAGTTGATTAGTCGTTCGATGTAGAGTAAGTAAGAAGGCATGCTGAACATGAATACGAAAACCATTTTCTCGCCGGACAAGTAGTTCGCCCGGAATCCGGCCAAAAACGGAAAGTTTGTTAAAAGTAAAAGCTTTATTCGAAGTAGATAAGATGTCCGATTGAGAAGTAAGAAGAGATGCTAAATCCGTATATGACAATCATTTTTTAGCCGGACATATAGTTTGTCCGGAATCCGGCTGAAACCGGAAAATTTGTTATAAGTTAAATTTTTATTGGAAGTTGATTAGATGTTGGATACAGGGATAAGGAGATACGCTGAATTCGTTTTGAGCTTTATTTTTTCGCCGGACAAATAGTTCTGGAATTTCGCCGAAACCGGAAAATTCGCAGTAGTAAGGCACACACACGCTGAATCCATATCTCAATTTGGTTTTCTGAATGATTAGCTGCTTGGCCTTAATCTGTTTCTAAATTTTAAGAGTAAAAATGTTCAAGGAGTCTGGCGAAGACTGGATCTGGCGAAGACTAAACCTATTCGTCTGGATCAGATATTCAATTTTGGGATCCCATCGGAACCTTTGGTCTTGTTGAAACCAGCCGATAGCCTGGAAAAGTGTATGACGAAAGAAAGCTATCTTGTGTTCGCATATACCTAACACACCAGTTTTACGATGACTTAAAGTAAGGAGGTTTGACACTTCAAAAAAATTCGACGTTATTTGACAATTCCATTGTCCAGTATTCAGGTCCTTATTTGACACATGTGCCACCAGACGGGCTTACCAAACGCAAAGCTACCAGTGGGTGTTATTCCGAAGCTAAACACAGACCTGACCTAGGTGGTTGGTTTCTCAGTAAGCGGGGGGCGTTGCGTAGTGGGTCATCTTTCTTGCTTACGAAGGAGCTGTACTTCCTTTGGTTCAGCAAATTCGCTGCGGTTGCCAGTTCATCAAGGTCATTGTACTCCCTAGTCCTTAGGTGTTGCTGCACTTCTCTAGGTAGGGAGTCTAAAAATTGCTTCTTGAGGGAAATTCCTTTGACTTCGTCCGCATCTGCATAAGCTAAGCCATTTTCTAAGAAGGTCTTTTGCGGTGGGAAAATTGGGTAGCTGATTCGCCCTCTTCAGGCCGGAACTTCAGCCGGTGAGATTCTTGGTTGATATATATCGTTCCAAGAACCGAGATTCCATAAATGCATAGTTTTCCAGTTCCGATGAATCCACAGTTGCCTGTGCTTTACCTGCGAGGACTCAAGAAAGTGCTCCACATCGTCTCTTCGTTCATCAAACTTGGTTAGTTTTACGTCGGATACTTGGTATCTGAGTGACGTAATGGTCGTGAGGACGGCATCTCGTTCGGCAGCCTGCTCCTCGCGTTGGGTGGCTAGTTCCTCTTGTAGGGTTGTACGCTCATCTTCACGTTCGATGGCCAATGTTCTCCTTTAGACTTCCCGTTCCTCTTACAGCCTCTGCCACCTTGCGGATTCAGCCTGAAGCAGGCTTGCCATGAACAGCTTCATTTCTTCCATTTTTGGTACTGAGGCCATGTTAATTGTAGTTTTGCATCTGGTTAGTACCATTTACCACACAATCAAATCTGTTTTTCAGTAAAAGGCTATCTAATCTAAACTATCTATCTAAACTACGCAGACTTAGAAGATAACTACTATTAGTGAATTGGAAAGCGAAATAAGTATCTGAAATCCTTTTATATATCAGTAGCGATAAAGCCGAAAAATAGGATCCAGTCCTGACAGCACGGGTGCGTCTAGACTATCGCCGATTTTAAGACTCGGTTTTAGTACCGCTCTCCAACAAGTAAACTTGACAGCACAGAGTGCGTCTGGCGTACTTGCTTTCGAGGGGGCCCGTACCGTTTTAGAGCTGCCACCAATGTCACGAAAATACTGCCTGCTATGGCCAGAATCTCGGACCTGACCGTTTTCCCTACTTCTAAACCTTTCTCTATTCCTCAGATATAATCTTCATGGGTATTAATTACTTTAGTTTTACTGAAGAAAGTATTCGGTAAATAAAATGTATAAAAATTGTATATTTACACAATACGTGGCGTCGTGGTTAAAAAAAACCCGTTCACTTCTTTTATTCTTCACAATTTGTCTGTTCAAGATAGCGATACGAAACCTTTTTAACTTGCCAGTTCAGTACTTTCGAATAATAATGCATCTGAACAAAAATCAATTGACACATCAGTTACACATTATATTTTCTTTTTAATTCCAAAGTTAGCAGAATCAACCCCGTGATTTTCCGAGTTTCTCTGTCCGGACGGGACGAGATGGACGCATCATGTAATTCTTTAAACTGTCCGACCTGGGCGTTTCCTTAAAAATTCCGTTGCCTGCTTCACGACTGATAACGTCACCATGGTACTCAACAACTGGCTGGTACTGTTTGAAAAATTTGTTGGCATAAAGGCCCTCACTGGAAACAATTTGAAACGCTCCCTTTGATTGGCACGCCTGGATAGTATCTGGCTACCTCTTTGCAGGCAACTACGTAAAAAGCAGGGGGAAGACTACACCTTCATGATGTAATTCTTTGAATTGTCCGACCTGGGCGTTTCCTTACGAATTCTGTCCCATGCTTCACGACTGATAACTTCGCCATGGTACTCAACAACTGGCTGGTACTATTGGGAAATTTCTTGGCATATAGAGCCTCACATGAATCACTTTGAGACGGAGCAATCTCTACTCCTGGCCAGAGCTGGCTTTGAACCGACCATAAGAATAAGAGATCTTCGTCGACGGTAACCTGAGCAGTGAAAATTTTGGACCGCCTTGTAGCTCTGTGTGCCTCCATCATGTCAGAAGCTGATGGAGGGTATTTCAAGTACCCAAACTCCACACCCTTGACAGAGAGTGTTTTAGGAGAGCATGCCTCAATTTCCGTGACTTCGCAAGCGCCTCGTTTTAGAATGATCGAACCGAGAAGTGCTTTTGCCCTGACGAGTTTTTGATGTTTTATATACCGATCGGCTTTTACGAATATTGGATCAGTTTCAGCATCGGAATCCGCAATTTCCTCAATAACCAGCTTCTTTGTGGGAAGACCGCAAGAAGCCCTTTGTGTGAGACGAAATTTCTCGATAAGATTGTAGAAAGCCTCGGCTATTTTGCCTTTTCTGACAACGTCTGTTCTCTTCTGAGTAGATGTTGGAGGTGAGAATAGGGAGGCACCAGGTGTACTTCCAGATTCCTCATTAGAACATGCCTCGGCCATTAGCTCCTCAGGCACACCAGCCAGCTCCTCATAAAAACGATTGAATCATTTTGCGGCCCTTCACGTAATATCAAGGTCTGGGTTAAAGTAGTGAGACTTGGTTGTGGCCTCAAAGTGGTGCAAATATTTCAGAACGTGCTCCCTTTCGTCATTAGAAAGATTGCTTTGCATGATGTATTTTTGTAGAGATTTTTCTAGTATCCAGAAAAATCTCTACAAAATGTGTAGCGCTTGATAAACCTAAAAAATTCGCTTCAGTTGCTCAAAGGTGTACCAACAGAGGGGAGAAATATCTCTCCCGCAAACTTTGGTCCAGGCCCTTTAGAGAAGTACCGAGTGTTGACCTTGCTGTAGTAAAGATCAAGGTGATTAATCACTAGTGGCGTTTTTGATCGCCGATTAGTTCGGCGTTAGCGTAGCCGTTTGACTTTTTGGCGTTTCGCCGTTCGCCGGATGCTTATAGCCGTAGCTGTTTCTTCTAATTTCTGTTTTGTGCTCAATGGCTAACGTCTATCGCCTAAATTCCTGTCCATCGCCTATCGGCCTAGGACTCGCCGATAGGCAATGGACGTTGCCTCCAACGGCTATCGCCTATCGAAAACAGTAAATAAGCACGAATCCGCAAACTTCCTTCGTCAAACTGCATCTTTTTGTTTTATATCGTTATCTTTCTAATGACGATAGTTCCCATCGTCATGGTATGGACCACTCTCCCCTACCCTTATTAAGATAATAGGAACTTCAACATGTCTAACTCTGGCAGGATTACTCAAAAGACCTTTAGGTCAGCACAAGAATTTCAGATAAAAAAAAGAGTTTACACCCGACAGCACGCCCCACTTTTCCTGTAGTATTTTCAGTTGCTTCATTTGCTCAAAGATGTACCAACAGAGGTGAGAAATATCTCTCCCGCAAACTTTGGTCCAGGCCCTTTTGAGAGGTACCGAGCTCTGACCTTGCTGTAGTAAAGATCAAGGTGATGCATCTCTGCATCTTCGAAGTAAATGATTGTGTTGTAGCCCCCCTTTCGCTCTGCCTAAGGTACTCTTTTTCCGTCATACTGACATATACTGCTGGACGACAGCCCATGACAACAGAAGTGAGAAATCCAAAATAGCCTGTAATAGCGATATATTCTTCATCTGCAAGGCTGACCCTGTCATCTTCGAAAACATCGAAGCCATAACTTCTTTAACCCGTTTGCGGAGAATGACTAGATCGTCCATAGAGTATTTTGTTTTGCCAAACCTACGTTCGAGCTGGCTGGAATTATGCTCCCTGGTGGTTGGCAGCTGTGCCGGGATTTGAACGAAGTTCTGAGAGGCATGTATCACTCGTAGTGATTCTGAACCACTGTAAGTGAATTTGACAAAGTTCATGCAGTACTTCTGTTGCCATGATTGCCACCCTAACATTATCAAGGAAACTTTCGTACTCGTGATAGACTCCAAGTTGAGCTATTCTCGACTCTCAACCTCCAGAATGAAGAAAAGCATTTTGTTGGCTTCCTCAATTGCGTTATAAAATTTTGTTGTGCTTTCCATTAAATTTCAATGGCTTTTCCGACTTCCCTCCTAACAATCTAAAAAAAACGCTAAAAAGGACTAACTTATTGCTTATTGTACAACTCAACAAATGGTGGAACAACACTCATTCTGTATGTACATCTTCCCAAGTCTCTGAAGAAATCCAAGTACTAAAGTCTAGAAGCCATTGGTTTTATTGGGCGGTAAGAATATTCAGAAACCGTTAAATGTGTTTTAAAGTTTTGTAGAGGATTGAATTGTAAAATAAAATGGTAACTTCAAGGGGAGGAAGCGGGGTGGGGGACATGTAAAAATGTGTAAGATTAGTGCAAATGACATATAACTAGTTCCACCTTTTGTAGTTGGAAAATCTACAATTGCTCAAGTTTTTGGTCTTTACACATATAATTTAGGTGAATTCCATTTGCGTGGCTGCCATAATAGTTCTTGCATTCGGGTATTTAGTAGTAATAAAGTAAAGGCTTGCTTGGAGCCTCTCCTGGAACTTTCGGTGAAGCTTTTACGAATGTTGGATCAGTTTCAGCATTGGAACCAGCAATTGCCTCAGTAACCAGCTTCTTTGTGGGAAGACCACAAGAAGCCCTTTGTGTGAGAGGAAATTTCTCAATAAGATTCAAGAAAGACTCGGCTATTTTGCCTTTTCTGACAACTTTTTTGTTGTTCTGAGTAGGGCTTGGAGGGGAGGGGTTGGAAAAGGGAGGCACCAGCTGTACTCCCAGATTCCTCATCAGAACATGCCTCGGCCGTTAGCAGCTCAGGCACACCAGCCAACTTAATAAACCACTGAATCATTTGTCGGCGCTTCACGTAATATGAAGGTCTGGGAGAAAGTAGGGAGCCTCTGGCCTCAGAGTTGTGCAAATGTTTCGGAACGTGCTTCCTGTCATCATTCGAAAGATTGCTTTTCATGATGTATTTTTGTAAAGATTTGTCTAGTATCCCGGTTCTTAGGGTGTGGTTTTTCGGACACGGGCGGGATGTAGCGTGTGAGAAACCTAGAAATCGTTGCGCATCAGTTGCTCAAAGATGTACCAACAGAGGTGACAAATATCTCTCCCGAAAACTTTCGTCCAGGCCCTTTAGAGAGGTACCGAGTGTTGACCTTGCTGTAGTAAAGATCAAGACCTTTCATTGCCAGTATGGCAAAAGTTGTATGAGCCTCATGATATCGGCTAGAGTATAGCTGTACTTTGCTTAACTTGTTGTTGTTTCCTTATGTTCCTTTTGTGTTATTTTTTCTATAGTCGTTTGGCTGGATTAAAATTATTGTATTGTAATCATTGCATCTTTTTAGTTTATTCTCTTTATAGTTTCTTGTTCCTTGAGATTCTCTATATTTGCTGTTTGTTTGTAACCAACATTGAACTTTTACATCCTCGAACTTTCACTGCAGAAGTAGATTGTCAAGGCATGATTTGTCAATTTGTTTCTAAGCTGTTCAGGCATAAAAGAATCCAGTTTAATTGTCTTCTGATTCAGGGAACTGCTCAGGTATAGCCTTGTATACACATGATGGTAAGGCAACCCGGTTGTCGCGGCCTAGGAAGTGGTATACAAGTCCAACAAATTTGGCGGTATGCCACATACCGCATCCTCCTGTTCGAGTCGAAAGATGCAGTAGCAGCAGGCCCATGCTCTTGCCTGTACTGCCAATACGCAGTGCGGTGGACAAAGTCATCCAGGCATGTGGACATGAAACCTGGATGCTGTGTTACGAACAGGGTGTAGTTGCATCCCCAGTACTCCTTGGACTCCGGATGGAACGGAATGCATTGACCTTAGGCTGCTCGTGGCAGCAGATATTCTCAGCATTGATGGGCCACACTTTGCACTGGTGACACTTGCACCTAGAAACAAGAACATACAAGATTAGCATTTATCTTTTAAGTTCCAAAATATAAGCATGCAAAAAATAGTTATTTTTCAACATTAATGTCTGTTATGATCGCTAATAACAGAGTTAAAACATCATGTCATGGTGGTATTAGTGTAAAACTGAGTAGTAGGTACAATCAGGGCAGCAACACGGCGGATTAGCGGCGAGCGTGGCGGATGGGTGGCGTAACATGGTGTTCACCAATTGGCTGAGACTTGGCAGCCCCTAGATACAGATATTTTGGTACAAAAACTGATTGTGATATTCAAAATTTGGTAAGAACCTATTTCATTTTAGCAAGCTCAAAATACAGGGCTAGAGAATCTCCTTGCAACATACCACTAATCTCCAACAAGGTCAAAATATACGACTGAGAGTAGGATTATGTGAGATCATCCTCCCCCTTCCATACAACATGAAGCAAAACCATAAAAAACAAAACATGCTGATTACTTGTTACCCAAAAATAAGTTTTCCCTAAGTTGGCTTGCAAAAATAAAAATCAACAGAAGAAGTCACATACCTCAGAATTTCACTAGAAAATTTAAAAAAAAATTGATATTTTGTTCTAGAGACACTGGGAAACTATAACAGAGATCATCCCTCCTCCACCCTACCGCTAGAAATTCTATAAAATATGCAAAACAACGGACAAGTTAATTTGATTTCTTTTATTTTTCGTCTGGATTATTTATCCTCAGTAGGAGATTCCCCTTGGGCAGGAGAAATCTCAAAAAGTCTGGTGCCTAACTGACCAAGAGCCATGAGATTACAAATATATGTCAGAATCAGATACATCTGTGTACAAAATAATCAGACAATTCTGCCATAATTGCTATGGTTCTGTACCGTAAACTGGACCATACAGTATCAGATATATTTTGGTTACAGACAGGTTCTTACTGAGCTGGACTTCTGGTTCCATCAGTGAAAATTGCAAGCAGTGTAACAGTCAGGTACTGTAGAGGTATGGTTATGTGAACACTGCAGTTTTGGGCTAAATGGTAGACTGGAGATCCAAAATACCTGTACAGGTGTTTTTAGCTGCCCTTATCTCCTACTTTGGCTAGGCTCACTGGTAGTTAGCTTTAGACACTGCAAGTGCATGAAAATGACACAGTCCGAAGTCAACAAATGTTCACATAAGCATACCTCTACTGTAAACTAATATCCTTACCAGGCTGAAGCATCATCACTGGAGCTCATAGGCGGACCTGGTGGACCTTCACCAACGCGGACTGTCCGCAGGTTGTCCGAAAGACCTCCTGGCCTAATTGGCTGATAAAGATAGCCCTTTTGGGAACCATCTTCTGGGAATGGATCTTCAGATCCAGAAGAGTCTTCCCAATCAGAAGGAGCGATTGGGGCATCAGAATCAGATGAATCTGAGCTAGATATAGCTATATTATTTTTCTAGAATAAGAATGTTGTAATGCGCGAGGTTGGTCTTGTTTCTTCTCTTTCTTCTGTGAATGTCTTGGGCGAAATTCCTTTTGAACATATAGTTAATTGTACACAAATGCTGGGTTTACAATTAAAAAACACATAACCTGATTAAATACTTAAAGAAAACATTTTATTATTAAAAAGCTGTGACTGTTGTTCATCTAACCAGGAAAAACTGATGTAATAGCTATTTTAGGAAAATAGCCCTTATTTCTGTCCAATCCAGTAAATTGGAGGTCGGCAGGACCTGAAAAAGTTGAATCTGCTAAATCAGAGAAACGGTAATTAATTAAGAAAGGGAAAGCTCGGACGTGAGCGTGTGTTCAAGGTGGTCACGGTGTGAGCTGGAATAGTTTGATCCGCCCATTGAACTTTAAACGTGGAAGTGTCCTTGATTGATGTGAGTTCCTTTATCTTGATCGGATCTACGGAGCAAATTCTTAGCAGGAATGTTATCTCCTTTGAAATTTGGGGCGAATAGGTCGAAAGAAGTTGCTTTTTCGATTACATGCTGAACTGTAAGAATGGTGTTCTTTGCAGTTTTGAATTCAGTTCCTTGGAGGTTACGAAGGCTACATACGAGACAAGGGGTTAAAGCAGGGAGGGACGACAACGAGGGGGACGGTAAACCGGGAATTAGTTTTGGGATTGGTGAGGCTGGCTGGTGGTTGGTATCTGGGGCACATTCTCCAACCCACTTGGATTGTGCCCGTTCACATTTAAAGGAGCCTGACCACGACCCATACTCTTGTCAGGGCACCACTGAACCCTGTGACCAACCCTTAGACAAAAGGTGCATATTGGTTCATCATTCATCTTCAATTCGTGGCGAATGGATGCGGGAGTCGAGCGATTGTTATTGTGCCCTTGATGCGGACCCTGGCTCCTCTGATATCCGTAACTCTGAGATTGTCTAGGCCTAAAGTTGTTCTGCTGTGGACCTCTAGGCGTGTAGTTATTATACCGAGGGCGATTATTTTGGCGATCTTGGCCATAATTCTGTACCCTTGACCTGTACTCAGACTGGCCTTGGCCGAAGCTCTGAGGTCGTGGCACATAATTATAGCTGCCTTCCCTAGGATGGTTGCCAGGAGGGGGGTACCTGTAATCTTTTGGTTGGGGCTTGGGAGTGAACGGGTTAGGGTTGGTGGGTTGGGTCGTTAAAGCATTGACGACCTTAGCTTGAGACACAGACTGCTCATGCAGCTGTCTTTGAGTTCGCTCAAAGCTCACCTTCCGCAAAACTTCGATACCCTCAGAGATGGAACGGATGGACCTTTTGCGAATCTCGGCAAAATAAATGGTCGGTAGGCCCCTTATGAACTCAGCTATATAAACCTTGAGTGCTTCTGGCCTTGAAGCCTCTAAAGCAGAGTAACCATATCGGAGGCTGACCGATTTAAAAATAAATTTACCATATAGATCTGGAGACAAGAACTCAGGGTTGTATATCACCCTTTCCTCCGCGAGTTTCAGATCAGAAACCCTGCCTGCGGGTCAATAGGGTGGCCTCAAACGTTTCCCACGAAACCTTGGAAAAACACTCAAATTTTCGGACCAAGCAGACAGAGGTGGTCTTAGATTTGGCTGTCTTGAGCCAAACAACTGGATCAGATTCTCCATCAAACTGAGGGATATCTTCGGCTATTTCCAAGCGAAGTCGAACTTGGGCCAAAGATACATCTGCTATTGAGTGGTGTGTTGGCATTTGCTGATGGTGCCTTAAGAAGTTAGATGGTCGTGGGACTGGGAGGGTTGGGGATGAAAATGATTGGGGGCCAAAGGGGTTCCAGCAGGCTGAATGGGCTGTGAAGGCGCTGGATTGGACGGGTAATGATTCCAGCTATGAGGATGAATATTCGGCTGGGATTGATTATGGGGGTAAGGATCAAACGCCGAAGTGGCTGGGTTCGGATCGATTTGGCCTTTGGGAAGAGAGTTGAAATCTTTGAAATAAAGAAGTAACATGACTCATCAATCCCAACAAGTCAGGATGCGAAAGAGCAGGCTGCGAAACAACTGGCACTGTGTGGTTGGGAAAGGACTGTGTAGGAACAGCCAAGTGCTGTGACGAAACCGTTGGCAGCTGAGAGCTAGTCACAAGCGGCTGTGAAAGGACAGCTGAAGGCTGTGCAAAAACGCCAGAGAACTGGGAATAATGAGCAGAAGACTCAGAAGTTCTTGTTGGAGGGTTAATCGGTTGGAAAGAGTTTAAGGGGCCAAAGAAGGTGCTTCGGAATGAAAGGTCGAGTAGGGTGGGGGTGGATCCTCGGTCGCAATGATATTTGAGGTGATTTGGGGGAAGTCAAAAGGGCCACGACCGGTAACACGGTTTGGAATCATGGATAAACTAGACACTTTCTTTAAATCTTTAAAGGACCCCTCTTGCTTATTCTGCCTTTTATAATAGACCTAGCTCCCGTAAAGAAATATAAGCTTCTAAAATCACCACCTTTCTCCATTGTTTCGTTTTGTGCCAACGGAATTTTAGCGCTTTTTTGGCCTTGCCGAGTTTAGCCCGTCACACAACGAAACGTTTGCCCGGATCTTCAACGTCTGCTGACATATCTTTCACACATAAGGATCTGAGAAGCTTTTGTTTATTACTTATTTTTTTGCTTAGTTTTCACACTTCTTAACCACGACGCGATTAGTTCTCAAATGTTTTGCGCCCAGCCGCCGCGTCGGAGAGCAGGAAGGCTGGACATTGTCGACAAGAGCTAACAAGAAAATCGCTCATTTCAGGTGAAAAACAATGGTATTTTCGAAAATGTTTTGTTCTGATCCATTTCATAGAGAAATGATCATTTCTAGTAAGAGTTGTGCTTTAACTTATTCAGTACAATAGAAATACTTCTTACTTTTTAGATTTAATTCAGTACAAACAAACAAAAATATCATGGAGAAATCTCCAAGTGAGATTCAAAAAAATATGAGAGAAAAGAGCAGACTGACCAGGGACCAATATACAATGGGGGCAACAACCAATAAAGTAAACACTACTATAAGACAACTTGTAAAAAAAAAATATGTCAGGTTCCAACTCTTCTAATCTATATTAAACCAAAATGTGAATAATTACCACATTAATCTCTCATTTTATGAGGTATTTTAATTATTGAAGAATATTTTTGTCTAAAAAACTGCGAAATACGACTGGAATAATACATATCATATGAAAAACATCTCACACAGATGGGTTATTCATTGTTTGTTTAACATACAGCCTCATGGAAAAAAGACATGGTCCGTAACCTATGACTCACTATGACTTCGTTGTCATATACAAATCTCTATCATTAAGAGAATAGCCCATTAGGTAAGGGGGGGGGGGAATAATAAAAAATATGTGAAGGGGCATGGTCACAATGTGACTCATCATCTCTCAATAATGCCTTCTTGCCTTCTGACAAAGGTCTTTGAACAGTGGTGCTATATCTCAGGGAGAGGGGGACATAATAACACAGGGACTAATAGCACCACAATTCATCTCCATAAATATGCCTATAGGGGGGAAGGGTCTCCCAGCTTAACCTAACGACCCACTTATTAAGGAAACATAAGGGATACATGGCCTGGAAAGTAGGTTGACTAGAAAAAAAAGTGAGGCCTACTCATACCATATCAACAAGCATACAAGGGGGAAGGTCTCCGACTTAGCTAACCAAGCCACTTATAAAGTAAACATAACGGATACACTGGCAGCAAAGAAGGATGACTAAAAAAAATAGGGGACTCAATCGTATCACTAAACTATATTCACATTCATAAACATCATGTGTAATGTCAGAACAGGTCACAATTCCTGTTATAACAACATAATATAGACCCATCATCCTATTCCAAACAAAATTACAATCTATGAGGCTAGTTGTTAGCTCAGGTCATGATTCCTGACTAACACAAACAACAATGACATCAAACCAAACCCACTCGTGAAAAATACCATATAGTTCATGAAAGAAAAATTCCTGATCAGGGAATGATGTGTCATAAATACTGGGCAAAAGATAATATGTAACAGTCATACTAACTATTAATCAGGCCAAGAAGTTACAAAACTTCTGGCAATTTCATACTTAAGGCTCCCATCAGTCATGCTATTAGTGGAACCTCACTTAACAAATATCCTTAAATACCCAAAATAAAAAAAATTATACCCATATTCTTACCTATAAAATGAGGACTAGCCTCTCTTATCTGGGGGCATACCTCAAGAAAAATGGGGATCTTAGGCCTTAGTTGTCATAAGGTAACGCTTACTTTAAACTAAACGACTAAAGGTGCGTCTACATTGCCGTAAACCGACCGTTTTACGGACGGTCCGTAGCCGCAAAAATGTGGTCTTCATTAGGTCCGTAACCGCAAAAATGTGGTCTACTTTAGTCCCAAATAGGCGAATCTTGTGTTGAAATTTAAAAAACAGTTTATATGTGACTTGAAAAACAGTTGAGAAACAGTTACATGGGACTGTGACAAAAAAGCAGTCTTCACTACGTCCGTTTTACGGTTACGGAGGGGTCAGTACCGCCGTTTTACGGCTACGGCCGTCCGTAGAGAAAGACCCGTCTTCACTGCCGTAACGGTCAAACGGTCGACCGTAAAACGGTCGGTTTACGGTAATGCAGACGGGGCTTAAGTCCAGTACTACAAACCAAAGCGCAAATCAACAAAAAAATTTATTTTAGGTTATTATCTCCCTTAAATCTTATAATACTTCCACAATCTTACTATTAAACCTATAATTTATTCCAAGCAATAAACAAATTCCCAAAGATTTTAGTTTACGTTCTTCAAGAAAAAAATTTTTTCGCTTTACGTTCTTCGAAAAAAAAGTTTTACTTTACGTTCTTTTACCAAAAAAAAAATCCAAAATTTACTTTTGACCTATTATTACAATAAAGCTGTGGGGGAAAAAAAATAAAAAAAACCCACTTCATGTACCGTACCATAGTTACGATAATGGTGTGGGGGAAAAATCCAAAATCAAACTTTTAATACTATTGTTACGACAATCCAATGGGGGGAAACCCAAAATCCCACTTCTGAAACCATTGTTACGGTAACTGTATTTATATATGAAGATTGCTCTCTCAACCTGATCTTATGGCGAGGGGTGTGGAAGGCTGGACATAAGATGGTAAATGTCCAGGTATACAATCATCGGAGTCAGGATGGCCTAGGGCGCTGGTGGCCTACTACACGTGCAGAACTTCACGGGTTCATTATGGATTCCCCCGGTCGATTCACACTATGGTTTGCATACCGAACACACAACAGGTTATCAACCACCCATCATACACTAGGCCCTAGAGGCCAGCCCACTTTAAGGAGCTTAACTCAGACTCATAGAAGTGACCTATGGTCCGTAAATAAACATAAGGTTTTATTGACTGAAGTACTTACAACAAAAATTAAACAACCTTGGGTAAAAGGGTGTTTGCCGGTCAAGGCCCCGGAAAAAAGTTCGGAAGAAGGTAAATCTTCCACCTGGCATGAGTCACAAATATCAGAGAATTAATGAATAATAAGAGTGCCCGCGACAGTATAGAAGATTAAAGACACAGGCAACGGAAGGGAGTAACGCTGCCTAGCGGCGGCATAAGTAAAACGTACGGACTGCAGGTGGCATCACCGTAACAGTACATATTACCAAATGCTTTTCTGATATCAAGCAGAACCGCTGAAGGTAGAAGGCCAGAATCCAGGGCTTTGCTTATCGATAAACTCAAAGCCGTTAGTGCATGTTTGGTCTTGCCCTGGTCTGAATCCAAACTGGCGATTATTAAGGAACCCTTTCTTCTGCAGAAACTGGAGTAGCTGCTGCTCCATAAGTTTTTAAAAATTTTTGATAAAACTGAGAGAATGGAGATATGTTTGTTGTTAGCCGGATCAACTCGAGAACCTCCTTTGTGCAGTGGAATCATTCTAGCTTTCCTTAGTAGTTCTGGGAAAGTACCCTTTTGCAATGACACATTTATCAAGTAAGTAAGAGGCTCTATGATTGACGGGGCAACTGCTATCAGCACTTTAGTGTTTTCTCGGTCGAACCAAGAAGCCGAATTGCCCTTTAGATTTCGTATGATTAGCAGAACTTCAGGTGGAGAGACAGGTGTGAATGCCATTGACTTAGTGCATGCTGGACCAAGGTAAACATTAAAACTCTTAGCGGAATTCCAACAGAATCTGCTGGTTTTTTTTCCCACCTATGCAAAAAAATGCTCCCAGTGCGGTTGCAATGTTTTCTGGTCCCGTTTGCAGTTTCCCCATCGCCAATTATTTCGATGGAAGCTCAGGGGGGGCCACAGGGACGCAGAATGGAGTTAACAACCTTCAATATGTTCCGAGAGTTCTCGCCACTTTCAGCTATTTTCCGGTAATATAATCTCCCCTAGCTGTAAGTAAAACTGATCGAAGACATTTTTTATATTTCTCAAGCGTCTCGTTACATGGGTCATATATGTGATCAGCCCACAGTTTATTTTTCTTATCAGTACACTGGAGAAGTCCGCATGCTTTTCGCAAGAGTAATCCGTATATTTTCTCCTAAAATGTTATGAAATTCCTCAAATCCTGTTTTAAAATCAATTGTGTTCCTAACAATTTCCCAGGATGTGCTCTGCAGATTTAGTTTAAGGGTATCCAAATTCTCATTAAAATAAAATCCAGGTGTTATGACTTAACGTTTATGTTATACAGCGAACCAACTATATGTAATAGATGGGCGAAATAATATATAAAAATAACGTAATCTCTGAGGTGTAGGCCGTAATGGTATTGAAGCCGGGTCAGGATGGCATTCCGAATGGTAGGCCCACACCAATTCCACAAACGCAGCCAAAGATAAAATTCCGGACGCGGTAAATTCATATCCGCTACCTCAATCTCGGTTCAGGCCCGAATCCCTCCAAGGGCTAAACCGGACAGATAGGTCGCCAGACCATTGCTAAGCCTCGAGACTAACCCAGCCAAAGGACGGAGTTTAGAACATTGTCATTGTAATACACATCTTAGGCGTAAAACAAAATATGAACGATAAATTATAACTTACTATAGTCTAATGACACGACGGGGTGAGATCCAAATCACGACTGCCCGAAATCAATGAAATGATCGCTCAAGCGATCTTTCGGTAGCGAAGGTGATCTTTTATGGCGCCGTGCCGGAATGAAAGGGGTTACTAATTAACTATTAAACAGTACTAAGGAAAAGGACGCGACAGGGGAACAGATAGATCTGAAATAAATAAATAGTAAATTAGGGAGCCGGAAGATAAAGACAGGACGTCTCCATAACACAGGGTAGCTCTATTCCTTTTATGTAAGACAGACTTAGATGAGCTGATTTCTTATATTCGTCTGCATTTTGTGTGTAAATTTTTTGACTGTTTTTGTATACGCTTTTCGGATGATCAGAACTCAGATATCTATTTCCAAACAAAACGTCTCTGATGTGGTCAAGCTCTGAATCAAGGAAACGTGGTGAACAAACCTGTAAGGCTCTGTTAAATAGAGAATGACAACCCCTCTTTTAACAGCAGGAGAGTGATTTGATGAAAAATTCAAGGATCAGTCACTATGCGTGGATTTTCTGTAAATACCAAACTCAAGTGTCATTACGATGTACCAAGACATCAGGAAAGGAAAGATGCCTCTCAATTTCTGATTCTTTTCTAAATTTCTGATTCTTTTCTAAATTTAAGTTTGTAATCGATGGAGTTGAGCAAGCAGAACAAAGTTTCAAGAGATTTTTCGCCCTGATCCCACAAGTAGAAAATGTCGTCTTTGAAACGACCCCGAAATCTAGGTTTATCAACAGCTAGCGAGATGATCGTTCTGTTACGGTTATCGGTTCTGTTACAGAGGGCAGTCAGAGAAAGTAGCCCTTGTTTTGATTAAGTTTTCAGAAAGAGATTGATTAGCAACAAGTTTCTGCTTCAAAATAAGTTCGGCCTTTTGGGGATCACAATTCGTGTACATAGATTTCGGGTCAAAACTGCCGATTCTCGTGTTAGGTGGAACTGGAGCTTCTTTTGCTTTTGTGACAAAATCTGCAGAATTTCTCAGATGAGAGTTAACAACACCTTTAGCTGTCGATAGCTCGTGACGGGTGTTCCAGTACTTCTGTATTTTCTCATTACAGCTGGACCTGGTTTCTGGCCATCCGGTGATGATGGTGCTGGTTAGAGAAGATAGTTCGGGGTCCGATTCGGTTGATGCTTTAATGCACAGCAGTCGACTGTCACTCATCGGTACGTTCTTAAATAGGGTGTCAACAAAGACTTCTGTCTCTCGTTCGAATTCTGCATCCGTATCAGGAAGCGGGAGGCGTGAAAGAGCATCGGCCACAGGGATGCTTGTTCCGGGCACGTGTTCGACTGACAGGTTGTATGGCTGGATCTGTAGCATCAGGCGTTGTAGTCGTGGAGGTGCAACTGAAATACCTCGAGACAGGATGGATTCGAGTGGTTTGTTATCGGAGAGAACCTTGACTGGCCGTCCATATACACATTGGTGGAAGTGCTTGCACGCGAAGGCGATGGCCAGTGCTTCTTTGAGCCTAGACTGGGGCGAAAAACAACTGACATGAACTTTACTATCTTCGATGTAGGAGAATTCACCGAGGAAACAATAGTTCGAAGAGATCTCTCGGTTTTACGAATTTTCGGGAGACCATACAAGCGGGGAGCCGTACATTCACGTGGATAGAATCTCTTGTACATTTGTTCTGTGATGTCGCCATTAGATCAGCGAGTTCTTTTCGCCCTTCTTAAACAAACTTTTCAGTTGGATCAGTGGCTAATTTTTCATATGTTTCAATGTCACTCAAAATCTCGTGAACCTTTTGTCTTATTCCTCAGTATCCGTCATACCTTTATCTGCTTTAGTAGTTACCCTAGAATGATCCCTCAGTAAATTTCTTAAGATGCGATGTTCGTTTCTGCTGAAATTTTTGAAATTCAGCCTAGTAAGACATGGTGCGTCCAACGAAGTTTCAACAAACTTTGCTCTGACCTCAGGAATCTCTTGAATTTCAGCGCGTGAATCGTTAATTGCGCCTTCTGTGTTAGAAATGATTTCTGAAAAGGGAATATCAGCGCAATTGAAAATTTTAGACCTTTCGACAAAACTTGATTTTTTTATCTGTCGTTTAGTGCTCAGATTAATCGCAGCAGGACCAGGAGATATAGGGTGGATTTTTGCAATTTTTTTGAATATAAACGGTAGAAGTTTTCAGAGAGCCTTTGTCGAGACATGCGAAAACCATGCTGAAATGAGTTTTCAGCAATAGCCATAATTTGATGAAAATCAGCATAAGACAATGTGCAACAAAATCCTGTTCTAATCATAAAATGTCTTGGTTCATCGGTATCTTTTTCCTCTCCAGTCATTTATTACATGAATCAAGATACCAAAACCCACACGTTCTTTAAAGTATTTGATTCATGTGGGCCGAGAAGGTGAAGACACCATCATTTTTTGGTGGGTCGGATTTTTACGAACACACTGAATATTATTTAGCTCAGTTTCATAATCTCTAAGAAATCACTATAACGAATTTAGTATAATTTACGGCGTTTGTTTATTGTGATCTAGTTGATGATCTAGTTAAAAAAACAAGAAAAAAATACTTAAAGAAATCGGCAATGCAAATAATTAGTTGGATTTTTCTACACATTTTCCATATGCCTGCTACGATAAAAAAAAAGTTTTGTTAGATCCATTGTCAAACTATGATCCCAGTCTCCCCATGTCGGCCACTTCCGACCCGTGCCACTGGATGACCGAGCGATCGGATCGAGTCGTGGCTTCATCTTGGGTCTTGGGTGGGAAGGGTTTAGACGTTGCAAGTGCTAGAATGCTCATGATGCAACTCCTTTAAACTGGAGTTCAGCTCGTGTGGTTAGATGAAATGAAGGTCGCATTGACTTTGGTAGAACACGATTCTTTTCACAATTTTGAAGAAATGTTTTTTTGATTTATCAAATTGGCTTTTTGCTTGACCAGAGACATGAATGTTAAAACAGAATGCTCCCCATAAGAATGACGAAGATAATTTCGTAAACCACATCGGCCTGAAATATAAAAAAAAATCAACGAAAATGGGGTTGGTAAAGGCCAACAAATATACTCGTCGAATATAAGGCACATATTTCGAGAGGACAACAGCCTCCCTTCTTCAGCACAGACAGAAAATTTCGAGGAAAAATGCCAAAATGAGGATGAAGATTAACAACCATGAAAACCAGAATAAAGCGGAGAACCAACAAGAAACCGAAAATTAAAACCAAGATTGGATGAATTCAAAGCATAAAATAAAATCAGCGAGCCACTTACCAATACCTGTGAATAACAATTATGACTGTTCTCGCTCGGTACTAGCGAGTGACTAGCTAATCATCTTCTAATAAAATTTCCAGCTTAAGCTTCACACAAATCCATTTCTTTCCTGGTCCGTGGTCATGGCGAGAAAAGAGGTTGGTAAAGAAAGACCAACGAATATAGTTTCTGATGAAATTTCTTTGAAGTAAGTTTCCCGTATTCTTTGCGTCTCTGTCTCAATATAGTAACAAATTTGTTGCGGAGTTGTTTTGTCTGATCAGTAAAACCATCTCGAAACAATTAGCATTTCAACTTGACCAAATTTTCACTGACTGACCAGTTTATCATTGTCACGCTTACTAATTTTTATGGCACTTGCCCTTCGGCCAAGTGCCATATAGCGATCGCAATTTATGTCCGTCCGTCGGTCGGTCGGTCCGGGTTTTGCTAGTTCGGGCACTTCCACATAAGCTAGGACGAAGAAACTTGGCAGACATATCAGGGACCCTAAATGATTAAGTTAGAAATAGCCACTTCCCCGATCCGAGCATCGTAGGGGGAGTGGAGGTAGGGGGAATCCGGAATATTTCGGAATTTTTTACTTTTATGCTAGGACGATGAAACTTGGCAGGCGTGTCAGGGACCCGAGCAGATTGGCTTGAGAATAGTCGTTTCCTGATCCGATCATCTGGTAGGGGGGGTGGAGGGAGGGGAAGTCCGAAAAGTGAGGTATTTTTAACTTACGATTGATATATAGAAAGATCTCGTGCGGGTGTTAAACCCTTAGATTCCGTTCAGGGTGTTAAACCCTGTGCACTGGGCACTGGGCACTGGTTGGTTTCGTTGCAGGAGTTAGGTTTGGCGTTTTTCGAGCATTGGGGGCTTAGTTTTGCCATTGCCGACTGGCGTCACAGGCGTTGTTGCCGTTTCTCAGTTTAAACATTGCCAGTCGGGACTTGAACTTCGCTCGTCTATAGTTGTATTCGCGCACTTTGCATGTAGCCATTGATTACAGCGCGAACACTGCACAGTGCCAGAACCAGCTTTCAACCGACACTTTGGACAGTAGAAGACTGTTTTTGTTTTGCTCATTTTACAGCAAAATTGGCTGTCCCAGAGTGTGGGAGGGGGGTTGTTGTAACGACACGAAACATTTGATTCCAAATGTTTCTCGCTAATTGCCTTTTTCTCGAAGGAGAATTTCCTCACAGCTGTTTTATGCTTTCAAGAGTGAAACAATTTAACCAGAGTAGAAACGATTTAGGCAAAGTGTAAAAGCTGGTATATAAAGACCATTGTATATGTATTAGTTAAGTCAGTCTTAAGTCAGTAGTGATTAAGGATGGATTAACGGATGTATGCAGAACTTCAATATTAAACGTAAGTGTGATTTCTAAACAGTATTTATTGAATGTAGGGACCCAGGACCTACCGTCCGAACTTCCCCCTCCACAGTCACGAACCAACCCATCGAGGATTAAGATCAGATTACCGGTATAGTCTGTATGTACCAACCGCTCGGGTACACGCTACAAGTATACTAGATTCTCGGTATCGGACAACAGGTTACGGAAAGGTATGAACCGAGAGTCATAGTTTAACCTAATTTAACACTGGTGACATCGTTTTGCTGTGGAAGGGTGAGTTCCGGTTGGTTCCCGATAGGATAGAGTTTTTGACGTTTTTGTTTGGAAATGGCCGGAAAAATTGAGTTTTTATTAAAAGCGGCCGAGACCGTCGACTATTTTGAGGGTCGGACGGACGTGGATGAGTTTTTGGAAAAAGTTAAAGATGTATCGGCCTGGGATGAAGACGAAATAAAGGAACCGGAGCTGCTAAAAATTGTGCGGCACAAATGTCGGGGGGTGGCGTTAGACTTTTTCAGGGCTAACGAAGGAAAATTCACAACTTTTGCGGCACTTCGGACGGCATTTAAGGAACGTTTCCAAAGCACGTCAAAGAAAGATCGGCTTTTGTACGAAAAGTTGTATTTAGAAGAGGGACAGGAACCTTTCAAATTTGTTGAAAGTATCGAGCTGAAGGCTCTAAACCAACTCGGTCTAGATGCTATGCCAGCAGCGAGCAACGTACCAGGGTCTTCTTTTCAGCTTTTGCAGTCGCTCCTGAAAACAATGGTTCACGACCATTTGGCAAGGGGTTTGAGCGAAAAGGTTTATTTGCGGGACCCCGATTCTTGGGAAGTCACCAAGGATTGCTTGATAAAATGGTATCGTGCTCAGGAAAAGGTTAAGTTGCAACACGAAAGTAGGAGCGAAACGAAGGTGTTTTACAACAAAAATGGTAAGTCTCAGGAACTAGTTCCACAGCGATCACAGATAATTACCAAAAACAACCAATACACTCGGAACCATACACCGAGCCATACACCCTTCACGAAAAGTAATGACCGAGGCCAAATTACGCGGCAGAAACAAGACACTAAAATTCATACCCACACCAGGCAAACAGAACACAGGAACGCATACGCCTGGGACGCTAGTGGGAAACCGATTTGTGCGAAGTGTGCCAAGGTCGGGCACATCGCAAGGAATTGCTGGTCAAGAGGTCTTGAGCCAGCAAACAAAAATTCATCTAGGCATTTAAACTGGCGAGGGGGCGCGGTTCCAGAGTAAAGAGGAATCCGGCGCCCCGCAATTTCCGTCGTCCGTCTTACATTAGTGCGTATAATTGCGCAAAGGATGCACCTTTTGTTGACGTCACGTTGTGTGGAATACAGGTAGAGGCATTGGCGGACACGGGTTCCGGCATTAGCCTCATTAGCAGGGCCCTCTTCAGGAGGTTGCCACATAGAGTCCAGGAGGGACTCAAAGCAGATTCCACGTTGGTTAAAAGTGCGTCTGGGCACGGTTTAGACGTCAGAGGTGTCATCACGGATTTTGTTAAGATAGGAGACGAACGCTGCGAGGAAAAGTTTTTCGTCAGTGATGCTTTAAGGATTCCGATGATATTAGGATACACGTTTATGAAGCGACATAGGTTTTACGTTGATTCGGATACCGACTCTCTTGTTAGGAAGGATTCCGCTAGGTCGTTTAATGTTGTTGCGGAAGTCAAGGATAAGTCAGAGGACACCGTTGTCGAGATGACAACAGTGTTGCCGGTCAAACTACCGCCGTTTTCGATAAGCAGGTTGTGTTTGGCTCCACGTCGGACGTTGGATTTCAAGGAGGTTGTAATTGTTGCTTCGGATCAGTTTGTCCAAAAGTTTCCTCAGTTGGTAATCCTAGATCAAGTTGCAATACCTGAGGAAGGACTGGTTTCGATATATGTAGAGAATTCATCAGACGCAGTCGTTAAAGTCCCACGGATGAGTGTGGCTACTGGGACGAAATTTGAACAAAAAGACTGTGTGACCGTCAACAGCTTGGTGGTGACGTCAGAAACTCGCAGGAAGTGTCGACCAATGACAGAAAGAGAGCGCGAAGTTTTTCTTTCGCAGTTCAAGCTGGACCATCTACAGAAGAACTCAAGAAGGAGAAAGGTCATTGAAGATTTCCTAGTTAACAACAGCGATGTTTTTGCAAAAGATGAGTTCGACCTAGGTGAATGTGACCTGGAACCATTCACTATCGACGTTGGCAACAATCCTCCAAGCCGTATGAGACCTTACAGAATTCCTGCACACCTGGAGGCATCTGTACATGCTGAAATCGACAAGATGCTGAAGTGCGGAGTAATAGAAGAATCAAGTTCACCATGGCTGAGCCCACTGCTGATAGTACCGAAGAAAGATGGATCAAAGAGAGCAGTCATTGACCTAAGGAAGGTCAATAGTCTTACCAGGAAAGACTCTTATCCGCTGCCACACATAGACCAGCTACTGGATAGACTTCATGGATGTAGTGTCTACAGCAGCATGGACGCCATCTCTGGATACTGGCAATGTACTATCGATGAAGACTCGCGACCGATCACAGCCTTTGCAGCGCCAGGCACACCGGTTTACCAATTCAAGAAGATGCCTTTTGGCCTGTCCAACGCGCCTGCGCATTATTCTAGGCTGATGAATAGGATTCTGAATCATCTGTTTCGACTAGGTATCTCAGTCTACCTCGATGACATCTTGGCTGCCAACAAATCAGACGAACAACATTTTGCAGCATTGTCAAAGGTTTTCGAGGCACTTAGACGGGCGAATCTGAAGCTCAAGGGTAAAAAGTGTTCCTTTTTCAAGGAAGAACTGACTTACTTGGGACACCAAATATCCAGGAAAGGGATAAGACCGGACCCAAGCAAGATAACTGCTATCGAAGAGTTAGCTTACCCGAAGAACCTACATGAGCTTCGTTCAGCACTTGGATTGTTTTCCTATTTCCGCAAATTCATCAGAAATTCTTCCGGAATAGCAGAAAGCCTTACCCGCCTGACCAAGAAAGGAACACATTTTGATTTTGGGCTGGAACAGCGAGAGGCTTTCGAAAAGTTGCGATCGAACCTTCTTCAGAAGCCAATTTTAGGACTTCCTGATTTTAGTCCTAGCGCTAATCCTATGATTTTGAAAGTAGATGCTTCAGACGTCGCTATTGGTGGAGTGCTTGCTCAGGTTCAGGATGGGCAAGAGAGGATCCTTCGTTTCTCGTCCAGAACCTTGAACACGGCTGAACGGAAGCATTCAGCGACGGAGAAGGAAGCTCTCGCTGTTGTTTATCATATTCGGACTTTTAGACCTTATCTGCTTGGCAAAAGGTTCACTGTCTTCTCCGATCATAGACCGTTAACATGGCTTATGAACAAGAACGACGCTACGGGTAAGTGGGCACGTTTTCAGATGGAGCTCCAAGGGTATGATTTCGACATTCAGTACATACCGGGTCCTAAAAATGTCGTTCCAGATGCACTGTCAAGGTTGCCTACAGTAAGTGTCAATTTGACGAATATCAGTGACTTACCAGTTACGTCAACAGCTCATATGCGAGACCTGCAGGCTAAGGATGCTTTCTGCAAAGTTGTTCGCGATCATTTGAGTTCGGGAAAAAGGATGCCGCAGGAAACTGAAAGACTCGTATTGCGAGAAATTCAGAATTTCGTCATTGACGAAGAATCCGACCTTGTTTGTTACCTCTCCATACCGACAAACAAGTGCCGTCGCTCTGATATTAAGGTTGTGCCGGTTTTGCCGACAAGCTTAATAAGGGAAACGCTTGAATTTTTTCACGATTCTCCGCTGGCAGGACATTTCGCCTTCATGCGCACTTATCAGCGCATACGGGAGCGCTGCTATTTCAGAGACATGTTTTCCATCATCAAAGGTTATGTTCAAGGTTGTCTCAAGTGCAGTCAGCGCAAAGGCTTACCTTACACTCCGAAAGCACCTCTTGGCTCGCTTCCAGAGGTAAGTCGTCCCTTAGAGTTGGTTGGTTTAGACTTGTTGGGTCCGTTCAATCGGTCGGACCAAGGTAACAAGTACGTGCTCGTGATAACTGATCACTTTACTAAGCACGTGACTTTGGCACCTATTCCTGATAAGTCGGCAAACGAGGTCGCAAAGGCGTTTGTCGAGAAGTTTGTCCTGATTTATGGTTGCTGTGATCAGATAATTAGTGACCAAGGTAGCGAATTCATGAGTTCAATTTTCAAAGCTACTCTAGAAATCTTGAATATTAAAGGACTCAGGACTTCAAGTTTCCATCCAGCCTGTAACGGAGCCACAGAAAGACACAACAGGGAAATTGCAAATATTCTCAGCATGTATGTGAGCCGACGAGATTTTTCGGATTGGGAGAATTTTCTTCCATATGTCCAGTGGGCGATTAACACGGCTTACCAAGAATCAATACAGGACACCCCTCACTTTATGACATTTTTGCGTGAACCTCGTTTCCCATCAGATGGCATTATAAGCAGTCGCACATATTACGATTCGGACGTTAACTATAAATCAGAAATGATAATGAGGCAGAAGCTAGCTTTTGACATGGTGGGTCAAAATATCAAAACAGCAAAGGAAAAACAGAAGAAATATTATGATACAGATTTGAAATATCATCAGTTTGAAGTGGGACAGTTAGTTTTGCTTCACGTTCCACCGGAGGCACGACACCAGAAGCTTGACAAGATTCGCTGGGCGGGACCTTACCGAGTTACAGCAGTACTAGAGAACAAACTTAACTACGAAATCACTCGAGTAAGCGACAACAAGAAATCAGTTGTCCATCAGAATCGCCTGAAGCCTTATACACCGTATAGGCTTTGGGAAGGCCAGGTTGAGGTTGAGGAGGAAATACAAACATCGGCAAAATCAGCAAGGAAAGTGCGGTTCGCCGAGCCACCACACAAGGATGAGGAATCCGATTCATCAGACGACGGGTCCGATTCTTCAGATGACGAAGGTGGAAGGCCAGACACTCAGCAGATACCAAGCAATACCAGCTCTGCTAGACCCTCAACAGCAACTGAACCAGCCCAGACAAGCGTTCCAGCTCATTTCTTCGAAGATCCAAACTCTTCTGCCGGAGGAAATACACGTTCATCTGATATACCACCAGAAGAAGAAGAGTCGGAGGACAGTGAGGAAGAATTCTCAGATACAGCAGCCTCCGCTCCCAGGACGCCCAGATATCAGATACCAAGTGAACTGCACGATGGTGACTATTCAGATCTGCCAAGTCCATTTCAGTGGACACCTGATGACACGAAAGGACGAAGATACTCGTCACCAGCGGACTTGGATATCGAAGGCACTCCCGACTTCAAGGACCGTTTCCTTGACAGAACAAAAGCGACACCGAGCGAGCTTGCATGGGATAACTATCTAGGCCAGAAGTACGACGACTCGATAGGAGACGAAGTTTTCCAACCGAAGGAACTGCTGTTTACGCCAGGACCCTCATGTTCTACCCCTCTGGCGAAGCCAAAGGAGACTGAGAGTCCACTGCACGATCAGAACGCAGGCATTACAAAACCTTCTGTTTCGCGAAGGAGTCCAGAATCCAAGAAATCAAGTGGATTTACACCGAAAAAGAAGCCAAAGAGCTGGCTAGCAACAATGGATAAATGGCTAGTAGAGCCTTTGTTAGGGCCAGTCGATTGGGAGGCGGCTCATGAAAAGAGAAAACGCAAGGAAGAAAAGTTGCGTAAAAGCCAAAGCTCACAAAGTGGTGCCGATTCCTGTAAAAAACCCGCATCAGGTCCAGCACCTCAGACAAGTGGAACTGACGAAGATCTATGGCGGAGGAGGAGCCCTCCTAAAGATACATCAGTTTCATCAGGATCAAATGAATCGAAATCTACCTCGTCTGCAACGAAAGAGGAAAGCGAGGCTCCTGAACAGAGAACAGGTGGCTCTACCACCATTGAAGAGACGTTAGAAGGTCAAGGACCAGAGGTTGTAACGACCCCACGGCAAGAAGCAACAGGAAACCCAAGCAAAGAAGTGGGGTCTACTCCAGGATCAGTTGGCTCAGAGCAGCCATCGGAACCGCTGACGACCGAAATCCCTACGCAGCAGGCTATACGGGAACCGTCAGTCGATGTTTTTGCCCCGGTAGAACCGATCCGCGGGAGGTCAAATAGTCTACCTCAGTCAACTGGCTTGGCAGCCAAACGGTTGGTAAGGAAAAGTCACATCGAACAACGTTTGCACCAACATAAATTTGACCAAGCCACATCGAGCAAAAGGGGTAGGCCAGATTTAGATGCTACACGTGCAGCAGAACAAGCATCAAAGAAAGCAAAACAGGAGGAGTACAAACTGTATCTTGAGTCGCTCTCAAGTAGACAGTCGAGACCATTACGAGACAGAAAGCAGCCAGACAAGTTAACATACTCGAAACTGGGAGGTGGGACACAGAAATAGAGGGGAAATTCTCCACGATTACTACGCGTCAAGTGAATTACAGCGTCATGAACTGTCGTTCACCTGATCGCACTTGATCGCACGCAACTAATTTTTGTTTTACCCCACCCTGTTTCCTAGTAATCTAGTTAAGGAGTTGTATCGTTGACGTCACGATTCTCCTCCGAAAATACCATTTAAGAACTAATAACTTGTGCTTTAAGAGAACGTACTCCTGACTGAAGGAAGTGGAAGACCACTAAAATTAAATGGAACTTTGGCCAAGTTCCATTCGAGTGAATGCTAATAGATAGCGAGGGGTGAGTTTGGTCACCCCTGGGCGGGAAGAAGTAACCGCCAGGATAATCAGATTTCTCCTTTGAGAAAATGCTTCAAGAAAGCGGGGGGTGAGTTTTTGGTCCCCCCTGGGCGGGAAGAAGTACCTGCCAAGATTAACAGATTTGGATTAATCTGTTTTGTATTTTACAGGAAATGTGTCTCTCTGAAATAACTGGTAACTTCGGACCAAGGACCATTAAAGAGGAAATAAGGTTGTCCTAAAAGAAAGTTTCAAACAGCAGAAGCTGCGCTAGTAATCCTTAGGGGTAAAGGATTTAAATAGAGCTCCGTTACTGGTGCAAAAAGAGAATTTGCTAAAAGGGAAAGCTGAAATGGTTTAAAGAATTAAACTAAAAATGGGTCGACAGCTAGTTTCCCATGAAAGTAAGCAAATAAGCAGCTAATATTGTGGGTTTAAGTCCGAGTTACAATTCAGTCGAGTAAGAGAGACACCAACGATGAGTTCGTCATACCAGAAGTGCTCGCACCCACAAGCGAGCGGAAGGACAACCTTACAAAGGATCGACCCAGTATCTTCAGCACAGAGATATCGGATAGCTGACATCGCAGCTAATCGTTCCCGAAGATGACTTTCAAGCAAGGCTGATTACAAGCCTTGTAATAAGAAGAACGGTTCTCTAGCCAAGACGAGGCTATGCAGAAGAGAACACAAGCAGACGTAGCAACCGACGAAGAAGAGGAAAACCCAATCAGACAACGGAAGAAGCCATATGAAACGTCGGAAGAACAGGTGACCGTTGATAGCAGGAAGATGGCGCAGGACCATCAAGAAACAGCTGGGACCCGGATGTTGAGTCCCGAAAGAAGACAATAGCTTGAGAAAGCCAAAGACGTTGCCGGATGCGTAAGTCTGAACTTACCGTATTTTGAACATTCAGACATCGGCAAGAGTGACCATAGTTATGGTCGGAACAGGATAGGAAATCCTTATGTTGTAATAATAGTCAAAAGACGATTTGCCTAGACGGTTGGCAATTAAAAGTAGTGATTTGGGAATTTTAAAGTTATTTTTCCCCTACTTGATTTCAAGTGAACGTTTGTTTTAGGATTTAGGCTTTGGGGTTTAGGAGTTCAAGTTATAACTAAAGTTGGTTGCCCCAGTAATAAGTAAAGATAATAGGATTTTAACAAGATTGAGTTGCAAGTGTTAGGTCTATAGTTTATAACGAAACTCTGACGTATTTGAGACGATAATTATTTAGAAGTGCCCTATAGACTAGGATAGATTGGATAGGATTTCCCAGTTGAAAGTTGTCATATAGGCGTTATTCTTTTCTAAGGGAGGAAGGGAAAGGTAAAGTTAAAGTCCAAAATTCCGATTTCAGTAACGACAAACAGGAATTAAAATTGAAGAACCTACGCGGGTAGTCCAAATAAGGGTAGACCTGACACTATGGGAGAAAAATGCCACTACCATAGAGATTTCCATACACTGGAAGTTGTCGGCCTAAGGCTGACAAAGGGTTCAGAAGCGATACCCAGTGCGAAGTGACGGCGAGAGCTGGCTTAAAAGAGATTGGTGACGCAAACTAAAGTTGACACCAAATTGTTGTTGGCCGCCGGTTGCTAGTTTTTATAGGAAATGGTACAATGGCAGAAAGTTTTTAACCTACCACCTTATGGTGTTAGGGGTGACAGGTTTACCTGGTCTATTGGAATATTTTTTTTTAACCGTAATCAGTATCCCTTGAAATCAGAATTTTGACTGGATAAGTTAATTGTAAAACATAGCTGATATGACAACCTTCATCCTGGTTTGAGCAAGTAAAATTACAGGTTATAGGTATTTTTAGAGCTGTGTCGGGAGACACTTTTTGGAAGGCGTGAGGAGTGTAACGACACGAAACATTTGATTCCAAATGTTTCTCGCTAATTGCCTTTTTCTCGAAGGAGAATTTCCTCACAGCTGTTTTATGCTTTCAAGAGTGAAACAATTTAACCAGAGTAGAAACGATTTAGGCAAAGTGTAAAAGCTGGTATATAAAGACCATTGTATATGTATTAGTTAAGTCAGTCTTAAGTCAGTAGTGATTAAGGATGGATTAACGGATGTATGCAGAACTTCAATATTAAACGTAAGTGTGATTTCTAAACAGTATTTATTGAATGTAGGGACCCAGGACCTACCGTCCGAACTTCCCCCTCCACAGTCACGAACCAACCCATCGAGGATTAAGATCAGATTACCGGTATAGTCTGTATGTACCAACCGCTCGGGTACACGCTACAAGTATACTAGATTCTCGGTATCGGACAACAGGTTACGGAAAGGTATGAACCGAGAGTCATAGTTTAACCTAATTTAACATTGTGCACAACAGTAGACGGGAAAATAGCCACACCTTCAGCTAATTATTTATCAAATAACATACCGCAATTCCACTCCCGCAACCATATTGTGCTGTCTTCTAATCCCCCCTCATCATGACGATCAAGTGAACCACGCCAAAAAACCTCCTCTATCCATACCTTAACATGAAAACAAGAATGACAACCAGTTTGAATACATGGATTTACTCATACCATAAAACACAAGAATAAGATTACAAAGAAATCAGTGGAAAAACGGCTTAAAACCAGTTAAACTATCCATTTCCTCGTATACTTTCCCTGCTCTAATTAAATTTTCTAACTGTCTGCTATCGGGTCTAGATTCGACAAACATGACTCTCTTCCACGCTAAATAATGCTCTGTTGTTTTCCTCGTTTTCCAACCAACGGTGTGCATGACTTCCTCTAACGACGCACCAGCCGATGCCAAAGTGATGGCGCCACCCGTCCTAAGGCTGTGAGGGGTCTCACCTTCGTCCATGCAACACCTTTTTAAGTGCCCTGTAGACAGTGCCCTGTAGACTAACTGGCTCGTTTACAAAGGCATTCCCCTGAATTTTCCTAAAGAGAAAACCATAATCGAGAGACAAACCACAATTCCTTGCGAAGTTGCAATACTCCTCTAATGCAGTTACCGGACAACAGTACGGGTCCCGAGTTCTAAACACTGCAAACGAATTAACCGTTCCTGCCCGTAAAGTCTTCCCTATGGTGTGGTTAAACAATATGCCATCACTGTCCGAAAAAAAAAGGATTTCCCTACTTTTGGTAAGCGCTAGATCTGACGCTCGGTCCCCGGCAAAGAACTGTACTACCAAGAAAACTCTGTTGCGGAATACCTCTAGAGCTGAGACTGGGTTTTTAGCGCATACCGACGCTTCTGCCTCGTCTTTTAGCGAAACCAATATCTTCCTTAGCTTCCACAGGTGCAGTGGGATTGCTTGTTTCGGCGTTATTGCAGCCGCGGATTGCTGTAACTCCACACCCGACAAAAAATCTTTTACCTAGTACGATTTAGCAGGATTCCCTAGATTTCTTTCCGTCGCCCATGAATCAAATCTACCTTCTGCATTGAAAATCGCCGCTAATTGGCCCATTAATGAATTGACGGTGCCCGCCGCCAAAACTCTTCTACAAACACAGTCACTCCTAGTAGTGGCAAGATTTGGACACTCATTTCCGTGTAATAGTTCTCCCATTTTTCTCTTTCGAAATCAGAAAATATATGACGTGTGTTGGTGTGCAATCTCGTATGTTTACGCGGAATGACCGCAGGAACTCCTCGAACTCCACTTGCAATCTTGACTTTCGTTTTCCATATGCTGAACTTCGGACAAGATCTTTTTAACTCAGACTGACGTTTTTCCCATGAAGCTAGCAGTGCGTGTGGCACCTAAAACGAATATGTATTTTTATTTTATTTTTCGAAATCACAAACTATTTATTGATAACTAAGAATTCAAATGTAACTAAGAAAAATTCAGACGAGCCGCAATTAACGCAACCGATAATCCCTTCACGTCCGTCACATACCCTTTTTTGGTTGGAAACAACAAAACCGATCGATCCCCTCTCGGCCTAAAACCGTAAAATCCACACTATGTTCCTTAACAATTCCACCACGGTGCCTCTTTCCGGAAAGGCAAGACTATCGTTACCTCCACTCTAGCAGACTTGAGGAACAGTAACACGTGGGGAACCATACAAAACGGGGGGAAAACGTAATAATTCTCTGTTAAAGATAATGTCTGGGCAAATAAATCTTCTGCTACCATGCCTCTCTGAGGAAAAGGGGCGTAAAAAGGTAGAGGGTTCCCTGTTCTACCTTTTCTGACGTTTGATGACAAAGCCATCAAATCAAAAGAATGGCCTCGCTGTCCTCCGAACATCCTTTCTATTTTAACCCAAATTTCCGGCCGCAACATACAATGCTGCTTCTGCAAAAATCTGGACGGGTCATCCGCCAAATTCTGGTTGGAGGGTACATATGTAAGCACCAAGTTAATATTCAATCTGACAAGTATTCCGAACAACTCTTTCAAGACCTCATTTAAGAGTCCCGCCTTTCCGCCCGATAAAGTCCATGCATCCACAACCGCTTTATTATCAACCCTTGCGATGTTATGACTTAACGTTTATGTTATACAGCAAACCAACTATATGTAATAGATGGGCGAAATAATATATAAAAATAACGTAATCTCTGAGGTGTAGGCCGTAATGGTATTGAAGCCGGGTCAGGATGGCATTCCGAATGGTAGGCCCACACCAATTCCACAAATGCAACCAAAGATAAAATTCCGGACGCGGTAAATTCATATCCGCTACCTCAATCTCGGTTCAGGCCCGAATCCCTCCAAGGGCTAAACCGGACAGATAGGTCGCCAGACCATTGCTAAGCCTCGAGACTAACCCAGCCAAAGGACGGAGTTTAGAACATTGTCATTTTAATACACATCTTAGGCCTAAAACAAAATATGAACGATAAATTATAACTTACTATAGTCTAATGACACGACGGGGTGAGATCCAAATCACGACTGCCCGAAATCAATGAAATGATCGCTCAAGCGATCGTTTCGGTAGCGAAGGTGATCTTTTATGGCGCCGTGCCGGAATGAAAGGGGTTACTAGTTAACTATTAAACAGTACTAAGGAAAAGGACGCGACAGGGGAACAGATAAATCTGAAATAAATAAATAGGAAATTAGGGAGCCGGAATGTAAAGACGTCTCCATAACAGCGATAACCCGGGAATTTCTCAAACGTTCTCCCAAAGAAAGTATAGCATTGACTATCGCTCTGGCTTCCTTGACATGTATTGGATGCTGCAATTCTTCCCCAACAAAATGATCCGAAAATTCCGTTCTTCCTTCTGGGGAAGACAAAACTGCCCCCCATTTGTAATCACTCGCATCCGTAAACACCGTTACTTCTTTGTGAACTGGTGTCCGCCAAGGGCAGACACGAGGGGCCGTCGAAATAAATTTCCAAAATTCTAACTCCTCAACAACATCTTTTGATACCTGTCCCCTAGAAAGCCATCGTTTTTCGAGGTCCCCTATAAAAGACGAACATGCTTTGATAAAAAAACGTGAATGTTGGAATGCTGGGGTGAAACTGATGACTTTCCCGACAAACCTCTGGACTGTCTTAAGGCTCAAGACTTGGTTCCGCACCATATTTTCCCGCAATATTTCGAACTTCGCTTTTTTATCTTCCGGGAGAAGGAAAGCTCCTTGGGCAAAATCAACGATCATCCCTAAATGACGAACTAAACCGGCCGGCGTTAATACCGATTTCTGGGAAATAAAAAAGCCCAATTTCGCCTGTAGCGCTATGGCGAAACGTAAACGTATATGAAAGTTTGGGCCCGGCTCAACAAAATCGAACGCGTCATCGTAGAACTTCCAACCGAAACCACCAGCCCTCCGAAAAACTTGCGTAGGTATTTGGGCGACAAGTGGATATACAAACGGTGAAAATTTGGCGCCGAAAGTAATAACCGTGAAAACATAATACCACTCCTCTTCCGATTCTACATGTACACCCTTATACCTGAAACCTAAAAAAGTTCTGCTGCGCGGAGTCACCGAAAGATGGTCGTAAGCGCTATGTTCATCAACCGAAAAACCTTCACCGCCATGCTCTAAATACGGCTGCATATCCAATAATGTCTCAGAAGTAAATGGCAGATCTTTGATCCACAAGTTCAGAAACGATTCATCATGACACACTCTTGGTTTTTCCGATTCGACCGTTAGGCCCATCACTAAACACGGCGGTTCACAAGACCCTACCTTTCCCCAAGGAATCACGGATCCGTTTTTCACTCTTTTAATAATAGTCTCAGAAACGACGGACAGGCACAGGCGAATTATAATAATCTCCTCTATACGCACCACTAAATGGCCTGAACATACTAGGCATGTCTACACCGTTTTTTAGCATAAATCCAAAACAACTCGTTTTTCTTTGAAATCAAACAAGTCTAATATTTCTTCCCAATGCTGGTAATGGTATGCTAAATTCCACGCCACAAAACACGCAGGATCTAACAACGGAGGGTCTGGCAAACTTTCCCAATCATCAAACGTTAAGAAATGCGTAGCATCCAGAAGTGCCGGTTTTGGGATATGGCAACCTTCCGAGCTCTTCCATATTTCTGGTAAACCCAATACGTCTCGTACCTAGAAAATATTTTAATGAAGACTTTCATCCTTTCTTTTTTCTAATTTATTTATTTCCTCCTTCTATAGTTTTATCTTCCATCAAATACAAATCTCAATAAATGAACAAACTTACAAACTGAATTAACAACTTCATTTACAGAAACAAACGCGAACAATCAGAATTTATTTTCCCGTCCCGTTCCATCTAGTTTCCTGGACCATCATCCTTCCTGGAGGGCTTCTTGGAATTTAAACAATCGGCGATTACGTGGCCAACGGATCCGCATCCGTAACAACGGCGAGGTCCACCCCCTTGGGTTCTGCCAAACTGTCCTCGCCTTCTGTACTGTCCGGTATAACCCGACGGCGTTTGAGATTCATAAAAACCAAACGTTTGGGGCATGCCAAATGTGCCATGCCTTGGCGGATACATTGCGTATGGATGGGACAATTTTTCCGAAGACTTTTCGTTTATATCAAGATCCGTTTTTGAAGCCCCCTTTTCCAATTTTTCCGCTTTCTTCTGGCTTTTCAAAAGCCACCTAATCTCCCCAAATGCCGACTTCTCTAATGGCCTGCCAATGACGTTGATGACCGAATAGACTAGCTCGTGTTGTGCATAATTTGAATAAGGCATAAAGCGTTCATACGCCTCCTGGTACCGGTCAGCGTTGCTGTCACCACAGTATCTGGCGTCGACGCTAAATGGCGCAGCCTACTCATAAACAACTGACCAGAGAAGTCAGTCGTTGATTTGGCCAGCTCGAGCAAATCACGCCTAGCTCTTTTCACCGGTGTGGTACCAATCTGGCTCAAGACCCCCGCTTTGATCGTTTCTGTAAGAAAGCTCACCTCTGACATTGGAAGATGTACATCTGGTAGGTACGTTGCCCCAGTGCTGTTGGTCCCGGCTCCAGTGCTAGTGCCGGCCGTTTGCCCATCCAACTGGTTTCTAAGTGGCACCGGAGGTTGGATCTGCTGCGAAGGGGGGCCTTGCCCCAGCAGGTCAACCAGACAGAGAAAGAAGGTCTTGACTTCCAACGAATCTGTTACGTTCGCCAGCAATTGAAGCGTTGACACAGGTTTCCCTGTTAACCACTGGGCTGCTTCCCACGTTTCGTTGTCGGAACATGATTCCAGTTTCTTCTTTTTGATTTTCACCTGTGCCATCGTCGTTTTCGGTGCCTCTCCCCCTCGTATTGCCATAATCGCGTCCGAGAAGTCCTTGCCGTTTAGTGATGACTTCTCATCGATCGTAATGGGAGGACTCATGATTCTGCAAACAAGCAAAAAACGTTCATTTATACTTACGTAGACAAACTAAACCATACGTAAGTAACTATCCTCAATTATGCACCCGTCATTTCTCCAAAAGCATTATACTCGTATATGCGACCGGATGCTCTCCGTCGTCGAAATTCTGGCTAAAAACCGCCCTGATCCCTTTTCCTGATCAACCTGAACCTTGAAGGGTAGGCTGAAGTCTGGTCCCCTCAAGACTAGCTCGCAGCAAAGTTTATCCTTCAGAGTTTCGAACGCCTGTTCTAGCTCTTCCGTCCATCCGACCCCCTTCAGGCGCAGTCTTTTTTGTAAGAGCTGTCAGCGGAGGTGCAACTTCCGCTCGGTGTTTTGTATGAATTTACTATAAATACGCGATGATCCCAAGGAAGGTGCATACCTCCGATTTGGTGGAAGGCCTTGGAAACTTCCGGCTTTAAAACTTTGGCTTTAGCGAGCCATTACCTACAACCAACCCCAGGTACTTCAACTCCCTGTCAGCCCATTGGCACTTAGCTGGATTGATCGTCAATCCGCTGCCTCGTAATCGGGAGAGGACTTCCTCTAGGTGGAGCACATGCTCTTCAAAAGAATTGCTAAAAACCACAATGTCATCCAGATACGCTACCGCATATGACTGGAGCCCATCCAGTATTTCGTCTATAGTTCGCTGAAACGTAGCGACCGAATTCTTCAGCCCAAACGGCATCACAAGAAATTCGTACTGGCTCTCGTGGTTGACGAACGCTATCTTTGGAATGCTCCCCTCGTCCATCTGGAGTTTCCAGTATCCTTTCGTTCCGTCTAGTGTACTGATAAACTTTGCCTTCGCAACCTTATCTCTAAGATCGTCCGCGCGCGGCATCGGATAATCGTCATCCACTGTTTTCGTGTTTAGTTGTCGGTAATCCGCGCAAAATCCGCGCTTCGGTATTAGGACAATAGGCGACCAGTGGTGCCAGATCGGACGGAGAGGATTATGCTTCCTTGAGCCCAAAATTATGCTTTTTTTGACAGATTTATGCTACGCTTCTATATTTTCCCAGGTTTCACGAAAAAGTTGATCAGTTAAGACAAGTCGAATTCTGTCTTATCTTAATAAAGGTTCTGAATAGAATATAATCTGATAATAATAGCCTAATAATTTATTTTTAACCCGCTAAGGGAACAAAAGCGGGGTATAAACAAAGGAGGCAAAGAAAAAGGTAAAATAGCATAGAAAATAAGTAAAAAGGCTTTTGTTTATGTCCAGGGGAAGGATCTTGGTTCACAATTTGGTTCACGTTTTTCGTCTTTTTTCGCAAGTCGTCTTTCTTCTCGAAGTGGTTGACGGCATTTGAAAAACATAGTGTCTTACATCATCATCAAAATTTTACTTCAGATACATTAAAAAAAGAAGGAAAAAATGCGGTTCATATTCAATGATCTTCTTCATCGTCGCTTTCGGATTCGACTTCTTGACCAGGGGGTGGGGTGGCTACGTCGAGGTTCTCAGAATTGTGGAGCTTGATCTGATTGTCTGTAGGGACATATCTGTAGCAAACTGTATCTTTTGTTCTTAGTCGCGATTTTGTGACCAGCACGGCTTCAATACTTTCTTTCTTCAACCTAAATTTTACTTTAGTTTGGTCGAAAAATTCGATAAACCATCTTTGGTGTTCGTTTTATTGATGTGACGTTATGAGTTGTTCTACATCGTCTTAGATTATGCTACAATTATGCTATCTTAAGGAGGATTATGCTTGGATGCTTTTGGTTCCTAATTATGCTACGTTCCGCATAATTATGCTACATCTGGCAACACTGTAGGCGACCCGAAAAGACTATTTGCTGGCCGGATTATGCCGTCCTTCAACATCTTGTGGACTTCCGCCGATACTAATTCGCGTTTATGCTGTGGAAGCCGGTAAGGAGGCTTTCTCACCGGGTCCGAATCGTTTGTGTGAATTACGTTCTTGGTAACCGAAACCCTGCTGGGCTTTTTGCTTAAAGTGTCCCTGAACTTTTCTAAAATGCGTCGGACCCTTTCAGACTGATCTTCCGTGAGTTCCGGATTGACGGAGCCGTAACCGAAAGTATCGTTTTCCGATTCGTACGTTGGGATTTCGGAATATTCTTCCCTGGCAAAATAAGAAGTCGCATCGACTTCTGGTCGGTGAAACCTGCGACGTAAGTTGACGTGTACCACCTTCCGCTTGTTAGTACCGTCGTACGGTTCTACCTCCTAATCCTCCGACCCGATTTTCTTGGTTATTGTGGTGGGACCCTGCCACCGTATTTCCAATATGTTGTCCCCCCGGGGCAACAAAACAAGAACTTCATCTCCAGGGAGGACATTTTCGCGTGAATGGCTGTTGAGCTCGACATCCACGCGAAAATGTCACTGGATGATGCCATCCACACGACAACGGGTTGAGACAGAGAAAGATGTCATCTTCCTCTACCCGTTCAACAGAGCTCGAGGAGCATCGTTGAACGGCAGCGACACATTCAGCTAGATGGTGACGTCGCACGTCGAGCTTTTCACGCGAAATGATCATCGAGCTGGATGGCATCAACGCGAAAACACCCATCATGATGATGGGACGTAACATCCAAGGGAGCCATCCACGCGAAAATGTTCCCCAGGAGAGAATACATTCAATCTGGAATTCCGATCATAGTACAACTTTTGACGCGAAGCGCTGATTTTGAGATTTTCTCCAGCAAACTCCGACAGTTTAGATAGACGCTCTCTCATTTCAACCACGTGGCTGATCACATTTTTCGAGTTAATTTTTGGGCCTTCTCAATCGTCACGAAGAGCGTCGAGAGGGCCTCTTGGTCGTCTCCCGTACAGGAGTTCAAACGGCGAGAAACTGGTTGATTCTTGCTGAGTTTCGCCATACGCAAACAGCAGACTAGGGATCCATTTATCCCAAGTTTGTGGATCTTCCGATACAAATCTTCGAAGCATATTATCAAGCGTTTGGTTGCATCGTTCCGAAACTTTGCGGGTGGAAAATGGAAGTTTTTATACCTTTAATTTGAAGGCCGTCGAGAAACTTTTTCATTTCTTTTGAAATAAAGTTCGTTCCCTGAACCGTAACTATCTCTTCAGGGTATCCTACCCGTGCGAACAGATCCTCCAGCTTGGGGATGATTTTGGCGGTCGTCACCGAACGCAGAGGAATAGCTTCCACCCACCTCGTCCCGTATTCCGTGATGTCTAAGAGAAACCGATTCTTTGATTTACTCGCAACAAGGGGGCCAACGATGTCCATAGCTATTTTCCGGAATGGCTCGACAGCAACGGGTGCAGCGTACGCCCCTTTCCTGGCGATCATTTGAGCACAACACCGTACATGCTGGCCAATATCTTTGGACATGCCGGGCCACCAGAACAGCTGAGCAGTGCGCAGGAAAGTTCTCCGCCTACCCAAATGTCCGCTAAGTGGAATGTCGTGTTCGAGCGCGATTACCCGATTTCAGCACGGTTTGGGAACTACTAATTGCTCGTTCTCCGTCTCTATCTTTGTAAGCTTGTATAGAATTCCATTCCTAATGGAAAACCGATCTGATTGTTTATTAGCTTCCCGTATGCACTTCGAAATCGTATTGTCTTTTCCTTGCAGTTCAGTTGTTAGCTCCCTGCCCAATGAAAACACGTCGTTTTCATTTTCCGCTGAGTTCAGAGTGCTCTGTGCAAAAGAAATATTATTATTTCGCCGCTCCCGTCTCGACTTGCGCTTTTTTCCGTCGCATCCGAATACTGCTTCATCGAAATCGAAATGACATTCCTCGTCGTTTTCCGCGGAAACGCCACCCTGCCTTTCGCGTCCCCTTGATCGCGTCATCGCACACAGTGCGTACGCGTGCACGGACTCGCGGTATTCCTCAAAGGAAGGGAAATCCCATCCTATTATGGCCCCAAACGGTAAGTTTTCGCATACCCCGACGCGAACATTATGCCTGACCGGCCCCTTCCCTGATATCGACAATTCGAACACAACGTATGCGCATTGGAACCGTTTTACGTCACTGTGTAGACAAGAAACATCAATCATGGCATTATCGTGTAGAATCCCCGACTCGAGTAAAAATTTTCTAACGAGCGTGATATTGCTACCTTGATCGAAAAAAACATCGAACGGCATCCCATTTACTCGACATTCGGCCATGAGTTGCTTCTCGGACAAACATTGCGATCTGGCACTTGCCTGCAATGTTTTTCTCGGCTCCTTGCAGACCCAAGCAAGGTGCTGAGCGCTCCCGCACCTGAAGCATTCGGGGCCCTTGCCACTACCCTTTCCGGAAAACTTAGTCTTTTCATGTCCCCCGACCCCGTATTTTTCTGGCTTCCCGGAAGTCCCACTTCCACCGTCATTTATTACTTTGGTCCACGCGATTGGTTGACTTCCTTTCTCCTACTAATCTGTTGTTATTACAACTCCGCCGAGCTGCCGCCCAACTGTCAGCCAAGTCCACTGTGTTCAACAACGTTTCTGGTTTTTCCTGTCGCAAATAAATTCGCAAACCATCCGACCCGCAATTTTGTATGAATTGTTCAACGAAAAGTTTTTCGACTAGACCCTTGATAAGTGGTCTTAACTCCGCTACTGTCTTCGCATCGTCGATTTCTGCCAAACGCAACCATCTATGAGCGAAGTGCTCTAATCGAGACCCGTATTCCGAAAAGGTTTGTTTTTCCGTTTTATTAACATCGCGAAATTTTTGCCGGTATGCTTCGCATGTTAAATTGTATTTTTGTAGGATTGCCTCTTTAACCCGGTTAAAGTCTTGCAATTTGATCGCCCGTAACGAAGCGACTGCATCCAGGGTTTTTCCGGCTAAAAGCGGTTGAAGTCGTGTGACTTTCTCGAGCTCGTTCCAGTTACAGTGTAGCTGTGTTCTCTGACATTTTTAAAAACTGTCGACATCGTCCTGCTCGGACATTTTTCCTAATGTTCGTTCGCGTGGCCTTGCCAGTCTTTCCATAATATTGCACCTTTCTTGGTCGCTTTGATCCGCGGTAGCTGTGCGAGATGCCTCAATTTCCGTTTTTTCTCGAGTAACAGTCCTTGCTGCTTGTGAAACGAATCGATAATTTTAGAAAAACGATCTTCGGCATCTTGCCGTTCTAGTGCGTATCGTTCTTCCGCCTGCTTCCGATCCTGTGTCATCTGTTTAAAAATGTCTTTATCCATTTTAGGACGCTCGTCCAGTCCTTGCGATCGCATTACTACCATGCGCCTAGTTTTACGAATAAAACTTATCCACTTACGCAATTCCGATAGAGCAATATCGCTCCGCTGTCTCACCAAAATATCACAGATTAATGACAAACAGTTTATTACCCAAGTATCTGGTACAACGTTCTCTATATAACTAAATCAATTTTCACCAAATCAATGCTCTAACCTAAACTCAGCTTAACCTAAATGAATGGCTATTTCTCTTCGTACTGGCTGAGTTGAATGGATCGATGAGAAGTTGCTGGCTCTTGACCGTCACAGTCACGCTTAAAGCCAGTCTTCACCTTCCAGATTTTTCTTCCGGATCCCAGACAGCTGTTTTCGTCGAGGCGGATCTGGAAGGTGAAGCCAGGCCAAAAACGTCTGGAAGTCCGGGGTGCTGGACACCCCTGATTCCGGATGTCTGGAAGGTGGCATAGAGGCAACCGGTTCGAGAGACACAAAAAATATGCAAATGAAGGAAGAAAAGGGAAAGTGATTGACAGTCATTAATGGGATGCAAGAGGCATTTGAAATGTAAAGGGGACACCTAGGAAATGATGAAGAACAGCAAATTTAGCTGTCATCATTATCATCAAAATCTGGAAGGGTTGGCTTGACTATGCGGAAGCCCCGGACGTCTGGGAATCCCAGACCGCCGTTTTCGTCGAGGCGGATCTGGAAGGTGAAGCCAGGCCAAAAACATCTGGAAGTCCGGGGTGTTGGACACCCCAGATTCCGGATGTCTGGAAGGTGGCATAGAGGCAACCCCTTCGAGAGACACAAAAAATATGCAAATGAAGGAAGAAAAGAGAAAGTGATTGACAGTCATTAATGGGATGCAAGAGGCATTTGAAATGTAAAGGGGACACCTAGGAAATGATGAAGAACAGCAAATTTAGCTGTCATCATTATCATCAAAATCTGGAAGGGTTGGCTTGACTATGCGGAAGCCCCGGACGTCTGGGAATCCCAGACAGCCGTTTTCGTCGAGGCGGATCTGGAAGGTGAAGCCAGGCCAAAAACATCTGGAAGTCCGGGGTGTTGGACACCCCAGATTCCGGATGTCTGGAAGGTGGCATAGAGGCAACCCCTTCGAGAGACACAAAAAATATGCAAATGAAGGAAGAAAAGGGAAAGTGATTGACAGTTATTAATACAATACAATACAATAATTTTAATCCAGCCAAACGACTATAGAAAAATAACACAAAAGGAACAGAAGGAAACAACAACAAGTTGGCATTTGAAATGTAAAGGGGACACCTAGGAAATGTTGAACATTTCTGAAATGTAGAACAGCAAATTTAGCTGTCATCATTATCATCAAAATCTGGAAGGGTTGGCTTGACTAAGCGGAAGCCCCGGACGTCTGGGAATCTGGAAGGTGAAGCCTGGCTTTTAACGATCTATTCACGACTCCACTTCATATGCTCCGTCTTGCTGCCTCGAGTCGCATGGCTGTTGCTCCCGCGCCACTGTGTCCCAAAAATAAATCGAGCTTGCAGAACCGCTAGATGATTAAGCTGTGGCCAGGCTTCACCTTCCAGATTCCCAGACATCCGGGGCTTCCGCATAGTCAAACCAACCCTTCCAGATTATCGTTATAATGATGACAGCTAAATTTGCTGATCTTCAACATTTCCTAGATTCCCCATTACATTTCAAATACCTCTTGCTTCCCAGTCATAACTGTCAATCATTTTTCCTTTTCTTCCTTCATTTGCATATTTGTTGTGTCTCTCGAACGGATTGCCTCTAAGCCCTCTATGCCACCTTCCGAACATCCGGAATCTGGGATGTCAAACACCCCGGACAGATCCATCTCGACGAAAACGGCTGTCCCTGATCCGGAAGAAAAATCTGGAAGGTGAAGCCTGGCTTTACTACCAGGGGCGTAAATACCTTCCTAGAGTTGGGGGGGGAGACAGCCTAGAATGTGCCGACAAATTTCCGTGTGTGCCGACGGAATACCAGAATAGCCAGGAATGCAAAACTTTTCGTTTATAGTCACATTTTGAGCGTGTTCCACCCTACTTACCGTAGTTACTACGCTAGTTACGGTAGTTACTACGCTAGGCTGGAACGCTCTTTGAATTTTTCGGTCACATATCAGGCCGCGGGGTGATCCGACCAATCACGTTACAGAGATGCATAGTTACTACGCTAACTACGCTCCCGAGCGTGGTAAGCAAATAGTTACTATTAGTTACTATTTTGAGAAGGTTGGAACGGTCAGCGTAGTAACTTTTCGTGAGGCTGGAACGGAAATAGTAACTAATAGTTACTATTGGTAGAGGGGTGGAACACGCTCATTGTATTTATAATTGCTAATTAATAGCAGATCTCTTACAAAGGAAAGTACATTCTAATTAGGCAAAAGTATGTTAGACGTGGCCTGCGATTTTTTACTGCCTTCCACTTGTCTATTAGTGCCTCTGCCTCAATGTCGTTCACTATATATTTTTCACAGGCCATCAACATTAGATGGTCTTACCGTTCGTCACCCATGGTGCTTCGAAGTCAGTTTTTGATCAGCTTCATTTTGCTAAAAATCCGCTCGCCTTCTGCCGAAGTTACAGGGATGGTCTTTGCGAAGATGAATGCTCTGTAAACAAGTGGGGGGGAGTTTATTTTCTATGGCTGTCAAAAACAAGACTGAAAACGGCAAATCTTAAGTCGCACTTATCGAGCAACCAAACCGTGCACGTCCATAACGACCTGTCGGAAAATTTCCATCTCTGACGTGAAGGCTTCGGGAGGGAGTTGCGTTAGCGGAAACTGCTGCGAGAAAGCTGCACATTTTGAAGGATCGAGTCTCACCAGACACTCAAACTGGCAAGACAAGAAGCTTTGTCTCCTCATGAGCTTCTTCTAGCTCTTTACACAATACTTTCAACACTTTCATGAATTCACTTATGTAGAAATCGTGGAAACTAATGGGCAGTTCTGGAGTAGCCTCGTCTTTGCTGCACATATCGCCTAGGGAGCCGGTGTGGGCGGTGCTAACGCTATAGTTGCGTTTTTTGTCGTCATCCGTCCTCCGTAATCGACGAACCAAGTTCGTTAATTTTGCTTAAAGAGCGTTTTTTTGTCTAGTCCGCGTAACCGTGGTTAGCCCAACTAGCTATTTTGAATTTGGCGCCCTAAACGTCGAACCGAACTGACGGATGAGATTTTCGGGTCAGTTCGTCATCCGACAAACCAGGGAGAAACCTGGTCCGACGGATGAGGGAAAAACGCTCTATAAGAGAATTCGTCGGACGGACGTGAGAAGGAAAACGCTTATAGTGCCGACGAGGGAGACGGATGAGGACGAAAAACGCAACTTATGATTTCCTAAGTTTGAGTCTCAGGCATCCTCTGAGTGTGATCACTCTCACTGTCGGTACTGTCTAAAGGATTCCTCATCATCTGAATGGATGCTTCTACTTGATTCTGAAGGAGAATTTCGTCTTCAAGAGATTTCAGAACGGAACTAATCGCTTTCATCAAACGACACGCACCCACGGTATCAAGTTCGACGGCTTGCAAGTCTCGGATTAGAGCATTGTCAAAGTAGCGACAAAATCAAATCGAAGCACTGCAGTGAGTAGGCTATTTGCTTTTGTGCTAGTATCGCGGTCTGTGATATTTGCTGAGTGGGCGATTTCTCGAAGAAGACCGACAATTTCCGGGAGGGTGCTCCACAGAGCTTGAAGCGATTCTGATCTAGTTTCAGACAAGCCTTTTAGGTTTAGTTTCCCTTCTACTTCTGCAACCGCTTTTCTATAAAGGTGGAAATGTTTAGATCCCCCCGTGAAAAATACGTAATGTTTCGCGTCAAGGTGCCGGCAGCACAGCAATGTTCGACAATTATGTTACCGCTGTGAGCCAGGCAACGCAGATAGGGCACCTTCCTTCCAAGAGACCTAGAGATATGAGCTTGGGCTCCTTCGAATTTTCCGCTCATATTGCTTGCAAAGTCGTAGCTCTGGAAGGCCAACTTGTCGATGTCAATCTGCAGCTTTTGTAAAACTTTGATTATCTCTTATGCAAGGCCAGCATCTGTCTTCGTTTCGCAATCAATTAAAGCGACCAATCGCTCTTTTGTTTGTCCACCAGCGTCGACATAACGAACTCCAATGACAAGGCGTTCTTCATGGCTTACCGCTGGTGTCGTACCAGCGAAAACCCCATAAAATAGAGACGTATCAACTTCTTCTACTATTCCTGATACAATCTGCTTGCCTACAATCTCTATGAACTCGTATTGCGACCCTGCGGACATGCATGCAGTTGCATGACGACCTTTTTCTTCTTGCTTGGCTTTCCAGCGTCCCAGTTCCTGATTGTGTCTGGAAACAAAATTCACGAGCTCAACGAAGTTCCCAGTGTCGTTATCCTTGCCACGGAAAGCCAAGCCCTGTTTCCCGAGTGTTCTTGCAACATCCAACAATATTGAAACAATGCGACGATTTCTTTCGATTTCTAGCTGGGCTTCGGTATCTTTTATCCGCCTTTCTTTATCAAAAAGGTACGGCAACGTTTTGTCTTTCTGAGCAAAAGAGATCAGACCAGATCAGATACAGCAGCTTTGTGAGCCTGGGATTGGAAATGTGAAACAAGTAAACCCGGCTTGTCACCTTTGCTCCGCATCTTGTGCCAAGCTTTGACACCTTCAACAAATGCTTTTTCTCTTCTTTCTCTACTTGCACCGGACGGGAAAAGAAAACAAGCAAAGCAAAACGCCATTTCTTTGTGTATGCTGTATTCGAGGTGCGGATATTCTGTATACCACGTTTTGACGAAACGCAACTGATGCCTGTAATTCTTTGCTCGCTCTGGTTCGTCTGCTGGGAAATGTACGATAGGCTGGAATATCCGACTGGAATATCCAGTTATCCGACGATAATTTGACTGTGTTCCGACACTGTAACAGGTTTACTTTGATCAGTTCTGCACTACGTAGGGGGCGCGAAACGTACCTGAAGCAGCTGCACTGGCAGGAAGATTACAATGTCTTAAGATGATAGTACCCTACTTCTATAAAATGTGCCGGTAACCGATAGGTCGGATTTCAATTAAGGTGTGCTTAGCTGCTCGTGCGTCAAACTTTTGCCGGCGCTTGGCGACGACAAAAGCTTACTTTCGGCAAAATTGTGCCGACGAATTTCCTTTCCAGGCCATGTTGGGGGGGGAGTCCCCCCTACCCCCCTTAGTTACGCCCCTGTTTACTACTACTTTGACACCATTTTGCACCATTAAAACAGCAAGTTCATCCGACTAGTTACAGAGGGATCGAACATTCGTAACTAGAGCTTTGGGGAAGGTATATTTGGACGTCTTTACACCAGGGCTTCGAGGAGAGTTTTTCCTTCTGTTTCGGTATGATACTTTTTTTTTTTTTTTTAAGGGCTGCGCCAATATAGAGCTGTAGGAGGGTCTTGGTAGTGGTTGGGGAGTAGATTGACTGAGAGTCAGCTGCGCATGTTCTATACAGGAAGGGCTCTGACGTAGACTGAATAAAGTTGAAGTCATCCATCGGTTGGGGAGAAGGAAGCGGTTGGAACCACACGGGATTCGCGTTGACTGGTTGTAGTGGTGCCAGGTGAATAGGAGGGATGGCTGCCTCTGGGAATTTCTCGTGATTGAAGCTGATTTGTATGGTGAACGTACTGTATTTGCAGTGGTGTACAGACCACCAAGTTCAAGTGTAAAGGTTTTCTTAGAAAAGATTGAATTGTTGATGTCAGGTATTCATAAGCAAAATTTAAGACTGGTTCTGATGGGGGATTTCAACATTGACTTATATGAGTTTCAAAATGAGGCAGTTAGGCCGACTTCTACCACTGCTGATTGGACAAAGAAGTAAGCAATTTACAACAGAAAGACATTGACAAACTAAATGCTCTACTGAGAACAACCGATTTCAGCGACTGCTTCGAATCTGTCAACGTCGATACATCTGCTGAACTATTTATCGCTAAATTGAAATCTGCTTTAGATGAGGCTTGTCCTTACCGAACAATCAGAGGTAGAAGGTACCCAAGAAAGCCCTGGATAACAAAAGGTATAATGCAATCTATAAGACGGAAAGATATGCTTTACCGTTCATAAAGAGATAATAAGTTACAGTTCACAAAGCATAAGAATGCACCTACCGCTATCCTGAGAAAAGCCAAGCAGTCATTACACAAAAGCTTTCTCTGAGACCGAAGAATCACCAAAGAAAACATGGTCGCTAATCAAATATTTTACCTACTATTACTCATACCATTTGCGACAGTGTTATTTGCAGTGAAATATACCGAAAAGTTACGTCCATCTCCTGCACGTCGAGTCGGCGCGAAGCGCCGCGATTTTTAGTAAAAATTGTCATTTTTTTCTTAGAAGTAGTCGTTTTTTTTCTTAAAAACAATCGATTTTTCTTAAAACAGTCGGTTTATCTTAAAAATAGTCGTTTTTTCTTAAAATCAGTCGATTTTTCGTCAGCACAGTCGTTAAAAATGACCAGCCAGTCGGTAAATTTCTGTCCCCCCCCCCCAACATTTTGGCTAGTAACGCCTCTGCTCTGGTCAGATGTGAGCGATCCAGGTTATGAATGTAGAATGTAGAATATGATTTATTCGCTCACACTTTCACGGTAACAAAACCAAAATTGGTGAGTACTGTCATGCATAAATTCATCAACATAACATAGCCTATACATTTAAAAATACGTACAATGGTCAAAGGCTATTTAAAATATCCACAATCTTGGGTATAAAACTATTTTGGTAACGGTTGTGTTTGGCCGCTACTGGTTGGAATATTGGGACCTTCGTAGAGACCTTTGAGGCATAGTTTGGCTACAATATTAAGTCTTAGGGTTGGGAGGGATTTGTTTTGTTGCTGTGATGTTGGATGCGCCCCTCTTGTTGGTTCTAGCTATTTATTAAATAATTATTATTATCCATGATTTGTACTGTATTGTGAGTTTGAACTGGCGAGTGCTACTGTTTTTCTTATCTTTTGAAGAAGGTAATTTATTATTCATTTATTATTCCCGTGCCATTCGTGCTTTGCCTTTTGCCGGGAGTATTTGTTAATTTATGTGTGTAAAAATACTGGAAAGAATAAATGAACCTGAACCTGGGGAAGAAGGAGCGACGGGTCCTTGAACCCATTGCCAGAGTAGGATGGGCTGGTGGATATCAATCTATGTCCTTGCCTAGCCATAAGAGACGGGGATTAATTCAAATTCATTGTATTCTCCAAATATTCTTTTACAACGAATAGCATAGGACGTCAACGAAAATAATAACACTTTTTGATTTATCAATGTCTTACGGCGGTTACATTTAAACGACAACAAGTATAAATAAAAGTCATCAATTCATAAAATATCAAAATAATCGGCAAATATATCTATAATTATGAAATGACAATATATAAAAGTTACACTAGGTCAACAATACCTCGAATATTTACAGTTAGAAGTCATTTTGTTGTATCGAGTTAAAATGTTTCACGAAATACGGCACGAAGCAGCTGGAGGCATTTCTAATAGTTGGTGTTTGAGATGTTTTGATCCCCGGGTCTTGTCTACTGCTTTGACAGCTTGGAAGTATTTCACGATGATGATCGGAATTCAACAGAGACATCCCAAAATTCATCAAGAGCTGATGTCTTCGCTGGCTCAGTGTCATCAGATTCAGTTTTGAAAGACTTGTATTGTAATCAGTGTACGAGGGTCCAAGGATAATTTTGCACGCCCCTTTTTGTATTGACTCAATCTTGTCACTCTGCTCAATAGTTAGAGAGGCATGCCATAGACTACAAGCGTACTCGGTTACAGGCCGGACATAAGTCTTGTAACAGCTTAGGAGTGACTCAGTTGAGAGTCCAAATCCTCGCAAGTAACTAAAAGCGTTCAAGAGACCGGAGCCTTTGCCTGTTATGTAATCCACATGGCTATGCCAGCGTAAATCAACAGTAAACATGACACCTAGGATTCTGACGGATTTACTCGATGACAATGGTCTTCCTCGATGGGTTGTATTTCTCGTTTCAGAAAACTGATACGGAGGGTGGTGCTCTTTTCATGGCTGATACCAAGTTTGAACTGATCAGATTGTGACCTTAGCTCGTCAAGGACCCGTTTGACAGGATTCGATGTCGGAGAGTCTGATAGAAGCCTCATTACAGAAAGTGAGAGGTCATCAGCGAACTTCGAAAAATCGACCATCAACCTGTTTATGACCATTAAGAAGGCCATCGGTCCAATTTTCGTTCCTTGAGGAGCTCCACATGTAATCGCTAGAAGTTCAGACACTTCCCCGTCCTGAAGCCGCACAGACTGCCGCCTCTCAGAAAGGAAACTTGCCAACATCCGGATTAGAAACTTTGTAGCTCCCATTGTCTCGGCTTCGTTAATGAATGTGAGATGCTCGAGTTAGTCGAAGGCCTTGATTAAATCGGCTATGATGCAGTCTACGAAAGCTCCATCATTCTCAAGGTGGGCAAGTATGTCATGCAGAAACTTTACAAGGTAATGGACTGTACTGAATCCGGGACGGAATCCGTATTGTCTAGGGTCAATTTTAGTTCCAATTTGTTCGCGCAACCACTTAAAAACTCTCAAAGATTTTTGACTGACTTTGGAGACTGTTTTTTGGGGGCGTTATTGTAGCAGTTTTCAGTCTTCTAGGAAATTTTCCCTCAACCAAGCACTGGTTGATCACAGCTGTAAATGGTGCTGCTATATGTTCGGCACACACCTTGACTAGTTTGGCTGGGATTTCTCCGGGGAGTGTAGCTTTTCGATCGTCAAGCTTCGATAGGGCTTCAAAAACTTCGCCAATTTCCACGACTGGGATTTCAGAAACGGGTGGGAGGTCAGGCAAACGCTGAAGGCCAGGATGCTTTCGGCAAATAGTTGCAAAATGCAGATTGATGGTGTCAGCCGATATTTTTTCTCCTCCCTCATCCCTTAGTACCTGTATCTTCTTCTCTTTGCCCATCAGCTGCTTGACCGCACCATGGAATTTACTAGGTTCAGTTTTATCCAGTTTTTAGGATCCCAAAACGTTAGTGACGGATACCTATGACATCGAAAAAACGTCTGTCTGTCCGTCTGTCTGTGAGCACGATAACTCTCGAAGGGAATGAGATATTTTGATGAAACTTGGTGTGAGGATTCTTTGGGTCAAGAGTAAGGTCGAGTTCGTAGATGGGCTCTGTAGTCCTACATTTAGGGGTGGGGGAGGGGTTTAAATTAAGGGACAAATAAAATATTTTGAAACAGCTAATATGATAGTCGATTATGGGGTAAGAAGACATGCTGAAAACGATGGTGAAAACCATTTTCTCGCTGGACAGGTAGTTCGCCCGGAATCCGGCCAAAACCGGAAAGTTTGTTAAAAGTAAAAGTTTTATTTGAAGCTGATTAGATGTTCGATTTAGGGTTAAGAAGACATGCTGAACACGATTGTGAAAACCATTTTCTTGCCGGACAAGTAGTTAGCCCGGAATCCGGCCGAAACCGGAAAATTTGTTGCAAGCAAAAGTTTTATTTGAAGTTGATTAGATGATCGATTTAGGGGTAAGAAGACATGCTGAACACGATGGTGAAAACCATTTTCTCGCCGGACAAGTAGTTAACCCGGAATCCGGCCGAAACCGGAAAATTTGTTGCAAGTAAAAGTTTTATTTGAAGTTGATTAGATGATCGATTTAGGGGTAAGAAGACATGCTGAACACGATGGTGAAAACCATTTTCTCGCCGGACAAGTAGTTAGCCCGGAATCCGGCCGAAACCGGGAAATTTGTTATAAAAGCAAAAGTTTCACACTTCCCATCTGATAAGCATACCAATCTGTAAAACAAAATACAGTAAAAGTCTTCAAAAAGTCTAGCGAACACTCAATCTCTCGAAAACAAAACCTATTTGTCCGGATCAAATATTCAATTTCTGGGATCCCATCGGAACCTTTGGTCTTGTTTTAAGTGCAACAGAATCATATTGATTTCTTGCTTTTTTTTAGTTTCTTAATAATAAGGTTCCTTGGCCGTTTTGCTTTTTCTATGAGCCCTTTTTGGGATCCCAAAACGTTAGTGACGGATACCAATGACATCGCAAAAGTTGTCCGTCTGTCCGTCTGTCTGTAAGCACGATAACTCTCGAAGGGATTGAGATATTTTGATGAAACTTGGTGGGAGTATTGGTTGGGTCAAAGTACAGGTCAAGTTCGAAGATGGGCTCTGTAGCCCTATATTTGAGGGTGGGGGAGGGGTTTCAAATAAAGGGAAAGCTTTTTAGATAGTTGATTTAGGAGTAAGGAGACACGCTGAATCCGAATATGAAAGTTATTTTCTCGCCGGACAAGTAGTTCGCCAGGAATCCGGCGAAAACCGGAAAATTTGTTAAAAGCAAAATTTGTATTTGAAGTTGATTAGATGTTCGATGTAGGGGTAAGAAGACATGCTGAACACGATGGTGAAAACCATTTTCTCGCCGGACAAGTAGTTAGCCCGGAATCCGGCCGAAATCGGAAAATTTGTTAAAAGCAAAAGTTTTACTTGAAGTTGATTAGATGTTCGATTTAGGGGTAAGAAGACATGCTGAACACGATGGTGAAAACCATTTTCTCGCCGGACAAGTAGTTTGCCCCGAATCCGGCCGAAACCAGAAAAATTGTTAAAAGTAAAATTTGTATTTGAAGTTGATTAGATGACAGACCTGAGGGTAAGAAGAGACGATGAATCTGTATATGACAATCATTTTTTACCCGGACATATAGCTCGTCCGGAATCCGGTTGAAACCGGATTTTTTTTATAAGTTAAAGTTTTATTTGAAGTTGATTAGATGTTCTTTATAGGGATAAGGAGATGCGCTGAATTCGTTTCTGAACTATCTTTTCTTGGCTGGACAGGTAGTTCGCTCGGAATTCGGCGGAAGTAAAGCAGGAAGTAAAGCGGAAGTAAAGCAGGAAGTTTCGATCAGTATCGTCAAAATAGATATGGCTTATAAAGGTATATCTGAACTTGATTTTCTCAGATGATTAGCCTGGCGAAGACTGTATCTGCTTTTAAAAGCTAATGAGATAGTCGATTTAGGGGTAGACAGACCTGCTGAGTCCGTATATGACAATCATTTTCTACCTGGACATATCCTTCGACCGGAATCCGGCTGAAACCAGAAATTTGACAGTAGTATAGCCTAAGGCAGGAAGTTTTGATCAATTTCGTCAACGCCATTGACCTTAATCTGTTTCTAAGTTTTAATATTAAAAATGTTCATGTAGTCTGGCGAAGACTGGATATCTACAAGACCCAATTGTCTGGATCAAATATTAAGTTTTTGGGATCCCATCGAAATCTTTGATCTTGTTTATATTAGTCATCTCTTTCCTGAATCAATGACTTGATCTCATCGTTTATCCATGGCTTAAGGTTTGGAGTCACAAACTTGGTTTTCAGTGGAAAATAAGCTTCAAACAGCAAATTTAATTGATCGCAGAACTGGTCTGTCATAGTTTCCGAATCTGTAGATTTATATAGCTGCGTCCAGTTAAAGGAGGACAATGCGGACCTGAAGTCTTTTACGGCAGTTTCTCTGTAAGAACGAAATGATATTTTTCTCTTTTCAGGAACCGGCATGAGCGATTTTGGTTTCCAAAGAACCGTTAGGTGATCACTCATTCCAACAGAGCTTGTGGTTTCAGGTGCATCATATAGTTCACTTAGTGACGTAAAAATCAGATCAAGCGTGTTCTTCCCCTTGTTGGTACTTTTACGACCTGTTTCACTAATAAGGTTTTTTCCACCCACTCTGGTTTGACGTCATTGAAATCGCCGGTTAGAATGATTCCTGCTAGAGTGTATTTAGTCTGGAAGTAGTCAAGGCAGAACTGGGAAATAGAGAACTCCGACGATCAATGAGGACGTGGATTTGAGTAACCTTATTGGTCTTGCCCATAGCCAAATAATTTCGATCTCCCTTTCTTTGTAAATAGGGGGAAATAATTGTCTTTTCGGAATACTTGTTTTGCAGATTATTCCGACACCGCCTCCGTGACTGACTGGCTCATTTTTTGCATCAAGTCTAGGCTGAACGAAGCAGTCGTAGTCTTCGAAGCTCACAATTTCCGGATGGGCGACCCAAGTTTCTGTGATACATGCTATATCAATTTGTTGTTCAATAAAAAATAACGTTCAGTTCTTCGATTTTATTGGAGATTGAACGTACGTTTGAAAGCAGTATCTTCGGAAACGAGTGTTCTGTAGCATTTAGTTTTAGTTGTGGATTTCTGAGAGCGGTGAGAAACGGTTCGCTACGTTCAGTCAGTATGGGTGTCGTGGGTGGCAGTTCCAGACAGTACGCACTGTTTCTGATTGGCTGTTGAGTACCGATCTGGCGGTGGTACCTTCCTGTGTGCCTGTAACCAGCATTGTAGAGTACGCGACTTTTCGCTGTTTTCGTTGCATCCATCTGATCGCATACTTGTGGTGGATGGTGGGTATGTAGAGGGCGCTGATCGTTTTTTGTTCCTGCTCTTGGTAATTGTACTTGTGGTATGTTTGTGGTGGCGGGATTGTGCAAATAGGGCAAGTGATTCCTTTGTAGCATATACCAAGCGCAAAGTATCGGCACTGTTGGTTATTAGTTTTTACCGACATAGGCTACCTGGAGCAGGCTTCACACATTCCCATGGGCGCCAAGGAGCTTTCAGCGGCTTTGTCACTACGTGTACTTCGGTTGGGAATCTAAGTTGGTCATGAAAGTAATGTCCGTCCGTGGCCGAATGGTTATCGCGCCGAACTCACGAGCGAAGGGTCGCTGGTTCGAGTCTCGGTTGTGCCGACCGTTTGGTTTAGGGCGAGGGTTAGTGGCGTTTCCCCGTAAGACAAGCCAAAAGTCCACCCAGCTTCAAGTGGGTACCTAGAGAAATCTAGGGAAAAGCGTCGGATGACTTGCCCCCAACCACGCATTGCACCCCGGCCGAGGGCAGAGAATCAGGAGATCGGCACCTGCGCTACGCGAACCCTAATCGGTTTGCATGCGAATGTTTGCTTTTTGCTTTTTTGTTTGCTTTGAAAGTAATTGCACCTATTGCCTCTTTTGCAAAGTCCCTTCGCAAATCGTTTGCACTTTTGAGGGTGCAAGCCAGGGCACTTCCCATCAGTGACAAGATGGCATCCACTTGACTTGATATGGAGCTTGCAGACAGGAGGAAGATTTTCCGCGTGAACAAAACGGCAGTCTTCTCCCCTCTTACAATGTCCTCGACTAAAGTGAAGGCAGGTCTCTGGTGTAGAGATTTGAGGAGTAACGAACTTTGGAATTTCCGGGACGCTTCCTGTAGATTCGGACGAAGTCACGATTTTCGGCAAGTTTTTTCGGCGAGTAGTAGTTGGGAACGTGAGGACTGGCCAGGTATTATTCCGGGTGGATGGTTCATCAGTTTGAGACTCATGGGAGTTTTGTGAGATTAAGAAATCTGTTTGGGTTCCCACACTTACGCTTCTAGTGGTAGGCGCGACAATTCTCTCGTCATTATCAGAAACTCGAGGCATCGCGTCAGGGGCGGTTCGAAGTGCTTGGGCATGGGGGGGTGACGACCTCATAACATACGACTAGGTAATCGGCAATTATGTCGATTAAAAACAACTGATATAGAAAAGCACAGTACCACAGGCTCAAGAAATATAAACATAGATTTTTAAAAGGTAATGAGTTTCAGCATGACGTTCATTTGGACTTTCGCAGGAAACAGCCAATCTTCGGTACCAGCTTCTGACGTATATGCTCAAGACAACTTAAACAGGCAGAAATTTTTTAAATGCGAGCAAAATTCAACTGCTTCCCCTACAAATTCTAGCTTTTCATGTAGCTCAGATCCCAAAATCTCAATCTTAAAACTCCACCTTATTGACGCACCCTTGAACAAAATATCTAATAGGATACTACGACGTGGCCTTTTTTCTGGCAAAATTCAACTACTTCCCATTTAAATTCTGCTTGTAACGTAACTAAGATCCCAAGCAGCAGCCTCTAACGTATTTACTAAAGAAAAACTGAGCGGCGCAGGCGAATTTTTTTTAATTTGACTATTTACTGGCAAAATTCAACTACTTTCCATCCAATTAATAGTTTTTAATGTTGCTCAAACCGCAAAATCTCAAGCTTACAACCCACCTGACTGACGCACGCTTCAAGTAAATAGTGGAAGGGTTGCTACGAAAGGCGCCGCAGGCGGAACTTTTTAAATCTGCCTTTTTTCTGGGAAAAGTTCAACTACTTCCAGTACAAATTATAGCTTTTAACGTGGTTCAAATATTATGCCTAAAATGGCACCTAAATAACGCGCCCTGCCACTAGATAGAGAATAGACTGCCATGAAAGGCGCCGCAGGCGAAGTTTTGGAAACATATATGGGTATTTTTGGAACTTGCCGGAAGTTGGTACACAGCGGTGCTTCCAACCCCTTCCGAAAAAAGGGAGTGGCCATCCATAATAAAATAGACACAAAGTAGATTTCGTTTGAATTAGCAGTATGGTGCGATCATAAGGCCCGTCCTTGCAATGCGAACATCTCCGGTTTATGGTCAAACCTTACTCCAGATAGGCTACTGTTGAAATCTCAAAAATCAGCTACGTGTTTTCTGTTAAAATACAGAGGTTTCGGCACAAAACCAGTTGTGTTCAAACTGTGCACCACCGGGTGAAAACCACGATTCGGTAACTGTATTTATGTCATTCTGACAGGCTCGAAACATACGACTGTCATTCTAACAAGCTCAGTCAAAACATACGATTGACTCGTGACATATGAGTTATGGAAAATCTATACGTAACCATACGACCAGAAACAGGTCATCTGCGACTGAAATTCAGGATTAGGTGCCTTATCTGGCAAGCTCAAAACTTACGACTATCTCTAATATACGACTAGAAAATCTGTTAGTAAATGCGACAAGGAACATGTGATTTGCGTCTGGCGAAATTCACGATCTGGTGTTATTCTGGCACGCTAGAATATACGACTATCACTCTGACAAAATCAGAATATACAAATGTAAATCTGACAGACCTAAAACATACGACTAGGAAAGCTCTTCGTAGCCATACGACTAGAAAATGTCATCTGTGGGCAAAATTCACGTTTTGTAACTGCCTTTATGTCATTCTGGCAAGGTCAAAACATACGACCGGCATTCAGACAAGCTCAAAACATACGACTGAGAGTACGATTCTCTGAAGCATGGGGGGGTGAGTCACCCCCCCACGCCCCCCCCCTCGAACCGCCCCTGCATCGCGTACTTTCTTAGCGGGATCAAGTTCGCCACGACGCGCGACATCGTGAAGCAGCAGATTAGACTCGCCTACGAGTGAAGACAGCTGTCGAATTGTGGTTTGTTGGTCATGTATAATAGAGTCACGTTCATCTAGTCGCGAAGTCCACTGAGAACAATTAAGTAAAAACTCGTGAGGAACCAGAGCTGAAATTGCTGGTGTGGTACCTTTTACATCCCACACAAGGGACATATCGTCTGCGTTTGATTGGTTGAGTTCCGTAGGATCCCCCGGGTTTTCGCTAGAAGTCCGTAGCTGTTCGTCATCGTCTAATGTCGAGCTTGTGTGGGTAGAGTTATTCTCGCTATTTGATGAAGAACTGACATTGACATTTGTACTGATAGGTGTAGAGGTTTGTTCGGCCATTCTATTTCGCACTGATACACGTTCGGCCGAGGGCTTTCGACTTTCGGGTCTCCACAGCTTATGTAACGTAAGCTGTGCGGGTCTCACAGGTGTTTCGTTTCTGCAATCCTCGGTTGTAGGAGTGGGTGGAGTCGAGTCTTTTCTTTTTCAACCCAGCTGATCGATTGCTGCCCACTCGTGGAATACTGCACTCCTCGCCATCTATCGCTCCTAGTCGAAGCAGTATCTGGATTTTGGCTGTTAGATGGCGCTGCAGTTGACATTTTTTGAACCGAAGGCTCCTCCTCTCGCACTCGCCATCAATCATTCGCCAACCTTGACGGAGCAGTGCTTACACTTTGGCCGTTAGATGGCGTTGTAGTCATACTTTTCTGACTATACCACTTCCTCATTTCACGTTTTCTGTTCATGTCTTTTGAGGTAGATGGTAAACGTGAACCTACTTGAGAAACACTGATACTTGATTCGCTCGGTGGTGATTTAGGGCGAGGTGTCGAGTCGCCGACATTGGATCTGCTCCCACTTGCTGCGCTGGTGCTTCGTTTTGCCGTTCGGAGATCGGGCGTAACAAATGTCATACAGATGTCCGGTTCTCTCCGCTGACAAGCAACACATAGCCAAGGAATTCCTTTTGCAATCCAATTGAGTCACAGCTGCTCCCAATTGAGTCGAATTGAGTCCCAATTGAGTCAAGATTGATTTCCATCAAAGGACACGGTCTCCCTTCATCGCTAAATGATTATGACACCAGCGGGATTCCTTTCAAGCAGACCGGAATTCCTGTGAGTGTACGTAAGCGCTGCATCAGATCAGTTGACCTATCTCCTCTCATCCAGTGCCTAAAACCTCAGATCGAACTGGGCTTTAGGCATACCTAGTCGATACTCTATATGACCAGGGACCCATAAAGTTCCTTTACAGGGGGCTTTTCATTTCCTATGCTTCTATGTTGTCCGATCCTTGCCTACTTTCCAAAAATCCCAATTGAGTCGAATCGGCATCCTTGTTTGCCTCATTGGACGTGCGCGTCGAAGAGAATCCTCGGCGCCAGCAGCCAATCCCAAATTTTTTCATCTGGCCTTGGACGTGATTGGACCGCGGGTATTTCTCGAACTACCTTCCGTTCGGTCAACATAGCATCAGAAATCTCTTATTGACAAGCCCCCTGAATGGCGAGGCATTACAGGAAATTTATGGGTCCCTGATATGACTAAGTCCAAAACACGCCAGTGATCCTCAGGAAGAAGGAGTAAACATCTCCGTAACGACTCAAACTCAACAACTCAAATCCTGTGTCAAACAATCACGGCGATCTTTGGGAGCAGTTGGGATACCCGAGGTGATACCGCGTCTGGCTCTTCCGCTAGGTACCCGGCGATTTTGCATCGGCATGAAGAGATAGTCATCAAGAGTATAAAGAGACATCGATCAGTTCTTTTGTGACAATTTTCTACGCTCAGGTAAATAAAGAATGTAGAATTTACACTGTATTACAATACAAAGCACAAGCTATTGGAATAAGTTTGAAGCAAAACGTTAAAAACACACGAAACTATTTCCAACAAAAGAAAGACATCTCTGCTCTGTGGACAGACCATGAGGGTTGGGTGCTAACACACTGGAATTCCTGTCAAGATTATCGGAGCCGCCATCAGTTCCATATAAAGGTTGAGATTCTTCTACTTATCCGGCTGACCGTCCATCCATACCAGAGATTTAATAGTTGCGTTTTTTGTCTGAATTCTCAGTTCTTAAATCTCAATTCTCGTACAAATTACCGTTTTTGCTGGCTTCTCAGTTCTCCATTTTGACAAAACACTAGTTTAGCCACCCGTTAATACCTGCTTGTACGGGTCATCCGCCCTTCGTTGACCAATCAAGAAAATGAACGAGAATCGAGAAGTGACTATCATCGAAGCAACTTCTCGATTCTTCAGAATGGCGAAGCTTTCCCCGTTCTCGATTCCGACAAGAACACAAGAAAAGGATAATTAGCTTCATATGAATAGTAAAAAAAAGGCGAATAGGAGAATTGAGAGGAGCGCAAGAATAACTGAGGCAAAACACGTAACTAATATCTATCTGGACGGAGAGTCATCTACAGTGGAAGGGTTGCACCCTACCCTCGACCCTACCCGATGACAACAGACCAGAGCAAATAATTGACAAACTCGACCTTTGACACGGAATAGTGCTTCGACCATAATCATCCGGGACTCTTACTATCCATTTTGATCTTACATTCGATGCAGTCCCTCCATTCGAGCAGCCATATGTTTGTCAAACATATATGCAAAAAAAAATGTCTTACATTTTGTCGGAACTCGGATAAAATGTCGAAGAAAAAACGCATATTCTTTTGTTAACTTTAAAGCACCTTTCACACTGTTTATAGTCAAATTATTTTTTAATAATTGAATACTTCAAAATCAGGCTGTACCGTTAACAAACGGCTTAGGAGGTTATAAGCCTTTGCCCAGTCCCGTAGATTTGTAGCAAAAAGAGGGAAAAATTTACACAACCGGTTTTCCTGACGAAAGGGATTCTCGTAAACAATTGGGAGCGTGGTACTGGTACACATCGATAATGCGGAACAAAGCAAGTGCGAAAGTCAGTGGGTAGTCGTTAGGGGGGGTTAGAATGTACCGTATGAAATTTGGGTCTCTGGGTATAAGAACTGAAGCGATTAGGGAAGTAGTTGCGTTAAAGTTATATGATATCTTTTAGGATGTACAGATGACCGATATTATGACATCTGAAGCGTTGTCTTTTCCAGAAACATAACATTTAAAATGGTTACATGTTCCACGGACAGACATGTTCAACAAGATTGTGAGACTTCTAACAAAAAAGTCCGACGCCTCTTGCAACCGAGTTAGAAGTTAGCAATTTTAACAGACAGACACGCATCTTTACTTTAAAGCACACCGCACACTATTCACTGTTTATGTTCCAACCAGAATTATCCGCATACTGTGAAACTAAGCTCTGCTTTTAAGATTGTCAACGGCTTTGGCTGTCTTAAGCCTTTCCTCAGACCCACTGACTTCTACCAAAGCGGGCAAAATTCAGAAAACCGGTTTTACGCATCAATAGCACGATACTCGGACACTCATCGGAGCATAATGCGCACGGAAACTAGCGAATCGTGAGTTGTCGCTAGCGGGTTTAGAGTGTAGGCTAAAGTGTGAAATGTGACTAAGAATTAATTAATGCAGTTACTGCAGTAGGCTGCATTGGCATTATAGGTACGACGGTTCCTTTAAATGTTATTGTGGATGCGGAGAATTTTGTTCGACCCATTAACTACAATTAGAAGTGACCGGACAAATAAAAATGCTCCGCGAGCGGGATTTAAACCCGCAACCTTCGACTCCATATCCCGGCGCTCTAACCACTTAAGCTAACAAGGGGCTTGTGAGTCCGCAAACCACTACAATCGCCAGTAAGTAACGGGCTACATGAACAGTGATCTCGCTCGAGGCAAATTTACCATATCCTTTCTTATTCAACGAAAATATTTTACGAACCATAACAAAAAACAGCCATCTCACTGAAAAGTTCCCTATATAGCTGATTCGTCTGCGGCTGTCCCGAGATCCACCACCCAAATGGAACAAAATTGTAATTACCCATGGAGCTCCATAATGTTTTGGTTTCGTGAATTTTAATTATTTTGGTCGTTGTTGTTCTGTTGTTTCTTTCTTTTTTCATAAATATTCCTTCAACCCAAGCTGACTAAGAATCATATTTGACAGTGCAAACGGATACGTCAGCTTAATTTTATTTAAAGTTTAACTGAAAAGCCAAATTATTTTTATATCATTTAACTGACTACACTGCATTATTTTGATTGTGTTAAGGGATTTTTATTTTTATTTTCACTATTTGCTCTAGTATGATGTTCAGAATATCTACAGCCGTCCTCACAACGCAAAATTCTACTATGATGCAGAAAAACTGAATCTCAATACAAACGCGGCTTTTCAGTGGTCAGTGATCAGCTCGAGGAAGGTGGCTCACTGCTTGAACACTTACTTTTCGTAAATCCTTTTCGTGAAGCATACAACACAGACACAAGCAGATAGAGGTACCACAAATCACAGGGAAATTCTACCATTGGAAAATCGATTATTAGTGTACAGCTAAAGAACGAAGTGACGCATTTTCATCGGGTCTTCAAGCCTCTTTAAGTGAACAAGTCATGGGTGCCTATATTCTGCTATTACATTCTTTTTCGGTTAAACTTTAAGCTATATTTCGGCCCTTCTTGGCAAGGGTCCCCTTCAGGCTCAAAGCCGCTCAAGTTGGAAAAACGAAATAGTGGAAAAAACTTTTTTTCATTTTTCTACCGTACTCCGTCTGTACCTAGTGGGGTTATAAAAATAATTCAATTTGATTTTAATTTAATAACGTAAATATTTCAGGAATGATATTTAACTGAATCGAGTCGTTCTCAGGTTGGCCCAGAATCCGTTCTGTTCATTTACATATTTATTTGGTTTAGTTTGTTTTTGGAGGCGGGATTTTGGAGTGTATAGTAACCGAGCAAGTGCTTTTTTTTTTTTTTTATTATTATTGTGTCATGTAGGTTAATTCGTCAAAGGGGTTCGTCAAACCTCCAAGTGTAAACTTAATGGAGGGTGTGGTAGTTACTAGTATTTTTTCTCATAAACCTCATATATCATTACTTTCAACTATACACTTTCAAAAACTTGCTCTTCGGTTGCTAAAGACGTGTGCACATCTATTCGTTCCGCTTATGGACGCATCGTCCCGAACCGTGGGCGCTACAGTCGGAAAGCTTTAGGAAATTTATACAGCTCTTTTTGTGCTCCATCCATTTTATTTCGCTCTGGTGTGGCACATGTTCTACGGAAGAAGGAGCTACAGAAGATGAGAAGATGCTATTTCAAGTATGCGAAGCACCTGCTTTATTTGCCAAAGTTATACCACAGTCACATGCTAACGGAGCGTTTCCAAGTTAAAGATGCAAGCGTCACACTTCTGGAAATTTCGTCGGCTCTGCCAAGAATCATGGACAACAGGGCCCAGCCAGCACATGACAGTCTACATTCTTTTCTGGCCGATGGATGAAAAATTGTATATTGTGTTTGTTGTGTTTTATTTAATTCTTTTATTTTATTTTACATACTCTGCTTTTCAAATAGCGGGTCAGAAATAAATTACTTACTTACTTACTTATATAATCTAAAATCCAAACTCCAGAATGTGCATCCACACGTCAAATATTATCAAACTTCTGACAGTGTAGCAGTTGGCATGGAAATCCGAGGCAAAACGCAACTAAACACAAATAGGGCTCTTCACATCATCCTAAAATTAAGGGCCTAGAATACACTATTAGAGAGTTTTCGGAAACTTGCGTGAGACCTAAATACCGTACGCTTAAGTTGTAGCTCACGCTAAAGTGATGATGCTGATGACAAATAAGGTGAAAATTTAGCGTTTGAAAAAGTGGACTCTGAGCGAAAAACGCTATCTTTAGCGTCACATGCTTGGACTGTTAAGCGTGAAATTTGAAAAAGAGCCACACTGTGGGGTTTATTTTGGATTGGATTGGAAAGAATAAAGTAAGTAAAGTGTACACACTGTACAAGGGTGTTTATTTTCTACGTAATTGGCCGTCGAAGGATGAATAACGTGAGTTACAGATTTAGCGTTCCGAAAACTGAAGTTTCCGATACGTACCACCAGATGTCAGCTGAGGTGCTAACGTGAGCAACAAGCCGATTTCCGAAAACTCTCTATTGACTTGGCTGCTTTCACTTTGTAAAGTGGGTGATAAATAAATTATTATTATTATTATTATTGACGCGTTTGCCTTTCACACTGAGCTACGCTAGCCTTGCGTTGCGGTTGCGACGACGCAATGCGGAGCTTGCGCGTCGAAATTTGACGCAACGCAAGAATAGAACTGAGCTCTATTTTTACGTTGCGTCCGACGCGTACGCATCAGATTTTTCAATTCATTTTTCAGTGAAAAATGGAAGTTTTTGAAGAAAAACTGGTAAAACTAGTGCAAGAGCGGCCGGACTGTACGACAAAAAGCTCCCTGAATAACAAGATTTTCATAAATAATACATGGATTTCAGTTTGTGAAATCATCAACAAGGAGTTTTAGCAAAAGTATGACTGGTAAGTTGACCCTACTTAGTATCACAGTACATTTAACTGGATCTCTCCTTCAACTTGCAAAATAATAATACAAAAACTACCTATAAACATTTACAAACTGTCTGAATTTGCCTATAGGCTCCATCAGTCCAAGCATCATTTATGTTTCATATCTGTAGGCTTGTCTAAGATAGTAATTCGAAACTTTTGCTCAACTGGACCTTTAAAAGTATGACTGTATGTACACCATTTACCCATGATATTGCAGTCTTCAATTTTTTGTCATACATCCAAATACGGTCGTACATCCAAATACGGTCATACATCCAAATACGGTCATACATTCAAATACTGCGACTAATATTATGTCTTCATCAGAACTAGCAATTTTCTGAAAACGCAATGCACAAGCCTTCGCGGTGTGAAAGGTCCGACGCAAGACAGACGCAACGCTGACTCTACGCAAGCGTCTTGCGTTCTCAGTGTGAAAGCCGCATTTTAAACTTTTATGAAAACAGCAGTCTGCGCAACACTGGAGGGGGCATCGGACGGCGCACCGGCTCGGATTGTTTGCCACTGAACAACTAACCCTACTAAAGCGGGACTGTCCGTCGGCTTGACTGTAGTCTGAACTCCGACTTTATTGGAACGCCTCCATATAACACACCTGAAAATGAAAATTACAACAACAACCGAAGAACGATCTGCAAATATACACCAATATTTGGTCCCGTTACAAGTAAGTAGTGAAGACAAAGGAACTGAAGACGTGCGATAGGGCCACTGAAGCAATACTTGCTGAGAGTGCTGGCGTAAGTGATGTGCTTTATGTACTCATCATTATTTCTACATCCCAGAGGCTACTCACCTTTAAGACCTAAGCGGATAGAGCCGACTATTTCACTGCCTTTTCAATCCTTCCTGATTCAACCAATTCTTTAGGTCTTCTAGCCTACTATGCACATCACGCCGAAAAAAGAGGAAGGGCAGGACCTATGTTATTTTGGTTTTCTTCTTCCTTAATTCAGGATCCTTGCTTTGAGGCAGGGTCCCTGCTTTGAGGCAAGGTCCCTGCTTTGTGGCAGGGTCCCTGCTTTGAGGCAGGATCCCTGTTTCGATTAGGGCAGGAGCCCTGTCCTAACTGGCAATGGAAGGGGAGGTTTGAGTAACGTTAGCTCATTGACGAACAAGGATCCGACTAGTAGGACTTATTACTTAATACTATCAAGAACAAATAATAGAACCTCCGTCTCCCTATCTCTGTGGGCTACTATGACTACGCGGAGTCGAATATATCCCCGTACCTTGTCCGCTTCGAACGAGCGGAGGTTAGTAGCTTCGCGCCACATCACGTTTCGTTACCTCTACAATTAGCTATATCGCTGTGAAGCCGCCTTGAGGAAAAGTAGAAGACTAATTCGCTAATTGGTTCTCTGGATGCGTTCAAGAGCGAGTCAGCACGAAAGGTACGCCTACTACATTTTTTGTTCTGCGATGAGCAACGGCGAAGACGGAAGTAGAGTAGACGGGTATCAACATCAGCTCAAAGCTAGAGTAAATACCTCTAGGTCCTCTCAGTTTGTCGGGGTATCCATAGTCACTGCATGGTATCAAAGACAGAGGTTCTATCTGATTATTTGTTCTTGATACTATCGACAAACCCGGCTCTTACAGCCTGAACCTAAAATTTGACCAATCAAGAACGGCTGCTCTCAGGGAGAGAAAGAAAATTGACCTGCTCGAAGTTGAGTTGCCCTAGCTCAAGAGGCAGAAAAGAGAACGGTTCACCAGAAACGTAGGTTCAATTAAATAATATAATAAGATATTCGTTTCAATATAACAATATGTAACTGGAAACAGAAAGCCCCCCCCCCTCCCAACTCCGAAACAGTACAAAATCGAACAATCTTATCACAAAAGAATACCCATTCAGGGCTGTGCAACACCCTTAATATTAAGGTTCGCTTCCAGATTATTGACACTTAGTATGGGTCTGCGATAGAGTACTTCTGAATCAAGTACCGGTTGCGAGACCAACTGGGAAGTTGAAGAAGAAATTTAGCAAATTTGAAGAACAGCTTTCTTAACTCTTTTTTATCCGTGGCGCTAATCGCTATCCAGAATGGAGCCACAAACAGTAAATGAGCCAAAGCCACGGCGTTGTAGAGCTTTGCAAGGAGCTGTTTAGTCATACTGAATTGCGACGGAACAAGAGGAACCGCGAAGTTTCTTGTCAGTTCGAGCAATAATCAGCTTACGATAATCTGACCGAACCTTCGTCTTTGGTCCCATGCAGCGACTATGGATACCCCGACAAAACGGAGCTGACCTAGAGGTACTTGCTCTAGCTTTGAGTTGATACCCGTCTACTTCCGTCTTCGCCGTTGCTCACAACAGAGGAATACGTGCAGGAGGCACGCTAACCCGCTCTGGAGCGCGTCCAGAGAACCAATCGGATTTTACTTAGAAAGTTTCTTCTACGCGGCTTCACAGCGATATAGCTATTTGTAGAGGTAACGAAACGTGATGTGCCCGTAGCTCGTAACCTCCGCTCGTTTGCATCGGGGAGGTTATGGGGAAATTTCTACTCCGCATGGTCGTATTACAGAGATCGTTGGCTATGAAAGACATAGCTCGTGTGTTCAAATCCCGCCGGAGAACATTTTCATCTTTCAGTTCACTATTTATAATATGGTGTAAAACTTACTTTGGATCATCTTTCAAAAGCGTCATCGAACTCGATTCATATTCGGCCAAATCGTCTCTCGGGGGCAGCTGTATGACGTCACCAGGCAGGAAAATACTACCAGACACAGCGACGTTCGCGGCATTTTTCGCCATCGCTTCGTAAACTTGAATTTCTTCTGAGGGGGTCAACTGGTCGGAAATCACTCGAGCGGAAACTAAGCTTAGCGGCGTGGTCTGGGTTTCGGCAGGCTCACTGGTTTTCTGAAAACGGCACGAGATTCAAAAACGTTAGAGTGAATTGTTGCGTTTTTTGCAGATACCATGGTATCAGATACCACGGTCCAAAGTCATTTTTGCAGTTACCGTGGTATCCGACACGACGGTCAAAAGGAAGACTAGTAAAGAGGCGCTGGTTGCATGAATTGCGTTTTTGCAGATATCATGGTATCTGATACCACGATCAAAAGTCGTTTTTGCACTTAGGCCTATTGAGTATGTGGCCTGTTACCGTGGTAGGCTATCTGATATCATTCAAACAATGGACAAAACGGATACGCCAGCTACGGTGCTTTGGCAGCGATATTTCAGCCCTTCTTGGCAAGGGTCCTCGTCAGGCTGTCGAACGTCAGGGACGACGCTGGGGAAGAAACGAACCAGATGCAGGTTCGTTTCTTTTCTTTCTATTTCTTTTTTTTTTTTTTTTGCCGCGTAGTATCTTTTTTTTCTTCCAGTCCAATATGAATTGGCGAGGTGACTACGCTTCCACTTACCCTCGGTGACGCCAACGGTCTTATCAATCTTAAATTTTAAAACGTGATCACGCGTGACCGGCCGATCTATTTAGCGTCACCTACACTTTCCTCTATCTCTACGTTTATTTTCTTAATTTCTTATTTTTATTTTTTCCTTCCATTCTTTCTAATCTTTACACCTCCATCCTATCTTTACAACCTTAATAAATCCCTTCCTTTAATTTTTTTTCTTTTAAAACTAAAACTTAATTTTCAAATTAAAAAAATACTTATAATTCAAATCTACTAGTATTAAACCCACCGCCACTCATCACAATGACATTCTTTACTTCATTTTCCTTTACTCAAATTTATTGAGTTAGTAAATAACTGGTCGTAGGCTATCACAGCCATTTTCGGTTAAATTTCAACAGTGTACTATCGGAACTACTTTCTAACGATAATTAGTGAAGGCCTGTTCGAGTCGGAAACCTTTTCGGAAAATAGCGGACTTATCAACGCAACAGAAATAGGCCTACCTGGGTTTCAAGAAGCGTTTTTGCCACTGCTATCGGAACTTTGCCCAGGTCTTCAATCGGTAAAAGCTGCACATTCGTGGGATGCTGGCTTCGGTTGCAAAACCTCAAAACCAAAGAAATATCTCCATCGTCCTGCTTCTTCATACTGTAGATTATAATCTCGGGAACATGATGGCTAAAGAAGTAGGATAAATTAATGTTATTATTAATTGCGTTTTTGCGGATACCATGGTATCTGTTACCACGGTAACTGGATCTGCAATTAGTCGTTTTTGCAGTTACCGTAGTATCTGGTATACGGTCCACTGCAAAAACGACTATTGCCCGAAATAGCACTTTTCGAAGTCATCCCAAAAGAAAACCTGATATCCAGTTACATCACTAAGTTCCAAACTTCTTTCTCACCAATTTGACAAAATTCGATGAAAGTGAGATCACTTTTCGATACTACGACCAGATACCACGGTCGGACCGTGATATCTGAATATCTGTTACCACGGTAACTGACAGATACCACGACAACTGCAAAAACGCCTATTGACCGTGGTATCAGGTACCACGATAACTGCAAAAACGACTTTAGACCGCATATCAGATAGCATGGTATCTGCGAAAACGCAACTATTATCTTTTAAGGTTTTTATCTGCTTTCGTTATTTTTTTTGCTTGGTGTGCTTTTTGAGGTAACACGAGTTGAAGCACAAATAGCGGTACATACAGTTTCTGCTCCAATATTCGAACAAACCACTCTGAACGATTTTTTAATTGTTCAGATCTTAGCCTATATACCCGTCTAGGGTGTTTTCACCATTACGCAGACCCCTTGGTTTTGGCGAGAAACACGGAGAAACTGGCAAAACCGGTGTTTCCAACCAGTTGGATCGTCAGAAGGGATAAGGTTCCTATCCAGTTTGCGTCGAAAAGCGCCAAACAAGGAGAGCGAAAGAATCAGTTTGCGTCGAAAAGCGCCAAACAAGGAGAGCGAAAGAATCAGTCTAGCGCCGTGTTGGGGTGGATAAATATCGTTGACGAAGGTGATGAGCAGAAATTAACTGCATGATGGGTCTGAACTAGAATATTTAGATGGGTAGGAAAAGAAATACACCATAAATCTTGCTCAGCACATGCACTGGTTCAGTTGTGTTTATTCGAGTTTTAAATTTTCGAAATACCGACACAAATAGTGGCTGGGGCCAAACGGCTTCTTGACAGAGAAAAAATAACACTATGGTCTCGATTAGGTCACTTGCAATTGATCTGTTTTGCACCACTGCAGTCTCCTTATTTGCCACCCCCTAGGAAAAGACTACTTCTTGGGATGGTTGTCAAACCAGAGCAAAATAACACTAGGGAGTAGTACCAAGACCTATGCTTCCCTTGCTTCGCAAACGGGCCATACTCATAGCGCCTTCCACTGAGTTTACGGCATTTAAAGCGAGATAAACTTGGGATTTAGAAATTTCTAGTAAAGCTAAGACGCGGTCTGCACACATCGAGGAAAGAGGGGAGGTTGTATCTTTAATTTTTTGCTGTTTCAAAATATGAAGTTACTGGAGCCAGCGCTGATGCACGACTGATAGAGTTTCAGTAGGGACATTAGGTGCTAGTGTCACTGCTATTCGAGTGTGTGTCACTTCTTTTAAGTCTTGGCGCTACTCTCTCGTGTTGTTTTGCTCTATGTCAAAAGGAAGTGCTTTATTTATTTGTTCACAATAAACTTCTCTCTCTAGGGAGTAGCGCCAAGACTTGAAAAAAGTGACACACACTTGAATAGCAGCGGACTAGCGCCACTAGCGATGGAGATTGTCCCCACTGGAAACTCAATCCGTCGTATATCAGCTTTGGCCCCGATAGCTCCATATGAACACAGTAAAAAAAAAAGATACAACCTCACTTGCTTCCTCAATGTAAGCAGACGGCATGTTAGCTGCACTACATATTTTCAAACCCTCAAGTTTGTCTCGCTTTGAGTGTCCCAAGTGTAGTGGGCGGCGCTACGAGTATGTCCCGTTTCCGATGCATGGAAATTATAGGTCTTGGCGCTACTCCCTAGTGTTATTTTGCTCCGCTTGTTGACCACGTGTCCAAATCAATAGGGTCAAGTTAAAACATTAAGTTTAACTGAAAAGCCAACTTTTTTGTGTGTCATTTAATCGGATACACTGAATTATTTGGGTTCTGCAAAGGGATTTTTTGATTTTCCACTATCTGTCTAGTTATGAGGGTCAGAATATCTCCTTCCGTCCTCACAGCGTAAATTCTACTATGACGCGGGAAATTTTAATCTCAAAATAAATGCGGCTTTTCAGCAGGCAGTGGTGAGATTGGTGAAGATTGCTTAGTGCCTGAACAAAAAAAAAAGGCATACAACAAAAATACAAGCGCATAGTGGCACCACAAATCACACGAAAATTCCACTATTTAAAAATCGATTATTCGTGAATAGCGGAACAACGAAATAACTCATTTTCAGCGGGTATTCAAGCCAATTTAAGAGAAGAAGTGATGGATAACTAGACTAACTAGGTTGCCCTATCCTAGCCCTTTTCGGTTAAACTTTAAGATAAGTAATACAGACCGAACCCAAAAAAACTTAAAAAAAAACACCTAGCCTATTGTTGATAGCATGGACAAATTAGGATTAAAACTATTATTGTACCGGTTGTGGTAACTAGTAGATCGAGATTTAGCATTAGACATGTTGGGCCTTTGGTATGGGAAGGTTTATCAACTGAGCTAAGGTCATGTAGTGTTTTACTGGAATTCCGTAGAATGTTAAAGGTTCATTGTTTTGCTGTTTATGAATTTGATGCGTTATTCTCAGCCGTTTAAGTTGTTTTTTTGTTTTTTTTTTTGTTTTGGATAGTTATTAGTGATTCTGGTTGAAAAGGTTTTTTTTCTGGTTCGGCGTCCCAGACCGGGTAAGTCAAGCTCCTTTCTCTCTTTCTTTCTTTCCCTTTTCTTTATTTTTGTCGAAGATTTTGTTGTTGTTGATGTTTTGTTTTGAGGGTAATTAGTCCCTTACAGGTTCACCTCTGGGCATTGAAGATTCTAGTTTTTTTTTAATGAACCCTTCATTCATTCATTCATTCAGTACAGTAGGAACGGGGTTCCAGCTGGGACACTCACTCCGCACACGCTTTTTGTGGACGCAAACGTTAAGGTTGGAGGAGAGGTGAAAGAAGGGAGCGGAAGGAGGGGTTCAAGGGACTTTAGACTTGATGGACTTTGGTTTGACAGTCACTGAGAAGATCGACCAAAGGAAACAAACATAAATGAGGAGTTTACTTGCTATCCCCCGGGATGAATCTTGAATTTGATCGACGATCGACTCCGCACACGCTTTTTGCGGAAGCAAACGTTGAGGCTGGAAGAGAGGTGACAAAAGGGAGCGGGAAGGAGGGGTTCTGTAGGGACTTTAGACTTGGTGGACTTTGGTTTGACAGTCGCTGAGAAAGATCGACTAAAGGAAACAAACATAAATGAAGAGTTTACTTACTATCCACCGAGATGAATCTTGAATTTGATCGATGATGGGTTATACTCCGGCTTACAAAGGTTGTGTTCACATCGACGGCAGCGCTGTGAGCGGCGAATCATCAAACTCTTTTTGAGAGGAAGAATTTCCTCGGTCGTTGTAGGCTGCCTGTCGACATACCGAAGACGCTGGTCCAGTGACAGAACTGAATAAAATAACGGATAGAAAAGACATATTCTTCGTCGGACGTTATTGAAACTTAAGCGGGGTCGTTTTCACCTATCAAGATGACAAAAATCAATTCAAATTCTGCAGAACGCGCCGATATTTTCTTTTCTTATCAGAGTAAAATAAAGTATGGTGTCAGTCAATTAAACAATACAATTACTGAGGTACGACTTATAAACTTTTGAATTTGCCCGCCATAAAACTGCCATGCTGACTCAGATCCATTTTCATTGGATAGAGTGCAATCTCCCTAAAGGACTTTTTGTCGCAAATGGTACCTATGATCGAGCCCGTAAAGGCCAAGGTTTAGGACAGTAACATCTAGGCCAGGCTTTCTGTTTGTAAGGTCTATCTAATTAATGGTAAATTTATCATTTTTATATAATTAGAAAAACAGGCTAACGGGAGCCTAAAGTACGCCCACGGAATCAATACGAACCTGTATTCAGCTGCACTGCCTGGTTAATCCAATCTTCAGACAGTTCCTCTTCTTCTTCTGTAGGAATGGATGCTTCAATAAGCGGTGGCTGGCTAGCGGCCCGGGGGCTTGCGATTGATAGACCCGCCAATGTGACGTGTAGACCTGATGTTCGCTTCCTCGCACTACCACCAAGTCTATCCTAAAATATACGACGAAACTACTTAACAAGGAATCTTTTTGCTTAAAGCAGAAGTCGCAGTAGAGACTATTTCGATTCGACTAATATCACATGGAAGTGGCCAACCCTTCTCCATATCATTCAAAACTTTCTGCAATGGATTTTGTCAGAACACATTTGGTCTAGTGTTGGGCGATATTGAAGATTATCGAAATATCCATATTTTCAAATTTGATTATCGATATTTCGATTATCGTAAACCGATATTTGGAACTGTTTATACTGCTACATTTTTCTAAAAGAACAAAATCAAACATTCCCATTACCGTACGAAAGAGTAGCATTTCCACGCTTATCCTTCCCAGTCTGTTTTTCCTCTCAAATCGAAATCAAACTTGAAATCACTATTCCTTCTTTTATTCTGAAAATCCCGAATAACAGAACTGTTGCACATCGTAATGCAAATATCGAAAATATCGATATTTGAAAAGTGAATATCGAAATATCGATATTTTTCAATATTATCGATATTTCGATTATCGTATCGAATATCGCCCAACACTAATTTGGTCTCTTCAGAGTAAACACCTTTGAGAGTTGAACCGTGGATTAGGTGGTCACAATCGTGTCACAATTGTTGGGAAGACCGTGCCTTCTTTCGTCGTTACTGAGGCGGTCTCGGGGTGTCACTCCCACCGGAGGCGGAGAGCAGGAGATGTGTTATGACTATTGTATTTAACATGGTTTTAATTTGATATGTGTACGAAAAAGCGTGTATCTATATGCAGAGTTTAGAATTTCTTTCGTGAATCACTCGCCAATTTCGGAGGAAATAAATAAAATAATAATAATTATCGAAGTGTTCTGAGAAATGTGTCTACTCACCCCGAAAGCTTGTTTTCTCCTCTTCTGTCGCTTCTGTTCTTGCTCAATTTTCTCGACCTGAGCAAGAGAGCGGTAATACTCGGTTAGCTGTGAGATTCTCTGGCCGTACTGAGGGTCGGAATCCGGCCAAGGTCCACTTGCTTCAAAAAGAATCTAATCAAAGACGTTACTTGAAAATTACTTATTTCGCTCTGATCAAATTCAGCTGACGTATCCGTTTAGCACTGTCAACTATAATTAAAGTGGTCTTAAAATATTCCGTTTCTGCTTAAAAACAATTTTAATCTCTATTTTGCGACACCTGTAACTTTTCCTACTAGCAAAATATCACAATAGCCTACTATGACGAAACTGGGAGCATGCACGGCAGAGTCTGTTAAGTCTGTTAACTGCAGTCTCTAACCCACTTGCTCATCGCTTGTCATTCATTTCGAATGATTAAAGTTTAACTGAAAAGCCAACTTATTTTTTTGTCATTTAGATGAATACACTGAATTATTTGGATTCTGCAAAGGGATTTTTTTGTTTTCCACTATCTGCTCTAGGCGTTCAGAATATCTGCGGCCATCCCCACAGCAAAAATTCTACTATGACGCAGGAAATTTTTATCTAAACACAAACAAGGCTTTTCAGTGGGCAGTGGCGATATTGGTGAAGACTGCTTAGTGCCTGAACAAAAAAAAAGTCATAAATCTTTCTTGTAAGGCATACAACAAATTAGAGGTACCACAAATCACACGGAAATTCCACTATTTGAAAATCGATTATTCCTGAATAGCGGAACAACCAAGTAACGCATTTTCAGCGGGTCTTCAAGCCAATTTAAGTGAATAAATGATGGGTAACTAGATTGTCCTATCCCAGACATTTTCTGTTAAACTTTAAACCACAACTCTTACTAGAAATGATCTTTTTCACGATAAAATGGCCCAGAAATATCGTTTACAAAATACCCTTACTTTCCACGAGAGATTAGCGATTTTCTTGTTAGCGCTTGTCCACTCTATCCTGGACTGACTGGACGCAAAATAACTGAAAACTGAACGCGCCTTGGTTCAAAAGTAGAAAAACCAAGCAAAATAGAAGAATTCCAAAACAGAAGGCTAGCTGATGGTCTACCATGTCTTCCAAAATGAAAAAATAAAACTTCAAAAAGCTTCTCAAATCCTTATTTGTGACAGATTCGTTGACGGACCTTGAAGCTTTCGGCGAAGTTTGCGTTGCGTGACTGTCAAAAGTCGGCTAGGCCAAAAAAGCGCTGAAAGGTCGCAGGTATAAAATTTCATAAAAATTCCATAAGGGAGCTAGGGATAGTACGAAAGGCAGAATAAACAAGAGGGGTCCTGCAACGGCTGCAACTGCAGAGCGTCTAACCAACTTGCTCATCGCTTGTCATTCATTTCGAACGATTAAGCGACCTCATGTACTATGAGCAATACAAAATAATTCGCAATGGCATATTTGTGATTTTAAGATATGAACTTGGAAATAGTACTCGCACTATTTACTGTTTATGTTCCGATATTCAAACTATTTGATTACTTTAAAACTAAGGCTCTGCTTAAATATATCCACGGCTGTGGCTGTTTTAACCCTTTTCCCGGGTCCATTGACTTCAAGCTTCGGCAAAATTCTGAGAACCGGTTTTCCGCATCAATGGCGAGATACACAAACAACCATCGGGAGCATAATGCTCATGGAAAATAGTGAATTGTGGCAAGTGCAAAGATTAGTGAGGTATCGTTAGCGGGCTTGGAATGTAACAACTGAAATCTGCGTCTCCGGCGTTAAGAATAATGAATGCAATAACGAAAGTAGGTTGCATTGGCATTAGAGACGCGATGGGTCCTTTAATGCTTGCTAAAATTTTGGATGTCCTATTTCTTTATTGTTTTCTGTCTTCACCGAAATGGGTTGCTACTCAGATATGTTTGATACCTTAAATCTTGTTTCGGTAACGGGCAATATGGGCATAAGCTATTCCAAAATGAAGGCATATCCGACATTCAACCTTTCAAGGATTTGTGGGTCGTAGAACCTTCGAGCAACAAAAAAAAAATGAAATAACTGACACACAAAACTACCAATTAATTTTCGAATTAAAATTTGAGCTGCATATTTATTTTGACAAAAGAGAATATTCTGAAAACTTCCTTAAAGCAAACCTGGATCTGCTTTTGACGAACTGCGCAGGACTTTCATTATTTTTAACCCTTCCTTCACGCCCAGTGGCTTCTAGGTTTGCATAACCGTTCTTTCTGAACAGCAAGCTTCTCGTAAACAACCGTCGAGCGCATGTTACGCCTCGAAAATAGCGAAACTAAAAAACGTCAAAAAAAAAAATAAAACCTCGAAAATAGCGAGGTGTCGTTAGAGGGGTTGGATATACCGTAGCTGCGTTCGTTGTCCGGTGACTGCTCACCGGTGCTTCTTATAACGCGTTTTTGCACTCACCGGTAACTGCTCCCCGATCTTAAAACCCGTTTTCGGACTAACCAGTGTCTGGTTAGTGCCCACCGGTGCGGACTAACCAGAACCTGCTCGGGAGCACGGCTGTAGCGAGGAGTTAGCAAGTTTTCATCAACTCACTGGTGAACCAAAAAACGCGTTATAAGCAAAGGACCGGACACTAGTGACAAAACACCAGAGCCAGCCCGGAGTGCAACGAAGGCAACTCGTATTAAATTCGGATCTCCGGGTTTAAGAATCGATCGACTGATACCAGAAGTAAGTTGCAATCAACGATACACTTTAACCAAGAATGGTCAGAGCTTGTATTACTTGCAATCCATTCCATTGCCTGTGCAGAAATGTGCCTCTCCACAAAGGTTTCAAGGTGACATGCAAATTAATCGCTTACCTCCTAGTGCATCAGGAATTCCACAATCCCTTGAAGACCATCGGCAGAAAAGACAGCAGAGGTAGTAAACTCTGCGACTTATGGGTTTTGCAGGGTCTTCTGCAGATGGGGCAGTGATAGTAGATGCGCGAACAGACAGGGCATGTTCGCAAACGGGACAGTCCCAGCAATTGTCACACCTGCAAATTGCCATTTCTCAATTTAAGAAACAAACAATTAAAATCAGAAAAAATTTATGAACTGTATGAACGTTAGGAATATGAGCAATTATCGTGCTCGGACTTATTCATTGGCATTTAAAATTTGATTCATCAAATGTAGGCAAGCCTCATGGAACATAATTAACTCAAAGTCAAATCAATAGTGGCGTTTTTGATTGCCGATGAGTTCGGCGATAGCGTAGCCGTTAGACTTTTTGGCGTTTTCGACGTTCGCCGGAAGCCGATAGCCGTAGCCGTTTCTTCTAATTTCTGTTTTTGTGCTCAACGGCTAACGGCTATCGCCTAAATTCCTATCCATCGCCTATCGGCCTCAGACTCGCCGATAGGCGATAGACGTTGCTTCCAACGGCTATCGGCTATCGAAAACAGTAAATAAGCACGAATCGGCAAACTTCCTTCGTCTACCGGGGAACTTTCATCGGCAATCAAAAACGCCACTAATTTGTTCTGATATAAAGCCATATGTGTGTTTAAAGGTACCAGTTTAGCGAGTTTGTAAAATAAACTGTATATGGCCTACAACATTGAACCTGGTCGTCTCCGTGTTCTCTTTCAGCCCAAAATGACTGCCAATCATATTTCACTGCGCTAAGCAGACAAGAGAGCGTAGATTTATTCTAGCGATTTTTCGTCTCTTCTTGGCATGGTTCCGCTTCATACTCAAGCTTGAAAAACATACCTGCAACGGAACAAATGAAGATTCTGGCAACTACAAATATCTCGAGTTACTTGGTAGGAACCACTGGGAGTCAAATCTAGTGCTCAGATTTCTTTTTAGACATGGCTGCTGTTTTTGCTGCTCGATTGGGTCAATCTGTCCGCATTTTGGTGTGGAGAAGGGCTCATGTTCTCTTTCTATATGTGACAGCCATTTGGGGTTGGGTTAGTAAGGATGGGCGGGTGAGGCTTGCTTTTTTTGATAATTCAGTGATAGAACAACTGTTCTGCAACAACCATTGTAGGCCTACTGATGCGCCCAATAGTATTTCAAAGTCTTTTGAGGAGTAGGCTATGTCATCAGAAAATTCTAACAGACTTATTTCTCGTCTCTGATTATAGCTTAAATGCAGATTGTTCGATAGTGGTAGTAAATCAAATTAATAACAAATTTGGCAACAAATTCAATGTCAATACTGAAAACCATTAATTTAGGTCTCCTTATTTATCTTCTATATTCAAATATAAATAACTCTCAGATAAGGCTGTTAGGCCAGTTCACTACCAACTTAGAGTGGGTAGTGTGGCTTTGGGTAGCTGACCACAAATAATCAAAATATAATAGTAAGCTACTACCAATAATCCAAATATTCCTTCAACCCAAGCTGACTGGGAATCATGGTTGAGTGCACACAATATTTCAGCCTTTCTTTGCAAGGATCCTCTTCCAGTTTAAACCGGCTGACATATCGGTTTAAAGTCAACTACTAATAATCTAACAACAAATTTCGAGACCAAGATGTCAAATGCAAAAATAAAAAGGAAAAACACCTGTGCAAAACTACGGACCAAAGAGTTTTCTATTTCAGTTCTTCGGTTTTATTCACCATCAACTATTTATTGCCCCACCATAAGGCGTAACATAAGGCTTGGCAATGGGCCTTATCATCAATGTTTAAATGAAAACACTTAACAAGCATCTTGGCCCTAGTCCTACAGGCCTATAGTACAAAACCTAAGTTAAAAGCATAGGTGGCATTAGTTCAAAGCAATGGACCACTGAAAAGAAAATACACACCTGTTTTTTTTTAGTCGGGCTTCAGTTATTGGCATATTTTCTGCACAATTTGAACAGTAGTGAGAGTCAACCTAAAATGTGAAATGTCAGAGCAAGAATAAACAGCCTCGTGGGAATCAGTCTGGAATTATTTTAAAACCAGACTTGTGGGAATCAGTCTAGAATTAAACAAAAGCTAACTTCTCAAGGAGATGTCTGCCAAAGCGCAGTCTACAACAAAACCCTTGACTTTGCCAAATGCTGGGTAGCCTATATAGCGTTTGCCTTTGTATGCCTAACGCTGGATACGCTATGCCAAATGCCGGATAATCTAACCTAATAAGTATTCACGATTTGAGAGAAGCTCATAAATCAACCAACTGGAATTCCTTTTTATTAGAGTAGGCCAGGGTTCAGGCTTCATTGCAGGTACCAATAAGTACACACTTTTTGAGTAAAGTTTCATCAGAAACATCTTTTAGAGGGCTTCAAACTTCTACAACAGAATACAGTCTCATATCCTATTGGTAGGTTTTTGAATCTTTACTTCATAACCGGCGAATATGGTCTGATACTCTTTCTTAAAGCATAACTTTGAAGCCTTTTTTAACACATTCCAACTAAACTTTATCAGGGTAGCCACAAAAACGCCGTTGGCAGTGCTGCAAATTTGCCGATTTTCTGTAATGAAAGCATGAATTGCTGTGAATTTTCCTTATCTGTTTTTCAGTTTTAACTATCTAAAACATCTTCAAAAAATATTTAAAAAATACCATTGCATTCAGGATAAAATTGTCTATTTTGTAGGGCCATCAGTAAGATTCATAGCTATTTCATATTTTTTCTTAAAATTCAATGTAAATTTAGATGTAAAAAAAAGCAACTGAACTTGCCTACAAAAATTTGTTGATACTAAGGAGGAAAAGTCAGCAGCTAGCAGCAGCAATATGTCTATTGGACTATTCAGTTGATGACCATATTCATATTTTCTCATCTAACTCACTTGCTGGGGCGCCCCATTCACTCAAAACCACCCCAGTTTCATAGAATTTCACTGAAGCCCCTAGATGGCCACCATCCCAGATGGCTGCCCAAAACATTGGCTCCCCACAGGCATTTCATAATGTAAATTACTGTTGTATAAAGAAGATTTAAGGTGCTCAAAGGTAAGATAGAGAGGTGATTTTGGCCTCAAATAAAAGATAGGAGAATCACATTCTGATCTTCAAAAGCTCAGGTTTGATTTTTTTATTTTTAGTGGCTAGGCAAAGTTTATTCCAAAACTGAATTCAGCTTACTTCATAACCGGCGAATACAGTCAGAGACTCCTTTTTATAGCATGACTTGAAGCCTTTTTAAACACATTTCCAAATTAACTTTATTCCAAAACTGAGTTTAACCAATCATCATGAAAGGGTCAGGGAAACATTTTCCTGAACATACAAGTTGATAATTTTCCCCAAACAGGCACAAACCAATCACAAAGTTGAAAACACCATACCATGCAATATTAATTGTTTTGTTTTACCTTTTCTGATGATACGCGAAATATTTGTTTTCGTCGGATACTGTGCAATCATTGACTTGTTACGTATTGCCTGTTGATAGTCCATTATATAACAATCAGCTAATTTTAACCACACACACAGACTTAGTGTATATATAAAGCTAGTAAAGACAGAGACAAAACCAAAAAAGGACAAAATTACCTCATGAAAAACACAATCAGAACATTTGAGCTTCAAGCAATGCCGACAAAAGTATATCCTGCAAAGAGGCTGCATGGTACCACAGGCACACAGATATTTAACCCGGTCTGCAGCAAGAAATTCAAGATGCTTTGACATTTCTAATATTTAATGTTGAATTTCTGACAATAAATTATCAAAATCTGAAATCTTGACAACTTTACGCTTTATTCTATCTACCGAAAGTTCTAGGGTTCGAAAGAAAGTGCCGCTAGATGGTATTCAATACTAGAAAAAAACAAATTGATCGTCAAGGTAACAATTTGTTTAGGTGAGGTGCCAGAGGGTATGCCTCGTCTTAACAGTGCTATACTTCGAACGCAGAATGTACGAGTCCCATGTGACCTACCCGATCTGCTCAAACAATACGCGAAAGCAGCCATTAAAACGCAACCGAAAGATCTGTTAAAGTGGTCATTTCTTTACTTTGATGCCTTGGACGTGGGTCTGAAACCCCCTGCAAGAACACGCTATGAAGAATCTGAAAAGAAGAATGGAATAACTATACAGCTTATTCGTCTAATTCATGAATATGTAAGTGACAAATTTCGAACAGGCTCACATCTCTGATCTGACGATCAGTTCATCAGGTTCACCGAGCTGCCGCTAGATATCTCGTCAGCCGTGGGTCGAGCTGATTGGCTCAGAGGGGACTTGGATGTTAGTTCAAATGTCGTTGTTCAAAGTGTTCTTCTCAAGCTTCCAGACGATTGTGGAGGAAATACCTTACCTTACCTTAGACCTTAGATCCTCCTGTGCCACCAGAGGCACCCAGGGCATCCACGAATAGGCGCCAGTCTTCCCTCTGGTGGGCTGCCACCAGGACATCTTCCCACTATGGTTGCAGACTTGCATGGACGTTTGCAAGGTCCCTCTGGTAGGTGCGACGGATCGTGTTTTTCGGTCTTCCTCTTCAACGCTGATTTTTTATTCAAAAGAAACACAATCTTATTTGCTTACTGTTCTGTAGCTTGTTGGTTTAAGTATATTTTATTTATTTATCTCAAGTGATAACCACTATACTCCTTCTGCCCAAGCTGACTGCGAATCATTTGTCAAGCGTCCTCGTCAGCCTGTAGCCAGAAGAACGAATAAAATCAATGAAGCTTCTAGTAACCATATAACTATATCAAGAACAAATAATCTGACTACGTCTTTGGTCCCATCAGGGACCCATACATTTCCTGTAATACCTCGCCATTCAGGGGGCTTGTCGTTTCCTATGTTTCTATGTTGCTGTGTTGCCCGACCCTCTCCTAATTTCCAAAAGTTCCGCTTGGTTCGAATTGGCGTTCTTGTTGCCTCATTGGATGTGACCGCCAAAGAGACTCCTCCCTCAAGGCGCCAGCAGCCAATCCCAAATTTTCTCGAACTACCAGACAGTCGTGCGCATCAGAAATCTCTTATTGACAAGCCCCCTGAATGGCTAGGCATTACAGGAAATTTATGGGTCCCTGGTCCCCATGCAGCGACTATGGATACCCCGATAAAACTGAGCGGAGCTAGAGGTACATGCTGTGAGTTTTGAGCTGATACCCATCTACCTCCCTCTACCCCGTTGCTCATAAGAGGTGAAAAACCGTAGGATGCCTTGGAGGCGTGGAGAGCCCGCTCTACAGCGCGTCACACGCGACGTCAGTATGGCCGACAACCAAACAGCTGTAAAGGACAACTTAGCGGGCGTTCGGATTCTTCTGCGGAGTTATACCGCGATACAGCTGTTTGTAGAGATAACAATTATGATGTTCTGCGTCGCTCCTCCTCCGCTCGTTTGCATCGGGCAAGATATCAGAATATATTCGAATCTGCATGGTCGTATCACAGAGATAGGGAGCCGGAGGTTCTATCAGATTATTTGTTCTTGCATATATGTAGAATTGGGCTTCTAAGGAATTGCTGGAGGTGAAAGCTAGCACGAAGGGTCGAAATATAGCTGGAACAAAACGGAGTTATCCGTTTGGCGTCTTCCACCCAAATTCAAGTTCCATATTCCTTTCTAGATTGGGTCATCAAACGAGGTTAGGGTTCATGACCTCTTGAACATTTGGCAAGCACTGGGACTTGAACAAGAATCTCTAGATGAGATTCTGGAGATCGGAGACTTTTCTGGAACCACACAGGCTCCCGACGGGACGGTTTTCTGGCCGAAATTGGCAACCCTAATGGCTGGGAAGCTTGGGAATGTAAGTATTACCTTTTTGTGTGCAAGCCTGATGTAATGTGCGGCATTAGAAAGAACAGGAGCTTGACCCTTGGCCTACGGCTGCAAGCGTAGACAACAAGATCGAGTTTAAACATATAATTTTCTTCTAACGTTTTGGTCTGGCGAGATATGTCCCTGAACCTAGTTTTTTGTGGCATTTGCCATCCGGCCAAGTGCCATATACCGATCACTTTTCCGTCGGTCTGTCCGGTGTTTGCGAGTTAGGGTACTTCCAGATGTGCTAGGACGAATGCAACATGGCAGGCATATTAGGGACCAGACCAAACTAACTTGGAAATAGTCACTTGTTCGATGCGACCATCGTAGGGGGAGGGAGGGGAGCCGGAATCCAGAATTTCGTGGCATGCGTAGCTTTCGAACGGATGACCGGATCTTAATGAAACTTGATATTTGGAAAGACGGCATGTCTCAGATGTCCCATTTCAAGTCTGAACCGAATCCGATGAATGTGGGGGGGAGTCGGAGGGGGGAGCCGGAAATCATGTGACAAGCTTAGAGTGTAGCGATCGGGATGAAACTTGGTGGGAGGAACAAGCACAAGCCCTAGGTACATCATTGACAGAACCGGGCCGGGTTTGTGCACTGTGGGGGGGGGGGTCCGGAATTCCGGTGATACGGAGTTAAGTTACTTCCAGGTGGGCTAGGACAATGAAACTTGGCAGGCAAATCAGGGACCCGGCCTAATTAATCTGGAAATAGTCAACTTCCCGATCCCGCCATCGTGGGGGAGTGGAGGGATGGGGAATCCGGAATCTTGAGGTATGCATAACTTCCGAACGGGTAGTCGGATCATAATGAAACTTGATTTGCAGAAAGACCACATGTCTCGGATGTCCCATTTCAAGTCCGGACCGGTTGGAGGAGGGATAAATCATCATTGAATGAATTAACAACGTAACATCTGTGATTTTCAAATATCAGAATGAGTAAGCTCATCCATTGGTTGCTATTTAGGGCAAGAATGCTTCATGTCTGAAATCTTGGCTGGTGTTGTTGGCGACCAGAGTGTCGGTTTGTGTCTAACAGAAGATGGTGACTGGATAAGAAGTACTTCAAGGTTTTGTTACGGATTTTAACCTGAAACAATTACGTTTACTTTATAGACCCTAAAAGACACAATGGAAGTACTCTGCCTGGTAGCGTCAAACTCGGAAGAATACATGTCCATGGTTCCAGCCCAACTATTCAAGGAAATGTATACATATTTGGCTAGCATCGACGGAGACATACCTGAAGCGACCGTATCCCAGGCTCTGCAGTATATCGACGACGTCGCAAGACTTCAGAATGGACTAATCGGGGTGCAGAACCTACGAAGCCCACTCTGTCCCAACTTTCAGTGAGCTCTCTGGCATTCTTCAACTGACATAAGAGAGACGGCAGCCTACCAGACGAAAACGGAAAGGAGCATAAAGAAATAATTTAACATTGTGTGAATGAGCTGAAGCTCACGAGACGTCAACCTTCAAACAACAACAACAACACATTGTGAGGTATACGACTTTCGACTTTGAGAATGAATTGTTGCCGTTTGGTAACTATTCTGAGCCTGTAAATGTATAATCAAAGATTTGTAAAAAAGTTGAATCAGAAATAAGAGCTTGAAGGCTTCAAACTTTTATTACAAAAACAAATCCTGCTTCCTAATGGTTGGTTTTGCCACGGCGTGTCATAACCAACCAATAGATGCGAGACTCGATTTTTTTTACAAGGAAATATTTCTACAAAAATGTCATTATGAAAACAATGATGATTTTTTTTTAATGAATGAAGGGTTTATTAAAAAAAAAACTAGAATCTTCAATGCCCAGAGGTGAACCTGTAAGGGACTAATTACCCTCAAAACAAAACATCAACAACAACGAGTAATATCAACGTTTCCAACAATTTACAGGCCTGCCCACAATGGTTACCAAACGCCAATAATTTAATATCAAAGTCGAAAGTACTATGAACGTGTCCGAAAGCTCCGAAACGAACGAGAATGCTGAATTAATTCAGGATTGTATGCAACATTTCGCTTTCGGACTTGAATTTTCGCTCAATTAATGCAGCAATTAATTCAGCATGAAATTCATCGAAAAAGTCAGCAAAGATGCTAAATTTTACGCTGAATTTTCAAAAAGAAACTGGGGAGCCGGCGATTAAGGCTAAATTTCGGTATTCCAGAGGTGTCAGAGAAGAAATAAAGGTAACAGCTTTCGGACAAAAAAAAAATTAAATAAATGCAGCACTGAATGCAGTATTTACAGCACCCAAAACTTTCGGACACGTTCCTATACCTCTGAACGTCAAATTATTTTGTTATGCACTTGATGATGCAGAAAGACCCGTTTTCATTGAGTAGGGTGCAATCTCTCTATAGAACATTCTCGATCGCTAATGACAAAGGGTAGCCAAAGGGTTGGGATGGGGTTGTAACAAGCACTAAACCTCATTCTGTGGTAGGCTTGTTCAAATTTGGGAACATTACGGCCTTCTTGTCTGTCGCCGGTTCTTCTGAGGAGTGACTGATCCAGACATTCTGATGATCTTGACCCCATTTGGTGCTCATGAGAGGAGTGGCGCAGCAAATAGCCTGGCCAGCTTCGGCGTGCGCGTTCTGAGATCCCCCTGGCTACCCTCTACTCCTGGTCAATAGCTAATCAGGAGGACAACTTTATAACCTTGCTAATCTAACGAAGGGGAGTACAGATGGGGTCTAGCCGACACCTCCCGAAGAAAGGACTTCTGCCACTCAGTGGGTATACTTTTCTCTTGTGATGACAGTTGGATTTCTGACAGACTGTCCACTCAATCACTAACTGAAGTTAATGGCTGAGGTAGCGTTCCAGTGAAGTTATTACAAGTTACGATGATAAGAAGAGGGGCGAGCGCCGTATTGTGGTAGTTATCACGCTCTCTGGAACGAAAATAATAACAACGCGAACATACGTCATCACTCTTACGGGAGTTCCTGCAGAACCGATAGTTATGATGCCGATAGTTACGATCACTTATGATGCTCGCGACTATCATAAGTAAATTGTAACGATCGTAAAAGTCGTGGAACGAAAATAATAAGTGGGAGGAGCCAATTTACTTATCACGGCGGGCTCTGGAACGGCAATATTAACAAGAATAGTAAGGATCGTAACTAATAATAAGTCGCTGGAACGCTACCTGAATTAACGGCCGGCTCTTTCACTTGGAAGTTTTAGAACGAGCTGTAAGAAGCTGTATTAAATCAGATTAATGCCTGGTTTCTCAGAAGAGCCGACACTTTCTACGGTTTCTATGGTTCTAACTCTGCCAGCAGGTGAACCAGCTTTGCTAGCAGCAGAGAGAGAAATGACCACTTAAACCATGTCCATGCTTAAACCAAGAACAAATAATTAGATAGAACCTCCGTCTCCCTATCTCAGTAACACAACCATGCGGGGTCGAAAATATTCTGATACCCCACCCGATACAAACGAGCGGAGGAGGAACTACGCAACCCATCATAATTTGTTACCTCTACAAACAGCTGTATCGCGGTACAACTCCGCATACGGAAGGCCGTCTGAGTTGTCCTTTACATCTTACTGGCGTCCATCACTGTGACGTCACGTCTAACTCACTAGGAGACCGGGTTCTCAACTCCTGCAGGCATCCTACGGTTGTTCAGATAGTCTTTGGTTCAGAGGGTATGCAAAGATGCCTCTATAGCTCCGCTCAATGTTTTCGGGGTATTCATAGTAGCTGCATGGGACCAAACACGGAGGCTCTATCTGATTATTTGTTCTTGCTTAAACACACCTTTCTGTATTAAACGCCGCGCTGAGCCTGCACATCACTTTCGCCAGTTTCTGCACGACTAGTTTGGAAACCGAAAACACTGCCTGTGAACAAACCTGACGTTATAGTAACTTTGTAATTATTTGGTATTTTATTGGTTAAATATATTCATATTCGCGCACTGGAAATAATGAGTTAACATCTCCGAACACAACACTGCGTATCTGCTAATTCGAATATCAAGAAGCTCTTCCAAAGAAAGCAACGACCATAAACCAACATCACTTCTAACAATATATGTCACAATTATGCATACTATCAAGGGCCTACGATAAAACATATTATGAGCCCTTAGTCCGTCCCAAATAGCCTGTAAAGTGCATTCAATAGACCTTGAATACGAGGTGACTGCAGCGCCGCCCTAGCAAGAGCAGCTGGAATTTATGCATGCCAAAGAAAAGAAGTTTCAACATAAAACAAAGGTTTATCAACACATTTTGCTCGCCGCTTTTCAATGAAATCGATTAAGTTTTAACTGATTGGTCAAACCAAGAACTTATAATACTACTTTGTAGTAGAACATCCGTCTCTCTCTTCTCACAATGCACCCCACGCGGATCTATTTATCTCTGTGATGCAGGATAATAGTGAGGCGAGGGGGGGCACAAACCAGTCCGCTTGGAGCGCTGAACTCGAATAAGGCCAATTCTCGGCGCAGGAGCAGACAGACAGAGGTTCTTACCATTATCCGTTCTTGGTCAAATGTGCATAGTCCGCTGCTATGAACGCTACAGATTTCATCAGCCTGCCTCATAATGTATCACCGAATTAACGTTTAATAAAATAGATTTTCAAACCTGGGTCAGACAAATGGACGTCAGTTCTCGTTGCTCATAACGTTTACCACAAGGATGCGCAAACATGTGTTATCTTTTATCAAAATCCTGATTGTGTATGTGATGTCGGTTACGAGAGTGTTGTACTGTACCAACCGCACACTAGTACTACCCACACCACCGAAAAACTTAAAACCAAGGAAACCGCATAAAAGCTAAAATGATAATATGAGTTTTTGTTGCTTAGGTCAGATTCCAGGTCAAGTTCGTAGTTTAAGCAAGTCTTTTAGAACGTCCAAAAAAATTCTCGTTTACGATCCTACAGTAACGTTTGTCTTGTTTATTCTTCTTTTGCTGAAGCATCAGCGATACCGGAATGGATTAATGCTACATAATGTCCGCTGACGAATACTATTGCTTATTATCCTAAATAAGAAAGAAAATAAGCTTGAACGCCGGTTTGCTCCTTTCAGTAGCCTAGTAATTTAACATCACTAAATTGCATCCCCCTGTTATATTTATGTTATCTGTAACCTGATTGGGAGGATGTCCTAGTGGCTGGCAGTAGCCCACGTGAGAAAACGGGCGCCTATTAATAGGTATTAAAATCAATTAATATTTTGTTTTTAAAGGAACAGTAAACTTGACTACGCAACTTTCGGCCATCGAATCTCCCGGGGGGTTAGATAAATATACAGGGTCTTATTGTCGACAGGCCCCCCCTTCTTTGTTATCTCGAACCGTCTCGAACCCCCTCCTTAGTGTTCCCAAAGCTAGCTGGCAGGCCCTTGCCCCTTATGCACTGTAATTATGCACTTATGTACTGTAAAAGTTCGCCTTTTTACATGTAGACTACAGACTAACGACCTCCCGACAAGACGGCTGGGGTTCGATTCCTAGTCGCGGCACACAAACCTTTTGCTCAAAAGTCGAATTCTCGGAAACTGCCCGGAAACTGCAATGGTCGTAACAAGATTTTTTTCTTACTCTCAATCCAGGGTACATTCTTGATATGTTAGCTAGCTCCCCGAGTCAAGTTTGAGTCAAGTTTTCTGTTCCTTTAAGATGATGGTGGTTGGATATGTGTATGAATATGCGGATGCATGTTACGTTTTATCTACACAATTGAGTTTTCTTTGTACAATTTGCTCGCCGATTTTGGAGGAAATGAATAAAACAAAAGGATTAATTTGTGGTCGGTACTACGCAACACTCCTGCGCCTCTAGCGGGACAAACTGTCAGTGAATCGGTTTAAGGCATTTTTGTATACTAATTTAGGGGGTCGAATTGGCACAGACAACGCCGCAATAAGCAGAATAACAATCTCTTAATAACAGGATTAACACACAGTTACGGAATTACACAAATAATAGCTGCGTTCTTTTACCGCCAGACAGAGCAAAATAACACTAGGGAGTAGCGCCAAGACCTATGCTTTCCGTGCTTCGCAAACGGGCCATACTCATAGCGCAGTCAACTACGCTTGCGACATTTAAGGCAAGACAAACTTGGGGGCTTAGAAAATTCTAGCAAATCTGAGACGCGGTCTTCCCACATAAAAAAAGCAGTGGAAGTCTTATTTTTTATTTTTTGCTGTGTTTAAAACATGAAGTTACTGGAGCCAGCGCTGGTGCACGGCTTAGCGAGTTTTAGTAGGGACGTTCACTACCGCTAGTGGTGCTAGTACCGCTGCTGCTCGAGTGTGTGTCACTTTACCCAAGTCTTGGCGCTACTCCCTAGCGTTTTTTTTGCTCTGCCGCCAGAGTACTCACTAGTGGCCTCTGGTTTTTCCTGTCCCGTACGGATATTGCCCGCCTGAAATCGAGCCAGACAAAATGAAACAGATTTCAACCCGATTTCAGGTTAGTTTCTTCCTCGGATCACCGGAGTTCCCGGTTTCTTCCTCGAATCGACCGGAATTTCGACTGAAATCGGGTCGAAATATATTTCATTTTGTCTGGGTCGATTGGTGACTGCTGCGTGGTGTTACAAACCGTTTTCGGACACACGAGTGTCTGGTTTTAGTGAGATAACAAAATACCAAATGAGTTACGAAAAAACTTCTTTTAGAGGAAACACCAGGCACTAGTCATTTATAACCAGAAACTTCTAGGAGTACGGACGAACGCGCATAATATTACAGGTGTGGCTTCCTTTATGACCTTTTCGTGTGTCGTGTGACATACTACTGTATTTCAATTACTAACGTCGGGATTCTACCCTTTTTGAAAGTTTCACCACCTGAACAAATTCCAACTGTTCTTGTATGCTATGCTCCTGGATCAAAGGCAGGACGAAGGTCGCAAATTTTCTTGGGTTGGACGAGATGGATCTGTATTTTTTTGTCTTGCTTTCCATGTAGATAAATAGCCTATACTTTTTTTTCATTTCCTTCACCCAACACCCAAGTCCTGGTTTTACTGTGACAGCAGTTCCCCTTTACCGACCAAGTTCTTGACTCTGCTGTGACACAGCTTATTACGCGAACAGACGATTAGTTTTATACGGCTGGTTTTTCTGCGCCTTCATAACAAAGTTGGAAAAATCTTAACTTTTCGAATTTAGCTTTACTTAATCTAAACAATTAATTTAAAAGGTCTTAAATACAAAACATTTCATTTGTTATAACGTAGAGTGGAGATCCCCGTGGTATATCTTTTGAATTAAATTCAATTCAATTATCGCCAAAACAAGCAAAGTAGATATTTTCGCAATTTTCCAATAGTATGTCTTTCCCGCATCTACGTCGTAGTGCTAAAGCTCACAGAGTCTAAAAAGCACATTTTATATTCGGCCGGTGTTTTTCGTCTAACTTTTCAACGAAAAGCTGTACGCCGCAAGAATCAAGTAGTCGCTGTGCTTTTTATGCTCACAAGAGTTTAGGCGCTACGGAATTAACGGAAAAATATCTCATATCTCCCACTATTAAATTATATTTATAATTAAATGTTAAGTTATTTTGTTCAGTGTAATGTTCATGCCTTTCTCTATGCTCCGCTGTAATCCGTACGTGAAGTTACTGTTATTATTACAGAGGTAACAGCAAATGCAATTAAAAAGACTGGAAGAATGTTTATACTATTTCAAATTGTTAAAACTATTCCTGACCATGCTCCAAAGAAAACAATAAGTAGGCTATACAAATATCCGTAAGGTTCAGAGGGGGGTCGTTCAGGTGGTGGTCCGTAATTTATATAGCAAACCTTCAACGCGACAGTTCACAAGTAGAGGACACGCGTAAAGGCTACAAAAGTAGCCTACCTTCTGTATACAACAGGTTTGACCCAAAGTTCTCTGTACAACAGACAATCTAGGAAGTTCTGAGACGCTAAAACACTGAAACTTTGCGCGGCATAAGAAGTAATATACAAGTTCAAAATGTACAGTAGTGAAAAACAAATGAAGTACTAACTCCCTGACAATTATTTAAATTGTGGTCATGGTCAATTTGTACTATCGATAACATACGAAGAGTGAGAGATGAGGGGGGGGGGGAACTTTGGTCATTTATGAGCTGTAATTCGATGGAATACATCCTGTGTTTAGCTAAGATTGATCCGACCCATACGTACAACTCACGCGCGATACGGGAGAAGTTGTGTTCCCTCCGTTACGAAGTTTTGCAACACGAATTTTCAAATAAGGTGATTTCAAATTTTCAACTCAGCAAATTATCACAAAATTCTTTGACAATGTGTGAATGAAATTTGTAAAGAGTATTTATGAATATTCGAAAAGATGAGATTTACATTATAGTCAGAAATTTCTTCTGAAAATAAAACGACTGATAATATATGCCGAATTCTCCTGACAACAGCGAGTTCGACGAACTTTATTCTGATCCGTTAAAAGGAGTGGAGCCCATCGGTAGAACCCGACACTGCTAATCAGTTGGAAAAACTACATAATCCATCAGCTCATTGACACTCCAGATTTACTCTGTCATCTTCTATTCCAGGTAAACAAACTTGATAGGGCACTGACGCAATTTTACGCTAGAGATATTAGGCCATGTGCCTTTCACTAAGTATGGGTACCGGTCTAGTTTTCCACAAGACTCATCCCAAATCCAGAACGTAAAATATCGAAAGTGTTCGATCTAGTTGATATTCAGATACCACGGTCCCGACGGTAGCAACTGACCGTGGTATGCTATCTGAAAAAGTCATCTCGCTTTCGTCATTATGTCATGATGTGAGTGTAACATCATTCGCCATGATGTGAGTGGATGTAAGTATTTCTTTTGGGAAAAGCGTGAATTCGGCAACTGTCGTCTTTGCAAAAGCAACCGTAGTGCCAGATACTATGGTATCTGCGAAACCACAATTCAAAGAGACGGACTGACTTTGTCTCGACAATTAAACCCGCGTGCCAGTACATAATGGATGACAATATTATTAGCCTATGCATACGTTCTTCGCCTGGTAAAACATACTTTGCTTCGGAATTTCTAAATTGTACAGTTTCTAGTCTACGTGTAACATACTTCGTGGTCTGCTTCTGCCGAAAATTGTTAAACGTCCGATAAGCAATGCCAGACCATGCTTCCATCACGCGCAGAAAATACGCACAGGCAACGAGCAAGAAGACAACACTTCTTTTCGACACTACAACGTCTATATACACTGCATATAACTCTGCATCACACGCATCAAAAGCGTCTATTTTGGCAGAACCTTTGTCTTTGACCTGTCAGACTCTTCTGCAGCCATATTTTCTACACATTGGTAATGTTGAGATAAGCTTCTCGAAGAACAGATATCGGCAACTTCTCCGACAACGAAAGGATTTTTGCAGACGCGCGTGCCTACCCTAATCGCGTACCGTACGAACAAGCAAGCACGGGCCAAAGAGGCTTGGCAGGCTGGGGGGGATGGGTAGCACTTAATTTTTAAGGCGGTTTTGAAGAAGGACAAGTTAAAATAGGCGAGTCCAGTCTGGGCGAGTTTACGCAACTTATAATAATAGCTTTATTTCAGCCTGAGGCCATATGCACGGGTAGGGTAAGGGTAGGGTTTGGGTAGGGTAAGGGTAGGGTAAGTAAACCGTAGGGTAAGTAAACCCCGATGAAAAATTCTTTTACTGGGTAGTAATATGGTAGTTGTACGAAAAAGTTGCATGGAATTATATGTAGTAGTATGGAATAGTTTGATTAGCGATATGTAGTAGTATGGAATACTTTGATAAACATGCCTCCGACTGGGTTAATCTTATGTAGTAGTATCAAATAGCATCCAGTTTGTTAGTAGTAGCATGTAGTAGCAACGTTGCTACTACATGCTACTTTTTCGTACCACTCCATACTACTGATTCTCGGAAATTTTTCATCTGGACCTTGTAAACCGCGAGAGTGACGATAGAAAGCATAGAACACAAGCTGACTGCGAATCAAAATTGGCTGCTCTAAACAGCTGAGTCAGATGAGATTAAATATAGCAATATTTCGGCCCTTCTTGACAAGGGTCCTCTTCAGGCTCAAGCTCGAGTAACGAGCCTGCGGATCGCCGCTTATTTATCCGTTTAGTACAGCCAAATGTACCACAGAACATTTTAGGAATTTTTGTAAAAACTTGGAGGAACTAGCGAGGGAATTTTTCTAGTGTGAAAATGAGAGACACGGAATCGCTGGTAGGGTGGTCGGGAGAAAAATGTTTTGTGGTGGTTGGTGGGGGTCTACGAGGATTTCACATTCCTAATCCACTTGTTGGGAATCTCGGTGTTAACGAATCTCGCACAAGCAGACTTTTTCTAGCTCCCTGTTTTGTACTGATGTGGATTTTCTTTCATTCGGTTTGGTAGGGCCGGGAAGGCTTTAGTAAAAATCAAACTACTTGCTGACATATGGTACGGTACGCTTTTCTGGTTAGGCATGGTTGCATTAAGAGATAGTTCTCCAAGAGGCTTATCCATGCTTGCTTAAAGGACCCGTCGTACCTATAATGCCAACGCAACATACTTCCGTAATCTCTCCATCCATTCTTAAACCCGGTGACCCGAATTTCATACGGTACATTCTACCCCCCCCCCCCTTACGATACCGCACTGTTTTTTTTCACTTGCCGTGTGTCGCTATTTTCAACGCGAATCATGCTCCCGACGACTATTTGCAAGAAGCTTACTCGTCAGGAGAACAGTTATCTAAATTTTTCCGTGCTTCGGCTAGTAGTCAATAGCCTAGAGGAAGGCCTAAAACAGGCAAGGCCGTGGGTATTTTGTTTTTAAAGCGGAGCTTGGTTTAAAAGCATTTAACTATTTCAGAATATCAGAACAAAAAACAGTGCGAGGTGTCCTTTAAAATATGCTCCCCCCCCCCATCCTGTAATTAATTAACGCTCCTAAATAAAGAACGATAATATACAATTTACTGGGTTAATGCACTAAAATTAACGAAACATCAGATTAATGTGTCAACAGCTCTTGAAAAAAAAAATAACTGGTCTCGCGTCAACCTCCTACCTATCTGGAGTCAGGGAGTCATAAGCTACACCAAACAGATGGAGGCCTCTGTGAATGAACTCGTACTGTTCAGCAGTTTGCACCATGCCGCCCCTAGAAAGAACTTTCGATTATGGTACGATGTATGTTATGGGAGTGTTACCCCACCCTTTCAATCTAAAAGTAACTATACACCTATCATAATATTTTGTTCCAACCCCTTGAAAAGTTACACAGTAACTAAGATCCCTCCGATGGCGCTAGTCGTTAGCGCGTCGGGCTCTTGACCGAAAGGTTGAGGGTTCGAGTCCCCACGGGGACTAGGGACGTTTGTCCTGAAAAACATCGGCAGAGCCTTGGGCAAGCTCTGGATAAAAACGGTTAGCCAACGTATGTCCTGCGGCAAACTGGACAACAGCTTCAGCGCGCGTAGTACCACATCTATGGCTGCGGAGCACGGCACAAATTAGCATGAGCTATCAAGTCCGTAGCATATATCTGTCAAAAAAAAAAAGAAAAAAAAGTTACACAGTTACAAACAGTAACTAAAGGACCGTTCAAGCTTACGTTTAAGGCGCAGAATTTCTGAATTATACGTGCTATCCGCGAATATCTTTGGTAGAACTTAAAGGAACATAAAAACTTGACTCAAACTTGGCTCGGGGAGCTAGCTGACATATCAAGAATGTACCCTGAGTCGATATTGAGAGTTAGAAAAATTCTCGTTACGACCATTGCAGTTTCCGGGCAGTTTCCGAGAATTCGACTTTTCAGTTAGTAGAACAAAAAAAAAAAAAGCAAAAGGTTTGTGTGCCGGGAGTAGGACCTTTGATCCCAACGGCCTTTTGATACAAAGTATATTAGCAGGGTTGCCACCGGTAGTACAATTGTGCTCATAATAGAACTTTCTTTTTACTTTTGCAGCAGATTTTAAGAAAAAAGTAGTCGTCAGGTAGTTGTACCCTTTACTTCCAAGGTGACTATATGGCCCAGCAACACGTTCTGAGTACTTTTCTTCTTTGGTATTACTTTTTTCCTTTTGCCCAGTGAATTTATTTTAGTAAAGTGGCAACCCTGTATGTTGACAACACAGACAAACGCGAACTTTTACAGTGCATGAGTGCGTAATTACAGTGCATAAAGGGCAAGGCCCTGCCAGCTAGCTCTGGGAACAATAAGGAGGGGTTTCGAGATAACAAAGATGGGGGGTCCTGTCGACAAGTCCCTGTACATTTATTTAAGCCCCCCAGGCCGGTTTGATGGCCGAAAGTTGCCTAGTCAAGTTTACTGTTCCTTTAAAATCTAAATCTTGCGATATGGCGCACATTTTTCGGAAATCCTACGCTTGGTACTGGGCATAAATTAACATAGCTATGATTTGCTACGCTTTTTGAGGCTGAATCTTCGCCAAAACCGAGGCACCTCGTACACTTACTACCCTAGGCAGGACAGTGCTTTTTGGGGTTTCCTACACATTGTAAAAAAAAAATCTTGCAGTATTTGCTACTGGGATTAATCTTGTCTTTATTGAGATAAGATTATGCCTAATTCGGATTATTCTTATCCCAATAGAGATAAGACTAATCCCAGTAGCAAATACTGCATCCTTATTCGAAGAAACTTTTTACAGTGTATGTAGTTTTATTTATTGTTGAAGAAACTCCTGTCTCTCTCTATAAAACATTTCCCATTTTTTCTGGATAAAAAAATGGAAGCTATATCGTACACATAGTGCGTCGGGGGGGTTAGGGGGTTCGAATCCCCCCCCGAAATCCACAAAAGTAATAGTTTTTTGCAGGTTTTAACCTCTGATCTATGTATTTTTTGTACTTTTTGGTCCGACCCGTGGACAAACCCCCCCCCCCCCGAAATAAATTTCGCGAGCAAAACCCCCCCCCCCGAAATAAATTCCTGGATACGGCCCTGGTGCGTCTACAGCATTTTTACAGTCCAATAGGTAGGTTTTTGTATGGTTTTCATTGTTATGAGCTTAGGTCTAGGCATACTTTTTACACTGGACATGAAACTGTTTTCTCCTTCTCTCATTGTTTATTTTCTTTGGAGCCCATTTTTACTATTTTGGTGTTGTGACGGGTAAATAAATATATCTATATTTATATATATATATATATGTTTATAAAGATCTACATACAGTAGAGTTAATTTATTTGAAAACTTCTCTTAATATTAGGCCACCTTGGGTGTTTTTCGCCTCAACATGGACGAAACAAGATCCAAGTGTTTCAGCTTTCTTTTACAAAAGAACGGAATGAAAGTATTGCTTAGGACAGTGGTTCCCAGCCTTTTCCGTACCGCGTACTCCTAATCAAGGTTCGAAAATGTTGCGTACCCCCTTTTCCAGAACGTTAAAAAGACGATATTTATTATCATAACTGATAAGGCATACATGTTTAGAAATCTATACACAATCAACGAGACACTTGAAGCTGCTTTTTAGCTTAAAATTTTTATGAAATATCGGCTCGACGTCATTCGCGGCAATATTTCTTTTACGGTCAGCCTGTTTCTGTGTTTGGTTTTGATGTTCTCCGTGCTTTCATCAAACTGCATCGCAAACGTTTTCGTTAGCTTAATTCTTAACCTGAATGGCGATATCACTTGTTACGTCTTCGATTCTTCTTGAAACAATATTGTTAGACACAGGAATAGAATTTACGGCAGTAGGCTAGCTGTAGTCAGGGGCGTCACGCACTTGTTGGCAACACCCCTTCCCCAAAGTGGTCGTCCAGATGGTTAAAAAGAAACGAGTCGGCGCTCCGCGCCGCGATTTTCCGTAAAAACAGTTATATTTTTTGAAAAACAGTCGGTAAAAATACCTTGCCTCTCAAAATGTTTTGGCTAGTGATGCCTCTGCTGGTAAACATTAGGCTTCCGGCAATGAGAAATGAGTAAGGCGAGATTTTGAAGTTACGAATTAAAACGATTTTGGTTCCTTCGCGTACCCCTTGCAGGGGTCTCGCGTACCCCTTTGGGTACGCGTACCCCCGGTTGGGAACCACTGGCTTAGGACGATCGTGAAAGTAACACAAAACCGTTGGACGCACTAAAGGTGGATTTACACACTGCGCAAAACCGAGCGGATTTCAAATCCGAGCGTATATAACACTCGTTTTTACGCTAGGTAAAGTCTCTAGCAACAAAAACGACCGTTTTTCCACTCGGTTTTGAAAAATACGGTCGGTTTTTGCGCAGCGTGTAAACACACCATAAATCGGCTGTTAGAGCGTGCAAAAGCAACTGAGCGAAATGGAGCTAAAGGTTGAGAAAATAACAGCGTATGGCTTTTAACATATTTGATAGGTTAGAACTTCCATCATATTCTTCGCACCGTTCAAAGTTAGGCGACGTCTGAAGTAACATACATCTTCTGCATATGAAGAGGAAATGTTTATCCGTGAGCGTGTTCCACCCTACTTACCGTAGTTACTACGCTAGTCGCCGTGGTTACGCTTGGCTGGAACGCTTTTTTAATTTTTCCGGCCAAATATCAGGCCGCGGGGTGATCCGGCCAATCACGTTACAGAGATGCGTAGTTACTACGCTAACTACGCTCCAGAGCGTGGTAAGCAAATAGTTACTATTATTTACTATTTTGAGAAGGTTGGAACGGTCAGCGTAGTAACTTTTCGTGAGGCTGGAACGGAAATAGTAACTAATAGTTACTATTGGTAGAGGGGTGGAACACGCTCTGTATACAACTTACCTGTCATGTCGTAGAGCACAGACAATAGCTAAGACATCTACCGAGCCTTCCGCGACTAACTGTTGCACTCCTAAGCACAGGGCTAAGAAACATCCGGTTCTTCCGACACCGGCACTGCAATGGACCACCACTGGGCCAGAGGAGGTGCAGTGGGTGAGTTTGCTGTCAGGAGGGGCGGACCGGGGGACTGGGTAGAGCGCAGAAAATTGCTAGAATGAAAGCACAGCTGAGGTGAAGACGGTATTTTGAGACTAGTGTCCTGGCTTCCCCTTATTCAGAAATTGTCTGAATTTGTTTAGCCACTTCCATTAGTTCCATAAGATAGTCTTAGTAAAGTAAACTAACAAAGAAAAATAAAGAAAAGAAGAGGAATTTGGATTTCTAAATGTGTTGTTTTCATTTGTTGATTCGTTCAAGTATCTCGGTTTCACCTTTACTCCAAAACTGAGTGATGAATTGCATGTTGCAGCCCTGTCCCGGTCTTTGTGTGCCCGTGCCAATGTGCTAATACCAAGAATAAATAACGAGACAGAATTACTGTCTCCCTATCTCGGTCATACAAACATGCTGAGTCGAGTAAAATACGACCGACTCCCGATGCAGAAGAGCGGCTTCGCGCCACTTCACGTTTCGTTACCTCTACAAATAGCTAGATCGCCGGTAAGTTGCTAAAGAGGAAATCTAGAAGTCAACGCTGATTGGTTCTGTGGAGACGCTCCTGAGAGGATCAGCGCGCGGGGTACGGCTCTTGCTCGCCTCTTCCGATATTTCTTGTGCGATAGGCAACGGTGAAGACGGAAGAGAATTAAACGGGTATCAACATCAGCTCAAAGCTACAGTAAATACTTCCAGCTCCGCTCAGATTTGTCGGGGTTTTTATAGTCGCTGCATGGACTAAAGATAGAAGTTCTTACTGATTATTTGTTCTTGCTAATACGTAGATTTGGTAGGTGTGATGCTACTGTAAAATCTTTTCTTTCCAAAGCGTACTATACAACTTTATTGCCTGTCCCTTGTTAACAGGCTTACCCTGAAGCGTGAGAGTGCTTTCAGGGTCCTTTACAACAATTCTCTAAGGTGGTTGCACGGGTTCTCTTGGAATTGTAGTGCTTCCGGTATGTTTGTTGGTGAGGATCTTCCATCTTTCGGTGAAGTGAGGCGGGCATCTGCGCTATCGCTTCAGTCACGAATTTTGCGCTCAGAGAATCCTCTCCTTCTGGTGATGGAGTTCCATATGCGACTGAGTTTGCCAATTTGGCTGACGTGGGGTAACCTACTATATTGTGGGTTCTCTCCAGATTGATGTTTGTTATTTTTTTTCCTTGTTTTTTGTATTTATACCAGTGTTCGTTATTTATTCTGTATTTTTGACCCTAGCTGGTAGTCTCTTAGTTTAAACAAATTTAAGCTTTGTTTTTTACTGAGTATCTTGTTCTTTTTCTTGTTGTTGATTGTTTGTTGCAATACTCCGTCTTGCGTCCTTGTAATCGTGTGACGGATTACAAATAAAATTCATTCATCCAATAACACTTAACATGCAAACAGTAATTATACCCCATCTGGGTTGGGGTTTCCGACTGTTGGGAGGGTAGGAGAAAGTCCCAGATGAGAGTATCAGGAATGTGAAATCCTCGTAGACTCTCGCCAATGCTACGAAACGACAATCAGGCTTTTGGCCGGATTTTCTTCACTTTCATTACGAAGTTGAACACAAACTTTTTCGTATGGAGCTGATGATGGTGCGGAAAATACTGGCAGGAATTCGGGTCCGTGAGCACCCGACCCTGGCCGTCTGCCCAATGCATTAACCCTTGGTAGGGACGACCGCGGGTAGGAACAATATACTTCACATCGCCAGGGAGGTTCATAACTTTTTTTCTGCTTGTGATGCACCTCGAATTAAAGTACATGAGAAGCATTGTGAAGAAGAATGGCTCAAACACCAGAGAGATCCAGCTTCGTTTCGGCCAAGCAAGCGAAGTCTCCAACCGCTTGAGACCAGCGTGGTGGAAATACTCGTCAAAGCTGAAGCTGCGCCTGTTGAACAGCAATGTCCTGTCCATACTTCTATGCCACAGTGAATGCTGGAAACTCAATATGCATCAGGAGAAAAGGATTCTCGCCTTCGAGACGAATTGCCTCCGGAGAATCTTCAACATAAACTGGCAGCAGCAGGAGGTACGCCATCTTACTTATCAGCCGATGATGACGGACGTGATCAGAACAAGAAGGTGGCGATACTTCGGCCAGAACAAGGACGAATACAGGTTGCCAAACAACATCCAAACTGGCAGCAAAAAGGAAGACTTCGACGGGGAAGACCGAGAAACACGATCCGTTGCAAACTTCATCACGAGTCTGCAACCTGAGTAGAAAGACCTCATGGCAGCAGCCCACCAGAGGGAAGACTGGCGGCTATTCGTGGATGCCCTGGGTGTCTCTGGTGGCACAGGAGAGTCTAAGGTAAGGATGATGCGAGTATTCGATCAGGATTCCCAGGCTGGATTCTCTGTACTTCCATCATAAAGTCCAAACTTTTCCACTTCTAACTGACGATGGTGCAGAAAATCTTGGCCGGAATTCCGGTCGGCTCTCATCGTCTGTCGCGGAATGAAGATATCCAAGTAAATCCATCGGCCTATCCTAGCTGAGTTTTAGATAAACGTTGGTGATGGTAATCATCATGGGGGGACCTACAGGAACCGAACGGCATGGCGGCTCTCAACTGGAATATGGAAAATTCGTGCGATAAGGTATCTTATTTAAAATGATAATAATAACATTTGTTACTGGTCCTACTTACCACAGAAGGAATTTCGTCTTCACCTTTGCATAATAATAATAATAATATTTTAAGTAGTAAACTGAAAGACAAAAGTGTTCCTCAGGCCCTCAGGCGGGATTTGAACCAACGACCTTCTGCTTTCTAGGCCATTGCTCTACCACTTAGCTACAATAGCCAGACGAAGCGGGCCATATGGACAGCGATCCCGCCAAAGGCAAATTCATCTAAGCAGTTCACACCCAATACCACGGGATTAGTTAAATATTACGTAAAGAAGGAAGTTCCATCTTTATGTAATATTCATAATAACAACAATGATAATAATAATTATTGTGGATGAATTTCGTTATTTAGGTTTTTACATTAGAAAGGATCTAGATGATGATTCTCATATCACTGCTCTAGCTAAAAGCTATTCGAAAAGAGCTAATGCCCTTGTTTGGAAGTTTGGTTCAGTAGATGAGCGTGTAAAGGTCCGCCTTTTCAAGACTTACTATTATCAATTTTTTGCTCTTGGCCTGGTTTCGTCTGCCCGTGCTCGGTCATGGTCAGCTTTCCGGTTGGCTGGGCGATGCAGTGTCAGTGGTGCAATGGTTGAAAAAAGAGTTGCTACCCTGAAGGAGCTGCGCCGCAAAGCTAATGTTGCTATGTTTTGCCGCTTAAAAGATTCTGATGATGATCTGGTGGCATTTACTGCCCTACCCATCTTTTATGCGCTACCCGTATGGAAGGGTATCCTCCTGGATATCTTTTGCATGGGGTAGAGTTCTTTTGTATTTTTGTTCAGTGCCTGTTCTAGTGTATCTTTTCTTTTTGTTGTTGTTATGGTCTTATGGACTGAAATAAAGTAGTAATAAATAATAATAAACAAAATTATAATATTTGTTACTGGTCCAGCTGGTCCTACTTACCACAGAAGGCATTTCCGGCTTCACCCTTGCATCATCAAACGAGAAGGACTTGACTCCAAGTTTGACGGACTCCCGGGAAGTCATGCACTTCCAATGCCCTTCTCCTGAGCGCAGAATCCTATCCTTCAAGTCGTCAACAATTCGCCCAAAATACATCCCACCGCTTCGGGTGTTCTCAACTTCGACAGCTAGGTTCACCAGCGAGCTCGGGTTGTCGGGTATCTTGTGGTCAGGCCATTCTGTATACCAAAAGTGAAGCACTTGGTGGTCTATGTTGTCCTTCTGCAAGATGAAGAAGACATGTTTGGGCTGATTTTTAGTAGTAAAATCTTTAAGTACCCTTTGTTTCCGATTATACTGCAACCCATTTCACAGGAAGCAGCACCATAAGCAGCCCGGCTGGTAGCTTCCGCAACCAAAAAGGTTATTGTGGCTCGAGCTGTGGATCAAATTTGACAGGCAACTCTCGAAGTGATTTTCGACCTTGTAGGCTAACTCCAAATTTTTATAGGACCTCTCTTGCTTATTCTGCCTTTTATACTATACCTAGCTCCCTTGTGGAATTATAAGCTTCTAAAATCCCCACCTTTCTCCATTGCTTCGTTTTGTGCCTACGAATTTTTAGCGCTTTTTCTGTCGTGCTGAGTTTTGCCTGTCAAACAACACAATGTTTGCCAGAATCTTCAATGTCCGCTGACAACTCTTTCACATATAAGGATATGAGAATTTTCTGTTTTTAACTTCTTTTATTTGGTTAGTTTTCCAACTTTATAGCCACGAAACTTCCAGTTTTCAAACTTTTTGCGCCCAGCCGCCGCGTCGGAGAGCAGGAAGGCTGGATACATTCGTCAAGCACAAAAAAGAAAATCGCTAATTTCAGGTGGAAAGTAATGATATTTTCGAACAAGAGCTGAAAGCTCATATGGCACTTGCAAGGCTGGGTCAGAGGATGAAAGTAGGAATTCGTCAATTCGTGGGTTTGTTTTGATCATTTGTAAGCAAAACCCTTGAGATAAGAACGATCACGGGTCCTTGGAAATCACGAGACTGTATCGTTTGGCAATGCATTTGGCTGTGCGCACTTTATTGGCGCTAGAAAATCATCTGTAATCAAAACTCTTGAGGCGAAAAAGATGATCACCAGGAGCACGAAAATTTATATTTTACTCAAAAGTATTGTTTGTACTTTAAGGAATTCAGTTGTAAGCAAAACCCTTAAGGCAAAAATGATCATGGGCTCATACGGATAACGAAAATGTATATTTTGCTTAAAAATATTTTTTGTACTTTGTGGTTAGCATTAGTACTTTAAGGGATGGTCGCATCTGGGAACTAACTATTTCTAAGCCAATCATGTCAAGTCTCTAATTTTCAAGCCAAGTTTCATCGTCCTAGCATGTCTTGAAGTACCTTAACTTGCGATCACCGGAATTCCGGACCCCCCTAACTCCCCCACAATGCCCGAATCCGGTCCGGTTCTGTCACTGATCTACATAGGGCTTGTGCTTGTTCTTCCCACCAAGTTTCATTCCGATCGCTCCACTCCAAGCATGTCACAAGGTTTCCGGACCCCCCCCCCCCCCAGCTTCATCGGATCCAGTCCGGACTTGAAATGGGACATCCGAGACATGTGGTCTTTCTACATATCAAGTTTCATTATGATCCGATCACCCGTTCGGAAGTTATACATACCTCAAGATTCCGGATTCCCCCTCCCTCCACTCCCCCTACGATGGTCGGATCGGGAAGCTGACTATTTCCAGGTTAATCTGGTCGCGTCCCTGATTTGCCTGCCAAGTTTCATTGTCCTAGCCCACCTGGAAGTATCTTAACTCCGTATGACCGGAATTCCGGAACCTCCCTCCAACTCCCCCCACAGTGCACGAATCCGGTCCGGTTCTGTCAATGACGTACCTAGGGGTTGTTCTTGTTCCTCCCACCAAGTTTCATCCCGATCGCTCCACTCTAAGCGTTCAACATGATTTCCGGTTCCCCCCTCCGACCCCCCCCCCCCACATTCATCGGATTCGGTCCGGACTTGATATGGGATATCTGAAGCATGACGTCTTTCTAAATATCAAGTTTCGTGAAGATCTGATCACCCGTTCGAAAGTTATGCATGCCACTAAATTCCGGATTCCGGCTCCCCTCCCTCCCCCCACGATGTTCGGATCGGGAAAGTGACTATTTCCAACTTAATCAATTGGGGTCCCTGACATGCCTGCCAAGTTTCATCGTCCTAGCCTATGTGGAAGTGCCCGAACTAGCAAAACCCGGACAGACAGACCGACCGACCGACCGACAGAAATTGCGATCGCTATATGGCCATAAAAAACGTTTTTTCTGATCCATTTGATGGGGAAAAGATCATTTCTAGTAAGAGTTGTGCTTTAAATATTGTCAAAAAATAAAATGAATAATTTATTAAAGTTTAACTGAAAAGCAAACTTGTTTTTGCATCATTCAACTGAATACACTGCATTATTTGGATTGTGCTAAGGGATTTTCTTTATTTTCCACTATTTGCTCGAGTATGACGTTCAGAATATCTACGTCCGTCCTCACAGTGCAAAATTCTACTATTACGCGTAAAATTTTGAATCTGAGTACAAACGCGGCTTTTCGTTGGCCAGTGATCAGCTCCTGGTTGTAGCTCACTGATTGAACACTTATTTTCATAAATCATTTTCGTTAAGTATAAAACACAGGTACAAGCGCACAGATGTACCACAGATCCACCAGAGAAATTCCACTATATGAAAACCGATTATACGTGAATAGCGAACAACGAAGTAACGCATTTTCATCGGGTCTTCAAGCCTTTTCAAGTGAAGAAGTTAGGGGTAACCAGATTGTCCTATCTCAGCTCTTTTCGGTTAAACTTTAAGCAGATAGAAAAAAAAGTAAGGATACTTCTAGTACATGATGTTAAGGCGCAAGTCTGATGACCTACCACTGAGATTTTATTTTTAATTTAGGAGTTTTGAATACATTTTTTTTAATACCGTTATTTATTTAAATACCGTAAAAAAACATAGACAAAATGGCGTTGGGTCGAGTCGAGTGTGTCCCAGACACTTTCGTTTCCATGACGAACATTCAGAACTGCTTGGGACACATACGCCACAGAAAAACGATCAGCCGTCCATTATTCCCTCTCCTTCAATCGTCTGTGCGTCGGTCCGTATCCTACCCATTCATCAGCTCCGTTTTTAGACAGTTTCATACCAACATCTGTTTTAGGTCATCTCCCGTAAAGTGTAATTAGTTAGCTTGATGCCCGTTATTTTCAATTGTTGTTGCTTCAATCCTAACTGTCTTCGACGACCTCTTCTACATGTAAGCAATTTGATTAGTAAAGTTAATTGATTGATTGGAAAAACGCCTATGAGCGTGTTCCACCTTACTTACCGTAGTTACTACGCATGACGTCACGGATCCTGCTTTTTGCGTCAAGGCTGGAACGCATGTTTCTATTTTCGGCAAAATATCGTGCCGCGAGCTAATCGGGTGAATCACGTCACAGAGATCGTAGTTACTACGCTTACTACGCTCCCGAGCATGGTAAAAAAAATAATTATTATTTCAAGAATGTTGGAACGGTCAGCATAGTAACTTTTCACGTGGTTTGAACGAAAATAGTAACTAATAGTTACTACTGTTAGAAAGTTGGAACAAGCTCTATATCCTTGCCAGATTTTAGTGATATTAAAGGAATAAAGAGCGTAGCTACTAGCGTAGGCTACTTACCGTAACTCTTAGTTTCCTCACAATATACCCAACTCTGGCTTCTTCTTCTTCCACACAGACTTTCACATCTCCATGTTCAGAAACTTTCCCCAATGGGGGAATATACTGTTCACATTTCACTTGTTGGCTTTCTTCCAAACGCGTGATTTGTACTATGATTGGCGCTTTTTCGGATAGGACCATCATCCAAAAGTCATGTATCGTATGCGTCATGGGTCCCTGAGTAGCTATGTACGCTCGTGACTGGCCGCTGTATCCCTTAAAAAAAAAAAAGGATACATTATAAAAACAGGACTGACTTGAGTAGAAGGGACAATATTCTTATCCCCGAAAATTCGGATTTGCGCACGATAGATTTTGAATGACTAATTCAATTTCTTCGCCCACCACATTCGAGTTAAAAGACCAGGGAATGGAAAAAAAAGAACTAATGAAAACAAAGACAAACAAGACCAAAGGTTCCAATGGGATCCCAAAAAATTAATCTTCATTAGACTTCTTGATCCAGACAATCGGGTTTTGCAGATTTCCAGTCTTGGCCAGACCCCTTAAACATATTACTATTTATCCCTAATCAACCGCTTGAAAATGCAAATTACGTGTTTTTGACAAATTACGGTCACACGGCTAATCAGCTAAGAAACACAAGTTCATATATGGATTCAATATGTCGGTTTACCCCTATGTGTCATCTCTAATTTTACTTTGTTTTATCTGTGCTGCGGGCGTAGTTACCTAACTAATGACAAAGCTTATTAAGTCTAGCTTACACTGCTTGCCTACGATCACGTCGCTATGAAACGCGCAGAATGTTTTCCGAGAGGCTATATTTTCCGAGAGGATTTTTATCTATTGTCGTCTTTAGGGCGATTCTGGCGGTCTGGAAAGCTCCGCGAACTTATGCGCCGGCTGTTTTTGCGACTTCGTCTAAAACTCGCTTCGCTTTCCAGAGCTGTTCTCGCGCTCCGCTAGTTTCCGCCAGCACTTGGAAAACGAATCCACTTCGCGAGTGGAAAGTGATTTCGGCCAGTCAGAGAGAAGTTGTAACTGAGGCGCAATGACTTTCCGTTTGTTCTTGCGCTCGGCAGATTCTCGCTTTGCTTTTCGGAATGCGAATCCAAGAGATCGCAAGAATCACCCTTTTATTTACCTTGACGTAATTGGCATTAATGTATTCGGCCAAGGGGTCCACAGCTTCAGCATTTGGCAGTTTCACCCTCGAGTGGGCATTGGGTATAACGAATTTGTACCGATTCTTCAGTGCGCTCCCCGCAACTTCCAGCTGATCTGGGTGGTTGTTCGGAATGGACCAGAATTCTTCATGAAGTCCAGGAATGTTCGAGAGGACTTCTTTCAACTTATCTCGGTTAAGTGGCTTCTTGGCAGTCAGGAGGAACTGCTCCGGTGACCTGCTAAAGAGGAAACCAGTTTAATCTCAACAAAATCAACCTTCAAAATGATAGGTGCAACAACAGGCCCTTCCAGACTATTGCTGTTAGATGCACTAGCATAAAGTAAACAATAACACGTTACTTCTTGGCGTACGTTTAACCAGGTTTGTTTGGGTATTTTCAATTCCTCTAAGACTTAGCCATTTTTAAAACTGCCTCTGCCTCCGTGTGTGCTCTACCCAACTCTATTCTGTCAAACTTCATCAAGTTTATGAATTCTGGCTTCCGAATACAGTACTGACTGATGGCTGACTTCTCCACGGGACTAATGCGCGACTCGGTATGAACCGAAAGCGTAATCACTTCTTCCCCTTAACATAACTCACACCAAGATCTAACGTGTGATTGTTATTGTTTCTCTAGCGCACCTGGCGGCAATTCGTCCTTGGATTTGATGAAGGGCGTGTCGACATTTTTGCCCGGCAAACTCGTCCTTCCTACTTTCAAATGACTGGCACTTAGGGTTCCCTCTGGATCCCTTTCCCACATACTGTCGCGGAAACAGAAGAGTGTGCCACACACTCGACCAAGAAGTTGAAACTCGCGGAGAAATCGTTTTGACCGATTTTTCCGCGATATTTCAAATGCGTGAAAACAAAAAATGAATCAATTTCACATCTGAAAAATAGAATTTCAGGTTTACGCCTTTGCCGCTTTGCACTAGAAAGATTCTCAGTTTGAGGTCTATCTGCTTGACAACGTAGTATCGTTTGGGGACTTTAGTTAACCACCAAATTTGATTTTCAGCAAAATTTCCGGCAACACAACAAACAGCGCTTTACAGCTCGAATTTTTTTTTATTGTGATAAGTTTTAAGAATAGAGAGTTATTTAGTGGCTAGGAATGATGGTACGATGTATTTTAGGTGTAATTCTTCCCTAACTGATTGACGCCTTTCAACTTACGAGCATTTTTTTTTTTTTTTTTTTTTGTAATGTTGATTGTGTGTTTGTTAGGATGGACGACGTAATTTTTTGTATATAATAGTTTTTTGAGACAAAAATAGTGTTTTTTAATGTTTAAATTATGGAAACGATATGTTTAAAATTGTATAGAAACAAGAGAAGAAGAAATTGTATATTTGTCTGAATGATTAATATATAGATATGGTTATGAAATTGAGAGATATGAATAGTAGGTGAAAGTTTAACTGAAATAGTGAACAGTGAAATATAGAACGAAGTTATACGGGTCGTGTAAAGGTGTTATCAACCAACACCTGTAAACGCAAACACCACAAAGAAGAAGAAGAAAGAAGAAGAACGACGTGCGAGCCACAAAAACGGGCTCGTTGGTCATGGAAACAGACTTGTGGGCCACGCAAAAGATAGCGGAAAACTCTTCCCAGCCAGTCTCTCCGAGGGATCGCGCAAAAACACTAATATCAACTAATTTTTTTTAAATAAATAAATTACCGCTCATCGCATAGGTCAGCTAAGATTTGCTCCAGCGATATTTTGGCCCTTCTAAGCAAAGGTCCTCGTCAGTCAGAAGCTAGAAGAAACGAACCTGTAGGCTAATCACATTTTTTCTAGCAACCGCCTGACGAGGACCTTGCCCCAATAAGGGCACAAAAATCTAAAAAAAATATTTTGAAATACTTTAGGATAGGCCATATGGTCTATCTTTTCGGATTTCCTGAGGTTCCGACTTCCTGTGTGGTATTTATCCACCCGTGCAAGACCAAAGATGGGCAAATCCGATCATGAAAGGATTCGAATCCGAATCCTGAGCTGGGTACGAATCCGATTCCGAATCCACCATTTCATACTGAGGATTCGAATCCGACCGTAACAAAAAATCAGTTCACGTAAATAGGTTATATAGTCTAAAAATCAGAGGTGAAAAAAAGTAACTGCTATCTAAGGTAATCAGATAACTTGATAGATTACTAAGGATGGTTGGTGGAGGAGACCAAAACGTTAGATTGCCTTACGCACACTGTGTAAAAATTGGGAAACGGAAACTGGAAGGATGAATACTAGAAATTTGAGCAGTTTCGTAAGATTGAGGGTTTGGAATCCAAGTCCGAATCCAGCCTGACAAGCAGAAGATTCGAATCCGGCCAAAAGGACGAATGCTGGATTCGAATCCGAACCCGGATTGGGATTCGCCCGTCTCTGTGCAAGACAGGACTCTTCCGTTCTCCTTGTTTGCCAGTATTCGACGCGGATCGGATCTCACAGATTTCGAGGCGGATCAACTTCAAATAAAACTTTTGCTTTTAACAAATTTTCCGGTTTCGGCCGGATTCCGGGCGAACTACTTGTCCAGCGAAAAATGGTTTTCACCGTCGTGTTCAGCATGTCTTCTTACCCCATAATCGACTATCACATTAGCTGTTTAAAAATATTTTGTTTGCCTCTTAATTTGAATCCCCTCCCCCACCCCTAAATATAGGGCTACAGAGCCCATCTACGAACTCGACCTTATTCTTGACCCAAAGAATCCTCACACCAAGTTTCATCAAAATATCTCATTCCCTTCGAGAGTTATCGTGCTTACAGACAGACGGACTGACGGACAACTTTTGCGATGTCATAGGTATCCGTCACTAATGTTTTAGGATCCCAAAATCAGTTCATGTACATAGGTTAAAAAAAAGTCACTGTGCAAGACAGAACTCTTCCGTTCTCCTTGTTTGCCTGTTGCCAGTATTCGACGCGGATCGGATCTCACGGATTTCGAGGCGGATCAACTTCAAATAAAACTTTTGCTTTTAACAAATTTTCCGGTTTCGGCCGGATTTCGAGGCGGATCAAATCTGACGAGGTCACTGGCTCAGCGGTTTTTGCCCTGTCCCTGCATTTGCATGGCTCGATTTAGCTTTCGCTGTTTTTGCAGTCGCTGTTTTTGTTCTCGCTGTATTGGCATGCGGCTCAGAGAAATCGGGCATGGATTACACTGTCAGAAGTTTAGCAACAGATAACACAAGGATGCGCAGTTTCAATAGATAACTCTTGGGATGTTATCTACAGAGGCATCACTACTGGGGGGGGGGGGGCGCCCAGTCGGTAAAAGATAGCCGAGTCGGCGCGAAGCGCCACGATTTTTAGTAAAAACAGTCAATTTTTTCTTAGAAATAGTCGTTTTTTCTTAAAATCAATCATAAACAGGGTATGCCCATAAACACTCGGTTTTTCGTAAAAATAGTCGATTTTTTCTCAAAAACAGTAATTTTTTCTTAAAATCAGCCAATTTTTCGTCAACACAGTGGGTTTTTTTCTCAATAACAGTCGTTTTTATCTGCAAAAACAGTCGGCAAAATGACCAGCCAGTCGGTAAATACCTTGCCCCCCCCCCAAACATTTTGGCTAGTAATGCCTCTGGTTATCTGTTGTGATTTTTTAAACATTTAAGCATAACCAGCATTGCCAGGAAGACCAAAAAATAGCCAAGAAACATCTGCTGACTTTTCCAATATTTTGACGACAAACAAAAAATTCTAAAGTCAAAAGTGGAGGAAGACAAAGTTTTTCTGTGGTGTTTCGGCTCTTCTCATTTGCATAACATTTTCCATTCACAACATTTGAAAAACATAACAGCAAACAGTGCTATCTGTTGAAACTGCTCATCCTCGTGTTATCTGTGATGAAACTTCTAACAGTAGTTGGGTTTTTGCAGATACCAAAGTATCTGTTACCATGGTAACTGGATCTGCAATTAGTCGTTTTTGCAGTTACCGTGGTACCTGATATACGGTTGCTCTGCAAAAGCAACAATTGCCGAAATTGCCCCTTTCGAAGTCATCCCAAAAGAAAACTGATATTCAGTCCCATCACTAAGTGCCAAACTTCTTTCCCACCAATTTGACAAAAAATGATGGAAGTGAGATGACTTTTTCAGATACCACAATCAGTTATCACGGTCGGACCGTGATATCTGAATATCAGATACCTATCACGCTAACTGGCCAGATACCACGATAACTGCAAAAACGCCGTTTAACCATGGTACCGGATACCATGATAACTGCAAAAATGACTTTAGACCGTATATCATATACCATGGTATCTGCAAAAATACAACAATTGTAGTTATCAGCATGATCTCACTGAAAATAAAGGTAGTTCAACAATTTTCCCACAGGAACAAACGTTCTTACATGTACCAGGCAAACTAAGAACTTACTTTTCCTTAGGTGGTTCAATTAGGTTATCATCCAGGTCAACAGCTTTCAGGGCCAAACTGAGGCTATGTGCGGATCCTCGCCTTTCTTGCAGTTTCTTGCAACGTGAATGTGTGGGTGTGCACTGAACACTACTTGCTTCATCATCAACTTTATCTACAGACGTTTTCAAACAAATGTCTTGTAAAGCACCATTGTTAACCAGGTCGGAAGGTGCTGAATATTCCAGCTTTAGCTTCATTACTCTTAAAGAGCATGGGCTTAGCTGCTGCAGGAAGTCCTCTCCAAAGAAGTGGGACTTGGGATCCCACAATTTGGGTAAGGTTTCTTTTGATTTGTCTTCAATATCATCACTGATGCAGTCAAACGTGAATCTGTCATGCTGGGGATTGATGTGTGTATCCCAGACAAAGACACTGTCCGCACCATCATAGCTACCATTTGTGTCTGGTACTGATGTGCTGCTATCACTGGTCGACCCCAGGTCGAAGCTGTAATGACTCTTCGTCATTTTATCTGCACTGACATTACAAGCACCTAAAATGAAAACACTGTTAGAGAAAAGGTGGGCAACTGCTGTGTTAAACAGACAGACATACCTCACTTGGTGACAAGTGACATCAGCTTGGTGACAAGTGACAGTTCAGAAACAGTGTTCTAAACCATCAGCTCTAGAACACTAAGACAGTAATTACTGGTAAACAAGTCAAATGTTAACTGGGACCACTAGGGGTGACCATTAATTTTAAGTGACAAGCACAAACTTACTACGTTTTTGGTATTAAAAGTTAAACACATAATCAGCAGGGTTACCATACATATAAAACTTTGCGAGCTATCAACTATAGGAAAAAAAAACAGATTGGACTCAACAAGATTGGGTTCTTCAAAGTGCCAAAAAAGTAATTTCCTAATTTCTCACACATTATGCAGTTCTGCTGGATTCAGAGGAACTTTGGAAACTCAGATTCTAGAATCTGGAATGAGATTAGCGTTGCTACTAGGGAGTTGGTACTGAACAGAATAGCTTTCAACTGGAAGTCTGACATCACATAAGGTTTCATGTGTGTGGGGGGGATGAAGTGCTATTTCTTACTGGTTGCTGGCCTTTGAAAATGGCTAGCTAATTTTTAGCCTATAGGCTATTGACTGTTTATTTCTCACAGAGGTCCCTTGCTCCCTATGCAAACAGCAACCTGTAATCCTGTCAATTCCCTACCTACATACTGTCCTACCCATCTTAGTACTGATCAAGCCCTGATAACATCCTCACTTTTCGAGGACCTAACCCTGACCTAGATTACATCTCAGCTCAAGCCATGATTTTTAGCTCCAGCTTCTGTAAAAGACTAAACTAGGGTAACAGATGGGCAAAGGTGAAGTAAAAATACTAAAATGTGAACTGAAGTCACAGTTGACACAGCCATAAAGGCATCTGAGAGCCAACCAAGAAGAGTCAGTGAGAATAAATTAATTGGTGATCATGTTGAATCCATTTGGTTGCTTGTTGTCAGAGCTGACAGATCTGAAAAGTGAAAACTTAAAGATGTTGTAGGTTTGATCCAACGGTGTTCGCAAGTACAGTAGAGGTATGCTTATGTGAACACTTTTTTAACTGTTACACTACCTTGTTTTTTTCAATTGCATATAAAAAAGTACAATTGAAAAGAAAATTACAAACTTAATATCAGCTAACAGCCAAGTATTTCAGGGTTATCCTAGCCCAAACTGGAAGTAGGAATTCAACTGACTTTCTTTGATTTTGAACTTTAAAAAAATCTCCTTCCTCTTCTGGATGCATCTGGAGGTTCGGACCGTTATGTTGTTGCATGCCATGCATTCCATGTTGCAAAATTTTCAAATATAACAAAGGTAGCATTCCAGCGATGTAATATTAGTTACAATTGTTACTATTCTTGTTATTACTGCCGTTCCAGAGCCCGCCGTAATAAGTAAATTGGCTCCTCCCACTTATTATTTCCGTTCCAGGACTGTTACAATTGTTACGATTTACTTATGATGGTTACCATCAATTGTATTTTAGAGTGATGGTTTACCATCAATTGTACATTTGGGGTACTACTACATTATTGGGGTACTGAGACAACTGACGATTTGTGGCCTGAGTTTCTGCCAAAGTTTTTGGCCTAGGCTACCCCACATTATAAATAAATAAATACCTCTACTGTATCTGCAAATGCCAACAATGCCATCAAGAAGAAGAAAATAATTAAGAAGAAAGCAGTCTAGCACACTAGCCCCTTTTCAGGCATGGTGCTCAAACGTCTAGCACCATGTTTGGGTGCTAGACATTCAAGCACTGTACCTTGGATTTCATGTAGGGTGCATGGATTTCAGTATACAGTGCATGCATGAAAAACACAGTTTCTGTCATCACAACTGAGAACTGGCTCGGACAGGGCTGAAATTACTACCATGAATTAGAGAAATCAAAGACAATCCTATCATTTTTTTCATAACAAAAACAAAAGAACGCGACTGATGATGGAGATGGAAAACCTCATTTCCTTTTCTACATAGTCAAGGGTTTTTCATGTAGAGTGTCCTGTGCCTCAGCTTTTTCTACCTAGCAGCCAACCAGAATATTGGCTCCTGGGGCAGACTACATGGAAAATAGATAGGGTGCTGTCAGATTTTTCATCTCCATCATCAGTCGCGTCCTTTTGTTTTTGTTATGAAAAATATGATAGGATTGTCTTTCAATTCTCTAATTCATGGTGGTAATTTCAGCCCTGTCCGAGCTGGTGCACAATTGTGATGACAGAAACTGTGTTTTTCATGCATGCACTGTGTACTGAAATCCATGCACCATACATGAAATCCAAGGTACAGTGCTTGAACGTCCAGCACCCAGGCATGGTGCTAGACGTTTGAGCACCATGCCTGAAAAGGGGCTAGTGTACTAGACTGGAAGAAAGTGCTAAATCCTAATTTCACATTTCGTTTATTTATGATTTACCCCCTGTGATTCTGGCCATTAGTAGTTATAGTAGGGCTACCAACCCTGTACCAACCATAAAAATAACAAGGGATGGATCCAGGATGGATCAGAGTTGTATCTTCCATGGTTACACAGACAGCTTTCTCTAAATCTAGCCTAGTTTCAAATTTGATTCAAATCAATAGACATTCTTGATGCTTTTAAGTGAAAAATAAGATACAACAGGTCAAAAAGGAAAAAGTGACTTCACCTTGTCTTGCCAAACTTTTAGAAAAAGCTATACATTTCTTGGAGTTTCTTCAGCCAGTAAATTTAGCTGTGACAAGACTCAAAATTGTTATTTGTTGTCTTTTCTTTTCTTCTTCTTCTTCTGTCCATTGGTAAGAGGTGCGTTTTATTTACGATCCGAGGGTCCGCTAGCGGGTCACTGTGACGTCAGCATTTTGCCGTTTTATTTGAGCTTGCGAGCGTAAATAAAACGACATTAATGATCTCGGAGCAAGTTTCGGTCAGTTATCACGACCGATTCAAACTTGGCGCCAGATGGTAATGTCCTGACGATCGCCCGCTCACTTTTCCAGCGGGTGTCTCATGGTCCGCTAGCGGACGAATTGTCCGCTGGGGTAAATAAAACGGCGAAACCGTGACGTCACTATGTCGTCATCTGTCACCCACTCGCTAAATAAAACGATTTTAGTGACCCGCGCGGGCGAATGGACCCAGAATGGACCTAAATAAAACGCACCTAAGGTAAGAGCCGTACGTCCACGTCCGTACTGGACTGGAAATGCGCAACTGCAGTTTACTCAACGAAAACGGATATTCCCGTCGCGTGAATGGTTGCGTTTTTACAGATACCGATTGCCCCTTAAACCGGCTGGGTGTGGGTGTGGGGGGCTAGGACCCCAAAGGCAAAATTAGACCCCAATGCCTACAATTTTAGTAGTTTTCAACTTGATACCTGTCATTAGCTTCATGGTTGACAAGATATAGGCGTATTCTCGAGTTAGACCCCGAAGCCACGCCGTTTATCGGCGCGCCGCCGCCATTTTTCAGATGGCGCGCCATAGCTAATGCCGTTTGAACGGCGGCGCGCCGCCACCGTTTTTTCGGCGGAAATAATTTTCATTGTTGCCCACCGTGTCTTTTGACAATGAAAAACTAATCAAAAGACCGTCATATACCACTGATGTTTCTTTGAGCACGTCCACGCACACTGTACGACCATGATGTTTTTTATGTTAATTAAGCTTGTCTGGGACTTACATTGGTTTTCTTAAGTACCATAACGTCTGTCTTGCTGTCGGCAGTCGGACTTTCACTAATCCGGGCACTTCCAGATAAGCTAGACCACGATAGTTGGCGTGCGAAGAAATGACCCAGAAAAAATGCTTACATTTCATCACAGCATCCCATCGTTGGTTGGGGGGGGGGGGTCGTATCTTCTGTGTTATTTGTTGTTTCGGGTAGTAAGCGAATTTGAGAATAATTGTTTTGTTTAGAAGCAATCGATCCATAAAAGTCGTCACCTAATTTTTATTTGCCATATTTCGCTGTTTCCCGGGTACTCCTTGACGAGTCAAGGGGAGCCACGAGAAAAGAAGGAGTCACTTTCTGGGGACTTAGCGAGACTGGAAACAACGAGAACAGATATAATGTATCCTTATCAAGTTGGTTCGAAAATTTTCTGATCTATAGGCGTATTCTCGCCGTTCCCCGAGGACTCCGCTTGAGGAGTCCCGGCGTTTTTGTTTGTCCCGGGGACTCACTCCCCGTATTCTCGCGAGCCCCCACGGACGGGGAATGCTCCGATTATCATCACCATCATCGAAATGGACTCCCTTTCATTTTCGGAGGGGAATCAATTTTTGCTGGTGTTGGTGCAATGTAAAGTTAACTAAAAACAATCAGAATAAACAAAACCAAAACTAAAGTGGATCCAGACTAATTTCGTTAACTGCATATTATTTTTTTTCGAACAAAATCCATTTTAGAAGCATTCCCAGCGTTCTCGCTGTTTTCTGTACGCGGAGTCTAGCGTGGAGTGACTCCCTCTATTCTCGCCGTTCCCTCCGATTCCCCGAGGAGTCCTCGGGGAACGGCGAGAATACACCTTATATCCTTGCCAAACTCATTTGGTTGACGAAACAAAATTAGTCTGTCTAATGGTCCACGTTATTTCACTTTTCTTTGATTTGATTTGCTTACTTAGTTTTATAACTGCACAGTTTAAAAAAATCAGTAAAACAGAGTTTTATTATTTTCTAAGCGTTAGTTAAATCACTAACACCAGCAACTCCTCAAATAAGCTCCACATCGAATCCGAAAGGAGTTATTTTCTAGTTATTCTAGTTGAAGCAATGGCTTACGACGAGGACCCGTCAGAATGGGGGGGAAGGGAGTTGCTAGCACAATAAAAAAAATCCGGGACTCGCAGTGGGAATCCGTCTGGAACAGTGAGATGACGCCTTGTACAAAAATAGCTGAAATTATGTTGACACCAGCGAGGTAGCCTATAAACTTGATAGGCTACATGGCTGGCCAGTCAACCGATATTTTAATTCCGTACTAATCATTTACACCTACAGTCAATTCAGGCACGAAATTGCTCCAAATCATGGCCGCAAAGTTCCAAAATTTTAGCTAAAAAAGTCCGGAAAATGGCGCCAAAAAAGCGGCGCGCCGTCGAAAATTTTCGGCGGCGCGCCACTAAAAAAAATTCGGCGCGCCGCCACGCCGAGGGTTTTCCGGCGCGCCGCCGCTGAAAAAAAATTCGGCGCGGCTTCGGGGTCTATCTCGAGTCCCCGCGTTTTTGTTTGTCCCGGGGACTCACTCCCTATATTCTCGCGAGTCCCTAACGGCCGGGGAATGCTCCAATAATCATCACCATCATCAAAAAGAACTCCCTTTCAGATTCGCAGGGGAAACAGTTTTCGCTGTTGTTGGTGCAATTTAAAATTAATTAAAAATAACCAGAGTATAGAAAACCAAAAATAAAGTGGATCTAGACTAATTTTGTCAACTGCATATTTTGTTTAAGAACAAAATCCATTTTGGAAGCATTCCCCATGTTCTCGCTGTTTTCTGTACGCGGAGTCCGCGTGGAGTGAGTCCCTCTATTCTCGCCGTTCCCTTCAATTCCCCGAGGAGTCCTCGGAGAACGGCGAGAATACGCCTTATGAATTCCACAAAAAACGCTGAAAACCGAAAACCGGCTACAGCGGGCCGCAAGAGTGGATTGTTTATAAATGAACAAGTGCTCAAGCGTGGAAAATTCGAGCGAAAAACAAACGTTTGTGATTTAAACGTTTATAATCCCAAGAACCAGTCGCCCTTTAGCCATAGCTCAGAAGGGTGTGGGGGGACCCTGAAAGACACATCTAGACCGCAGTGCTGACAAGTCGACCAAATTTCAACATCATATCAGTTGTCAGGCCACGGCTTTCAAGGCATATTCTCGCCGTTCCCCGAGGACTCCACAGAAAACAGCGAGAACACGGGGAATGCTTCGAAAATGGATTTTGTTCCAAAAAAAAAAATGCAATTAACGAAATTAGTCTGAATCCACTTCATTTTTGCTTTTGTTTATCCTGGTTGTTTTTAATTAATTTTACATTGCACCAGCACCAGCAAAAATTGATTCCCCTCCGAATCTGAAAGGGAGTCCTTTTTGATGATGGTGATGATAATCGAAGCATTTCTTGTCCGTGGGGACTCGTGAGAATACGGGAAGTGAGTCCCCGGGACAAACAAAAACGCGGGGACTCCTCAAGTGGAGTCCTCGGGAAACGGCGAGAATACGCCTTTAGTCTTAAATCACTGTGCAATCTGGGCCCAGTTGCCCCTGGAGCTTTTGAGTGTGGGGGGTTGGACCCTCCAAACAGTCTAAAGGCGCATCTAGATCCCAATGATAACCAGTATCCCCAAGGTCACCTTGATATCAGTAATGGTTCGCAAGGTTGTGACCCTTTGGTCGTACCGGTTACTTCGTAAGGTTACGACCCTTGGACCATTTTTCCTATTCGGTTAGATAATGAAGATGAAAACACGAGTCGGTACTGATAGTCTCGACCTCAGTCAATAATAGCAACGGTTTTACCGACTGAAATAGTCTCTTAAAGTTTAACCGAAAAGGGCTGGGATATGACAATCTAGTTGCCCATCACTTGTTCACATAAATTGGGCCGCTGAAAATGAGTTACTTCGTTGTTCCGCTATCCATGAATAATCCATTTTTAAATAGCGGAATTCCCGTGTGATTTGTGGTACCTCTATATGCTTGTATTTTTGCTATACGCCTTACGAGAAAGATTTATGATTTTTTTTTGTTCAGGGAATGAGCAATCTTCACCAATCTCACCACTGCCCAGAGAAGAGCCGCGTTTGTGTTGAGATTAAAATTTCCCGCGTCATAGTAGAATTTTCGTTGTGGGGACGGCCGTAGAAATTCTGAACGTCATAACTGGAGCGGATAGTGGAAAATAGAAAAATCCCTTTGCAGAATCCAAATAATTCAGTGTATTCAGTTGAATGACACAAAAATAAGTTGGCTTTTCAGTTAAACTTTAATAATTGGCAAAACTCAGTCCGGAACAGTACCCAGCCAATCGGTAAAATAACTTAGTCTCCTCCCAAATATTTTGGCTAATAAAGATCGGGCTTCACTACCCAGACGCCCCAAAATCTGGGGTCCGGATTATGTGAAGACGGTCCCAAACAGAAATCAAATCAAATGTCTTTTCAACAGTCCACTTTTGGGTATTTTTCAGCACTACTGTCATTATGGCACTTGCCCTTCGGCCAAGTGCCATATAGCGATCGTACTTTCTGTCCGTCAGTCGGTCTGTCGGTCCCGGTTTTGCTAGTTCGGGCACTTCCAGATAAGCTAGGACGATGAAACTTGGCAGGCATATCAGGGACCGGACCGGATTAAATTAGAAATAGTCACTTCCCCGATCCGACCACCTGAGGGGGAGTGGAGGGAAGGGGAATCCGAAAAAAATAGGAAAAATGATTTATTTTTAACTTACGAACGGGCGATCGGATCTTAATGAAACTTGATATATGGAAGCACCACGTGTCTCGGACTTCCCATTGTAAATCCAGACCGGATCCGGTGACATGGGGGGTGGTTGGAGGGGGAAACCGGAAATCTTGAAAATCACTAATTTTGGAGAGATCTGGATGAAAGTTGGTGGAAAGAACAAGCACAAGTCCTAGATACGGGATTGACATAACCGGACCGGATCCGCTCACTTTGGGGGAGTTGGGGGGGGGGGACTGGATTTCTAGTGATCCCGCGAGTTTGGTGCTTCCTGATGTGCTAGGACGACGAAAATTGGCAGGCATGTCAGGGACCCGAACAGATTGACTTGATAATAGTCGTTTCCCCGATCCGACCATCTGGGGGGGGGGACTGGAGGGAGGAGAATCCGGAAAAATGAGGTATTTTTAACTTACGAACGGGTGATCGGATCTTAATGAAACTTGATATATAGAAGAACCTTGTGTCTCAGACCTCCCATTTTAAATCCAGACCAGATCCGGTGACATGGGGGGTAGTTTGAGGGGGAAACCGGAAATCTTGAAAATCGCTTAGAGTGGAGAGATCTGGATGAAAGTTGGTGGAAAGAACAAGCACAAGTCCTAGATATGGGATTGAAATAACCGGACCAGATCCGCTCACTTTGGGGGAGTTGGGGGGGGGGTCCAGATTTCTAGTGATCCCGCGAGTTCGGTGCTTACTGATGTGCTAGGACGATGAAAATTGGCAGGCATGTCAGGGACCCGAACAGATTGACTTGATAATAGTCGTTTCCCTGATCCGACCATCCGGGGGGCTGGAGGGAGGGGAATCCGGAAAAATGAGGTATTTTTAACTTACGAACGGGTGATCGGATCTTAATGAAACTTGATATATAGAAGTACCTTGTGTCTCAGACATCCCAGTTTAAATCCGGACCGGATCCGGTGACATTGGGGGAACTGGAGGGGGGAACCGGAAATCTTGGGAAACGCTTTGAGTAGAGAGATCGGGATGAAAGTTGGTAGAAAGAACAAGACCTAGATAAGTGATTGACATAACCGGACCGGATCCGTTCACAGTGGGGGGGGGGGCGGGATCCAAATTTCTAGTGATCCCGCGAGTTCGGTACTTCCTGATGCGCTAAGACGACGAAACTTGGCAGGCGTGTATGGGACCCAAACAGGTTGACTTGAGAATAGTCGTTTCCCCGATCAGACCATCTGGGGGGTGGGGGTGGAGAGAGGGGGAATCCGAAAAGTGAAGTATTTTTAACTTGCGAACGGGTGATCGGATCTTGATGAAACTTGATATATAGAAAGACTTCGTGTCTCAGATGCCCCATTTTAAATCCGAACCAGATCCGGTGATATTGGGGGGAGTCGGAGGGGGGAACCGGAAATCTTGGGAAATGCTTAGAGTGGAGGGTTCGGGATGAAAGTTGGTGGGAAGGACAAGTGAATAGCATAACCGGAATGGATCCGGTCACTGTGGGGGAGCTGGAGGGGATCCGAGTTTGTAGTAATCCCAAGAGTTCGGTACTTCCTGATGTGCAAGGACAATGAACTTGGCAGGCTTGTCAGGTACCCGAACTGTTGACTTGAGAATGTCGTTTCCCCGATCCGACCGTCGAGGGGGAGTGTACGAAAGGGGAATCCGGAATCCAGTGGCAAGCTCAGCTATTGAACGGGTTATCGGATTTAACCGAAACTTGATATTTAGAAAGGTCTCGTGCTTCAGACGTCCCATCTTAAATCCGGGCCAGATCCGGTGTCACTGGGAGGAGTTGGAGGGGCGAACCGGAAATCTTTGAAATCGCTTAGAGTGGAGGGATGGGTATCAAACTTGGTGGGAAGAACAAGCTTAAGTTCTAAATACTTAATCTAGAGCTTTCAGATTGAATGAACCTAGATATCCTAATTCTAGGTCCGAACCGCATTTTTGAATGGCGGGTGTTTATTGTGAAGTTCTATACTTTCTCGTACCACTACTCGTAACAAGTGCCATATGTGCTCGTAGCTCTTGTTTTTTTAGATTTTACCACCTCAGCACAATAATTTCTCCAAGTCAAATGAAAACTACTTTCAAATTTCCGGTTCTTTTCACCCAGAATCCGGGAATTCCATACGAGCTCATAGCTTTTGTTTTAATTGCCAAAGCTTTTGGTCATAATCGAAGTTGGTATCAGCTGAGAGTTTGTTTTTCTTGATGAATAATTGATACGTAACAGCTGTCCCTTTTCTATCGTCCTATTTCTGTTCATGTTAGTTGTATTTCTAAAGTTGCCGTACTAGAATAGCTGAATTAGTGTCCCTATATGGCTGATTAGTATGACCGACATTTTTCTATCGTTCATCCACATTATATATGTTTGAGTGTCTCATTTTTTATTTTTTTCTTATGGTTTTCAAAAAATAAATCCGGCAGGGCGCAAAGCACGAGCAGGCCGAGAAGTCAACTAATAACTGATCTAACTGCAAATGGTCCGGTCAAACAAATAGAAGATCTGAGATATGTGCTGTCATTAACGTTCACACAGAGGAATCAGGCGCGAAACTTTATTTCGTTGTAGTTTTGTAGCAGCTACAAAATCGTGGCAAGGTTCACACACGACGATTGGGTTCAGACACAAAAGTTCCGGATCAGGTCACGTGTTCCAAAGTTATAGGCGTATTCTCGCCGTTCCCCGAGGACTCCTCGGGGAATCGAAGGGAACGGCAAGAATACAGGGACTCACTCCACGCGGACTCCGCGTACAGAAAACAGCGAGAACACGGGGAATGCTGTCACGACGGATTTCGTTCTTAAAACAAATATGCAATTGACAAAATTAGTCTGGATCTCATTTATTTTTGGTTTTGTTTATTCTGATTATTTTTAATTAATTTTACATTGCACCAACACCAGCAAAATTGATTCCCCTCCAAATCTGAAAGGGAGTCCTTTCTGATGATGGTGATGATAATAGGAGCATTCCCCGTCCGTGGGGACTCACGAGAATACGGGGAGTGAGTCCCCGGGACAAACAAAAACGCGGTGACTCCTCAAGTGGAGTCCTCGGGGAACGGCGAGAATACGCCTTCAAAGTAATTTCAAGGGAACTTCGAGCGTTTGGTAACGTCTAGAGATTTTTCAGTGAAATGTTGCTTCTGGCCGTAGGGAGGGGATTACAAGTTTCACCGAACTAGCATGCTTGGAAATGTCTGAAGACTTTGAACTAACAAAAGCTGAACAGAGGGACGGAAAGACCACTTGAACGTTTACGCGGATTGATTGGACCAAACATAAAATGTTTGGTAATAACCGTCAGTCTGGTCCTGCACTTCCCGGACATCTGACTGCTCTTATTGAATGTGAACTGAAAACAAAAAGGAAACAAAAACCTGGAGCTTTTGGAAGAGAGGGCTCAGTAGAAAGATAATTTGGAATATTTGATCTAAAAAGATCCGGCACCAGAATTTATGGACGGGCCGCCGCCAACCGGATAGCGGCGCGCCAAAGAGGTCCCGCGAGGCCGCGACCTGCGTACTCCTGTGTACAGACGCAGTACGGAGCTCGCTCGACAGATCTTTTGTTGTGACCAGTGTTGCCACCGGCAGTAAATTTTTACTAGATCTAGTAAAAAAAATTAAATCTAGTAAATATAGAGGATCTAGTAAATTTCATTTTAATCTAGTAAAAAATCCCAATTTCTAGTAAAAAAGATGGTCCAACCCAAAAATTGTGTCATTTTCATAGATTCAGAGGAAATGTACAAAAATATTAGGATCCACTCCACTCTTGCTTATCACTCAAGAGTTCTTAATTTTGTCTGTTAACCAAACCAAGGGTCGGAGCTCTTTGTCCATTTTGTTAAGTCTTTTGTCCCTGATAGAAACAAATGAACCAATTGCTTAGTGAAAAATCGACAGTTTTTACAAGGATTTGAACTGTTTTAAGAAAAAATTGGCTGTTTTTTTATAAAAATTGCGGCGCTTCGCGGCGAGTAATTTGTTCTTTGCCGATTGGCCAACAACATTGGGAGGGGGCGCCCCCATTTTTGACATTTCTGCTCTTGATGACCAAGTCCGCGGTCCGATATATTTTCGCTGCTTTCTTTTCAGTGTGACTCAAAATAAACTGTCTTTCGATGTATTTCTTTACTACTGAAATGTAGAACAGGTAGAAAATGCAATGCACGTGTCGCGGCGACAGCCGCTAAAAATTTTTTTTGAGTTAGTAAATTTTATTAGAATCTAGTAAAAATATTCTCCGGAATTTAGTAAACTTAATTTTGGTCGGGTGGCAACACTGGTTGTGACAGATCATCATTCTCTTGAAATTTCTCTCACAAATGAATTTGTGAATTACTAGTGATAATCAGTTCTGGTGTGGGACGTCTGAAAGACGTTACTTCTCGACGTCAACAGTCTGATTTGTGCTGGGATTGGTTTCTCCATAGCAAAATGGTTTATCTCTCTTCTTCAGGTGAGATCTTTTTGAATGAGTGATTGTGCCAGGATTGTGCCGGAAAGCTTCTTGAAAAAAAAATGCTGCGAGGAATGTATCATCAATAGTTGCATTTTTTGCCTTTTCTCCATATTGACCGTTTTTTTCGTCTCGCCGGTCGTTTCGACTGAGCTCTAAAAAATGGCTTATAAGAAAACATGGCATCATCCCTTCGCCGGCGCCTATCTCTCCAATGAGAATTTTGAATTTCGCGCCATGCCAAGAGCGTAGGTCGGTTGGATGGACCTCCCGCCTCAGTCCACAGGTCGGTTAACCGACCCGCGAACGGAGCCAAAAACGGCTAATTTTTTTTTATTATTACTACTTTATTTCAGTCCATAAGACCATAACAACAACAAAAAAAAAGATACACTAGAACAAGCACTGAACAAAAATACAAAAAGGAATCTACCGCATGCAAAAGATATCCAGGAGGATACCCTTCGATACGGGTAGCACATAAAAAATGGGTAGAGCAGCAAATGCCACCAAATCATTATCAGATTCTTCTAAGCGGCAAAACATAGCAACATTAGCTTTGCGGCGCAGCTCCTTCAGGGTAACAACTCTTTTTTCAACCATTGCACCACTGACACTGCATCGCCTAGCCAACCGGAAAAATTTCCGAAAACCCGCGTTGTAAACAACTTGCAAAGCTGACCATGACCGAGCATGGGCAGAAGAAACCAGGCCAAGAGCAAAAAATTGATAACAGTAAGTCTTGAAAAGGCGGACCTTTACAAGCTCGTCTACAAGAACAAATAAGAACTTAGGTCGGTTAACCAATAGTGGGAAATCTAGTAGGTCGGTTAACTGGATGAAGGCAAAAAATGCAACTATTACCTGATCGCTGATCAATACTGCATTTCAAGTCCCAAAGATGCTAAGGTAAATGACATAGTATTGTGCAGAATATGTCACGAATTCTTCTTCTTCTTCTAACTTTTCCTGTGTATAACCTACAGCACAGTTTTTGATTTCATTCAACGCACCGAAACCTCGTATATCTAGCGATGTGCATATATTGGCTGTACCTCTCTTCTGTGTGTTTCAATGTTTCACAAATCACAGACACGTCGTGATTTTAGTATTGTTCACCTGCACGGAAAGGTACTTGCTTTTCGTGCCCCCACACGGAAAGGTACATGCTTTCGCTCATCACACAGTGAGGTATTTGCTAGCGAGCCTCACACGGCAGATCACACGGTGATTTCATATCATCCTCTCTGGAGGCTGATATGAAGTCGTATCAGCTTCCAGAGATCGGATAATATGAAGTCGTATCAGCCTCCAGAGAGGATGATATGAAGTCGTATCAGCCTCGGGAGAGGATGATATGAAGTCGTATCAGCCTCCAGAGAGAGGATGATATGAAGTCATATCAGCCTCCAGAGAGGATGATATGAAGTCGTATCAGCCTCCAGAGAGGATGATATGAAGTCGTATCAGCCTCCAGAGAGGATGATATGAAGTCGTATCAGCCTCCAGAGAGAGGATGAGGATTGAGAGAGGATTATCCTCTAACCTAGTAAAAATATCGATCACAGAAAACAAGATATCAACTTTCAATATCGACAGGTTGATATGAAGTCATATCAGCCTCCAGAGAGGATGATATGAAGCCTCCAGAGAGGACGATATGAAGCCTCCAGAGAGGATGAGGCAGGATGATAATCCTCTCTCGAGGCTGATACGACTTCATATCATCCTCTCTGGAGGCTTCATATCATCCTCTCTGGAGGCTTCCCTCTCTGGAGGCTTCATATCATCCTCTCTGGAGGCTTCATATCATCCTCTCTGGAGGCTTCATATCATCCTCTCTGGAGGCTGATATGACTTCATATCAACCTGTCGATATTGAAAGTTGATATCTTGTTTTCTTTGATCGATATTTTTACTAGGTAGGCCTAAGGGACAATCCATTTATAGTAGCCTAAATATATCACAAGGATTAGGCAACTGCACCTTTTTTTAAAACATAAAGGCACCGTAACTACCACTTGCCCCTTTATTTCGAGCACAGGATTTCTCTTATTTGGAATTGACAAGCTGCACGAAATGCAACTGGTGCTCTCGCGATACGAAACGGGCCATCGATCAGACATCACGAAAAAGTATGCTTTTTCGTGCAGGCACATCGTGAGTTCGCGATATGTCGATTACTTACCGAGAATTTACTTATATAACTAGAGCGGTAAGCTATTTTGCGTATCGTGCACTAATATTTTGCATCTGTGATGCTACCAGTTCAATTTAATAAGCTCAGTTTTGCATGATTTGATGCTCAAGGTAGGAGAAAACTTACTTACCTCCCCTCTCAAATTATTTCTCGAGTCACACTGCAATAGTCGTCAATTTTCAAGAAATAGTGGTGAATTTTCAGAATAAATTCAAATCTACCGCGGTTGGAAGTGAGGTGATTATTACAACGAATTGCCCGCCCATCTACGCGATTTTCAAATCCCTAGTATGGACGAAACAGCAGAAAATTCAAAATTTGCAAAGCACATTACAAGTGTGGCTTCTGATTGATAAGGTAATGCACGATAAGCGTGATTGATACTAAATTTGCACGATACTATGTCATTTACCTTATTATCGTTTCTTGGAATTTCAAAAAGAGTTGCAATTTTGTTGTCCTCCTCATCGTTACATTAGCATCCAAAAATCAGCCTCTGATCTTCGAAATAGGTATATGTATTTTCAACATGGTCACGAATGGGGATGAATTAATCCTTTGGAATGTGAACTTTGATGACTCTGGGGACAGTAAACAGACTGTAGCTTGGGGAATTAGTTCAAACTTGGCTTCAGGTCAATTCAGTTTAAATTTTGCCAGTCAGACCAATGTGAATTTTTATCAAGCTTCCCAGGATTTCTATATAATTACGGGAAAAAGGTAGAATTGTTTCAATAATTGGCTAATTTCAACAGAGTCTGTTATAATTTAGCCGATGTCTGATATTTTTCCCCCTGGCCTTGGAAAAATAATAATTGAAGTAATTTTTCTAGTCACCCCACACCAGTCCCACACTGAAAAGAAATGATTTTTTTTTTTTTTATACTTCGAATAGCGGAGTTACCCGTTCAGCCCTTGATATCAAAAATTTTTTCTAGGCAAGTCCAGTTAGTTTTTATATAGGCCTAGCTTGACTTATAAGTATAAAATAAAATAGTTGGACATTGCCACTGGTGGTCTTGTTAAAAAGCTGCTTCAGTCCTGAATGCAATGGTGTATTTTAAATGTCTTTTGAATCAGTTTTAATGGAATCCAATAGAAAAATAGAAAGGAAAAAATTCCCTACAGTTTCTCTTTTAGCATTCTTCTTCTTCTATGTTACAACAAGACCAAAGGTTTCGATGGGATCCCAAAAATTCAATATTTGATCCGGACAACCGGGTCTTGTCTTCGCCAGATCCAGTCCTCGCCAGGCTAATCATCTGAGAAAACCAAGTTCAGATATACCTGTAGGCTATAAGCCATATCTGTTTTGACGATACTTATTGAAACTTCCTGCTTTACTTCTGCCAAATTTCCCGTTTCGGCCGAATTCCGAGCGAACTAGGCTACTTGTCCGGCAAAAAAAAGAAAGTTCAGAAACGAATTCAGCGTATCTCCTTATCCCTATTAAGAACATCTAATCAACTTCAAATAAAGCTTCAATTTATAAAAATAAATCCGGTTTCAACCGGATTCCGGACGAACTATATGTCCGGGTAAAAAATGATGGTCGTATACAGATTCAGCGTCTCTTCTTACCCTTAAATCTGTCATCTAATCAACTTCAAATAAAAATTTTGCTTTTAAAAAATTGTCCGGCGAGAAAATGGCTTTCACCATCGTGTTCAGCATGTCTTCTTACCCCATAATCGACTATCACATTAGCTGTTTCAAAATATTTTGTTTGCGCCTTAATTTAAACCCCGTCCCCCACCCCTAAATGTAGGGCTACAGAGCCCATCTACGAACTCGACCTTACTCTTGACCCAAAGAATCCTCACACCAAGTTTCGTCAAAATATCTCATTCCCTTCGAGAGTTATCGTGCTCACAGACGGACAGACGGACGGACAGACAGACAACTTTTGCGATGTCATAGGTATCCGTCACTAACCGGGAAACGTGCCTACTGCCGATGCCGCTTTTGTTTTGTTTTGTTTTGAAGGGTAAGATTTCCGACTAACATGTAGTAACAAATTGTCAGATGAAATACTTGCAGAGAAAGGTTGGGATTGAGATCAACTGGATAGATGAGTTGCAATGGTTGCAACCTAGTTCCTTGGTCTAACTTTTCCTGTTTTAGGTGAAATCCAGAGGAGTCAACCATGGTCAGTTACGCGGCTGATTGGAATGTTTTGGTCTTTCATAGATGCCATTTTGCTCTTGTAAGTAGACTCTTTGTTGTGGATTTGCTCGTTTTCTTGAATCATACATCTGCCATGCGAGGGCTGTAGCTGTTTTAAGGTTAAGTTCAAAAGAAAAGAACTAAAAGAAAATAAAAGAAATGGCACTTGGGGGGAGTTGGGGTCTCCGAAATCTTTTGACATGCGTGACTCTAAAACGAGTGATCTGACTCGGACGGAACGTGACGGATGACAAGAGCCCAAATCCTAGATATTTCTGTATGGTAACCATTACGATGACACCAGATAGCCTACGGTTACGGTTGATCGAATTGAGACAGAGAGTAAGTGTACTTGCAGATGTGCTAGGATGATGAAACTTGTCAGGCGTATTAGAGACAGGGATGAATCTTGTGACATGCATAACCTTTAAACCAACAAACCGATCTGGATGAAACTTAATAACTGACAAGAGTGCATATTCTTGATGTTCCGTTTCAAGTCCGTGATCATTTGTGACTTAACCCTTTCCGACCCGACTTTTTTCCAGTGATCGAAAAATTATTTTTTCTTGCTTTCCTGAACGTATATGGCCTCATTATGTACTGTATGTGTTTTCAAGGCTTTACCTCAACTGGAACATAGAAATCTGGAGCGTTGTCATTTGACAACGCTCGGCAGCAAGGTAGTAAAAAATACCAGTTTTTTTAGTACACACGATATTATTTTTTGAGAAGTAGTCTACAAAACAATGTCGCTGAACACTTTGTCGACTTGCCAAATAATACCGAAGAAGGTTAGAAGCCCCCCTCCCTTCTTGCAAAATCCGGACGACCACTTTTAGCACCTAGGGTTGTGAATCTGAGCCTTCTTTCTAAGGTTAGATCTTTTCCAGGCGGTGATAGTGTGTCTTCTCAGCAGCAAGGTCAAAAACAAATCTTGGCAGATACCTCTCGAAGTACTCCAGAAGATTCAGTCTATCTTGCTGTGTTTTGTTTACGCTTCCGCATGGTCCTTCATTTGCTTCAGTTTCACAATGGGCTCACCTGTAGGCTGCTGTTTTTCTTTTCCTTTTCCGACTCTTTCCTTATTTTGGGTCCTGATGCAGTGTCAGGTTCCCGCTAGTGACCAGCTTCTGATGTTTCTTCATGGTTGAGCTCGACTACGATCTCTTCTTTTAGACTGCTCCGATGGTTTCCTCTCTGAGAATTCGGGAGCGCAGCCAGCTTCATGATAGGAAGGTCTGTAGCAGTGTAGCTTGGGTCCTTGTCGTCGGGAAGGTCGCTGAAGTCGGAGTAATCTTCAAGGCGAAAGAAGACATCAATGACAGCATTGAAGTCAAGTCTCCGAGTGGTCTTTGAACGTGATAGGTTCCCTCTTGTAAGTCTCCAGGATTGGCAGCCACCCTCATGGTACCTAGGTCTGTGACAGTGTAACGTGTTTCCTTATCTTCGAAGTCATCAGGTAGGTCGCTGAGGTTGGAGTAATGTCCGATGCACAAGAAGATATCAATACTAGCATTGCAATCAAGTCCCCGAGCGGTCTGTGATCGTGAAAGGATCCTCTTCCAAGTCTCCAGGAAAAGCAGCGACCTTCATGGTAGTTAGGTCTGTAACAGTGTAACTTATGTCCTAACGTCGCAGTCTTCAAGTAGGTTGCTGAGGTTGAACTACGTCCAAGGCAGCAGAAGACATCAATGTCAGCATTACAGACAAGTCCCCAAGTGGTCTGTGAACGTAACAGCTTCCCTCTTCTTTAGTCTCCAGGAATAGGAGCCACCTTCATGGCAGCTTACATGGCAGCTCGGTCTGTAACAGTGTAACTTGGGTCCTTATCGTCGCAGTCGTCAGGCAGGTCGCTGAGATTCGAGTAATCTCTAAGGCAGAAGAAGAGGTCAATCAAAGCTTTGCGATCAAGTCTCACAGCGGTCTGTGAACGTGATTGGTTGAAGACTTCTGAGTCTTCAGGAGTAGTAACCTCATTCATGGTTGCAATGTCCTTATCGTCATGGGTGCTATGTCTTGGTCGTCAGCTAGGTCACTGTGGTCCGAGTAATCTCCAGGTCGGAGGAAAACATAAATGACAGCATTGTAGTCAAGTCTCCGAGCGGTGTGCTAACGTGATGAGTTCTCGCTTTTGGGACTCCAGGATCAGCAGCCACTTACATAGTAGCATTGCAGTCAAGTCTCCCAGAGCTGTGTGGACGTAGGGATCGCCGGCGGTCTGTCAGTTCAAACATCTGTAGAAGTTGTTAAAAAAAATTTATCCACATCTTTCAGAGAAATTTATCTTTGCCATAGAAAAAGTTCTTCTTAGATCTTTAAAAAATTACTGGCGGTTTTCATCCGAAATTTTACCTCCTTTCCTGCCTGAGGTTGTCAATTGACAACACTCTACTTTAGAAAATTCCTGACGGCGCTCCAGCGCCAATAGGCAAATAATTTCAACAGCCCCAGTTAATTCTATTCAATCTAAACATGTTCTCGTCACCTGCACTTCGTTTTCTGAAAAGAGAATATTTTTTTTTCTAATCGGAAATTACCTCCTTTTCAAAAAAATTCAAGAGTCTGAACCTGCTTGGCTTCCAACCCATGCCAGACCTGTTCCTCTAGCACAAACCAAAACGTGTTTGTGCTTGTTCGATTGCTTACGTCAAGAGCTATGACGAGCTTTGTGATTCAACCCAATATCTTCACGCAGAACGAGACTAGGCGACTTTGAACTAGGTGGTGTCAAATGACAACGCGGGGTCGGAAAGGGTTAAGAGTTTTGCTTGCAGATGAAGTCCCCGTAAAGTGTGCGCCTTACACTCGTAATGCAAACATATTTTTCCGCCATTTGAAGAGGCCAGTTTTTGTGAGGTCACATGCCCTGATGTTTTGTTACGGGCTCGGCAACCATGGGGACAGTTAAAAGTGGGTGGTGGAGATCTTCTGATGCACTTCGAGTGAAGAAATCTGGATGAAACTTGACGGACAGTAGCCTACTATCATTTGATTCGGGGAAATAGGACGGGGAGGGTGTACGACCTTTACAGCGAGAACCTTAGCTAATATGCATGCTACCTACACTTGCGTTATATGAACTTACAGCTCTTGGTTTTTACTGATCCGTTTGTGTGAGCACTTCCATGATTGCGTGGATTCATTTCATGAACTTCAAGCTGAGTGGCTGGCGATTCTTAAGAGACGTTGGCTGATTATCTTTCCAGAACACAGCGATTGGCTGCTGGAATCCCATTTGGGATAGTATTGAGTGATTCTGTCAATGCTTTCAAGAATCCCGTGGACAATAAGACCAAAGGTTTCGATGGGGTCTCAAAAATGTCATACTTAATCCAGACGATCGGGTCAGATATCCGGTCTTCGCCAGACTCCTTGAAAATTTTTACCATTAAAATTTGGAAACAGATCAAGGCCAATGGCTATCATCTGAGAAAACCAAGTTAAGATATGGATTCAGCGTGTGTGAAACGAATTTTCAGGTTTTGGCCGGATTCCGGGTGAACTATTTGTCCGGTGATAAAATAATTTACATATACGGATTCAGCATGCCTCCTTACCACTACGTCGAACATCTATAATCAACTCCAAACAAAACTTACTTATAACAATCTTTCCGGTTTCAGCCGGATTCCGGGCGAACTATATGCCCGGGTAGAACATGATTGTCATATACGGATTCAGCATGTTTTCTTATCCCTGAATCGAACATCTAATCAAGTTCAAATAAAACTTATACTTTAACTTTGTTTCCGGTTTCGGCCGGATTCCGGGTGAACTACTTGTCCGGCGATAAAATGTGTGTTCAGCAAGTCTCCTTACCCCTAAATTGAACCTCTAATCAACTTCAGATTAAACTTTCATTTTTCATAAATTTTCCGTTTTTTGCCGGATTCCGGGTGAACCATTTGTCCGGCTTTAAAATAATTATCATAGGCGTGTTCACGAAGTCTCCTTACCCCTAAATTGAACCTCTAATCAACTTCAGATTAAACTTAAATTTTTCACTAATTTTCCGGTTTTTGCGGGATTCCGGGTGAACCACTTGTCCGGCGAGAAGTAATTTTCATATTCGGATTCAGCATGTCTTCTTACCCCTAAATCGACTATCTTATTAGCTTTAAATTTTTTTTTTTTCGTCCCTTAATTTGAAAACCCTCCCCCACCCCTAAATATAGGGCTACAGAGCCCATCTTCGAACTTGACCTGTACTTTGACCCAAAGAGTCCTCGAGCCAAATTTGAACAGAATATCTCGTTTTCTTCGCAAACAGAAGGAAAACTTTTACGAAGTCAAAGTTATCTCACCACTTACGTTTTGGGAAGTGCTGAATACCTCCTTTGCTTTGCTTGCATTATGTTATTATAAGTGTTATTATTTTGGAATGTTCCGTTAACGCTTGCTTGCTTGTTGTATCTATCACTTTTAGGGATCCCAAAACTTAAGTGGAGGGATACCTATGACATCCCAACAGTTGTCCGTCTGTCCATCCGTCTGTTAGCACGATAACTCTCGAAGGGAATGAAATATTTTTGATGAAACCTTTTGTGAGGATTCTTAGGGTCAGGGGTAAGGTCGAGTTCGTAGATGGGCTCTGTAGCCCTAAATTTAGGGGTGGGGGTTCGAATTAAGGGGCAAACAAAATATTGTTAAAGGAACAGAAAACTTGACTCAAACTTGGCTCGGGGAGCTAGCTAACATATCAAGAATGTACCCTGAGTCGATATTGAGAGTATGACAAATTTTCGTGACCATTGCAGTTTCCGGGCAGTTTCCGAGAATTCGACTTTTGAGCAAAACGTTTGCAAAAGCGAAAGGTTTGTGGCCCGCGACTAGGAATCAAACCCCGGCCGCCTTGTCGGGGAGGTCGTTACTCTGTAGTCTACGTGTAAAAAGGCGAACTTTTACAGTACATAAGTGCATAATTTACAGTGCATAAGGGGCAAGGGCCTGCCAGCTAGCTTTAGGAACACTAAGGAGGGGGTTCGAGACGGTTCGGGATAACAAAGAAGGGGAGGGCCTGTCGACAATAAGACCCTGTATATTTATCTAAGCCCCCCGGGCGATTCGATGGCCGAAAGTTGCTTAGTCAAGCTTCCTGTTCCTTTAAACAGCTAATGTGATAGTCGATTACGAGGTAAGAAGACATGCTGAACACGATGATGAAAACCATTTTCTCGCCGGACAAGTGGTTGGTCCGGAATCCGGCAAAAACCAGAAAGTTTGTTAAAAGTGAATATTTTATTTGAAGTTGATTAGATGTTCGATTCAAGGGTAAGAAGACATGCTAAACTCCTATGTGAAAAGTATTTTCTACCCGGACAATTTGTTCGCCCGGATTCCGGCCAAAACCGGAAAGTTTGTTAAAAGCAAAATGTATATTTGAAGTTGATCAGATGACAGATGTAGGGGTAAGAAGAGATGCTGAATCTGTATATGACAATCATTTTTTACCCGGACATATAGTTCGTCCGGAATCCGGTTAAAACCGGAATTTTTTTTGTTCTGAGTTGAAGTTTCATTTTAAGTTGATTGTATGTACAAGGATAAGGAGATACACTGTTTCTCAACTTTCTTTTTTTGGTGGAAAAGTAATTTGGCCGAAACCGGAAATAGTATCGTCAAAATAGATATGGCTTATAGAGGTAGGTGTCTGAACTTGGTTTTCTCAGATGATTAACCTGGCGAAGACTGGATGTGGCGAAGACTTGACCCACTTGTCTGGATCAAATATTAAATTTTTGGGATCCCATCGAAACCTTTGGTCTTGTTCTTATGTAGGTGCTCGGGTTTAAAATGCACAATCAAACTTTTCCAAAAAAGTATTTAGTATAATATTATTATTATGAAAGTCTGTAACGTGATTGTTATGTTTTAGCTTCCAGACTATGTTCAACCCAAATACTTCTCGAAGAGGATCGCAGTATGCCAGCGACTACAGAAGACCAGGGTATGTGACCATCAAGTTCCCTGTCTTGACAATGTTAGGTGTATCCGGTGACGTCATACCCTACGCATTTATATTCCATTTCTGTATGTCCCAACTAGTCAAATAATAAGTTGAATGGAAGAGAAGCCATGAAATAACTTACTGGAAAGCTTAGATAGACTACAGCACTTCTTATGAATAGCCTAGACTTATTATGGTTTTCAGTCAAGCAGTTTAAATTTGGATCAGAAGGCTTGGACGAAATTCGTTAGTTGTGGCTCTATGGGCTTTTATTTGCTTATTGTTTAACTGGTGTGATCTTGCCGGAGCGAGGACACTCAGTTCGAGAAAGTTTCCCCGGACCACGTCTCTTTTATTCAGCAGAGAGGACCGTCTTTAAGAAAACGCCCTTAAGCTTGCATCGACAATCGGTCAGCTCTCTTAGAACACATCATACCAGTCATGCACAAATCCTCAATTTTTGGGCATGGTGCCCCAACGTCAGGGCATGCCCCAAGGTATGGGCATGGTGCTCATACGTTGGGGCACCATGCCCTGGAGCATGGGCATGGTACTAGCATGGCACTGTTAAGATTTCGAACCTGTTGTTTGGTAGCGTGGGTACCCAGTTCAGTAGAACGACCTTTATTCTTCAGTCCAAACATAAAAACCCTGAAAGAGGAACACAAACATAATATTCATACCTCTTTCAATTTGCTAACTTCGCAATGTAAATAACTTATCCTATTTAAATTCACTTAAACCAATATCCGAATTATAACTTAATAAATAATTAAACTAACCTATCCGGGTTTCTGAATGCTTATTTTTATGTATTTACTTTTCTTCTTCTTCTTCTGCAGTCCTTCGGAGATTGGTAACTGATACTCTTACTAAATACACATAGATGGCAATACATGTCTGACATAAATATAAATGCGTGTTATTTTACAACAGTCCTCCCCTTTTAATGTCTTTTTTTTTTTTTTTAAACATTAATCATTAACACCAACTTCTGACTTCTGACATATGCAAAACATACACATACACAAATTATTTACACGGAACTGTCTCGTCTACTTCTAAACGAGAAAATCCATCCTCATTCCCGTTTTTGTGGCCAGGCTTTGCCTTGACTTGAAAGTCAAACAACTGTAGTTCGGCTGACCACCGCGATAGTCTTCGATTAGTGCCCTTTACAGAATTTAGCCACTGCAACGACTTATGGTCGCTTCATTCAGCTTCTTGAATCTGAGCTTTCTTGAATCCGAGCATCCTTATGTCATCGGACTTTTTCGGAATACAGATTATTGGACTGGCCCAATCGCTGGTTGAAGGCTGTATGATTTCAGCATTCAGCAGTCTCAGTATCTCGTCTTCTACTTGTTTCCTCTTGGCTTCGGGAATGCGATATGGTTGCGATCGCACTGGTGTCGCATCGCCGGTATCGATTTCATGCGTGACGTCTTTCATCAGTCCTATGCGGTTTGTGATGACGTCACTGAACTCTTCTAACAGGTTGATGAGAGCGGCATGATCTTCCTCAGTATTCCTGGAGTCAATTAGTTGACTGAAGTCGACCTTCTCGGTTGACTTCTGATCTGGAATGTCCGAACTTGTGTCTTCATCTTCAGGCTGGAAAATGCGAAAGAGGCTAAGCTTCTCTTTTGGCTGTGATTTATCTTCTTTTGACCGATGATAGTTTCGGAGTAGGTTGACATGAGAAAGGCCAGTCTTTTTCCGTTGACCGTCATGTTCCACTTCAAGGTTGACTTCGTTCTTTCTTCTGAGGATTTTGTAGGGTCCTCTCCAAGACACTTGAAGCTCGTGGCTACCTTGCGGGAGCAAGAGTAGCACCTCCTCCCCTTTTTCGAAGGAGCGGGGCTTGGCTGACAAGTCATACCACGCTTTGGTCTTTGCAGCGCCTTGCGTTTTGGTTTCTTTGGCTTGACTGTGATAAAGTTGTTGTGGGGACTTGTGCTTGTTTCCAGCTCTGTAGAAAAGTTCGTTGATTTGCAGCACCTGTTGAGGCTTGGCAACGTCACTTGTAGGGTCAACTTTTGAGATAAGGTTTTGCATCGTCTTATCCTTCTTTTGGAGAGTTGCAAACTCCTCTGTATTCAGCTTGAACGTCTGTTCACAAGAAAACGTTTCGAACTCTGGTTTTGATTGTTGGACTGGGTAATTTTCTGACCCAATAGTTGAGTTTTCGCTGGGCGATGCATGTATTTCGACGACATCAGTTAGGTTGTCTGACACATGGACGTCGATTTCTGCAGACTCTGGGTCTGATTGTTCGGCTTGAGAGCTTTCCGATCTGATAGTTAACTCTTCGCTGGAAGTTGCAGGGTTTTCGACGACATCAGTTGGGTTTTCTGACACATGGACGTCGGTTTCTGCAAACTCTGGGTCTAATTGTTGGGATTGAGAGCTTTCCGATTTGATAGTTGACTCTACGCTGGAAGTTGCAGGGTTTTCGACGACATCAGTTGGGTTTTCTGACACATGGACGTCGGTTTCTGCATACTCCACAGAAAGGTTGAAGGTGTTATCAGCGGTGACGCTTGTATCGTCTTGCTTCTTTGAGGCAACTCCCTGGGAATTACCATCGTCATTTGCGAGGATTGTGGCTTTCTGCTTCTTGTGAGCTGAGCGCATTTCTTCTAATTTGGTGAGCAGCAGAGTTCGTTTCCCAGACTCTTCGCGTCGGAAGTCTTCTCGTTGGAGCTCGAATATTCGCAGCCTGTCTTCTCTGTCAAGCTGACGCTGGCGCTCATAGCGTTCGAATTCTTCTCGTCTCGAGTCTTCTTGTTTTTGCATAAACTGCATCATCATTTGTGTCACGTAAGTTAGAGGATCTTGCGTAGCAGGTGGTCGAAGTTGCTGTTGCGTTGCTGGTGGTTGTTGTTGACCAGTATGCTGCTGCTGTTGTGATGTACTTGCAGGTCTCTGGTCGCCGGTCATGTTGTCGGTGAACTGTAGCTGCCGTACAATGTGCGTGCGTGAGGAATTTGGGCTGACGGATCGGAAACTGACTCGTTTGGTCTGTATTCCGGAGTTGAGCTTCTTGAATTTGGATCAGGAGAATCAAACTTACAATGTTCTGAATCCGAATCAACTTCAGGCAATGGAAACTCAAATGAAGTTTCTTCTTTCAGCAAAGTCTTTTCCTCGACACTTGATACGTCGTATGCCACTTGGTACCATTCACGAACGGATTGTCTTTGCAACACAGCTTATTCCTATCACTCAACTTCCACAGTTCATCGCTCTTTCCTTTCTATCTTGTATTAATCCAGTTCCTTAGTAATCAACCCCTCACTCGATGCACGTGCGCGAATCCATCCGATCAATACTTTCGTCGACGTCACTGCCTGCTAATTTGCTTGCGTCCACGTGGTCCACTATTTACTCACAATGTTCATTCACGAGATGCGCTCGCGGCTACCCTCTGGCTATCGTGGCTTCACAAGGGGGAACTGGCTCGGCAGCGTCACCGTGACGTAATATTGTTTGTAAACAGTTCAGGTGTGGTGATCAGCTGATGGTCACGCGGCTGTCAACTCAGGTGATGATCAGCTGTTGAGCACGCCGTGCAATTTTTGCAAATGGCGAACGATCGAAGATAATTATTTTCAAATGCGATTTTCACGGCACTGAGTGGTAGAAGGAAGGGTTTGGGGAGATTGTCACTATCACTGGATTATTCACTGGTTTCCAGAATGATAAAAAGTATAGTCGGATAGGGCTTGTTCAGACGTCAGACAGCAGGCCAAAATGCAGTTCTCTGGAACTCAGCTAGGCTCGTGGATTCTTGAAATACGCTGTCACCATCTGTTAAGATTTCGAACCTGTTGTTTGGTAGCGTGGGTACCCAGTTCAGTAGAACGACCTTTATTCTTCAGTCCAAACATAAAAACCCTGAAAGAGGAACACAAACATAATATTCATACCTCTTTCAATTTGCTAACTTCGCAATGTAAATAACTTATCCTATTTAAATTCACTTAACCAATATCCGAATTATAACTTAATAAATAATTAAACTAACCTATCCGGGTTTCTGAATGCTTATTTTTATGTATTTACTTTTCTTCTTCTTCTTCTGCAGTCCTTCGGAGATTGGTAACTGATACTCTTACTAAATACACATAGATGGCAATACATGTCTGACATAAATATAAATGTGTGTTGTTTTACAACTGGCACCCCCATGATATTTGGTTGAACTGAGATTGATTACATACCTAAATAGGGCCTTCTTCCTCTCCTAGACCACAAGATACTTGATCTTATGTTCTATCTAACCTCTTTTTCCAATTTTAAAAATATAAGAGAACTTCCAAGAAATTTAGCCTTTAATGAAGACCACTTTTTCCTATTGGTTTACCATGGTTTACCTATCCATTTCAAGGGAAAAAGGGGAATTCATTCATTTCTTGGAAGCTCTCTAATATTTTTAAAATTGGAAAAAGAGGTTAGATAGAACATAAGATCAAGTATCTTGTGGTCTAGGAGAGGAAGAATGCCCTATTTAGGTATGTAATCAATCACAGTTCAACCAAATATCATGGGGGTGCCATGCTAGTACCATGCCCATGCTCCAGGGCATGGTGCCCCAACGTATGGGCACCATGCCCATACCTTGGGGCATGCCCTGACGTTGGGGCACCATGCCCAAAAACTGAGGATTTGTGCTTGACTGCATCATACACCCTATAGATTCATCAGTTTCGGGCTACATCCTCGTTCGACTTCCATCCTTACGCCTTAGCTTTCCCGTAGTTCACCATCGTCAGTCGATGAACCTGCGGGCAACCCAAAGTGTATGAATGGAAATTGACCGAATCACGAACATAGTGATGTTAGAAGTGGTGTTGTTCTTAAATTCAGCATATTATTCTTTCAGACCCAAACCTCCTGGTCCACCTACTAGAAGGATGGGTGGATTAAGTAGACCTAACGGTCCAGGATGCCCACCCATGGCAGGGGGTGGATGAGGTTAATTCTGCTCGTCTTGGAGATTCACAGGCGACATTCCAGGTAGGTCTGAATACCCCACAATAGTTAGAAGCACACATCAAAGGCCCGAAGTGTGGGGGGGGGGGTGACAAGATACATTCTTCCCTCCCAATAGAGTAGAAAAGGAAATCTTTAGAATAGCATAGGGTAAGTGCTAGTCCCCACGAAAGCATATGTCATTTTATTCAGTTCAATTCAATTCATTTTATTTTTCCAAAAATTCTTCGTTGCGAAAAATAGCGTAGGAAAATGTCAATAAACATACACTGACATGCAAATACATAGAATGCTATTACTTTACATAATCTTCTGCACAATTTAAATAGAATTTTGGTTTCTTAACTTAATCAATAAAATATTTAATATTTAATTTAGTTATGTGTGAATGCACGAGATAAAAGGGTTAAGGGGAAATATTTTGGAAGGGGAATTTTGAAGGAGGATGGTCAGTGAAGCATCGAGACGACTTGTGAATCTTGTGATTAGTTTGTTGTTGCTATGGCCTGCTGGTTTTTGCAATAAAATTTTATATCGTCTTATTATTATGTGCATCTCAGCAAGGCGGTTGGTTATTTTGTTTAGGCCGGTCGCGCATTATGAAGACAGACGATCTCTATGATTTTTCCATGACCACGACCTTTCCACCGATTGGGAGTACTACAAGTGTGATCGACCTTGTTGGACATTTAAAGCTTAACCTAAAATGCAGATTATTTTTACGTCTGATTTAAATACACTGAAATACTTTGACTCATGTAAGGGATTTTTTTTTCACTCGGGGCTTCAGTATAACATTCGGAGTGTGTGCTGCTTGCGCAACAACCCAAAATTCACAAAGGCCTGCATTTTCAGTGTGACAGAAGCGAAGTTCGAAAAAGTTACCCCTGTAGAAAGTAGGAAAATAATATTAAGATAATAATGTCTTGCTAGGAATCGGGCATTATTAATTTGTTTTTTTTTGGAATGGCTTAAAGTGGAGATTCACCTTCCAGATTCCCAGATGTCCGAGGCTTCCGCACAGTGAAGCCATTCCTTCCAGATTTTCATGATAATGATGACAGCTAGTTTTGCGATTCTTCAACATTTCCTAGATGCCCCCTTAGCACTTCAGATATCTCTGACATCCCAGTCACAATTTAAATCACTTTCCCTTTCCTTCCTACATCTAATCCTGTAAACTTCTGGCTCCTGGGCTCCGACCCTACGGAACCCTTTCGGCCTGGGGTAGGTTGCTCTTCGTGGGTCGATCACGATGGCTCACAGGACCTCGATGCTACGAAGAAACTCCATGATTTTCTTGAAGATTCGTCGCTCTTCTCGGGCTGGGCGAACTGAGTCGATAAGCTCGCCGATGGAGACTAGCCCTCCGGCTGTCCCGTTCTTCTGCACCAGCTAGCGAGCTCTGCGTTAGAGGGGCACTCGAGCACCAGATGATGTAGAATTTCGGTGGCGTCACTACAAAGCCGGCATCTTGGGTCCGCTGTCTTCTTCCACTGGAACAGTTCTTTGCGAAGAATTAGTGCCATGCTCTTCACTTTAAGGCTCTGTTGTCGTCTGCTTCTCTTGAAATTGGCAGCAAGGATCGGAGTTTCTTGCCTATTCGGCGGTGGCCGAGGAGGTCTCGGAAGGTGGCTGGAGTGGTCGGCTGGCGTTGTAAACTATTTGCTGTTGCGTTGGCAATCTTGTCGGCTACTTCTTTGTATCTGATGCTTTGATGGCGAGAGACGTGCTGGAAGTGTACTATAACGCCAAGCTACAAGGAAAATTCCTCGTGTCCACGATGTCCGGGTCTGGTGTATCCCATTGGATGTTCCTTACGAGTTTTTGGGCCGACTGAGAGAAGTTAAATTTTTATCTGAAGTTGATTAGATGTTGGATATAAGGGTAAGGAGATACGCTGAATCCGTTTTTGAGGTTTAGCTTTTCGCCGGAATTTCGCCAAAACCGCAAAATTCACAAAAGTAAGCTAGGATCGTTTCGATCGGCTTATAGAGGTAAACGCACATGCTGAATCCATATCTGAGCTTGGATTTCTTAATGAGTAGCTGTTTGGCCCGGTGAAGACTGGATCTGGCCAAGACAAAACCTAATTGTCTGGATCATAAATATTGAAATTTTTGGGATCCCATCGGAACCTTTGGTCTTGTTCCGCTATGAACGAGCCGTCGGTGTAGATCCGCAGGTGGTTCGGGTATGTTGTCTGGATGCATTCCAAGAAGAGAGACTGAATTTGTGAGGGTGAGTAGTCCGTTTTCTTTCCTTCGAGAAGTGACAGCTCTACGCCTGGTTGTGGCATTTCCCACGGCATACGCGAGGGGCTGGACTTCTCCAGTTTGGGTGCTGTTGGGTGAAAAGCTCCCACTAGCGGAGATGCGGATTGACCGAGCTTCTAAGGAACGTGAGCTGAAAGATGTGGGGATCAGGGTCCCAGGCTTGAACTTTGGAAGAAGTAGTTGGTGATTAGCTGTATCGCTCGATCTTTGATCGAAGGAAGACCCGCTAGTTGTCTTGCTCTATTGCTGGCCGTGTGATGGTGGACCCCCAGAGCTATCCGGATGGCCATGTTTTGAACGGTTTCCAGGATGGCGAGGTAGCTTTTGCAGCAGCCTCCGTACACGACGAGACCGTACTCCAGTCAATCAATAATTTTATTAACCCATATAGAAATGGCACAGAACGTGCCCATACGGAGTATATGAAAAACAATAAAAGAAAGAAAAGATAAGACTAAACTAAATGACTATAGCCTACAAACGCACTATAATAAGGATGGCTCCGGTCTAGAGAAGAATCAAATTCGTCACGGCGTTGGGCTACAGCCACAAAGGGATCTGTAACGCCGTAAAGTCGCGTGACTTTGTGGTTACGAGCCCACGTGGGAAGGTCGAGTAGGTAGTTAGCATACTTATAGTACAATTCACGGATGATCTGTTGTGCTAAATAGCTTCCAAAAAGGAGATAGGGTTAGAATGTGGGGGATTGTGTAAGCGTTGTAGAGTCTAGCCAAAACATTTCTTCTACAACGGGTTTTAGCACTAATTAAAAAACCGTAAGCTGCTAGCTTTCGCGTCGAAATGTCCGAGTAATCCAGTACGGGTACTTTTCAGGTCGGTACCAAGTGGTAGACCGAGGTAAGCTAGAGACGGCGAAAGCTGGATACTGGAATCACCCAAAGAAATTTTAGCGCTATCGGAAGCTGGTCGATTACAATTAAACTTGATGCATCCACTCTTAGTCAGATTGAATTTTAAACCGATATCCTTATACTCCCAACTTAATTTAGCTAAATTCTTCTCTGTCGAAGCCAGGGTTCTACTCAGGTTAAAAATATCATCAGCGTAATTTAATAGCGACAGGTCCAGACCACGAAAAATTAAACTTGTCTCTACTTTCTTCTGGACATTTACCACACTATTATTAAATAGCGGGGGGGGGGGGGGTTATAGCACCTTGACGAAGACCTTTATGCACACGGATGGACCTGTCGATTAAATAAGAGGCATTTTCGGAAAGTGACTAACCTTTACATTTAATCTCCGGTTCATATCACGAAGGGTACGGGAGTTATTACTGAAGCGTCCACACCACGATGCAACGCCACTAGAAGTGCGAGAATTTCCCAGAGTCAAAGGGTCTGCTGACATCGTGGCCAGCAAGAAACAATGGATCCTCGAATTAAGCGGTGCACTCCGTGCAGGACTTATGTATGTGGTGTAGAACTTCAACAGGGACGATGGGGAATTATCCCATTTGGAGTTCGTTAGACGCTTCATGATGGTCAGTCTTGACATGCATCGCTTCCTAACCTCGTCATTGTGTTTCCTCCATGTCAGTCGCTGCTCTAGGGTGACCCCTAGTACTCTAGGATTTCCGATGCACTGCACGTCTGTACTTGCCATCTTCAATTTGGGCTGGGGTGGAGATTTCCTTCTGTGAAACAAGGTAGACTTCGTTTTCAGTGTTGAGATCGGGATGCCTATCGCGTTGGAGCATGCTTCGAGTTCGTTGATGAGTTTCGCATTTTCGTTTCCAGGTCCTTTTGAGAATCACCTGTCTCCCATATGTTCAGGTCGTCTGCAAAGGCTTCTGCCCCTGTTTCGTGGCTTGAAAATTCCAACACCACGAGCAGGAGGATGAACAGTAGGGGGCTGAGTGGTGAGCTTTGGGGTAGGCCTACATTAACATCTCGCGGCGTGGATGTTGCTCTATTGACTTGACTTGGACGGTGAAACGTTATATCTGACAAGAAGTCCCACACTAATCCGACGAATTGGTCCGGGAATCCCATCGAAAGTAGTGCTTGGCGCAGTTTCTCTTTTTGGACATTGTCGTACGCCGCCTCGAAGTCGACTAGGAGAGCAACTACCATTCTCCCCTAACTCAGGCTTTTTCTCACTGCTTCTTCCAGAGACAGCAGGGTATCGGTCGTGCTCTGACCTCTCCGGAATCCTAATTGTGACTTAGGGAGTAATTGTTTGCTTCAGCAAGCCACTCCACTCTCCGCTGGATAATCCTCTCTAGACATTACCTCAAAAACCGGGAGAAGGGAGATTGGGCGGTAGGATTTTAGAAGGTTTGGAGCCTTTCCACCTTTTATCACTGGTCTGATTGTTGCGGTTTTCCAAATTCTAGGAATATGCTACGACGCCAATACTCATTGTAAACGTGGAGGAGAGCTTCTAGGAAGCTTTGAGGTGCCCCCCTAAGCCACTTGTAGGTGATTTCGTCTTCCCGGGGGGGGGGGGGTAATATTCAAACGTAATTTAATTCAAATCGACAGGGCCGCTCAATTTTGTTTTATTGTACTATACCCATGGTTCAGCCATTGTGTCACGGTGATCTTGGTTGTATTGCATAATCTTAATCTGACCCTTGTCCGTTTCAGTCGCTTCTCCGTGCGAGCAATTCTAGATGGGACGGCGCCATTGACTGAGATGAAGTTCTCTAGGACAAACTGCACAGCAGAGCTAGAAAACTGATGTAGTCAAGTGGATACCGACCTTTAAGTAAGTGATCTTTTACCTCGTTGTCTTGGAATTTCTTATTGTTTTTTTCATATTTTAATATACCGACTGCGTGCCATAAAGGCTGTTCTTGTCGTTATGATTGTGATTCTCTTCGGCGTGAAGTTCAACACGCTAGATTGAATAGCTGGAAAAGCTTCGGTTGATATCCAAGTTCCCTCAGTGGGCTGATGCAGCGGTCATCTTTCTCATCTTGGTCTTTTTTCCATGACGGGACAATGATAATTTCTGCATTTTTTTTTATTTCATTTCGCTTTGTGGCTTTTTGGGATCCCAAAACGTTAGTGACGGATACCTATGACATCGCAAAAAGTTGTCCGTCTGTCCGTCTGTCCGTCTGTACGGTCTGTAACTTTCGAAGGGAATGAGATATTTTGATGAAACTTGGTGTGAGGATTCTTTGGGTCAAGAGTAAGGTCAAGTTCGTAGATGGGCTCTCTAGCCCTATATTTAGGGGTGGGGGAGGGGGTTTAAATTAAGGGGCAAACAAAATATTTTGAAACAGCTAATGTGATAGTCGATTATAGGGTAAGAAGACATGCTGAACACGATGGTGAAAACCATTTTCTCACCGGACGATTAGTTCGCCCGGAATCCGGCCAAAACCGGAAAGTCTGTTAAAAGTAAAAGTTTTATTTGAAGTTGATTAGATGTTCGATTTAGGGGTAAGATGACATGCTGAACAAGATGGTGAAAACCATTTTCTCGCCAGACAAGTAGTTCGCCCGGAATCCGGCCAAAACCGGAAATTTTGTTAAAAATAAAAGTTTTATTTTAAGTTGATTAGAGGTTTGATTTAGGGGTAAGAAGACATGCTGAACACGATGGTGAAAACCATATTCTTGCCGGGCAAGTAGTTCGCCCAGAATCCGGTCAAAACCGGAAAGTTTGTTAAAAGTAACAGTTTTATTGGAAGTTGATTAGACGTTCGATTAAGGGATAAGAAGAACACTTTTTCTACCCGGACAACTTGTTCGCCCGGAATCCGGCCAAAACCGGAAATTTGGCAGAAGTAAAGCAGGAAGTTTCGATCAGTATCGTCAAAATAGATCTGGCTTATAGCGGTATATCTGAACTTGGTTTTCTCAGATGATTAGCCTGGCGAAGACTGGATCTGGCGAAGACAAGACCCGATTGTCTGGATCAATCATTAAATTTTTGGGATCCCATCGAAACCTTTGGTCTTGTTCTACTGGCGGGAAACTGATATTTTCTGCAGTTTTTTTTATTTCACTTCTCTATATTGCTCTTTCTCCTTGTTCCTTCGATACAGTTCACACTTCTTACTTATGGTAGGTGGTCGGATCCGGCTTGAACAGTTACTTCACACAGTCTGTCAGAATTCACACTTAACTCACACAAAGTACTGTCAGGTATAAATGCCGAATGGTCACTAATCCGTGACGGGATAAGATTCACTGGAAATAAATTGGAAGAGCTTCGAGGTAATCGCGTTTAAAGTATATCAGTAGCTGGTTATCACCCGTGTCGACTGAGTATCTCACTATGGATTGATCTGGCGAAAATTTTGGTAGCACAGACAGAAAGAGCACAAAAGCTCCTCTATTGCTTCTGCTGACAGACGAGCTTTCCAGTTGTAACTTCTTGTGTCTCTCAAGTACTTAATTTTGCACATCTGCGATTTCCCAGATCTGAGCTGCCAATACTGCCAATTTGGTAAAATTCAGCATATCTATCAACTGCGCTAAATCCCGCACTGTCACAAACTGTGTGGATATCAGCTTCTGCTAACTTTTTTGTCGCTGCTACCTTGTCTACTGAGAGAAACGGAGGGTGGTAGTGAGTCTACTATTACGCCAGGCAAGTCAAAGACTGTATGGGCCTCTGGACGGACTTCTCGATGTTCAGGGCGAACCCTAATCTTTCCAACAAACCTTTTACCAATTCGATATTGTTTCTGCATTCGACTTCCGTCAAAGCTAAGATCATAAATTCGTCCAGATAAATCACCGACCTGATGCCCAGCTTCCTCAAATATCCCATCAGAACTCTCATTACCCTCGTGAAAATTCAAGGGCTCAATGCCAGCCCGAATACTAAAGTGCATGAACTAGTGTGGCCTGTCGAGAGGCGATGTTGAACGTATGAAAAGCTTTATTCAACTGAACTGGTAACAAGAAATGAAAGATATATATGTACACTGAGACGCTCACGCGCCAGGTGAGGGAATGGCTACTCTTCTGGTGAAGATTCTTCATCATCACCCCCTGCTTTGCTTTTCCCCGGGCTGTCACTCTCATGAAACTCTTATGCTGCTGCGGCTGATCTCTGTGATGGCTGGGTGGATGGTTCCGCTGAACCTAGCAGCTTTGCACAATTGCACGAGCTTAGCAACCGTCTTACATCGGTAAAAACCGACGGCCAAAAAAAAAAAAACGTCTGCGAATACGGAAAAGCGTGATATCGATTCGGAGATGACTACCGTCGGACTGGTGGCACCTCTTAAAGGGAGTTTTGCGAAACCGCCACGGTAGTAGTAGCTGCAAATGCTTATTTCTCCATAATCTAAACTAGACCTACGTTGCCTGGGCAACGTGAAGTGTTGCGGCAACCTTTGTTCGGCTTCGCCGACTAAAGGGTTGCGAGAGCAACACTTTGGTTTTGTTTCTTCGCTATCGTTGAAGTTGTCAACCCGACGTTTTCAAAATTTTATGTTCCAAGAAGATTTCTGTTCCGGACTGATGACACAATCCCTAATCAGACGGATATCCTTCAGCGTTGAAAAAAAACAGAATATCGGATGTACGGACTAAATTCTTTGCAGCCACTTGAACTTTATCCTTTTCAATCGTAGACATCGTGCCCGGTGAAAACCTGAAACATTGCCTTATATAACCTAGTTAGTATTACAAATCTATCCATAACTTTTCAGGATCAAATAATGCGTAAACACTTGATTTAATTCTAAGATACAGTGATACACCATGGAGACTAATTTTGTTATCCTCAGATTTATAGAGATCAAATAAAGTGTGCAGCCAATTGCACTTTATCCTTTTCAATCGTGACGGACGAAAACTTGGAACATTATACACCCTACCACTTAAGTTGTCTACCCCTCAAAGACTTCATTCTAAGTTACAGTGACAGACCATGGAGACTAATTTTCTTACCCTCAGATTTATGGAGATCAAATAAAATGTGCATCAATTTGCACAAGTTTCTAGCCCCTTATAAACCCCTTCTAGCAACCGATTCCTCCTTACAAGTCCATCTCCCCGTGGTAGACATGGTAACAAACTTTTCTCAGCATCAAATACACCGGAAACAAATAATAGGATTAATAGGTACACCAACTAGCAAAAGTTGCTAGCCCCTCATCGACAAAGACGGTTATGGTCTAACATCCGATTGTTGCTTACAAGTCCCCAACATATCTCACAATTGGGATGCGACTATTTTGGGTTTCGGTGTGTACCTTACTACTGAAGTTGTCAACCCCTCCAAACTTTCAAACTGTTGTACCTCATGAAGGAATTTTTCTACCAAAAAACGGATGACATATACTTTGATCAGCTCATCAAGATCTATCGATTGCCGTTGAAAAAAAAATTCTATCTGTATTAGTTCAAAAGTTGACTTTTTTGCCGTAGGCCAACTTTCTAATATCACCACTTAGAAAGGAGCAAAGTATAAGCTGCAGTTTCTTTAGCAGTGAGAGAACTTATAAAGTTTAAGAGGTATGTGCGATACCATTTCTCTTCTTCAATCCCAAGTGTAAGAAATGGATTGATAAACTCAGCAGAAATCACGAACAGAAATGTGTAGAAACAATAGATGGCAGCACTTTTGGACCCGTGGGAAAATGCCACTTTTTTGTTTCTGTAAATTTTTCTACTTATCACTCAAAGAAGATATATTGGCTGTGGGGCCGGGGAACTGCCGCACATATTTCGCACTTGTAGATTTTAGTCCACCTTCAATTTGAAAGTGGTGCCTGCCTGCTCGCCTGCTAGAACGGAGCTTTCCACTCGAAAGCAGAAACGTGGTTTGATGAAACGAAAGCTTGGCTGCATAAGTTCAGATAGTCCTCTCTGACATAGGCTACACAACTCCACTTCACTTCACACACCGTAGGCTGTAGCTCGCGCACAAGCGAAAACCATCCTTTTTTGCCCCAGGCAAGAGCTCTACGAAGCTTTCCAAAATGTAATGTCATATTCATCAATCCGGCCGAAGGTCCACACTTTCCGTAAAAACCGCAGAGGTTAGACCCTTACCACTTTCTAGGAATAAGCTGAAATCGAGGTGCTAGGAAAAAAGACAAACAAAAAAAACCACGACAAAACCAAAGTGTTGCTCTCGCAACACAAATATATACCGTCATATTGAATAATGGCGACGTCATTATCTTGGGAAGACCCTTCGCGCATGAGGGGCCAGATACGATGTCCATTATTTGGTCTCGTCTTAAAAGTTGCTTTGCCGTCTCTTTTGTTTCGCCACTTGGAGCTACATAACGATCAATTGTGTCCTCGGCGACTGGTGCAAAATGGGCTGGTGGTTCGAAAGAAAAACACACGTTCTTAGACAAAATAACTAATATTTACAACGTTCATCCCCCTCCAAAAGTTAGGTAGACATTTCGTGTGCAAAAGCTCTGCTCAAGCAGTCAGCGTATAGTCGTTCGAAAATGTCTCGCAGGTGCCGGATATGATTACTCCGAGTCATGGAGAAGACGATCAGATCGTCAAGGTAGACATCCGAGTAGTCCCTCGCGTGTTTGGCGTTTCTACCGCTCTTTGTGTCCCCTTCCTTTCCGAGCAACTGCTTCCCAAGTAAGGTGAAAGTCGCACAAGCGTCTCGTTATCTTAATGGAAAAGTAATACGATAATCAATACAGAGCCTTATCGAATTCGTCCCTTTCTTAGGTACGATCACCGCAGGAGATGCGTATGGACTTCGAGACGGTCTAATAACGCCTGCATCCAGCATTGACTGAATTTCTGCTTCGACTGACTCTCTTCGACTGTACGGAATTCTGTAAGATGCCTTACGAATCGGTTTCGGATCTCACGTGTCCACGTGGTGCGTCACCAGCGTAGATCTTCCCGGTATCGTGCTAATTGTTCTCGGAAATTCTGAAAGTAGCTTTCGCAGCTCTGCTTTCTGTTCAGTGCAAAGATTCGGGTTTATATCGACTTTTCGCAAGTCTTCCGACGACTGTGACTCGAACGTCACAATCCGAGGTTTCATTTGGTCTGACCCGTCGCTTTCCGGTTCGGGTATGACGGTTGCCATGTAGCATGGTTTCGGTTCGTGGTACTTTCGAAGCAGATTTGCATGTAGCACCTTACTTTTCTTTCGACCCTCAAACACCGAAACTTTGAATGTGAACTTGCCGATTTGGTTTTGCACCTTGAACGGTCCCTGCGACTGCTTTTCGAGCTTTCTGGAGTTTTCTGGTTGCAAAACGAGTACACGATCCCCAACCTCGGTTTTGGGCCTCTTGAGAACCTCCGATTCACGAGTCACCGTTCGCTCAGCAGCTTCTTCCAAGTTTTCGAGTACGAATTTTCGAATGCTCGACATTTTCGTTCTCAACTGTAATGGATACGAATCGTTAGAACCTTCGTTTTCTACAAGCGTATCATCTGCGGAGCCCGACAGCTGCTCCTTTAGGACCTCAAGTGGACCTCGGGGATTCTGTCCGTATACTACTTCGAAAGGGGAGCAGTCGGAAGTACTGTGCTTGCCTCTCGATAAGCGTACAAAAGCATGGGCAAAAACTTGTCCCATCTTTTCGGTTTGTTTCGTACGAATTTCGAAGCATTTGGATGATACGACCGTTCAATTGTTCTACTAGACCAGTAGAAGACGGGTGAGAGGCCGCAGTCCTACACGATTTTACCCCCACGGAAAGGAGGCCAATCTCGGATTTCCTTGCTCTCAAAGCACGTCCCCTGGTCATGAACCATTTCTTTCGGGTACCCGTAGCGACTGAAATAATACTGGAGAACTTCACTGACCTTTTTAGACCTACAGGAACGTAAAGCATAAGCTTCCGGCCATTTTGAGAAGTGGTCGACGATCGTAAGCAGCCAGATATTTCTTTTCGAGCTGGAAGTATGCTTCCCTACGAAATCGATACCTATCCGTTCGAAGGGGCGACTTGGGCTACGGAAAGGCTGAACTGGTGCTCGATCATACTCAGTCATGCGCGCTATTTTTTGGCAGTCGTGGCAGTGCGAACAGTGTTACGTCACATCCCGAAATAGTCCCGGCCAGTAATACTGGGTAAGGATTTTCGATGCCGTTTTGTCTCTCCCGCAGTGTCCCCCTTGCGGAGAATTGTGTGCCGTTTCGAGTACCTTTTGCCTGTGTCCGATCGGCAACACGAGTTGCCAGCGAAGTTCCTTAGATGCCGGTTCCGAAACTATGCGAAATAGGCTATTGTTACGAATCGTGAAATGTACCTTGATATTCTCGTCCTCCAGCGCCCTGACTCGACCCCAAAGAGATTTCAAGGAAACGTCCCTTTTCTGCTCCTCCTCGAATTCGACAGTTTTCTCTCCTTCGCTAATCATCTGTGCATAGGTGTTCCCAACCTCGATGTTGTGGCGACGTTTCTCTGCCCGTCGCTGCGAATTCGATTTCGGGCTCGCCGCCCTTTTCGTAGCAGTGTAAGATCCCAGAAATTAGGAGAATCTCTCCCTAGAATGCACGTCCACGTAAAGAACTAGATACGGCTGCTCTTATCTTTCCCTGGGCTACCTTATCACCCGGTAAATACAGAGAAATTTCTACTTCGGCGGTTGGGTAAGCTTTGATATCCGAATGTACACACCCTACATTAAATACCACATTTCTGTCGACCAGCTTGTTTGGCACAAAATCGCTGCCTACGATCGTAATATAGCTACCACTGTCGATCAAGAAACGAACACTTTTACTGAAAACCCTGCCCCGAATCTCTGTCGATGCCATCAAGACATCTTTTCGTTCCGAATTATGGACTTCTATCCCGTCCATCGGTCTACATTTTCGTTGTAAAGCCATATGGGATGACTTCGGAACGAATGACCATTTTGTTTTCCTCCGGTTTTTGCGTTAACGAATTTCTTTCCCGATAATTCTGGACAATCACGCTTGAAATGTCCCGTTTGCTTACATGCGAAACAGATCGGATCATTACCGTCCCAAGCATCATTTTCTTTTCCGGATTCGAAGTTATTCCTGGAAGTGCACGAAAATTTCGTTTTCTTGTGAGCTTCGTCAAAATTTTCCGCCATCGAAATTGCAGATTCCATTGTGCTAGGCCGACATTCCCGTAAATGCATGGCAAGACCCTGTGAACGATTAGACCTTGCTAAGTCGAAGACAAGTTTAATACTGTTTGACTAAAGCACAAAACTGGCAAAATGAACACTTGTGAAATGAATGAATGGCGGAATGACGCGTTATGACGCGCCTCCGGCGCGATGGGTTGGATACTCCGTATCACTTGCCCCTCCTTGACTTCTTGCGCATACCTGGCAGCTTCGGCAGAGGTCCTCAACCATGGTAGCTATAGATGGCCAAAAGAAGCGGGCCCGGATCTGGCCCAGGGTTTCGGAGACAGTAGAATGTGGGACCGTCTGTCCCTCTCCATGGAATTTGCGGAAGGCCAAGGTCCGGTAGGTCGCAGGTAGCAATAACTGTATATGTCTGTCTCGCCAGACCCGAAAATACACGTTATGAATCCAGAGCAGGATTTCCGGGGAGACGTTGGAGGCCAACCCGGTAAAAAGCATCAATCAGGGCCTGCCTTCTCGTAAATAATTCATGAATCGACGAGGCCCCCGAGTCCATAACCTTTAAGAAGTTCAGCCTTCAATCTGCAGGCCCCGGAGTAACTCCAGGAGCTGCGCGTTTTGTTTTTCTAGAGCCACTATCCTCTCCTGTTGCACTTTGAGAAGGTCTTGCAAGGTGCTGAAAGTTCCACTAAAAAGTCCATAGCATCAGTGGGAGGCACAGAAGTAAGATTTTCAGAACGAGATTCAATTATGTTAGAACGAGTGAAATCCTTAAGCAGAACTAACCAGGCTAAGCACTCTCGACGAGTATATAGAGCCACAAAGCCACCCAAAATGCATAAGTCAGCAGAATTGTGTTGCGTGATAATCTTTCTAGACAAAACAATCTCTTGCAGGGAAGATGATAAAATTTACGAGAGCCATCATTATTTTCTCGTTGGTTGCATGGGAGTGGCAATAACCGTATGCAGCGAGCGAGATAAAAACAGCCATGGAATTTTCTACTCCCGAAATGGTGAGTTAGCATTATCAACTGTAAGTTGGAAAATCCTATTAAAAGTGGATGCTAACCCGCTTCTGGAACTCCGAAATGAAATCCAAAAAGTAAGCCAAATATTGACCCTACTTGAATCGGAATTAGTCCGGATGAGTAAGGATGCCCTGAAAGTCGTCCACTGACACGGAAGCGTACATACAGGACCAGCCTCTCCCCCACTCGAAGAAATAATAACAAAAAGGTTATTTTTCTTGTTCAACCTGTATCGCGAACAGTGCGGCAAAATCGAAGAAACGGTAAAACGGATGCAAAATACTTTTTTCGCGACGAAACCGATCCACGACGCGAAGTAAGCCGCCGTATTAGAACCGCTGGATTATTTCCAGTAATCGGCCAACTAATCAGTAGGACCTTCTCGCTAGCTATGGATCAAGAAATCGGTTCAGTACGAGACTCATTGATTGGACTACAAGACGTAGTAAATAACACATTGCACATTCAGAAAATGTTTACGACCATTTCTGACAGACAAGGAAAGAAGTTAGAAGCTTTAACGCAGCAAATGCAAATGATCGTGACAACGTTAAACGAACTTAGCACAGAAGTTTATGCCCTGGGATCTTTAAACGTAATGATGATGACGTCAGCAAATAATATCGGCGTCCCTCCTTAACGTGGAAGCAGATGTAAGTAAGATTGAGTTGACATTGATCAGTTTAATGAACGGAAAGTTGAGTACGGATTTCATAAGTCCCCAAAATCTGTTTGAGATTTTGACAGAAATCAGCAAACATGTACCCTATGGCATGCGGTTGCCGATCCCTCTATCTGGAGACAGTCTTTTATTGTATTATATCAAGATGCAGACAACACTGATTGTGGTGGACGGTCACCTATATTCCGTGTTGTTGATCCCGTTAGTTGATCCCACCGCTGTCACCACTGTAATATCTATAGCAACATAGCGGGGAGCAACATGGCTATGGGTTCTATCTCCTAAGGTTAGACAAGGCAAACCAGAATCATGACGAGCGATCTTTTATTTACCATCGTACTTGCACGCTAGAACGGGCACATCAAGAATGGTATTCCAAGTTAAGACAGCACTGCAACTGAGACTGACACAACACGCGGAATAGAGCTGAACTAGGACGGTGGTACTGAAGTGCACATGAGCTGAACCATATCTCCGAAACTATCCTTGAACTTGTGTATGACGAAAACTGTCTAACTCACAATGAACGATATCATCGAACTCTCACGACTAACTTTAGCAACGACGAACTCGGAACTAACAGAACTGACGAACTCACAAGACTAACGGTAATAGAACTAACTGTAAAATTTTTCAACTCCTATCTTGTATACATCATACGTTCTAACTCCGCAATAGTTCCAATACGTTCCAACCAACATCAGCTGGCACATCAGCTGACACAGTGGTTGCAACAGTACAGTGTTGAACTCTCCGGCTAATGTCAGCTGACATCTCATCTGACAACTCACTAATATCTTGGTTGGAGAACAAATGCTGCCACTTCAATATTAAATCTTCCAGCTGACTATTGGAGTCTCAGCTGGCGAATAAATGCTGATGCGGCATTCTTGCGAATTTGGGAATTCGCGAAGACAATTAAGACGTTTCGTTACAATACCTCCAGTTTGATTCGTGTTGCACGTGGTCGTTTATGTCCAAACAAAGGTCGCTACAACCGGAGGGAACTTAGGGCGAATTTTTAGCGCTTTCTGCACTGCTTGCATCTTGTATTGTTCCGGTGATTATAACATTATGCGGAGAAAAAGACATTAAAGCTCCGAGGACGTGTTATTATAATTATTGGAATTTTTTTTATGTATTTCTTGTTCCTGCCGCAACCACAATTTAGTTTAGAAGTTCGGTGTAGAAGATGTCGTTCGTTTACTGAGAAAACATCAATGTCCCTACTATGTACATTTCGTCATCCAGGTCATCGAGTACATGATGTTTTTCATGAATTGTCAGGTCCAGTTAGAAATTCCGTCTAAGTTTTGTGTGTTTATTCTGATATTTATCTTGTGTTGTTTTTCGTTGTTTTCTTTACTCCGCTATCACCTCGTGTACTTGGTTGGTTACAAATAAAGTATATATATATGTGTATATATTCTTTGAGGGATACTTTTCTACCGAATATGGATATCCCTTAGTATAGCATCTTCACTGGTGATTAGAACCGTTTTACTTTCTTGCCTGATTCCATTTTTCTTCGTCTTTAGTCTGACAATTCTAGTTATAGGGATGGTTTGTCCATTAATTCCTAGTATTTAACTCTCCAGCTCCTTTTCGTTGATTTCGATTGTCACACCGTAAATTACGTGTTGGTAGACTCCCCTTTTCACTGCAATTGTTACTGATACTTCTTTTCCACCACTCAGCACTTGTCTCCTGGTGTTCATCATTGCCTGGGTAGAGTTTTTTTCCTCGTAGTAGACATGCAATTCCCCTGAAAGCAGAATATTTTTATCAAACTTGGATTCGTTTACTTTGAAAGTATAAAATTGCTTTAAGGCTATGGCTAATTTTGTACCATTAATAGGTTTTCAGTTCAGTTCAGTTCACTTTATATAATAATAATAATAATAATAAGAATAGATTTATTTCCCATCATAATGCACAAATGTACAGAAAGACGGAGTATAGAAGAAGGAAAAAAAGAACAAAAAAAGGAAAAAAGGACATCACTAGCAACAACAATAATCATAAAGGAAAAGGAAACAACACACATTGACATAATTTACACTGCGTAAAGCATCTGCTGAGCTATATTGAGGTTGCTCTTAAAGCGCTCTCGCCTTTCCTGAATTACGGATACAGGGCTTGCTACCCCGTACTTTGATGATAAACTGCTATTGCTTGTCCAAGGGGGGACCCTCAGCAGATACTTCACATATTTGTAAAAATATTTACGTATGTCATTTAAATCAGAACGAGAAAACAGCTTCCAAAAAGGTGCCAAAGCAATAACGTGCGGAACTACGAATGAGTTGTACATTTTGGCTTTATTTTTAAAACATGAAGCGGACAAGCCGAATTTGTATACTCGTTAATATATATATATATTAACGATATATATATATATATCTATCTATATATGTAATTACAGCCAGCACTTATGAATTAATTTTTAAAAAATTAATCGTCTTATTCAGTAAAAAGAGTTAACCTCAGGTACACAATGACTGACTTATTTCGTCAATTAAGATACAAAATCCGGTATAATTACAAACTGATAAACTATAGTTGTTCCTGCGCTAGCACTGACATTAAAAACTAGCACTGACATTAAATTTTCAGATATCGGTTTTGAGAAACCTGGATATGCTGTATGTGAGGTACAGCTTCTGCCACTGCTCTTACTGGTTTTCTTTATTCGGCTTGAAATCAGGGGTAGTATGGATCGATGTGATGTGCTGTTGAGTAGCCCTGTACCAAAAGCAAGCGACAGTTTTTTCGACGGCTTGCAAGGGAATCTAGGCCAAACTATTCAAGAAGGGCACAGTATGGGACTTCTGGCGCTGTTGAAATTACCAACAATGCCCGAAATTGAACTCTGTCAGTCGTTTCCGACTGCTCCTAAGGCAGGCTGTAATGCCAAACGGGGGAACAGTATACTAGTAAAGACCGTATGAAATAGGCATAGACTCGCAAAAGGTGAAATTATGGTTATCCGTGCCAGGACAGCAGCTTCAGAGAGCTAATACCTGCATCAGATTTCGGAAGGATCATTTTCGTCTGTTTCTCGCACTTTAGATCAGCTGTAAGATCCACCCCAAGCAGTTAAAGTTCAGCTACACAGCTGGTACCAGGAAATGGAGGATGAAATTGGGGTTCCCTTTAAAGGACCCCTCTTGCTTATTCTGCTTTTTATAATATACCTAGATCCAATACAGAAGTATAAGCTTCTAAAACCCCCACCTTTCTCTAATGTTTCGTTTTGGGCCTACGAATTTTTAGCGCTTTTTTGGCCTCGCCGAGTTTTGCCTGTCACACAACGAAACGTTTGCCGAGATCTTCAATGTCCGCTGACAACTCTTTCACACATAAAGATCTGAGAAGCTTCTGTTTACTACTTCTTTTATTTGCTTAGTTTCCACTTTTTAACCACGGCGCGTTCAGTTTCAAATGTTTTGCGCCCAGCCGCCGCGTCGGAGGGCAGGAAGGCTGGACATAGTCGACAAGCGCTAACAAGAAAATCACTAATTTCAGGTGGAAAGTAATGGTATTTTTGTAAAAGTTTTTTCTGGTCTATTTCATACTGAAAAGATCATTTCTAATAATAATAATAATTTATTTCTTACCCACTTACAAAGGGAAAAAGTGGAGTACAAGGAGAAAAAACAAAGAACTATAAATAACACAAAATACAAGAAAAAGAAATAACAATTTAGCAAAAGAGGCGGATAAGACGATTGTTAGGACCAAGACGGATTGGCGCTTCTTCAGTTAATTTTGAACTTAGTTTTTCCACTGAGAGAACAATATCCGTTGCCTGATATTGACTAATTAACCTTCGGTTCCGAAATGATCGTGGTAAATAAAGTAAGAACTTACAGTACCGATAGTAATCCGTCTTGACCCTCTTTACGTCACCTTTATTCAGAAGCATATAAAACCCAGCACAAAATAACACAGAATGGTCGCAGAAACTCGAGTACAGCTTTGTAAGTGCTTGTCGCCGGAAATGTCCACGATTTCCAACAATTTTAGAATACCCCAGTTTAAGCTTAATCTGAATATCCCGAATTGTCTGAAAACGAAAAGAACTAAGAGAATTGCAAACAGAAATCCCAAGCCATCGAAAAGAAGTGACTTGTGGTACAGAAAAAGAAATGCAATCCAAAGGAAGAGACGAACTGACCCCATTAAATATAAGAAATTCACATTTATCTGCGTTTAGCAATAATCCAATTCTTGCAAATGCAGCGGCGACGGATTGGACAGAACGCGCTAAACCGGCCTCAGTTCGGCTAATAAGAAGCAAATCGTCAGCATAAGCTAAGTATGATACGTCTGTGAATCCCGTAAAACAAGAACTACGTATACCAGACAAAACATTTTCAATAGAAGCATTAAAGATATGAGGAGAGAGAACTCCCCCCTGTCTAACTCCACACTTGACTGGTATATGTCCGAAAAAATCACCGCTTCCTGACTTTAATCTAAGATAAGAATTTGAATACCAAAACTTCAGAACTAGAATCACAGACGCATTCACACCAAGTTGACTAAGAGCATACCAAGCTTGAGCATGGCAAACACTATCGAATGCTTTGGATATATCAAGGGTGCAAAAGTGAAGACTATAACTATTCCGAGTGGCTTCCTTAATAAGCTGCGCTAAAACACGATGAGCATGTTGACAGCTCAGACCTGACCTGAAACCGAACTGGTTAGCCTCATAATTAACAAATTCATCGATATGTGGAAGTAGAACGTACTCAAATAATTTACTTAGAGTACAAGCGACGGTAATCGGCCTATACGAATTACACGAATTTAGATCTTTTCCTTTCTTTAAAATAGAAGTAACACTTCCACATAAAAATGAATCAGGAACAATAGACCTTGAAAGGCACATCTGAAATAATAACTGAAGATGTGATATAAGTTCAGCTGACTGCGGATCAAGATGAGCCGCACAAATACCATCAAGGTCACAAGACTTTGACTTTAACCGTCGAAGAGATTTCACAATATTAGATTTATCAACAGGTATAACATGTCTTTGGCTCACACTATTAGGAAGAACCTTCGCCACTAAAGCAGTAAAACGGCTATGAACATCATAATTAATCACGGAAAAAATGCGCGTATAGTGTTTAATCCACGACAATCTTGGAATAATATCACTAGAAGAAGAATCTTCGAGTTTCGACGCATTTAGCACATTTTGCCACTGATTACCATTAGTCGGAAATTCAGCGCCCGAAAACCGAACTGCACGAAGATGACGCTTATAAGCCGATTTTGTTCTCTGCTTGATGCTAAAAACTTGCCCACTAGAAGGTCTACCGCAAGCAATCCACATTTTCAACCAAAACTTGGCTTGGTTCTTCACTTTCTTAAGTTCCGGATCACACTTCCAAAAGGTCTTACGGGTGTTAAGTCGCACGCGAATCAACGGAACAGCTATTGCTTCAGCTTGTTTAATTGAAGAAACGATATTTCTGTAGTAAGAGTTTAACTTACCACGAGCATCACTGACAAAATAACCAGCGCCAAGAAGATGATAAGGCACCGAAATAGTAGATAACAGAAAAGCAAGAGTCGAAAAATAGAGTGACCAATTTGCATTACCCCAATCACGTTTGCAAACCCATTTCTTAGGCTTGGGAGGAGCACTGAAACTGATTGTAGAGCTAATGGATAGATCTAAATTAAGAGGGAGATGGTCATAGTCTCTTTCCTCATCGTCGACATGAACATCAGAGGAATGAAGAAGGGGCGAACACACACAATGGTCCAAATCAGAAACTGCACCACTATTATGGATATAAGAGAAGCTGCAATCTTTATTTATAATCCTATGCGCAGCTGGTAGAGCATTTAGCAGGGTCTCAGATCGACTGGATGATATGTGAATGTTGCAATTTAGATCACCGGCAAGAAGCCATGAATACCCAAGAGATTCAATTCCGCTAATTAGACCTTGTAGCTTATCACAAGACTTGGCAAAACTCGAGAACGACTGTACCGACTTTTTATCATGCGGCAGGTAAGCATTAATTAGGACAGAGTCACCAAGTCTTACAGCTAGAAAATGCTCAGATGAGTGGTAGCACACCGGTGATAAATCTGCAAGAGTCCGTCGGATATAACACGCGAGGCCACCAGAAGGCCTACCCCGAGTCCGTCTAGCATTGGTACTAAACACAATGTGATCACAATTCCTTCGCAAAAAGTTCACGCTGCAGGCAGGAAGCAAGTGTTCTTGCAGGAGAAGGACATCAAAACGGCTCAACTTTTCCTCCAGACTTGGCACTTTATCTTTAGTCCCGTTAATGTTAAACGAGCACACCGAAATTTTGCGACAGTTCATTTATGAAGGCGCCCTGTAGCGGTCTTAACAAGAGCCAGGAGACGAGGACAGCGAAGACTAAATGCCACATGATCATCACCACAGTTGGCGCATTTTATCGGATCCGTACATGGGGTGTCTTTGCAATACTCATGAGGACCAGAGCATCTAGCACATTTATGGCAGGTACTAGGACAGTTAGCAATTAGATGTTCAGGAGACTGGCATTTGTTACAGCATCTCGGGATTTTCTTAAATTCATATACTCGGATCAGTTCATATTCAATTTTCAACCCCAGTCTAAGAGCCGAAATAAGAGACCCTTGATCACTAAAAGCAATCTTGACACACCGGGAATTGCCAATCCGGGTGGCTTCAGCAACTCCAGAACAGTTCTTGAACATAGATAAATCAAACGAGTCGCCAATCCCTTTTGCGATTCCGTAGAACTTCCTTTCCACAACCTTCACATCCGATCCACGCAAGACCGATCGGGCTGAATCGCAAAAGCCGCTTGCCGCAACGCTGTCAATATTCACTATTATTTTGTCTCCAGAGGCGCGAATATTCTCAACACATTCATGTCCGGCAATTTTATCAATCACAGCTTTTCGTTTCGACGGATTGTCAAGATCACGCGGTGTCTTCGTGATAACGATTGTCGCTTGATTCGTTACAACTGGAATAGAAGCAGCACCGTCCCCTGGTAATCCTGGGAAGTGTAGATCATAAGCAGTCACCTTATCTTTAATTTGCAGCAAAGTCTGGTGAAGAGTATTTATTTTTGCCGAGAGCCTAGAATAGGCTACTGCAGGCAAACATGGAACCTCTGTGGGGGAACGTATCACGAAAACAGGAATGATAGGAAAAGGCTCAGTTTTTATTTTCTGAAACTGTTCAAGCATGTCCTTCAGGTGATTCATTAGAGCATTTGGTCCAGTGCGTTTAGGACAAGCATCCGTGATCGACAGCTTTTCCCACAGCAGCTTCTTCCCCTTCGTGATATCAGCCAGCTCAAAAAAGTCCACAGCTGATTTCAAAATAACTGCAGCTTCTGCTCCTCTCTCCAAGTTATACTGAAGAAAGTTCAGAACGGGGGAATATACTAAACAGTCAGAAGGTTCAAGATCAAAATCCATTTTCCTTGCACATTCGTCAATCCAAAACAGTAATAGGTTTATCCGTAAGACAATGCGTCTACACCGCTCGAGAGCTGAATGAATACAGCTGAATGAATACTGAATGAATTCTAGTAAGAGTTGTGCTTTAAGGAAAGAGAAGGTCAGCACAACGGACTTCTGGACATTGACAGTCATCCTGTCTGCAGCAGCATCGTGCACTGCTTTGGATATTTTTGTAGAACAGTTCCTGAAGAGATAAATGATCAACAAATTTACTGTGATCTGGCATGCTTATTGCCAGCTCGTTTATCATAATAATAAAAAGTAATGGTCCTAGTATTGTACCCTGAGGCACACCACACAATATAGGCTTGACATATCTGGATTCGGTGATCACAGAGGTAACAGAACCAGAAAGGGGTCGTGGACTTTATATTAACATTCATCGCGAGTTTCCAAGTATCTTGCAAATTGCATGTAGTATTGATTGATTGTCGTATTGACAAGAAAACTGATGGCTCATTACAAAGCTGTTCGTGATCTGAACAGGTTACAGAAGAACTTCAACTATGAGCATGCCACAGCTATGGTTTCGATAGAGCATGCATTTGTATTGTGTAAAGGACGTTTGAGGAAGCTTCGCTTCATTGAAACGGAGTTCTCTTTTGTGCCATATTTGATTATCAATGGATCTCAGCGTCCGCAAGTTAGGCTTCACCTTCAGTCTACAAATATGTCAGCTGCATAAAAAGAGATTGTATGGTGCAAATGCTGTAGATAGTTTTTTTTATCATTATTAGTGCATTTCATCTATTTTTTCAAGTAGCAAAAAATCATAGGCTACTTACTACTACATACTAAAGGCTGAGAAATACTGATCTGAAGAAGAAACTGTTTCAGAATCGGAATCAGAATTTTTTTCTTCTTTTCGACACTCTTCACCTTCAGTCGGCAAATATGTCAGCTGCACGCTTAAAAAAAGATTGTATTGTGCAAATGCTTACTACTACTTCCCAAAGGTTGAGAAATACTATTCTGAAAAAGAAACTGTTTCAGAATTGGAATCATAATTTTTCTTCTTGTCGACGCTCTTCTGATTTGCAAATTTCTTTTCTTTTCAACCAAAGTTCCAGGAGCCTTTCTTTTTGCTCGACCAACTTTTCTTCTATATCCTTCCCGTGCCTTGATTCCTCCAGTTTCACGGTTTCTTGTCTTTCCATTCTCTCTTTCTGTTTTTTTTTCAAGACGACAAAATAGCCTTCTGAGTCTCTCAAGGTCTATTCTCTTGACTGTCATAGCATTTTCTTATCAGCTGTAGGGTTTCCTTTTTTTGAACTCGTGTCTTCTTTGTGTGCCGGTATTGAATATTGATCGTTGTGAGGGTGTTAAACATTCTTCACTCTTGGCATCTCTGTCTGTACTTCCAGCCTCATTGACAGTGAAGTACTTAACGCACTCAAGTCAGGAGTTGAATTGTTTGGGAAAGAATAGCTTGTTCTGCTGTTGTTGTCGGATAACTAGTCGAAAGTGTTTGGCGATTTGACGCATGGGAGTCTACTTCTATTTCACGAATACCAGGGAAATGTTTAGGATGGCCATGAACTTTTTTTAAACTTTGTCTTGCTTTCAGGTGGTCACGGCAATGTGCCAACATACTTCTGCATTTGTCTCTAAGCTTGTCTTTGATATGCACCCACAATTAACCCAACAATTTCCATCTGCTTCTGAATCTTGTTCCAGAGCTCTCTGGTTTGACCAGACTAAAAAAAAAAAATATTTCGTGTTTTTCTGCAGCAAACTGAGCATTATCATGGTGGCTCTTTCATCATTTTCGAAAGTTTCCGATGAATTTTTAAGTCTTCCTGGGGCCCACACATGGAATGTAGCCATTCCTAAGAGCCTTGTTGTGGGCACTATTCTGAAACTGCTTTAAGTCTTCGTGTTCTGCCTTGTTGTCAGAAACCTTTTTAGGTGCAATATTCTGCAACTGCTTGAAGTAAGTGTTTTCTGCCATTTCCATTTCTTTACTTGTTGTGGAACCACTTTCCTTCTCAAAAGAAATCAGTCCGTCGATATTGTAGCCATTATTTTTAGTGTCTTCATGTGTCAACATGTTCATCTGCGAAAGATGGAAATGGTGAATTAAGTGGAACATTGGTAAATCAGCCTAAAATTGCAGCTCGTAGAAAATCAAGGATTTGGCCTGTATAGAGTAACTCGAAATGAAATTCTCGTTTGTTTAGGAAGTACTGTATAGAGGTCGCCTCTGTCACTGGGGAATAAAAGTAATACTTATGAGTACCATGCTCAGACCTGCCAAGTGAGAATGCTTTTAACTTAGATCAAAAACAAAGATATTACCTTAAAGGCTTTTCGAAATTCAGTTTAAGGTTACTTGCAATATTTTTTAGGTGATCAGTATGACCCAACTGTCATGCATTGTGTCTGTTCAGTTATAATAATAGCTAGCAAAGAAAAACAGTACAATTTCACAGGGAAAACATCAACAATTATAAACTTAAACGAGGATTTTGCTCTAGGGGTGGAACTGCATTTTTGAATTGTTTTTGTTAGTCAGGTTGTAAATAGCAAAATCGAGGTGGGGTCTCTGTATGTTATACATTTCATAATTTTGGTTTCTTGTCCAAGGTGGAGCCGAAATAAGTATTTAGAGAAGAAGAAAATGGAACGGTGTATATATGAGTAGAAATTTGGTACACCCGTGATTCCTAATCCGCCTTGATCTGTTAGTAGGAGTTACAGCAAGCGTGCCATCTTCCATGTCGATAAGTAAACCACACTCCTTCATAATTGCATTACTGTGACTCTCTTTGGGTTTCTTCCGCAATTCAGCAGCAGCTGTTCATTTCTTGTGGCATATTTAATGTCTGGAATATTCTCATGCACTTTACTGTCATTCACTAGTTTCGACACGTCTACGGCTGTATCTTGGGCCAATGATTAGCACCTTGTCTTAAAATTTTAAAAAGAAGTTGAGGTGAATAGGTGGTTGCGATAGCTCTTCCATTCGACTTCTGAATGCTGGCTCGCTCAAATCTAGATTTTCTCGGTGTTCGCTCAGCGTTAGGAAATAAGTTTCACAGTCTCCTCCACTGCCAAGTGCATCACAGAGCGGGTCGGGAAGAGAGCCAGATCCGTGTAGTACCTCCGAGCTTTCAACAAAAATGTCCCGTCTCACATCCCCTGATTCTGCAAGGAAGAGTGCCTGGGGGTAGACACTATCAAGTTCCTTAAATAATCCATCGAAGGACAACCCTTTCGTTGAATTGTGAGGAACGCCTTTCTAGAAGTTAATTGATGTCTCTGGCTCCTGTTGAGTCAAAGGCTTTGAAATTTTTATATCTTTTATCATTTGTGGGGGCAGATCAGTAGTTCTGTGACCATGTACAAGGAAGGCTTGTGCAGGCTTTTTGTTGCTTCCCTTCTTGCCGAATTGCATCCAGTCGCAAAAACATCGCATCAACATTATTTCATGTTCAAACTTATAAACTTTGGAATTTCAGTGCTAACGTACGATGAGGTTAAGTTCATTCAGATTTTCTGTGAGCTTACACTGAACCCGGAGCTTAAGATCACGTTTCCACATAAAGGAATTTTTATCTTTGGTAGTGATCGATTGGACAAATTTGATCAGATGCTCCCGAACACGATTCGTAACTTTGTTAAGATTGCACATTTTTAATTTGAACTTTAACTACATTTATTGTGTTCATCTGTAAAGCTGATCCTTTTTGTAAATTACTGTTAGAACATTACCGCTAATTTTCGAGGACACCCCCCTCAACTTCCTAATCGCTGAGAAACTTGTCAAGGGACACTTTACGCTATTTCTCTGAACCTTCTTTAGCCAAAACTCTTCATTTCGTGATGAAAGCAGACATTTTCGAATTCAGGGACAGTTCTTCCGTCGGTAAGCCTTGCACGGAGAGATCCAGTCGTTGAGTTTGTCGCAAACATGCGAAAGAAAAACCAACCGGCAAACTCAGTCCTACTTTTCAAAGAGTGCAGACTTCGGTCCCGAAGATAGATAGAGTATATTTATTGTATTGTACACATATATACAAAAAATTTTGCTGCACCTGCTAAGAAAGCCCCAAGGGCTTGTTGACCGCAGGTGGCGATCGAGATATGTCAGAAGTAGAAATCATCGGCCAGTTTGACAATTTTTGGTCTCGGAAGCTGAATAGAATAGAATGGAATATATTACCAAAAAAGCCCGTGGGCCATGGCAACAAAATTTTTATAAATAAATGAACTTACTTCTACAACTAACACACTCCTCCTAATCTAGGAATCTTGTTCTATGCTCCATCGCAAGCGTCAAATAACGTCCAAATTTTTTCACAGTGACAAAACACTCATCCTTCATCATCCTTACCATCCATTCTTCATTAAATACTCTCTCACCAAATAGCTCCTTTCTCCATTCATTCAATTCCACACATTCACACATCAAATGAACTACGTTTTCATCCTCCTGACCGCACATAGGACAGAAGTAAGGACCAAATCTCTCTTTTACTTTACCAATATACTTTCTCCTTGCCCCAAGTGGTAAACTATCAGCCCTCATCTCTATAATATATTTTATTTCCTCCTTACTTAAACCTGCTTTAAACATAATTCCTTCCCCCCAAGTTTCTTTGGCCGCGTCAAAAAACCTCAAGGACACGGGAATGCCCTTCTGAAATTACCAAGCTTGGATCTCTTGGTCTTTTAACCTCGTACTCACCATTTTACCTATTTCTCCAATCTCTATATCTATCCCTAGCCCCCCATTCCAGTATTCTTCCATACCAAAATCCTGCAGAATTTTTCTAATTAACTGAGGCCAGGCTTTTGGTGAATCATCCTTCAGAGCCTCCAGGTACGCTGATTTTAGTAATCTTATTCTCGGCATTTTTATCACTCTCTCCCAAAATCTTATCATATTTACTAGCCTAACATTTCTTAAAGAAAATAAACCTAATTCCCATCTCGCTACTAGACTATTCGTATACTTACTGAGTCCTAACAACCTCTTAAAATAACCTAGCTGAATTGTCTCTATTTTTTCCCCTTTCTCATATCCCGACACCTCAGACCCGTAATGCATTACAGAAACTATCTTACTTCTAAACATCTCCTTTCGAATTTTAATATTCTTAATTTCTCTCAAATGACTTCTTAAAATAAAATTTGAGCACTGTCTACCTTTTTCTACACTTTTCTCTAAATGACTTCCAAATATTTTTCCTTTCGTCTTTAACCTAATTCCTAGATACACCCATTCTTCTTTAACTTCTATATTTCTACCTTTATATGAAAACTTATCATCTAATTTAAGTTTTCCTCCTTTTCTAAACACCAAAACAACCGTCTTACTTACATTTAACTCAAGTTTCCTCTCTCCTAAATACGTCTACAATACCTTACAACATCATTTAAAAAAATTCCGAACAATCTTGGCGACATAGTACAACCTTGTTTTACTCCTTTATTATATTGGACTATCCTTGACAGCTCTACTCCTACCCTGACCACTAACCTAGTTACCCTATAAATCTCTACTAAAATCAAAACGAAAATACTTGGCAAGCCTATCCCTAGCAAACAATCAATCAATAATTCTCTATCCACATTATCAGAAGCACCTTTTAGGTCAATAAATGCTACATACAAACGACCGTTCCTAGGCCTAGTATATTTATTTATCAAAACCTGGAGACTAAAAATATGATCTACTGTACCATATCCTTCTCTGAAACCTGCCTGTACGTTATTTAACACCTCTTTCAATTCCAACCACTTTTTCAATCTGTTGTCCACTACCTTACAAATATCTTAGATAGACTGTTTCCTAGGTGGATTCCTCGATAATTTCCATGGTTTTGTTTATTTCCCTTTTTGAAAAGCGGCGTCATAATCGACAGATTCCTCTGCTCTGGCCATATATTTTTACTTATTACAACTGAGAACAGAAGGGACAATGTCAGGAGCAAATATGCTTTTCCTCTTGTCCATATAATAGTTGGAATTCCGTCTGGTCCTGGTGCTAATCCTCCTTTCATTTCCTTCAAAGATTTCCAAACCTCTTCTGGGCTGATTAATCCATAATCTGCTTCTGCTAATGGAAAATGGGTTTGCTGTTTAATTCCCTGTGAAATTTCTTCAATATTACCTTCAATTTGTCTCATTCTTTTCCAAATATTCCGCCCACGAACTAGCTGACGGTCCAATATTAATCTCCTTTTCATTCACCGAACTCTTAATCTCTTTCCAAAACGCTTTTTGATTCTTTGTTACATATTCTTTTTCTATAATATCATTATGGTTATTCTCAAAATCTTTCTTTTTCTTTTTTAGCATCTTCTTATATTCTCGTTTACTCTGTCGATTTCTACCAGTTCCATATCCGCAGGATCCTGTCCCTTTATCCTAACAAGAGCTTCTATTACCTGATCCCTCTTCGCTGAACACTCATCATCAAAAAATTGTTTTCCCTTCCTTGTTAACTTCCTTTCTCTTTTTGACATCGCTTCATTACTAACCTTTCTTATCAATTCACATAATTTCGCTACGCCCTCTTCTACTTTCCTAATTCCAGAACTACCTTATAATCTTCTAATTCTGCATCTATCGAAGCCTCTCCTGATTTCGCTATCAATAAATCTTCTCTCACTTTATCCGAAACAATCCGGGGCCATACCCTCAACTTACCTTCTAGCTCATTATCTCCCCGCAATTTGTCCTTATTTCTACAATGCTCAATCCTTTTTCTAACCCCTATCTCCGCTTGTATCGGTACGTGATCTGAACCTGCTACTTCCAACACTCTAAATTTTTTGCAATATGGCCAAAGAGACAAATCAACTAAAATATAATCCACAATACTTGGGGCGATTATACCCGCAAAACAAGTAAAACCTCCCACACTTTTATCCTGCCCCAGCCTCCCATTCAAAATTACTAAACCTTCATTCCCACTAAAATCTAGAAGTTTCCTTCCCCATTTATTTACCTTCCGAGCTCGGTCCTTACTTTTGCTTACGTGTACTCCTTGAACTCCCTCATTCTCACTCTCGCTCTCGGTTACATCCACACCAAAAACACGCGTACATTCTTCAGGCTGCGATGGGTCATAGAACAATTCCATCCTATCACTAATGTGACAATTAAAATCACCTGCAGAAATAAACTTGTCAGTCATATACAACCTCTTGTAATGATACATTTCTTTACACAAAATACTCCATGTATCTTCTTTGCTACTGTAACTACTTGACTCTGGTGGTACATAAACTCCACATACAATCAAACAAACATCTCCGGATATTCTCACCCAAACAATATTTTCAGACTCAGATGTTAGTTGAGAACTAACACTAAAATTCTCTTTCCTTACCAACATTGATACCCCGCCGTATATTCGATTATTCTTACTCTTTTTTCTCGCAACTCCGTAAGATTTATACTTTCTAATCTAATCGGTTTCTACTATACATATAATATCCCAAGCTCCCACCACCAACAAATTTTTAAATTCCACTTCATCATAACCTTGGATATTCCACTGTACCAGTTTCAGAATTTTCCCATGGCCTTCGTCTCCCTAGTAATGTTGATCGTCTTGCGAATCGTAACTAAACCGATAGTAAGCGCCTCGGTAATCATCAGCACGCGGGGGCCTCGTGCCATTTACCCGATGATATTGGCTATTCTCCTCGTATTCTCGCGATCTTTGCGCCTCGCGTCGTGGCCCAGTCCAAAACCTGTCCTCATTCCGGAAATGAGTTCGCGCATTTTTTGTAATTTGCCTTTCCCCGTCACTTGGACTTATTTCACTGCTTTTTCTCGCTCTGTTTGCGACCTGATGTCCCTTATGTACCGGAGCGGCAATCACCGTGTGGGAATCACTATCACTGTTGCTGCTGCTGATAGATGGAATTTCCATGCTTTTGGGAACTGATGGATTTCTGTTTCCATTTTTTGTGCTTCCTCTTGCCGTGGAGTCCCAGCCTTCGCCGTCGGAGCTTGTATGACTTTTTTTTCGTTGGCATCATACGTAATTACTTGACCGTCTATCTGGAGCCTATCACCCCTCAGCTGTGCGCGCCTGTTCTCTTTAATCGCATTCTCGAGCAAAGGCTTGAGGGCACGCCGAGCTTCTCGTTGAATGAATGTATAGTCAGGTGAGATAATCTCACCCACTCCTCCCGATTTCTTGGGAGATCTCCCGACTTTTTTGGAAATCTCCCGACCAAAATTTTCTCCCGATAATCTCCCGATTTTCGTAATCCTGCCAGAATTACAATAAGGTCACAATTCTCGAATTTCACAATCGGGTTTTATACCTAAATCTCTTTACCTTAGCAGAGAAATGGCCGAGTCGCAAAATTTTTCGCCTGCGGCGCATGTTTGCTACATTATTTGGTTTTATACAAAAAAAAAAGTATTTTTTCCATCAAAAAGGTAAATTAAAGGACCCCTCTTGCTTATTCTGCCTTTTATAATATACCTAGCTCCGTTATGGAATTGTAAGCTCATAAAATCCCCACCCTTCTTGGATGTTTCGTTTTGTGTCTACGAATTTTTAGCTTTTTTCAGCCGTGCCGAGTTTTTCTCGTCACACAACTCAAAGTTTGCCGGAATCTTCAACGTCCGCTAACAACTCTTTCACACATAAGGATGTGAGAATCTTATGTGTTTTACTTCTCTTATTTGCTTAGTTTTCCCACTTTATAACCTCGGCACGTTCAGTTTCAAATGTTTTTCGCCCAGCCGCCGCGTCGGAGAGTAGGAAGGCTGGATAAAGTCGAAACGCGCCAGCAAGAAAATCGCTAATTTCAGGTGGAAAGTAGAGGTATTTTCGATAAGCGTTTTGTCTGATCCATTTCATAGGAAAAAAATCATTTCTAGTAATAGTTGTGCTTTAAGTAAAAAAAAGGCAAGGTTCAAACATAATTCTTCTTTGTAAGCATTGAGAAAAGATGGTTGAGTAAAACTCTGGTCACTGCCATTCACTATGGATCCCATAAAGATGAGCGATCATAAATGTTTCCCAAAACTTCGCCTGCGGCGCCTTCCGTAGTTTTCTTCATTTGTTGGAAGTGCACGTCAGTCAGGTGGGGTTTTCGACAGTAGGCTTAGGATCTGAGAAATATTATAAACTAGGAACAGTGTGGGGAATAGTTGAACTTTGGCAGAAAAAAGCCGAATTTCAAAATTTTGCCGGAGGCGATGCCTTTACCTAGTATTTGGAAGCAGAGGCGTCACTAGCCAAATGTTTGGAGGGGGGGCAAGGCATTTACCGACTGGCTGGTAATTTTTACCGACTGTTTTTGCAGAAAGAACGACAGTTTTGAAAAAAATGTCGACTGATTTTCATAAAAACTTTCATGAAAAATCAGCTGTTTTGACGAAAAATTGCGAGCTTCGCGCCGACTCGGTTATTTTTTACCGACTGGCCGACAACACTGGGGGGGGGAGCCCCCCCCCAGTTGGGACGCCCCTGTTTGGAAGCTGCTGCAAGAACCTTCGGTTTGAAATATTTCTGGAAATCCTCGTGATCATAGGGTTTGAATATTTCGCGATCTTAGGGTTGAAACATTGGAATGGTTTAAGAGTTTACATCGGCTCGATAAAATCTAAACTAAATTGCTGGATAACTGGTTCGGTACCGATTTAAATCCTCTAATTTCAGTCTTTTGACTGTCCACAGGATGATAAAAGGTCAGGTTCCCAAAGGATTTTCAGTTTCCTAACCGACGGACGTATCCACTTCGTAAACCTCCGCAGAAAATTCAACTAATGTTCAGTCGAGAAATCCGCGCTGTTTCTCAGATTTGTAATATTTGGGACCCCAGCTCTTATGGAAACAGAAAGAGATATTTAAATAGACCTCAAAGCACCGAGGAACTTTTAAAATGTCCTCCAAATCTAGAAGTTCAGACGGAAATATCAGCCTTGAAATCAAACCGGGTAGCATTTGCGCATCGAAATCACAGGTATGACGAATACAATGAGTATTTTTGAGAGGGTTCAGTTACTCAATGCCCTTTTGTAACAAACCTAACTCTTTTTAAAACTTCCGATTTTCCCCCTATTTTTTTAAAACATCTCCCGATAATCTCCCGATTTTTTTGGAGCAGCTACTGATTTTTAGAAAAAGAAAGTGGAAGCACCGGGTGAGATGCCCACACCGTTTTCTTTCCTTCGAATAAGCTGTGAATTTTTCAGCACGTAATTTCGTAGGTTGTGTGAAAAAAACTTTACAACAATGGGACCGCAACGGAGCCTAAATGCGTCCGCTATGTCGTAAGGGGGTATCTCGAGGGAAGGGAGACAATATTCGAGAAAAGAGATGACGTGTGATCTCAGGGACTGGCCCGATTTCGCATCTGATAGGTTATGTACCACGAGATTTAGTCTCTTTGCTTCGGATTCAATTCGGGAAATCCGCGATTCCGCTGACTCCAGAGCTCTTCGGAGACGGAGGACTTCAGCCTGTGTGGTTTCCCCCATAACTGAGCTCTCGGACATCTTCACCGACATTTCTTGAATCTTCGACTGAATTTCGGCTATGTCTTCCGATACCTTGGGTAACAAATCGAGCTTAAAGTTGATCTCCTGCAAGTACTGGGTATCCCTCCTGCTGGCTTCATCCCCATTTTGGCCAATTCTCGCTCCTGCCGTTTCCGTTCCCCTTCTTGGTTTTTCTACAAATAAGTCGTAAAAAACCTTGATATCTCCCAGCAATATGACGCTCCGGGAGAGTTCTTAGGCTGTATCTCACTTCTGCCTGAGATATAGATAGATAGATAGATAGATATATTTATTACACGACTTCGTAGTAAGATTTAAGATAAAACTCACTAAATTACGTCGGTATTACAAAAATACACAATTATTCATTTCATATCGTTAAAAGCACTAGTAAAATATGGCACGAATGAATTTGCATATCGGTTAGTTCTGGTCTTCACCGGCTGCAGCTTATTCGATTGACGGGTAGTTCGTTTTACAATTGGTTCGGGCGGTAGGATTGATCGGTGTCGACTCGATAAGACAAATTTCCCGAAGCTGATTATTAGTTCTTGCCGTCTTTCGTGCAAGGTTGTTAGTTCGAGCTTCTCCAGCTGCTCAACGTATGTCGAGTCACTTTTCCCAAGGATTGTCTTTACGGCTCTTTTTTGGATCATCTCGATCTCTTCGCTAAGATAGACTGTCCTTTGAGCTTGCGGGCCACCACACTGGACAGGCGTATTCGACAATTGGGCGAATGTAAGTGAGGTACGCCTGCTTGAGACTTGGAGTATCGCACCCGAAGCGTCTCATAGAAACAAGGGTGAGTGTTGCGATGTTCGCATTTCTGACCATGTTCTGGATGTGAACAGCAAATGAGCAATCTTCAGAAAAAGTTACGCCAAGAATTTTCGCTGACGATACTATCGGAAACGGTGCTTCGGGGCCAGTAAAATCGCGTTTCAGTGGGTTGAACCTGATTACCTTCGACTTAGTTACATTCAACCTCAGGTTAGACTCACTACACTGCAGATGGAACATTCCCATCAATTCGCTACTGAACTGGGCTGTCACTACCCCATTTATGAGTAAATAATTTAGTAGGAATGAAAGGTCGTCGACGAACTTATACCTGTCTTCTTGGTCTGATAACACGAAATTGATCACTGCCAGAAAAATGGTACAAGCTAGCCGCGTACCTTGTGGAGCTCCGCATGTTAGGGGGGACCAAGTAGAGTTGCGATCTTCAGCATGGATGGCGTATACACACTGAAGTCGGTTAGAGAGAAAGCTTATAATCGTAGCCAAAGTTTGGTTCTTAGCGCCCATTCTCTTTAGGTTAAGAGCTGCAACTAGATGGTCAATAAGGTCGAAGGCTTTCTGATAGTCCACTAATGCAAGATCAACAAAAGTTTCACCTTTGTCAAGCCACTGGAGGATCGAGTCCATCATTCGAACTAAGTACACTGTGGTGCTGCAGCCGTTCAGACACCCATACTGGAATTGGTCGATGCTTTCGTATATTTGCGACATTAGTCGTCTAAGAAGGAAAGCTTCAGTTACCTTGGACATCCCTGGTGTAATCGAAATCGGCCGAAGGTCACCGCATGACGAAGGTGATTTCGTTTTAGGAATAACTCGAACAAATGCGCGCTTCCATGGCTCGGGAAATTTGCAGTCGGAAAAACATGAGTTGATTATGTGAGCAAGGGGTGCCGCTAGGAACACGGAGTACTCCTTAAGTAATCGTATAGGTAATTCTTCTGGATACGATGCTGAGTTGGACTTCAGCTTCTTCAGTTCCATATGCACTTCAAATTCAGTGACTACCGTAATATCTTCTTGCTCGCACGTGTGTAAGATTTCCTGAATCTTTTCATCAGGTATTGCGGGATGAGACGTGCCAATGGCAACAAGGTGGGCATTCACATCTTCAGCACTTGTTAGCGTACCGTCACTTTTGTACATCAAAATGTCCGAACTAGTGCATTTTCCGCTGATTTTCTTGACTAACTTGTGCCATTTGCTTGGATTCATTTTTAACTGTGGCACAATCTTATTTTTTCCGAACTCGCGCTTAGCCTTTTCCGTCATATTCACGATAGCATTACGGAGCTTCTTTGCTTCGGTGGCGAGACCGTATGAATAAAGCTGGCACCGTTTTCGTATAAGGTTCTTGATTTTTTCGGTGATCCAGGGTTTATCGTATTCACTTTTTGTCACGCGCTTTTCTGGAAAGACTTCGAGGTACTTGGTGTAGAGCGTTTTGTTCAGAATTTCAACTTTCCGATCAATTTCAGCTTCCGGAAAACGTCACTGAAATCGTAATTTCCAATCCATTTCCCGTATTCCTGTATGGAGCTTTCGGTGGTGGGTCTTACAGTTATCTTAGTTAGTTTGGGTTTTTTTATGCTGGTTTTTGCTTTCCACAGTAATACGTAGTGGTCAGACTTCCCCAATGGGCCCAAGCTTGTTGGCGATGTGTACTGGGCATCAAGGTCAGTAAAAATAAAGTCGAGCATGCTTCCGCTGATATGCGTCGGTATTCCGACAACTTGCCTTAAGCCGAGAATAGACGCCATCCACCCCTTGTTCGTTTGATTGAAATCGCAGATGGCTTATTACATCCACGTGCTTCCTGAAGTCAGGATCTACACGCTTGCAAATGGTAAATCCAGAGCTCAAGCACAAAACAAGTTAACTCTCTGACTGCTTGTCGACGACTGATCATTATAATGAATTTAGTGTAATTTACGTGTAATTTTAGTGTAATTAACAAGAAAAAAAAATACTTAAAGAAATTAATAATGCAAATAATTAGTTGGATTTTTATACACATTTTCCATATGCCTGCTACAATAAAAACATTTTGTTAGATCCATAGTCAAACTATGATCCCAGCCTCCCCATGCCGGGTACTTCCGACCCGCGCCACTAGATGACCCAGCGGTCGGATCGAGTCGTGGCTTCATCTTGGGTGGGGGGGGGGGTCTTGACGCAAGGGCCAGAATGCTTATGATGCAACTCCTTTAAGTAGATTAGATTCATCAGAGGAAACTATTGCCGGATCAAAAACCCACGCAGTCAATGTGTTCACTACGGATCCAAGTTTCCGCAGGTTGCGTCCGCGGGTGCGTCATCGGTTACAACCTCAATCAAACGGTTAAGATTTGAATTTTTATTTACAGTAAGTGACATAGGGCTATCTTAAACACTAAGATCTACGTAATCATCTAAATCAGAGTTGTCGTCATCGCACTCGAGACAAGAGAACGAGTTGCGTAAGCAGGATATGGGGGAGGCAAAATATGCGGAAAAAACTGTGAAGTACGACGTGCGGGAGGCCAAAGAGGATACATTTCCGCGGTAAGGGGTGTGGGAGGAATAGGCTCTAAAATACACTTCGTAGAGTAGAGTAGAGTTTTATTTCCAAAAAGTATCTCTCACATCGTAAACGCGAAATTTGACTTCTATGTCAAACATAAGTACTAAAATATAATAATATTGCAACACAATTCATAAAAAATGCCATTTATCTGTACAAAACTTGTCAACAACAATATATACGATTGACTCGATCGGATTACATTTTGCCAAAAAACATTTTGCCAGAAAATTGAAAAAAAAATTCACATCGAGTCAAACTTTAATCTTTTTTACTGGCTGCTGTACAGCTAAACTTAAACTTTCGGTATCTTTCATGTTTTCTGAGGACCGGATTGAATTTGGGGACTTTCTAGCCTTGTCGCGTTGTGGTCTGTTACGGATGGGTGTGTAGAGTTCGAGGAGGATGGGACGTAATAGGGGAACAGACAGGGTCTTTGTACCGAAGTTAAGGCACAGAAGGTTTCTTCTCGCGTCCAAGATGGTGAGCTTAAACTTACCAAGCAGACAATGGTAAGGAAGCTTCCCTTCACCATTAATAACCCTAAGCGCTGTTTTTTGAATGTTTTCAATCATAACCCTCAGAAGTAAGCCCGAAATGCCACACTGGACATGCATACTCCAGTATTTGCCGGATAAACGAACAAAACAGTTGGAGTAGATACTTAGGGGGGCAAGAAATATTTTTCATAAGTTTTAACAGGGAAACCGAAGGGGAAGCTTGTTTTGAGGATGTTTTGAACATGGGCATCCCACTTCATGTCAGCTGTATTACTCCAAGTAATTTAATACGTCTAACGGAGATTTCGGGAGGAATTGGGTTTGTGAAAGTGGGAAATCTTAAAAAAAATTTTTGTCATAATTGACGATTTTTTTTCGTTAACTTTCATCTTCGACATAGACGCTTGCTGTGTGGCATCCTCAAGTAGAGCCGTAAATGAACTTTTTATATTTCGTCGACATACCTCCAGTGCAGATAGGTCTTCCACATACTTCCAACGATCTGGGTGTTCAGCCAAAATGCTATTAATCAGTATTAAAAATAAAATTGGACACATTAGAGTTCCTTGGGGGACACCACAAAAAATAGGGATGGGGTCAGAAAAGATGTTTTTGTATTTAAGACGATTTGTTAAAAAAAAGAAGCAACAATTTTTACTATAAAAGTAACAGTTTATTTTCAAGGATATTGTGATTAATTAGATCGAAAGCTTTCTGGAGATCTATTAATAAAATATTAACAAGGTAGGTAATACTAACAGGGTAGTTCGAAGTAGACACCTCCTTGAGGTTCCCGAATTGTTGTAAATCGATAAGATCAAGAATCTCAGCCTTTCACCAATCGGTCAAAAATCCCTCATACATTTTGAGAAAACTAGGGTGAGGGCTATTGGTCGAACACCACTAAAATCGTTCGAACCCCCCCTTCTTTTGGATTCGTGTGATATAATCCAGCTTCCAGCACTTCGGATAACTTCCGGATTTACTGATATCATTAAAAATGTTTGCAAGGTGTGTTGCTAACTTATCAGGAAATGCTTGTATTAGATCGACTGGGACGTCAATCAGACATATGCTAGTTCGTCAAGTCGAAAATCAAGGTACTTGGGCAAAAGACCCGCAATTTCTTTCACTTTCCTGAACCACTGCTGAGGTTTACTTTGTTTTAAACAATTTAATTTGTTCTTAACATAACAAGAAGCAGCACGGTCTTATTTCTTTCTTTATCTGTTTTCTGAGAGCAATCGCTTTGTCTTTCTTTCCACGACGAAAAAGTTTTACTTTTAACTGGATTAGCTCTTAAATTTTATCATTTACGAAAGGTTTGTCTGAAGAACATACGTTCTTAACAACCTCTGGGAAATACTTTTGGTAATTTTCCTTTAATTTAGACTGTAACAAACTAACCTTTTAACTAAGATCAGCGCAAGACACAACATCCTCCCAACTCTCAGACGTGATCCAAGATCCAAACTCTAAAAGCCCTTGACTAGTTATTGGCCGGTGCGAAAATTCAGAAACTGAGCAGTTTTTTTTTAAACTTGCAGGGGTTTCAGCTGTAGCATAAAGTGATAGCTACCACCAATTGGGGGGGGGGGGGGGGGTAATTGGAGTATTGTAAAAAAAATGTAAGGCTAGTACAATTAACATCCAAACTGGTACCACCTTTTGTGGTTGGGAAATCTACAATTTGACGAAGCTTCTGGTCTTTACACAAATAATCAAGGTTTAGTTCGTTTGCGTCACCAGCCATAAATATACCAGCATTTGGGTACTTTGTCGTAACAAAGTCGAGGCTAGCTTGCTGACTGTCATGGGAGGCATGACTGTCGGGGGAGGCATTTTGGTTTAGCGGATATCCAAATTATTTCGTCGCTATCACGAAGACCTGGTACATGGATAAGGGTAGGAGATAGGAATTCATTGGCCAAAATCGTAACGCCACCTCCTTTCTTCCCAAGTGGATGATCGGCCGGGCGAAGTTTAACTCCTGAAAACCCTTCATTTTAAAGAAACTTAGATTTTGTGCCTGGACTTCAGTAACCGTAATTATATCACTATGGGGTAACACTTGGGATGAGCCGACAAAAAATATGGCACTCTTGCTAGGGTTTGCAAGTCGCTGGTACAAACTTTGCAGGAACATTAATGGTCTGATGCGCGAATTGGCATGAGTTACCAAAACGACACAAACCAACGCGAAAAAATCTGCACGCTGATTTTTGAGTCGTAGTTACGGGCGGGAGTTCATGGGAAAATCTGCAAGAACTGCCAAATTCACATGAAACCGCTCACCAAAAAATTGGCACAAAACGAGGGGTCTAGGAGTAGTGGAGTAGGAGTATAGTCTTCCCCCGTAACAGGGGACGACTAGTAGAATAATTTGGTACAACTGTCATTCATATAGCCTTGCTCTTTTCTCTGCTCTCTTTAGCCTTGCGCTTAACGGGAAATCCGTCTTTATAAACAATATGGACATTTCTAAAAGTTATAAAAAGAACGGCCACTGGAGAACTTTTCGCAAATCTTTGTGGGAGGAGCCCACACGAATTATCGTGTTTACCATACATAAATTTCGTACATACGTGGGAAAACTACATGCGAGGCCGCGATTACACTTCCCTTTCAAATGGAATATGCAAGCAATATTTGATTGCGGTTTTTCAGCACTAACAGTGCTTGTGATGAGACAGCGGAATGTAAACCTCTAATTGAACGTATTGTAATAAATTCGGAAATACACGAATATCGCAGGAAAAGCCTACTAAGATACTGTAGGCAATTTCGGCCGCGATTACACCCCTTTCAAATGGAATTTGCAAGCAATATTTGATTGAGGTTTTTCAGCACTAACAACGCTCGTGGTGAGGCAAATTCGGAAATAAATTCGGAAATAAACGAATAAAATTCGGAAATAAACGAATGTCGCACGAAAAGCCGTTCATAGAAAATTGTTCATGCGCTTGAGCTTGGCGAAAATAACTATGCGCACGCAGTATTTGATAATCGCCCCCCGCAACACCGGTCAAGGGTGTGGAGGAGTAGCCTAAACGCTCAGCGAGTGAACGATCTTTTACTTCGGAGGCTAGATTTAATACTAAATTCATAACTGTACAAAGGGCACCAAGAAATATAAATGAATGAAAACGGGGACTCCGTCACATCACCCTTTCCTTAAATAAAACTTATCCTAAGTTTACTCTTTGTTCTGGCATGAAACGCAGGCTCGGACTAGCAGTTCTGCATCATCCGCTAACCCAGGCCAGTAGAAATGGCGGCGCAGGCGGCAAATAGTCACTGGGAGCGAAGCATGTTGGTCGGCTGGACTCCTCGGACGGTGGTGGGCGGCTACCACGGCTCTGCTTCTAAATGGGGCTGGCAGGATCAGGGCGATCTCGGTGTTGATTCTCCATAACCTGAATACGTAGGGTCCAAACTTCAAGGTGCTTAAATCTTGCCGCGGCTTGACGGCTGAATCTCGCGGTGAACTTGATTGAGAAACTTTGTAAGATCATAGCCCATCTCCTGAGTCGTGGATTGCTGTTTTTCATGCTCGCGAGATACTTAAGGGGCTCATCATGGTCTGTCTGAACCTCGAAAGGCCGACCTTCGACGTAAAAATAAAGCTTCTTAACGGCCCAGACGATTGCCAAACATTCCCGGTCAATCGCGGAATAGCTCTGTTCCGCCTGCGTGAGGCTGCGGCTTAGGAACATGAAGGGGCTCTCACCATCGTCAAAAATCTGGGACGCTACTGCACCGATGCCGTCAGCAGAGGCGTCGACTTGGATAATGATTTCGCGATTAAAGTCTGGACATCTCATGACTTTGTCACTCGTCAGTTGTCGTTTAAGCGCGTCAAATGATCTCTGGCAAGCGTCACTCCATTCTACTAACGTTGGCTGCGTTTTTAAAGTAAGCTGAATAAGAGGTTATGCTAATTTTGGGCCGTTCTCGATAAATGCTTGGTAGTAACTAACTAATCCCAAGAATGCTTTCACGTCTTTCTTAGTTTTGGGCCTCGGATAATCTTGAACCGCTTGGGCTTTTTCAAACGTGACTTGAGTCTTGCCGTTTCCGACGACAAATTCTAAGTACTCAACTTGTGGGAAAGCTACGTAACATTTCTTGGGGTTAGCTGTTCACCCTTCTCTTAGTAACCGCGACAAAATGTCTCTGATATCAGAGGTGATTTTTTGAACCTACGCTGAAAACTATGAGGTCATCGTAATAGGCGCCAGCGTGGTTTTCATCTTTCTCGAGTTTTCGGTTCATAAGTTTCTGAAAAGTGGCACCTGCATCCCTTAAACCAAAAGGCATGCGAAGAAACTCAAAATGCCCGTGATGAGAAACGAAAGCTGTCTTTTCCACACTATCGTCGTCCATCTCGATTTGGAAATAACCTTTTACTAAATCGAACTTGGTCAAGTATTGAGCATTTCCCACTTTACAGATATTTCGTCCATACGAGGCATAGGGAATGGGTCTGGGCTTTCAGTAACAGATTCAGTGGGCGATAATCACAACATAACCTCAACGAACCGTCACGCTTAGGAACGATTACCGGAGGTGTACCCCATTTGCTGTTTGAAGCTGGATAATCCCTACCTCTAACATTCGCTCTATTTCCTGTTCTACTGCCGCTTGTCTGCTTTGTGGAATGCGATACGGGGATCTTTTAATCGGCTTAGCTTCTCCCATATCGATACGGTGCTTGATAAGACTCGTTTTTCCAGGAAGCTCGTTAAATACTTCGGAAAATTCTGAAAGTAGACAAGACAACTCGCGCTTTTGGTCTTCAGATAACTTAGTACTGATTTCTACTTTTGACAAACTGTTTTCGTCAAATGCTCCGAAAGTGACCAGCCTTAACGGATACTCTTTGTCCAATGCGTCTGGTGGCGATACAGTAGAATAGAGCGAATAAAAGGTTGGCATGCAGGACCTTTGGCTTCTTACGCCCCAAAATCCCGTAACAAGAAAATTGTCTCACCTATTTTCTTGATAATTTCGACAGGACCTTGCCATCGCAGTTCGAGTTTTGCACCAGGGGTCTGCAGAAGTACAAATGCTTGATCGCCGGGCTCAAGATTTTTGGTCTGCGAGGTACTAGCGTCGTACTGGGCCTTCTGCTTTTCCTTTGCCATCGCATCATTCTGTTCTAGCAGCTTGCGTACACTGCTAAGGCATTCGTTGAGCTGTAAAACAGAATTCGCAGAATTAGGCTTCAAACTGTCACTCTGTTGCGGGTCTTGATCTACACGCTCTTCGCAAAAAACCCACCTAAGACCGATCGATTCACCACCAGTCGATTTGCTAATCGATTATCTGTATGCAAAAATACCGAGGGAAGCATCTCATCCCATTCCTTAGGTTGGTCTAGGACGAGCTTTTTTAACATTTGTATTACCGTGGAGTTCATCTTTTCGTCCAACCCGTCACATTGAGGATGGTAAACAGAGGTTCTTGTCTGCTTTACTCCCCTTTCTGACAAGAAATCGCGTAACTTCTTAGAAATCAAATAGGATCCTTGATCGTTCACGAGGAGTTTAGGATTTTCATGTCTAGAACAGTAATCGCTCAGGACTTGAATTACCTTATCTGTTGTGCTTGACGGTAAGGCAAAAGCCTCGGGCCAACAACTGTAATAATTAACGATTACGAGTAGCCATTGGTTTCCTTTTTTGCTTCGGGAGAGTGGTCCTACAAAATCCAAACCAATTCTTTCGAAAGGCTTGCTTACAGGATCGGCTCCTCGGAAAAAACGTCCTCGAAACCGTTCTGTTCCGAAACAAAACAGGAAAGCACTGGCGAAGCATCTGCGCGATCTGATGACGTGCTTGCGTCGCTACTTTCAGATCTGATCCCTGTAACGGAATTGTAAATGAAACAATCACTACTTTCGCAACTTTAACTTTCTCTTTTCTTTCACATTTTCCTTCGAAAAATGATAACGTTACTACCGCTGCTGGTAGCAACTTTACGTCGGAAGGCACACAGCCGACCTGGTAATATTACGTCATTACCTCAACTTCCGGAACTATGTCCTTTCTTACGATAGTAACCTCGCTTCCGCTGTCGATTACCATTTCTGTAGCCCTACCGTCAACGCAACCATGCACGGTAACTGCAGAACTAATGACGGGCGATTTACATTCGTGAAGAATTATTTCATCTAAAGGTGGTCGTTTCGAGACCCCTTTTTTCCGATGGCCAAAGCGCTTTTCGTGTAACTCGACTTTACATGCACTTTAGGGTTTACTTCGTGTCTCTGGTCGTCTCTGGTCCTGCTTACACTCTCGAGCTAGGTGTTAACACGCACGTTTATTCCGTCGTACTTACTTGGGCGTTTTCCGGAGAAATCCGCTTTGTCTGCCGACTTGGGAGTACGTGTAGCCATCTTGCTCTTCTTCTGTGCTTCGGCGAAGTTTGTAGAAAAATTGATAGCTTCGGAAAGGGACTTCGGGGCTTGCTGACGTAAATATACTTTTAAACCTGGAAAAGTAAGACTTTCAACGAACTGTTCCAACACGGCTTTCAACCGTAATACGGAAGCGTTGGATTGGATGTGCTACTTATATCACTCTTGATAATCTGTAACTGTTTCCGACAATAAAGTTCAAGCTTATCGGCGTGCTCTTGAAAAGTTGTGTCGCTGGAGATGCGTAATTCTCGAAACTTGGAACGATAAGTTTCGGGAGAAATACTGTACTTTTTTAAGATAGCTGCCTCAACTATGGCAAAATAACGCAACTGAACTGGGCTTTAACAGGATATTGATTCTAATGCTTTTCCCGAGAGAAAAAGAATCGACCGCAGAGCTTTATTTGCCCCATTCCATGAGCAGAGAGAAGCCGTATTCACAAAAGCGGTAATGAAACAATCGACGTCATCACTTTCCGCCATCTTTTGCAGAGATGGGTTCCCTCGGCTTAGAGAGCTTATCTAGAATGTCGCACGAAAAGCCGTTCATAGAAAATTGTTCTTGCGCTTGAGCTTGGCGAAAATAACTATGCGCACGCAATATTTGATAATCGCCCTGTGACGACCCAGGGTCACCGCTGAGGGTAACACCACTAGACGTCACTGTGAAGTCTCTAGCCTAGCTCGCGTACAAGACGCCGTCCCGGGTCACTTTGAGTTTCTCTTCCAACATATTCAGATTCGCTGTGCTCAGAGTTGGGGCAAGGTCGTCTGATATTCCTAGCCACTTGGAACCCAAGTCACTGAGCCGATGCAAATACTGATGGTGGGATTCATCCTCAAATTTTTTGCATCGTCGGAAATTTGTTCGGTGTCCCTCCTCCGAAACGCTATAACGCTCAAGAATCCGGTGTTCTAACTCAGCGAAATTCGTAGGGTCATTTGCCAAAGGCCAAAAGGGTAGCGTACGCTGCTTGGGCTTTCCCTGTTAGGTACGGCCCAATTCGTACAGACCAAGTGTTTTCCGGCCATTCATTAGCTCGAGCGGTACGCTTAAAAATGGCCAGAAAATGCTCAAGATTTTCCGTACGCTCCTCAAAGTTGGTGAGCTGTGTGACATTTCCGCGAGCCTTAAGGGCATTTACCGCTAGAAGCAGTTGGTCGGTTTTTTCCTTGTCAAGCCTTTTTGCTTCGAGAAGTTCTGCTTTCCAGACTCCAGAGGTCATTTTCCTCTTGTCGAAGTTTCAACTCGTGGGCGCGTTGCTGCTCAAGAGAGAGCAACTGTCTTATGGTACATTTACACGCTGCGTAAAAACGACAAAAAATCGCCCGTTTTCTTTCGAACGACGTTTCAGAAAACGCACTATTTTCGGCAGAATGTTTACAATTTGAAATCATCAGTTCAGACAAATGGAAAACTGCAGCTGTTTTAGCAAATGCCGCTGTCGGCCTTGTGCTTATTCAGAGCTTGAAGAATAATGCTGCAAAAACGACAAGGAAGAGACGGTGGTGGGTGCGTCCAGCCTGGCAGGTTAGTGTTTAAATATAGGTTGAAGAAGAAGCCAGGTTCAGTGTCAATGACCAATGTAGATAGTCTCATTGCATTTCCAAAATTTAGGAGAAAACCTTGAATACTAGCGAACAATGGACATAGCCGTAACAGACCCTTTTTTCTGTTAGCTTAGCCTACCAATATTGTGTAGGCTACTTTACTTGCCAATCTTGTCAGGGTTCCAACAGTAATCTTGATCAGCTTCCTGATGGTGGGTTTACAGGTTGCGTAAAATCCGAGCGTATATTGGAAGACGTCCGTATTTTACGCACATATTTGGCTTGCAAAGATCTCTAGCAGCGTAAGATATTGACGTTTTTCAAAAGACACTGTAATTTTACGCAACATGTAAACCCACCATGATTCTTGGATGCCAATTGAATAATTGATGCTGTTGGCATAAGTTGGCTCAAAAGCTTCACTGCTCACCATATTTTCACTTGGCTAGATATCTTATGTAGCATATTATTTTTAGCTCAGAGATGAACATGGCATGATGGAGACACTGACCAGACATAGAAGAGTGCGACCAAGAAATGTTCTTTCAAACATATAGAATGGGCAAGGAGCAATTTTATTTTATTTTGGGCCTACTGTTCTCAAGACCAACAAAGAAGACACTGTCATGAGAGAAGCTATTTCAGCCAAGGCAAGACTTGCTGTTACACTCCGGTAAATATTAGTTGCATTTTTGCGGATACCACGGTATCTGATATACAGTCTAAAGTTGTTTTTTGCAGTTATTGTGGATGGAACTATTGCCTTCATTTGTTATATGTCCTCCACAAATAAATTAAACTTCAACATACAAAAGCAAAACCTTGCACACAACGTACTGGGAATTTTAAAGTTGCCATTTCAGGCAGAAGTGTCAACATAAAATAAAGCAAGAAAAGAAATATTATAATCACGAAATGTTACTTATATTGAAGAATTTTCTAAGCATGTGGAAAATTCCTGAATTTTTTTTAATGTTTTGGCCACATGAAACTGATATAGAAAAATTCCGGTGTTCAAGGAGTTAAAGGAGCAACTTCTAGAAACCCCCCACCCCGCCCCAGAACCAAGGTGAAGCAACTGAAGCCACAACTTCTAGTAGAGCGGTTCGGAAGAACCTGACATGGGAAGGCTGGGATCATAGTTTGACTATGAATCTGACAAATATTTTTTTGTTTAGCAGGTATTAGGAACGTTGTAGAAAAATAAAACTAATCACACTTTTTCGATTTCTTTTACTATATTGTTTTCTCTTTTTTCTTATTAATTCCATCCATCAAGAGAGGATGTAAATTAGATCACAATACTTTTGATGACTATCTCTCCTACACGATGCAAAATCTCCGGGTACCTAGCGGAAGAAATCAAGAAGTGGTATCACAGCTTGCTGTTTTAAGCCTGTAGCCTGGCTCATTATTAGCCAAAACACGGACAAGTGACGAAAGAAAACCAATCTAACAGAAACTCATTGAGCACTTTTACTATCAAAATTCAGAAACACATTCAATCAAATCAACCGTTATAACAAAGTTGTAAATTTTTAGATTGTAAATTTACCCAAATATGGCAAAACAAATTAAGCTGGAAAGCCAATTCCATGTATGAATTCATAACCTTTCGGAATATAAAGTCCAAATTTTACCAATAATGCATGCTCACTGTTCTAGGGCTTCCAGTTCTTCCAGTATGATTTGTTGGAACTTGCACTTAAGGAGTGCCTGTCGCCTCACAGGAAGTCGGTCTATGTCATGAGCTAGAGACTCGAAAAACCCCATGTTGGGCGACCTTGAATCTGCTTTTTTGAGAGTTTCATGATTGTCGAAAACAGCAGCAAGTAAAGATTCTTGCTTGTCTTCAAGAGAAGCGGCTGATGGTGACGGACTGGAACTCCCGTCCCCCTGCTTCTCCTCTTCTTTGCGCCAGTGCTGTAGAGGGGGGAGGCTGAGCTTGTTTAACTGTAGATGGCAGGGTAGCTTTTGTCTGAAAAATCTTTGGCTTGCCTTGTGTTAGACCTTTGCTACCTTGCACCACTGCTGTAGAACTAGAAGGAGGAGTGGGAGTGTGGCTCGGGAATCCAGGAAAAGCTAGTTTAACTGCTACCGGCAGGGGAGCTTTGGCCTGTGAAATCTTTGGCAGACCTTTAGCTTGCGCCACTGCTGTAGAGTTGGCGGGGGGAGTCAAGACAACAACGTTTGTAGTCAGTGACAGCAGAACTTCTGCCTTGCATAACAATTTTTGGGGTGGCTGGTTGGCCCACAACAACAACATTCTCTGCACTTCGCACATTAGCGGCACTGGTTTTCGCCAATGTTATGGCTGGCCTTTGCCTCTGCGTGCTAGTCTCTTCCGAGTCTACCAGTTGCTCAAAACACATAGAAGGATCATCTGCCTAACTTACGGATACATCTATCAGATCATCTGGGGTGAAGTTGCCTGAGGTCCTAGAAAGACGAAAAGGAAGTTGTAAGTGAATGAATATTTTAAGTGCATAACAAGCCTTACCTTTGAATCTAAGAGAGGTTTATACCTCCCCCCCCTTAGTAAAGAGGCGCAAGTGAAGCGGGCCGATACAGGCAATAAAACTCCTTTCCGTCCGCCCGTATGTAAGCACGATAACTCTCGATGGGAATGGGATATTTTGATGAAACTTGGTGTGAGCATTCTTTGGGTCAAGAGTAAGGTCGAGTTCGTAGATGGGCTATTTAGCCCTACATTTAGAAAGACATTTTTACATCCCCAATAACCAAACAAGTATTTAAATAACCAAGTATTTAAATCATCCCACTTTATAAGCTTTAAATGTCAACAAACCGCATGTGTAAATCCAAAGAAATCTTGAAAATCGGCAATCAGGGCCCAATTGCCCCATGGGGGTAGGGTTTTGGGCCCGCAAAAAGCAAAAAGAGATTCAGTGCTCACAAGCCTACCAAGTTTCAACTTGATACCTGTTCCTGGGCAATCTGGGCCCATTTGCCCCTGAACCGGATGGGTGTGGGGGGGGGGGGGTCGGGACCCCAAAAGGCAGAACTAGACCCCAATACCCACCAGTGTACCAAGTTTGAACTTGATATGTGCACTGGTTCACGAGTTATGAGCTCCACAAAATAAGGTGAAAACCGGAAACCGAAAGCTGCTACAGCGCTCGCAATAGTGGGTTGTTCCAAGGAACACTGCAGAATCCAAATAATTCATTGTCTTCATTTTAATGACACGAAATAAGTCGGCTTTTTAGTTAAACTTTAATGATGGGCTGTTTGGCCTGGCGATTTTTTAGAACATAATGATAATCAGGAACCAAATAAGTATTCCATTTACACTCAATTGTTTGTCAAATTAGAAATCATGTCAAATATCAGATAGAAAGGACTGGAGAAATTTTATCTTATTCCAACATGGATGACACTACAGCATGGGATTTAAATATAACTTACTCTCTTGGGTTCCTGTATGACTTCAGGAAAAGAAGTGGCTTGAAGTAAGGCAACTGTCGGACATCCAGGATGTCAGTGGGACTCAGTCCGCTGTAGCCTTGAGATTTACTTATTCTCCTCGAAAACTCGTCTCTGAAGTATCGCCATTTTCTCTTGCATTACTCAACTGAAAAAAAATTGGTAAATTAACCTCTCATTAAAAGAGATTTATTCTATAGCATCCCTTTCTTTATATTCCATGTGTTTTACCAGTACTACCTGTAGCTGTTTAGCTGTTTACTTTACTGTGCAGGCTAGTTGTTCTTGAGCTACGGCACCTCCATTCAACGATAAACCCATGAATATGATTTTTGGATACACAATGCCTAGTGCAAGACATTGTGCATGCTGATTACTGGAAAACTAATGATCCCTAGCAAATTGAACTCTGATCTGCTGGTGTCTGTGCTTCTCTTCATCCATCCATTGGGCCTAAGTTGAGGTTTCAACATTTGGTACAGTATGTAGCGGGTCAAGGGTATGCCAAACACTGGAAACACAAAGCATGTCTCCCAACTGTCTGTTTCTTTTATGTGTTATTACTTTAGTGTGAAGAGAGCAATTTTGGGTTGAATAGTAGAATGAAGGTGAAATGAAAATCCAAAAGCAAATTCAGGTTTTTTAGATACCCTTAATAACCCACTTTTGCTAACTGGTAGTCAGCTTTAGAGAGCAATTGCACAAATATGGCAGAGTCAAATGTCAACAAATGTTCATAAGCTGTCATAAGCATACCTCTCACTCTACACTACAGTAGGCTACTGCAAACTTAGTTGCGTTTTCAGACAACAACGAGTTTAACACGGAGTTTAACACCAACGTGCAAAACCCGTTTTCATCCCACGGTGTTTACTCTCGCCTAAACACGCAACGTAACTTGCTATTCGGGAGAGTTGCGTGTTCTGGATAATCGGTGTTAAACGCGCGCATAACATGGATGCTTAAAACGCTTTCAAACATAAACACAGTAAGACGGTGTTTAACTCCGGCAATTGAAAACGCTTTATGCTAAACACAGGGAAAACACAAGCGTCTGAAAACGCAACTCTTACCATCCATTGATATCTCTTCCAAATCTTTCTTCCAAATTAGGTCCTTCATCTTATTTTTTTTATACCCTGGATGGGCTACATCATACAAAATAGGGTTGCCCTGAATTAAAGTTATTAACTGGAAGCTAATTTCTTCAGTCATTTTCTTTTTTCAAATATTCTGCCTTTCTTCTTCTTCTAAAAAAAACGGGCCGATTTCGTAAAAAAAATGGACCGATTTCTCAAATACTTCCGTATTGCTAGAGATCTTTTCAAGCCCAAATACGTGCGTAAAAAACAGACGTTTTTCAAAATACGCTCGGATTTACACAACGTGTAAATGCACCTTCAGTCCACAGGTCGGTTATGGTACATTTCAACGCTGCGTAAAATCCGAGCGTATTTTGAAATCCGAGCGTATTTTATGCATGTATTTGAGCTAGAAAAGGTTTCTAGCAATACGGACGTATTTGTGTATAAAACGGACCGATTTCTCAAATACGTCCGTATTGCTAGAGATCTTTTCAAGCCCTAATATGTGCGTAAAATACGGAGTTTTTCAAATACGCTCGGATTTACGCAGCGTGTAAACGCACTATTACCAGGTCCTCCATGGCGAGTGCTTGACTTTGTTGCCTGGTCAAAACCATACGTTACTAATGGTTTCTAATTCTGTTCTGCTGAACAAGGAAACCAAAATGCTATTTCGGACTCTAATTGTAGTGTCAGGTGTTACGCCGTCCACAGGTCCAATATCCTGATTAGGAACTTGTCGGCAGAGCAGGGCTCCAGCATGATCTACAAAAATTATCCCGAGGTGCACAGTACCAAGTTGGGAATCGGTACGGGTCACTTTTTCAAGTAACACCGTTCACCACTTCAAGTGGCAATTTATATCGGCGAAGCAGGCAATGCTCCAGCACGAAAACATGATTAATCCTAAGTGCGTAGCACAATTCAGGATTCTGTCAGGGTCACTTTTTCAAGTGACACCTTTTGCCGAGAAAAGTGGTAGTAGTTGCAACGGTCACTTTTTCAAGTGACACACCTGCTTCTTTACTTCTGATACCAAATGTGACGACCCAGGGTCACTGCTGAGGGTAACACCACTAGACGTCAGTACGTCGCTGTGAAGTCTCTAGCCTAGCTGGCGTTCAAAACGCCGTCCCGTTAGAGACTTCAGAAACAGACAAAAACAAATAGGACAAAGCCTATTAAGCAAATTAAGGGGTAAAGAAAAGATTACCTTTATTGGCTCTAGTCAATCACAAAAACAATATCACTGCTCAAATGCTTTATACTCAATTAACATATCTCCTCCAGAAACTGTGCGTTCACACAGACGCGAATATTCGCAGAATAGCCCGATTTTTCGTCGACCACAAATTTCGCGCCACAAAGCTACAAATTCGCTGCGATATTTCGGAGAATCGCTGTAGTTGGATTATTTCAACTACAGCTACAAAATCGCGCCACAAACATCTGGGAAAATGTTTGAAAAATTAAGTTAGCTGTCAAATTTCAGCCAGTTTCACATGAAAAGAACAGTAAGAGACACAAGCAGAGGCATCTGGTCCTCAAAGCCTAGGAGGAAGTTGCTTCAGAGGCATTTTATTAGAGTTGGAGATGGAAGAAAGGTAAGATCACTTTGATACCACCAGCCAGGCTAGACTGGGATACTAGCCTATTAAATATTCAAAGCTGACTGCAAGTCATTTATCTTTAGAGCTGGCTTGTAAAGTATTGTATCATTTGTATATAGCAAACTATTTTTATACTGGCAAACCTCAGCTGGGGTATGCTCAGGGATGCCTCTTGTAGTAAAAACGACTGTGTGTTCTAGACTGATCCTACATCCCTGGTGTCCTCTTTTCCTCTCCTTTTTTTCCAGCTCTACTACAGCTAGTTAGCTGTGCAACTTGTATGGATTTGTTTATAATTTGCATTTTTCTGCGCAAGTGTCTGGGCTGAATTGTTTACACTAAATCAAAGGGCCAACAGATCAACTAAATTCTAGGTCAACATTATTCTAACATTTTTTTTTCAAATTTAGGAAAACTAACTAGAAGAAAACAAAACGTTGGTTATAGGCTATACATAGGGCTAAATTAGACACAAAAACCTTGGGTTATAGCAAGATTATATATGGTGCTGTTTGTGTTTGTTTTAGTCTAACTGTTAATCAGTTTACTGAAAAAGCATTATTTTTTCATACGCTAAAGTTTAGCGGCTAAAGTTTTAGCGGCCAGTTTAGCAGCTAAAGTACTGACGACTGTATACTGCCATGTCGTATGTTTGCTATGCAGCTATGTCGCTATGCCACATAGCTCAGCAGCAATGTAATTGCTTGCAAAACATTTTCATTCTCACTGGCTAAACTGGTTGTGTCCCTATTAGTTTAATTTTTTTTTTTTTTATGAAAGTTTCTACTTTGTTTGCCACTGATTATACCAGTTAAAGTTAATAAACATTAAATAAAACAGTTATAAATATTTAACTTTTAATAAAAGTAAAATTCCTCTGTGCTTGTAAGGTATTTTGATAATATAATAACTAATAATGTGGTTGATACTGATTAAAACATTATTTTCATTACAGTATGTTGGACGGATCAACTAGCCAAGGAGCAGCTCCGGTTTGCAGACAGTGGAAAGAGGAGATATCTGACTTCACACTTTGCATTTTGTGCCAGCCACCAGATATTCGTCCCTTATCAGAGGCAAAAGTCCTGGACAAGCTCAGTGATGCTTCTTAGAAAAGAAGAGATAGGCACTAGCCTATTTATTGACTACAATGACAACAGCAGAATTTTCTGTGGCGTGAGGAGGCCAAATACCATGATTCCTTTGAGAGATTTTAGATGTAAGAAGGGTCCATTAGAAGACATTGAAACTGGACCGAATTTAAATTGTGGTAGAGTGTTCCAAACTTCCAAATCAATGAGAAGTTTGTGTGTTCTGTTAAGGCAGAACGTGGTATTGATCTAAAATTTGGTGAAGAGTAAGAATTGATAACTACTTGCTTCCAGTTTAAGGATACAGCAAGCCCTGCTGAATTATGTTGGAATAATTGATGCTTCGAATGGATATGAGAGGGTGACCAGATCACAAATATAAACAGCATGGTGTTGTGCTAGTGACAAATGTATGAGTATACTAATGAGTATACTAAAAGCGAGCTGAAGTGGCTGCAACTAGCTGACAGAGCTTTTGATTTTTTCACTGTTTGCTTGCCTTAGCTTTCAGTGTGGCTGCAAGATCATGCCCCTTTATTGAACCTATGGGAGAACTAAGATGGGTATGGGAGTACAGCTTTTCTAACGGTGATCAAAAGACAGTCATATCTCACAAGGGAGAGTCATGGAATTAAGCGTTCAAGTTATTATACTGTTTTTGTTCCAAGTTTATGATTAAACCCACCCCTTTGCTTAGTTGTTCAAACCCGAAAGGAGTGTACTTTTTTCTTATTTCTATAAACGTTAACTACTAGGCTGATTTCTCTGCATACGCTCAAATCCTGTGCAATCACACCTATAGCCATGCTCAAACAAAATTACAAAAAAGTGTATTCGGAAACAGAATGAATTATGTAGCTTTTTTGAAGGATCATGGGCATGGCTCTTTTCCCTTTGTGTTTAGAAGGATATTTGCAAGTCAGAATCGGAATCAGTGTAGTAGGCGAGCTGGTCGTAATGGGCTATAACTATAGAAACAGGAATGCCAAGAGCTCAAGATGACATTTGTATATGCTCGACTTCATGACTTCCTTCGACCTCGTTTATTCAGCTATCCACCCCAGATTCGGGAGACGTGGTCGATACACTCGGAATCCATTGTCAGAACCGTTACCCCAGATTGAGAATCTTGTTTTCATATTTTTATTACCCTACTGTCTATGGTCCCAGACTAATGAGGAAAAGCCGTATTTTGTTATTTTGAATTATTTGCCACCTTTTGTAGCTGAACCCAATCGTCCTGTGTGAACCGTGCTGCGATTTTGTAGCTGCTACAGAACTACAGCGAAAATGAAGTTCCGCTCCCGACTCCTCTGTGTGAACGTACAGAAAGACTGAACTAACAGTCTCCTTCACTTAAATATTATATTACTCATAACAACTTTTATGTGGTTAACTTTTCTAACATAAATCACTTTCCTTATTTTTATGCATAATTTAACTATTGTTGAAAGTTAACCATTTAATAATTATTATTTACTTTTAACATTTTCCGCTAACTTATGAATACAATCACGGCTTGTGATAATTCTCAATACAGTCCGTGACACGCCCCGCAACACCGTCACAGACGTCAAGGGTGATGAACCCCAGCTCAAGTTCAACCTTTGACGTGATCCTATTCGTCAGTATCGTCACATTGATATCAAGCTTACAGGCATCGAAATGAAGATCCACAGATCGAACGCTGAAGTGGACGGGACCCAAGATTCTTCCGTTGGGATAAACGTGTTCGAGTTCTCTGCGTATTTTTTCATCCCGATGAAGATAGAACTCACTGTTTCACTCTCCGACTTCTTTTCTCACACCTAAGGCATTTATGCTTGTCCATAATCTGTTTTGCCGATAGACCCAGCAAAAGATGCCACTGCACTCCGAACCAGACGGAAGTCCAAACATTGCATGTTCACTCTCAGTGGGTGCTCTAGCAGAGCCGTCTAACGATAACTTCGACAAATTAGTCACCGGATGTTTGACTTGCTTTTTCCAGACGAAATATCTATCAGTGAACTAGAAAAAAAAGACTACTACCTTTGACACAGTTCGAACTCGTTGGTGGTTGCAAAAGAATCTTCACTATGAGACCCTTTGCCGAGCTTTCAAATTCTGGAACAGTCGGGTTGTTATTTTGTCCCCTGCACTCACGAATAGAGGCAAACCATTTTTCAAGTGCATCATGGTTGACGTTCCCAAACCGGAGTACACTGACGTCGTGTTGGTCATGCAAGTACTCTGCCATCCTGATAGTCCCTTCAACCCATAGCCTCCACTGTCAGTGCACTCGATCCTTGAGCTGTTCTTGGTGGTGAGTGTGACTGTACTCAGCCACGACCTCATTTCGTTTAAGAACGGCTGATGTTATGATCTGTCGGTAATGGGTCGTCGCAGGTTGACAGATGTGTTGGTTGGTGTGTTAGAACAGTCGAATACATCGTTGAACTTCTTTATAAACTCGGAACTTTCATTCGCTGCAGCAGAAAGAACAGAAAAAATAGAGACCGTCGACATTGAAACAGAAACCGTGTGGCTCAGACCTTGAGCAGTAAGTGACACTCTCATTTCAAAATTGACGGTGGACAAAAATGACAAATATGGTTGTAATTCAACTTGGTGGGGGGGACGTATCTTTGAATCATGGTCTTAGAGTTGACGACTTTTCAACCTTCGAATTCTGCGTCATATGCCAGGAGGTTATTCCGCACGCTTTTTAACAGATGCGTGGATGGTAAAGCAGAAAACCTTTTGGCCATCGAAAATCACATATGGCTTGGATTCCGATGATGGGTCAAAAGATCGTTTCAAACGAACGCCAATAAGATTATACAGACCGACATTTGCCCCTGCTTGTTCACATACCAGACTTTATTACAATACCGCCAGCTTCTTTGATTTTCTGCAATCGTGAAAAGCATCACAAATCTTACCGTCGTGGTGGCGTGATTCACAAAAAAATATCCAGTTACTTGTTAACAATTTCTGCATAAGCCTTTTGCCATGAAAACTAGGGATTGCGTCACACTTTGGCTGAGCAACTATAGCCTTAGCCAAAGTCTTCAAAACCTTTGAAAAAGTCGTTCTTGGAAAAGTGGCCAGTTCTTAGAGTTACTTCACGGAAAGTCAGTCAGGGTGACTAAGTTTGCTGAATAAACCATTGCACTGAACTTATTTGAAAATACAGAAAATATTTCATCATGGAAGCCTGGACCCGAGGAAAGTGTAGCCGGCCACATCCGTCTAGTCCGCGCGTGTGGCAGCTTTGGCATCAACCGCTTGAATATTCTATAGCCGGCTGCAGACAGAACTTTCACTGACAGCGCTGCTTCTTTTTCGAGCTCATCGTAAGTAAATCCATGTTCCTTTCTCCCGTATTTCTGGATTTGATTAGCTACTATTTCCTCCATCAGACCCGGCACAAATTCACGCATTTGCTTCGCCAACATTTCAGACATTGCCTGGCCACTCTTAAGATATTTAACGTTTTCTTTTTTCGCAACGACCTCGTCAAGCGTGTCAGTGTCTGAATCTTGGTCTTTAACTGCTGTTTGTCCAGAGCCAGGTTGGCTTGGCGTGAAAACTAATGTGCAAGTTTCACTACCGTCGCAGGCTTACCAAACTGTGAATTGGGATTTACGAGTACAGACTGATTTGCTCGATGAACGTGTCGCTGCTACTTTGACATCTGCGGCTGCATCATCAACCCGTATAGCTTCAACTTCTCGACTGGCTGATCTTGAACGGGATCGTTTTCCAAGTCCCTTGTAAGTACGGGGTCGGATATCAGAAGAAAAAGCAGGCTGTCCAGAAGATTTAAGAGTAGTGGGTTGTCACAAAAATACTGCCTACTATGGGCAGAATCTCGGACTTGACCGTTTTCCCTACTTCTAAACCTTTCTTTATTCCTCAGATATGATCTTCATGGGTAATAATTACTTTAGTTTTATTGAAGAAAAGTATTGGGTAAATAAAATATTCAAAAAATGTCGTATTTATACTATACCTGGGGTCGTGGTAAAAAACGACCCTCTTTCACTTCTTTATTCTTCACAATTTGTCTGTCCAAGATACCGACACGAAAGCTTCTTAACTGGCCAGTTCAGTACTTTTGAATAATGCACTTGAACAGAAATCAATTGACACTTCATTTACACATTATGTTTTCTTTTTAATTCCAAAGTTAGCAGAATCAACACTGCGATTTTCCGAGTTTCTCTGTTCGGACGTGACGAGATGGACGCTTTGTGACACGGATGAAATTAATCCAACAGCGAATATGATGCCTGTATATGCTATGAGGTTGGCTGCAATAAGAGCAATAATAAATAAAGGTAGAACTGAGAACTCTCATAACCTTTATGTCAGCATCCTAAGTATCTTTTGGCCCGATCCTGATTTATCGGGGGTGGAGACTGGGTGGACCTTCGCGTGTTGCCTCGTGCAGAAGTCCGTGTTACCTCTAGAGAAAAGGTGATGACGCATTCGAGACAGGTGGGTAGTTCAAAATGTACTCATTTCTGCGGGTTTGTACAAATGGAAACCACCTTCAATCTTGAGCCAGATTTGTAATAGTAATATCACAAAGACAATGAAGCCCAAAAGGGAGCATATTCTCAGGAAGCTATTCTCAGGGAGCAATTAAGCAACTGGTACGTTGAAGCATAGACCGAACACGCATGCGCTTAGTTCAGATTCAATAGCATTGGTTTGAAGAACAGTGTACTCAGAACTTGATTCAGACCATTTTTTCGTGAAGTTGGGAAAAACAGTTGTTGTGCATAACGTGTTTCTTAATTTTAACTTAAGAACTGATTATTATAACTGATAATTATAAGGTATCATTCAAACGGTTTTATCTGTAAAAACAACTTATTATTTGGTCACAGTGTATAGGCCTGTCGTAGTATCTCGGATAGTTTCACATATGTTCAAAAAACAAACAATGTAATTCGCTCTTCTCGAACTTTAGCCAGCAACTGCTGGAAAAAGGTAAATTTCGAAGTCAACAAACATCTGAATAAGCATACCTCTACTGTACATGAGATGGGGTATCCTCTTAGATGAAGAACTCTCTATACAGAATACTAGTTAATTAATTTCCATTTTAAATGTTTTCTTGCTCTACCAGATAATTACATGGGTAAAATAAAGTTTAATAATTCAGAGCGTTCAATGATGAATTCCAGCTAGAGAAAGCAACATTTGTTTTGCTGTTTGACATTCTAAAGGATTCAGAGCATGTACAGTATTTTTTTTCCATATGAAAGTACAAGTTCCGAAGATTTTGATCAACCTCGGAAACCTGTGTCGATAAAGAAAGCTTTGCTAATCGCAATTTGGTATTTGGCGACCCCAGTGGTGATGTGAGACGTCGGTGATCGTTTTGGTGTAGCCAAATTAACAGTTCACAAATGTGTTAGAAAGATAGTAGACTTTTTGTGTTTGCTGTCTTCAAAATTTATAGCTTGGCCACAGTCTACCCAGGATTACAACAGGCTTGAAAGCCAGTTTGTAGAAAAGGCAGGGTTCCCAAATGTTGCTGGTGCTGTTGATGGGTGCCATCTTAAGATTCATGCACCAGCATCACAGCAATCTGCATATATAAACAGAAAAGGAACCCATTCCGTGATAATGCAGGCAATCATCTCTCCTGATAAGCTTTTTCTCGACATCAGTGTAGCGTTTCCATGCTCTGCCCATGATGCCCGTGTGTTCAGAAACAGTGTATTCTACACGTGTGTTTTAGATACAAACAAAGATTCTTTTTCCACAGTATTTTTTTCCATATAAAAGTACAAGTTCCGAAGATTTTGATAACCCTCGGAAACCTGTGTCAATAAAGAAAGCTTTGCTAATCGCAATTTGGTATTTGGCGACCCCAGTGGTGATGCGAGATGTTGGTGATCGTTTTGGTGTAGCCAAATCAACAGTTCACAAATGTGTTAGAAAGATTATAGACTTTTTGTGTTTGCTGTCTCCAGAATTTATAACTTGGCCACAGTCTACCCAGGATTACAACAGGCTTGAAAGCCAGTTTGTAGAAAAGGCAGGGTTCCCAAATGTTGTTGGTGCTGTTGATGGGTGCCATCTTAAGCTTCATGCACCAGCATCACAGCAATCTGCATACATAAACAGAAAAGGAACCCATTCCGTGATAATGCAGGCAATCACCTCTCCTGATAAGCTTTTTCTCGACATCAGTGTAGGGTTTCCAGGCACTGCCCATGATGCCCGTGTGTTCAGAAACAGTGCATTCTACACCTGTGTTGTTTTAGATACAAACAAAGATTACTAAGAGATGCCCAGCACATCTTGGGAGACTCAGCATATCCATTGAGGGACTGGGTCCTGACTTCATTTAAGGACTCACATCGTTTAGGCGAGCAAAAGCGCACACGAATAATGAACAGACTGTTACAAAACTATTTAAATCTGATTTATTATTTCAAGTATAGTTAAAAAAAAGTAAGGAAATCGAATGACTGAAATGTAGACAACCGAACTGCTACTGAACAACACATAAATCAAGATGAGACAGAGGCTCTTCGATTATCAACTTTTGTGTTATCTCCTGTGATTGTCACAAGTATCCCTTTTTTCCTGACTCCTGACAAGCCTGTCTAGTACCGAAAGTAACTTTTCTGAAGTTTCCTTTTTTCCCTTGGTCTCCTCATCCATTTTCTCAAGAAGCTTGGTCTGAAATTCTGAAGTTTTCTGTTTCCAAGCTTCATCCTTTTCCTTAAACTCCTTGAGTTCTTTCAGAGTTGCGTTTTCAGGCTCGCGATTCTCAACCCGTGTTCGTCACAAGTCGTTTTACGGAGCGCATCCAATGCGCATCCTAGCACGGGTTCTTTGTTCTGCGGCTTCAAGCGTTTTTAGCTCCTGTGTTTCTTTTTTTTCTTTCGTTCAACACCGAATCCAAACACAAACGGACTCGGTAGAGTATCAAATCCTGCGCCGGATTCTCTTATGGAAAACACTGGGGGCTGAAAAAGGATGACAGCGCAACGTGTTAGGATTCGAGTTCAACACGCTAATTGCTGAAAACGCAACTCAGGTTTCCGGAAAGCACACTACGCCGCTGACCTGAGCGGTACTGCTGAGCTGTGAGCGGTAGCCTCGATTTCATTGCAGACACGGTAGATGCCTGAACTGGCGAGTTGTCTTTATCTGAAGGACGACTCAGACGGCGTTCGTAAAGTTCGTAAAGTTTTTCACAAAGTATGCTCCGTAAAGTTTGTCGCCGCTCAGACGGGAATTTGACTTTGATAACATTACGAGAATTTTTTGTGCCGATTTGTTCTAGAAAGAAAAATATTCTGATTATTAGAGATTATTATTATCATATATGAACCATAGATCGATATTTATTAACTCTAAAATCCATTATTGGCCATGGTTAATATCCAGATACAAAAAAAGAACCTCCAATAAATAAATTAGAATAATCATGTAACAAAAATAATATAAATAAATAAGTCAGTTCTAAACAGTTTAATTCAATAAGTAATTCTTTCTTCCCTATCTCACCTGACAAAAAACAACAGAAACAAAATTAATTCCTAAAAAAAATTGTTCCTAATTATTCTTGCAAAAAAAAGTTTCAAGTTATTCGACCTTATTATTATTATCATCATATAAACCAGACTAATCATTATCTCATCAGTTTTCAGTTTCCTAATCCCTATTTTACAAATTTATTTTCATATCTTGTTTTCCATCTCTTCTCCTATTGGTCAACCTTCCGAACTTTACGAAAAAAGTTAACTAAAGTTTAACTTCTTGCATGCTTCCGTAAAGTACTTTACGCGGGTTAGCGGAGCAACTTTACGAACTTTGCGAACGACTTTACGCACTTTACGAACGCCGTCTGAGCCGTCCTTGAGGCCAAATAAGCATAGGGATCATCCTCTTCTTCTTCCAGTGTGGTATTATCAGTGCTCCCACTTACATGCCTTTTCTGGTCCAGACTTCCAAGATGGCTGGAGAGAACTTTTGCTTTCAGACCTTCATCAGAATTATTCAGATCCATCATCGGATTAATATTATGTCTATATCCTAACAGGGCATGAAGTTCTTCGTAGAACTTTGGGACTTTTTTGTACCCTTTTCCCATGGTACTCATATTGTAATATAATCTACGTAGTCTTTCTTCATATTTTTCCATTTTTGGTTATACCGATCAGCAGGGTTCTCCCCAAGATTGTACTTCAAACTCATATGTTTAGCTGCCAATACCCACAAACCCTTATCTTTGGTACTTGGCCTTCTGTTATTCAACAGCATTTCCAGATTTCTTTGTATGGAACGCATGAATTCGAGCATATACTGGAAAGCCTCATCATTGACAGCTACTTGGACAGTGCTTGGTCTTTTAATATGCCAGCAGTATTTCTTTCGGTCCACTTCTTCAACTGTATCTGTCCCATTTACTGTAACTAAATATGTAGCATTTCCACTGGTAGAAGCTTTGTTGGCATACCCATCCGAAGACAACACAGCTTCGGTTTTGTTCTCTCTGCCAAGTCTCGCTTTTTCAGCATTTAGGCAATCTAGAAAAAAAATGATTCACCTAAGCTATTAACTAAAACCATATAAGAAAAAAATCTTCCATAAACTTGGCTTTTTTAAAGACCATCCATTCCAAACAAGTCATCCCTAATAATACATGATTGGATGTAAAGAAACATTTTATCAAAGCTTTCATTCGGCTTCAAAAATAGGGGCAGTACTTCAAAATGAAGTCAAATATATTTTATCCTGTATTACAATCTAAAATGGAAGATAGTGTAAACAATACTTCCACAGATTATAGCTGTGACAACATTTGTCAAAAATTGCAAAAGTTGTAACAGAATTCTGCAGTTTCAAAGGTTTTTGTTCATTTCCAAGGGAACTTTTTTCGAGAAAATGGATTTGTTTGTCATGTGATTTGTTTGCAGTGTCAGATCAGAAGCCTGCAATCCCAACCCATGGGCACGAGTCTAAAAGAAACAAGTGTGCAAACCAAAACAGAGTAATAACTAGTATGCGTTGGCCCACTTTTCTTAATTGGAACTGAGAATTTTTAACTCAATGGTAGCAGATGTCAGTAGAGGCAAGACTAGCTAAGGTTCTAACTGCTAGTTATCAAGCTGACGCTAGGTACACATATTCACATTGGCGGCTTTTTTATTTATTTATTTATCTTTTGAGCAGATACTAGCTAAGTTAAATATACTAGTTACAAGATTTTTCGGTTAGGTTGGACCAAGTAAGGACCAGGTAAGGGCTACCAAGGAATTTCTTTTACTTTTAACATTGAGGATACGAAAGTTTGAGTCTGGGTACCCTTCCTGAAGTACGGATACGATACGGAATACCTGCACCGACTCAAGTTTCTTTTGCAACAAAAATGAACAAAATCAGATACGTTGTCATTATTACCTTAGGGACATTTTGTTAAAAACGTCTTAGAAACCAAGAAAAATCGAAAATTCATCTTTTTTAACTAAATGTCATTTTTCTCGGAAAATGTTCCAGCAAACCGCCGATTCTTATTATTCCATTGGAAAGATAAGCTTCTTACCAATCGTTTAGCTATGAAAACTTTAAAAATATTTAGTTTTAAGAATTTCAGGATATTTTAAAGCTGAACGTCTTCATTTCCATCAACGGGCTACGGTGGAAATTTGGATTGATGGAAATTTTTGACGGCAAGTTTAGGGTCAGTTTTTTACGTCGAATTCGATCGTGACATTCGTTTTCTTGTAGTAGACATACAGGCGATATAGGCTATAGCCCCTGGTCTGGTCTTACTCTGATGGGGTAGCAAGAAAAGGCTCACCAAATGGATCGGAATATTGTAATCAGGAAATTTGATCCAAAGTTGTTTGGCACCAAGTTTCGTCAGAGTTCGGAAAGAGTGCACGGCTAAGACAACGATATCAGTGTCATTTGTCTGAATGACAGAGTGCATGAAAGATACTCTTGTGTCAGCTTCTTCGTGGTTTGCAGATAAAGCTGAACAAATCTCAAAGCCCTGACTGTTCAGTGTCATTGCTTTACTCCTATCTCCAAAGCCCCCAGCAATGTGAATGCGAACGACGAGGAGGTTCCAGGGTTTCCCAAACTTGGAATAATAGACATAGACGTTCAGCTTATCCTGTCGTACTGTTTCCTGTCGTACTGCCGTAGCCTTTCTCGGCAGCCAGAGATAGCTTTCAAACAGATCCCGAAGTTCGCACTTCTGATTTTCTCTGTGATTCCGTCGTATCTGTCGTCCACGATCTGTATAGTTTCAAAAACAGCAGGAATTGCTCCAAGAACATGGAAGAAAATTCTTTTAGCGAAACTTTCAAGAGTCTCCAAGCTTGAGGGTCGATATGACCTTATAAGGCTCTATGACGTCAATAACGAAATCAGAAGAAGCTGTCGAGGAAGTTTCTTCGAAAGGGAGCTACCGAGGCCACTCTTCGAGCTTGCATTGTTTTTGAAGGTACACAAGCACTGCTGCTTTGTTGCCAGATCGTCAGGAATGCTGATCTTCTTTGCTTTGCAAAACGGCCAGTGATGGTGGGTATGGTGACAGTTCAGTTTGAAGTAGCTTCATTACTGATGATTCCTCATCATTCGAGCATGCCAAGCGCAGCGCTCGCGCGAGCATGTCAGTCTCGTGATCTACGGAAACAGCTGCTTTCTTAGTGGGCTTCTTTTTGGCAGTTGCGAAGGTCAGTAGCTTGACAACTGGGATCTTCGTAGTCACCTTCAAGGTACTCGTGCATGGCCTTGGTTCTGGTGTCTCGAAAAGCGAGAATGCTTTCGGCAACACCTTCAGCTGCAACTCACAGTCATTATGTTGAAGAGCTCAGTCCTCCTAGCTTCACAGATAATCCCAGTGTATAGCTGGTGGGTTAATTTCCCGGAAAATTATTCTTTTTCCCTGAATAATCTATTTTGGGGACCTAGGAGGATTTAGCCTTGGCGAGACGAGGCCGTGCAAACGCTCTTGCTCAATTGAAACGTGATGGATTGTACGAGCAGATCTCTAGATATCTGATTTCTAGGCCCAAACTGGATTTTTTACTGAGTTTTTCCACTTCCTCGCAGGGACGTCTTTAAGGGGGGGTGGGGGCATGCTGCCCCCCCCCCTGACCTAATTGAAAATACCTCATTGGGGAGAAACAGACAAGCGAAAAACCTAATTCGGGGAAAAACGGGCGGCTCCAGCCGACCGTTTTTTCGATGCTGTTCCACAGGCTTTGAGAAAATACCGAGTTATTCTTCTTTGGGGAAAACCCGAATAAGACTCTGTTCGGAATAATTCCCGAATGAGACTTTATTCGGAAAAATTCCCGAATAAGATTTATTCGGAAAAAATCCCGAATTGCTCTTATATAATCTTATAATCCCGAATTTGTCAGGAAAATTCTCAATCAGCATATTAGGAAAATTCCCGAACTAGCCCTATTCGGAAAAATTCCCGAATTAGCCCTATTCGGAAAAATTCCCGAATTAGCCTTGTTCGGAAAAACCCCGAATCGGTCTTATTTGGAAAAATCTCGATTAGACTTCATTCAACTGATTAGGCCTCAGTTGAAAAGTCCCGAATTAGTTTTTAGCTTTGGGTTAATACCGACTTATTCTTCTTTACACGGGAAAATCCCAAATTTGACTTAATCGGAAACTCCCGGCTAGTCTTATTCGGAAAAATCTTGCATTTGCTCTTATTTTGAAAAATATCGAGTATACCTTCGAGTGAATATCCGTGTTCAAATTATCTGTGAAACTCCGAACGGATTGAAAACTCTGAGCATTTTATTATAACACCCCCAATCGACAATTTTCGAAAAAACGATTGGTCTGTTCGGAAAAGACTCTTCTCATGCTCGTATCCTCCTTTTACCATTCGTTGTCAAATTTTCGTCTTAATGAAGTTCGAATCGTAAACTGGATTTGACGAGAGGTGAAATCAGCTGAACAGTGAGACTCAATAGCTGCGTTTTTGATTGCCGTTCGCCTTTCAACGTTGCACTTTCGACGTTGGCCGTTCGTTGCTTATAAGCCGTTTTTGCGGTTGCAAGTTCGCCGTTGGGTTTCGATTGTAAAAACGCTTATAAGGGACTTGACTCAAGTTGGCTTTAAACTTTAGCGGGAAATATGAAAAAGAGGAAGATGGATTCGAAGAACCAGTTAATAAACCTGGATTTGACATGACCAAAAGTTAAAGTTACTTTTTTTACGTGAATTAAATTCAAAATTTAAATTTTTCACACAAAAATTTAATATTGCCTACTTCTGCCCTTATAATTTACTTTGTGGTTTACTGTACACAAAGGTAAAACAACCGGCAAGTTTTGATTGTTGGTCAGGAATGAGCATTTTTTTTTTGTATGGCCTCGGCTGTGTTGGGTTTACCTAAAGCTGAAAAGTAGCCTACTGAGTTTCTATCACTAAAGTAAGTTACTGAAGAGTAATCTACGTTTTGGATGTACTTTAGAATACACTAGTATTCTGTACTGCTTTCTCGAAATCCACGTACATTTCACAGTGAAATTCCATGTTGGTATTTCAGATTTTAAGCAAATGTTCTTCCATTCTTGAATCTCCGCAATTTTCGATCGACAGCGCACGTCCAACTTCCTACCCTTCGACGTTGGCCGTTCGCCTGGGCTTTCGATGAAAAAGGGAGGAGACGCCGGTCGCCGTTCGTTCAAAAACACCTTATAAGACTCCAGGCGAAAGCGCAGGCGATCAAAAACACCTAATAAGACCAACGGCGAACGAAAGCGAAAGGCGAACGGCGATCAAAAACGCCACTAATATACGCGGCTTGGATTGGAGGTGAGTCACGCGGTAAGACATTAGACACCGCACGGACGGAAACAGTGGCACTCAGATTCAATTTATATATTCCGTTCTTTCAAGTTCGACTGATGAAGAAGGAATCTCTGCGAGTATTTCAAAGTTTCGATTAAGTAACACTGAGTGATGACCAGTAAACGAAAAATAGACTTTAGCGAAAGAAAAAAATCGAGTGAAAGTGAAGTGCCTTGAATGCGGGAAAATCACACAGAAAGGTTACGTGAAAAAACATTACGAACTTACAAAGCTTCCTGACAGAAAGGGGCAGCCAAGATGGGAGTTTTGTCAACAGGAAAAATCGAACAGTGTCACGCCTTTCGATAGATTAGAGTGGCATAAAAGAACGAAGGCAGAAACTTTGTCTCATAATTCAGCGTGCCAAAATACAGCTGGTTCGAGTGCAACTGGAGATTCGTGCAGTTAAGTTTTCTGCGCCATGGTAACTAGGGCTGCATCCGATTGAGGAAACCGGGACTTTCAATTAGTGAAATCGGGTCCTTATTTATATGCCATTTTTCTCACGGGCAACTGCCCAGTTTCTATTTTACTCAAAGTTACCATTCGTTATGTGCAACCACAGAAAGAATATATCGAAGGGTTACTCACTCTCTGCCGTTCGGTATTGTCTATGCTTAAAAAACGGGACCTTCCGTCACTCAAGTTTTGAACATTTCAGTGAGTATTTCAATGTTAACTGACCAATTGGTGACTTCGTATGACCGACTAATTAGTATACTGAACCGGTGTACAGGTGTTCTGTGACTGAATAGCCCATCAAAAATAGTTCCTACAGACTACGTGTACAGAAACAGAATTAAGCGTCCCATCAAAAATAGTTCGTGCAGACTACGTGTACAGAAACAGAATTAAGCGTTTTCGGCGTTGCCGGACTTGTTTACCGGGGGACCAACAGTAAAACTCGATGTGGATTTGAGTAAAACTCCGCAACATAGTGTGCAGGGTTTTCTGCCGGACTCAGCGTGTACACGGGGTGCCAGGGAGTGGGCAGACCCTCAGAGTTATTAGTTGCTTCCTACATATTGTTGCGGGTATTCGAGCTAATTCGGACTAAACCCTTCAGCTTTAGTGTTAGTTCCGTTTCACTGTGTATTCAGTTTTGTCCAAGCCTGATTCTGAATCCCGGCGAAGCATCTCAGTTGCAAACATGGTAAGTTGACGGAAATGACCCGGAGGTCCTGGGTTTGCGGATGATTCCGACGTTTTGCACTTCTACGGCTCCACCGATGTAGATGTCGTTAGCTAGCTCAGTGGCTATTCGTGGACAACGAATCTCCTCTCAGTCTATGTTGCTGATATGCTTTGAGGGCTGCTTTCAGCTTTCAAGATGCTCAACCTGACTTCGAGATCGTAGCAACATTAACTCCAACTGACGCTGCAGAAACCAAAGCCCTTATTGAAGAAAGCGTACATGAAAAGGGAAATGCTAGAGCTTCAGAAAACGATACAAGTGAAGAGAATGACGGGTTTATCCAAGGAAACCATGGAGGTAAGGAAATTCTCGGTCCAATTTCCCTAGAGAACGACGCTTGCCGCGACACGGCCACAATTCAGGTGGATGCCAGAGAATTTGTCATCGATCAACATGTATGTGAGGGCTCTGAGGCTTCTGTCGTCAAGCAGCCGTCCCTTAATCAACTCTCCGAGGGTAACTTAGAAGATGATAGTCCCTCAAATCCCAACGTTAGCTATGAAAGCACTTGGTTTGAGTGTGCTGGTTTGCTTGAATCTCTTGTAATAATATCGAAGAAGTCAGGGACCTTTTGAAATGTCTTCAGGGTCGGAAAACTTGGATATAAAGAGGTTCAGATTCGAAACAAAAGACCGTGTGTCAAACCAAAATACGAAAGGCAACAGAAGCAGAAAAGTGTGCGTCTGCTGTGCTTTGACCAGATGGAAAAACATTCTGTCGCGGATGACCAATTTTTGCCTCAACCTGCAGACGTGTTTGTCGAGCATGATCCAGGAAAGCGTCCAGACAACCTGACAGACACGCACCGAAGGTATCTCGTATCGGTTGGTCCCTGCAGACCAATGATGGAGTTCCCACGAAATTCCGACTTGAATAATCGAAAGCATACGTGTAAGATAATAAAGACTAGTACAGACTCCATCCAATGCTTGAATATAGCGTATCCAAGGACGCCTGCTTCTGCTTTCCCTGTAAACTGTTTCTTGGGGAGTCAGACCGGGAATCATCGCTGACACGTAAAGGCCTTCGACAGTGGAATAAGATGATGGGTAAAGATGGGAAGCTTCAGAAGCACTTATTTTTGGACATCCACAAAACTGCAGTTCTGAAATATGCCCAATTCGTACGGAACTCTCATACACTTGATTCCATGTTTAATAAAGAGATGAAGATACGACTAATTCAGGCAGAAAAAGATGCCGTTGAAAATCGGGAATCCGTCAGGTGTCTTCTAGACCAGTGGTTCCCAACCGGGGGTACGCGTACCCCAAGGGGTACGCGAGACCCTTGCAAGGGGTACGCGAAGGAACCAAAATCGTTTAGTTCGTAACTTCAAAATCTCGCTTTACTCACTTTTGACTGCCGAAAGCCTAATATTACCAGCAGAGCCATCACTAGCGTAAACATTTTGAGGGGCAAGGTATTTTTATCGACTATTTTTAAAAAAAAATAACTGTTTTTACGAAACTGTTTTTAACCGTCTGGACGACCAGTTTGGGGAAGGGGTGTTGCCAACAAGTGCGTGACGCCCCTGAATACAGCTAGCCAACTGCCGTAAAATCTGTTCCTGTGTCTAACAATATTGTTTCAAGAAGAATCAAAGACATAACAAGTGATATTGTCATTCAGGTTACGAATTAAGCTAACGAAAACGTTTGCGATGCAGTTTGATGAAAGCACGGATGACATCAAAACCATACACAGAAACAGGCTGACTGTGTAACAAATATTGCCGTAAATGACGTCGAGCCGAGATTTCATAAAATTTTAGCTAAAAAGCAGCCTTAAGTGTATCATTGATTTTGTATAAATTTCTACTCATGTATGCCTTATCATTTATGATAATAAATATCGTCTTTTTAACGTTCTGGAAAAGGGGGTACGCAACATTTTCGAACCTTGATTAGGGGTACGCGGTACGGAAAAGGTTGGGAACCACTGTTCTAGACAACACAGCTCTACTTGCTAGGCAAGGACTTCCATTTCGTGGAAACGGCGATTAAAATGTTAATTTTCGGAAAGTAGTTGAACTGGTTACCAGATGGTGCCCAAGATTTGGTGACTGGACCAGGCTGAAAGCGGACAAGGGGAAAGGCAAGACTAGTTATTTGAGTCCGAATTCCCAAAACGATTTCATACGGACAGTTGGGTCTTCGATTCAAAAGGAAGTGGTCAGACGGGCAAACAGCTCCGGAGTCATAGGTATCTGGTCTGATACCACGCCCGACACTGCACATAAGGAAAGACTGGTTGTCGGGTCTTCGGTATATCGGGGAAGATTCTCGTTAGTAGAAGTTGAATCCAAGACCAGGATAGAGCAGGCCACTAAGACCAAAGACGTACTTAGAAGCCATGGTGTCGAGACCGACAAGATCGCATTTCAGTCGTACGACTACGCAAGTAATATGTCGTGAAGGTTTAATGGTGTTCAAAAGCACATGTGCGATCTACTAGAACACCCTGTGCACTACTTCAGATGCCTTAACCACCGCGAAAATCTGATTGTTGAGCGAGCATGCAACATCTCTGAGATCGTCCGGAAGATGTTCGAAGTGACTCAAGAACTATATGTTTTCGTTAACTCGGGCAACAAAAGAAATGTAGCGTATCGCAAAGCGTTAGATGAAGCGAGGGACCTGCTTGACGGACGTGTCAAGCTGAAGGATCTGTCTCGGACGCGCTGGAGTGCAAGGTCTGATACATTGACAGCTCTCTGGTCCAGCCTTGAGACTATTTACGGACTGCTTGAGCAGCTGTCAGAGCATCAAGTTGATGAACCAACCAGAAGCAAAGCATTTTGGCTCCAGAAAAATATAAAGAGAATGGAGTTCGTGTTCGCCTTGATGTTCATGCGGATTGTCCTAAAGAAAGCGAAGATTCCTTCTGATAAACTCCAGGATCCAGAGCTCGACATAGCTTCCGCGTGTATGCTTTTACGATCGACCGCAGACTCACTTGAACGAGATGCAACAAAAGAGTGAGAAATTGAGGATCAGGTTGTTTCTGCAAGTCAGGTGCTAAAACGGATGTACCCGGACTACGACGCTCACGCCGAATTTCAAGTGCGGCACAGAATCAGTCGGGGGCTGCCGAAGAGGTACCGAGATGAAGATGACCTGAGAACTGAAGTTTCTGTCGAAAGGTATTTCACTGACTACTACATCGACGAATTCAAGCTTGTCGGTGGATTGCTAGCAAAAGAGCTCCGGCAGTGCTGGGAAGAATGTTCACTTGTAATCAAGCCGATCCTTGACTGTCTTTCTCCGCTAAGGCAAGTTGTGGATCAAGATGCTGTTCACAATTTCTGCAAGTTCTTTCCCTCAATTTCGCTGAACCCTGAAGATCTTGCATTAGAACTCGAACTATTCTTCGATTGCATTCGAGAAGATGTGAAATGTGGCGTGACCATTAGAGAGCTTGCTGTTCTGTCTTGGAATGTTAGAGACGTCTTTCCAAGGGTCTGGTTGGCATATAAGTGCTACTTAGCTTGCCCTGTGAGTGCCGTTGATGCTGAAAGAGCTTTCAGTAAAATGAAGCTTGTGATGACGTGCATGCGATCAAAGATGACTGACGAGCGGCTGGACGGACTGTTTATTTCTACCATAGAAGAAGACAGTGGGCGGATTGGACTTGGACTCTCTTACTCGTGCATGGCAGTTTTCGCAGTCTCGCAAGTTTAAGTTTCCAGAAGCTTGATTTTTCGGTTATATTTCTCTTCATTTCTACCATTTACGTCACATTTTTAGTGTTCATTTTTGAATAAAATTAATTTTCATGGTTGAGTAAATAAGCATATTCGGGAAAAATCCGGAAACTGAAAATTTTCGACTTTAGCATCCCCCCTTGATTTTCGGGTAAAGACGCCCCTGCTTCCTCGTAATAAGTGTATATGAACTCGTAGCGCTTGTTTTATTGGAAGTTTTGAGACAAAAGCCGCTTTTTTTGTAAAACTCCGTTCTCCTCACGCCGTTCTCTGTTTTGCCTATAGCTTGTTTTTCGTCGAAACTCTTCCGAAATCCGCCTACTGCACCACGGAAAATTTCCGCGGCTCAGCAGCAACACTGCTGAGCAGTGGTTCATATATTTGGCCGTGGTTCAAGAAGTTGGTTTGGAATTTATTTACGGATATTTCTTCCGGAATATTAAAGCGGAATTTTTTTTTTTTCATGAACCAGTTCCGTAGATTACTGTTTATAGAGTTTTGAAAGAAGTGTTAGGAAGTTTAGGGTTGGACGAGGGAGAGACACCGCATAGCCTCAGGGCCGGACGTGCGATAACACTGGCAGCGGCGGGGTCAGACTTATCCGAAGTTATGTCGGTTGTCGGTTGGAGGTCCGCCGCAATAGTAGAACATTATTTGGCATGCAAGAAGGTAATGGAATTCCAACAAAAGGGAGATGTAGCAGTTTCTATTGAGGATTTGTCTGAGAATTATGAGCGAACAAGTAATCTCGTCGGGTTTTCAGCGTTATTTGTATGATTTATATTATATAAATGTTTTGAATTTAAGGTGTTAAATATGGTTCAATAAGGTTGGGAGATTGATGAGGTTGGGAGATGTATGAGGTTGTGGGTTTTGGCCCACGAAAGGGGGGGGGGGGGGTCGGTGATACGCCCATGGTGCAGGCGAGGTTTTATGGTTTGACCCATTACGCCCATATCTTATCAGGCTGACAGACCATAGTAGCGAGCCGGATATAATACTATCAAACGCGCGCACGGTGGTTCTTTCTGCCGCCACTTCGACTTCAGTAACCAAGTAGGAAACGATTTCAGTAACCAAGTAGGAAACAAGCAGCAACACTGCTGATGTAAAGAAAACCAATGGAGGAAGAAGGCAAAGCAGTTTTGCTATTGGCTTCATAAAAAAAATTGCAACAAGATGAAGAGACAGACACTTCTGATGATGAAGAACAAGACCAAGCTACCTTATCTCTTCTAATGGAGGATGAAGAGCCCAGTCTGCACAAAAAGTACCTTGTACTCTTGCTGAAAATAGTCTGACAGTAAGCTCAGGGATCTAATATCAGTTGGACACCAGACTTTTGGGATATTTCTCTTGCTCAAGTGGAATATCCTCATGAGGAGAATAATAAACCCCTGTATAGGAGATGTGTGTTTTCACATGTTTCCTTTTTCCAACTTGAGCGGATTTGAGCCTGAAGAGGATCCTTGCCAAGAAGGGCCAAAATATATCCCTAATCAAATTTAGCCGACGTATCCCTTTTGCACTGTCAAATATGATTCGCAGTCAGCTTGAAATGATAGAAGTTCTTTAGGTAGAGAGGAGGGTTGATCTCTGTTATAGTTTCCTAGTGTCTCTAGAACTGAAATATCTAAAGATTTTTGTTTCTGGCTTTGTTCATCTGACCCACATTAAACTCTGCTGCAAAGGGATTTTTCTTCTCAGGGAAATGCAGCCTTATCAGGGGCTCACTAACCGCATAGTTATGTCAAGTGGCGTTCAATGTTTTCTTTTTTTTCAGAACCCAATCAAACAAGTTTATGGGCACAGCATAGAGAGGCACATAAAAGTTGCGAAGCACGCAGAAGCTTCCCAATTGCTACAGTGAAAAGGAACCTATTTCCTGCAGCAAGTGCTTACAGATTACCTTATGGTATCTGGGAAATGTGTGCTCAATGAGAGACGTCGCAGACAGGTTTAGAATTGCCAAATCTGTATAACATTCTGCTGTGCATAAGTTATGCTTTGTGCTTACAGAACTTATGCCCAATTTCATTATTTTGCCCACATCTGCTGAAGATCTGGCCAGGACAAAGGATGGCTTTTATCAGAAAGCATCAATCCCTGGATGCCTTGGTGCGGTAGATGGCTGTCATATCCATATTGTGTAAGGACAAAGAACAACAGAAGGTGTATTGCAACTACAAAGATTTCCACAGTATGCTGCGCCAAGGAACATGCAACACATAAAAATTGTTCCCGATATGTTTATAGGTTACCCTAGCTCATGCCATGATGCCAGGGTATTCAAAGCTAGTTCAATATTTGAGAATATCGTTACTGCGCCAAGTGAGTACTTCCCTTCGCCGGAATATCATGTCTTGGGTGATTCTGCCTATCGACTTAGCCAGCATATGTTGACTCTCTACAGAGACACAGGAAATTTCACAACTGTGCAGCGCAAGTACAACAAACAGCATTCACGATCTAGAATGTGCATTGAACATACATTCGGACTTTTAAAAGGCTGGTGGAGAAAGCTAAGGCATGTGGAGTGCAAGGTGGAATTTATTCCGTATGTTATTAGTGCATGCTGTGTACTCTATAATAATGTCAAATTTATGAAGCCAGTTTCGAAAAGTCGTACGACTCAAATAGTGGATCAAGCAGCAGCGGAGTGGGAATGGGGTCTTATCCTGTATTGCCTCCTGGCATTAGCTGTGCTAGAGCAAAAGCCAAAAGGAAAAGAATAGCTGCTATCCTTTCAGAAAGTGAATCTTGGGAGGGACCTAACCACTGTTTTATCGATACATCTGACACATTTATTAACAAAAGTTTTGGAATAAAAATAGTGTTTATTCGGTACCAGAAGACGAGTGACGTGAGTGACGCCTCTTCCTTTTGCTTTTCCCTGAATTCTCTATCAGTTGGCTGAGGATTTGTACATCTCCTGATCTCTCTTACCCTTCTTTTTGTTTTTTATTGTTGTATGTGTAAATAATAACAAGGAACACATAAAAGTGTTAAAAACAAATATACCTCTACTGTACTTTGTTAGCTCTTATAATCCACTTCTTCTATGCAACAACCTTGCACTTCCTATTTCCAAACTAAACTGTCTATTCTAGCCTGTATATCAAGGCTTGTGGGGACATTGTCCACTGGGATCCCTCAACTCTCAAGCAGCTTTGATTCCCTTGGTGCCTCTACAATTTGCAATTTCAAGCCCCTGCATCAGTTAATCCTATTAAAACGGCTGCAGCTATTATCTTTACCTGGTCCAGTCAATCAACTTCATCATTGCAAAATACTGTCAAATATTGTAAATAAATACAGTTCTGTGATGAATTAGATTAGATTAGATTATGTTTAATATAAAACCAACGCATAACATTTGTCTGCATCACCTGCAGGGAAAGTCCCAGGGGACTTGTTAAATAACAGGCGAAAAAAAAAATTCACATCTATTTACTAATGAAGAATAAATCCTACTACTACTGAAAAATAAATACTACTACTAACAATACATTTCTAATTACTAAAGCAAATACTAAACTAAACTACTAAAGTAAAGTTTTTTATCAAAGCATAAGCAACGTGTAGAACTGGGAACGGCACTGTCGGACGTACTTGAGATTACGTGTGGTATCCCACAAGGGACTGTAATAGGGCCCATATTGTTTTTAATTTTGTGTAACGTGATAGCTTCATGGCATAAAATCACTTCGTTACAATGTATTGCCACTAAGCTGGAGGAAGAGTATAAAAGGAAGAAATTGGAGATAAATCGACTGAAGTCTTCTGTCATGAGAATTTCGTTTTTAAAATCAACAGTACCTGATATTGATTGCCAAGAAATTCCAATTGTAAATAAAACAAAAATTTTCGGCATAATTTTTAATTCTACAATGACTTGGGAAGATCACGTCAGTGTAACTGTGCAGAAATCGAGTTTTACGGTCCGAAATTTAAGCGTACTGCGCCGGTTTGGTTTTTCCATGCGTGCATTAGGATGGATCCTACTCGCCTGCAACTGCAAATTTGCAGGTAATATAATGTAATTAATGATTATCATGGTAATAATTTTTCGCAACTTTTTCATGTTCATCGTACTTCTTTGAAAAGTCGGTTGCTGGCTTCTGATAACTGCATCATTAGTGCGTTATGTAATCCGTGGCTTCGGCTCTCGCTGCCTGTTTGGGTGAAAATGTACGAGCCAGAAGGCTGTGGTTGATTTTCGGGTATTCCCTAGTTATTATATTTATTTTTGTTTAGTGTTAGTATATTATGGTTTCTTACCGGATTAAAATTGTTGAATTGAATTGAATTGAATAATAGAGGGTGTACAACCATGGTTTGGTTTTTCGCCCGATTTCAGAATATGCATGTCCGGCCTAACAAAAGCCCAGAGTGATGATATTGAGTCTGTCCAAAGAAGAGCGACCCGAATCATTCTTGGCAAAAATGAACTGGGCTATAATGAGCGGCTGGAACTTCTGGGCCTGGAGTCGCTACATGATTTAAGACACAGTCTACTAATTAAGTTTGGAACTCGGTTGCTCCAGTCTCAAAGGTACAGGGAATGGCTCCCCCCTTCTCCCGCTAAGCATTATGTGACACGGCAAAAGCGTAAGCTCCAGCCGTGTCACGCTGTTGCAACAAATCGGTACCGTAAATCGTTTCGCCAGTATTTTACAGAGTGTATGAATAAGTAAAATTAGTGCCATGTTTTTGTCTAGCGTTCATCGTATGATGTTTTGGACAGTAAAGTATATATATATATATATATATATAAAAAACAAAAGAAGAAAAAAAAAAGCACTGACTCTTGCTTACTCTTTTGCGAGGAAGAACCTTTTCAGTGTGGCCTTGAATGCAGCAAGGTGCGGGGCCTCACGGACTTTAATTGGGATTGAATTACAAACACTCGTAGCAAAATTCCTGATAATGAACGATGCACGAGTTGTTTGCCGGATTTCATGAACTATATCCCCACACCCCCTTGTTTCATAATTGTGGTAATCACTGTTCTAAGAAAAAAAAATTGCAAAAGAAGAAGTCAGTAAATTATTAAAGTATTTGTAAACAAAAATGCTAATTTGATAATCCCTTGTTTTTGAACCATCAAAAAGTTTATTTTTTAAGAAAATTTCAGAAGGTGTCGAATTATTAACATCATTGTGAAAAAGAAGTTTTATTGCTTTATTTTGTATTTACTTAAATAATGTGGCGAAATGGGATGAGAACGGTATTCATAACTAAGCTTTCTGTTCCGTTGATCATCCAGCAGAACGGAATGCATAATGAGATGCAACTCGTTCTCCGTTTTGCTAAAAAATGGTCAATAGCTTCTGCGTTCTACTAAAAACTGCTTATAGGAGAACGGGATAGAGAACGGAGAACGGATTGTTTACAAAAAACGCGGCTAAAATGAGCGTTTCCTTGGTCGATCGAAGCGAAGCCAGCTTTGGCATGCAAGGTAGTTACAAAGTCAATGTCATTTTTACGACCAACTTTGCAAAGAAATCCAACCTACGAACTCTTGAACGAAAATGCGATTCTGACGTAGAATAATGGGCTGAGTGCCATAATGGAATTTGATTGGATGTCTAGTGCAACAGAAAAGTTCCAAAATCATAATATATAACATAATCTTTAGTATTTTAAGTAACGCAAGAAAAATGTTGGGTAGTTTAAAGTACGAATCAAATTGTTTTTGTAGGTCAATGTTTGCAACTATACGTAAACGCCCTTCCTAGACTATGACGCGGGTAACAGGGCTCGAACAAATCAGTTCAAGTTCAAGCGTTCAACCGTCTAGTCACCTGAGCGTCCACACTGAAACGAATATTCTGCGAGTGAAGTGTTAGGATGGGAAATGTTTTAATAAAAATGTTTGAACTAGAAGACAAAGAGAGTGTGGTGTTCGGAGAATTTAAAGGAGACCAGGACTGCTGGAGATAGCGTTGGAGGTTGCGGGTTGTGATGAAAGGAGGAGAGGCTTCTGGGGAGAGGCTAAGGTGCGCATCGTCACAGCCAAGTGAAAAAAACACTTTTTACCAAACGATACATTCTCGTGATTTGGTCCGTCGTCATTCTTATACAAATGATCACAACAAACACACGAAATGACGAATTCCTACTGACATCCTTTTACCAAGCCTTGCAAGTGCCATATGAGCTTACAGCTCTTGTTTTAAGTTGATTTGTATTGGTTTGTAATGTTGACTGTTTGTTTGAATACCAATTGCACAGCAAAGACAGTCCTCTTCAGTCCGGTTTAACCTGTAGCATGTGGTATTTCGTATTTAAAACAGGATATCGGTCATCCCAGGGGAACTACTGTAATGGAAGGTCAAAGTAAATTATCCTATTTCCATTACAAGGTTTGAAGGTGCAATCTTTTCGTCTCACGGGAACTACTGACATAGGAGGTCAAGTTGAATTATCATTTTGTATCCGTTTAACTTTCTTAAGACGTATCCGGTTCTGAGGGTAGTTAGGGGTAATGAGGGAACTGAACTGAAACAGGATGTTAACCATAAACATACTTTCAGCTAACGGGGAGATTTCGTAAACCATAAAAATAGGGAAATGCTAAGCTAAAAAACTGGATGACTTTTATCTTATGAGTAAAAGGCGCGATAACAGCGGACACTGAAAGTAGAGTCAAGACATCACTCCGGGGTGGTGGGGAGAAGTCACTGTAAGAGTGGCGTAGAGACGTCACTCTGGTAGTGGGGTAGAGTCAGGTTCTGGCGTTGGTTATTTGTAGATGTCGGAGAAGATCCAGGAGCTAGAGAGATGATCATGGCTTCCGCAATGAAGAGCACGTCAGTAGAAGAAAAGAAAGCAGAGATGGTGGAGATGCCAGCCGACAAGATGAAGCGAATTTGTAACTGAAACAGGATGTTAACCATAAAAATACTTTCAGCTAACGGGGAGATTTCGTAAACCATAAAAATAGGGAAATGCTAGGCTAAAAAACTGGATGCCTTTTATCTTATGAGTAAAAGGCGCGATAAGAGCGGACACTGAAAGTAGAGTCAATACCATGAACCGGGGTGGTGGGGAGAAGTCACTGTAAGAGTGGCGTAGAGACGTGACTCTGGTAGTGGGGTAGAGTCAGGTTCTGGCGTTAAGTCTTATTTGTAGATGTCGGAGAACATCCAGGAGCTGGTGAGATGATCATGGCTTCCGCAATGAAGAGCACGTCAGTAGAAGAAAAGAAAGCAGAGATGGTGGAGATGCCAGCCGACAAGATGAAGCGAATTTGTAACTGAAACAGGATGTTAACCATAAAAATACTTATAGCTAACGGGGAGATTTCGTAAACCATAAAAATAGGGAAATGCTAGGCTAAAAAACTGGATGCCTTTTATCTTATGAGTAAAAGGCGCGATAAGAACGGACACTGAAAGTAGAGTCAAGACATCACCCCGGGGTGGTGGGGAGAAGTCACTCTAAGAGTGGCGTAGAGACGTCACTCTGGTAGTGGGGCAGAGTCAGGTTCTGGCGTTAGTCTTATTTGTAGATGTTGGAGAAGATCCAGGAGCTGGAGAGATGATCATGGCTTCCGCAATGAAGAGCACGTCAGTAGAAGAAAAGAAAGCGGAGATGCCAGCCGACAAGATGAAGCGAGAGGTAGGGGATATCGTGGCCTATTGTAACTGAAACAGGATGTTAACCATAAAAATACTTTCAGCTAACGGGGAGATTTCGTAAACCATAAAAATAGGGAAATGCTAGGCTAAAAAACTGGATGCCTCTTATCTTATGAGTAAAAGGCGCGATAAGAGCGGACACTGAAAGTAGAGTCAAGACATCACTCCGGGGTGGTGGGGAGAAGTCACTCTAAGAGTGGCGTAGAGACGTCACTCTGGTAGTGGGGTAGAGTCAGGTTCTGGCGTTAGTCAAGAAAAGTGTAGAAAGATGACCGGGCAGGCTGAGAAGAAAAGTGGCGCCACTGGAAAGTTATTCGCTAGCCGGAAAAGGGTAGACATAGTTTGTTACAACTGTGAAATAGTCGGACACAGCTCGGGACTACGCACTCCCGGTCTACTCCCGGGGAAGTAACGAGAGAGTTTTGTTACTTACGCAAGATATCTGCGCCGCGATTTTCTGTTTTTTGACTTGAAAAAAAATTTGGTTTCGTTTTAGGAACGACCGTGACAGTTGGTGGATCGAAGCGCTTTCCGCAATCAGACCAAGAGAAATAGAAGAGTGACTGCATGGTTCTCGGTAGGAGACATACTGCACGGAAATTGCCCGGATGCTGAAAACCTAGGACAACCCAGGAAAGAGATGTTTGTCACAGGAAATGTTTCCACATGTTAAAGTGATTGGTGTGTTTTGTCGCAACATGCTGAGTGATCTTCCAACGTTAACCAAAGTTTAGAGTGGGGACGAGAAAGGGGTTGACGTTTTATCATTCGTTTTCGTGGTATTTTTGGAGGAAAAAATCATGATGAAGCTATACCGCCTAGAGTCCGATTCAAAAATGGTCGTAATACGTCACAGATTGAGAAGTTCATTGCTGAAACAATCTCAGAAGGGATTAGAAATGGAATTGTGTCCATTTTCTGTAGGGTGGGAGATGAATTTGTTACCGAAGTATTGATTTTGCCATTAACGGGGGAGCCAAAGAAAACAAGGCTAAGTATCGATACCCGCTTCATGAACCACTGGACGAAGGATGTGCCTTTTAGTATGGAGGGTCTAAAACAAGTAAAAGATGTTGCGATAAGTTCTTCAGGTTCGAGAACTTATTTTGGTTTTGTCTGGAAAGAAATGTTTTTTGGGATCCCAAAACGTAAGTGGAGGGATACCTATGACATCGCAAAAGTTGTCCGTCCGTCTGTCCGTCCGTCTGTAAGCACGATAACTCTCGAAGGGAATGAGATATTTTGATGAAACTTGGTGTGAGCATTCTTTGGGTCAAGAGTAAGGTCGAGTTCGTAGATGGGCCCTGTAGCCCTACATTTAGGGGTGGGGGAGGGGGTTCAAATTAAGGGACTAGCAAAATATTTTTAAACAGCTAATGTGATAGTCGATTATGGGGTAAGAAGGCATGCTGAACACGAATATGAAAACCATTTTCTCGCCGGACGATTAGTTCACCCGGAATCCGGCCAAAACCGGAAAGTTTGTTAAAAGTAAAAGTTTTATTTGAAGTCGATTAGATGTTGGATCTAGGGGTAAGAAGGCATGCTGAACACGAATATGAAAACCATTTTCTCGCCGGACAATTAGTTCGCCCGGAATCCGGCCAAAACCGGAAAGTTTGTTGAAAGTAAAATTTTTGTCTGAAGTTGATTAGATGTTCGATGTAGGGGTAAGAAGGTATGCTGAACAATAATACGAAAAATGTTCTCTCGCAAGACAATTAGTTAGCCCGGAATCCGGCCAAAACCGGAAAATTTGTTAAGAGTAAAAGTTTTATTTGAACTTGATTAGATGATAGATCTAGGGGTGAGAAAAGATGCTGAATCCGTATGACAATCATTTTTTAGCCGGACACGTAGTTCTTCAGGAATCCGGCTGAAACCGGAAAATTTGTTAGAAGTTAAATTTTTCTTTGAAGTTGGGATGTTGTATGTAGGGGTAAGGAGATACGCTGAATTCGTTTTTGAGCTTTAGTTTTTCGCCGGACAAGTACTTCTTTAATTTCGCAAAAACCGCAAAATTCACAGAAGTAGGTTAGGATCGTTTCGATCGGCTTATAGGGGTAATTATACATTCTGAATCCATATCTGAACTTGGTTTTCTTAATGATTAGCTGTTTGGCCTGGCCAAGAAAAAACCTTACTGTCTGGATCAGATATTGAATTTTTGGGATCCCATCGGAACCTTTGGTCTTGTTGTTTGTGAAACCATACCTCTTGAGTGGATGCTTTCCGCCATGGTTTATCAAAGAATAGGGAATATGCCATTAGGAGCAATCAGGAATTGAGCATTTTCCAGGTCCTATACCTTGACGATACGGGGGTTGGGGCGAAAATTCGCGAAGAAGCAAGGGTTTCTTCTAACAGAACATCGGCTCTCTTGACTAAATACGCCTTATGACTATCTCTCCTTGCCGATGCTAAATCTCCGGGCACCAGCGGAAAAAAAGAAAGAAACGGTGTCACAGCTGCTCCCAGAGAGCGCCGTGATTGTTTGTTTGTTTGAGTCATTACGGAAATTTTTACTCTTCTTCCTGAGGATCACTGGCGTGTTTTGGACTTAATCATATAGAGTATTGGGATACTTCCTCTCAAGTAAGTCTGGATTGACCCCTAAGCTAACGGCTTACGTTTTTGGGTATGATCATAGACACGAAGGAATTAGCTTCGCTTAATTCCTTCGCAATTATCCCATCGCATCCATCATGGAACAAATATCAACTATGCTGTCTGCTGAAAACATAACTGTACGATCACCGCAGAGTTTCATGGTGAAAGGTATGTCTTTTCAGCGGGCAGTTCCACACGCAAAACTCGTTATATCAACGTCTGCTACAGCGCTCGCGGCAGCTAGCGGGAAGAAGGTGGTACAGGTAGACGAAAAGATTCAGGAAGAGTTGATCATACATGATGGTCAGGGAACCAGATTCTGTATCTCGACTATTTCTCTTAGTACCTATGACGGAAGGTACAAAAGTGCTGTGATGTGCACCTGGGGTAGTCATTTTCGCTGAAAACGAATATCGTAGGGCGCAATACCGCCGTTGGGTCATTTCCGAGTTATAGGCTAAAAACGGCAAATTTAGCCTCTAGTGACCTGTCACGCTCTATATTTTTTTATTGAGTCAACGTAGTCTAAATCCACCGTTATCTTACATAATTCGAAAGAGCTAGTCAAGCTGTTTAAGAATTAGATTTTTAATTTAAAATTAAAAGGACTATTTATTCTCTGTTTACTATATTTTCCAAATAATCACTATCGAAGATGACACAAATTACAAAGAAAGGCTAAGAACTCAGAATTTTTGTTTTTGTTGTGCCCATTCATTTCCAAACAATTTTAGCTAAAATTCAGTTTTCTAATTTAATTTTTGAGGGGTCTGCGAATTTTTGTTTTTGGAGTACCTCCAAAATGAATCTCTATTAAGAAGAAGCCCTGTGCATCTTTTAAGGGTAACCTAGAGTTTCTCAACTTCATATAATCCAAAAGTAAAGTTATAAATAACTGGTTTTCAAATAGAATAGAAATAGAAACCGAACAAATAAAATTATTTTGGTCATCAATTTACTATTTTCTCCGAATAACCTACGGAAAAAAAGAAATTCTATTTATTTTTATACTTTTCTCGCTTGTTAAATATTTTCTGTATTGAGGGGGTCTGTGGATCTTTAGATTCGAGGTTTTAAACGTTCTGATTGTTCAGGATAGATTAATAGAACTAAAGTCAACTTTAATTGAAAAGCATTATGGGTGCCGAATTATTCCGGTAACTAGTTCGAATGATTTAACATATTAACATAAACACTTTTTTTCACAGACTGGGTAAAGTTAAATTTTTCCATCGAAGTCGTTAATTCTTTGTTGTAAAACCCTTCCATCAGCTCCTACTCCCGGCACAAGTTGCAGCATCTCTTCATCTTCGATTAGTCGTAGCCTTTTTTTTTGCTTTTGCCTCTTCTCAACTTGCTGTCCGCCTCCAGACTCTGGCTTTCAATTCCAGTATTGCTTGAAACTGCTGCGTCATCGACGGTTCTCCATCCATGTTTGAGCAGATCTAGAACGCTTCACTGACGACAGTGTCACCCAAGTAGGCCTAGTGAAATTCGTACAGCGCTCGCTGCATTCGCAAGCTTCGTCCGTGCAGCACGATGATTTCCTGAATAGTTGGGAGTCTCCTCAAATATTCCTATATTTGCCGGCAAATTTGTGTTAGTTCTGCTCACACAAAGACCAACTTTTTTGACAAGTCGAAATAAGTAGCATCGAAGGAAAAATCGGAATGACCTGCACTTCTTTGAACAAGCTGAATCCACCCACCCGCCCGTACAGGTATGGAACTACTTAGAAAACTTAAGTAAGAAGGGTTCGTCCAGCCCAACGTGAACAACTCGAGAAACGTAAATAAGGGGCTACTGCCTAGTTTGTCATTGGCATGCCCAAGATGGTACGGTTAACATGCATCGAAAGTCTGGATCAACATCTTTATGGCTCTCATACAATAGCCACTGTTTTGGCAGAAGGTAAACTATAATCAGGTTTGATTAGTCCCACTTCGGATCTTTCCTCAAATCAATCTGCCATTAAAAGGTGGATTTGGAGATAGCATGCTATCAAATAAGTCTACACGCTGAAGCCTTGAAAAATGTAAATAGCTTTTCCTACACCGATCTGAGATCTGTTGGCAGAGGCACCTGCCACCTGGACTGGATGTACAGAAGATTGCAGGGTACATCTAGTGTTTTCGCAGTTACAGTACCAGAGGCTGTGGTACTGACGTGAGACCCCCAAAACTGAGCTAAACTGGGCGCTCCCTCAGGAAAGCTAAATGGGGAGCTGGCAGTGCGCCCGAAAGTCACTAAGGCTAGTTCAGGGTCGCGAAGAAACTGATTTGGACTTCGGCGGCTCGGGGCATGTTTTGAGCTTGCAAGATTGACAGAAAGAGGCGGGTTATTTCTAGTCGGTTGGATATGAAGAAATGTTTGCCACCCAGGACAGAGCTGTCAAACTCTGTGGCCGTAGTCGCCTTCCGATGATCTGTAATGCTGCAGTCTGTTGCTCCCCACGTAAGGCGGCGATCAGAGTATCGCCATAATCACCAGTATAAGTAAGCTGGTTACATCCGGAAGCTTCGCTTTTTTTCTCCCCCGTGTGTTGTAAATAGTTTCGGCACCTGGCTTTTAGAACCTGACCTTGAAAGCAGGGCCTCGAGTTCTAGCGCAGAAGCCTGGTGGCTTTCCCTTTTCCTATACATTTTAAGAAAATTGACTTGCTCATGTTACTGGGCTTCACGAACAACCCATTGTGTCTGCCAAATAGTATTTGGTTTGTTATATTATAAGGTGAACTTCGGCAACATTACTTGTATGACCGTCCACCAACGAGAAAAGTAATCTTTCGGTGACTGCCCCAGACCTAGCAGGCCAGTTCGACCTTATGTTTGAAATTTGGTGATTGGATTACTAGCGAGAGTTGGGAGGATATTTTTGATTCACCAGATTTAGATGCTCGTGTGAATCTGTTTCATGATAAAATTAATGATAAGTTCGATGAATTTTTCCCAGAAAAGAAAAGTAAAATATGTTCCACTGATAAACCCTACATTAATTCAAAAATAAAATCACTGATAAAACGTAAAATAAATCTTATTTGTAAAGGGAAAAAACCAGAGGCAAACGAGTTGAGGAATAAAATCAAAAGTGAAATTAGAGCAGCTCAAGTTGAGTACTACCATAATGAAGTAGATGGTCTTTTGGAATCTAAACCATCAACATTCTATCAAAAAGTTAAACAGTTGAGCGGAGTCACCCCAGCAACTTGATTTCATGAAGGATGAGCCCGCAGAAACAACAGCGGATAAACTAAACGAGCACCTAGCATCAATTGTCCAAACTTACCCCCCTTTACAACTATCCCCATCTTTAACTTAATCTCCCAATATTTCCCCTGACCCTTATCCTATCCCAGATACTTCTGATAATAATCCTGAAACAAGTGAACATATTCAGACATATTCAGTTCCCATTCAGCGCTTGATGGGTAAACATCGCCCGGAGAGCGTCGTATTGCAAGTGAAAATCATAGTGAGAGCATACCGATTTGAAAACGAAACTGGACTGATTGTTTGGCTCATGATTAAGGAAGACGATTTGGCATGAGATTACGACTAAACGGTCGGATTTCGGATTTTGTTTATCGGAAGAGGAGTTGGAGTATTTGTTGGGCCGACAAGAGCAAGTTTGGCGGTCTTTCACAATATAGCGGGGGAAGAAGCACCACAGTCAGTGCTTGATCAGATTAACGCAAAACTCGCCTTATTGCCACAAGTGACGACAGACATAAGCTTCATTAAAGGACAGTTGACACAAATTAATGCAGAAAACCAAGGGCTTAGTCAAGAACTTGTAGTAACGAGGAAAGAGCTTAGTGAAGCAAACCGCCGTATTCGGTACATAGAAACCGAAGCGAAGAGAACAACCTTGATTATTTACAACTTAGGACAGAGAGACCCACCACTACCTACGCTTAAAGAATTTGCTGAAACTGCAGTGCACAGACACCCGAAACTTTATTCTGAAGAGCGGCCGTGCGTTTCGGAACGACGGAGTGTCTGTGGCCCCGGACTACACATTGGAGGAAAGGAATGCGCGAAGCCACTGAAAATTAGTCATGAACCAAGCAATTGAAGAGGGGAAACCCGTCAGATTACGGGGTACAAAACTTTTGTCGATGGAACTCTCTTGGTTTATGAAGAAGAGGGTAAAAAAAGTGATCGTGGTCACCCGAAAAAATACAACTAGGCTTAGGTCCCCCCGTGGTCGAAGTGACTCTCAGAGCTCAATGGATAGCGCCTCCTCGGCCCAGCCTGTAGTAAACGCGGCGATCACCGCCGAAACTCACCAGGAATAGAACAGTCAACGACTAGCTGCAAATGGGCAACAGACTAGTGCTACTGAAGTAACTGCTGGACCATCTTGGTTGAACCCGAGGCCTAAGCCCGCCAGGAAAGCGGATCAGATGATCAGCCCGGAAGAACGCAATAGGCTGAATAATCGTGCACAAAGACCATAGAGAGAGCCAACTTGGAACGCAGACGAAAACAGAGGAGGTCCGAGATACGAAAGCCCCGATGTCAGAAGAGGCAGAAGCACAGCAGACTACAGGATCAATTATCCGGACCCAACCAGGGACCGGTACGATGAAAATATGGAAGACTCGAACTAGCATGCCGACGGCCATGCCCAAACTATGAAAATGATCACATGGAACGTTCAAGGACTAAAGAACAAATATAAGCAAGTATCGGAAGACGTGAGTGCATTTGACGTTGTGTGTTTAGCGGAAACTTGGCATGACGTCAACGAAACGCTACTGTTTGGCAGATTTTATGTAGAAAAAGTGTCAAGAAGAGAGTCGTCGAACAGAAGATATTACGGGGGTGTTATTGTCCTTCTAAAGTGTAAAAGTGTGTCGAAATACCAGAGATTAAGTAGCAAGTCGGAAAATATAATTTGGGTAAAAGTTCTTTTTTCTGATAGACGGCAGATAGTGATCGGATCAGTTTACTTACCACCACAGAACAGTTCTTACACAAATGAAGATACTTGGATATTCTGGAAAAAGAGATCGAAGAAATGAGATTTAAATACCATGACCATAGTTTCAATTCAATTCAATTCAATTTATTTCAAAAACGGGAAGCGGACAAGCCGAATATTCGTTTAGTCGTTTAACGCTATTGGGAGACTTTAACGCGTACACCAGCGTGAAAAGAGAAGTAGTGGATACAGTGATTTGTGAGGAAGTGGTTCCAGCTCCGAAGGCTTACGGGATTACAAGAAGTAGCATGGATGAAGGTAGGAAGCTGAATATTTGGGGGAAAAGGCTTTTGGATTGTTGTGGAGAAAATGGGCTAGTTATAGGGAATGGGAGGTTTGGGAAAGATAAGGGTAAGGGGGACTTTACGTTTTTTTCGGGTACGAAAGGGAGTGTTATTGATTATGTACTGGTGGACGTTTCCCTCGCGATGGATGTTAGAAATGTAGAAGTTCTCCCCTTTGTAGGTTCAGATCATTTCCCAGTTTTAATTAAAATTTTGCCAAAAGTTTACGACGAATGTTCTACAAACACAGCATAAAAGAAATTTCCAGAAAAAAGAAATTTTAAAAAGAGAAATGTCGAAATCAGAAATACACAAAATGGAAGAAAGATTAATTGACAGGAAGGTTCAGGAAGAACTGAAGGTATTGAAAGAAGGTAAATTACCAGTCGAACAGATGATCGACGGGCTAAACGGAATTATTCATGAAATAGCGCCTAAAGTGTCCCCTGAGAGAGAGCGAAAGGAATTTTTGATGATGAATGTTTAGCAAGGAAAAAAGAATTGATGCAAAGAGTAGAAATAGTGAAGGCCCTTAAAGAGAGCCGCCTAAAAGAGACAGTAGTCCTCCAGATGAAAGCTATGCGGCGAGATTATAAACGGTTATTGAAACAGAAAAAAAGAGAAGCGGAAATAAGGGATATAAAACAATTATCGGAGAGTTTTAAAATGAATGACATGAAAGTATTTTGGAGGAAAATTCAAGACCCTGAGAAAAGAAAACCTACCCAACAAAAATGCCCGGAACCAGAATCATGGCCACCATATTTTGAAACAGGAAACGATACAGCACCTCTCGGAATGCTAAATTCTATCCCGACGGAGGGAACTTGTTTCCCGCTCCAAGAGCATGACTACAGTTTGCTGGAGGAAACAACGGAGGAGGAAATAAAAAACATTTTGAAGAATCAGAAAGGGGGCACAGCGCCGGGGCTGGATGGAATCCCTAGTATGGTTTATAAGAAGTTCGCACTGTCATTCGTTCCGATAATGGTCCTCATCTTCAATGCAATTCTTAGCACATGTAAATGGCCCGAAGCATGGAAGACGTCAGTAATTTTGCCGCTTTTCAAAAAGGGAAATGCGGAGGAACACTCCAACTATAGACCCATATCCCTAATACCAACGATGAGTAAAATATTTGAAAAAATTATTGATGTGAGACTGTCAAAATGGCTTGAAGTGTACAAAAAAATTAAAGAAGAGCAAGGAGGCTTCCGGGCCGGATATAATACAGCGGACAGAATGTTTGTACTGCATGCCCTTTCTGAAAAATATGGAAGAGGAAAAAATAAATTTTACGTGGCTTTCCTAGACCTCCAAAAAGTTTTCGATAGCGTGGATAGGGAATTACTGATAATGGAATTAATTAAAAGTGGACTACCAGATCAAATTGCACAGCTGGTAGCTAATATGTATGGAAGTACAAAAGCAGTTGTTAGAGTGTTTGGAAAAGGAGTTTCAAGGATATTTGAACAGACAAGAGGTGTGAAACAAGGAAGCTCCCTGTCACCTCGGCTATTCGGAATATTCGTAAACGACATTGTAGAATTCTTGGAGAAAAGATGGGCCCCAACCGTTAAGCTCGGCAACAGAACGATTTCGGCTCTGCTGTTCGCCGACGACATGGCATTAGTAGCGAAAACAGCTCGTGAACTACAAATTTTAATTGACCTGATGGCAGAATACCTTGCATCGAAGAAACTACGAAACTCTTCAATAAAGGAGAAAGAAGGAATTTAGTTGAGAATGAGAGATTTTGGTTCAAAGGACAAGAGATTAAGGTAGTGGAAAAGGCGAAATATCTGGGATTTACCCTGACACCTAACTGCAGTTGGAAGGAACATGTGAGCGAAATGTCAAAGCGAGGGAAAGCAGCAGTGGGTGCAATATTACGTAATGACCTAGTGAAAAAGTCGAAGTCATTAAAAATGTTTAAGCAAATATTTGATTCGAAAATTAAACCGGTAATCCATTACGGAGCTGAGCTATGGGGCCTGGAGGCCGCGGATAAGCTAGAATCAGTCCAGTTTAGATACTACAAAAGACTCTTCGGGCTGCACCACACAACACATAACCAGCTAATCAAAGGAGACTTCGGCATCTTCTCACTGAAACTGCACCGGCTTTATCAAGTATTTAAGTTTTGGCAGATATTAACCCAATTTCCAGAGGACCGATTGGCTAAACAAGCTTATAATGATTTGCTTCGAATTAATAGGAAAAACTACTTGGACTCAACAAATCAAGAAATCTCTTGACAAATTATTATGTGTGGATGGAAGGAAACGGACCCGGAAACACACAATGCCTTCCAGAAATTATGCAGAGATTGAAAGATCAAGAGATACAAGAGTGGAGCTGTTTAGTACGTTCGTCGGAAACACTGAAAGAATATAGTAAAGTAAAAGACATTTTTGGGGAAGAATATTATTTTAAGTTAAATTTATCTTTTAAATATTTAAAATCTTGGATTCAGTTGAGGGGAAATTGCCTTCGAGTACATAGGGAACAAAGATTTAAAAAAAATAAGGGTACAAATGGTAAGTGTGGGTATTGCGGAAACAAGGACAATAATTTAGCCCATATCCTCATGGAATGCCAGGAGCTTGAAAGTCTAAGGGATGAAATTTGGGGGGACCATCGGTTGGTGCTACTTTCTGATATCCTGATGTCTTCGAAGCCTGGAACCATATGCAAAATGGCACGATATGTGGAAAAGGCGGGAGAGGCTCAGTCGAGCCCGAGTGGAAGAAAATAAATATTGTTTTATATTTAGTATGTGTTCTGTGCAGTGTTGTATCAATACATCATGTTGTGTATGGCCGTAGGGCTCAAATAAACTTTATTTCTTTCTTTCTATTTCCAATTACCAAGTCTAAGTAAAAAAGATGTTGAAATAAAGCTTTTTAAGCTAAAGCGTACCCCTGTCGCCCCTTTTGATATTCCTGTCCCTTTGATTAAAGCTTTTGCTCCTGAGTTTTCCATGCCCTTGCAATGTTTTTATAATGATATTACGGAAAATACCCAAAGAAATGGATAATGGGCTTTGTTACGCCGATACCAAAAAAAGGTGCTTCAAATGATTTTACAGGAGTTAGACCTATAACTGTAACATCCACTTTCAGTCGAATTTATGAAGGATTTGTTGCTACTTGGTTGAAAGAACATCTCTCGAAGATTATTGATAAACGCCAGTTTGGGAACATAAATGGAAGTTCTGCAACACATTACCTTGTTGGGTTGTTAGATTTTATTTCTAAAAATCTTGAAAATCCAGATAAATGGTTAAACCTAATAGCTATTGACTTTAAAAAGGCTTTTGACTTGATAGACCACCAGACTCTAGTAAATAAGATGATGGAAGATAATATTCCAGCCTTTCTAATAAATATTGTAAAAAGTTTTCTTACTAGTCGAGAACAGACAGTAAAATATAAAAATGTTTTTTCAAAACCGTTGCCCATTTACAGATATGGATGAACGTTTGAAGTATGTAGACGATCTGTCTCTTGTTGAAATCCTTAATAGATATGCGAAAAGTCAAGCTAAATCAGTAATATAAGATGTTGCTGCAGAAGCATCATCAGTTAAGATGGTTGTGAACCATGAAAAGTCAATTGTTGTCCCTATTAATTTTTTTAAGTACCAGCCTCAACATCTCCCTCCCATCCCAGATCTCATTTCAGATAAAATCCAACTTCTCGGTGTAACAATTTCCCCAGACCTTTCTTGGCATGCACACACTTCAAATATAACAAAAAAAGCTAATGCAGCACTTGCCACGATCAAAGTTTTCAAAAGGTTTAAAATGCCTAAAGATAAGCTTGTAAAAATCTACTGTTTTTTCGTGCGCCCCCTTCTTGAATATGCTTGTCCGGCATGGCATTACGGTTTCACCCAAGGGGAGAAGGATCTGATCGAGAGGGAACAAAACGTGCACTACGTATTATTTATGGTGAAGCCAGATTACCTTACTCTTTTCTGCTAAAGGAACTTCGGCTGCAAACGCTTGCAGAGCGGAGAGAGCACCTTTGCCAGACTGTTGGCCTAAAACTCCTTTCCCACCCCGTGCACCGTTCCCTCCTCCCTAGTCCCCATTTACCCGAGAGACTTCGCCAACCTAGAGCAGTAGCAGTGAAGGTCCCAAAGCTCGCCCCAATTCACTGCCGCACTGACCGGTTCAAGAAAAGTTTCGTGTCTAGTTTCACTGAATGGTATAATGCAAATTGAGTTTGTTTCATGACAATGCTTTATTTTTTAAAATCTATATTTCATTCAGTGTATTTTTGACGTTTGACACGAAGAAACGAATTCGGCATTTGCTGTGATAGTTTTTCTTCCGATAGTGTTGTCAACGGAGACCAAAGTCGATGGTGCTGCTGCGAGTCTTCGATTACCAAAGATATAGAAAACAGACGGAGGTAAAGGAAGAATCTACTTCTCATGAATTATCCCTATGTATTCTTGTCTTCACCTTGGTTGTTTAACTTTACTTCTTACTTCAACTGTTAATTTACTGTTTAGTGCTTAGTAATTTGGGTGACTGGTGGAACGATGACAACTTGTACACCACCTGTGAAATAAAAGGGTTTCTATTTGGATGCTGGGAACAGACGATCTCGCTTTCCTGGCTGAATTTTTTGCACTTTGATCATAAAGTTAACAAGTTTCAACGAAAAAGATCAGCAAAAAAATATCCTAGCAGGAATTCCACATCGCAACAGGCCAGCCCTCGTAGTCTACCCAAGCCGTAAATGGATAATCTTTTTCCCTACTAAGTTAGCTGAGCGGCAAAGGAATCCCAGACCCATCGGTATGCACTGAAACCGTTCTTAATCTTTCTAGAATGTATAAAATTTTGTACCAGTCTACTGAACGACATGCATCCCCTAGACAAACATCGAGACAGTTTTCGTCTGAATTCTCACTTAGACAATTTTTTTTTGTTTTACCAATTTTAAAATCAACTAGACCTACGTTGCATGGGCAACGTGATGTGTTGCAGCAGCCTTTGTTCGGCTTCGCCGACTAAAGTGTTGCGAGAGCAACACTTTGGTTTGTTTCTTCGCTAACGGTTAAAGGTTGAAGTTGTCAACCCATCGTGGTTTCCAAAATGGTATGTTCCAATCCAAGAAATTTTTTTTTTCTGAACTGATGACACAATCTGTAATCACATGGCTATAACAACAGAATATCGGAAGTAGGGAGTAAATTGACTTTGCAGCCAGTTGAACTATATCCTTTTCAATCGTAGCTATCGTGACTGGTGAAAACTTGGAACATTATATAATATAACCTAGTTGGTATTATAAAGCTATCCATAATTTTTCAGGGTCAAAATACCATAGATGTCACTCTACTAATTATTGCGAAACTATATCGTTGTTTTACATTATTATCTTTTCTATCCGTGCGTTTACACTTAATTCTAAGTTACAGTGATAGACCATCGCTATAGACCATTCTAGGATCTCATGAAAATGACAATGCTTTAGGAATCGATTCTAACTTGCAAGTTCCTCTCCCCGTGATAGACATGAGCTAAGCTTTCTTCTCATAAAAAACACCGGAAGCAAAATAGGCACACAAACTAGGAAAAGTCCGAGACCCCTCACTGTCGAAGATGATTATGGTCTAACAGCCTATTGTTACTTACAAGTCCTGACAAGTCTCACAATTGGGTTCCGCCTATTCTTTGTTTGAGTGTGTATTCTACCACTAAAGTTGTCAACCCCTCAAAGACTTAATTCTATGTTATAGTTAGAGACCATAGAGATTTTCTTACCCTCAGACTTACATAGATCAAATAAAACGTGCACCAATTTGCACAAGTTTCTAGCCCCTCATGAACCCCTTCTAGCAACCGATTCTTGCTTACAAGATATTTATAGAGATCAATAATGTGCACCAATCTGCAAAAGTTTCTAGCCCCTCATGAACCCCTTCTGGCAACCGATTTTTACTTACAAGTTCATCTCCCCGCAATAGACATGGTACTAAATGATTCTCACGATCAAATAAACACCGGAAAAAAATAGTAGGATTAATAGGTACACCAACTAGCAAAAGTTGATAACCCCTCCACCGAAGATGATTATGGTCTAGAAGCCGATTGTTCCTTACACGACCCCTACATGTTTCGCAATTGGGATCGGAATATTTTTGGTTTCAGTCTATACCTTACTACTGAAGTTGTCAACCCCTTTAAACTTTCGAACTGTTGTATCTCATTAAGGAATTTTTGTACCAAAAAACGGATGACATATACTTTGATCAGCTCATCAACGTCTATCGATTGCCGTTGAAAAAAAAATTATATCTGTATTAGTTCAAAAGTTGACTTTTTTGCCGTAGGCCAACTTTCTAATATCACAACTTAGAAAGGAGCAAGGGATAAGGTCTAATTTCTTTAGCAGTGAGAGAACTTTTAAAGTTTAAGAGGCATATCTGATATCATTTCTCTTCCTCAATCCCAAATGCAAAAAATGGAATGATAAACTCAACAGAAATCACGAACATAAATGGGCAGAAACAATAGATGGCAGCACTTTCGGACCCGTGGGAAAATGCCACTTTTTTCTTTCTGTAAATTTTTCTATTTATCACTCAGAGAAGATATATTGGCTATGGGGCCGGGGAACTGCCGCAAATATTTAGCACTTACAGATTTTAGTCCATCTTCAATTTGAAAGTGGTGCCTGTCTGCTTGCCTGCTAGAACGGAGCTTTCCACTCGAAAGCAGAAACATGGTTTGATGAAACAAAAGCTTGGCTGCATAACTTCAGTTAGTCCTCTCTAACATAGGCTATACAACTCCACTTCACTTCACACACCGTAGGCTCTGGCTCGAGGACAAGCAAAAACCGCAGAGGTTAGACCCTTACCACTTTCTAGTAATAAGCTGAAATCGGGGTGCTAGGAAAAAAAAAAACCACGACAAAACCAAAGTGTTGCTCTCGCAACACAATGATGACAGGTAGCGCTGGCTTGAATTCGGTGGTGGTTGTTTCAGGACAGCTTTCCGAACAGCTTTGCTCTCTGTCGCAGGATCGTCAATTTTTGGCACTACGAAATCGGGTAGGATACTTCTGTGTCGTTGTGAAAGAAGGCATTGGTGTCCGAACCTCATGACTGCTTCGTGTCTGCGTTGGGCTAGGGTTTTGAGGCCGAGTTTCTGGATACTCTCCTCGTACGAACTGTAGGCTTGCCCAAGAATGATGCGGCAAGCCCGTTTCTGAATTTTTTCTATGCGCTTTTCCTGCTCTTTTGTTAAGCCCGGATGCCAGACTTGACAACCGTATTCCAGGGCGGGTAGAATATATGTTTCCAGGATGTTTGTTAGGGCCTGTGTGGAAAAACCGAAGCGTTTCAGGTTCGCGAACGATCTTAGCAGTCCTGCTCCTTTGCTTACTATCTTGTCAACTTGGGAATTATACTTTAGGTTTTAGTCAATGATAACTAGACCTACGTTGCCTGGGCAACGTGATGTGTTGCGGCAACCTTTGTTCGGCTTCGCCGACTAAAGTCTTGCGAGAGCAACACTTTGGTTCTGTTTCTTCGCTATCGCTGAATTTGTCAACCCATCGTCGTTTTCAAAATGTTATGTTCCAAGAAGATTTTTGTTCTGGACCGATGACACAATCCGTAATCATACGGATATCCTTCAGCGTTGAAAAAAAAACAGAATATCGGATGTAGGGACTAAAATCTTTGCAGCCAGTTGAACTTTATCCTTTTGAATCGTAGACGTCGTGCCTGGTAAAAACTTGGAACATTGTCTTATATAACCTAGTTAGTATTATAAAGCTATCCGTAACTTTTCAGGATCAAAATAATGCGTAAACACTTAATTTAATTCTAAGCTACAGTGATACACCATTGAGACTAATTTTGTTATACCCTAGATTTATAGAGATCAAATAAAGTGTGCAGCCAATTGAACTTTATCCTTTTCAATCGTGACTGATGAAAACTTGGAACATTATACACCCTACTACTAAAGTTGTCTACCCCTCAGATACTACATTCTAAGTTACAGTGATAGACCATGGAGACTAATTTTCTTACCCTCAGATTTATAGAGATCAAATAAAATGTGCATCAATTTGCAGAAGTTTCTAGCCCCTTATGAACCCCTTCTAGCAACCGATTCCTCCTTACAAGTCCATCTCCCCGTGACAGACATGGTACCAAACTTTTCTCAGCATCAAATTCACCGGAAATAAATAATAGGAATAATAGGTACACCAACTAGCAAAAGTTGCTAACCCCTCCTCACCGAAGACGGTTATGGTCTAACATCCGATTGTTGCTTACAAGTCTCCTTATATAACCTAGTTGGGACCATAAAGCTGTCCGTAGCTTTTCCGGATTGTAAAACAAAGTCATTTTTCGAAATATGATTTGCATTCGTTGCATAAACACTTAATTCTTGGTTATATATAGAGATTCTAAGGTACAATGAGACCAAAAAGACCAGCTTTCTTACCCTCAGATTTATAAAGATCAAATAAAATGTGCATTGGTTGCACAAGTTTCTAGCCCCTCGTGAAGCCCTTCCAGCAACCGATTCTTACTTACAAGTCCATCTCCCCGTGATAGACATGGTACCGTATCGTTCTTACCATAAATTACACTGGCAAAAAATACCAGGTTTACCAACTAGCAAAAGCTGCCAACCCCTCATCCCCAAAGATTCTAGCAACCGAGTCTTAATTACAAGTGCAACTCCCCGTGATAGACGTGGTACCAGATAATTGTTCGTTCCATATAAAACATAGGAAACAAATTGCAGGTACACTAAGTAGCCAAAGTTGCTAACCCCTCATTGCCGAAGATGATTATTGTCTAACAGCCTATTGTTGCTTCAAAGTCCCCTACATGTCTCACAACTGGGATCGGCCTATTTTTGGTTTCAGTGTGAATTTACTACTGAAGTTGTCAACCCCTCTAAACTTTCAAACTGCTGTATCTCAAGAAAGGATTTTTGTACCAAAAGATGGATGACATACACTTTGATCAGCTCATCAAGGTCTATCGATTGCCGTTGAAAAAAAATTATATCTGTATTAGTTCAAAAGTTGACTTTTTTTCCATAGGCCAACTTTCTAATATCACCACTTAGAAAGGAGCAAAGGACAATCTCTAATATCTTTAGCAAGGATAGAACTTTTAAAGTTTAAGAGGCATAGCTGATACCAATTCTCTTCCTCAGTCCCAAGTGTAAGAAATGGAATGATAAAGTGAGCAGAAATCACGAACAGAAATGGCTAGAAACAATAGATGGCAGCACTTTCGGACCCGTGGGAAAATGCCACTTTTTTGTTTCTGTAAATTTTTCTATTTATCACTCCACATATTTCGCACTTGTAGATTTTAGTCCACCTTCAGTTTGAAAGTGGTGCCTGCCTGCTCGCCTGCTAGAACGGAGCTTTCCACTCGAAAGCAGAAACGTGGTTTGATGAAACGAAAGCTTGGCTGCATAACTTCAGATAGTCCTCTCTGACATAGGCTACACAACTCCACTTCACTTCACACACCGTAGGCTGTAGCTCGCGCACAAGCGAAAACCATCCTTTTTTGCCCCAGGCAAGAGCTCTACGAAGCTTTCCAAAATGTAATGTCATCTTCATCAATCCGGCCGAAGGTCCACACTTTCCGTAAAAACCAAACCGCAGAGGTTAGACCCTTACCACTTTCTAGGAATAAGCTGAAATCGAGGTGCTAGGAAAAAAAAAAAAAAACCACGACAAAACCAAAGTGTTGCTCTCGCAACACAATGACACATCTAAAGATTTACTTTCGATTATAGCTATTTAGGAAATCCTAGGTAATCCATTGCTAGAGTAAAAAAAAAAGATATCGTTCTTCAAGACTCATTTTAGTGATACACCATACACAGAAAATCACAGACCCTTCGAAAATGAAAATAGAAAACTCAGTTTTAATTAAGCCTGTTATAGAATGTGTGGGCTACAATTTTTAACGTAAAATAAAATTTGTTACCTTGAAAAATTCCGAGTTTTTAGCATTTTTTTCAAATTTTTTCTATATTTTGTATTACTTATTTTGAATATATGCTAAATAACGAACAAATACTTTCTGTAATTTAAAGTTAAAAATCGTTTTCTTGTAGAGCTCAATCTTCTCTTTCGATTCATTTAAGTTTTTGTTGAATTCCGTCGACCCTAGCTCTTGAAAAAAATCTGGAATCATTGTAGGAAAGTATAGGCTAAATTTGGTGTTATTAGCCTCTAACTCGGAAACGCCCAGACGGCGGAAATGCGCACTACGATATATATGAGCAACCGAGAATTTTTTTATGGCATAACGCCGAACAGGTACACGTAACCATCCATTCCGCGCTTCGGATTACGCATGGGGGGACACATTGCGGGCAAGAGCGGAGAGGACGTGAATACAAACTGCGCGACTTTTGGCAGGGTAGCGAGTCAGAGCAGAACATCGCATTAAAAGAAGCCAAAGCACTAGCCAACACTCTAAGGGCCTTACAGCAAAAAGTCACAGGGAAAAGGTTTGTCGCTAGGGAAGACAATATGGTGGTGAAAAGCCATTGGAAGAGGTAATAACATCCCTTTTCCAGTTAGTAGTCGGTATGAATGTAAGATTGTCTGTAGAATATATAGGGACGAAGGAGAACTAAGCAGATGAGCCATCACGATTTCTGACAAACAGCGACGCGCCATTATCCAATTTTGCTTGGTCACGAAACCAGAAAGAATTTGGCAGAAAAACGGAACACACGATTGATCTTATAGCGCTTGATTCGAATGCTAGGAAAGACTGGAAAGGAAAAATTTTACCCCATTTCACGCCAGGACCCTTAGCAGGATCTTCAAGGGTGGATCTATTTGCGCAAAAGGTGCCTCTGGGCAATTTACATGTATACGTTTCGCTCTCATTCCACAGGTCGTGTTGTATTTAGAAGATCAAAAGGTATTGGAATACACAATGGTCAATTATAAAGCCGCTTGGTGTCACTTGGTTGAAAATCAGTAGTAAGGGGAGACAGGCCCGATTCTATCCATCCAAAAAAGGTTTAGTTCGTATTTGTTTAGTGTCAAGTATGTATCTGCTGTTCGAAGAGGAATTAACTGACTGAGTAAATCAAAGAAATCGAGAAACGACGATAGTATTTTATCAGCAAAATGGAAAATACAAGATATGGAAAGCAAAAACGTTAATTAGAGAAGCAGCTCCAGGATTTCATGAAAAGGGTTGACGAGTACAGCGGTACACTGTTGCAAGGACAGTACCGGAAAAACGACGGTTCATGAAGAAAAGTGTAGGTTAATAGGTGCAGTAAAGAAATGCGAATGTCCCAGACGTTTAAGTGGTAATGCAGTGTTCACAGTGATTGTCGAATTATCCGCTATATACAAGGAGATGGTCTTGAATTCGACGTGGGATATACAAATTCACCTTGAAATCCCGTTTTAATTGACGTGGGATATACAAATTCACCCGGAAATCCCGTTTTAACATACGAGGTGAAGCAATATTTGGACTGTCGAACAGAAGAACGCCCTAGTTTCAAAAAAGAGGGTCATTCCGGTTACGGTGGACCTGCTTCGATGCATTACGCAACAAACGGAATGGAAAGCAAAAAACTCAAACGACCAAGTTAAAATCGCTTCGGGAAAGAGTCTTTTTCTTATTTAAGTTTTCGCGGGTGCCCGGGCAACCGATATAGCTAGATTGACGAGAATGTCAGTGCGTAATGTCTAACGGGGGAACTGTTGACCTAGAAAAACAGGGTAAAAAAGATCTGTGCCCGTCCTAGCGCTGAAGAATTACGTCACTTATGCGAAAGCGGAGACACACTATTTCGACACAGTCTATTTATTTAGGATGCAGCCTACGATACAGCCTCATTAGCGAAGAAACGCCGATTGTCCTGGTTCGGCCATGTGAGCAGAAGAGAAGATTCCATCCTGGCGAAGAAAGCTCTACTGGCCACCCCAATGCCCGGTTGGAAGAAACTTCGGGGAGGTCAACGTAAAATGCGGCTGAGCACCCTCAAGGAAGACCTCGAGCCCATCGGAGGCTTCCGCCGCCATGGGAGGAGATGGGATCCCTACTGGCTTCAAATCTCGATGCCATTCACAGAAGACCGAGATTCATGGCACACCTTGGTCCGTCAGCTGCTGTCGCCAGGGAGAGCTGCACAGCTTGCGTCCTGACACAAGTACAAGTAAGTAAGTATTTATTTAGGAAAGTTAAGGGAGAGAAACTGGAAACGGAAAGGGTCGATAACGACATAATTGCGAGATCGTTGACATCCATGTTGAAAGCCCAAGGCTTGTTCCAAGGAGAAAATTTACTCAGCCTCCGATCAGGTACCGGCTTGAGTCCGGAAAAGGTGGCTGAACACATCGGATGGAAAACCCCGGGGATGATAGAAATATATACAGGAGTTCACAAAGCTTGCCAATATGTCACATCAGCGAAAGCAGTAGCGGGAGTGTCAGGCAGCCACGTCAAGTACAATTGTACTTTTTCAGTACATTTTGGTTACGTATGTAAAAACTTCTATTCTAAAATGAATTGTACTTTTTCAGTACATTTTGGTTACGTATGTACAAACTTCTATTCTAAAATGGCGAAATCAAGTACATTTTCGCGTTTACTGTACAAATTAAGTACATTTTCTTGTTTTCCTACTACGTTAAATTTTTTTTTTCTACTTACATACCAGCTACTTCGTTCGAGTCCTTTTCTGACGTCTTTTCAGTTTCAGTAACAACCTCCCCCACTGCAAATTCTGCAAAATCTGCAATTTGTTTCTGTGTATAATGCCTTGCGACTCCAGCAAGATTCTATGGTCGGCTGGCGCTAGGTGGCTGTACCAACTGGGACGCATCGAGAGTAACTTGGAAAGACATCTTGTGTTAGTGAAAAGGACTCTCCTTCGGATGGCGGTGACGATTGTCAGAGCCAAATAGAAGAGATTGAGCTCGCTCTAGAAAGCTTTGCTTCTGCCCCCGAATGATATTTTTGTTTTACTTCTTGTTCCCACTTCGTGTTCGTTCGTGTGATTTGTGCTTATACTATTTCGTGATTTTAAGCTTATAGTCAATAGAGATAATAGCTGTGTTTTTTTTGCCTTTTTCCCGTTGGTCGGTTAACCTTAATCGTAACCGCCGTTGGTTTGCTGCTTTTGCTACCATTTCATCATGTCAGAGTGGAAGCCCTTCAAGAAGAACCTAACACAGGAATTTTCAGAAGTGATGCACTAATATGAGAGCGGCGAAATCTGTAGACTACGGCAGTACCAGAATTATGGCTCGCTGAAGCTGTTGGGAAACTTTCGATTGGTGCCCCTCCAGCCTCAGTCAAAATCCTTTTTCAAGTTGAAAATATTGCAAACAATATGATTACTGCATTGCAAAGACAGTCTCTCTGGTTCGACAATGCGCGTGTTGCGCTAGCGCCGAATTTTTTTTGGTATAAGTACACTTTTGGGCAATCTGTACATTTTTTAGAGCGATATCTGTACATTCTGAAAACTTGACGTGGCAACACTGGTGTCAGGGGAAGCTCCAAAGCTTAGAATTTTCAGGCAAAGTGCAGAAAATTTGAAACTTGCTTTTGATCAAATTTTAAGTAGGCTCAGAGGTGTTGTTTCGGTATTCGTGCATCGTCGGTTCTGTTAGGTATGGACTGGATAGATTTTGAGAATAAAGTAGACAGAGTTAGTTCAAGGCATACGGAACAAAGAGGGGGATATGGGCTGATCTCCATCCTATCCCCGAACATCCGAGCCATGGTACCCACGTCATAATATACTATGAAGCTCGGACAAATCAGTTCCAGTTCAAGCACGCAAAGCGGTGGGTACGACATGTGCAGCAACACTTGGGTTTAAAAAAAAAAAGAGTTAAGAAAGAGAGAGGTACAAAAGGAATAGTGAGAACTGTTAAGGTTATCGGGGCAGGATATTATGGCAAGGACGGGCGGGCCTCCCTCAAACCATTCACGCATGGGCTGATCTCCATCCTATTCCCCAAACGTCCGATCCATGGTACCCACGTCATAATATACCATTTAGTGTCAACATATAGTGTATTTTCTTAACATTCTATATATCTCACCTTACAAAATATTATGAGTAGAGGATCAGAGTCAAATACAACTTATTTCTTTGGAACGGACTATTGATAGAGATTCTGGGTTCCCATTAACTGTAGCTTAAAATTTTTGGACAATTTACGCATATTATGTCCTTACAGGTTCGCATGCTGGATTACTAGTTAAGCCATGCAGCTACATGTCGCTTAATTAGACTGCATGAGGACTCCATAATTTTATAAGCATGCGCGAGGCTGGTGGGAGGTCGGTTATTTACGATTTTATCATCAAGAAATTCAGCTTAAGTACTTAATGTTATTTTACACTTTTTGGTTGACATTCTTGAGACAAAAGATAAATATTAAACAAGGAAAAGAGACATTTGAAAGTAAGACCAATATTACACAAGGAAAAGAGACATTTGAAAATACTTAAGTAGCATGTTCAATCTTCATTTCGTTGGCGACCTAGCACACCCTCGGACCCACACTATATATCCATACCCTTTATGCCCCTAGACCTCCTCAAGTTCAAGTTCTTTTATTGTTTGAGAATACATATTATAAAATACATACATAACGTCCCCAGCAGGGAGACTGGCTCGAAAGCCGGGCGACAACCCAAAGTGACTCAACCCAAAATGATAAATGTAAACATAGTACAGGAAAGCGAGCCCCGAAAATGATCAATCTGTCATACAGTATTTGTTGGACAAAAACCACCAGGGGTGGTTTCAAAAATCACCATGATCTTTCTGCCCACTCTCACAATGACACGCTCAGAATAGTCCGAAAAGCCGGCGGCTCAAAATGCCGAATCTTCAGAATGGTCTCAGGGAAGGCCAATATCGTCTTGGCCCAAAATGACGAAGGCTGAAACTGTCCACAGGGGAGGCCACAATCATCTTGGGACGACGGACTACGAGATTATAACGGATAGGAGTAGCCACGGGAAAGGTTTCTGAAGGAATTACTTATTGTTTCTTGATCAGTTCAGAATTGTTTGCGTCAAAGTACAGAGACATTCAGTCGTGGACATTTTAAGTCGTGGGCATTTTGAGTCGTGGGTATTTTGAGTCGTGGGCATTTCAAGTCGTGGGCATTATGAGTTGTTGGCATTTTGAGTCCTGGGCATTGTGACCGTGGGCATTTTGAGTGTTAGCCACCCCCAGACCTTGAAATGTCAGGATCTGAAGTAGATAAAAGCCAATACACATTGTACGGGTCACTAGATGCCAGCAGCAGGATGTTTTTCTTAAGCATCACTGTGCAGTTCAACTTCACTGGTAGAAGTAAAATCAACATTCTTGGTGTCTGACATCGAGAAACTACGACTTCAGGCACCTCCGATCAAACATTAATCTGAAAATTTTAAGGTCTGGTAAATTGGGCCTTTACTTGTAGGATATGAAGCTGGCAGAACAGGCAATGCACATAAGCAGTCAATGGGATGTCCGTGAAAACAGAAGTCCTGACATGCAACAAAAACCAAAAACTAAAAAGTCCCAACGGAGCGTTTGCGCTTAAGTAATGGGGATCTCGACATTCTAAGTGCAAGAGTACTTCGGAAATAACTCCGTAAAGGGCGGGGGGCTCTGTATGGCAACTGAACCCTGAGACATATGATGTTAGTATTACAATCATTCTATTCTTCTTTATAAACAAGGGGCACATGGAGAACAGTGTCGGGTCTCAATAGGTTTCCACTCCTCTATGTCCTCCAGGGAAAGTTCCCTGAAATCGAAGGAGCTAGTGAAGGACGGAACACAGCTACATCGGCTAAAAGACATTCTCCTCTAAACTGAGTTCGAATTGACATGGCAGGCAGGCAAGTAAAGTAAAACGACTAACGCTCGGTAAAGATGGTTACTAAATCCATGTGCACTACTGTGTGTTTAATTTTTTAATTATCGCAACACCGCTTAGTATTGTTCGAAGCTAACAGGAAAATCAATCATGCTGATTGATTTAGGTGTGCCATGGGTAGTACGAAAGTGGGCTAGGCTAGAAAGTGGCCTGGCTAGAAGCCGTGAGATGGGTTAACGTGTTGAAAACTAATCGGTAACTCAACAATTATCGTTTTAAAAGAAATGTGCTATCCAGTATGTGGAATAATATTCACCCAATTGAGCTAGTTCGAAATTATTTTTGCCATTGTCCATGATTTTTGCTCCATTTTGCATCTGTCCTTATTTCAGTACCGAACAATTTTAGAAATGAAAAAATGTCTCCAATCAACCCTTCTTCTGGAAAATTTTTTAACCAGTTAAGCCCAAACGTATATCTAGAAGAAATTCCAATACGATCCGGCCAGCGCTGTGCAAGATTTGAATGAATTGCGCTTTTTGTCTTGGAGTCTGCATGTGCAAACCTCCAGAAACGAACATCCCTATTTTGAAAACGTCACGCTCAGGAGAACAATGCCCTCCGTGGCCATGCCTGTAACTGCATTCTCCATGGTGTGTTAGAGTGTGGTTCCATTGTTCAGGTGTTCAGGGGTTAATACTGACCAAAAATGAGCTAATGTAAATGACAGGTTCGACAGTTCTGCTCTTCTTGGAAAAGTAGCATTGACCTTTGGTCCCCTCGTGGGGGACTCTTAGTTCAGTCTTACTTCTTGTTTGCATTATGGTTACAGTACGAAATTACAGGAATTATGATTGCCTTTAGTGCAATAACGTCTATAATTGTTGGCATTAATTTATTGTTCACCGGAACCTATTACCTCCCATTAGTTTTTACAAGAGCACCAACAAAATAGCTAAAATCTGGCTAATAGTATAGTTCCTATGCATCGTTTAAGCTGTCTGTGATGTGTTCCATTTCTTTTTGTGGAGGACAGAACTAAAAGTATAAAAGAAGTAAAAGGACTACAAGAGAAGCAAATTAAGCCACATTTGAATGAATGAATGAATGAATTTTATTTCCCGCTAATTAAAGGCAAAAGCACAAAAGCGGAGTATAGGAAAAGACAGAAAGCAAAATCACAAAAAATTTCACAACATCAAAAGAAAGAAAAAACACTTCAACACAGGCACTCAGACATTTAACTCGTAACAACTCGACTATTTACACCCATATTTACAAACAAAAGCACAACTAGTAACGTATAGCCTCAGTGAGACTATTGTCAGACCTTAAACTTTGTCGGAACTTTTCAATTCTGTCTTCAACAGCACAGAAAGGCTCTGGGACATTATACTTCTTGCTCACATAAGTGTTCCGTGTCCACGGAGGTAAACCTAGCAGAAACTTGCAAAAACGGTAAAAGCAAGAACGAATTTTACGCTTATTTAGATCTGATAACAGGCGCCAAAATGGAGAAAGAGCAAGTATGTGCGGCATGACCAGACTTGCGAAAAGCCGAGCTCGAATATGCCGATTGTAACATGCTTTAGATGATAAGATCATGCCATATGCCTTACGAGTTTTGCTCGCAAAATCCTCTACTAATAGAGAACGAGTTGTTCTGATACTATCACCAATAGGGAGGCCTAGGTATACTAGACTAGAAGAAGGCTGGATGGTCTGATCACCAAGCTTTACAGGAGGAGCAGGATCACCACTTTTGCGGTTGAAAATAACAACCTCTGTTTTTGCCTCATTAAATGAAAGGCCGATCTTATTGTACGACTCGCTTAGGGACAGGAAGTTTGACTCTGTTGCACTAATAGAACGGCTCAGATTCAAAATGTCATCAGCGTAGTTTAACAACGAAATATCTAATCCTAAATACACAAAACTGGGCTTTGTCACATTCTGAGCTTCACTAACGCTATTATTGTAGAGAGGAGGCGAAGATAGAGCTCCTTGACGTATTCCCTTTCTAACGGGAATTACTACTGATGAAATTTTCACACCATTTGGCAGGAGGATCTTCACTTTGACTTTAAGCTTACTGTACAGATCACGAAAAGGAATCAAAATAGACCGATCAAGACCGCGGTTAGACGCACTTAAAAGCAGCTGGCCGTGTATACCGGAATCAAAAGCTCGTGTTACGTCGAGCGCTGAAATGATAACGTACTCACCGGTTCGGTCACATTCTAGAAGTACATTACAAATAAGGTGGTGTGCGTGCTCTCTGCTACTTCCCTTTTTGAAGCCAAATTGGTTATCGCGAGTATAACATACACGGGTAATTTCACCAAGAACAAGTAATTCAAAAATTTTACAGAGCACAGGCGCAACAGTAATTGGACGATGTGAGCTACACTGTGAGGGATCTTTGCCCTTTTTCAGAACCGGTGTTACAAGGCCTACAGAAAATGAATCAGGTACTAAACCACTCGCAAATATCATTTGATAAAGCAATGTAAGATATTCAAAAAGCATAAAACTACCATTAGTCAAATGCAGACCACATATTTTGTCGTCGCCCTTAGAAGTTTTCTTTTTGACCTTGCGAATTGCCTCACAAACACTGGAATACGACACAGAAAATCCGGGGCTAGAAAGATCGCTGCATCCGAGTTTTTCATCCAACTCTTTTTCAAACTGTACTTCAAGCTGTGGGTCAGGTGCACAAAACTCGGCAGAGAAATAATCATTCCATTCAGTCTCGGAGGGACCAAGCTGCGTGGAGCTACACGATTTATTTTTTTTACTACGAAGAAACTTCCACACTTCGTTAGGGTTACTTGCGACACGAGCACTATTCTCATCTATGATGTTTATACGATGCTTAGATAAACACTTGGCGAACTTTCTCTTTGTATGCAGACGGGTTTGATTCACTACTCCATCTCTTGGTTTTCCATTCTCACACCATAACTTAAACCAGAAATGGGACGATTTACGTGCTTCAACAAGCTCAGAATTTTCTTTCCACTTTGGAATCTCAGTGCCAATTCGCACTTTCCGCCTTGGTACAGCGGCAGATTCAGCGACAAGCAAGGCGTGTACAATTTCGGTGCAGAACATGTTAAGACACAGCTGTTTTTCACGCTCATCAAGGTTTGAGCCAGCCTGGAGAAGGTGGTAAGGCACCTTAATCCTCGACAGAATGTCGTCAGACACAGTTTGATACACAGGTAAGAAAATCTTCTCCCATTCAGTTATCCAGACCCATCTTTCGCATTTTTGAGGAGACGCGGGGCGCGTGATTTCGAAAGAGTTCGAGACAGGTAGATGATCGGAAATGTTTGTAGAAGTGTCAACATGTGAGTGAAGCGAAGTTGCTTTCAGTTTTGACTTAACTATAAAATCGAGACTAGATGTAGAGCCACTGTTGTGCACGTAGGTGAAGTCCAAGTCATTATTTATAACTTCGAGTTCAGCACAGGCATTCAAAAGAATCTCAGTCCTGGGGTTGTTTGCATTTCTGAGGTCACAGTTAAAGTCCCCAGCGACCACTATTTCGAGCCCTTGTTGACGGGTTGCAGTCACGGCACTGGCAAGCTTACTGCAGGCAATGCTAAACTTTCTTTCTGAGTTTCGGTCGCGGTAATCAGTTGGTAGATATACCGAGAAGACTACAACGTCACAGAGTTTTACTGAGACAAAGAACTCTGACGTAAGGTGCAATGCAGGCGAAAGTTCCGCACGAGCCAAAACAGCAGTACCACCAGAGGGCCTGCCCCTTCCGCTTGAAAGAGCAGGAACTCCAAAAACCTTAATCCAGCCATCAAGAATTAACAGGTCTAGTCCCTCGCTGGACAAGAAGTGCTCTTGTATGCACAGAACGTCACATGAGCTCATAAGTTGCACAAGAACAGGTCTTTTATCTATCACTGAGCCATTAATATTCAAGGTGGTGATTCTTAGAGAACGGTTCATTTCATTAGCTTCTGGGCTTCAGGACACTTGTACGCATAGCAGGGGTGATCGCTTTTTCCGCAGAGAGCACACTTCATGGCTAGTTGACAGGGGTTTTCTCGCGAATTTCTATGCGGCCCTGCACAATGAGAACACTTCTCAGTCTGTGCACAGCTGCTTGCAGTGTGACCATATGCCTGGCATTTGAAGCACTGCGGGGGAAGGAACTTATATTCATGGACGGTTAGACGCTCGTACCCTATCACTGGCGGATTGTCTACGGCATATTGAAGGTCCTGTCTCGTCTCGAACTTCAGGCGGAAAGACCTAGTTTCGCGAATCTGAGTCACTTCCACGCAATTCTTTAAGAGACTCTGAATGTTCTGACCGGTCGTTTCAGAAGGCGTGCGGCGCACGATACCGAAGAATGCAGGAGTCGTCACTTTCGCATCGGCAGCTCGGTTCGACTTGTTGACTGCATCAGCAAGCGAATTGGCAGCATCTTTATTCGACATTACGACTCGCCATTCATCCTTTCGTGGCTTGAGAGTGACAATGCTGGAGCTACTATTCCCGGCAACATTGTCAAGAAAGTCTTTTCGGGCACACGGGTTGTCAAGATCTTTGGGGGGATTTTTGACAACGACGGAGTAAAGAGTCTTTGATTTTTCAAGAGCGGACGGTCCTGGCTGGGGAAAGGCGATTGCCTTGGATCTATTCTGTTCTGCAAAGTTTTTGAATTCCATGTAGAATTCATTCAGCTTGCGTGTAAGTGTTGCAGTAGTTTCACCCGGTACTATTGGCACTTGATCTGGTTCAAATATTACGTAACGTGGTAACGTCATCTTTTTCTCGTCACACATGTCAAACGCGCGTACTATATCATGAACATTGTCGCCCAGTTTTTGCCGCTCAGTTGGTCGCGTCGATGCGGCATCAGCCCATAACACTTTCTTCGCATCGACAATTTCGTCGGGCTTGAAAAATTCACAGGCAATTCTCGTTATCGAGTCCACCGGGCAACCCGTTTTTCTCGCACGTGACACGAAATTCAGCACAGCGTTCAAAACGAGTTTCTCGCTAGCCATTCCGCAGTGAAATGATCCAAAGGAGAAAAGTCCGTGGGCGGAGCCAAAATCAACGTCACCAGAAAACAGTCCAAGGGTAAAGCATGAGGCAATATTTCACTAGATGTGCTCACGGCAAGTGCTGAATGAGAACTGAACATTCAGAATGTTCTGAACATTTGAACTGTTTTACAGTACAAATACGCTGCTCAACTAAGAGAATGCAGGAAGAAGAAAAACATTCTTAATTTAGGATTAATTATGATTCTTAATTATATCTAAGAATGATACAAGTGATTACAGAGATTGACGTTAAACCCTGTAAAGGTTTCAACGTTGCCCAGAAAAGCCGTATTGGTGCTGTCTGCGTTTTGCTTAATGCTATTACTATTACTTTATTTACTTTGCCAAGCGTGTTTATTGATATTTCCATCTTATAAATTAATGGACATTAAAAAGTATAGGAAGGTTGTCAGGAATCAAAATTCATCTTCTAGACTTTGATTAGAAGAATGCTTTGGTTGTATCAAACGCTAGTCAGAAAAAAAAACAGTCTCAAGAAAGTGATCAGTTAGCGAGTTGGAGAGGTTAACGGCTCTGAAAATAGAACCAATGAATCAGGTAGTGAAGATCGAAACTCTACTGAATCAGATACTGAAGTTAACGACTCTGCGGATGAAGCCAATGATCGTGAATTAATGGCAGACGACAGCGAAGATGATAACTGTGAACTGGCAAACATTACCCCAACGAAAAATCTCCACAAATGAACCTTCTTAGTTCGGGAAAAAAAATGAATTTCAGTGCAAAATGAATGGAAGAGAAAGACTTACAGGGCTGGGTTCAAAGACATCCAGGGGATACGAAAAAAAGTTGGTGCAGGTTCTGTGAAAAGACTATTACTGGTGCGTTATCTCATTTACATAGACATGTTCAGTGACAGCAAGTCACATGTCCGAAGTCAATACTACTAAGTCTTACTGATGACGAATATAAAAAATACCTTGCATCATAAGGAGCAGCGAAAGAAAGAGAGCTAATAAGCAAACAGGTTCTTTAGAGTTGAATATGTCGGTATGCGAAACGTCAAAATTCAAGGAGATGAGTATGATGGACAGCTTGCCAGCATTAATAGGGAAGTTTTTCCCTGATTCATCAGTAGTCAAACGTCTTACATGCGGAAGAACAAATCAACGGGCTAGTCTAAAACGTGATTGCCCCATAAGCCTTCAGCCGGCTGAGCTCAAGATCGCAGGAGTCAGTTTTCTCTAATGTCTGACGAAAGCACTGACAGATGTGGGACCAAATACCTAGTCATCATTGTTCGACAACAGCTTCCCACTTGTTGAGAAGCAGCTGAATCTATGTTTCAAAGAAGAATAATAATTGCTTCTAAGAATGTTCGAAAGAAATTTCTACATGCTTCAGTTTCTTTAAGCTCTCGATCTTTCAGATTTACAGGCAGCGACATAGGGTTTGCTGTTGTTGAACCGTCCATGCAAAGTTCAAGGCATTCTCACTATCACGGAATCCAACAAGCTGCAGAAGAGGCTGCGAGCATGCTTCCGAGCAACCGCTCGTAATTTTTAAGAAATTAAACATTTCAGCGGATACGTACAGAATTAAGGTCAGGGAACTTAAGATGTCGGAGAAAACGAATTTTCAAGAACACGCAGATAGGCTTAGAACGTATTTGCATTAAGTGGCTGTCGATTTCAGAGATAGATCTCGCGTCAGCGAAGATAAAGGCAAAAGTTTCGCATCTGGTGTTAGAACAATTCGTGATTAGCATTACTTTTCCAGGATTGGTTACGCAACTCAAATAATTAGCACCAGAAACAATAGAGAAGGCTTTGAGCATCGCCGTCAACTATTCCGAAGCGCACAAGACTGTGAAGATGGCGCCTAAGAAGCAAGTTAGCGAGGACGAAGTTTCAAGGCGCAAAAGTAAGTTCTATTCTGAAAAGTGGGAAAGTAAAAAATGCTATGAGTGTGGGTCTCCTGACCATTTGTTAAGAAATGTCCCAAGCGAAAAATCTAGCCTAAGACAGAAAAAAAATGGAAGGCCCAAAATAAGTATGTAGCCAAGAACGCGTTAGCCTTCACTAAGAGAAAAAGAGCAAAAGGTAGAGAAAAAGGTAGAAAAAGACAAAAAGGTATTGTAGTTCAAGGTCATGCGCTAGATACGAGCGAGACTCAGATGATTAGGGGAACGATTAACGGCGTTAGAGCAGACATGCTTATAGACAGTGGTAGCGAAATCACGATGGTTCACAAGAATTTAGTTATTGACGATCAGATCGATTTGAATACGGTCTTTAACTTTGGTTGTGTCCATGCACATGTTCAAAAACTCACGAGGACTTGCGTGACTCTGCAACTTTATTATAGCTTGTTCAGACGGGACGTAAATAAGCGCCGAAACAGCGGCTGATCTGTTCAGACGACAAACAAGCTGGTTGGGGTTGACGGAAGAATTGAAAAGAAAATCCTAATTTCGAATATTGCTTATGTTTGGAATAAAATATACAAACTTAACAAAAACATCTTGTGAGTTTGTCTAAGTCAAGCATAGTTGACTTTAGGCTGGAAAAAAGTCACAAACTGAATATTGACAGATTTCAGGCGACTTTGCAATTTTAAGTTAAAAAGCAAATAAAATTTATTGTAATTTTTAGTTTTTAAATGAGAGCATACAATATAGTTAAGAATAAACAGAAAAAATAGGACTTTAGTTGATATATAAATAGTTGACTAAGCTAAAAAAAAGTCACAAACTGAATATTGACAGATTTCAGGCGACTTGGCAATTTTAAGTTAAAAGCAATTAAAAATTACTGAAATGTTTTAGTTTTTAAATGATAGCATAAAATATAATTAATAATAAACAGAAAAAATAGGAGCAATTATTTAGCTTGTTCAGTCGCTTTTGAATGAAAGTTGAATGGAAAAATTATATTAATTATTCAACCAAGATTATTTTTTTTTTTCATGACAAAAAACAAAAATAAATATCAGACATAAACAGAATATAAGATTTTGTAATTAGAAAATTATTGTACCTTTTTTTCGAAATAATTTAGTAATCCTTGGATGCTAAATGTCATGAATTAATGATATGTTCACTTTGGTCTAACTGAATTTAAACTGGATTGATCCAAAGCTCTCAAAGTTTAACCCAATTCCCCTAATTGCAGACTGTTCACTGTCCCCAGAGTCATCAAAGGCTACATTCCAAAGCCCCAAAGGATTTCAGTTTCTCCCGATCGGTGGGTCGAAACAGCGGCCGATTCTCGATCAGCGGCTGTTTTTTGGATTATTTTCAGTCGCTATTTACGCGCGTAAATACGCGCGTAATCGAGAATACGCCGCTATTTACGTCCCGTCTGAACAAGCTATTAGCCTATAAGATAGACGAAACGATAACCGTAGCCGTGTCGGAAAATCTGCCGCACCAAGTAATATTGGGGCGCGATTTAACAATGTTTTGGTCTATTCTAGGGAAGCGGGCGAGCCGAGAAGAAACCAGTAGTTCGAGCTCGAGCAGTTTCAGCAGCGAGTTAAGTTCGAGCACCGAGTTGAGTGACGAATCTCGCTCTCGATCAAGGTCCGAAACCAGGTCTAAGAGCATGGGCGAGCCCGTAGAGCTAAAGACAGGCAGTGGAGGAGGGCGATCGCCTGTCAGAGTGCAACGTGTCAGAACTGGGCGTTTTTAACAAGGACATTATTGGGAAAGGGAGATCTTCAGAGCGCAAGACTAAGCGAGCCAAACAAGAGAAGAAACGAGCGTACAATGCAGCTATCGCCAGTTCGTCATCTGTCGAGAAAACTGATAAATTCGAGCAGGATCAGTTGGCAGATGTCGCGTTAGCCGCAATTCGGAAGAAATGCGACGTTTTGGAACTTGAAAATGCAGATGTACGTTTTATTACTGTACGGAATTTGCTTTACAGGATAGAAAGCATAAAGGGACTGGACTTGAGCGATTACAGTTAGTTTTGCCTCGTTACTATTGACAGCAAGTTTTGAATCAAGCCCATAATACGAACTTCGGGGGGCACCTGGGTAGAAGAAAATCTGCGGATAGATCTTACGTCATTTCTATTGGCCAGGTTTAGCTCGTGACGTAGCTAAACATTGTACTTCTTGCGCCGGAGTTCGATTGATAGCCCGAGCGACAAAACGAGACAAAATTCCGTTGCAAAAGTTTCCAAGCACTAGCCAGCCGTTTGAAAGAATAGGGATGGACCTAGTAGGCCCATTGAAGCGCTCGTCCAAGGGAAAAAAATGGATTTCAGTTATCGTCGACTAATCATAAAAAATAGCCTGAGGCATGCAGTTTACGTTCTTGTACGACTGCCAAATAATGAAGTGTCGTCGAGCCTAGTTTGGTAGATTCGGTTTTCCGAAGCAATAGTTGACGATCAGGGAGCTAATCTGCTAGCCTTTACGAGAAATGCTAAAGGGATTAAGCAAGACTAGATGGTCCCCGTATCACCCGGAAACCAACGGTTTAACAGAAAAAATGAATTCTAGTATAGTTAGCATGCTTAAAAAAATGCGCTATGAGTGAGCCAAAGAAATGGGATGAGCTTTTGTCTTTTGCGTTGTTTGCCTATAGAGAATCCATTCAGGAGAGCACTGGATTTTCTCCATACGAAATGCTGTTTGGGAAAGACCCTAGAGGGCCGTTAGAGGTGTTAAAAGAGGAATTAGTTGGTGTTTCCCCCAAGAGGGATAGTAGCTTTAAACCGAGCGAAAATGTCCCTAATGAAACTGCTTGGTTTTTGAAGCTTGAGGAGCGCCTATCTAGAGTTATCGAGTCCGCAACGGGCAACAGCGCAAAAGCCTCCGATAAGCAGAAACGGACCTATGATGAGCGAACTTCGAAAGCGGAGAGAGACATACAGGTGGGAGATAAAGCACTAGTCCTCCTGCCGACAGCCGGTTCGAAACTAGAACGCTGCTGGAAAGGCCCAGTCACAGTCTCGAAACGTATGGTTAAGTCAAATTTCGAAGTAGTAGGATTCTTAGGAAAAAACGAAAAAAAAATCTGCATGCAAATCTTTCGCGAAAAATTTCACGAGCCGAAACCGTGCTATTTCTCAATTGTGCTGGATGCAGGTGAATTCAGAGAAGGCCAAAAATTAAGAATCGTAACTTTCGAGTCTGAGACTCGGGACAGTTACAAGAAAGTCAGTACTGATCAAGCCCTTGATGTCGAGCAACACAAGCAAATGTTAGAGCTGCTTACAGAGTTCCGCGACACGTTAAGTGAGGTACCGGGTGAGACTGATTTAGCCAGCCACAGAATAGAGACCGGAGAGGCTAAACCAATAAGAAGAGCCGCTTACAGAATTCCGAAAGTAGACACGCCGCAGTTGACGCGGAAATTGCGCGCATGTTAAAGGCTGGAATAATACGACCTTCACGAAGTAGTTGGTGCAGTCCAATAGTTCTCGTGCAAAAAAAGAAATCGACTATAAGGCTATGTTATGATTATCGCGCTTTAAGCGCAGTAACAGAAAATCCGGATCTTTACCCGATGCCCCGCACAGAAGAATTAATCAGTAAAGTGGGAAATGCAAAATTCATTAGTATCTTCGATTGGACGAAAGGATATTTCCAACTCCTAGTTGAGACGGAAAGTATCCCAAAGACGTCGTTTATCATGCATAACGGCCAATTTGAATTCCTTCGAATGCCGTTTGGCCTTCGCCACGCCGGGGTCACATTTCAGGGTATGATTGATGATTTGCTGAAAGGGGTAGAGGATTTCGCTGGAGCCTATTACGACGACGTATTTGTATTTAGTAATACTTAGGACGAGCACCTAAATCATGTTAGAACCATTTTATAGAGATTACGAACAGCCAACCTTACCGCTAACCCGAACAAGTGTCGTGTAGGGTATGCACGAACTGAATACCTCGGTTACGTTGTAGGCAGTGGGCTAATATCTATCTCAGAGGACAAAGCGCGCGCAGTGAGGGATTTACAAAAAAAAGATGTAAAAGCGTTCTTAGGACTAGTGAGCTACTATCAGAAACTTATCAAGAACCGAACCATGCTTGCGCGCCTTTTAGTTGAGCTGACATTCAAAACGAAGCCAAAGATAGTCGAATGCGGAGACAGCGCTGAAGATGCGTTTCGAAAACTAAAAACAGAGCTTACAAGCGACATGGTTATGCGCTGTTTCGATCCTGAAAAAAGGGTTATCATCCAAGTAGATGCGTTGGAAGAGGGCCTTGGAGCAGTCGCTTCTCAGGTGCATGATAAGGTTGAGCGACCGTTTATTACCTCAGCCGCGCTCTTTCCCCAGCAGAGAAAAATTACGCTACACTTGAACGTGAATGTTCAATTACATAGAGGGATACCCACTTGAAGTCCAAACAGATAACGCACCCCTAGCCTGGCTACAGTCTATAAAAAATCATAATGCGAGACTGGCCCGCTGGGCTATGATACTTCAACCGTTTCGCATTAGCAGGAGAGGTGTTGAAACCTTGAACGCCGATGGGCTTTCGAGAAGTAAGCCTTTGTTGTAAATTTATGTATATAATGTGTGTGTTTCTTTTTAGACTCATCTCTTCACGAGCGAACCTCAGCAATAAGAGCCTTTTTTCATCGAGTGCGTAGGTAATGCTAGCCCTATAGACGAATCATCTTGGCAAGCCCTGGTTGTCGAGTCGAGCAAGGATGCAAGATTAGAAAGGGCCGTCAGAGCAGCCACCAGGCATAGGCGTACTGAAGTGACTTTCAGTGAGTTCCATGGTGCAACGTACCGTGTTTTCAGAAACAGTGAGGTAATTCTTTTAGTAACCCAAAAATTCAAAATGGCTCTCGTAACACACGCGCATTCGAACGAGCACGCAAGCTTCCGAGCAACACTAGAGACACTGGGCCAGAATTTGTACTGGCTTACCATAGAGAGCGACGTCTCGCGCGTCATTTCAGCTTGTTTAGGGTGCAGCCACGGCCAGGGTATCAAGCGTGCATATTAGAGTGCCTGTGAGCCCGGCGAAGATCTGTTTTTAGTAAAATAAATACTAATTTTACGGGGGTCCGACCCAGGTAGAGACCATCGCCAGGTATGGCTTTTTATAGGGTCACGGTTAAGGAGCAACTTATGTAATTTTCTTAGTTATAGAGTTTTCCGGTCGCCTACGTACTTATGAAGAAAAAGAGAGAACGTCTTAACGCTGAGGTCTTACGCTTCATCAACCAGAAGCTCCCCAATTTGGACCCAGCCATAATCACCGCAGATTTTGAAACTACACTGCAGAATCCGTTTCAGACAGTCTACCCAGGATCCGAGGTGAAGGGGTGCTGCTTTCATTTCGGCCAGGTAATTAAGCATTAGCTTAAACTATTTTTTTTTATAAATATTAAAACAGAAACATATAAAATATTTAACTATGGATATTTATATATTTATATAAATATTTTACATTTCTTATATATTTGTCCAAGGATCGCGTCACTATCGTCAGCTAGAGCTGATACTATGATGTTGCTTTCAATGATATCGAAGCAGACGATATAAGTGACGGATTATCCGTGTATTTGTTTTCACGCTAAATAAGGGTGTTCGGGCCTTCCATTTTTTTTAGAAATCCAAATAAAATTAAAATATGCTTCTGGTTAGAAAATAATTTGGCCGTTTCTCGTACAACGGAATCCCCTGGAGAAATCACTTGGTGGTGTTCTTCCGTTTCCAAAAGTGACCAGGTGACGTATTATGAAGAACAGCACAGCACGGGATATATATCATGATCAAAACTGAACTTAACGAAACTTAAACAGGAATCCGTAACTACCAGATTGGGTAAATGCTGTTCCAGGATTCATTGGTTGTTTCTTACCAACCTTTTACCTACAAAAGGATATTGTTAGGGTTAGTCCACAGACCTGAATATAAGCAAGGATTGATCTGAGAACAGCAATCGGACACCTTGTTTAAAGTAGTTGATTCATGTGGGCCGAGAAGGTAGGACACACTATCATTTTACGATGGGTCGAATATTTACGAACACCAAGTTATCTTTAGTTTCTCCAAAATCTCCGTGGTATCCAAGGTAATCCACAAATTACTTTCACTCTTGAAAACAAGTTCGTCAACTCGCCATTACTCATTAAATATTCACTGATCTCCCGATGCGCGTCAGAGCTATACTAGAATCTTCGAGACGATCGAGGGGCGTGTAAGAGGATTAAAACAACGATGTATATCACCCTGTGGACGTTTAGATATGTCAGAAGTAAAAACCCTCGGCTAGTTTGACAATCTTTGGTATCGGAAGCTGAATATTATTTTACTTACTTTCAAAATCTCTAAGAAATCGTTATAACGAATTTAGTATAATTTACGGCGTTTGTTTATTGTGATCTGGTTTATCAAGGGATGGGGAATTATCAAGAAAAAAACAGAAAACAAAATACTCAAAGAAATCGATAATGCGAATAGTTAGTTTGATTTTTCTACACATTTTCTATGTGCCTGATACAATAAAAACAATTTGTTAGATACATAGTCAAACTATGATCCCAGCCTCTCCATGTCTCGCACTTCCGACCCGCGCCACTAGATGACCCAGCGGTCGGATCGAGTCGTGTCTTCATCTTGGATCTTGGGTGGGGGGGTTCTAGACGTTGCAAGTGCTAGAATGCTTATGATGCATCTCCTTTAACAGTAAAGGGCTGAGATAGGACAATCTAGTTACCATTCACTATTTAACTGAAGGTATGGAAAAGGTATGTTAACGAATATGATTGTCGTTTTATGGGTTGGATAAAGGAGAATTCGAGAAGTATATCCTTTTGCTTCGTGTTTTCTGTTCATATGTTTTATTTCGTCTACGAGTCTATTTGGAAGTTTTTGTTCGGGAAATAGAAAAAAATAAAGTAAATGGTTGATGTGAGGAGGAGGAAGGTCAAGCCATGAGTGATGTTGGAAAACCACTTAATTTGGAACCACAAGGGGTCATTGGTGGGATTCTTTATGGGTTGGCGAAGGTCAAAGAACAAGAAAGGTCAAGGACAGGTTTCTGGTAGTTGCCGGTCGTATTTTCGCCACTAGAAAAAGTTAGGTTTTGGTAGCCGGTCACTGAGTATTGAGTATGGGACGTAGTCGATTTTTCTTTTAAGAGGGTCGTAGAAACAGACCCTTTTCACGGCTTACTGTAATTTTTTTTTTTTTTAACGTAATGGTGACAAGAATGTTGATAATTTGTCTTTTTAGATTCTTTTAAAGTAGCCTATAAAGGTAGTCATTGATTAAGATATTAGTTTCAGTGGAAACGATGATTAGTCGGTAATAATTCACGATCCGTTAAACCGGTTTGTTATTGGATGTGTACCGTTGATTGTTTCCTTTCGCCTGAACTATTGTGAGTTACGGGTTGACATTTCATTTCTACATTACAGATTTATAAATGGGTCTGGGGGGGTATTGGGTAGAGGTACACGCATCAGCAACATATTGTAAACATGCGTGGCAGCCTAGCTTCTGCTATGGAATTCCAAAAGCGGCTTGAGTCGAGCCAGACACTCGTCTTGGTCTTATCAGTGGGCAGGAGTAGTACCAGGAGCGGAAATAGCACTCCTCGTTCTGATCATGTCACCTGATGGGTACTTTGAGATGGTAGTCAGCATACCATTAAGGTTTAAGGCCTATCCTACAGTTGTCACGGCGTTTGACTCAGTTGTGAAAGACGTCAGAGAAGACAGGGACCGCTGAACGGGACGCGGCTTGGCATTTTAGACCGGGTCAGATTAACGGATCTTGGTACTTCTGTACAGTGCTTGCTGTGTATGCCCGACTTCTAACAGCTGTCGATGAATTCATGGGACGCAACGTAGCCGAAAAAATAAGAGCATCTTTGCGTAACAAAAACCTGAAAACACTTCTGAGTGGGTCAACGCCTTGGCGATGTATATCCCCGTGTCATGGAACTCTGCGGCTTTGTTATTGGACTTGCTGGTCAAAGCGTCATTTAGTGACGGTGGTGTAGTTGTCTTCTCCGTGTGCGCTGCTTTAGCTGTTCTTTCATGGAAGCCAGTGTTCGGGAACTTGAGTTGCGTTTTCAGCAATTAGCGTGTTGAACTCGAAACCTAACACTTTGCGCTGTCATCCGTTTTCAGCCCCCGTTTTTTGCATAAGAGAACCCAGCGCAGGATTTGATACTCTACCGAGTCCTTTTGTGTTTGGATTCGGTGTTGAACTCGAAAGAAACACGGGAGCTAAAAACGCTTGAAGCTACAGAACACGGAACCCGTGTTAGGATCCGCACTGGATGCGCTCCGTAAAAACGACTTGTAAAGAACACGGGTTGAGAATCGCGTGCCTGAAAACGCAACTTTGGTTTCTCGTTGTTAGCAGGTTGTATGATCAGAGAAGGGTGGTAGCCAGGAATTAAAACGAGCAGTGCTACGGAAATATGTCGTAAATGAAGACACATGCAGGATGCGGTTTCGGACGATTTCGAAAGAGTTAGGAGGCAGACCAGTCATTCATAGATTTTGCAACATAGCTCAAACATCTGATGAAGAGATGGCTAGGATGCAGCAACAACGAAGCAATCGAAGACGCTGAGGAGCTACGAACGCTTCTGGAACAAATTTTTCAGCGGATTGCGGTCGAACATTTTCTGAACTCAGTTCATAGTGAAGAGATGAGGACACGAATAAGGGAGCTTGATGATCCTGATCTGGATACACTGGCAATACTTGCCGAAAAGTATACGAATGCCGGAAGACAAGAACTTTCACAAAGCAACAAACGTCCAGAGAGAGGGGTAAGCCCACTCCAACAACGAGTACTTCTGTCACAGGTTACTATGTATATTTTTGTTCATATGTTCAACGTGTTCAACATCTTCGGATTCAATTCTACTAAGGATTTTGTTTTCTCGCGATACACCCTTTTCATAAACTGCACCATTTCAAGTTTATAGGTTATGATTTTCAATTTATGACAAATATTTTCAACAAGAAGCTCATTTAAGCAAGTGGCGGTCCTGCAACTAATCTCAGCCAAATCATGCAAGTAATCTCAAATAAATCTCGAAGGTCTCACGATGCTTTTCAATCGATCCTGTCTGTTGTCCCTGCATCAGCTTAATTTCACAGAAATTTTCCTTCACCATCGCCATTCCTTCACCATCACCATCGTGACAAACCTGTACTCCCAATTGCACTTCCTTCAGCAAAATCTGATATATCTCCATAGCCAACACCGAGAACTTCTCTTTCAATTAAGAATAAAACAAAAAAATATGGTGTCCCAGCTACCCGGGGGGAGACGACATATCCCATCCATCTTTCTTCATAACGCTCAAGCCAACTGAGAAAAAAGGGATGATGCAGCTGGTTAACATTTAGTCTATTGGTCTAGTGCACTCATCTCATTGAACTATCAAGAGCCATATGATTATTATGAAGGAGAATGCCATTGCAATATCTGTTGATATGTCGGAGGAACTGTCAAAATGCGAAGAAAGGCGAAGATTGATGGACACTCAACCACTAAGTTTTGTACATTAACCGACTGAAAGAAAGCCAAACCAAAGTGTACATACTTCCTTCCATAAAAGCAACGCTTCACAAGTTCGAGTATGAGAGAAACCTATTGTGTGTTCTCGAGAAGTAACGTTGTCAAAAGATAATACTCAGCAACGAAAAACGGTCACCCTTTTTCGGTAACTGCCTGCAACAAAGTGGTTGTAATCATTCCACTCTTCAAGAGAGTATACAAAACAGAATCAGTTGTAGGTAGTCTAAACATAGCAGATGTCAATGGGCAAATTCGAAACGCCCCAGGAAACTTAACTCAGACAAGCTTACAAAAACAATGGGAAGCAGGGTGGGAGAAAGAAGGATGAAATCTATCTCGCAGTTTGCCAGATACTCTGCTTTTCTGCCAGATACAGATACATAATACGATGTTCAAGTTGTCAATTGATGAAGACGTGTTACTGCATTTGCCATATCCAACACTATCAATGCTGTTCAAAAAAAAAGGTAAAAAAGGCTGAAACTGAACTGGTAATCTTTTTGGCTGAGCATCACATCAACGGGCTGTAAATTCTTCTTCTTAACGCAGTACATTTTATGTATTGCTATACGCTTCTAACTCTTGTCCTTTGTGTGGATGCGAGAATGAAAGTAGGAGTAATTTTGTGGGAGAGTGTGAGGAATTGAATAGGTTGAGATAAGCGTTGTTAGGAGTGAGAGCATCTGGGAATAAGTGGATAACTGAGATAATGAAAGATAAAAGTTTCCAGCTGTTTGGAAGGTTCCTCCGGATAGGGTTAGCCCACAGGGAAACTTGTAAGACCCTGTAGTTTTAAATATTGGTAGTGTTCAGGTTTCCTATGTATTTTTTATTGCTGTTTTCTGTGCGATGGCCCATGTTGGCTCTTTATGCATTAAATATCTATATATCTATCTATATGGTCACCTAGAAAAGTGTGCGATTGATTATGCAACAGGACTGACTACAGCGCAGTTTTCCACACCTACATTTAGTGCGTCGTTAGCAATAAAACTTCAACCGATCCATTAGTCTTAAACAAATCTTAAACAAGAAGCTGGATGAAAGATACTATTCGATGTGTATAAGCTGTGTGTAACAACGTCTTGCAATTTATTTATTTTGTCATACAAATAAGAGATGTAGTAAAGGTGTGGATTAAAGATTCCTGGCACGATTTGGTACGGTAGCCAGGGAGAGCTGGACAACTTGCGTCCCCACACTAATTACAAGCAAGCACCTGGCAAGCTGTTTTTTTTTTCAAAATTATGCACTGAGATATAAAACGTAAAAAAGGTAAAGGTATCAGCACTAGCCTTGACAGGCAAAGCTGGCGGTGCTGATCTCCGATTCTCGGCCCTCAGCCAGGAAGTGCAATGGGGGGTTGGGGGCCAGCCATCCTGTGCCTTCGCACACCCTTCCTGTGACCTTCCCTGGATTTCTCCAGGTACCCATTTGAAGCTGGGTGGACTTTGGCTTGTCTTAAAGGGTTACGCCACTAACCCCCGCTCGAAACCAAACAGTAGGCACAACCGAGACTCGAACAAGGGACCCTTCCCTTGCGAGTTCGGCGCGCTAGCCATTCGGCCACGGACGGACATATAAATACGTAATGATGTCCCTAGCTTGAACAAGAACTCCAGAACAGAGATCCCATCAGCCGTTAAAGGCAGGTACCATAATGCATTGTTCAAATAGGTGTAATAAGCTGAATAGCGCTAAACGCGATGTTTACGTGTTAACACAAATGCTTGTTCAAATACAAAGAAAACCAGTTTATTCTCAATGCAGCATTCGGTGTTGCCACGCTGCGAGCCTTTAAAGATCAGAAATATTTTCTTAGTACTACTTGAAGTACACGAGTACAATTTGACTCCCGTTATATTGTAAAAAGCTACCAAATTAACGGATGGACAGCATTGGTCCTCGGAATAATAATAAGCAGTCGTAACAGAGCAAAACGTGTTCTTTTGAATAAAAACTGTTTCTTCAATTTCCAACAAAGTAAAACTTTAGTCCTTCCCGTGGCAACACTGACGACGCTGCTCCTTTTATCGGCCCGCTGGCAGAGCCAACCAAGCGATCTGACTGGCCCTGCATAAGGGAAAGTAGAACGAGAGTCTATTCTACTCATTCGCCTTATTACAGCGCACCCCGAAGAAAAGGGGAATCTATAATACAGCTTATACGCCGTATTACACCTTTTTACACCTATTTGAACAATGCTTAAGAGGATCGACAATGTTATATTTGCTCAAAGGAACGAACAAAATGAACGTAACAGTTTACAGTACGGTGTTTATTTCAATTAGACGAAAACGTTTCGATTCAGGTTTGAACAATTCACTAAAACAATACCAAACTATGCTTTAGGGTGTCAAGGATGCGAACTGATTTTTGAAACTTCTCCAACTTCCGATGAGCGAAACATCTATGATGATTGGTTCTTACGAGTTCTTCGCAGCTTCTCTTCCAATAACTCCTTCTTAATTTTCTGGTACTTAACTTGCTTTTCAAGTTCATCTGCAGCAGACTTGACGTCGGCTACCGCTTTCAGTGCCTAATAATAAATTTCTAACTCAACAATTTCCCAAAGGAGCTTTAGATCGTCCTCTGGTTCCAGTAACAGTAAGTCGTTGTCCGTGCACACTAGTAGGTAATCCTTTCTTAAAACCATTTAACCAAATTATTGACGGTTAATTTTTTTTATTTCAAACAAACGGCGTTACCACACCATAAAATGGCGTATGAATGATCGTTTTGATTTTGTATAAATGTTTACGCAAAAAATCTTAAAATTAGAAGATTGCAGTAAGGCCCCGTCATAGTTCATGAAGATATGTCCACTCCGAGCGACCGGTTTAACCGTGACCCACAACAGTGTAGACTTCCATTCCAGATGGCAAACATTTGAGAAATGCGTTTATTTTATTAGTTTAGTTGCAATCAAACTGACAAGATTGAGGTGAACCGTCAAGGACTTCTGGAAGAAGGAGTATCAGTTGTTGGCTCAACCGATACGTATTATTCCAATTTTTCGTTTAACTTTCCTTTCACGTGTCAAATCCAGGAACTAGTAGGCACTACGGTGTCGTTTTATCTTTAGCCGACATTGAAAGATTTCACTTACAAGCCTGGAAGACGTCCGACCTATGATTCCTCGGTTCATTAGTACTTACATGGATTCCAGCGTCAGTACAAATTCAATAAGGTTGCCCCGCAACTTCGACAAGAAGTTGATCCCATACCCAGATTTCAAAGTAATACATTTTTCGCTTCCAAGCCTAGGAAAAAACTACCGTAAAAGTGTTTAAAAATATGAAGTTGGGGAGACAAATTTACAATGTTCGGAATTAACAGTGTCAATATTTTGTCTAAACTAGCATAAGTATTACTTCGACCCAAGAGAACTAGGAATAATGTCTGATTGTACCAAACGGGTAAGTTAACTCAGCTTTTGTTTCAGTTATATTTTGGCCCTTCCTTTTACTTGTTTGACGATTTGTTTCTATTATTTACCATTTATATTACAGTTAAACTTCCATCAAACAGGATCTAAGAAGGTCCTAAAAGCCTGAGCGGATGCAGGCTACGTCAGACTTTCCCGCTTTGATTAGAAGTAAACATGGATTAAGCTAACTCTGCCGCGTATAATTAGCAACGATGCGTAATGTCTGAATTTTCCTAAACACATGGCGCAAATACATCAATCGACTAATCTGGTCCTAAAAGCCTGCGCAGATACAGGCTAAGACAAACTTTCCCACTTTATTTGGAAGTAAACATGGATTAAGCCTAAATCGACCGGTATACTTAGCACCGATAAGCAATATCTCGATTTTCGTAAGCACGTGGCGCAAATACCTCAATCAACTAATCCGGGTACGAGGAGCGGCCTGGGAATAGCCCAGAAAAGAAATGATGAGACAACTTACCATCCTCAAGGTTATCAGCTGCCCTGGATACTCTCGGACTCCAGGAGAGGCGAGCGTCCAAAGGCGCGTCAAAGCCCACTGGTTTGTGGAATATTTAACTTTTCTCCGTAAGCTTTCAGAACATTTCACCTTCAAATAAGAAAAAATGTGACCAATCACTCTCTAAGTTGCCGGAAGTTTGATTTTACATAACGAATGTTACCATGTGGTAAACGGTAAAAGGAATTGATCCCTCTGATATGTTATAAGTTAGCAAAATTTATCATAAGGGTTATAGAAGTTTTCAAGGTACAAACAGTATGTATTCTCATAACGTGAAACACGAGCATTTATGACGCGGGTAGCAGAGTGAGGGCAGACTAGTCCTTGTTCAACCCGGCTGACCTGGTCAGTCGCAATGGATCGAGTACTTTTAAAAATGTTTGAGGTGCAAGACAAAAAAGGTGTTGTATTGGGCGCCTTCAAAGGACGGGCGATTGACGATTTGAACAGGACGGCAGCGTTAGCGGCTGCGTTAGAAGTAGCGAACTGTGAGCAGAGGATGTTGGAGGCGAAGCTTAGCGAGAAGACGTTATCTCCGGATACGCTGAAGCTTTTCCTACATTTTGCGGTGGAAGAAGGTTTGGTCGAGGAAGAACCACGAGAAGAGCCAGGACAGGCTAAGAAGCAGAAACTGGATTCAGAAAAGGTATGTTAACGAATACGATTGCCGTGTGGGTTGGAGAAACGAGAATTTGATCTGTGTTCATGAGTCAGGTTCGACAAAAATACGCATGAAGGCTCCTTTCTTTTTATTTAAGAGGTTATTTGATAAAATGATTAAAAAAAGGTGAGTAAATAAAGAAATAAATACATAAAGTTTGAAGGGAGGAGAGAGATTTTAAGACATGAGACAGGTTCAGTTCAGTTAAGTGTTATTAAATTCTAAATAAATAAACAAAATAAAGGATGCGACCCCTGCAGAGCACGCGAGTCTAATTCAGAATCGCGATCGCGATTGCGATTCTGAATTGCGCGATTTTGTAGCTGTAGCTGAAATAATCCAACTACAGCGATTCTCCGAATAATCGCAGCGAATTTGCAGCTTTGTGGCGCGAAATCTGTGGTCGATAAAAAAAAAGGAATGCGAATATTTGCGTCCGTGGGAACGCACAGTAACACTGAAGGAATTTTTCAGTAACAGCTGACACAGAAAGACAGTAGAATTTTTTTTTTTTTGCGATATTACGACCATCATTACACGGGAAACGAGGAGCAGCTTTCGCAGCGAGAGAATCTGAAGAGTTTATAATGGATTGACTAAAAGTCGTCAAGTTTGACCTAATTTCTCCAAATAACAGTCTGTTTACTTACCCCAGAGTCACCAAAAGTCACATTCCGAAAGGATTTATTCATCCAAATCGGTGAGGGCGATGAAAATACGCGCCTATCTAAACAATCGGAGGCTATTTTTTTATTTATTTTTTTCATTTGCTAATGACGCGTGGAAAGCAGCCACTGTTTCAATTACGCGCGTAAATCGGCCGCTGTTTCAGCCAGGTGTGAACGGGCTATAACCTGTAGAGCTGTCTCTACTGCCGTTTCAGAATTGGTGTGCACGTGTTCAGTACTACATCAGTTAAACAAAACAACTATCATCTCTAAAGTTATACTTTTGACGTTATAAAAGTGTAATTATGCGGACCCGCGATTTGTATGTCCCAGCAAGATTTTCTGCATTTTGATTATCAAGCTTTAAGAAATCTAAACACTCAACTAATGATAATGTCAAATATCCAGACAGGAGTTAAAGCGTGAGAACCCAACCTTCTTTGTGTATCCGCACTGTAAACATTCTAACTCGGTGGACACCAAGTAGTGTGACCTTTCTGCAATCGCCACTTTCGCCCTGTCGCAGTGGGACTATCTCCCCGTCCACAGTGTTAATGGTTACAGTTTAACAGTCCAATTCTGAAGTTTGTAGTGCCCTTTCACGTCCAGGGTGATACAACTATGCAGTGATACACCATATAAAATTGACGGAAAAGGTAAAACATTCCAGATGATGCGGTAAGTGTACAATCTCAAGTAAAATCATGTTAACTTACCCCAATGCCTTGTAGCTCCTGTCGCAGGCGTACACTAACAGACGCAAAGTTGTTGCACTCGGGGTGAAGAAGACAGAAGCCTTGAATCTTGGCGACCGGTACATACTGAGGCGCACAGAATTCGCGGTCGTTCAATGGCTAGAGAATACATTCGAAATGACTCAACTAATAATAAGTACACATACTGACCAAAGCGATGATTACAACGATGTTCTTATCTCGTTTTAGCTGTTGGTAACTCTGAAGAACAAGTATTTTAAAAAGCAAAATTCTCATAACCAAAAAGTGGTAATATTGCGGAAATAGGGGAAAACATTTAAGAAATGACAGAACACATTCACTTGAGGGTAAAGATTCTGCAAAAAAAAGTAATTATAGTTTACCTCAATTTTGGTTTTGTCTGAAAATAGAGACAAGAAACAGAAAGCAGTAGGCCGAATGATCCTGACAAGGATTTTTAGCACTCAAAGCCTTCTCGACCGATAACAAGTTCGCTAATAGCATCCCGCCACGCACGAATGGTTCGATACCCGGGAAACACGATCAGTACTGAATCGAGATATCTGACAGAAATAAGGCTGATGTCCTGATGTAAGGCTGATGTCCGGCAAAGAAATGATTGTCATATACGGATTCAGCATATTTTTTTACCCCTGAATCGGGCATCTAATCTACTACGAATACAACTTTTGCTGTTAGCAAATTTTCCGGTTTGGGCCGGATTCCGGACGACTTACTTGTCCGGGTAGAAAATGATTTTCACACAAGTGTTCAGCATGCCTTCTTACCCCTGAATCGGACATGGAATCAACTTCAAATACAACTTTTACTTTTAACAAACTTTCCAATTTTGGCCGGATTCCGGGCGAACAACTTGTCTGGCGAGACAATGGTATTCATATACATGTTCAGCATGTCTTCTTACCCCTTATTCGAATATCTTATTAGCTGTCTAAAAATGTTTTGTTTGTCCCTTAATCTGAACACCCTCCCCCACCATTAAATGTAGGGCTTCATAGTCCATCTACGAACTCGACCATTCCCTTGATCCAAAGAATCCTCCCACCAAATTTCATCAAAATAACTCAGTCCCTTCGAGAGTTATCGTGCTCACAGACAGACAGACAGACGGATGGACGGACAACTTTTGCGATGTCATAGGTCTTCACTTACGTTTTGGGATCCCAAAAACAGGACGCCAGAGACTGACAACTAAGCCATTAATATTCAAAAATTATTTTATTTCGTGTTTGCACGGGTCTTGTTTAGTTGATTTGACCTATTAGAACGAATTATGTGTTTAAAACAAGCGCAGGTTTTACAGGTATATATTTTCAAGTGTTGATCAGATTCGTGAATACCAGGCATAACTTTTTGTTTTATAGAGGTATGAATCATACAAGCCCATGAGTTATATAGTTAGTTATCCGGGTTGGAATCCGGAAGGATTTTGATTTTTTATCCGGCTCGCATTCGGGAGTCTACTGACCTATACAGATATAGGGAAAAAAAACATTTAACTTATACATGTTAATGGATTTAGTGTAAGCAATTTATCTCGATTCATTTTTAAATCTGTTCAGAGTATGCGGCTGTACCTTCGTGATGGGTTAATATTCGGAATTAGAGTTCTGGTTTTATCTACCTATTTGTGTGTTATTTTGTTATAAAATTCATAGCATATAGGGTCGTTGTTGAATTTAGTTAGCTGGAATGAAGGCATTTTTGTTTTACCACTGTTTGGATTAAAAAATATTACCTACCGATTTACCGATAAGCCAGGGTACCTGTGCACCTGTTATTTAATTAAGCCAGATAAGGATGCTTGTGATGAGCTGTTCCAACGGGCTGAGAAAATGAGAGGGTTTTCGCACGGTTCTGGAATAACTTTGGAGGGAGGAAAGCAGATCACTTTAAATCTGAGAATCACTACTCATATTAGTTAGAACTGTGATCATCGTGAGAACTGTGAAAATGCGATTCTTTAAATAGATTTCAACTATCCCAATAGCATGGAAAGCGTTAACTGCAGCAAAAGAATTTCTTGGCCAATTAAACGGAAGTTGGTTGGAAAGGTAGTGTGTTCACAATTATCAAGTGAAAAAAGGAACTAAGGCCATGCAAATTTAATCAATTCGACACCATTCATTTTTAGACCTCTTTATCAATGTAACAGAAAAGTAAATGAGATGGAAAAATCGTAAAATCCCATACGAGACAGCTACTATAACAGCTCCATCACCTTTAAAGTTTAACCGTAAAGGACTGGGATAAGACAATCTAGTTACCCATCACTTATTCACTTAAATTGGCTTGAAGATCCGCTGAAATTGCGTTACTTGGTTGTTCCGCTATTCCGGAATAATTGATTTTCAAATAGTGGAATTTCCGTGTGATTTTGTAGTACCTATAATTTGTTGTATGCCTTACAAGAAAGATTTATGACTTTTTTTTGTTCAGGCACTAAGCAATCTTCACCAATATCGCCACTGCCCATTAGAAAGCCTTATTTGTGTTTAGATAAGATTTCCCACGTCATAGTAGAATTTTCGCTGTGGGGACAGCCGCAGATATTCTGAACGTCATAACCAGAGCAGATAGTGGAAAACAAAAAAATCCCTTTGCAGAATCGAAATAATTCAGTATCTTCAACTAAATGACACAAAAATAAGTTGGCTTTTCAGTTAAACTTTAAACGTTTATTAGGTTATGTGGGCTATACAGGTCACCACTGAAAAATCGAAACAAATTCCAAATCATGTTTACGGGCAGTTGAAATGAAGCTCCCGAACCTACGGAGACAAGACCGAGAAGACTTACCTGTTTCGAACAAAGCTCGGCCAGGCGGAATGTTGCATCTTCTTTTGATAAGTCATGCTGATGGATTGTAATTTCTTTGGGACCAAGACGTCTCAGATGGGTAAATTTGGTGAACCACTTCAGACGGACTTGGCAGAAATATGGAGAGCAAAAAAGGTCGGGAGACCGCGATGAGTCGGAATACGACATCCACAAACTAGAGAATTTCGAGTTCACAATTTGCAATACACATGAGCGTACGTCTGGATACGAAACTTGAGAAACTTCTTTGCAGAAAATTCTGTAACCATCGTTGCAAAGCAATATATAGTACGATCCATTAGTGGTGCTAATCAATTTTGAAATGCATCTCCATGTTCCGTAGACCTGCTGGTACCAGGCAGTAGCACTGAAGACATCATCAAAGCACCTACGAGTACGATCTTCACTTGAAAAATTCGTAACGGCTTGCACTTTCCAAGTATCATCGATAGCTCTAACCTTTGACAAGGTGCATGAAACATTGCCAACGTTAGTCATCGTAGCAATAAACATATCATTACCACTTGTCGCACCTGGTATTATCGCCTTTTTGCTATACGCATGATCAAGATCAGAATTCCCACTAAAATCGATTGTTTCAAGGGAATACAGATCGTGATATTTCTCAAGCATTGAGGCTTTGACGTCGCTCGTTACAGGTCCAAAAAAAACCAGACTGGGTAACATTGGAAAGAAGAACGCAAAAACGAGAACGTCCCCAAAAATCTGAAGCACTTCACTGGCGGGTACACAAGACAGACCAGATACAAACTTATGGAACTGTGAAGTACTCCTGAATGACAAGTTCTCTTTTTGAGCTAGTCGGATGTCGGCTACCAGCCATGACAGTTTGTCAATCATGCTGGGTGTTTGAAGCCAAGCTGAAACGAGCTGGCTTTTTAAATCTTCAAACCCGCTTAGAAACATCTGTTTCGTTAAAAACTCTCTATCTCTCAGAAACAAATGGGGTTCTACTTGCGAACAACCTTCCAGCTCTATCAGGCCAGAAACGATGGTGGCACGACACAAAACCCCTTCCATAGTCTTCCACTCACAACTAACAAAAAATACAGAGCCGAACGAACTCTCATCATCACATGCAAACAAAAAATATGGGGTGAAAAAAAAACGTAGGCTAATTGGTAAGAAACAATAATCATCAGGACTACTGTCCCGTCGAATGCAAATTGTTTCGCCATGACCGAAGAGAACGAGTTTCTGGCCAAAATATGAAACGAATACTGTTTGTTTACCAGATTCACAAGTATGAACATTCAGCTGAATCTTGCCAGCCCAAAACCAGTTGATCAAAATCTTAAGCGACATAACTGTAAGATGATGATTTACATTCAACAAGTGTTCTGGCTTCTCGAAAACACTTCTACGAGAGAATATTGACGGAAGTTTCTGTGAGCATCTTTTCAAGATGTTTGAGGCATCTATTGTTGTGCACGGACAAACCGCTTTTGCGAGCTTCAGGTTAGGAGACACGTTGGTGAGTACTTTCGAGGGACGAGAAGTTTTTCTCTGGAGCAATATCATAGGTATGAGTTGCTTAACGGGGTATCTCTCAAATCGCGTCAGATTTGTAGCCAGGATCTGTTTAGTTTCATCGAGATAAGACACCAATGTCTGAACTGAGACTGAAATGCCTACTAAAGGGTCTAGAAAGTACGAACGGTCGGAACGCACTTCAGTAATAATCGGTCCTGTTGAAGGAGTGGTCTTGATGCCAGAAGTACAGTCAAAAGTCTTTTCAAGGGAAGAAGTTGTACTGGCAATAATGTTCTCTGGTTCAAAACCAAGAAACGCTCCAAGTTTGACACATTCATTCACAGAAGTTGGCAGCGCAAGGCCTTCATTTGACATTGAAACTACGTTAGTACTGCTTTCACTTCCATACAAATAATCTTCACTGCTGGTTGTCTTTTTATTACAAGGCATGTCGTTTGAGTTGTCGGCGTCAGAAACAGATAAAACCGAATGCAGCTGACAAACTGTTTTTGTTGGAGCCTCTTGTTGGTTCGCAGCTATATCTACCGAGTCTAGTTGGAAAAAATCGTCACTATTCCCAGAGCAATGGAACAGTGGTAGTTTACTACTGGATGAACAAACATCACTCAAAACGTCTGGGCCGGAGAAATTTACAGATATACGCTCATTTTCACAACTCATATTTAAGCAATCAGGGACGTCCATCGGACCAAAATCTTCTGTCAAACTTTGGTTTGGCTGCACATGGTGCATAACCGTTTCTTCAAGAAGAGGTACGTTCACATTGTCACTTGGAAACAGTATCGGATTTAAGATGTCAGTGGAATGTCGACCAGTGCAAGATTCTGGTAAGCAGACAACGATTTCTTCCTTGATCGAAGTGTCAGACACCTCTGCGTAAGTACTTTTAAATTTGCTGTTCGAAGAACGACAGCAAAAACAGGAATATGTTTCATGTACAAGGCAAAAAACAGAAACAGTTTCGGGGAGATTCAGTCTTTGCAGTTTCACTGAACAAGAGGTGTCGCTTATTTGGACTGATTTATCCGATGAATGCGGCGAACGCCTAATCGAACGTTTTCTTTTCCGACGCCTGCGAAATTGGCAGATACACTTGAACATACATTCTACTCGCCCGCAATGATCTCTTATGATAGTCTTGCTATTCAGCGACATGCAAACACATCCAAGCCTACAGTACTCTCTGGAACACTCGCTAGCACTTATTAAAACGGGTTTTGGCTGATAAGAGCCCAAAAGAGATATGACTCTGGGACCAAGAATCTCCCGGTGGTGATGACTGGATTCTCTGAAGCTACCACGGACTCTAATCATTTTTGCCTTTTCTGTAACATAAATATAATTCGCATCAGTCAAAATAGATCCATCCCTGAGTTTCCGTGAATCATCGTACTCTGTAATGATCGTATTTTGTCCTGATGAGAACATCTGGTTGTTGGTAGGCTTTACCGAACACTCAGATACTGTGCCAACCACCTCTCGTGAGGCTACAGTTTCACAGTGAACCGTTCTATACGAAATATCTTCGAGATCTTTAGTCTGAAGACTGGTCAGCTTTTTAAGACCTCTAATAAAGTTCTCATTCTTCACTCGTAGCTGTGAGTATTTCTCGTAAGAAGATACGGACAAGTCAGCAACCACATCAAGGTAGTCATCTAATGTACTGCTTATGAAAGCATCATGTTCTGCCTGAAGGCAGCGAGGCTCAGCCGTCCCCAGGAGACGAGATACGTCTGTACAGGAAGCTCGTACTTGGTATAAAAAAGAGTCCATCAACTTCACCAATGTGCTTCTCTGGAACAGTTGGCAGCTCGCGAGCTCGGTGTCACAATCAAAATCCATCTGTAAATTATTGAAAGTTAATTCTGGATAGTCAAATCAAGGAAAGGGATGGTACAAGATTAAAGATTTGCAAAGGCATGTTTGTTTCCTTTACTAATACTTGAAAATATTGAAACTGTCAGACCACAATATTTTAAGTAACATGGTTTTCTGGAAACAAATTTCTGATGTAGTACGTAGCCAACTTTAAATGCAGGACCTTTAAATTTTGAAAATTTTTCATTAATTGTGTTCAAGTCAAACGATCTTGTTGCCTCAACGGCTAAAAAACGCGAGCTTTTCAAAATTAAACTGGGATTAAAATAAAGTGAGGGATTTCAGATGTATTATCAAAACCTCGTGATGAAAAATTATCGAAATGTTACAGTATCGGTTATATTACTCAACCGATATAATTCAATAAAAAAAATCATTCAGATTATTCATTTTTTAAGGGAAAAGATTAAGCTAAAGATCTCTTTTAAAGATTAACAAGAACATAATGCAATCATTTGGTGTAAACAAAAAATCATTCAAATGTTAATTTTTTCAAGAAAAAAACAAGTTAAAAAGCAAATAAATTCATTTAAATATAAATTGTTTTTATCCGGGTTACTTTATGTAAAAATCCAGTTATGTTCACATTTGTCTGACATAATCTGAACTGGACTGACCTAAAACTCGCCAAGTTTGACCTAATTCCCCTAATTAAAGTCTGCTTACTGTCCCCAGAGTCATCAAAGGTCACATTCCGAAGGATTTTGTTTGTCCCCATCGGTGACCGCGATGAAAATACTCGCCTATTTGGAAGATCAGCGCTAATTTTTTTGATTTTTTTCAACGGCTATTTACGTATATCAGCCGTTGATCGAGAATCGGCTGTTATTTCAGCCCCGTGTAAACAAACTATTCTGCCTCTAGGAACGCTGGGGTTCGAGTTCATAGTAACGAGATGCCGACGGGTAGTGACGCGAAGGCGCGGCGTTTTTCCAAACCAGTTGACGAGTAGACCCCGAAGTGTGCGGAATACTTATTGTGGTTGGTGATAATATGTCAGATACCCCAGAAGTACAAGGGTATGATTCGGACAGGGGCCAAAAACGGCATTGTTGTGAAAGAAGCCACTCTCAATCAAATACTCTTTTTGGCTCATGGAGCCCTTCCCATTCACGGAGCCTTTCTATCTCACGGAGCCCTTCTCGCTCACTGAGTCCCTATGCACCAACTGAAAACAAGACGGGGAAAAAACAGGAGGGGGGCACGTCTGCTTCCTTGGTGGCGCGAGTCAAACAGGCACAGTTGGACCAGGCAAAACTCGGTAAGCCGGTCAATTAGGATTTGGCGGGATTTCTCAATAAAAGGTTCAGAGTCGCGGTGGACACTGATATTGTCAAAGGTTTAAAGGAGAAGCATCCGAGGCCAGAGAATTTGGGTGAAGTAACGGTACCTAGGGTTAACAGGGTAGCTTGGACTATCATGAATACTCTGTCAAAACTTCCTTCTGGTGATCACAATTTCGTTTGGGAAACATTGAGAAAAATCAAAGAAAAATCAAATTTTAAAAGTGAGATTAGTCACCCAACTAATTGCTACAGAGCGAGTATACGAATAATAATGCTGGATAAATGCCTCTCTGACTCGAAAGAGGAAATGAGTTTTGTTGTATCTATTTCTATGGTTCCTGCGTGTATTTCAAAAGTGAAAAAGAAATCTTCTTGAGGAATTCAGATTTGTGTATTAGGACGTTTGACCTTGCTACTCCAGATGATTTTTTCTTCGGGTCCAGTTCTCAATGTGTACAGTGTGGGTATTTTACCCAGCAGATCGTCGTATTTCTTACAGGCCAACCACGGTTGCACCTGCATTGTGCAAAATAGCGGAATTGTTGGTTACAGATGAAATTAATCTTAGGTATTACACCGCCTCCCCCCCCCCATACTGCTTTGGTTTCAAGAAAGGGATCCTTGACGTAACGAGAGCACTGGACTCGAAAATAATGCGCAAATCCTGTCAAGAGCTTATCATAGACGAGTGTCAAGAGCTTATCATAGACGAGTTAACTCTTGGTTTATACGTGCAATGCGTTCTATGTACAGGAAATTAAGGGTGCAAATTACACTTCAAGGGTGCAACAATCACGCCACCTATCCTAGTTCGAAAAGGTATACAACAAGGAGCTATTACATCCCCTTCTCATTTCAACAACTGTGTTTTGGATGCAGAAGAAAGGCGTCTCTGATGTATTTGGGTAAACCTTTAGGAACCAGTTTCAGTGCCACCCATTCGCTTCTGAAAACATTTTTTTCGTGATAAAGCGTAAAGCATACGGCATCTTTGTCTCCATGAAGCTGAAATTTGATTGATTTTCTTGCTAAACTGAATAAATCGTTCGTAGTTCAGCATGTTTTTGCTAGGGAACTTTTTTGGAAGCTGTTTTCTAGCTCTGATAAAAGTCTTATTTGTAAATCTTTCTACAAATATGTAAAGTATCCGCTGAGGGTTCCACCATGGACAAGTGGTAATAGTTTGTCTTCGAAATATAGAGTAGCACTAAAACCAGTAATACTGGAAAAGCGAGAGAGCTTTAAGCACAGTCTTAATGTAGCTCAGCAGTAATGTATCTCAGCTGTATACTCTGTAAAAATTTTGTCAATTAGCAATTGTATTTTTTTTTAGGTTTCTTGCGTTTCCTCCATTATTGCTGTTGCCAGTAATGTTCTTTTTACTTCTTTCTTGGTTCTTTTTCATCTTCTATATTTAATTACTCCGTCTTTTTGTACATCTGTGCACTATGACGGGCAATAAAACAAGTAACTATTATTGTTATTACTATAGCTCGAATCTTAGCTGGCGTAGATGCTACCTACCGCCACAAGTCCCATATCAGCTACCAGCTCTTGTTCAAATTATGTTTTGTTGAAGGTAAACCTTAAGAGCGATCTTTGTTTCGTACTTATGTGTGCATGTATATTTGTATGGAAAGGGCAAAGAAAAGGAGGAAAATGAAAGTTATCCAGATTGAGGCGTGGTAGACAGGGCTGGTAACCCTTGGTTCACACTGAGGTGCTGTATGTTACTCAATTTTTCTTTTCGATCTTCCGATCTATGCATGAAAAAGCACGCAGGCGAAAAGGAAAAAACAAATTTTTAAAATATTCTGCTAAAGGACAAAGCTGCCCCTGAAACTCGACATCTCAAGATGCTGGGAGATTACGCATCCGAATACTACCCACTGTTAAGGAATTTTCAAACAAATCCTATACACTATCTTGTTCCAATAAGGTTAATATAGAATTATTCAGAAGATATTTTGAGTTCAGCCATCCTATCTGTTTCAGTAAAAGATGGAGATGCATTTAGTCTTTAAACTTAACTAAACTGTCCTTTCTTTCCAAAAAATAATAGCACAATGATGTTGGATCAGTTGAAATTTTATAACACATCCGACACTGCGACAAGACGCAAAGTTTTGCATTGATTGTCACATGATTATTGTCGTATGTCGCACGAGGAAGAATAAGATCAGTGTGAGCCGACGATAAAAACGAATTAACCGTGTTCGAAGTGGTCGGGAATGGTTGATTGCGAAAATTCATATAATTGTACCTAGAAATAATTGTACAAATGTCTGTGTAGTTTTGTTTTTTTGTTTTTATTTAGTACAAAATTTTTTTTTGTGTGTGGAACGATTTGAAGGTGTTCTGTTACCTATCTTTTTTAAAATAGCAGAGCTAATTCTAATCATCTTGTTGTTTGATTATTGGGAAATATTAATGGATTTTGATTTATTTGAAGTTTTAAACTTAGGAGGTAGGAGTGTTTATTTTTATTGTAAAGGCACTCGAGTCTTGATTATTTGATATAGTTGTTTTCGCCTCCACAGTAGAGGTACCCTTGGAAGAATGGCACCTCTCAGTTTGGTTCGTGCTCGTTTTTTCTTTGTGTTGTAACTCATTTTTCAGGTTTCGTTTTTTATTTTCGCAATATTTTTTAATGATTCTTTGAAGTTTCAACTTACGAGGTAGGTGTGTTTTTTTCGTAAAGGAATTCGCGTCTTGACTATTTGATATGGTTGTTTTCGCCTCCATAGTAGAGGTACCCTTGGAGGAATGACACCTCTCGGTTTGGTTCGTGCTTGTGTTGTAACTCGTTTTTCAGGTTCATATTTTTCATATTTTTTATTTTTATATTTTTAACCTTATAAGATATCGAAATCCTCGCCTTTTGCCATTGTTTCGTTTTGTATCTAAGACTTTTTAGCAATTTTTCGGCGTAGCCGAGACTCGACAGTCACACAACGAAAACTTCATCGAAAGTCTTAAGGCGCAAATAAGGAAATGAGCAGCTTTAAAGTATTATTTTTTATTTTGGAAGACGTAGTTCGACTGCCAGCTCGGCAATAATGGCTTAGTTTTGAAAAACACCCGACCCAAAAGGTACAGTCTGTCTGATGACACCATTCTGTAGGCCAGAAAATCCTGATTCAGAATATGATTGCGTAGAATACGCTGGGATTCGACGCTGGCTTAACCCAAGAAACATTCTCGCTCATACTTTCTTTTTAAGTCTTAGACCCTTTTTGAAATAGTACCGTGTTTAGTTCAATAACGCTCACTAGGTAGTGCGAATATGTAATAATCGCCATCAGTCTCTGAGAAGGAACAGAAGTGAAGATAAAAATCGTCAAAATGGGACAAAGGAAACATAACTTGATGCCATTTTGTATCTCCCAAGAGGTAATACAAGCGAATTACAGACTGTTAGGACTGATAAAAATATAAATTAGGATGGACAAAGACAGTATTTTCTGATTTTGTCAATTCTTTCCATGAAGCCAATCATAAATTACTAACTGTAAATAACAGCTAAGCCTAAACACCTCTGTCTCTCATGACTTCATCTCTTCTTTTATTGAAGACTATCCTAGATTCCTAGACGCTAGTACTTTGTCTATCATGGTAACAATCCACTGTATAACTTTCCATCTTTATGTCACAACTATTTTTTTTTATAGTTAATTAGCATCCATTTTCATCTGGGAACTAACTTTCTAAGAAGTCTAAATCAAGGTTTCAAGGTTCAAGGTTCTTGAGCGTAGGTTATTTACTGTCTCCAGTAGAGCTATGCCTCTTCGGATGTTATTTGAATTCAGATGGTGCCTTTTCCACGACTTGCAATAATTGTTGTGATATGGTCAAAGTAATTTCTTTGGTAGTCCAAAAAACATCTCAATGGCCACTTTAGTCAGTTACAGCCTACCATAAATCCCTGATATTAGCATAGCCTGTGCCAAACGCTGGTTACCCTTTGCAAATGCACCATGAAATATCTTTGAGGATGCAGATTGTACAACACTGGAACCTATGCAGTGGACAGGTAAGTAATTCATTTTACTTTTTTTCGACTTCGAACGAGATTAAAGAACCCACTATTATTACAGCCCGCAGAAAAGAAAGCTATTGGAAGCTGTAAATGCAGTAGATTTGATGGCTTCTTGCTGAACGTTTTGGAACTGGATCCTACATTTGAAAGCAGCCGTCATTATGTTTTCTTTTCTGGGATGTGCAGGACAAAAAATGTGTAATGTCCCTCACAAGATACATGTAATGTGAAAAAAAAATAGAGAATAGTTAATTGTTGGCTCATCTGATGCTTTATCTCCGAACCATGACTTACAAAAGCCTGAACCTTGAGGCCAAGCAAAAAGGTGGCATCAGAGGGTGCGTGGCATCATTGTGGTTGCCAAGCAGTGTCTTTTTGTGCCAAAGTTTTAGAGTCGAGGCGACCGGCATCAGTGAGTATGATGATCCAGAGAACAGGTACCTTCTAAGTGAGGACCTTAGGGGAGATTTTAAGGGCGATGCCAGTTGTCAAAAGCAATGTTGTCAAAAGCAACCTTGGTACAGGCAAAGTCAGCTGTCGAAACTTGTTAACATTAATGACAAACACGGCTGCTGAAAGAATGAATTAAATTGGTCATAGTGGCTACCGAACTGGTCAATCCATATGCTGTAAGATTTCTTTGTTACAGCGACTTGCACTGACGTGCCCCCTAAACCTGAGAAGATGCAACCAATTATGCCGTTTTTGGCATTCAGGAGGTTACATAACCCATTGGAAAACGAGAATTCCAAGAATTTTGCTGGGCGAATATTGCGTAACAAAAATAGAAACCGACAGAAGTTATCATCATATGCGGCAGACGAAATAGCCTGAATCAGATGAAAATACATGAAGTTGTACCACGACAACCCGACAGCAGCGGATGCCGTGGTAGAAGGAGCAAGACAATAGCAAGAGGTACACAATCATCCGAGATGTTTAGAGAAGGCTGTGGGATGTACACTTGGTGCCCCATCCTTTCAGATCAAGGACATAAGCTTACAGTTCCAGTTCTGGGCTACTATGGCAAGCATATATTTATCTAGGCGTTCCAGCAAATTGAACTTGCCTAACTTGCACACGTTGAAATTTGCTCTTTTCGGAACATGGCGCAATTGTTATTTTATTTGAATGATACATTTCGTATTCGTATATAAGGATTAAAGTCGGACAGTATCGATAGTGACAAAGTGTAGTCACAACTGAGAGTGTATAAAAATCAGACAGTTGGAAACTTGAATATTAAACGTGTGTGTGTTTTCTTTACACGGTTAATAAAATGTAGAATCCAGGACCCCCCCGTCCGAACTTCCCACTTCACGATTGCAAACCAACCCTTCGAGGATTAAGGTCAGAGTACCGGTATAGCCCAAATATGTACCAACCGCTCGGGTACACGTTAAAAGTATATTACTTAATTAGATACTCGGTTTCTGAAAACTAGTTAAAACATACAGCTATCACAAGATACCGAATTTAACATATATTAAAGCACACCTCGCATTATTTACTGTTTATGTTCCACTCTTATAAGTTGTAGTAATATAAAAACTGGCAAGTAGGAAGAAGGTTTTTGGTGCTTAAGCTTTTCTCCAGGATCATTTGACTTTTAGCAAAAACACGGAGAAATTTACAAAACCGGTTTTTCTAACGAGAAAGCATCTTCTAAATTATCGTCCGATGGTCGATTTACTTGGAATCTTTCATTAGATCCTTTGCGCCAGATTGAAAAGCTACTTTTCACATTTTAAAAACTTGGATCCCTGACAATTGTAAGCTTCTTACTTCTCCAGATTCTCGACACCTGACGAAGGCATGAAAAAAAGCATACTGGATCGATGACTTTCGCCAGAAAGTAATCGATACTAACCCCCGCATAAAAAAGACGGGTATGCAAGAGTAGAGTAACTGGTAGGTAGAGAGTAAGAATAGAATAACCTTCTTTCGCAAACTTGATAATAATGCTGAAGTACAGTGGGTATCAGAACAATGATAAACAAAGGGAGTGTAAGGCGAAGGTGAAGGTTGATGGTGACATGTCTTTCGCCAGATTCCTTCTATAACACAGTAGAATACCTAACCCGATAGATCAACTCACATTCACATTGTCAGTTTCCATATCCAGCGTGTTTACCTGTTCTTATTTCGAACTCAGAAACAACAACAACTTGAAAAAAAATCATGCCTTCGTCTGAAACAAAATCCCCAAAACAAATAGCTACCTAACACAAAAACCATGAATTGTGACGGAAATGACCGAAAATAAGACACGCGAACCGCAACACCACGAATCGGTAAGACTTTCGCGAATCGCTGAGAAAAAAGGAAGGTCAGGATATCTGTTCTAATTCTTCGAGTTATATTAGAATAGGCTATGCTTAAAGCACAACTCTTACTAGAAATAATATTTTCCCTATGAAATGGATCAGAAAAAAACATTATCGAAAATACCATTACTTTCCATATGAAATTAGCGATTTTCTTGTCCAGCCTTCCTGCTCTCCGACGCGGCGGCTGGGCGCAAAAAATTTGAAAACTGATCGCGCTGTGGTTCAAAAGTGTGAAAACTAAGCAAATAAAAGAAGTAATAAACAAAAGCTTCTCAGATCCTTATGTGTGAAAGAATTGTCAGCAGACGTCGATGATCCCGGAGAACGTTCCGTTGTGTGACGGGCAAAACTCGGCAAGGCCAAAAAAGCGCTAAAATTTCGTAGGCACAAAATGAAACAATGGTGAAATGTGGGGATTTTAGAGGCTTATATTTCTGTATGGGAGCTCGATATATTATAAAAAAGCAGAATAAGCAAGAGGGGTCCTTTAATGAATTCGAAAGCGCACCGTACCTTTTGGAATATACTCCTTAGAAGGGGATCTGCTCGTACGTCATGTCCAGGCCTAGCCAGAGGCGCCTCTGCTTCGGAAGTACTAGACACATCCATCCAGAACTTACGCAAAGCAGATACGCAAAACATACCCCCAAAAGTTCCATGCAAAAGTTAGAGCTGCGTCAGAAATATCCCGATATGAGCCAACGGACAAGAAACCCAAAAAACAGTTAGGAGAGGCCTCGGGAAAGCACTTAAACTTGACTGAACAACCCAAGACGTCTGCAACGCGGTTGAGGAAATCAATAAAATGCTGTTCTACGTTCTGGAGGGTGAAAGTCAAAACTGGCTCAACTTGGAGTACATCACGAGACACGAGAGTTTTAGTTTGATTTGATATTGGTAGAGAATGCAGGAAGTAAAACTCATTATATTTTTAGCCTGAGCTTTACTCACTCAGCCTACAGTGAAAAAATAGGTGAAATAACTTAAATCAAACACTGTAATTTTTGTTGTTGCTAGTGCTATTCATCCTTGCCAAATGAGAAACATTACAAGAAATACATATCAATATTCATTCAGCATTGAACGAGAGAAAACCCCTTTCATGCTTGTCTGTTATTCCTCCGTGAATCTACTTCCCGATAACGCCCGTGCGCGCGGTGCGCGACCTTGATTACGAGTTTGGACAATACAGTGTGGACTGAACGTGAGATCTCCTGTCAATCGATTAGCTTGAATCTGACTACGATTTTTTTGACAAATTGGATTTTGATCGTGATTTGGCCGAACGTCCGTGCGCGATCTTGAGTACGAGTTTGGACTGAATGTGAGATTTCCTGTCAACCAATTAGCGTGACTTTGATTACGATTATTGGACTAACTGGATTTTGATCGTGATTTGGCCGAACTTCTGAGAAAAAATGGTTCAGTCAGCAAATGAGCAACTATTGCAGGATAAACTCTAAACTGAACCTGATGACAAAACTGTCACAGGATGTCCAAACTATCAGTTCACAGCTGGCTACAATGAACGCTAACTTGCAAGTTTACAAAAACGAGGTAGACAGACTGCAAGGTGAAGTGTGCGATCTACGATCTTGCCTAAAGACAAGTGCTCAAATGGCAAATTCCTGCGAGACGGAACTAAACCGAGGAAATTTGATCCTGTATGATTTTCAGCCCTCGGGGGGGCAAGGTTGCAGATTGAAACACGAACTGCTGGATTTTTTAAAAGGTTGCATACCACAACTACGTCTTGCTGCCTCGGAAATCAAGGATGTCTTCAGAACAAGAGCAGGCCCAGTGGTTTTACAGTTAAACTCAATAGACGCTCGGTATTTCATTCTCAGAAATTCCAGATTGTTCATAAGGTACGGTGTTAAGGTTGCCCCTGATTATACTTCGGCGCAACGGAATGCAAGGGAACACCTGAAACCAATCATGAACAAAGCAATAAGTCAAAACCGGCAAGTTCGTCTACGGGGAGTTAAATTGTTCATTGATCGACAGCTGTTTATGTTTGATGAAGCTCAATCGAAGGTTATCGAAGTAAAACAGCATCGATCTCAAACCAGAACAGTATACCTACACCGACACCAACGGAAGAAACCCCTCGACCTGCGCAAGTTCAGACCGTAGTAACATTGCCGGACGAACCCAGTGGTAGTATAACCGGTCTTGTCAGCAATGAGCAGAACCAAACTTCGGACGTATCAGACGACAGCAGCGACAGTAACACAGTGATAGAAGCCCCACAAGGATCGTCTCAGAGCCGGGTCCGGAAAAGCAGCGAGATTGTCAGCCCGGAAGACAAAAATTGTCAAAGTGTACCAAAGAAAGGCCCCGGAATAAAAAATAGTTTGGTGTAGACTGAAATGTAGAAATGGTTGGAAGTTAATAGTAGGAGGAATTTATGTACGCCACAAAAAAATTCATATCGCAAAGAAGATACATGGTATATTTTAGAACAAGAAGCAAAGAGTCTTAGGAGTAATTTTACAAAAGATCGAATGATTTTGTTAGGAGATCTGAATGCGCATACTGGAATAGAATTTGAAGTTAATGATGTTCCGATTCCAGGTATAGTTGATTTGATCCCGTCGGCCTACAGAATACCACGGAATAGTCTGGATAAAGAAAGAAGAATTAATGGTTGGGGACGAAACCTCCTGGCACTTTGTCCGCAGATTGGAGTTATGATTGGTAACGGTAGGTTTGGTAAGGATCGCGGGATTGGAGTGTTCACTTGCGTTGCTGGTGTTAGACCTAGTGTAGTTGACTACGTAGACGTTCGCCTAGCGGAGGAACCACTCAATGTTGAGGTTTTGGTTAGTTTAGTAGGATCTGACCACTTAGCTCTGGTATTAGAAATGAGATTGCCGGAGGTAGAAATATCGGAACCTATGGAAGTTGATGAAGCACAACAAAGCCCGATGATACGGTCAATTCCACGACATTGGTCCCGCGAGGAAGAACAGAAACTGAAAGAAGCATTTACAAGTGAAGAGTTTTGTCAGCGGATTGAAGATCTTCAGAGACAAGAAAAGACTACTGATCAGAAGATTATAGAATTTATTGAATTTGTACATGATACAGCGGCTCCATCAATTGATAAGAAAAGTACAAAGACTGGATTTTTTGACGCGGAATGTTATAGTAAGAAAAAAGAATTGGTTAAAGATTTAAATAAAATAAAAAGAGCAAAGAACGAAGAAAATAAGATAAGTCTGTTAAGGGTTTATAGAGAAAAAAGAAAAGTTTAAAGAAGTTAATAAAAAGGAAAAAAATGTTGATAGAAGAAGTAGAAAAAAAAAGAGTTAGTGGAATCTTAAGTAAATAATAAAATGAGGGAGTTCTGGAAAAAGGTAAATGATAAGAAGAGTTGTGACAAAGGGACGGAAACTCCACCTCCACAAACATGGCGACAGCATTTCAAGGAATTAGAAGAGCAAAATCATGAGAGTGTCGAGCCTTTAGAAAAGTGGAACCAGACAGAATTCCAGCATTTTGATAATGAATATACTATGCCCATGAGAGAGCATGATTATGAAATGCTTAGCCCGATAACAGGAGAAGAGATTCAAGAAAATCTTAAACGAATGGAAGGTAATTCGGCGGCAGGGGCGGATGGAGTTCCTACGCGACTGTTGAAGAAATTTCTTGTAGTGTTTATGTCATTTTTTGCAATAATTTTCAATCAGATTCTGGCAACAGGAATTTGGCCAACGTCTTGGAAGACATCTATAGTGCTCCCATTTTTTTTAAAAAGGAGATAGGAAGCTACATCGTAACTATAGGCCTATAACATTGGTTTCGTGTATGAGTAAGATATTAGAGAAGATAATTGATTATAGGCTAGCAAAATGGTTGGAGAAGAATAAATTAATTAGAGGAGCAGGCTGGATTTAGAGTAGGATATAGTACTATTGATAGAATATTTGTCTTGAAAGTTTTAACAGAAAAGTATTGTAAGGAAGTGGAAAGTTATATGTAGGTTTTGTAGATTTAGAACGTGCTTTCGATAGTATTGATAGGGCGATGCTGTTTGGGATGATGATAGGATTAGGGATACCTAGGCTAGTCATTAGAATTATTAGTCACATGTATGTAAGTAGCCTAGCTATAGTTAAAGTAGTAGGGAAAGGAACATCTACATCTACAGTATTGAGGGGAGTGAAACAGGGTAGCACATTGTCAACTAGGTTATTTTGTATTTATATTAACGATTTAGTAGATTATCTACAGAGCCGCTGGGCTCCTGTAGTGAAGCTAGGAAGTTTAGCCTTTTCAGTGTTGTTATTCGCTGACGACGCGGCTTTGGTAGCCACGTCTGCACAGGAGCTCCAGACTCTCTTGGATCTCCTTGAAACTTATTTGGATTTAAAAAACTGAACCTGAACGTTAATAAAACAGAAATTGTAATATTTGGTAAGAAAGGGGGTAACCATGAAAAATCTACATTTAAAGGTAAAGAATTATCCCAAAAGAAAAGTTTTAAATATTTGGGTGTTACTTTGATGTGAAATGGTAGTTGGAAGGAACATATTGCAGAGATGGGTAAAAGAGGTAAAGCTGCATCGTTTGCAGTTTTAATAAATGAGACGTTAATGAAAGTTAAGAACCTTAAGATGCATAAGCACGTTTTTAATCCTAAAATTTTACCTACGATACATTATGGGGCTGAGCTTTGGGGTTGCGAGGCTGCTAAGCAACTTGAATCGATCCAGTTGCAACACTACAAGAAATTAATTGGTTTACACCCAACAACCCATACACAAGTAATGAAAGGAGAATTAGGTTTGCTGTCTCTTAGAACGCGTAGGCTAGTGCAAGTAGTTAGATTTTGGTTAAAAATAGTCAGTCTCCAAGAAGATAGGCTGCTGAAAGCGGCATACTTAGAGGCCCTGGGATCAAAGAAGAAGCGTTCTTGGCCTTGGCAAGTGAAAAAGCTGCTGGACGAAGCTGGACTGTCGTATGCTTGGAATGATGGCCATGGCGATGCCGAAGATTTGGAAAATTTGATGGGAAAATTTACTTCTGTACTTCAGGACCAAGAAACTCAGTTATGGAATGAGGCTATTCGGAAGTCGGAGTCGCTCATTAATTATCCGAAGTTTAAGAATTTATTCGGATTAGAATTTTATTTTAAGCTAGGTCTACCCGCAGAAATATTAAAGATGTGGTTCCAACTCCGGGCGAACTGTCTCCCATTACGGAGTAGGAAAAAGGTTTTTAAAAAGAATAGGTCTTTGCCGGTGGCTGAGTGTGCTTGTCGATTTTGTGGTGAGGTAGAAGAGAGTTTATGCCATCTGCTGACGGATTGTCGGGGGGTGAAAGAAATTAGAGAAAGATTTTTTGGTGGGGAACCCATACTATTTCCTAGTATTATGGAGTCGACGAGTCGTCAGGTAATTCGGTCTGTGTGTGAATATATTAAGTATATACTGGAAGTTTAGATTGGGTGTATTTTGGTTAATAGTAGAAGGGTAAAAAGGAGTAATTTTATTGTATGTAATATTGAAGGTTAATTTTGTTTGTTAAGTGCGAGAATGAATGCTGATGTATGGCCCTTTGTTGGCTTTAATAAATTATTATTATATACTTTTCAAACATTATAAAGAAAAATGTGTTCATAATAATGTTTTAAAAATGTTCATCATCCAATGTAAAAGTGTTAGTCAAGTAAATGTGCTCCATCAGTAATAATACCACAGTTGATGTTCAGATAAGTGATGAAGAGAATGAACATGAAGCAGGCCAGAATGGCTCATTCTTTTGTACAGATGTTGGAGAGATACTTGATCCTCAAGACGAGCAACAGTATTTCCAACTTTTTCCGCAATTCAAATGTGCCAGACACACGCTTAACCTGCTTGCGTGATCCACCACTCGCACAAGGCGACAGTCGGGTAAAAGGAAAAAAGAAAAACAACACAAATAACAAGACCAAAGGTTCCGATGGGATCCCAAAAATTGAATATTTGATCCAGACAAATAGATTTTGTCTTCGCGAGATCTAGTGTCCGACTTTCCGGTTTCGGCCGGATTCCGGGCTAACTACTTGTCCGGCGAGAAAATGGTTTTCATATTCATGTTCAGCATGTCTTCTTACCCCTAGATTGAACATCATAAACTTCAAATAAAACTTTTACTTTTAACAAACTTTCCGTTTTGGCCAATTTCCGGGCAAACTACTTGTCCGGCGAAAAAATGGTTTTCAAATTCGTCTTCAGCATGCCTTCATACTCCTAATCGAACATATATTAAACTTCAAATAAAACTTTTACTTTTAACAAACTTTCCGGTTTTGGCCGGATTCCGGGCGAACTACTTGTCTGGCGAGATAATGGTTTTCATATTCGTGTTCAGCATGCCTTTTTATCCCTATATCGAACATCTAATCAACTTCAAATAAGACTTCTACTTTTAACAAACTTTCCGGTTTTGGCCGGATTCCGGACGAACTACTTGTCCGGCGAGATCATATTCGTGTTCAGCGTGTCTTAAAACCCCATAATCGACTATCACATTAGCTGTTTAAAAATATTTTACTTGCCCCTTAATTTGAACCCCCCCCCCCCTCACCACTAAATGTAGACCTACAGAGCCCATCTACGAACTCGACCTTGCTCTATACCCAAAGAATGCTCACACCAAGTTTCATCGAAATATTTTATTCCCTTCGAGAGTTATCGTGCTTACAGACAGACGGACAGACAGAGGACGGACAACTTTTACGATGTATCCCTCCACTTACGTTTTGGGATCCCAAAAATCAACTTTTACGACGACAATTTAGACTTAATTTCTAATTAGACCTAAAAAAGGTCATGGAAAACCACATGTAGAAGATGAGCTGGATGACTAGATGTTTTTAGAAGAGACGCCGACGTCCACTCCAGTGATCAAATGCGCGACTAACTTCTGAATTAACTTACGGGTACGATATGAACGAGGGAGATACAATAAAAATCAATGATTAAAGTAGGACGGCTTTAAAACTTCAATGTCTTTTTTCCACCAAATGTGGTACACACCGGAACAATACAGGATATAAGGCGCGCAAAATGCATTATAAATTCGCCCAAGCGCCTTTCGGTTATGGCAACTTCGGTTTGGACAGAGACGGCCATAATGCAATTTGCGTCAGTTTAGATCAATTTGACAAACAACTCATAAGACCTGTGGTAACCAGGTGTAACTCGAAGTATGACATTGTCAAACGATTGACGGATTGCCACAAACATGGAAAGCTTGCTGATGTATGTGATGCTCTGCAAAAACCTAGGTTCACTTCTCGTGATGTTCAAATTCTTGAAGAATAAATGAAAACTATGGAGCCAGAAGCAGTGGCTACTTAGGTACAATTTATCCTACGTTCAAAAAGCTTGAAAAGCTGAAAGATTTGGTGAGGGTTAGCCAGCCTCTACTACATGCTCTTCTTGTGGGTCTTGAAAAAGATTCCCTAAGATCCTGGAAGAGATATTTCTTCATGCAAGAGATTGTGTTATTGCCACTTCAAGTCATCCTTACTTCAAACTGAAGTGGTTTCCTGATGACAACAAGGATGTAGCTGTTGAACACTTAGTGGATGAAGCAAACAAGGTCAAACATTTCAGAAGTACTGACGAGGCTGACAAACGTAGCTTGTTGTGTGGGAACGACTACATTCATCTTAGTGATTAAGAAACAGCTCAATAACAGGCTTTGTCTTATGTGGCTGACAAGCGAAAGGAACTAACTGTGCTCAAACACTACCCACGGGTAAGAGAAGAAGCCGCAGAACGATTGTTTTCGGTAGGTGGTGGAATTTTCTCTCCAAAAAGAAATACGCTCACAGACGCAATGTTTGAAAAGCTTCTACTGTTGAAAGGAGCAAGCAAAAGGTTAGGTTGAATTGTGATGAAGCTGCAATGAAGAACCTTTGTTCTCTGTAATTTTTGTATCTTAACTGAAGTAGAAAATATACTGAAGTTCTTCAGGCAGCTTAGAAACTTTGAACGTAAACAAAACTCCATGCGTTGTGACACGTCGTGATCACCGGCTACATCTGAATGCCTCTATCCAGTCACAGAACTCACGACCAGGATCGGGAGCTCCCGGACCGGAATTCCTGCCCGGATTTTCACACCATCATCACTACCATATGGAAAGTTGAAATTTGTTCAACCTGATGATGAAAGTACAGGAAATCAGGCCGGGATATCCTGATCGTGTGTTCGCACTATCACTTGGAGCTTTAAACCCTCTGTTCAATCACCGAAGTAACAACAAGAGCAATGAACATAATATTAGCCACCTAATGGTTCATCAAGAACCGCATATCGTTGCTCTTATGACAACAATATCTCCTTTCCTCATTTTAACTAAGGAGTATAGTACGCCGCGTCTTCACATTTGTTTTTCCTGCTAGGCTACTTCCATAAAAAACAAAATCTGAAATCGAGACCTATCACGAGCTAACTGAACTGAATCTTGCCTAGCACGAGCTAAATGAACCGAATCTTGCGTCACCCACCACTCCCACCAGACTGGTGGTCTGAACTGCTCTTTTACTCCTGTTCCGCACCGTAGGCTTGCTCTGCCATCTGACGCTGAGTGCCAAACGGATTTTCCAGATGCTGCTATAACAAAAGCCAGCTAATCAGGCGCAAACTGCCAGTGCTCCAGTAATTTAGACGACTTAGGCTGTCAAACTGAACCTTTAGCAGTTACTAACTCAAAAGCGAGTACTAAGTGTAGTGGTGTTTTCAACGACAAGGCCTGTCAAATAAGGCCCACAGGAAGTGATCGTACTAAAAAAAAATACCCGAGACTTCCCTCTGGAATACTTCTGCTTGTGTTAAAGACGAAGAAATTCAGAACCTAATACATGAACCTTCAGTACAGACGAGAGAAATCCTGGTCTTGTCACCAAAACTTTATGACATCACCAACCAAACAAGCGTCAAGATGTCCAACCTGAAGAAGACCATTGTTGACAGAGACCAAAAAATTGTTCTAATTGAACGAGAGGAATAAACTGATTGCCAAAGCTTTGTGTGATACTAATCGGTGTTCTACCGATGCGTTACTGGCAAATTCAGAGATTCCTTCTGCTAGCCCGGAAAAATCGGTGGCATGCCCAGGGGTTCTTGACTTGAGCAACTCGCATAGTGTTCGCTATTCCTATTCCCGTACAGGAACAAGGTGGTGACAACTCGCTAAACCTATTGCCATCCCACGCTGGAAAAGTGAAGCAAACTCTCAAATCAAATACAGTATAAATTAGGGAAGAAGTGCCGTTTCTTGCATTATTTGCCAACACTCTATCGTTGGAAATTGTAAATTGTAAAAATTAGATGTGTAAGTTTGACCATGCAAAGTTAGCCTATGTGTAGACCTGGCGTGTTTTAAATATTTTTATAAATTTCTCACGATCCAAAGAGAATTAACTGATTGCCAAAGCTTTGTGATATACTAATCGGTGTTCTACCGATGCGCTACTGGCAAATTTAGATTTCCCTTCTGCTAGCCCGGAAAAATCGGTGGCAAGCCCAAGGGTTCTTGACTTGAGCAACTCGCATAGTGTTCGCTATTCCTATTCCCGTACAGGAACAAGGTGGTGACAACTCGCTAAACCTATTGCCATCCCAGGCAGGAAAAGTGAAGCAAACTCACAAAGCAAATACAGTATAAATTAGGGAAGAAGTGCCGTTTCTTGCATTATTTGCCAACAGTCTATCGTTGGAAATTGTAAAATGTAAAAATTAGATGTGTAATTTTGACCATGCAAAGTTGGCCTATAGTAGACCTGGCGTGTTTTAAATATTTTTATAAATTTCTCACGCTCCAAAGAGGATTAAACTGATTGCCAAAGCTTTGTGCGATACTAATCGGTGTTCTACCGATGCGCTACTGGGAAATTCAGATTTCCCTTCTGCTAGCCCGGAAAAATCGGTGGCAAGCCCAAGGGTTCTTGACTTGAGCAACTCGCAGTGTTCGCTATTCCTATTCCCGTACAGGAACAAGGTGGTGACAACTCGCTAAACCTATTGCCGGGTTCCGGCTAACCCCCCCCCGTTACCAAACCCCCCCCCCCCGACCAAAACCCCCCCGGGACCAACCCCCCCCCCCCGATACCAAAACCCCCCGGTACCAAACCAATGCAAGAGTAGAGTAACTGGTAGGTAGAGAGTAAGAATAGAATAACCTTCTTTCGCAAACTTGATAATAATGCTGAAGTACAGTGGGTATCAGAACAATGATAAACAAAGGGAGTGTAAGGCGAAGGTGAAGGTTGATGGTGACAGACTAATTACTGAAGTCACCAAACACGCGCATTCAACTGGAGCTGTTGTCAGTGAGGTTTCGAAGCCAGTTCCACTCAGTGTAACGATCACCCCAACAAATCCTTTCCCAATGCCTTCCCCTTCTTGGCGAGGAAGCTGCAGTTAGGATGCCACCCATTGGTGCAATGTCAAGCTCCCTTTGCCTGATTCCTCTTTAGTTATTGTCATACAAGAAACTCGAAGATGGGCAGGAAGTGGAGGGATACCTATGCACCGCAAAAGTTGTCCTGCTTTCCGTCTGTGGTTTGGTATCGGGGGGTTTTGGTCGGGGGGGTTTTGGTAACGGGGGGGTTTTAACCGTGGGGGTTCACCTAGACCCACCCCCTATTGCCATCCCACGATGGAAAAGTGAAGCACACTCACAATGCAAATACAGTATAAATTAGGGAAGAAGTGCCGTTTCTTGCATTATTTGACAACAGTCTATCGTTGGAAATTGTAAATTGTAAAAATTAGATGTGTAATTTTGACCATGCAAAGTTGGCCTATGTGTAGACCTGGCGTGTTTTAAATATTTTTATAAATTTCTCACGCTCCAAAGATTAGCTCAGCGGGTTCACTGAAAACCACTCGTACATCGTTCTTCGCTCCCTTCTTAAGCGCCTGTCGGTTACTTCGCGACGTCATTCTAGCGACGGTTTTTTATCGAATGTACAAGAATCGACGTCACGATGGAAACTTGTGCTGTCACAAGAAGCACCAGTTCATCCATCTCCCCTCCGCCCCCAGGCGTCCACCCCTTCCCCCCAGGTTTGTTCCGACGGTAGCTTAATCGCCTCGAGGACTGGTTCGGTTCCCGTTTAGGTTGCGCAATGTCCTACTTTCAAATAAATTTTCAGTCCTTTGTTCCCAAGTAAATAGATGAGGAAGAAGTCATTCAACCACGGATGCATTGCACCACCTAATGGATCATGTAAATAGAGCACTAAAAAAGGATTTATTCCTATGACAATTTTTGTGGATGTGAGGAAAGCGTTCGATACTGTGGATTTTGAAGTTTTGTTAAAGAGGATGTTTGCACTTGGGATAAGAAATGAACAGCTTGATTGGTTCAGGTCATATTTACACGGAAGGAGCATGAAAGTTTTTATTGGAGATTCATTTAGCCAGTTATTTCCTCTGGTGTGTGGCGTGCCTCAAGGCTCTGTGCTTGGACCTTTGTTATTGGTGTATGTTGACACTTTACGATTTTATCTATCGGAAGCAGGTGTAACTACATTTGCTGACGATACGGCGCTTAGTATCTTTGCGAAGTCTCTTCAAGAACTGGGAGAGAAAACGAACCGGACAGTCACTCAACTGCAAACATTCATGTCGGCAAGTTTTTGTCTATAAATAGAAGTAAAACAAATTATTTAATTTTCTGTAGGATAGGTCGAATTGTAAATAACGTTTTTAAATTGATGTTTGATAGTACGGAGGTGTTGCAAGCTTTTGAGTGTAAATATCTTGGTTTTCCTTTGGATGTAAATTTTAGTTTTAAGAGGCGCTGTGAAATTTTTTACCTTAAGAGTGCTTTGAAAAATATTTATTATGTTTTAATCAATTCTTATATATCGTATGGATGTTCTGTTTAAGCATGTAATTTTGAGTAGAATTTTAAGAAAGTGCAGGTTATGCAAAATAAAGCTCTTCGTATTTTAGGTGAAAGTTTGAATTGTAGTGATACTGTTAATTGATTTAAGTCGCTATGTGTTTTACCAGAAAAAAATATATGTGAACGATTAGAGTATTTGTATATAAGAGTCTGAATGGATTGTGCCCAACGTACTTTAGAAATTTTTATGTTGATCATACATATTACCACGAGTATGAGACGAGAAATGCGAGTTTGTTGGTGAATGATATTGGAGAGTCGTCAAAACGAGAGTTTTGTGTGAGGAATTCGGGTGTGAAGGTGTGGAATAATCTTCCGGAGAGAATCAGGGAGTCGGAGAACCAGTTTTTGTTTAAAAATAGATTGAAAAATTATTTTTTGGATAGTTAGATAAATATGGAATAATTATTCAAGGTGAATAGTTTATTATTAGTGATTAAGGGTTGGTTGTGGGGGGGAAGTAAAGAAAAAAAATGTGAAAGGTTAAGACAAGAATTGTGTGTTGTCATTTGTAATGGGTGAGTGAAAGTTGTGCACTCCCGCACAGGACACGGTTGTGCCCTTCTTGGGAGCGTTCTGTATGTTTGCTGTTTGTTTAAGGATTGATGAAAAATTAATTTGAACTGAATTGAAAAAAAAATGAAAAATATAATATATCAACAACTAATTATATCAACAACCAATAAAATTCTATGCCAGTCGTTCATTTGTGCCTGTTCGGTTCTTGATTTGTTTCTGTATTTAGTATTAAGTTTCGTTGTTAATGTAAGTTATTTAGATGTTGTCAGTTATTAATGTGTATCTATTTATTTTCTATTTGTTGCCTATTATAGCTTTTGCTATTGTGGCAATTTTTCATTAAAACCTTCAACGCTGAAGTTGTCAACCAATCTAGGTTTTGAAAATGGTATGTTCCAAAACGACTTTTTTTCTGAACTAACGACACAATCGGTAATCACATAGCTATAGGCTACCTCAGGTTTTAAAGAAATACAGAATATCGGAAGTAGGGACTAAAGTGACTTTGCAGACAGTTCAAATTTATCCTCTTCAATCGTAGACATCGGGACTGGCGAAAACTTGGGACATTATCTTATATAACCTATTTGGTATTACAAAGCTGTCCGTAACTTTTCAGGGCCAAATTGCCATTTCGACTTTTACTAATTATTGCAAACTATGTCATTCTTTCTATACCTCAGAGTTTAAAAAAAACAAGACCAAAGGTTTCGATGGGATCCCAAAAATTTAATATTTGATCCAGACAAATAGATCTTGTCTTCGCCAGATCCAGTCTTCGCCAGGCTTATCATCTGAGAAAACCAAGTTCAGATATACCTGTATAAGCCATATCTATTTTGACGATACTGATCGAAACTTCCTGCTTTACTTCTGCCAAATTTCCGGTTTCGGCCGAATTCCGAGCGAACTACTTGTCCAGCAAAAAAAAATAGTTCAAAAACGAATTCAGCGTATCTCCTTATCCCTATAAAGAACATCTAACCAACTTAAAATAAAACTTTAACTTCTAAAAAAAATCCGGTTTCAACCGGATTCCGGACGAACTATATGTCCGGATACAAAATGATTGTCAAATACAGATTCAGCGTCTCTTCTTACCCTTAAATCTGCCATCTAATCAACTTCAAACGAAAATTTTGCTTTTAACAAATTTTCCGGTTTCGGCCGGATTCCGGGCGAACTACTAGTCCGGCGAGAAAATGGTTTTCACCATCGTGTTCAGCATGTCATCTTACCCCTAAATGGAACATCCAATCAACTTCAAATAAAACTTTTGCTTTTAACAAGTTTTTCCGGTTTTGGCCGGATTCCGGGCGAACTACTTGTCCAGCGAGAGAACGGTTTTCATTACCGTGTTCAGCATGTCATCTTACCCCTAAACCGAAAATCTAATAAACCTCACTTTTACTTTTAACAAACTTTCCGGTTTTAGCCGGATTCCGGGCGAACCCAAATCGACTATCACATTAGCTGTTTCAAAATATTTTGTTTGCCCCTTAATTTAAACCCCCTCCCCCACCCCTAAATATAGGGCTACAGACCCCATCTACAAACTCGACCTTACTCTTGATCCAAAGAATCCTCACACCAAGTTTCATCAAAATATCTCATTCCCTTCGAAAGTTATCGTGCTCACAGACGGACAGACGGACGGACGAACAGACAGACAACTTTTGCGATGTCATAGGTATCCGTCACTTACGTTTTGGGATCCCAAATACAGAAAACCGGAAGTGGGGACAAAATTGACTTTACAGCCAGCTGAACGTTATTCTTTTCAACCGGTGACTTTGGGACTTAAAAAACATGGAACATTATCTTATGTAACCTACTCGGTATCAAAAGCTGTCCGTAGCTTTTCCGGACCAAAATACCATAGATGCCACCACTTTACAGATCATTGTAAAACTAAGTCGTTGTTTCGAAATATGATTTGTATTCATTACGTAAAGACTTAATTCTCGGTTATATATAGAGATTCTAAGGCCGGTAATAGACCAAAGAGACCAGCTTTTTTATCCTCAGATTTATAGAGATCAAATAAAATGTGCATTGTTTTGCACAAGTTTTTAGCCCCTCGTGAAGGCCTTTTAGCAAACGATTCTTACTTCCAAGTCCATCTCCCCGTGATAGACATGGTACCGTATCGTTCTTACCATGAAATACACGAGCAAAAAATAATAGGTATACCAACTAGCTAAAGCTGCCAACCCCTCGTCAACAAAGATTCTAGCAACCGATTCTTACTTACAAGTCCATCTCCCCATGATAGACGTGGTACCAAATAATTGTTCGTATCATATAAAACACAGGAAAAAATTGTAGGTACACCAAGTTGACAAAATTGCTAACCCCTCGTTGCCGAAGATGATTATGATCTAACAGCCTATTATTGCTTACAAGTCCCCTACACGTCTCACAACTGAGATCGGCCTTTTTTTGGTTTTAGTGTGTACCTTACTACTGAAGTTGTCAACCCTTCTAAACTTTCAAACTGTTGTATCTCATGAAGGAATTTTTGTACCAACAAACAGATGAAATATATTTTGATCAGCTCATCAAAGCCTGTTGACTGCCGTTGAAAAAAAAAGTCGATATGTATTAGTTCAAAAGTTGACTTTATTGCCGTAGGCCAACTTTCTAATATCACCACTGAAAGGAGTGAAGGATAAGCTCTAATTTCTTTAGCGAATGAGAGAACTTATAAGTTTAAGAGGCACATCTGACATCATTTCTCTTCCTCGATCCCAAGTACAAACTAGATCTATGTTGCATGGGCAACGTGAAGTGTTGCAGCAACCTTAATTCGGCTTCGCCGACTAAAGTGTTGCGAGAGCAACACGAGCAACACTTTGGTTTTGTTTCTTCGCTATCTGTTAAATTCTGAAGTTGTCAACCCATCAAGGTGTTCAAAATGGTATGTTCCAAGAACAATTCTTTCTGAACTGATGACACAATCCGTAATCACATGGCTATCCCTCAGCTTTGAAAAACAACAAGAGAATATCGGCATAGCTGATACCATTCTCTTCCTCAATCCCAAGTGTAAGAAATGGAATGATAAAGTGAGCAGAAATCACGAACAGAAATGGGTAGAAAAATAGATGGCAGCACTTTCGGACCTGTGGGAAAATGCCACTTTTTTGTTTCGGTAATTTTTTCTATTTATCACTCAAAGAAGATATATTGGGTGTGGGGCCGGGGAACTGCCGCACATATTTAGTACTTCTAAATTTTAGTCCATCTTCAATTTGAAACTGGTGCCTGTCTGCTTGCCTGCTAGAACGGAGGTTTGATGAAACGAATGCTTGGCTGCATAACTCCAGATAGTCCTCTCTGACATAGGCTATACAACTCCACTTCGCCCACCGTAGGCTCTGGCTCAATTACAGGCAAAACCATCCTTTTTGGCCCCAGGCAAGAGTTCTACGGAGCTTTCCAAAATGTAATGTCATATTGATCAATCCGGCCAAAGGTCCACAGTTTCCGTAAAAAACGCAGAGGTTAGCCCTTGCCCCTTTCTAGCAATAAGCTGAAATCGGAGTAGCCTACTAGGAAAAAAAACACGACAAAACCAAAGTGTTGCTCTCGCAACACAATAATGTAGGTCTACACAGTTCAAGAGATACAATACCGCCCTTTCACGCCTCGTAAAATACCTAATCGACTTCAGAAAAGTCTTCTAGAAAGTTTTTATTTTTTTTCCAAATTCTTCGTATTTTAGCAGCATCCCCGGCGAGAGCAAGCGCTAGTGACATTGAGAGCCGAACCTTTCGATCCGAATTTCCGGGTGTTGGCAAATTTTGCAAGCTTATACGTCAAGGAGATTAAGTTCAAAGTTCGATTCGGCACGTCTCTTTACCCAGAAACCGAATCTCTAATCGACTTCAGAAACAACATTGGGCTTCAACCAAATTTCCAGTTTCGGGCGAATTCCGAGCTCATACATTTGTCCGGCAGGAAAACTAAGGGTTTGTCGGTACCGTACTCCTTAAACGACTATCTCATTGGCTTATAAAACATATTTTTAACCATTAATTCGAAACCCCCCACCTCTGCCTCTAGATATCGGGCTAAAGGACCCATCTACGAACTTGGCCTGTACTTTGCCAGTGAATCCTCATACGACGCAACATATCTCAACCCCCCAACACGACAGACTGCCATGACTAAACCCAAAGAATTCGTACACTAGGTGTAAAATGTAACAAGACCAAAGGTTTCGATGGGATCCCAAAAATTTAACATTTATTGGACTTCTTGATCCAGACAATCAAATCTTGTACATTTCCGAGTCTTCGCCAGACCCTTTTACATTTTGCTATTTATCCACAACCACCGCCTGAATATGTAGGCTACGCAAAACTAATATTACCGTTTTGAAGTTTTTGGCAACTTACGGCCATACAACTAATCAGATGAGAAATCCTTATTATCATCCTAATCGACTTCAGAAAGGTCCTTTACTTTGACAAAATTCTTCTTATTTTAGCAGCATTCCCCGCAAACTGCATGCAGAGCGAAAGAGCTGGTGACACTGAGATGAGAACCTTTCAATCCAAATCACCAGGTTCTGGCAAGTTTCGCCAGCTTGTCTGTCAAGGAGATAACGTTCAAAATTCAGCTCAGTTACCCCGATGCCGAATCACTAATCGAAGAAACAACTCTGGGCTTAACGAAAATTCCAGTTTCAACCGAATACCGGGTGCATCATTTCCCGGCAAGAAGACTAAGTTCCGATATGGATTCAGCGGGCCTCTTTACCCCTTCAAGACTATCTCATTAGCTTTTAAAGTTTAACCGAAAAGGACTGGGATAGGACGATCTAGTTACCCCTCACTTATTCACTTAAATTGGCTTACAGACCCGCTGAAACTGCGTTGCTCCGCTATTCAGGAATAATCGATTTTCAAATAGTGGAATTTCCGTGTGATTTGTGGTACCTCTAATTTGTTACATGCCTTACAAGAAAGATTTATGACTTTTTTTTGTTCAGGCACTAAGCAATCTTCACCAATATCGCCACTGCCCACTGAAAAGCCTTGTTTGTGTTTAGATAAAAATTTCCCGCGTCACAATAGAATTTTCGCTGTGGGGACGGCCGCAGATATTCTGAACGTCATAACTAGAGCAGATAGTGGAAAACAAAAAAATCCCTTTGCAGAATCCAAATAATTCAGTGTATTCAACTAAATGACACAAAAATAAGTTGGCTTTTCAGTTAAACTTATCTGTGTGTCATTTAACTGGATACACTGAACTATTTGGATTCTGCAAAGCGATTTTTTTCATTTTCCACTATCTGCTCTAGTTATGAGGCTCAGAATATCTCCGGCCGTCCCTACAGCGTAAATTCTACTATGACGCGGGAAATTTTAATCTCAACACAAATGCGGCTTTTCAGTGGGCAGTGGTGAGACTGGTGACGATTGCTTAGTGCCTGAACCAGAAAAAATGATAAATCTTTCTCGTAAGGCGTACAACAAAAATACACGCGCATAGAGGCACCACAAGTCACACGGAAATTCCACTATTTGAAAATCGATTATTCGTGAATAGCGGAACAACGAAGTAACTCATTTTCAGCGGGTCTTCAAGCCATTTTAAGTGAATTAGTTATGGGTAACTAGATTGTCCTATCCTAGCCCTTTTCGGTTAAACTTTAAACATACCTTTTACCCTTAATCTTAATTCGAACCCCCTCCTCTGCCTCTGAGTATCTAAGGGACCCATCTACAACATGGCCTGTACTTTGCCAGTGAATCCTCATACGAAGTTTGCATAGCATATCTCAACACCTTCGACCTCCCGACAGGACAGACTTCACAGATTTCCATGACTAAACCCAAAGAATACGTACAAGATACGTGACTCCCTATGGCGTCCATAGATTAAACAAATATCGTACAACGCACAGAGCTTTCGCCTGTATGGATAAAGGGGTAGGGTAAGGACTGGTATAGCCAGGAAAATTGGTTGACAAATTTTATTAAATTGTTCACCAGACAGTTGTCGGATGCATTCTGCCTTTTTGAAAAATTAAATGCCGGCTGGGACTTTGAAGATAACTAATCTGATCGCATACACTTTTTGTTTATCTTTAGTATCTTCGAAAGTTGCAGCATGTCTCCTCGCCCCATATCGACCATATCATTGGGTTTTTAATTTTCATATTAAACTTCCCGATTCCGGGCATATTCGGATTCATCGTGTCTCCCTACTAATGGCTACTCCTAAGTCGTTTATCTCATTAGCCTTTTTAAAAATATTTATTTTAGCCCCTTAATTTGAACTCCCTCCCACACCCCTAAATGTAGGGCTGTAGAGTCCATCTACGTACTCGACCTTTCCGTTGAGCCAAAGGATCCTCCCACCAAGTTGTTCCACTGACAGACCATATATAACGCAAGAAATAAAAACGATGATCCGACTTAAACTCAAAAAATTATTCAAACGAGGGAAAAGAGAAGACACTTCGAAGTAACGAATTGTACAAATTGGGATGGATAAAAACTTTAAAATCTTATAGCTCTTAAAAAACTTTAAACTCTTCCGAACCATAATACTATACAGGTAAACTAAACTCTACCAACAAGCGTAACTAAATTTGTTAGCCTATAGACAGTGATAATGGATGGACAATGGAGAGGAATTTTGTTACCCTCAAATGCATCGACAAAAATAAAGAGGTGCGCTAATTTGCGTAAGTTTCTAGCCCAGACCCAAGAAGATGACCGTGCTCTGACAACCAATTAACGTTACCAATAAAACGTTAGTCAAGAAAATAATAGGTAGCCTAGGCTACCTACCCTAAAAGTAACAAGCCCCTCATCGCCGATATGATCATTGACTAACAGCCGATAAGTTCCTGACTTCACTCAAAATTTGTATCCAACTTTTGTTTCAGTTTCACTGAAGTTGTCTGCCCCTTGAAAATGGTGTGAAGGAAGTTTTGTACATAAAAAGATGATGACACATAGTTTCATGGCTTGAAGAAACATAGCTTGAAGAAACGAAAGTGTCAAAGAACCCGATCTGCCGACGAGTCGACCAACAGCCGACAAAAGCATACAAAATTTTATTTTTTCTGTGTTTGCTGGCACTTCGTATATAACTGGTATATAACTGTATATCTTCAGATAGTCCTCTCAGAAACAAACTATTAAACTCCACTTCACTTAGCATACCTTAGGTCCTAGCTATAGGCCAAGCAAAAGCCATACCTTTTAACCCAGGCAGGAGTTAGGAGCTTTCCAAAATTTAATTTCGTATTCATCAATACTGCCTGATGAATGAATGAATGAATGAATGAATGAATTTAATTCCAAAAAAGCCCAAGGGCCATGGCGGAAAACATAAAAAAAAATAACAACAAACAAAATATCATACACTCCGAAACAAACCAAAAATCAACTTCTATAAAAATAATTCGCGGTGGGTCATAGCTATCTTCAGGAATCTACCCAGCCTTCGGAGATCACCAAAACACTTACTTCCCATAATCGAAATCAATTCCCTTTCATCCCAAACCTCCCGGCCAAACACTTCCTTTCTTAATCCTTTCAACTCATCGCAATAACACATCAAATGTACCGCATCCTCCCCCTCAACACCACACATCGGACAAAAATAAGGACCAGTACCTTTCCTCTCTCGACCAATATACTTTCTCCGCATCCGCACTGGAAGAGCGTCCGCCCTAAGACTCACCATCCACCTCAATTCTGCCCCCCCCCAATCCCAACTTAAAATATAATTCTTCTCCCCATGTCTCTTTAGCCATACCATACAATGTCTACCCATCCTAAACCCATAGGTACCAGGCAATTTCAAATACTTGTCAAAACTGTTTAATTCATCTACAAATTTCACTGTTTCAGCTCAAATTTGAATATTTCTGCACTGTTTACATCTGCTTCTTCTTTCAAGGTAAAAAATCTCATCAATATGTGATGTTGCAAAAGATCAAGGTAATCAAGCAGACTGAATGGGAAGTGATAGACAGTTTTGGCAAAAAAGGTTTGAACTTTGGAATTGAAGTCTAGAAAATGTTGAAGAATAGCAAAACTAGGTGTCTTCATTATCTTTAGTGCCACCCTTTCTAAAACTGATAAGCAGCTGATAACATGCAAGGCTGTTGCCAAGGTGGTGTCTGGGCTGTCTAGTAGTAAAAGTGGTGGACTGGATGAGTTAACTGCAAATCACCTTAAGGATGCAGGACCGGCGCTAGTGTGCATGCTCACCGCTCTGTTTAATAGTTTTCTGGCTCATGATTTTATCCCGGATGTTCTAACTGAGGTTTGTCTGGTCCCTATCCCCAGATCCTTGGTGCTGGATCTTAGTAGTATTACTTACTATAGACGTTGGAGGCTATGAAAAGCTGTGATATCTATTGCGTTGGAGGCTGTGATATCTAAGGTTTTGAAAAATGCCTGTATGGGATTGTTGAACCTCGCATACGGTCAACCGCTTACCATTTTCAAAGTCCTCTACTGAATTTTGTGTATTGATACTAAAATCGGTTGGTGGAGTATTTTTTGGCTTTTTCAACCACTGTATCTGCTTGTTTTACTGATGCAAAGGCTGATTTCGATCGTGTTAATAATACTAATAATATATCGCTAAAAATCAGGCCACAAAGCCTCTACAAAATTTGGTGGTGATGGCTACTACCACTCAAGCTTTAAATGAGTTGATGAAAGTCTGTGATGTGTTTGTTTCGGACATGAAACATGTTGATGCTTTAGCAAGATCGCTGAGCGCTAGAGCGAATCTTCTTATTCTTAGGTTTGGGTCCTGCAATGCATCTGTCAAGACGTTCCTTGTCAGAATGAACTGTTCCCACCTACACTGTTACTCTCTGTTACTTTCTTGTGACTAAAAAGAAAAGGGCCAAGAAGACCTTTTGCATCCTGTGTAACAACTCTTTCCGGTGGACAGACGGACAACTTTTGCGATGTCATAGGTATCCCGCCACTTACGTTTTGGGATCCTAAAAACACAGTTTCTGTCATCACAACTGAGCACCAGCTCCGACAGGGCTGAAATTACTACCATGAATTAGAGAAATCAAAGATAATCCTAATCATATTTTTCATAACAAAAACAACATGGCTCGGCTGATGACACACATGAAAAACCTCATTTCCTTTTCTAAATAGTCAAGGGTTTTGCATGCAAAGTGTACTGTGCCTCAGCTTTTTCTACCTAGCGGCCAACCAGAATATTGGCTCTTGGGGCACTCCTACATGGAAAATAGACAGGGTGATGTTACTCGCTGTTAGGTTTTTCATCTCCATCATCAGTCGAGCACTTTTGTTTTTGTTATGAAAAATATATAAAGGATTGTCTTTGATTTCTCTAATTCATCGTATTAATTTCAGCACTGTCCGAGCCGGTGCTCAGTTGTGATGACAGAAACTGTCTTTTTCATGTATGCACTGTAATACTGTATACTGAAATCCATGCACCATACATACATGAAATCCGAGGTACAGTGCTTGAACGTCTAGCCTGCGTCTAGCACCCAGGCATGGTGCTAGACGTTTGAGCACCGTGCCTGAAAAGGGGCTAGCTAGTGTACTAGACTGCTGTAACTGTAACTGCCGTGATTTCATTTCCGTCACAACACTGCCAAAACTTCTGAATTAAGAAAGATTTATCAGCGAATATGCTTTAAAACTCGCATCTTTCAACAGGTTTGACTTGTTCCGACAGGTTTTGGTGCATATAAGGTGCATATAAGCCTATAAGGCACGTCCTGGGCACGTCCAAGCTAGAAAACTAATTCAGTAGGGTGCATATGAAAATAGAAACTGATGCCGATGGAAATAGTATACAGTAGAATCCTGTAGTGACAGCATTTGCTTTGGTGATAGTTCATCTTTTAGGTGCAAATAAAATAAGCATACCTCTACTTTACCTCTCCTGTACAAAACAAAACACTAGGCCTACATGCTACTTTCAAGAAACATACCTTATAAAAAGACCGATATTATTCTGAATGTCTTGGCTGTTCAACCCTTCTGCAATATTTTTTTTTCAGATATCCAATTTTCTTTGTTGTTTAGGGGTTGTTGCTGTTTGTGTTATTTAATGGAGCTTCCAGAATTTCTTCATTTTTGTGGAGCTTCTATATTTCTTCTTGAAAATAAGGCTAGAAAAAAATTTGCTTGTTGTTGTGACGATTGATGATGGTGATAAGCAAGCCGTGAAAATTGCGTTTTTGTGTTGCCGACAACTCAGATCTGCGATACCCGTCTTTCTTTCTTTTTGTGCAGAACGAAGAAGCAGAACTTTCTGCTTCTGTGAAGCAGTGCAACCGCAACAATTGGACCAAATCCGATTTGTCGTCATCGGACTCCAGTATTGTCAAACCTGACTAAACGGGTTTTCCTGGTTTCGTTTCTTGGCAGCTCGTTCCTGGTTTTATTTCTTAGCAGCTCAAAAGTCAAATTATTGCCAATCACCCGTTCTTGAACACCATTTGATAACTGAGAACGACTTGCTTTGCATCAGTATCAAATGGTCCTTCTGATACTTTGTCGTTTTCGAGAGACACGATGACACGGGCAAGCCCGCCAAAAAAGAACGGCTGCACGGCATTACAGAAAGTGGGCCATTTGAAAACAGCGGCGGCGTACAGTTAAACAGCGTGGCTTCGGGGTCTACCTTGGGGAATATCGTGTAGAATATCCTATAGGGTCTGTATAGGTATCATCCCTGCAAGCATACCCCAATACTCCAATACTCTAATACTCTAAACACGCCAGCGATCCTCAGGAAGAACGAGGAAACGCCTCACTAACTACTCAAATCTACATTCAAATCCTGTATGAACCAATCATAGCGGTCGTTGGGCACAGCTGAGGTGCAGCTTCCGGCTCTTCCGCTAGGTACCCGGCGATTTTGCATCGGCAAGGAGAGTCAGTCATCAAGAGTATTTTTGAGCATGTAATGGTATCCAAAAAAGGCTCACGAGACTGATACTTCGTTGGTTAAGAGGTAAATTGTTTTTTCTTTTTTTCAAAATGACCATGCGACACAACTACAAAATAGAGAACAGTTCCTTCTTTCCTTAAAAGGACGCCTCTTGCTTATTCTGCCTTTTATAATATACCTAGCTCCCTTGTGGAACCACAAGTTTCTAAAATCCCCACCTCTCTCCATTGTTTCGTTTTGTGCCTACGAATTGTTAGCTCTTTTTCGGCCATGCCAAGTTTTGCCCGCCACACAACACAAAGTTTGCCAGAATTTTAAATGTCCGCTTACAACTCTTTCACGCATAAGGATCTGAGAATCTTTTGTTTTTACTTCTTTCCTTTGCTTAGTTTCTCAACTTTTTAACCATGGCGCGTTCAGTTTTAAAACATTTTGCCCCCAGCCGCCGCGTCGGAGAGCAGGAAGGCTGGATAGTCTCGACAAGCGCTAACAAGAAAATCACTAATTTCAGGTGGAAAGTAATAGCATTTTTGAAAACCGTTTTTTCTGATCCCTTTCGTAGGGAAAAGATCATTTCTAGTAAGAGCTGTGCTTCAAAAATATATTATATACTGAATCAAGTGTGCAAGCGCTCAAGCATGGTGTGTAAAAGTAAAAAGTTTGACACATCTCTGGAGATTAGGGGGTGGAGGGGGAGGTCAAGACCCATCAAGGTGCACACCTAAACCGACATAGCCACAAATGTACCAATCAATTGGTATCGGTCAAAGGTCACAAACTTGACTCATGGTCAATCTGGGCCCAGTTGTCCACAAACGGTAAAGGGGGGTGGAGGAGGAGGGATGGGACACTTAAAAACGTATCTAGACCGGTACATCCAAAAGTACACCAAATTTACCTATGAGGGGGGAGCGGGGGGGGGGGGTTAAACTCCAAAAGTATCTTCAAAACCTTTGATCTGGAAGCACAAGGCATTTCATCGCTGGTATAATAATCACTGGGCAATCTGGCCCCAACTGCCCCTGAACAAAGCAAATCAGGCCCACGAGCCTGACAAGACAAGTTTCAGCTTGACACCTATCGGTACCTGTCACGGGTCGCGAATGTCACGATCTTCACTTTTGGGCAATCTGGGCTCAGTTGCCCATTAAAGATTGGGAGTGGTGAAACTCCAAAAAGCATCTACCCAACACCAGGGACCCATAAATTTCCTTTGGCGAGGCATTACAATAAATTTATGGGTCCCTGCCAATACTAAGCTCTAAAAAGCACAAGGAATTCTACGTCCTATATCCAGCTGCAGTCAATGTGGGAGCATGAGTCACCGGGCAAATTGGGCCCAATTTCCCCAAGTTTCAATTTGATACTGTCATGGTTCACGAGCAGGGGCGTCGCAAGGGGGGGGGTGCGAGGGGTACTAGAATTGTTCGGTATTTTTTCGATAGCGGAACAATTCGGTATATTTACGGAGATTCGGTAGTTATACGGAATCCCAATGGGCTATCGGTACAAATCTATTTGGTATAATGATCGGGATTCGGTATTATTCCCAGTATTCGGTAGTTATCACGAATTCGGGAAGAGAGTTTACTGAAATTATTTGGTAATTGTTCGATGCCAGAACTATTCGGTATATTTATGGAGATTCGGTAGTTGCGCAGAATCCCGAATAAGGTATCGGTCCAGAATTATTCGGTATCATAATTGGGATTCGGTAATTTATTCGGTATAATTTTCAGGATCCGGTAGTTACCACGAATCCCTGCTTTTGTTCCAGTTTCCACGAAATTATACCGAATACGAAAATTATTCGGTACCGTTTCGATATCAAAACAATTCGGTATAATAACCGAGATACGGTAGTTAAACAGAATCTCGAACATGCTATCGGTCTCAACTTATTTGGTATAATAACTGGGATTCGGTATAATTGCCATTCGGGAGTTACCACGAACCTCAAAACTCGGAAGAGGTCGAGTGAAGCACTTGTTGCAGACAAAAGGACTGATTTATGATCTCATCGATAGTCCTTACTTTTATTTTGGATCCCAAAAGAAGATTTGATCATGAATGTTTCGAAAATTCCGCCTGCGGCGCTTTTCGTAATATTCTCTATTTTGCTGAAGGGCGCGTCATTTGATTGGGGTTTTAAGACAGTTTTAGGATTGGGATTTCGAAACATTAAAAGCTAAAATCTGGATGGAAATAGTTAAATTTGGCAGGAAAAAGCTAACCTGAAAAGAATCTCGCCTGGGGTGCTCACTTTATGTGATCATGGGTAGTATTGACTAGGCTAGAGTAGCTGGTGCTGCAAGAACGTCGCTCCATCCAGTTTCTGGAACTTCTTAGAGCATCGGTTTTTGACTGCCCCCACAGGCCCATTCGGGCTTTCCTGCAGTCAGAGCCCAGAGGTATGACTACATGTATAAAGAATGGTAAGAGTATTATAAAAAGTTTTTTCATTTAGTTTAGTATATGTAAAGTGGTTTGTCTAACAAAGAGTATAAAACTAAAACTAAACTAAACTAATTTAATCCACGGTCAATGATAGAATTTGTAAGATAAGCAGTTAAATTTTAGCCTACAGGAAAAAAAAATCTCGCCTGCGGCGCTCACTTTATGTGATCATGGGTAGTATTGACTATAATACAGTAGCTGCTGCTGTCGGAACGTCGCTCCGTTCGGTTTCTGGAACTTCTTAGAACATCGGTACGGTGTTTAATCCACGGTAAATGATATAATTTGTAATAAGCAGTTAAATTTTAGCCTGCAATAATTTTTTTTTTTGGAAAATTCGCCTGCGGCGCTAGATTTATTTTTCTCTTGGGTATAATAGATGGAAGCTATTACTGCAATCGTGCCCGGCAATATGTTCGCCAAAACTCCGCTTAATTAAGTTGGCTTATCGTCTTTCATGCTGCCCTTTAATGTTACTTTTCCTGCGTAATCCTTTTGTTCCATAATTTAAAGGTCAAATTTTCAGTTTCTAGGATTCGGTAAAAATTTTGAGAGATTCGGTAAAATTTTAGCTCTGCACCCCCACACCGAAAATGCACTTGCGACGCCCCTGTTCATGAGTTATGAACTCCAGAAAAAACGGTGAAAACCAAAAAGGAAAACCGGCTACAGCGGACACAAGGGTGGGTTGTTCATAAATTAAAGTGGATCCTCCACTGGCAATCGTAAGCTGTCGGAAGCGATCGTAACGTGTCGTAAGCGGCCATTTTGGCGGTTTTCAGCCAATGAGAGCACGCCGGGTACGGAGAGCACGGTTACGACGGACTTACGATTGCCAGTGGAGGACCCACTTAACACTACGATAATGGAAGGGGCAAGCTTGCTTTTGGTTAGAGACGCATGCACGCCATCTGTAGACTTTTACGGAAGTACAGTCCGATCGTCTTTAGAGTCGACTCGACCTACCAGATGTTGCCAGAAGCAAAATTACGTGGATTATCTAAAGTCTATGGAAGAAACCACCTAATCACAAAATTCCCAACCAAATTGATCCAGTATTTGACGGTCATATCAATTATCTTTGAGTCATATAACTTAGGTAGGCTATATCACGTTCCTCTACCATTTACAGTACAGGGGAGGTACCAAAGTTTGGTCCTAACCTCCTCAAATGCACATATAGGCTAGATATAGTACTATAGTAGGCTAGCCTAACCTAGGGCTAGAGTCTAGACAGTGATAGTCTTCAGAAAGGCAACAATAGACACTGCCCTTCAGAAATGTTGAAAAGAATTTTTTTTGCAGTCCTAAGTTAAATAAAATCCTAGTTAAATAAAACTCCTTTTTTTACTACGTATTTCCCAACTGTCAAGAAGCAAAAGGTAGGTTGTACTTGTAGTTAGGAGCAATGTTGCCAGATGGTGTGCATTTGCGCCATTCAGGCTTTTTTTTAGTCGGCTGCACTTTGAATGTTTCAGGTGTGCATTGCGGCATTTTTTCGCATTCCCTTAAATCTCGGTGCAGATTGGGCGCTTTTTGCTCCACACATATCTTAAAACTTAACAATTATGGATTTGTAAATACCACTTAGTAATTTCATACTCAGAGCACGAGAGTTGTGGGGATTCCAGATCTTTATCGAATATTAAAAATTTCTTTCGAGAACTGTGTAATGGGCATGCGGGTTCATAATGTGATATACTTCTTTACTGCTTAATATCTTGTATGCCAGCGAAGAACTGCAAGATTAGTGGTCTTTAGCGACCGGCTAGTAATTTTACCGACTTTTTCAATAAAAGACTGTGTTTCAGAAAAAAATAAATAAATGTTAAAAAAAAATTGTGGCATGGCACTTTGCGCAGACTGTTTTTTATCACTGGCTGACCGATAACAATGGGGGGAGGGCATCTAAATTCATCCTAAAAAGGAAAATAGCTAAAATGTGCCGAAGTGTCAAGCATCTGGCAACACTGGTTAGGAGTGTAGTTAGGACTGTTAGGAGTGTAGTTAGGAGGCAGTTAGGAGTGTAGTCGTAGACAAACTTTCTTTGCTATTGTAGTTACAGATTTTGTTTTCACATGTTAGTATAATAGTAGGGTGGCCACAAAATCACCTAGTGGCAAAAATTGGCGATTTTTTTGTAATGATTGCAGGAATTGCTGTGAATTTTTCTGATCAGTTTTACCTATCTAAAACATCTTGAAAAAATATTTTGAAAATACCATTGCATTCAGGACAAAATTGTCTGTTTTGTAAGGCCATCAGTAAGATGTCCTAACTATTTAATTTTATTTCGTAATATCGAATGTAAATTTAGATGTAGAAAAAAGTAGCTGAACTTTCCTACAAAAATTTGTTGATACTAAGGAGGAAAAGTCAGCAGCCTATAGCAGCAATAGGTCTATTGGACTATAACCTTAATGATCTGATTCATATTTTCTCATCTAACTCACTTGCTGGGGCTCCCCATGCACTCAAAACCAGCTCAATATACCCAGTTTCATAGAATTTCATTGAAGCACATAGTTCCAAGCTGGTCACTAGATGGACAAAACCCTAAAGTCAATGGATGAACATAGGCATTTCCTTATGTAAAATACTGTTTTCTAAAGAAGATTTAAGATGCTTAGAGGCAAGATAGAGAGGTGATTTTGGCCTCAAATCAAAGCTAAAAGATAGGAGAATCACATTCTGATCTTCAACAGCTCAGGTTTGATTAAAAAATAATTTACTGGCTACCCTAATAATAGAGCAGCAATTGAGTCCAGGCTTGGCATGCATTGGTCCTGATTTGGCGTGTCACTTATCTTGATACTAGGACCATTGGCGAACCATCTTTCAAGTGCATCTTTCAAGATTATAAAAATTAAAGTTTATAGAGGTATGCTTATTTGAACATTTGTTGACTTTGAACTTTGCCATTTTCATGCACTTGCTGTGACTGAAACAACTACCTGTCAGCCAAAGTAGGTAATTGAGGGCTGATTAAGGGCCTCTGAAATCTTCATTCTACGATTTAGACCAAAACTGCACTGTTCACATTTAAGTAATGTTCAATTATGCATACCTCTACTGTACTTGAGAAAAGCATAAAAATCATGTCCGACATAAATGAATTAACAGGAGAAGACAGATTTACAAACATTATTATGTTACACTGGAAGACTTAAGGGCAGGTAAAATTTTGTAGGCTGCTTAAATATTAGCTGGATTGAAATGGACCATGAATGACAAAACAAGGTGCTACTGCAGGATCGGATGCAGACCTGAACTTGAATATATTATGTAGCCTTTGCACATTCCTGTTATGCGTGTGCGGGCAAGTTCCCATGTCTGGCAGGGAAAGATTGCATGCCAAACATGTCTCTCTGGAAAAGACATTTCAGATAAGAATAAAAGATGCAGTTGATTTCAGTTGCTGGGGTTAATCTTGTCCGTACTGAGATTAGATTGTCTCTTATTCGGATTACTCTTATCCCAGTAGAGATAAGATTGATCCCAGTAGCAGATAATGCAATTATAATTAATCCTTACTCGAAGAAACTTTTTCCAGGGTATAACTTTCGTCATTTCACTTCTCTCAGTGCTCACAAGGACAATTTACGTTGAAACCTCACCCTGCAGGACAAAATATAGAAAAACAAAAATAACCTTAAAGACAGTAATTTTACTCAAAACCAAATCATATTGAACTTCGAGGCTGAGGCAAACATCAGCCTGTTTTTCTGCCAAATACAGAGATTTCGCAACAAAACCAGACTGTGTTCAAGCTGTATTCGAATGTTGAACTCGCGATTCAGACAACAAATAAACAAAAAGCTTCTAGGCCTTTCAAATACGGAAATAGCGTATCTCAACCGTCTTTGAAATGGTTGCCCTCCTGAAATTGCGCCACTGTTAGACAGATGAAAATACATAAAAGCTTGTTTGGTTTGCATATCATACCAATCAGCCTAACACTGAATAAAACAGGTAAAATCTACGGAGATTGCACACTCCCCAACTTTTACCTTCTTATTCGTAAAGGATACGTCCATCCATTCTCGTTCCCAGGACTCTAGGTTAAACTTTATAAGTGTATCATGTCTCCTTATTCGCATTGCACTGGTTATTCCACTTCTCACGTTTGCTCACTTTACGTGACGTATCAGGCCCCGATCATTGTTTCTGAGAAGCTTATTGGTCCGAAGACTGGTTTGCCGAGTTTGTCATCCAATGCAGAGGGCACGGAAAGAGGCTAAGAACAGCCGAAGCTTTGTGTAACTTTCTGTAAGCATAGCTAAAGTTGTAAAGCAGTCAAATATCTCAGAACATCTTAGCAGAAACACTAATTAGTGCCAGGTGTCCTTTAACCGTTGGTACCCAACTGTCCCCCCCCCCCCCCCGCTGTGTAGGACTACTAAAATCTTTGATGACATTTGCTAGTGTCCGAGTTAAAGTAGACTTTGATGTAGGTCTAGGTGTGCTCTTCAATTCCTGCTTTCTTTTAGGTTTCATCATGGATCTTGGAGCACGTTATGTATCCCCAGTGAACCCTGCAGTTTACCCTCATCTGTCAGCCATCTTGCTCATTATTGGCCTGTTTTTCACGGCCTGGTTCTTCGTCTATGAAGTTACAAGCAATCGCTTCACAAGATTGCTGAGAAAGGAGCTGCTGCTAGCAACAGTGTCATCCATCTTTATGGGATTTGGGACTTTATTCTTGAGCTTGACTGTTGGCATCTACGTATGAATAGGAATATGGGTAAGCTAAGTTTTTAACAAGAACAAATAATCAGATAGAACCTACGTCTTAGGTCCCAAGTAGCGACAAAACTGAGCGGAGCTAGAGGTACTTAGTCTTGCTTTGAGTTGATACCGTCTACTTCCTTTTTCGCCGTTGCTCATCGCAGAGCAAAAAGTGCAGGGGGCACGCAGACCCGCTCTGGAGCGCGTCCAGAGAACCAATCGGCTTTGACTTTTAAAGTTTCTTCTACGCGGCTTTCACAGCGATATAGCTATTTGTAGAGGTATCTAAACGTGATGTGCCGCGTAGCTCCTAATCTCCGCTCTTTTGCATCGGGCAGGGTACGGGGAAATATTCGACTCCGCATGGTCGTATTACAAATATAGGGAGACGGAGGTTCCATCTGATTCATTGTCTCCTCGGTACTGGTATAACCTGTATGTACATAGTGTCGTAAGAAATTATGGAGGCGAAAGCCTTTTTGATGCAATTATATTATTATGATTACTATCATAACAATCCGTAGGAATATTCTAACCTAGCAGAAATGCCTGATTTTTTGTGTAATTGTTTTTCAACTGTGCCAAATGTTCTTTACACTGAGTTTCTGAAAGCAAAAATAGGTCGGGATATTATTATTTTTCGTAATATTATTGTTGATTGTCCCTCGAAATATACTGGAGGAGTACAAACGAGAGCTAGAAGCTCATATGGCACTGGCAAAGTTGAGTCAGTGGTTGACTGTGGGAATACTTTAAGGAATTCATTTGTAAGCAAAACCCTTGAGGCAAAGATGATCGTGGGCCCTTGCAGATCATGAAAATTTATCTTTTGGTCAACAGTATTTTTGATTGCTTTGTGGCTAAGCGTTTCGCCTCCATAATTCTTGTCTAGGAATTCATTTGTAGGCTATGTAAGACCCTTGAGGCACAAATGAGAAACATCAGAATCATGTACTCTTCCCAATGATCAATTTTCATCGAGATCTGATCACAGGCTGGGAAGTGACTATTTCCAAGTCAGTCTTGTCGGGTATATAATTAGCCAGGAAAATTTCATCGTCCTAGCACATCTGGAAGTACCTTAACTATAGCGACCACCGGAATCCCGGATCCCCCTCCAACTCTCCCCACAGTGCACAGATCCGGTCGCTTCTGTCGAAGCTGTATCCAGGGCTCGTGCGTGTTCTTCCCATCAAGTTTCGTCCCGCCCGATCCCTCCACTCTGAGCGTGTCACAAGATTCCCGGGTCACCCCCCCCATCAAACTCCCCCAAAGTCACCGGATCCGTCCCTAACTTAAATTAAGACTTTTAATAGCCTACACGATGTCTTCCCAAATATCAAGTTTCACAAAGATCCCATCACCCATTCGAAAGGTACACATAGGCTACATCAAAATTCCGGATTTCTCCTCCTTCCAGTCCCCCCCCCCCCGATGGTCAGATCGGGGAAACGACTAATCTTAGGTGAAAATGATCGAGTCCCTACTATGCGTGCCAAGTTCTATCCTACTAGCACATCTGGAAGTACCTTAACTCATGATCACCGGAACTCCGGACCCCCCTCCAACTCCCCCCATAGTGCACGGATCCTATCCTATCGTGTCAGCTTTGTATCTTGGGCTTGTGTTTGTTCTTCCTAACAAGTTTCACTCCGATCCCTCTATTCTGAGCGTGTCACACGATTTCCTGTTCCTCCCCTCCAACTCCCCCAAAGTCACCGGATCCTGTCCGGACTTGGAAGTGTGACATCTGTGACAAGAGGTTTTTCCAAATATAAAGTTTCATTAAGATCCGATTCCCCGTTCAAAAGCTCAAGATTCCGGATTCCCCCTCCATCCACCCCCCCCCCCACGCCGGTCGGATCGGAGAAGTGACTATTTCTAAGTTAGTTTGGTCGGGTCCCTAATACGCCTGCCAAGTTTTCATCGTTCTAGCACATCTGGAAGTACCGTAACTCGCGATCATCGGACTGACCGACCGACAGACAGACAGAAAAGTTATCGGTATGTGGCACTTGGCCGGAAGGCAAGTGCCATAAAAAGGAAATGAATTTGTAAGCGATAAATTATATCAAAAATGATCTACATGACAATGTACGGCAACCACAGAATCAAAGAACAAATAAAAACAAAACATTGGGTAAATTATTGTTGTTTAGAAAAAGCGAAGAGGTTATGACGTCGGAACAATACTGCTAAATTCTTCCAAAGAGTCGCCATTGGGTCTTTGACTTTTATTTTAGTTACTAGCTCGATACGCAAGCGATGGTAATCAATAGCCGGTATTAAGTCGTTAAACGCTCTTATATGGTGCGAAGAAACTGTACGCAACTTCAGTGTACAGTGCCTCTGGCTGGAGTCCCTAGTTGTTGAGTTTTCAATAATATATTATTATAAAATGGGTCAAGTTTGTTCCTCAACGTGGGACACAAAAACCAAACACTATAATTGGATTCCATTGATTCCACCAATATCCTGACTCAATTCTGTCAAGTACATCGTACTTGTTTCTCGCTTAAATTGGCTCTCTCAGCTTTGCTGAATTCCGTCTTGGATCTACCAGGGCGATCACTAAAGGGTATCAGGGGAATTCGCGACTCTCTTACACAGAGAAAAAGCTCGTAATCGTCTGATGCAAGAGTTGCGTTTTTGCGGATACCATGGTATCTGTTACCACGGTAACTGGATCTGCAATTAGTCGTTTTTGCAGTTACCATGGTATCTGCATGATATACGGTCCACTGCAAAAACGACACATTTCGAAGTCATCCCAAAAGAAAAACTGATATCCAATTACATCACTAAGTGCTGAACTTCTTTCTCACCAATTTCACAAAATTTTATGAAAGTGAGATGACTTTTCAGATACCACGACCAGATACCACGGTCTGACCGTGATATCTGAATATCTGTTAGCACGGTAACTGGCCAGATACCACGACAACTGCAAAAACGCCTTTTGACCGTGGTATCAGAACCACGATAACTGCAAAAACGACTTTAGAGGCCGTATATCAGATACCATGGTATCCGCAAAAACGCAACTAAGGTTATTTTCAATACTCTGTATGACTATGCCCAAAACACGCCGGTGAACCTAGGGAAGAACGAGAAACGTCGCCCGAACGATGACTCAAATCCTTTGTCAACCAATCACCAGCGTTCGTTGGGGATACCAGTGGTGACGCTTCCGGCTCTTCGCTAGGCACACGGCGATTCTTCATCGGCACGAAGAGTTAGAGCGTGTTCCAACTTCTAACAATAGTAACTGTTAGGTACTATTTTCGTTCCCATCTCGTGAAAAGTTACTACGCTGACCGCTCCAGCCTTCTCGAAATAGGAACTACTAATAGTAACTATTTGTGGTAACTACGAATCTCTGTGATGTGATTGGCCGGATTAGCCCGTGGCACGATATTTTGATGAAAATAGAAAAATGCGTTCCAGCCTTGACGCCAAAAGCCAGAATTCGTGACATCATGCGTAGTAACTGTGGTAAGTAGGGTGGAACACGCTCTTAGTCATCAGGAGTATTAAAGGGCGATTCTGGCGGTCTAGAAACTGCCGTTAGTTTATGTGCCGGCTGTTCTTGCGACTTCAGCTACAACTCGCTTCGCTTTCCAGAGCTGTTCTTGCGCGCCGCTAGTTTCCGCCAGTGACTTGGAAAGTGAATCCCCAACGTGAGTCGAAAGTAATATTGGCAAGCCACCGAGAAGTTGGCAAGGAGCAATCACAGAGCGAAACGACATTCTGTTCGTTCTTGTGCTTGGCGGATTCTCTGTTTGCTTTTCGGACAGTGAACCCGTTGCCGGAATCGCCATTATTGTTACGTGCGTTCCAGGGTAGGGCAGTTGATTTTCACTGTGAACCATATGCTTCTTAGAAGTCAGTGAGAAGACGAAACTGTAGATTCTAGATGGCACTGGGAACTTGTGACCATGGTTCTCAAAGTTCAAAAGGAGGGCTATTCAGTTGATATAGTCATTAAATTGTAAAATAAAGTTGTATTATCTTAATCGAAAGACATGCTTGTTCTAAATGTTCAGCATTTCTTGTAAAATAGCGGATGTGTACTCTTTACGATCTCCCAGAAATGAGGGCAGCAATGCCGTTGATTGTGGCGGAAGATTAATGTAGCCCTTCAGTTTCCTGTAAAGTTAGCTAGTGAAGAGAAATTTGATGTTTGTTCAATTTTTTTTCTTTTTTTCTAGGCGCTGATCTACACCAAAGTCGGTAAGGGCGAGGTTTCACATTTGTGTGGCCATGGTCTGGGAAACGTGTGAGTTTGTTAAAGTTTTTAATTTTGTATGTCTAAAAAATAAACAAGAGTATTCTTTCCGAATAACCTGACACCTTACCTTTTCCTTACCTTCCTTAGTTCCTCCTGCACCTCCAGAGGCTCTTAGGGCATCCAAGAAGAGCCGCCAGTCGTCTCTCATAAGGGCCGCTGCCCGTACATCTTCCCGTTCGCTGGTTCGGGCTGGATAGACGCGTTGACATTAGTTGCGTTTTTGACCGCCTGTGTAAGTTCCCCTGTGATGCGCCGTTGCAGCTTAATTTCCGTTTTTACACTCAGTTCGCCTGACGCCTTCGCCGTTTCAAGACGCAGGTGACTAAAAACGGAAGATAATTGCGGCAAATCATTCACCTAAATAAGTCACTAAAGGGTAGTTACATTTGACAGTGAAAAGACCATTCTTGTAGTCAAGGACATACAAGTTGTAATCATCCATTTACAAACACACTTTCTAGGACTTTCAGTTTCTTTTGGATTAATTTAGTCAGGACAGGCGAACTCGGACCGGGAACTGCGTCTGCGACACAGTTCGCCGTTTCACTCGCAGGTGTTGTAGAATTGAGACAGTAGAATTGTAGAATTGAAAACTACAATTACGTAAACTGCGGCAATCAAAAACGCAGCTGTTGTGGAGATCGGACTGGTAGGTACGGCGAAGAGTGTTTGATAACCTGACAGAGTAGCACCAGTAATCGATAAAGAGAAGGACTATGATCTTCACTTTTTGGCAAATACAATGTGAAAAGATTGCCATCTTGTTCCGTATGCACTGAGCGAGTGCTTATCTGATGGTTCGCATTTACTGTGCATAAGCATTATAGGTTAGTGCAGTGAAGGTTGCATGGCCGTAAAGTTGAATGAAGACCCGCGGTCTCTAGATCAGTTTTAAGCATTGTTCAAATAGGTGTAAAAAGGTGTATTACGGCGTATAAGCTGTATTACAGGTTCCTCTTTTCTTCGGGGCGCGCTGTGATAAGGAGAGTAGGCTCTCGTTCTACTTTCGTTTATGCAGAGCCAATCAGATCGCTTGGATGGCTCCCCCAGCGGCCCGGGGAAAGGAGCAGCGTCGTCAGGGTTGCCAGGGGAAGCACTAGTTCTACTTTGTTGGAAGAAGAAACAACTTTTCTTCAAAAGAACACGTTTTGTTCTTTTACAGCTGCGTCTTATTAGCTCGAGGACCAATGCTGTCCATAGCTTTTTACAATATAATGGACGTCAAATTGTACTCGTGCAACACTTTTCCGATCTTTGGAAGCTCTATAATTGTATCAGCGTGGCAACACAGAATGCTGCATTGATAAGAATTTGTTTACTTTGTATTTGAACAAGGGTGTGTGTTAAGACGTATAGTGCTATTCAGCTTATTACACAAATTTGAACAATGCATTAGCGCGCCATATTTATTGTGTTCCACACATTTATGAGTTTGTCATAGAAACAGTAGGCTTAGTGTGTGCAATCAAGAACAAATAATTTGATAGAGCCTCCGTCTCCTTATCTCTGTAATACGACCATGCGGAGTCGAATATTTTCCCATACCCTGTCCGGTGCAAACGAGTAGAGGTTAGGAGCTACGCGACACATAACGTTACGTTCGCTGTGAAGCCGCGTAGAAGAAACTTTCAGAGTAAAAGCCTATTGGATCTCTGGACGCGCTCCAGAGTGGGTCAGCGTGTCTCCTGCACTTCTTCCGTTGCCATGAGCAACGGAAGTAGACGGGTATCAACTCAGAGCTAGAGCAAGTACCTCTAGCTCCGCTCAGTTTTGTTGGTGACTCGGGGTATCCGTAGTCGCTGCATGGGACCAAAGAAGGAGGTTCTATCAGACTATTTGTTCTTAGTGCAATAAAGAACAAATAGGCCGAAGACAAAACTGAGCTGAGCTAGAAGTACTTGTATTCAAAGAATGCATAAAACAGATACGTCGGCCATTGTGCTTTGGCAGCTGCCAAAGCAGATCTCATGCTCGTTGGGAAGGAGTACCAATCTTCCCACAGGTCGCGGGGATTGCGTCCGTTCCACGGGTGGAGTCAGAACATAGTGTCGAATTATCACACTAGCAGGTCAGTGTCCACTGTTCAGGAATAACAGCCAATAAGTTTCAACAACGAAGAAATTGCATGAAACGATGCATAAGGGTCATGCTTACTTTGAAGGGCCTCACACCCAACCTTACACTTGAGCTTCGCCCGGAGGACTCGAACAATTATTTGTCCGCTCTCGTAGAGGGGCACAAACGGGAGACAAATAAGCGGGCACGTTCCAGGGACTTGTTACCTTGAAGTGGGGTATTCTTATTCAAAGATTTCCCGAGGATTACCGTTCCACCCGATTTTTGGGATCCCAAAACGTAAGTGGAGGGATACCTATGACATCGCAAAAGTTGTCCGTCCGTCCGTCTGTAAGCACGATAACTCTCGAAGGGAATGAGATATTTTGATGAAACTTGGTGTGAGTATTCTCTGGGTCAAGAGTAAGGTCGAGTTCGTAGATGGGCCCTGTAGGTCTACATTTAGGGGTGGGGCAGGGGGTTCAAATTAAAAGGCAAGTAAAATATTTTTAAACAGCTAATGTGATAGTCGATTATGGGGTAAGAAGACACGCTGGACACGAATATGATAATCATTTTCTCGTCGGACAAGTAGTTCGTCTGGAATCCGGCCAAAACCGGAAAGTTTGTTAAAAGTAGAAGTCTTATTTGAAGTTGATTAGATGGTCGATATAGGGGTAAAAAGGCATGCTGAACACGAATATGAAAACCATTTTCTCGCCGGACAAGCAGTTCGTCCGGAATCCGGCTGAGACCGGAAAATTTGTTAGAAGTTAAATTTTTATTTGAAGTTGATTAGATGTTGGATATAGGGGTAAGGAGATACGCTGAATCCGTTTTTGAGCTTTTTGAGCGAAGTAGTTCGCCCGGAATCCGGCCGAAACCGTACAGTTTATTAAAAGTAAAAGTTTTATTTGAAGTTGAATACATGCTCGGTTTAGGGGTACGAAGGCATGCTGAATACGAATTTGAAAACCATTTTCTAGCCGGAGAAGTAGTTCGCCCGGAATCCGGCCAAAACCGGAAAGTGTGTTAGAAGTAAAAGTTTCATTTGAAGTTGATTAGATGTTCGATCTAGGGGTAAGAAGACTTGCTGAACATGAATATGAAAACCATTTTCTCGCCGGACAAGCAGTTCGTCCGGAATCCGGCTGAGACCGGAAAATTTGTTAGAAGTTAAATTTTTGTTTGAAGTTGATTAGATGTTGGATATAGGGGTAAGGAGATACGCTGAATCCGTTTTTGAGCTTTAGTTTTTCGTCGGACAAGTAGTTCATGAATTTCGCCAAAACCGCAAAATTCACAGAAGTAAGCTAGGATCGTTTCGATCGGCTTATAGTGGTAAACGCACATGCTGAATCCATATCTAGCTTGGATTTCGTAATGATTAGCTGTTTGGCCTGGCGAAGACAAAACCTAATTGTCTGGATCAAATATTGAATTTTTGGGATCCCATCGGAACCTTTGGTCTTGTTTCTTTGGGGTCGTATCAGTGAGTGCGTATTCTCGCCGTTCCCCAAGGACTCCACTTGAGCAGTCCCTTCGTTTTTTTTTTGTCCCAGGAACTCGCTCGCTGTATCCTCGCGAGTCCCAACGGACGGGGAATGCTCCGGTTCCGAACGCGGATTCCACATGGAGCGAGTCTCTCTATACTCTATATGACTGTCCAAAACACACCAGAATGAATTATCATCGACTGAATCGTCGACTGGGAAATAACCGGAAACTGTAAGTTATTGGAAACGTTTCTCCAACCCTTTCTTAATACTCTATATTACTAAGTCCAAAACACGCCAGTGATCCTCAGGAAGAAGGAGTAAACTTCTCCGTGACGACTCAAACTCAACAACTCACATCCTGTCTCAACCAATCATGACGATCCTTGGGAGAAGCTGTGATACCACTTTTGCCTTTCTTCCGCTAGGTACCCGGAGAGGCCGGAGATTTTGCATTGGCAAGGAGAGACAGTCATCAAGTGTTTCTCGCAGTTCGCTTCGATTCCCAAAGGAGTCCTCGGGGAACGGCGAGTACGCCTTACGTGCCAGTGACGAATCGCCGTGCACCTAGCGGAAGAGCCGGAAGCATCACCACAGCTGTCCCCAACGAACGCCGTTTATGAGTTGACACAGGATTTGAGTCATCATTCGGGCGACGATTCTCGTTCTTCCCGAGGTTCACTGGCGTGTTCTAGACTTAGTCATATAGGCGATTCGTAGACCTATCCGAAAAGGCCCCTCTCAGGGACATCGTCAGGTAATGCTATCAGTCGGATTCGAATATCCTCTTTCACCTCCGACTTTTTCATGCATCGCATGCAGACTCCCCCATAAGTCGTATTCTCGCTGTTCCCCGAGGACTCCTCGGGGAATCGAAGGGAACGGCGAGAATAGAAGGAGTCACTCCACGCGGACTCCGCGTATTGAAAACAGCGAGAACACGGGGAATGCTTCTAAAATGGATTTTAATCGAAAAAAAAATATGCAGTTGACGAAATTTATCTGGATCCACTTTATTTTTGGTTTTACTTATCGTGATTGTTTTTAATTAATTTTACATTGCACCAACACCAGAAAAAATTGATTCCCCTCCGAATCTGAAAGGGAGTCCTTTTTGATGATGGTGATGATAATCAGAGCATTCCCCGTCCTTGGGGACTCGCGAGAATACGGGGAGCGAGTCCACAGGACAAACAAAAACGCGAGGACTCTTCAAGTGGAGTCCTCGGCGAATGGCGAGAATACGCCTATAGTCACGCAAATTTCGCATGCAAGATCTTCTCGGGCCGTACGTGTTTATGTACTTGAATGGTCGGATAGCTACTGTTTCGTTAGTTGCGTTTTTTATTGAAGTTACCTTCAAACTCAAGGTCTTTGTTGAAGTACCGTTTTCGGTCGCCGCGGCCGATCACAGTTCCTTTGTCCTTCAAACTCTGATCGTCGAACTTCATGAGCTAGCAAGTTCGAAGTACTTGGAAACCCGAAGTACTCGCACCGGAAAATCCTTGCACCACAGGCGTCCACAGGTTAGAACGAGTACTGCGGGTTAAGGTCGGGCTTCACTACCCAGATTTTTCGCCCGGATTCTGGGATCCGTTTTCTTCGATATCGGTATGGGTAGTGAAGAAAGGTCTGTAACGGTCTGAAAACACGCCGGACGCGTCCGGGAATCTGAGAAAAATCTACAAGATTCCCGGATTCTGGGTGAAAAGAAGCGGGAATTTGAAAGTAAATTTCATTTGACTTGGAGAAATTATTGTGCTGAGGGTAAAATCTAAGAAAATGACAGAAGTGCTGAAAAATACCCAAAAGTGAACTGTTGAAAAGACATTTGATTTGATTTCTGTTTGGGACCGTCTTCCCATAATCCGGACCCCAGATTCTGGGGTGTCTGGGTAGTGAAGCCCGACCATTACTAACATCTATGAACTTGCACTGAACTACAGACGAGCCATCTATCGGAAAAGCATCAAACGTTACTACCGCTTTGTGCTGAAATTTTGAAGAACCAGAATAAAACAGCTTTGTTGTTCTGTGGGGATTGAAAATTTGTCTGAGCAGAGAGCATATCTGTATCCAGTCTGTATCTGTCTCCTTCAGAAGTAGGCCAAGCTGTAGGAGGTTTAGTTATTGGCCGAACATTTATTCATGGACTAGATCATGACCAAAAGGGAAAGGTTTACCTCAAAACCAGCCTTTGCTGGGACACCTGCACAAAACTGGATGAGAAAATATGCTGGTATTACCCTAGCAGGTGGAATAATTCTCGGTTGTGTAATGAGGTAAGTCCGTGCAGAGCTGGTGGTCAGTAGAGGTACAATTATGTGTAATGAGGTAAGTCCGTGCAGAGCTGCTGGTCAGTAGAGGTAGAATTATGCATATTTGAAGTCAAATGATTTTGATGATTTGAGTGAAGCTCAGAAATCAACCAATCAGAATTCATGGATACTGTGGTAGGTCAGGGTTAGGATATGAGTAGGTATCCAGCGTTTGGCATTGGGTATGCCCAGTGGCGAAACTAGCCCATTTTCGTGGGGGGGCAAGCCCATATTTTCACATATTTTACCGACGTGGTTTGACAATTTACCGACGAAAACTTTCCCCGCTAACGCATTATACAAGCGTTGAAATAATCAGTTCAATTGTGACATATCTGTTGAGATATTTTTGTAAATCTTTATTTTTGCTTCATTTACTATCTGGCATTGGTGGTGGCCACATGGGCCCAAAAACATTTTTGCTTCATTTACTATCTGGCATTGGTGGTGGCCACATGGGCCCAAAAACATGCCGTGCAGTCAGAAGTCTAACGAACCAGAAAAGTCGTGATAGGCACTTCACTACTAGCACTGCACTAACCTACTTAACTAACTGTCTTTTTCATTTGGAAACTATAATGGAGAAAATTTGTATGGAGCGTGCAACGTTCGGCTCGTAAGTGCCATATAGCGATCGTAATGTCTGTCCGCTATCAGCCTCTGTTCACTGACTCCTGATAGTTCCACGAACATTTCTAGTTCGTAAGCCGTGACTAGCACATAAGCTAGGACGTTGAAACTCGATTGTTGTACAGATGACTCGACCAAATACTATCCGATCATTTGTGGTGTAGGGGGTGAGGAGGAATCCAGGAACTTGTGTCCAAACCACATCCGACAACAATTGGTGGAACTCGAGGGAGGAGGGGCCATGGAAGTTCCGAGACAGGCATCGTCGAACCAAAAGGACAGAATGACTGATATGAAACTTGAATCCCTAAAAAGTGCTCCGAATAGAGTGCGATGTACCATTCAGAGGCCCCGAGATATGCCATTGATCCGCATCTGACAACGGTGGGGGCAATTTCAGGGGGGTCTTGGTAGGGGAAATACAAAGGTGATGTGCCCTAGTGTGTAATTTTGAGCCCTGGGCCCAGTACAATTTTCTGTCGAGGTGGACTATTTCCCATATTCATTGTTTACCGAGTTTGTTTACCACAACGAAAAGACAATAAACTAAACAACATCTCCGATTTGCCGACAAGGCTTTTTCCGATAACAGGTGTGAGGCACTTCGACCAAAAAGGGCAGTTAGTGGGTTCAAATAGACAAATGACCTTAGAAAAGTTTGCCGGTGCAGTCGACTTACCGACAAGGAACGGAACGAGAAAGTGTTTGTCGGTGCTTTAACCCGAAAGATTTACCACTCTGGCACTCACAGTCACTGGCTGCCACCACAAAATAAGTCTTCTCACCAATAATTTTTTTTTTTTTTTTTTTTACTGATTTAGGCTACTCACAAGTTTTTTGTCGAGTCTAGAAGAAAATGGGAGAGTGTTCTCAGTCATCGGTTTGATTTTTTTTTTTTCGGTACCAGAAACGGAATGACGAAACAGAATTCGTTCGAACCATCGGACTTTTTAAGGTGACCACATGGGAAAGTCACCAGCAAACGAAACAAGGAATCTTAATCTACCGACAAAGCTCTCTGATCATCTGCTTTACCTACAAAGATTCGTCGGTTCCGGAAACGGAACGAGAAACGGATTTGTCGCTGCTTCTGATTTACCGAGAAGGCTTTTTCTAATCATCATAAAGTAGCAGGATACATGCCTCGAATGTGGGTAGTTCGTGGGTGCTTACTGACAAACAACCATTAGACGAAGCAAGGAAAACTGCCGGTGTAGAGCCGACTTCCTCGTATGAAGTTTCCTGATTTACCGACAGAGCTCTTGTCGGTAGGCTACCAGAAACGGTATCCGAACCGACACACTGTTAATTTCCCGACGACAGGTTTTGTGATCGCACAACAAACTCTGCCAATATCTCGAGAAAACGTTTCGTCGGTGCAAGACAAACACTGCCGCTTTACCGACAATATGTTTACTGATTTATCAACGGTGCTTTTACGGTACCAGAATGGATATAGGAAAGCGTTCGTCGGTGCTTCGCACCGACAACCAGCGCCAATTTACCGACAAGAATTTTCGTGGTGGGGTAGCTGCCCCCCCACGCCCCCCCCCTAGTTTCGCCACTGGGTATGCCAAATGCTAGATATACACAGTGTTTGGCATAGGTTATCCAGAAATCAGGGGTTTGTGGTTGACTGGTACAGCACCTATTGTTTACTAACAAGTACACTTGCAAGCTGCACACCGAACTTGTGTGCGAAAGTCCCTTTGATAAGTAAATATTCATTGATTTCGGTGATTTCCTGTCAAACATTACATTTGTAAATGGCTTAAATGTAATTTTCTAGGAATTGAGAACAGGAGCTTTAAAAAATTTAAAACAAGAAGGTGCATCTTCCTCTCAATTGCTATCAAACTTCTGGCAGTTAAGGCTTAGTCACAGTGGTAGAAAATTAACCAAATTAAGTGTTTTGCAGGTATTTTGGACAACATAAAATGGAGACTTTCAATGAAAGGATTGAACGAAAATGGGGACCGCTGATAATGTCAGTACCACTATTTGCCACCATTGAAAGAAATACGGACAAACCAAAAGAAGTGGAAAAATTGATTGGTCAAGAGACTGCTGTTGTCAGCAACACTCAGTAAACTTATGAGAAGTGAAGAGTAGTGTCAAGGTGAGATGAGGTCTTGCTCTCCTTAGTTTAGTTAATTATTTGCGTGCTCATAAGATGAAGAGATCTATCCTATCAGTTGTTAGTAATTTTGGTGAAGGCTTATAGGTTTGTGAACTACATTTGCAAAATAAAAATCTACTTTAGGCTGTCCTTGCCATTATATCACCTGAAAATTTAGTATGAAAGTTTCTAGCCTAATTACAACATACCACCTTATCCCTAGTCAGCTTGGAGGGGTATAACAAGGGTATTTTGACAAATTTCGTGTTACCTCTTATGAAACAAGACCAAAGGTTCCGATGGGATCCCAAAACTTCGATATCTGATCCAGACAATTAGGTTTTGTCTTCGTCAGATCCGGTCTTCGCCAGACTCCATGAACATTTATACTCTTAATATTTAGAAACAGATTAAGGCCAAACAGCTAATCATTAAGAAAACCAAGATTCAGCTTGTGTGTTTACCCCTTCAAGTCGATTGAAACGATCCTGGCTTACTTCTGCGAATTTTCCGGTTTCTGGTGGAATTCCAGAACTACTTGTCCGACGAAAAACTAAAGCTCAAAAACGAATTCAGCGTATCTAGTTACCCCTATTTCCAACATCTAATCAACTTCAAATAAAAATTTAACTTATCACAAATTTTCCGGTTTCAACCGGATTCCGAACGAACTATAGGCCTTTGTCAGGCAAAAAAATTATTGTCATATACGGATTCAGCATCTCGTCTTACCCCTAAATCGGACATCTAATCAACTTCAAATAAAACTTTAACTTTTAACAAACTTTCTGGTTTTGGCCGGATTCCGGGCGAACTACTTGTCTGGCGAAAAAACGGTTTTGATATTCGTGTTCAGCATGCCTTCTTACCCCTATATCGAACGTCTAATCAACTTCAAATAAGACTTCCACTTTTAACAAACTTTCCGGTTATGGCCGGATTCCGGGCGAACTACTTGTCCGGCAAGAAAATGGTTTTCATATTCGTGTTCAGCATGCCTTCTTACCCCTAAATCAAACATCTAATCAACTTCAAACAAAACTTTTACTTTTAACAAACTTTCCGGTTTTGGCCGGATTCCGGACGAACTACTTGTCCGGTGAGAAAATGGTTTTCATATTCGTATTCAGCGTGTCTTCTTACCCCATAATCGACTATCACATTAGCTGTTTTAAAATATTTTGCTTGCCCCTTAATTTGAACCCCCTCCCCCACCCCTAAATGTAGGGCTACAGTGCCCATCTACGAACTCGACCTTACTCTTGACCCAAAGAATGCTCACACCAAGTTTCATCAAAATATCTCATTCCCTTCGAGAGTTATAGTGCTCACAGACAGACAGACGGACGGACGGACAGACGGACAACTTCTGCGATGTCATAGGTATCCCTCCACTTCCGTTTTGGGATCCCAAAAACCAAAGCCTTGCTGAGCTTTACTAGAAACTGTAGCGAGCATATCGTCGCTGTCAAGCATTAAGGGGTCAAGTGACATTTTTCAAGATGTTCAGGCGAAGAAACAAGTGCGCAAGCGCTCAAATGTGTAAATTGTTAAAGTAAAATGTTTATCACATCTTATCAGTAGCGTATATTAGGGGGGGGGCGACAGGGGCGATCGCCCCCCCCCCCGAAATTCTTGAAAAAGGGATTTTTAGTGGGAAAAACGCAGTGGCGCCATTTTAGGAAGCCTCAGAGGGGGGCCAAAAATCCATTCTGGGCCCCTATCCTAATTATTGTTTTTTTTTAATCACATGTAAAATAATTTGCTCTTTTGGGGTAAAATCAAAATGATTTTTGAATATATCATAAGGAGCAAATGCAAGAGTCACGCGTTGTTCAGAGATCCTTCAAAAATTAAATAAAATTACTGAAGCATGCTATGAGCTAGAGTTTGAGGCCTTCTCTTATGATAGAATAAGCTCCTTTCAACCCTCTGAGCTGAGGCTTTCGATCGAAGCATTATCCAGATATATCTTTGATTCATGAAATCTTTTGAATTTGGATATGGGGTTAACATCTTATAACACTTCGCATACAAATTTAAGCTTAAAAACTACACCCAAATGACATGCTTCTTCGACCAGGCCTGTATAGAGATTACTAAGAAAGGCGTCGCAGTCACATCTACGATCAGAGCGTCTTTTTGGGATCCCAAACGAAAGGAATGGCTTCCTCTGTGGCCATTGCACGATAACTCTCAGACAGAGTGAAAGATTTTTCGGACCCTGTCAGTGCTTTTCCACGCAGCGTCGCAGCCCTTTCCAAAACAAGCGGTGGTCATCCATAATAAAGTAAATACAAATTAGATTTGTTCTGAATTTGTATAAAAAGATGTGATTCTGAACGCTTATATTGTTGAAACCTTTGCCTTACAGGACCAATTTAAAAAAAAAATCAACCTGTGTACCGCTAAGATGCAGAGACTTCAACACCATGTTATACTGAAACTGTGCGGCGCAGGCAAAGTTAAAAAAAAAAATCAGCCCGTTTTCTGCTAAAATACAAAGATTTTGGTTCAAAACCAGATTACAAAGTGTATGTTGTAGGGTGAAATTCACGATTTGGTAAATGCATTTATGTTAGTACGTCAAACAACAAGGAATATAAACAAACAAACCTCGGATTTTGGGCCCCTTTGAAATTCAGAGGGGGGCCATGGCCCCCCCCCCCTGTCCCCCTCAAATGGCGCCACTGGAAAAACGTGTGCGAAACTCGGGCGACAGGGGCGATCCTCACCCGAAATTCTCGGAAAAGGAGTTTTTTACGGTAAAAACGTACGCTAAAATACAAACTGAGAAGATCAATCGAAATTATTTACAGCACGGTTCAGTAATAGATCTCGGAAACTGGTTTGGAGTCGTAATGTGAGTGATTACAAGATTAAAAGATGTTGTTTGCACCTCGTTTTTAACAAAATCGTCATATGGAGTCGAATTTTAGTCTGGCTAGAGGTGTTTTTAGTGTTGAAAACGGTCCAAAAATGAAAAAATCGCCGAAAATTTTTCGGCCTTCCGGACGAAAAAGGGACGGCATTCGGACGCATATTTTCACTGAGCTGTCGCCCCTCCCGAAACAAATCGGAATATACGCTACTGCATCTTATACACGAACAGTGTTAGAACCGATACATTTCACATCCCCAATAACCAAATAAGTATTGAACTAACCTAATTTGAAATCATCCTGCTTAAGGAAAGATGACGATGAAGTTGTTCAGGCAGTTTAAAAGCTTTTAATGCAAACGAACGGCATGTAAAAATCCAAAGATCATTTTGCAAGAAGGGCTTCGATTTCAACACTGAATGTCTTGCAAGCCTGTCCGACCCTTTCAACCTCTTTTCAGTTAGCAAGGCAAGAACAAGTGCAATAGACCAAACCTTAGCAGCCTAATACGGTACCCCCTTCGTCAGAACTTCATTAAGGGCGGCATATCATCCATCGTATGACAAAACCGCCCAGTTTCCAACGTTTCATTAAGGAGTAAAGTACGTCGCGCGGCCTTGTTTGTTGCTCTTACACCAAAATCCACATCTTTACATTACATATATATCCACAAGTACACAAGAGTTGGATTTGAGACCTGTCATTCACGAATTTAACTCACTGGAAATCTGGGTCCAGTTATCATCGACTGGAGGGTGGGAGGGTGGAGTCGGGACCCATCGGAATGCACATCTAGACCTATATATCCTCAGGTATACCAACTTAGAATCTGATTCCAGTCAGAGGTAAAAAATCTAACTATTTGGGCCAACCTGCCCATGTACCTGGACGGTGGGAAGATGGTTCAACTCCAAATGTATATTCACAACCCTAAAATCTGAAAGCAAAAAGAATTTCATCGTCCTATCTTCAGTTATTGTCCAGTTAAAATACATTAAAGACTGGGTAATGGGGACCCAGTTGCCCCTAAACCAAGTGGTAGTGAGGTTTTGGACCCCCAACAGCAAAATGAGACCCCAATGCCCACAAGCCTACCAAGTTTCAACTTGATACCTGTGGATTCCTGTCACGAATTCTACTCTGGGGCAATCTGGGGCCCAGTTGCCCATGAACGAGGTGGATGGGGGAGGTGCAATTTTTAAATTATTTTCCCAGCCTTAGGAGCTTCAAGTACAAGGAATTTCATCGTCCTGTATCCAGCTCTGGTCAAGTTATGAACATTTTTCACTGAGCAATCTGGGCCGGATTGCCCCTGAACTGGGTGGGTGTGGGAGAGTGGAACCCCCAAAAGGCACAGTGAGACCCGAATGACAATATGAATACCAAGCTTCAACTTGATACTTGTAATGGCTATGAACTGCAAAAAAAGGTGATAATCGAAAACCGGCTACAGCGGACACGAGTGGACTATTCAGAAATGACCACAAATCACACATATTTTACGATTTAAAATAAAATAGGGTAACACAACACACATAACTGCAAATATTATCTTCTGGTTTAGGACTTATCATGAATCGAGTTTAAAACTTCTCAATTTGTTGCAGTTTCGTTCATATCTCAAATCATATTTCCAAATCAGTTGTTCTGTGAAATATTTGCTTTGTGACGAATTGTCCTATTGGCGAACTCCTCCTGTGATGAACTGTCCTTATTGTCCATTGAACGAACTGTCCGAAAACCATCCGTAGAGTAGCCATCGGATTCACGTGCAAGTCATACATTGATGAACTTATTTTTTTAGTTGTAAGTTTGCGGGAAACACTGCTATTTGCAAGTGTATAACTTTTTTCCTCGCCACTTGGATGCAGGTCAGCGACTCCAGGATTCTTAACTCCCCTCCTTGCGCATAATGAATCATCAGTGAATAATTGTAATTAGCAGTAGCCTATCATATCCGAGAACCTGAAATATCAGCATATAATAAGTAAGGTCCTTACGAATAATTGGAGTGCCTCATTTCATTTTCATTTCTGTTCTCGCTTAAAACGTGTTGTTATGTAGGATAAGATTTTCATTCCTGAAATCTTGGCTTGCATCAAGAACAAATAAGCCAATAGAACCTCCACTGAGCTGAGCTAGAGGTACTAGCTGAGCTTTGAATTGACGTCCGTCTACTTCCCTCTTCACCGCTGCACATATCAGAGGAAAAAGTACAGGAGGCGCGCTGACCCGCTCTGCAGTGCGTCACATGGGACGTCACAATGATAGACAACGAATCGGCTCTTACTTAGGAAATTTGGGGGGGGGGGGGGCATCCGGGGCTTTACTGAGATATAGCTGTTTTAGAGGTCACGAATTGTGATGTTATATAATTTATATAATAATAATAACTCATTTATTTCCTTAATAGCATTTACAACTGCTAGCTGCGGATCGTCAACATAACAAATGTGGGTTTATTTGACCCCGCATGGTCGTGTTACAGAGATAGGGAGACGGAGATTCTGGTGCTATTTGTTCTTGCTTGTACTGATGGCGACCATAAGAGAGGGTAGGTTGTATAAACCAGAAGCTGAATACTGGATTGGTATTATAACCGAGGGATTACGCACTTCCCGGCAGCTATTGTACACCCTTTCCCGGCCGGCACCGACCGAAATCAGTGGTACCGGCACCGGTGGCGTTCATAATTTAGCGGTTCTAAACATGCTAGTTTTTATGTTCTGACACGTGGCAGCCGGTGCCGGTACCGGCCAGGCCCCGCGGCACTTGCTGTACACTCAAATCGAGAGTGGGCAACCCCTCGATTATAACGTCCAGGTTTTGATACAGCTTTAAATTGTCGTCATTATTTGATGTTTTCTTGTCTTCTTCCAGATGTCTTTCAGTCTGGGGAAGCTGTCGAGGAAGCAGACGCGGTCTAATCTTGGATCTCAAAGATCTCAGACTTTCGTTGAGGACCCAGACCCTTTTGAAGACTTTAGCTTTAGTACAAAAAGGTAACACTCTTTGTTAATTTTTGTCTTAATAAAAACAAAATTGTTAGACCCACTTAAGAATTTTTAGTGCACGCGTGGGGGATAAGGTTCCTTTTAGACTGAAAAGCGCTTCGCACTGAAACCCTTGAGTCAACGTAAAAGCTTACATAGTTCTCCCTAACTTAAATATTTTGCGTAAATCCAGAGTTGAAATTTGTTAACTTAATCAACGTAACTTAAAGTACGGGAAGAGTCAGTTAAATTAAACCGATAAATCCGCAATTTTAACGCTTATGTCAGTTTGAAGGGGTTCGCTGCGGCATGAGAGAGGTGACGTAACGCAAGGGATTACGGAAGTGTAATCCAAGTTTTCAGTCTGAAGCAACCTTAACTGTTATCCATCTTTTTACGAATGTAAAAGCAAGCTTGCACAGTCAGTAGGGTACAAATTACAGTTAGCAATTAGAAAATCAAAGGTTATCATGAAATTTTGCTAAATATGTGGAACAGAGGAAGTTAAAAATCGCATTTAAAGCCCAATTCACACAGAGAGCGAATACCGCCACGCCTGGCGATATCCATCACGCCAGGCGTTGAAAAAAACGCATCGCCAGGTAAAAAAAAAAACGTTTCGTCAGGCTTTGGCTCCGAGCCGACAAAATTCGTCACGCCAGGCAAATAAATAAAACAAATAAATCTGAAATCCAAAACGATGGATGTAGAACAGCTAATCAGTTTAATTCAGAGTTACCCGGTCATTTACGATATTGGTATCAAGGAGTATGAAGACATGGAATAAGATAAAATATATTTCTGAAAATAAAACTCGGGCGAATTCGCTCCCCGTTTGTCATACCCTGCGATTTCGCCTAGACGTCGCGAAGTGTATTTTTGCTTGCCGATATTTAGACGCCTTCTGTGTGAATTCCGCTTAAAGCTAGGTGCCCACAGAACGCGAATTCGCGTTCGCCTGGGCGAATTTGACGTGGCGAGCGGAAAAAATTCGCGCCGTGTCGTTTCAACTCCAAGTCGAATTTGTTTCGCGCCGCGTGGCGGAAAAGATTCGCGTTCTGTGGGCACCTATCTTAAAGCTATGTGCCCACAGAACGCGAATCTTTTCCGCCACGCGGCGCGAAACAAATTCGACTTGGAGTTGAAACGGCGGGGCGCGAATTTTTTCCGCTCGCGACGTCAAATTCGCCCAGGCGAACGCGAATTCGCGTTCTGTGGGCACCTAGCTTAAGACTGTATCGGCGCCATCGGCGGCAGCTCTAGCTTTGCTTTAAATGGGGAGTTTTTTGTGATGCTGTGAATAAAGGTCTGAGCTCAGGCGGTCCAGTTACCGCAGTCGGGGTGCAAATTTCCTCCTTCGTTTCAGAATTTTGACGCGTCGCATGTTGTTTTTGTCTTAAAAGGGCTATACGACAATCAAGTTACCATCACTATTCACCTAAGTTATAGGCTTAAAGACCCGATAAAAATGAGTAGTCGATTTTCGGATTTGTGCTACTCTATGTGGTTATGCCTCTATTCTTGAATGTTCGTAAACTGAAACGACGAATGATTATATTTAAAAATAAATACTTAAAAATGGCAGATTGTCAGTCTAATATTTGCGACGTCTAATATCGTCTGCAGTCTACAACGTGATATTTGATTCTTTAGCCATGAAACTTGACCTCGATCAGAGGAGAGGTCAGAAAAAGTCTGTTAGTTCTCAGCGTCGCCGCTAGATCTTAAGTGGGTCCTCCACTGGCAATCCGTCATAACCGTGATCGTCCGGACCCGGCGTGATTTCATTGGCTGAAAATCGAAAAAAGGGCCGCTTATGACACGTTACGATGGCTTCCGACACCTCACAATTTCCACTGGGGACCCATTTTATTGTGAAAAATGGAAAATCCTTAAAGGACACCTGAATGAAGAGTACCAAGTATCATCCCTGTCTGTATGACTTCCGTTAACATTGCCTGCAGAAAACCCAATCCAAATACGAAATAGTGTTTCCAAGCTATGATTTTTGCTCCATTTTGCATCTGTCCTTATTTCAGTACCGAACAATTTTAGAAATGAACAAATGTCTCCAATCAACCCTTCTTCTGGAATATTTTTTAACCAGTTAAGCCCAAACGTATATCTAGAAGAAATTCCAATACGATCCGGCCAGCGCTGTACAAGATTTGAATGAATTGCGCTTTTTGTCTTGGATTCTGCATGTGCAAACCTCCAGAAACGAACATCCCTATTTTGAAAACGTCACGCTCAGGAGAAGAATGCCCTCCGTGGCCATGTCTGTAAATGCATTCTCCATGGTGTGTTCAAGTATGGTTTCATTGTTCAGGTGTCCTTTAAGAGAGTCAAAATAAAGTATTTAAAGTTTAACAGAAAAGACAACTTATTTTTGTATATTTTAACTGAATACGGTGCATTAGATTGTGTAAAGGGACTTTTAATTTTTCAGTATTTGCTCTAGAATGTGGGTCACAATATCTACGGCCGTTCTCACAACGCAAAATTCTACTATGACGCGGAAAATTTACATCTGAATCGAAACGCGGCTTTTCAGTAGCCAGTGATCATCTTGCGGAAGGCAGCCCACTACGTGAATACTTATTTTTCGTAAATCGTTTTCATAAAGTATACAACACAGGTACAAGCGCATACAGGTACCAAAAATTAGTGTTGGGCGATATTCGATTTCGATAACGATATATCGATATATCGGACCAAATATCGATATCGAAACTTAAATATCGATATCGAAAACGATATTTTGTTCTTTATAATTATTGTAAATAATCCAACATAAGTTACATATATATATCCAAAATTTGAGTAGGCTAATACGTTCTTCGTAATTCAGTTTTTCTGTGGTACCGAAATATTGATGTCGATATGTCGATTATCGAATATCGAAAGTGAAAATAACACTATATCGATAAATCCAAATATCGCCCAGCACTACCACAAATCCGACAGGAAAATTCCACAATTTGAAAATCGATTATTCGTGAACAGCGGAGCAACAAAGTAACGCATTTTCATCGGGTCTTGAAGGCTCTTTAAGTGAATAAGTGATGGGTAACTAGATTGTCCTATCTCATCCCTTTTCAGTTAAACTTTAACAAAATGTACAATAACAATAAAATAAATAAACTTTGATCTTATCGGACTGTGTTTGCACGTAGCTTAAAGCGAAAATAAAGAGTTTCGGTAAACGTTAGTCTTGGCGTCTTCACGCGGCTGGTAGTCGACTAACAATGCAGAGCCTCGTTCGATTTGCCTTACGCCAGTAAACCAGCAGTCAGCCATGGATTTAATTTTTCTCTCTGGTATCGTTTTATTTGGTCTGAAATTTCCTTTTTTGGGGGATCCCGAAACGTTAGTGACGGATACCTATGACATCGCAAAAGTTGTCCGTCTGTCCGTCTGTCTGTAAGCACGATAACTCTGGAAGGGAATGAGATATTTTGATGAAACTTGGTGTGAGGATTCTTTGGGTCAAGAGTAAGGTCGAGTTCGTAGATGGGCTCTGTAGCCCTTCATTTAAGGGTGGGGGAGGGGGTTTAAATTAAGGGGCAAGCAAAATATTTTGAAACAGCTAATGTAATAGTCGATTATGGGGTAAGAAGACATGCTGAACACGATAGTGAAAACCATTTTCTCGCCGGACAAGTAGTTCGCCCGGAATCAGGCCAAAACCGGAAAGTTTGTTAAAAGTAAAAGTTTTATTTGAAGTTGAGTAGATGTTCGATTTAGGGGTAAGAAGACATTCTGAACACGATGGTGAAAACCATTTTCTCGCCGGACAAATAGTTAGCCCGGAATCCGGCCGAAACCGAAAAATTTGTTAAAAGCAAAAGTTGTATTTGAAGTTGATTAGATGTTCGATTTAGGGGTAAGAAGACATGCTGAACACGATGCTGAAAACCATTTTCTCCCCGAACAAGTAGTTGGTCCATCCGGCCGAAACCGGAAAATTTGTTAAAAGTAAAATTTGTATTTGAAGTTGATTAGATGATAGATAAGAATAAGAAGAGACGCTGAATGTGTATATGACAATCATTTTTGGGATCCCAAAACGTAAGTGGAGGGATACCTATGACATCGCAAAAGTTGTCCGTCCGTCTGTCCGTCCGTCTGTAAGCACGATAACTCTCGAAGGGAATGAGATATTTTGATGAAACTTGGTGTGAGCATTCTTTGGGTCAAGAGTAAGGTCGAGTTCGTAGATGGGCACTGTAGCTTTACATTTAGGGGTGGGGGAGGGGGTTCAAATTAAGGGGCAAGCAAATTTTTTTAAAACAGCTAATGTGATAGTCGATTATGGGGTAAGAAGACACGCTGAACACGAATATCAAAACCATTTTCTCGCCGGACAAGTAGTTCGTCCGGAATCCGGCCAAAACCGGAAAGTTTGTTAAAAGTAGAAGTCTTATTTGAAGTTGATTAGATGTTCGATATAGGGGTTAGAAGGCATGCTGAACAAGAATATGAAAACCGTTTTCTCGCCAGACAAGTAGTTCGTCCGGAATCCGGCCAAAACCGGAAAGTTTGTTAGAAGTGAAAGTTTTATCTGAAGTTGATTAAGATGTTCGATGTAGGGGTAAGAAGGCATGCTGAACAAGAATACGAAAACCGTTTTATCACCGGACAAGTAGTTCGCCCGGAATCCGGCCAAAACCGGAAAATTTGTTAAAAGTTAAATTTTTATTTCAGGTTAATTAGATGTTGGATATAGGGGTAAGGAGATACGGTGAATCCGTTTTTGAGCTTTAGTTTTTCGCCGGACAAGTAGTTCCTGGATTTCGCCAGAACCGCAAAATTCACAGAAGTAAGTTAGGATCGTTTCGATCGGCTTATAGAGGTAAACGCACATGCTGAATCCATATCTGAGCTTGGATTTCTTAATGATTAGCTGTTTGGCCTGGCGAAGACTGGATCTGGCGAAGATCAAATATTGGATTTTTGGGATCCCATCGGAACCTTTGGTCTTGTTTACCTGGACATATATTTCGTCCGGAAACCGGTTGAAACTGGATTTGTTTTTATAAGTTAAATTATTTGAAGTTGATTAGATGTTCTTTATAGGGATAAGGAGATGCGCTGAATTCGTTTCTGAACTATCTTTTTTTGGCTGGACTAGTGGTTCACTCGTAATTCGGCCGAAACCGTAACTTTGGCAGAAGTAAAGCAGGAAGTTTCGATCAGTACCGTCAAAATAGATACGGCTTATACATGTATAGAATAGAATAGTGTTTATTTAGCCTCGAGTGGGCCATACACAGACTTTTACATACACGACATACAAAAACATTAATCCATTGAAAACATAGTGATCCTTCTATAAATAAATGAACTATCTCCTGTTTAAATTCCCGCTTACATGTTCTACCACCATTTTAATAACGTTGTCCTTGGTCGATGTCAACATACCAGGGAAAAGCAAACCACCCCCAAACTGAACCGGTAAAGGAGACTCCTGGCACTGCCCTAGGAGGTGGGCAACCGTGTCCTCACAAATAAAACACATCGGACATTTGTAATTATCATTGGTTAACCCATCCCTATTTTTCCTCCTCTCAAACACCTTTTTCCTAAAACCGAGTGGTAATGAATTTGTTCGCAGCTGGAACCAAAGTTTCAGAGTCTGTGCTGGTAGACCTAACTTAATCTAACTTAATCTTTATCTGAACTTGACTTTCTCAGATGATTAGCCTGGCGAAGACTGGATCTGGTGTCGACAAGTGGGTCAAATATTAAATTTTTGGGATCCCATCGAAACCTTTGGTCTTGTTCTCTGTTAACGACGGAACGAATGACAGTTCTTTTAAAAGTCAACGTGACGTATAGTGCACAGTCGACCAGGATGAATAGAACGCTCCAGTTTTCATCTAAAAAAAACAAAGGTTAAAGCTGTTTTAAATATACAACTGATTGGTAGAAGTCAGCTGGCACTTCGGTAAGCCGAAGTGGCTTGTCATGAAGTTGATGGACAGCCCGATCGGATGCTTCACTATTGTATTCAGTTCAGTTCACTTTATTCGAAAACATGCGACGGACAGAGCCGATTATTAGTTTATGTTGTCATAAAACAAACATGTGTCAGTTGACGAATCAAAATTAATAGACACAAAATTACAATATATACATTTAAAATCTATTTTGCAGATTAAAAATCGACCCGGTATTAAACAACTTAACAAATGGCGCAAAACTCGGGCGTGTGAAGCAGTCACAGGTTGAAGACTACTGCAACGTAACAAACCATGGACTATTTTTTAAAGATTTGTTCACACTTTCTACTGTTGTGACATTTCAGAATGTGACTTCTTCTTTGGAATAGGCCTTGGCAGTCGAGGCCAGCCATAGGAAAACATGTTATGTCGTGCTCCCGACATACATGTTAGACAAAACAATCACTTATTCACTTCTTATTTGAAAGGATTTAAAAGAAAACCAAAATCTCTCTTGTGTCTAGTCGATTAACTCGTCTTACAACCGTAAAGGTGTATTTCATCTCCAGAAAGGTTAATCTGAATCAAATAGGTTAGCGTGGGACATTTTGACCACGCGAAACACACTCCATTTATTTGTGCTTTTTATGCCCTGGAGCAAGTCGAAATTGTGGTACAAACAGACGGGTTCACGAAGAATCTGTACAAGCGCACACATTAGTTGTATTTTTTGCAGATACCATGGTATTTGATACCACGGTCTAAAGTCGTTTTCGCAGTTACCGTGGCATCTGATACCACGGTCAAAAGGCGTTTTTGCAGTTATCTTGGTATCTGATATTCGCGGTCCGACCGTGGTAACTGATCGTGGTATCTGAAAAGTCATCTCACTTTCATCAAATTTTGTCAAATTGATGAGAAAGGATTTTAGCACGTAGTGATGTAACTGGATATCAGTTTTTCTTTTGTGATGACTTGGAAAAGAGCAATTTCGGCAATAGTCGCTTTTGCAGTGCAACCGTGTATCAGATACCACGGTAACTGCAAGAATAAATATAAATAAATAAATAAACTCTTTATTTCCATAATAGCACGTGGCTAGCGGCGGACGTCATACGTTACAAAAATAAAACGATTTATACTATATAAAACTAATATAAACTAAACAACTAATTGCAGGTCCAGTTACCGTGGTAACAGATACCATGGTATCTGCAAAAACGCAACTATTGAAGATGTCGAGAGTCAAAAGCGTACACTGAAAGATCTGAGTTTCCGCTAGGCCTAGGAATTGGTCGTGGTCAATTACCGTGGTAACAGATACCATGGTATCTGCAAAAACGCAACTAATGAAGATGTCGAGAGTCAAAAGTCGTAGGTACGACCAAAAACGTACGGTTCAACCCTGACCTCCCCCTACACTGAAAGATCTGAGTTTTCGCAAGGCCTAGAAATTGGTCTACAACACCTGAGATGTAACTGTAATAGTGCGAACACATGATAAGGATTTCCCGGTCGGATTTTCTTCACTTTCATGATAAAGTTTAAAAAATTTCAATTTTTCCATATCGAAGTGATGATGGTGACGAAAATCCGGGCAGGATCTCCAGTCCGGGAGCGCCCATCCCTGACCGTGTGTTGGCACTATAATGGTGGATTTACACACTGCGTAAAGTCCGAGCGCATTTGAGCTTGAAAAGATTTATAACTATACGGACGTGTTCATATACAAAACGGACCGATTTCTCAAATACTTGCGTATTGCTAGAGATCTTTTCAATCCCAAATACGTGCGTAAAATACGCTCGGATTTACGCAGTGTGTAAACGTAGCATAAGCCAGGTGTACTTTCTGCGTTGAGATTGAAGGTACGTGCACACACAGTCCGATTTCGCAGTCGGATGTGAATTTCCTCCTTCGTTCCGAGACTTCGACCCGTCGCATGCAGGTTTCCCACGGTGATGCGAGTGTCGCACGCGAAAACTTATCTGACTGTCTATGCACGTACCTTACGGACACCGGAAATATCCTATGAGCGTGTTCCACCTTACTTACCGTAGTTACTGCGCATGACATCACAGATGACATCGCTGGTCAGGCCGCTCACGTCGCAGAGATCGTAGATACCACGTTAACAGCGCTCCCGAGCATGGTGAGCAAATAGTTACTATTAGTTACTATTTCGAGAAGGCTGGAACTGTCAGCGTAGTAGCTTTTCACGAGGTTGGAACAAAAATAGTAGCTCATAGTTACTATTGCTAGAAGGGTGGAACAAGCTCTGGATTGTCCGAAACACGCACACCTAGCGAAGAGTGAGAAACGTCGCCCAAACGATTCTCAAAAAACGGTCTCCAACGATGGTTCTGGTGACGTTTCTGGCTCTGTGTTTGGCGCACGGCGATTTTTCATCGGCACGAAGAGTTAGTCATCAAGAGTATTCTTAGCAGATTCCCGGAAACCGGATTAGGTCTAAGCCATTGAAGGTACCCAGAGTAAGTCCAACTCTTTGGCAACGGTTGGAAGGGCTCGTGGAGTCAGCTTGTAACATGTACCTCTCTCGTAGGAAAATCGCTCCGAACTCTAAACCCGGCTCTAAGGATGATAAAGTATTCGCTGATGTAAGTGGTACAAAAGAAACTGGGACTCCCCGACGGATATCCCTGCAATCCTCCAAGAGTGACTCCAAGCTACTTCAGCAGACTCGGGTAGTTTTGGAAAAGTTGGAAAATTCACCGCTAATCGATAAACTTGAGCATTGCTTCCGGTGTCACCAATCTCTCTTCATTGATCTTGCTGAGCACGTGAAAAAGTGTCCGGCGCGCAAGAATGACAGTAAGATACTGCAGGTGCGCCGTATGCTGCGCTCAGACATGGATGCCACGATGGCCGACAGTGATACGTCGCCTGAAATTGTGACGTGTGTGAAACAGGCCTCTTTTAAAGATGGTGCAGTTGAAGTAAAAGCATGTGGGAATGTTAGTGCTACGGAGGAGCGAATGGACGATTATGAGCTGCGAGCGACATCTCTTCTGGTATCTAACTCTCCGACTTCTGTGCTAGATGGCGTTAGTAAAACTTTTGTTTTGGCTAGTCCAGATGTTGTCCAAGGTGCTTTGAGACATGCTAACAACGAAATGCCAGCGGTATCAAGAAAAATCTCGTCGCGAGGAACTGATGGTTTTCAAAGTACCTTAAATGGTGATCTCATGTGTCCGAAACTGGCTTTTGAGACAGGTTCACATTCAAAGAGTGCAAATGACACTACTAGTTCATTCTTTGACCAGAGTGATTTGGAAGTTTCCCCACAGGTGGCGCATCACCAAAAAGACATGCTCGCTTCAAATCTAGCAATAATGTTACCACCTACTAAAACTTCTGTAATTCCGAATAGCACTGAAGGGTCACTGAGTGACGCAAGTGCTTTAACGAGTTCGGCAGGAGCTGCGCATCTCGCGTCGGATCCCTATGATCGGCTACCCTGTCCGATTTGCTGCAAGAGCGGGTTGAAAGGGCTGGTAAGACAGAAGCACATCCGGAGTTGTGCGGCGAAGCAGGGAATGAACGTTGGAGAGCTGAATGCAGCTGTCGCTTTGCAGATGAAACAGGCCGAAGAGCGGCTGGCCGTGGGACTGCCTATAGCGACCAGACCGGTAAGTACAGTGAAGCTATGCTTCTTTTTACACTTCACTGAGAGAGTGAAACTGAGTAATTAGTTGCATTTTTGCAGATACCATGGTATAATATATACGGTCTGAAGTCGTTTTGCAGTTATCGTGGTATCTGATACCACAATCAGAAGGCGTTTTTGCAGTTGTCGTGGTATCTGGCCAGTTACCGTGGTAACTGATGTTCAGATATCACGGTCCGACCGTGGAATCTCATCGTGGTATCTGAAAAGTCATCTCGCTTTCATCATATTTTATCAAATTGGTGAGAAAGAAGTTCAGCACTTAGTGATGTAACTGGATATCAGTTTTTCTTTTGGGATGACTTCGAAAAGCGCAATTTCGGCAATAGTCGTTTTTGCACTGGACCGTGCATCAGATACCACGGTAACTGCAAAAACGACTAGTTGCAGATCCAGTTACCGTGGTAACAGACACCATGGTATCTGCGAAAACGCAACTATTCTAAATCTTTTTATTTAATGATTATTGCCAGACACTGGAAGCTTTAAGCACAACTCGCACTAGAAATGATCGTTCCACGATCAATAGCTCAGAAATATTGTTTTTCGAAAACACCCATTATTTTCCCCGTGAAATTAGCCATTTTCTTGTTAGCGCTTGTCGACTCTCTCCAGCCTTTCTGCTCTCCGACGCGGCGGATGGACGCAAAATATTTGAAAACTGAATGCGCCGTGGTTAAAAAGTGGGAAAACCAAGCAAAACAAAAGAAGTCCAAAACAGAAGAAAGACCTGATGGTCTACCTTGTCTTCCAAAGTTCAAAACAACACTTTGAAGAGTGTTGTCGAGTTGTCGGCGGACCTTGAAGCTTTCGGCGAAGTTTGCGTTAACTCGGAAAGGCGGAAAAAGCGCTAAAAGATTGTAGGTACAAAATGAAACAGTAGTTGCGTTTTTGATCCGAATTCTCCTCGCGATTCTCCTCCGAGTTCTCCTATTTCGCGTTTTTGGACTATTCAGATGAAGCAAATTCTCCTTTTCTTGCGTTTTTGTCAGAATCGAGAACGGGGAAGCCTCCGAATCCTGCAGAATCGAGAAGTTGCTCCGATAGTGAATTCTCGATTCTCCTCTCCCCGTTCTCTTCCCTGATTGGTCAACAGGTTGCGGTGTTTAATATGCACAAACAGACAGAGGCGTTACTAGCCAAAATGTTTGGGGGGGGGGGAAAGGTATTTACCGACTGGCTGGTCATTTTTACCGACTACTTTTTCAGATAAAAACGACCATTTTTGAGAAAAATCGGCTGAGTTTAAGAAAAAACGACTATTTTTTACAAAAAAATCGACTGTTTGTACGAAAAAGCGCGGCACTTCGCGCCGACTCGGCTATTTTTTTACCGACTGGCCGACCACATTGGGGGGGGGGGGCCCCCCCCTCCCCCCCTAGTAGTGACGCCCCTGCAAACAGATATACCGGGTGGCAGACGATATGTCAAATTAATGTTTTTGTCAAAAGCGAGAATGGAGAAGCGAGAGGAGCAGAAACGGTAATTTTGTACGAGAATCGAGAATTCAGAATCGAGAATTCAGAACGGAGAATTCGGATCAAAAACGCAACTAGTGGAGAAAGGCGGGGAGCAGAAGCTTATAATTCCATAAGGGAGCTAGGGATAAAATAAAACGCAGAATAAGCAAGAGGGTCCTTTAAGGTTGCCGCTATCGCACTTTTTTTTTTTTAATAATGAGTCAAGAAGTTAAAGTCAGCTAAGATCCATTATTTCCGTTTGGGTAATAAGCGAAGTTACCTGTCAGCCTATTACTGATAAGAACTGAAATCTGATACTATTCCATTATTTTGCGTCTCAGTAAAAAGCGAAGTCTCCAGTCAGCCTATTCTGATTTTCCTTTCACAGTTGTTTTCGGCCTGTTCTCTAGCCAAATCTGATCTTCCCATGGGGTATTTTCTCAGTTAAGCCCCGCCTCTCGTGTCGTTTGTGATTGGTTCAGTCGGAGGTTTGACATGTGAAACCAATCAGAGACAACGATCTTAGTCAAGGAAGAGTTGACCTGTTTTTCTTCTCTTCCGAGAAAATTTGGACTGGAATGCAGCAACAGCATGCCCATGATGAAAAATGGAACTATAGGCTTTTCAGTGATCCTTTAAAGCTTAACCGAAAAGGGCTGATATGTGCCTGTCTAGATACCCATCACTTATTCACTTAAAGAGGCTTGAATACCCGATGAAAATGCGTTGCTTCGTTGCTGTGCTATTCACGAATAATCGATTTTCGAATAGTGGAATTTCCTGTCAGATTTGTGGTGGCTCTATACGGTTATACCTATGATGTTGACCGAAAAGATTTATGAAAAAATTGTGTCATACACCAAGCAGCCTTCACCAAGTTCACTGCCGGCCACTGAAAAGCCGCGTTTTTGTTCAGATTCAAATCTTCCGCGTCATAGTAGAATTTTCGTTGTGGAGACGGCTGTAGATACTCTGAACGTCACTAGTAGGGCAGATAGTGGAAAATCGAAAAATCCCTTAGCAGAATCCAAATAATTCGGCGTGCTCAGTTGAATGATACAAAAATAAGTCGGCTTTTCAGTTAAACTTTAAGCAAATCGATATAGAAAGATAGGCGCACGAAGTTGTGCCCTACCCTATTAGATACTGATCCATTTTTCCTTCTAGACAGAGATTCGCTCGCAAGCGACTACACGCCGGGTTCCACGCCTGCAGCTTGGCGTTGATCCAGATCTGGACGTTGCTTTAGCCATGTCTGCATCCATTCATGAAGCCAAGATACAAGAAGACAAAATTCTTGAGGAAAACATTCTCATCGAAGCCGGAATGGAGGGTCTAATTGAGGCGATTAACGAGGAACCGCCAAAACCCGGACCAAGCAAGGTGAACCAGTTTTCTTTTTCAGTGACACTCATTTAAATCTTGACCAAAAAGGGCTGAGAAAGACAATCTAGTTACCCATCACTTATTCACTTAAAGAGGCTTGAAGACCCAGTGAAAATGCGTTACTCCGTCGCTCCGCTGTTCACGAATAGTAATTTACAAATGGTGGAATTTCCCTGTCGGATTTGTGGTACCTCTATGCGCTTGTTTTCGGTTTACGAAATAAGTGTTCACGCAGTGGGCTACCTTCCACGAGGCGAACACTGGGCATTGTTGAGACTATCCAACCAGGAACGCAACAAGAAGCGGAGCAAAACAGATCCATCATGGGCCTTATTTACTCCGGAGTGCGAATTAAGGGTAATTAAGGTAATTGAAAAGCCACGTTTGTTAATTTGACATTCAAATTTTCTTTGTCACAGTAGAACTTGCGCTGTGTGGACGACCGTAGATATTCTGAACGTCACTACTAGAGCAGATAGTGGGAAATCAAAATCCGTTAGCAGAATCCAAATAATTCAGTGTATTCAGCTAAATGATACAGAAATAAGTTGGCTTTTCACTTAAACTTTAAAGGGAAAATAGGCATTCATCTCTTCACTAAATTTCGTTCTGGTTTAATTGCAAATTTCGCCTGAAATGATTTATGTCGAACATCGAAACAAAATTGAAGAGCTGAGCGCAAGTCACTTTGTGTTAGTTCCGAAATAGTGGCGTTTAAAGTTTGGGAAATTAGTATTGACTGAATTCATCAAAGAATGCGAGTCATCACCTTTGTGCGCTCAGTTCTTCTGTTGTCGATCCTACTTTCGAAGGAAATCGTTAGCTCTGCAGTCACAGAATGATGAATCAGATAATTTGTAGTTTCATTTCATTAATTTACATACTTAAAGAAGAACAACAACAATTTTGTATGGACCTACCGATAAAGCACAGAAGATAGTGGGGCATGAGGGAATAGGGACATAGTATGACATAGCATAGATTGGGGCATAGTAGGGCAGGCTGCTGTAGATAGATAGACAGATAAATAGATGAATCATTTTATTCGCAAAACCCTGTCACGGCTTGCACCAAATTTGTTTTTGGGATCCCAAAACGTTAGTGACGGATACCTATGACATCGCAAAAGTTGTCCGTCCGTCTGTCCGTCTGTGCGCACGATAACTCTCGAAGGGGTTGAGATATTTTGATGAAACTTGGTGGGAGGATCCTTCGGGTCAAAGTACAAGTCAAGTTCGAAGATGGGCTCTGTAGCTCTATATTTGAGGGTGGGGGAGGGGTTTCAAATTAAGGGGCAAAAAAATATTTTTTGAAAGCTATTTAGATAGTGGATTTAGGGGTAAGGAGACACGCTGAATCCGAATATGAAAGTTATTTTCTCGCCGGACAAGTAGTTTGCCCGGAATCCGGCCAAAACCGGAAAGTTTGTTAAAATTAAAAGTTGTATTTGAAGTTGATTAGATGTTTGATTTAGGGGTAAGAACACATGCTGAATACGATGGTGAAAACCATTTTCTTCCCTGACAAGTAGTTCGCCCGGAATCTGGCGAAAACCGGAAAATTTGATAAAAGCAAAATTTGTATTTGAAGTTGATTAGATATTCGATTTAGGGGTAAGTAAACGTGCTGAACACGATGGTGAAAACCATTTTCTTGCCGGACAAATAGTTCGTCCGGAATCTGGCCAAAACCGGAAAATTTGTTAAAAGCAAAATTTGTATTTGAAGTTGATTAGATGATAGATTTAAGGGTAATAAAAAACGCTGAATCTATATATGACAATCATTTTTTAACCGGGCATATAGTTCGTCCGGAATCCGGTTGAAACCGGATTTTTTTTTTTAGAAGTTAAAGTTTTATTTGAAGTTGATTAGATGTTCTTTATAGGGATAAGGAGATACGCTGAACTCGTTTCTGAACTAAATTTGGCAGAAGTACACCAGAAAGTTTCGATCAGTATCGTCAAATAGATATGGCTTATACAGGTATATCTGAAATTGGTTTTCTCAGATGATTAGCCTGGCGAAGACTGGATTTGGCGAAGACAAGACGTAGTTAATATTAAATTTTTGGGATCCCATCGAAAACTTTGGTCTTGTTGGTAACGTCATTATAACTCATGAGAACATATGTAAATCATAACAATCATAATACGCTGGAACTGTCTTGTGCCTTGTGCGCTTTTGACGGTTTTCAACAAAATTCGTTCATGCATTCAAGTAAAAGGGGAAAGAATAACGCTCTGTTGAAGGATAGGGACAGGAAGACCTAGTATAAGCCAATTTTGAACAACTTATCATGGATCCTTGCTGCTACGTAAAGTATTGCATTGCGTTAGATTTCAAGACGGAACCCAAAGTTACGTAAGTACGTAACAAGATTCGAAAGATAACAAGAGAAGCAGCTGCTGCCCATTATTCAAAGGCAGTAACTAATCTTTTTGCGACAAAACCAGGTCGCCGGTATAAGTAATTGAAAAAGATTTGTGTAAAGTTGAATCACCCTTGAATTTTGACTCAGATAAAAGTGATATCCAAATTGCTAATGACCTAAATATCCACCTTGCAAAAATTGTACAATCTCTACCAAAATTAAATACTGTTGAGGGGGTTCCTGTTGATGAAAATAAAGAAGAATTACCGAAAATTACAGAAAGTCAGGTAGGGTACTTATTTTTTTAAACATTGACGAACCCTCTAAATGGATCAATTTAATTGCGATTGACTTTAAAAAAGGTTTTGACCCTATAAACCATAACATTCCAATTGATAAACTTTAGAATGAATTGAATGTTAACCCCAATCTTGTAAAAATTATTGCAGGATTTTTTAGTGATAGGTCCCAAATTCTGAAATATAATAATAATTTGTCGGATCCACAGGCAGTTTTTTGAGGTGTGCCACAGGGAACAATTTTAGGTCCGCTACTTTTTCTTGTAATGATTAACAACACAGCTTCTGACAGACCGAAAAGATGGAAATATGTCGACGATCTGTCTCTCATTGAAATATGTGAGAAAGGCCAAAGTAGCGGCCAATACAATTTCGCAGATACAAGCCGAAGCTTTAAATTCCGACATGGTTGTGAACGAAAAGAAGTCTGCAATTCTTACAATTTCATTCCTGAAAGAAGGGCCAAGTTTTGAACCTCCTATTCCAGATACTTTGCGTGTAAACCAAATAAACTCCTCGGTCTGTTTATATCAAATGATTTAAAATTGGAACTCCAAATGAAGGAGATGGTAAAGCGTGGAATCACCGGCCTTCATATGCTGAAATTACTTGCTAAAATAGGTTCCCTGAACAAGATTTGCTCCGTTTTTATGTTTCTTTTATACGTTTGGGGCTAGAATACCTGGTGGATGCTTGGCACTTTGGCCCTACTGAGGACTAGGCTTATTGGATCGGAAAATACAGAAACATGCCGTACTGATTATGTCACGATCCTCCAAAATTCCTTGCAATGAGCTCCTCCAAAAGTTAAACTTGAGTCCCTTGAGTCCCGTAGGTTGAATTTGTGCATGGCTTCTGGTAAGAAAATGCTTGAGTACCCTATCCACAAGTATATACTTCCGCCACCATTCGAGACTGCTTGCGAACGACCTGCAAGAGCGGCCTCAGTGGTGATCCCAAAACTCCAACACGTAAAATGTGACCATGTACGGTATGAAAAGACGTTTGTACCGTTTTTCGTTAAACTTTTTAATCCTATTCAGTGTTTACTTTTATATAAGACGTTGACATATATACATATGAGTGTTTACATGTAAATATGACGATTTGGACATATTTGGTTTTCACAATGATAGTTCGAAAAGAATAAACGCGATATCTATCTATCTATTACCTCTGCGCAAGAATAGAAAAACAAAAACTCTGTGTTGATTTCTGGTGTTGCAGAATGGTTTGAAAGTACCTAAGGCGTATTCTCGCCGTTCCCCGAGGACTCCTCGGGGATTCGAAAGGAACGGCGAGAATATAGGGACTCCACTCCACGCGGACTCCGCGTACAGAAAACAGCGAGAGCACGGGGAATGCTTCCAAAACGGATTTTGTTCTTAAACCAAATATGCAGTTGACAAAATAGTCTGGATCTCCTTTATTTTTGTTTTTGTTTATTCTCATTATTTTTGATGATTTTATATTGCACCAACACCAGCAAAAGTTGATTTCCCTCCGATTCTGAAAGGGAGTCCTTTTTGATGATGGTGATGATAATCGGAGCATTCCCCGTCCGTGGGGACTCGCGAGAATACGGGGAGTGAGTCCCCGGGACAAACAAAAACGCGGGGACTCCTCAAGTAGAGTCCTCGGGGAACGGCGAGAATACGTCTCTAAAGTCAATGGTACAGTGGAAGGAATATCGTTTGTATATAGTGTTCTTTGTATTTCTAAATATTTAATATTCCGCTGATTGCCTCAACCTCTTGAGAATGTTTGCAACTATATTCTGATATGGCCGTACGGCTTCAGGCAAGCTCAGTGAAGAAAAACGACAAAGATAAAATAAACTTATTTTTTTATGAACTGATAGGTCAAATCTGGAAGCAAACTTGTCACTGTCAGTGGGGGAGTCAAGAATCGTTTGTTGTTGACGTTGACTAAAGATCAACGGGAGATCCGGGCCAGCGAGCGAGTAGCAGAGATCCTTGGGAGTTCCACGGAGGTTCAACCTCCTCCACCAAGAAGGAGAAGCTCCTCAAGGACTGCAAATTTTGGCAAACTTGCGCAAATCAATGAGGCAAGTCGTTTGAGCTTTTGGCGGTATATAGTGAATAAGTCGACGGCAACATAACTTTTGTCGAGTTTTGTCGACCGAGAAAGCAGCTTTCGAGGTTGAAGGTTTGAGTATTAGTTGCGTTTTTGATCGCCTGTGTAAGTTCCCCTGTGAGTTCGCCGTTGCAGCTTAATTTCCGTTTTTACACTCAGTTCGCCTGACGCCTGACGCTTTTGCCGTTCAAGACGCAGGTGAATAAAAACGGAAAATAAGCATCCCGGCAAATTATTCATAAAATCGCCTAAATAAGTCAGAAAAGGGTAGTTACGTTTGACAGTGAAAAGGCCATTCTTGTAGTCAAGGACATACAAGTTGTAATCATCCATTTCCAAACACACTTCCCCCCTTTTTTGGGGGGGGGGGGGTAATTTGGTCAAGACAGGTGAACTCATACCTGGAACTGCGTCAGCGACACAGTTCGCCGTTTCACTCGCAAGTGTTTTAGAACCGAGACCTTATACGGTCTCCGTTTCAGCAAAAACAACAGTTAAGCAAACTGCGAACTCGGAAGGTGATCGAAAACGAGAAATAAGAAGAACTGAGATCAGGAACGGCAATCAAAAACGCAACTATTGTCAGTGCTAAACTACTACACAAAACTTGAGATTGAGCGGCGTTCACAAGCATGCTTAGCCAAGCACAGATGCCTAGGCACGTGCCCAAGCTTAGCCATGCACCGAGTTCAAGAGCCCAGAACTCCTTGCCTGTCCCAAAATCTGTGCCCAGGAATGGGCAAAAATGAACGGTGATGCTAGGCATGTTCCTAGGCATTGGTGCTTGGCTAGACATGCTTGTGACCGGGGCTTAGCACACAAGAATTTACACTCAAATATGTTTCGTGGTTTCAACCGCAGAAAAAGTTTCTCCGAAAAAGCTTCCAAATGTACCGAAGTCCTCAAAGGTAGTATCACCGTCGATAGCGTAAGACTCTCAGGCCCCATCTTATTTAGGCCTATTGAGTTTTAGTTTGTTTCGAAAATATAACAATGGCTTGTTGAACAAGTCAAGAGAAATAGTTGAAGATGTCAACGTACAAACTTAAAATAGGCTAATCCAGATTTTCTTGTTAAACATGTACAAATTTCACTTTGACCTAAACACTAATAAATTTTACAACTGTCCATCACACGGAATATAAACAAAACAAAAAATAAACGCAAAATAATAGAGTAGGCCTTCTAATACCCATCGTTAAAAGCGTGAGCGAATTTAGGAATAAAACTATTGGTACCGTTTAGTGCGGCTGGAACCAGACAATACGAGCCGTCACCACTTGACTCCGTGGTATCTGGCTTACCGTGGTATGTGATACCAGTTTATCGTGGTATCTGAAAAATTCATTTCATTTTGCGTTTTTGCAGTGCTACAGAGATGTTCGGCGATTACCGCATTATAAACTTTTCTCAGTTGGCATACGCGCATCGTACATCTCTGAGAGATCGGTTGCTATTATCGCAAAACTGCATAATCGTGGCATTATGTAACCCGTGGCTTCGCCTGTCTTTGCCCGTTTGGTTTAAAATTCACGAGAAAGAAGGCTGCGGCTAATTTGTGATCTTGTACCACTTTATTTATTTTTGTTTGTTTGTTTTTTGTAGCGTTTGTTTATGGCTTCTGGCCGGAATAAAAGTCTTGAGTTGAATAGAATTATCAGTAACACACGAGTTTATATTATCAAATTGGCGGGAAAGAAGTTTGTCACTCTTCATGTGATTGGATAGTACCATTTCGTTTGGGATGATTCGAAAAGAACAAATCCGGCGATTGTCGTTTTTGCAGAGCAACCGTAGTATCAGATCAGGTAACTGTAAAAGCGACAAAATGCAGATCCAGTTACCGTGGTAGCAGATACCATGGTATCTGCAAAAACGCAACTAGTCTCACAAATGGTAGAGAGTTGAGTCAAACTGTAATCTTTTCAGAACCCCAGGAACTTATGGCATCTCTCCACGGCAGAACAGCATCCTCTTGAGACGACGCCAGGCTATTACGTAGAGGAAATTCGTGAATTTTTCTCTCCGAAGAAAAAGAAGAAAAAAGATATCAACGTTCTGGATATCCCAGGAAGGCAAATGACGCAGAGAGCGGTATGTCGTAATTATTTCCCCTTTGGCCCCTTATGGTAATCAACGTTAAAACCCCCTTAAAGTTTAACTGAAAAGCCAACTCATTTGTGTGTCATTTAATTGGATACACTGAATTATTTGGATTCTGCAAAGGGATTTTTTTATTTTCCACTATCTGCCCTAATTATGAGGCTAGGAATATCTCCAGCCGTCCCCACAGCGTAAATTCTACTATGGCGCGGGAAATTTTAATCTCAACACAAATGCGGCTTTTCAGTGGGCAGTGGTGAAATTGGCGAAGATTGCTTAGGGCCTGAACAACAAAAAAAGATAAATCTTTCTCGTAAGGCATACAGCAAAAATACAAGCGAAAAGGGGCACCACAAATCACACGGAAATCCCACTATTTAAAAATCGATTATTCGTGAATAGCGGAACAACGAAGTAACTCATTTTCAGCGGGTCTTCAAGCCAATTTCAGTGAATAAGTGATGGGAACTAGATTGTCCTATCTTAGCCATTTTCGGTTAAACTTTAAATAATAATAATAAGGCTTTCGCCTCTATAAATTTCTCGGGACACTCTACACTCTAAACTGAATTTCAGCCAGGTGGTAGTCGACACCTGCTTTGAATTGGTTGATATTTTCGGCAGTCACACACAACAGGTTTGTGACCTTTACTTTAAACCACCGTTGGTTTTGTTTTTTCGCCTCTAAAATAGTCAAGTGAAAACAATAACTAAGATCTTCGTAATAGCTAGGACCCAAGTGTTTCAGCTTACTTTCGAGGTTAAGAATGAAATCAAACTCTTCAAACCTACTTTCCTGTTTCCGTTTTTTTATGTTCTTTTTTTCTCCTATTCGGATAGATAGTTAGAGATCAATTGAAAAAAGCAAACTGGCCGTAGCAACCACGGAGAATGTGACAAACACGATCAAACATATTAGAAAAAAATAACTAAACGAAAATCCTAGATGTAACTTAATAACACTTACATTAGATCCTCCATATGCTTCGCTGCTAACCGGACGGACATGTGACGGACGTCGTCGTGAAAGTAACGCAAAACTAATTTGTCGTGACCGACCAAAGAAGTGTCTAACTAGGGCATTTTTGAGGTTTAAGGTTTAATGTTTTTTTTCTTTATAATGCATTAGGCTAGGATTTCATTAAAGGAACCCTCTTGCTTATTCTGCTTTTTATAATATATCGAGCTCCCATACAGAATTATAAGCTTCTAAAATCCCCACCTTTCTCCATTGTTTCGTTTTGTACCTATGAAATTTTAGCGCTTTTTTGGCCTTGCCGAGTTTTGCCCGTCACACAACGAAACGTTTGCCGGGATCAAAGAATCTGAATTAGTTAAGCGTCGTTTTTTATGCCACTGGCATGTCTGATGCTTTTAGAAACATGGTGTTTCTATAAATATTTGTAAATAAAATTGTACCTTACCTTACCTTTAATGACAAATTGCCACAATAGCAAAAGCTAAATAATAGGCAACGAAAAGAAAGTAAATAACACACAGTAATAAGTAACAACACCTAAATAATTTAACATCAACAACTCTAAATAACAAAAAACATAAATGAAACAAGGAACCGGATGGGCACAAACGACAAATTGTGGCAAAAAGGCTCGATTTGGGTTGTGTTCCATTGTTTGGTGTTGTTTTAATTTTGCGGTCTGACTCGTTTTCCGTGTTACAGTGATGTTTTGAATGCTATTCATTGATTTGAATTTTAAAGTTTTAGTTATTGTAAAAAGTTAAGGACATGGTTAAATTGAAATTATCAATAGAAAGAGACACTTTGAATGGAAAGACTAGGTGCCACACATGTGTCTCTGACAGGAGGAGTGAAACAAATAATATAAAAAAAAACTTTATAGCTTTTGATTTCAGTGTTGTTGTTTTTGGGTTGTTTTTTATTTCCATTTTTTTTTCAATTCCGCTGTCGCCTCGTACATTTAACGGGTCATTGGTAATATTATATTCATATAATATATAAAAACGGATCCGTCAGCTGGAATGCTTTTCAAGCGATATTTCGGCTCTTCTTGGCAAGGGTCTTCTTCGAATCAGGCCGTCAATCTTCAGGGCCAACGCTGGGGAAGGAACAAACCTGCAGTAAATAAATGAAACTTCTACCAACTGTAAATATCCTATTAGGGGAAATTACTTTTAAAAAAAAATCGCTTGAAAAGCATTGCAGCTGACGGATTCGCTCAAGGAATGTTTATTTGCAACATTATTTTTTTGGTTGGCAGTATTTCTATGTATGACTCTTTTCTTTTGTAGATTCCGGAGTCTTCATTTACGGAGCAGCCGACTCAGGAAATACTCATAGACTTGCAGAGGTCAGGAGCGGACTTAACATGGTCGCCTCGTCGAAGTCCCCCGAAAAATAACTCAACACGTCCAAATTTGGTGCCTCCGGATCAGGCTACGACTTCGCCCCGGAAAATGAAACCGATTTCCGGTTCGCTAGATCGGCTATCTATGGACTTCTCTCGCTTACTCGGGAAGAAAGAGTTTAGTACAAGTGTTGCTGTGCTGAAAGGCGGCTCTGAGGTATGCGTCCATGATGTAGTACTCTTCTGCCGATGCCCTGAGCTGGCCAAGGTTTTGGTAAATGAAGGGAAGTATGATCTGAAGTTTCTTTCGAAAACTGGCGGTCTAGCGATTTTGAACTACATATATTCTGGTGTGGTACCGAAGGAACTAACTTTGACGACTGGAGACAAATCTCAGCTTTATTTATTGGCTGATCAGTACGATCTGGTAGAATTGAAGAAAGTACTTACAAGTCTGAACTTTCAAGATTCAGTTGAATTGCCATGTGGTAGTCCGGATTTGAATCCAGTGCCCTCTATTATAGAGGGATTTGACGATGAAAGTAAGAATATGATGGGTTTAAATGGAGTACAAGATGGTTGTTGCGACTCGCGTTTAGACGCGCATGGCGAACATAATGGTGAAAAGATGGACGAAGGTGAAGAAAATGGGAGTGGTAAGGACAGGAAGGAGACTAAGAATAAGCAGAATCAACCGGAAGGCCGGAGTTTCAGTGAGAGTGATATCAGGTCGGGTAGGGACTCTCCCGAAGTTATGGAAGTAGAAACCATAACTAGTCCACCCGGAAGAAATACGTCGGAAGTATCTTCGAAACGTCGACTTGTACGTTCCCCCACGCCGGATCTTTTTGATGACGTAATTTGTACCAAACGTTCTAAAAGCGACATTGGCAGGAGCTCACGACTGTCCCCAAACGTTCCTCAAGCGAAAAGCCGAAGTTTCAGTAATTTCAGTCGTAAAACCGTAGCGCCTGAACCTCGAAGATCTAGTGAGAACCAAAGCAGTGCTGAAGACCCGGCTTTCTCGCGAGCTCGTTTGTCGTTCGAAGCCCAGCGCATAAGTGAGGATTTAAGTCGGGTCGGCTCCCCTGGAGAGAAAAGTCTAACCTCCCCTACAACCAGTCAAAAGAATCACTCTTGTTCAGCACAAGAGGTGATAGACCTAGCAACCCCTGAGGAGCTGAGAACTATTGACGTCGTGGACGGCACTAAAACTGCGCTCCGTAGTTCGAAGAAAACAACGCCCGCTTTAACCATTTCCAGTGACAAGAAGGTGCCCCTGGCTAAGGACTTGCACGTCGATTATGGAAAAGAGAAAATTCATAGTCAAGAAAAAGAAGTGTACACTCCCTCTGAAGTAACCCTAGGTAATACCTCAGACTTCGATAGAAGCAAAGACATAGAGATTGTAGTGGAAACTTTAGAAGAGGCGGTACGTGTTCCTTCTCGTTGTGTGGAGGAATTGCCGCCTGTCAATACATCGTACCTTGACGCATACGATTTAAGTGACTGGAATTCCGCTTACCACCACACTGAGAGCCCCGAGCGGGTAGGATACCCTCAAACCCCTCTTCGGGTTGTAGCTACGCAAGCTAAAGGTAGATACCTACCTAGTCCTGGCCTTCGCCAACTCGAAACTACCCCTAATAACAACCCCAACGATTCTCGAGGAAAAGACCGAAGCACACCAGATGCTTTCAGTCCAGTCCTGTTTATCGTTCCTGATGCTCCCGTCGGGGTTAGTGGATCCCCGCCAAAAGCAATGTCATCTTTTCACGCCAAAAGTCCGAATAGTTCACGGGTCGAGCGTTCGCACTCCCCAGACTGTGACTTGTCTGAACCTGAAATCTCGTCGAAAATTGCAAGAAAAGCTCGTGAAATTCATCCTTTGGAAATCGGTGATGTACACGCACAGAGGTGCAGGAGCCAAGTAAGCCGTTTGCAGCGTCGGTCAAAGTCCCTTGATATTTTGCCTGATGACAGCTTCGACGATATCGTCGCGAACTTGGAGCCAGAACAGTTATGCGCATCACAGACGCCAGTTCGCCGCCTGCCAGAAAGGAAGAAGAAGATGAAATCATACCCGACAGTCACGCCTAAACCACAATATGAGCAGATGGTCACACCGGAACTACGGGTAAGAATAACTTTTTAATTTTTGTGCTCGAGTTTGACGTAAGGGGACAGTTTAAATTTGTGAAAAGAAGATAGTGACAATCTAGGGAGGTTATTCAGTTCGTCCAAACTTTGTGAGAGAAGACAGAGGTGTGAATTAGTTCCTGGTCAGTTATCCATACGCCAACCAAACGACTAATGAGGGGCAGTCTTGGAGTGACGTCTGGACCAGACGACTTTTTTTTGTGGTGAGTCATTGGGAGGTATAGTTTTCTCTAGTCGGAGTAAAATCTTTTCTTCGCACGCCTCGCAAGCTACCAGCGACGGCGCAGCCGGCTTGACTTCTTGTTGGCTGATGATCAGTTGCTCAGGGCACTGCGTGAATGAGGACTGGAGCGAAATATTGTTTTGTGGCAAAATTTCGGAGATTGACTTGACTTGACTTGACTTGACTTGCTTTATTTGCTACTAATTATAAAATAAACTATATAAACACACAACCGCCCGGGGAAGGGTCAAACAGCCTGATGATGGACGGCTGCAATCCTCTGATTTTCAACCTTTAACAGATTTCATTTAAAAAAAGAAAGAAAGGACAAAAACACTCTCACTCAATTAACAATTAATACCAAAATCTAAAAAAGGGAAAAAAAAGGAAAATTATCTCCCCTCTCCCAATAAATGTTTTTTAAGTTTTACTTTAAATGACCCAATGTGTTCAGCCTCCCGAATGCCAGCTGGAGCTCTAAAAGGAAAGAAAAGTCAGTTCCCATGCACGTATTCACCTTGAAATTAGGCTACTTATTACCAAGAACAAACAAGCTGATAGAACCTCCGTCTTTGGTCCCATGCATCGACTATGGATACCCCGATAGAACTGAGCGGAGCTAGAGGTACATGCTGTGAGGTCTGAGTTGATACCCGTCTACTTCCCTCTTCGCCGCTGCGCCTACCAGGAGCGTGTTCCACCCTACTTACCGTAGTTACTACGCTAGTTACCGTAGTTACTACGCTAGGCTGGAACGCTTTTTCAATTTTTCGGTCAAATATCAGGCCGCGGGCTGATCGGACCAATCACGTTGCAGAGATACGTAGTTACTACGCTAACTACGCTCCCGAGCGCGGTAAGCAAATAGTTACTATTAGTTACTATTTTGAGAAGGTTGGAACGGTCAGCGTAGTAACTTTTCGTGAGGCTAGAACGGAAATAGTAACCAATAGTTACTATTGGTAGAGGGGTGGAACTATGTGAACAGTTACTTTAATGTGAACAGTGCATTTTTGGGCTAAATAGTAGAATAGAGATCCAAAATACGGCTATACAGGTGTTTTCATACGCCCTTAACTTACCTACTTTGGCTAACTGGGAGTTAGCTTTAGACACAGCAAGTGCATGAAATAGCAAAGTCCACTGTCAACAAATGTTCACATAAGCATACCTCTACTGTACCACGTTCGGACCGTGTTATCTGAATATCAGATACCACGGTAACTGGCCAAATACCACGATAACTGCAAAAACGCCGTTTGACCGTGGTATCAGATACCACGATAACTGCAAAAACGACTTTAGACCGGGTTTTCAGTTACCATGGTATCTGCAAAAGCCAAAAACGCAACTAATGTTTAACTTAACAGAGCGAGGGGCGGACCTCAAAATTGTACGAGGAAAGACCACTAAAACTTGGCAGAACATAAAAACAACTGTAAAGTGAAATCGAAAATACGTGGGCTGGTACATGATACATATTCCTTCAGCCCAAGCTGACTGCGAATCATATTTGACAGAGCAAAACGGATGAGTCAGCTACATTTTATTGGAGCTATATTTCGGCCCTTCTTGGCAAGGGTACATGATTACGCTGGTTGTTGAAGAATAAAGTAATTGAATAGCGCAGGGTTTGTATTCTTTTTTAAATGGTGTATTTTTGTAGAAAGAACTGGACCGATTTGGACTGAAACCTCTTAAACGGAAGAACGCGGTGAAGATTCTGAACCATATCTATGAAGAGACTCACCCCTTCGTGACTGATTCAGAGGACGAGGTGCAAGTTAGCCCTATTCGGAAACCCGTAACTCAGCCGAAGGTATGATCATGTCCCTTATAGCGTTATTCATGTCTCTTAAAATGGTATTGATACTATTAATGCTTTGATAATATTATTAGCCTACTAACAATTTCTCCCCGGACAAGACGGAGATACGTGTAATAAATGCACAATTTCCGAATATATCCGCACGGCAATTTCAGAAGAAATGCTGAGCAATGCTTAGAAAATCTTCCAATTACTCCAGGCTGCAATTTCACGTGTCACATGCCAACTAATAGTTTATCCCCGCACAAGACGGAGATACTTGTAATAAATGCCACAGTTTGATAGTATTATTAGCCTACTAAATGTTTAATCCCCGCACAAGACCGAGCTACCTGTAATAATGCAGAATTATTCGATACTAGCTTTTTCAGGATCATGATTAATTGTTATTCATATTTATTTATATGCTTCAAAATCATTTCACAAGTAACCATATCAGGCATATTTTAGAAAAGTCTGTTAGTTCCGAGCAGAGCAAAATAACACTAAGGAGTAACGCCAAGACCTATGCTTTCTATGCTTCGCAATCGGGCCATACTTGTTGCGTCGCCCACCACACTTGGGGCATTTAAAGCGAGAAGAACTTGCGGGCTTAGAAATTTCCCGTAAAGCTAAGATGCGGTCTGCACACATCGAAGAAAGAGGGGAGGTTGTATCTTTTTTTTGCTTTGTTCAGAATTTGAAGTTATTGAAGCCAGCACTGGTGCACGAATGATTGAGTTTTAGTAGGGACGTTCAGTACCGCTAGCGGAGCTAGTGCCGCTGCGATTGACTCCGTGTCACTTTTCCAAAGTTTGCGCGGTACTCTCTAGAGTTAGTTTGCTCTGGTTCCGAGGCCCGGGATTGGCCGATCGTTATGAGTTGGCTCCTCCTTTGGGAGGAGTCAGGTAGTGACAAGCGACAGGCTTCCGGCTTAGGAGGAGGAGTCATGTGGTGAGTAATTGATGGGCGGCCCCGCCTTGGCCGGGTTCGTTGGTGAAAATTTGACTAAGTCAAGAGTAAGAGCCGGGTTCGTCGACTGCAATCAAAACATGGAGCCTGCCTAAGAACATGGAGACCGACTTTCTCGTTTTTCGGCGCGGTTGGCGGCAAAATGTATATTACTAAAATTTGTATTCTCTTGATTTGAGTAACTTGTTTAAGAAAATTATGTCAAATGTAATTCTTTTAGAAGCCAACAACAAAGGCTCAGGAATCTCCTCAAACCGAATCTTCTTCAGATGAAAATGAAGAATCGAATGAAGAAATTGCACTCCTCGAGAAGACAGAGGCAGAAGAGGAAGAACTTCCGACCAGCAGCCAAGCTGTCAGAAATAGTAAGTTTCCTGTAAAGACGAGCTCTTAAAGCACAGCTTTTACTAGAAATGATATCTTGATGAAGTGACTCAGAAATATCGTGCTTTCGAAAATACCATTACTTGCTCTATCAAGGCTGGACGCAAAATATTTGAAAACTGAACGAGGTTGAAAAGCGGAATAAAAGAAGTCCAATACAGAAGATAGACCTACCATGTCTTTGAAAATGAGAAACAACAGTCGGAAGCTCCTCATGTCTTTGTGTTTGAAAGAGTTAATGTGGCCGCCCACAAGTGTAGTGGGCGGCGCTACGAGTATGTCACGTTTGAGAAGCATGGAAAGGATAGGTCTTGGTGCTACTCCCTAGTGTTATTTTGCTCTGGTGTTATTTTGCTCTGCTTCGAATGAGAGGGTTCTCTCTAGCGCTAACTGACATATTGTTCTTTTTCCTAGGAGATCTTCCGAAGCTTCTGCACCAGTTTGTGCAAGAGAGAAAGGACATTTACAAGAAGATCTTGCTATACGAACCGGTTTGGTTAAACGAGTTGCACCAGCAAGTCAAAGAAGCTGGTATTAAATGCGGCGCAGCAAAATTGATGGAGTGGTTGGACGACCAGGTTAGTGGCAGGGTTAATTATAGATAGATATTTATTAACACTGAAAGCCCTAAAGGGCCATGGTTAATACAAATACAAAAACGAAAAAAAAAACTAACTTCAATGAATAAATTCCAAATTAATCCAAAAAATAAATTTCAACTAATATAATCCAATACACACCCCTTTCTTCCTAACTCACCTTACAAAAAATGTTCTCTATGTGCCATGCCCAAACTAACCAGCCTACCCAAATTCTTTATCCCCACAAAATTTCTATCCTTCAAAATAATCTCCACCCATTCCCCCCTTTCAAAACACCCCGGATAAATTTCCTGCCTCAACTCTTTGAACTATTTACAAAAACACAGAAAATGCAGTAAATTCTCATTTCTATCGACACACATCGGACAAAAGTGGGTCTAGGCGAGACCCCCCCCCCCCGGCGAAACCCCCCCGGCTAAAAAAAACCGTTACCCCCCCCCCCGACCAACCCCCCGGTACCAAAGTACCAACCCCCCCCCCCCCCGACCAACCCCCCCCCCCCCCCCCCCCCCCCCCCCGGTACCAACCCCCCCCCCCCCCCCCCGCATAAGTAAAGACGGGTATGTAAGAGTAGAGTAACTGGTAGGTAGAGAGTAAGAGAAGGTACCAAAAGAAAGAACCCCGGTACCAAACCCCCCTCCCCCGGCGAAACCCCCCGCGAATCCTTAGACCCTCACACATATTCAGACTGGGATTTACTGGGCAACAAAACGAACAACCATGTGACAGTTTTACCATTGACAGGCACGAGTAAGGTGAAGAGCTAGTAGAATATTTCTGGGACTATCTTGAAGTGCTATCACAAAACGAGCTCAACCTTTCCCTTGACCCAAAGGATCCTCCCATCAAGTCTCATCAAAATATCTCATTCACTTCGAGAGTTATCCTGCTCACAGACGGAAAGCAGGACAACTTTTGCGGTGTCATGGGTATCCCTCCACTTACTGCCCGTCTTCGAGTTTCTGGTATGAATCAGGGATAACTAAAGAGCAATCAGGCAAGGGGAGCATCACATTGCACCAATGGGTGGCATCCTAACTGCAGCTTCCTCGCCAAGAAGGGGGAGGCATTGGGAAAGGATTTGTTGGGGGATCGTTACACTGAGTGGAACTGGCTCTGATTTGATCATTCACATTTAACACCTCACTGACAACGGCTTCAGTTGAATGCGGGTCTGTCACCATAACCTTCACCTTCGCCTTACACTCCCTTTGTTTATCATTGTTCTGATACCCACTGTACTTCAGACATTATTGTAGAGTCAAGTTTGCAAAAGAAGTTTATTCTACTCTTACTCTCTACCTACCAGTTACTCTACTCTTGCATACCCGTCTTTTTTATGCGGGGGGGGTTTGGTCGGGGGGGGGTTGGTAACGGGCGGGGGGTTCGCCGGGGGGTGGCGTTTTTTTTTAGCCGGAACCCCCTTTCCTTGTATCTCTTAAACACTCATGGTATGCTAGCTGCTTTTAATATTCTATCCTCTGGCAGAGATATTAACTTCTCCCAATACCTAATCATACTGACTAACCTATTTACTCTAATACTAACCAATCCCAGATCACCCCTTAAAACTAATCCGTTAAACTTATCACATAGACCTAAAAATTTCTTATAAAAACTTAATTGGATCCTTTCTAGCTTAGCCCCCTTTTCAAATCCCCATATTTCACTACCATAACTAAATACCGGTCTTATCTTACTATCAAATATGCTCTTCATTAACTTAATATCACTTAGACCTATACTTCTCAGACAACTTCTTAGCACACTCCACATCGCCCTAAGTCCTCTACTCCCCATAAGATCAATATGATTACATTGATTACTCCACCTACCACGCGACGATAGTTTACACCCTAAATATACCACCTCGTTTACAATCTTCAACTCACTACCATTCACATTAAATTTTTCACTTTGGTCCATCTTCTCTCCAAATTCTGCTATGACTAACTTATCCACATTTAAAACACATTTATCAGTCTCCTAAATTTTTTCTTCTTTTCTGCTTATTAGTTCAAAAGAACCCGTACGGAAATCTCCCGCCTGAAATCGACCCAGACAAAGTGAAACGGATTTCGACCCGATTTCAGGTTAGTTTCTTCCTGGGATTAACCGGCATTTCGGCCTCGGAAAGAGAGAAAATCGACCCACCAATTCGCGCGAATAAGCCGAAATTCCGGTCGATCCGAGGAAGAACCTAACTTGAAGTCGGGTCGAAATCTGTTTCGGTTTGTCTGGGTCGGTTTCAGGCGAAAAATCTGCGTACAGGAAGAGCCAACATTAATAGCGTTTTTGCTGATACCATGGTATCTGATATACGGTCTAAAGTCGTTTTTGCAGTTATCGTGGTATCTGATACCACGGTCAAAAGGCGTTTTTGCAGTTGTCGTGGTATCTGGCCAGTTACCGTGGTAACAGATATTCAGATATCACGGTCCGACCGTTGTATCTGGTCGTAGTATCTGAAAAGTCGTCTCACTTTCATCAAATTTTGTCAAATTTGTCAGAAAGAAGTTTGGAACTGGAAGAACTGGATATCAGTTTTTCTTTTGGGATGACTTCGAAATGTGCTATTTCGGGCAATTGCAGTGGACCGTATATCAGATACCACGGTAACTGCAAAAACGACTAGTTGCAGATCCAGTTACCGTGGTAACAGATACCATGGTATCCGCAAAAACGCAACTATTGTGTTTTTGGGATCCCAAAACGTAAGTGGAGGGATACCTATGACATCGCAAAAGTTGTCCGTCCGTCCGTCCGTCCGTCCGTCCGTCTGTCCGTCTGTGAGCACGATAACTCTCGAAGGGAATGAGATATTTTGATGAAACTTGGTGTGAGCCTTCTTTGGGTCAAGAGTAAGGTCGAGTTCGTAGATGGGCCCTGTAGCCCTACATTTAGGGGTGGGGGAGGGGGTTCAAATTAAGGGGCAAGCAAATTTTTTTTAAAAAGCTAATGTGATAGTCGATTATGGGGTAAGAAGACACGCTGAACACGAATATGAAAACCATTTTCTCGCCGGACAAGTAGTTCGTCCGGAATCCGGCCGAAACCGGAAAGTTTGTTAAAAGTAAAAGTTTTGTTTGAAGTTGATTAGATGTTTGATTTAGGGGTAAGAAGGCATGCTGAACACGAATATGAAAACCATTTTCTTGCCGGACAAGTAGTTCGCCCGGAATCCGGCCAAAACCGGAAAGTTTGTTAAAAGTGGAAGTCTTATTTGAAGTTGATTAGACGTTCGATATAGGGGTAAGAAGGCATGCTAAACACGAATATGGAAACCGTTTTTTCGCCAGACAAGAAGTTCGCCCGGAATCCGGCCAAAACCGGAAAGTTTGTTAAAAGTAAAAGTTTTATTTGAAGTTGATTAGATGTCCGATTTAGGGGTAAGACGATATGCTGAATTCGTATATGACAATAATTTTTTTGCCTGACATATAGTTCGTCCGGAATCCGGTTGAAACCGGAAAATTAGTGATAAGTTAAATTTTTATTTGAAGTTGATTAGATGTTGAAAATAGGGGTAACTAGATACGCTGAATTCGTTTTTGAGCTTTAGTTTTTCTTCGGACAAGTAGTTCTGGAATTCCGCCAGAAACCGGAAAATTCGCAGAAGTAAGCCAGGATCGTTTCAGTCGACTTATAGGGGTAAACACACAAGCTGAATCCATATCAGAACTTGGTTTTCTTAATGATTAGCTGTTGGCCTTAATCTGTTTCTAAATTTTAAGAGTATAAATGTTCATGGAGTCTAGCGAAGACCGGATCTGACGAAGACAAAACCTAATTGTCTGGTTCAAATATCGAAGTTTTGGGATCCCATCGGAACCTTTGGTCTTGTTTATACTTGAGTAACCGACTGGAGACAATAATTGAAGAGTTGATCGTACAAAGGCAATAACCCACTTTTTGCTAGTTTCGAGATGATCGCGTTTAAAGTTTGGGTATATCGAAAGGTAGTTATCACCTTTGTCGACTGAGTGTCTCAGTAGGGAGTTATCTTGTGAAGATTTTGATAGCACAAGGAGAAAGAGCGCAAAAATGCTTAACTCAATCTGCCAAAAAAAGTGAGTTATCACCTTTGTGCGTTCAGCTCGACTTATGATGAGGCTTTCTGTTTTTTTATGGCACTTGCAGCCTCTGGCTCAAGTGCCATATACCGATCGCAATTCCGTCTGTCGGTCGGTCTGTCGGTCTGTCGGTCTGTCTGTCCGAATTTTTTTGTCCCACATGTTCGAGTTAGGGTACTTCCAGATGTGCTAGGACGATGAAACTTGGCAGGAAAATCAGGGACCCGACCAAACTAACCTAGAAGTAATCAGTTTCCCGATCCGACCATCTGGGGGGGAGTGGTGGACCGGGGAAATTCTGAAAATTAAGGAGTTTTGTCACACTTTTTCGAGTTGGAGTACTTCCAGATGTGCTAGGACGATGAAACTTGGCAGGAGCATCAGGGACCCGATTGGACTAACTTGGAAACATTCAGTTTCCCAATCCGACCTTCTGGGGGGGAGTGGAGGGCTGGGGAATCCGGAAAATTGGAGTAGTGTGTAACTTTAGAACGGGTGATCGGATTGGAATGAAACTTAATAACTGAATAAATGACATACTTCTGATGTCCCATTTGAAGTCCGGACCGGATGCGACAGCTATGGGGGAGTTGGGGGGGGGAGACCGGAAATTTCGAGAAACGGTTAGAATAGAGGGATCGGAGTGAAACTTGCTAGGAAGAACAAGCATCTGCTCCAGATAAATTGTTTATACATTTGGACTGGATCCGACCACCCGGGGGGGTGGAGGGCTGGGGAATCCGGAAAATTGGAGTAGTGTGTAACTTTCGAACGGGTGATCGGATTGGAATGAAACTTAATAACTGAATAAATGACATACTTCTGATGTCCCATCTGAAGTCCGGACCGGATGCGACAGCTATGGGGGAGTTGGGGGGGGGAGACCGGAAATTTCGAGAAACGGTTAGAATAGAGGGATCGGAGTGAAACTTGCTAGGAAGAACAAGCATCTGCTCCAGATAAATTGTTTATACATTTGGACTGGATCCGACCACCCGGGGGGGGGGTGGAGGGCTGGGGAGATTGGAGTAGTGTGTAACTTTCGAACGGGTGGTCGGATTGGAATGAAACTTAATAACTGAATAAATGGCACACTACTGATGTCCCGTTTGAAGTCCGGACCGGATTCGAATGCTCTGGGGGAGTTTGGGGGGGGGGAGACCGGAAATTTCGAGAAACGGTTAGAATAGAGGGATCGGAGTGAAACTTGCTGGGAGGAACAAGCATCTGCTCCAGATAAATCGTTTCTACATTTGGACTGGATCCGGACACTAGAGGGGTGGAGGGCTGGGGAATCCGGATAATTGGAGTACTGTGTAACTTTCGAGCGGGTGGTCGGATTGGAATGAAACTTAATAACTGAATAAATGACATACCTCTGATGTCCCATTTGAAGTCCGGACCGGATTCAACAGCTATGGGGGAGTTTGGGGGGGGAGACCGGAAATATCGGGAAACGGTTAGAATGGAGGGATCGGAGTGAAACTTGCTGGGAAGAGCAAGCATCTGCTCCAGATAAATCGTTTATACATTTGGGATGGATCATGACATTAGGGGGGGGGGGGGTGGAGGGGAGTTTCCCGGAATTCCGGTTATGGCGGTTTTGGGGATTTTCACGACGAATCTTGGGAGGCGAATCAGGGACCCGATCAAACTGACTTATAAAGAAAAATTTACATGATCTGATAGCCGTGGGGGGAGTAACTGGAGGGGGAATCCGGAATATTGAGTCATGCGTAACTTTGAATCGGCTGATCGGATTTGAGTGAAATTTGGTAATTGAAGTGAGGACATGTTTCGGTTGATCTTTTTCATGTCCGGACAGATCCGACAGCAATTGGGGGGGGGGGGCCGAAAATACGTGACCGACGTAGACTGGTGAGATCGGGATGGAACTTTGTGGGAATAACAAACAGATGCTCTGGATAAACACTTAAGGAACTAGATTGGCTCCGGCGACTGTGGGGAAGTTTGTTGGGGGGGAGGTCCGGGATTCCGGTGATCGCGATTTAAGGTACTTCCAGATAATCTAGGACGATGGAACATGGCTGTAATATTAGAGATTTGACAAGATTGACTCAAAAATGGCCACTTTCCAAACCCGACTATTCGTTAAAGTACTAATCTTGACAGCAAATTTAGAAAAATACTTTTAAACCAAATTCATATTTTCATCATCCCCATGAGCCCATTATCATTTTTGCCTCAAGGGTTTTGTTTACAAATGACGTTCTAGCTCCCTTAAAGTGTGAATCTGAACGGCCAGGTCGAAAAGTACTTTATTTCAAACAATACATCTCAATCCCATGATCATTTGTGCCACAAGGGTTTTGCTTAAAAATTTACTTCTGTCACCCATAAAGTGCGCATTTGAAATGAAAAGCGAAAAAAAACTTTTGACGAAACGGTATACATCAAGGATCCCTAAGGGCCTGTGATCGTTTTTGCCTCAAGGGTTTTGCATACAGATGCATTTCTAGCGCCTTTAAAGTGCGCATCATTACACCCAAGTTCAAAAATAAAATAATTTTTATCTAGCTCCCTTAAGTGCGCATTTTAACCACAAAGTCGAAAAATACTTTTGATCAAACAAAACATCTCAACACATGCAAGTGCCATATGAGCTTACAGCTCTTGTTATGAATTAGGAATAATTTTTTATATGGTTTTATGCGGCCCAGAGGAAATTTGAAAAGTACATCACGAAGGGCAGAGCCAAACTACGTGCAACGTCGCTGTACCCTTTCTGTGGCATCGATATACCCTTTCTGTGGCATCGATGTGTGAATCGAGAAAGGGTCTGACGGGACAGTTACCACGAGGGCTTTTTGTAGCAACTTTTTTGTATTTTTTTTTGTCTTTTCTGCAGTTCAAAAAAAGAGCTAACATCATGTTCTGTGTGGTCCCGCAATGTTTCTTGTGAGTTATGTTGAACTGAATACTGCGAGAAAATTTTTGGACTCCTTTTCTTTTGAATGGCTGTTCTTTTAACCAAACCACGCACAGTTTTCAAATATTTCGCTTCCAGTCTCTTCTTAATTACTTACATGTTTTTGGGATCCCAAAACGTAAGTGGAGGGATACCTATGACATCGCAAAAGTTGTCCGTCTCGTCCGTCCGTCTGTCTGTCTGTGAGCACGATAACTCTCGAAGGGAATGAGATATTTTGATGAAACTTGGTGTGAACATTCTTTGGGTCAAGAGTAAGGTCGAGTTCGTAGATGGGCTCCGTAGCCCTACATTTAGGGGTGGGGAGGGGGTTCAAATTAAGGGACGAGCAAAATAATTTTAAACAGCCAATGTGATAATCGATTATGGGGTAAGAAGACATGGTGATCACTAATATGAAAATCATTTTCTCGCCGGACAAGTAGTTCGCCCGGAATCCGGCCAAAACCGGAAAGTTTGTTAAAATTAATAGTTTTATTTGAAGTTGATAAGATGTTCGGTGTAGGGGGTAGAAGGCATGCTGAACACGAATATGAAAACCATTTTCCCGCCGGACAAATAGTTCGCCAAGAATCCGGCCAAAACCGGAAAGTTTGTTAAAAGTAAAATTTTTATTTGAAGTTGATTATATGTTCGATTTAGGGGTAAGGAGAGATGCTGAATCCGTATATGACAATCATGTTTTAGCCGGATATACAGTTCTTCCGGAATCCTGCTAAAACCGGAAAATTTGTTAAAAGTTAAATTTTGATATGAAGTTGATGAGATGTTGGATATAGCGGTAAGGAGATATGCTGAATTCGTTTTTGAGCTTTATTTTTTTTCGCGGGACAAGTAGTTCTGGATTTCGCCAAAACCGGAAAATTCGCAGAAGTAAGGCAGGATCGTTTGGATCGCTTCTAGGGATATGCACACATGCTGAATCCATATCTGAACTTGGTTTTCTTAGATGATTAGCTATTTGGCCTTGAACTGTTTCTAAATTATAAGAGTAAAAATGTTCAAGAAGTCTGGCGAAGACTGGATCTGGCGAAGACAAAACCTGGCCTAATTGTCTGGATCAAATATCGAATTTTTGGGATCCCATCGGAACCTTTGGTCTTGTTTTATTTGTAGGGAATTACGTTCAGAATACCGACGACTCGGAACGAAAGCCGGAAGCGAAAGGGACCGAAGACCAAAAAAGTGCAGTTATCACAGGCATGAACAGCGGTTGGGACAGCTAGAGTCCGAAAGCCGAAGTTGAATTTGAAATTCTGGTGGAAAATGTGGAGAAGAACCTTTGAAAAAGGCTCCAGGATAGCGACGACACGGCACGAAAGCCGGAGATAAAATGTTGCCGAGGCGAGAAAAGTGACGTTATCACAGGCTTGAACAGCGGAAATTCGGTTCGGACAGCTCGAGTCCGAAAGCCGAAAATTCTGGTCGAAATTGTGCAGGGAAGCTCCTTTGAAAGGTCCAGGATAGTGACGACACTGAACGAAAGCCGGAGGTGAAATGGTCCCGAGGCCAGAAAAGTGACGTTATCACAGGCTTGAAGAGCGGAAATGGTCGAAAATGGGCAGAAGAATCCTTTGAAAATGCTCAAGGATAGTGACGACACGGAACGTAAGCCGGATGCGAAAGGCACCGAAGACCAAAAAAGTGCAGTTATCACAGGCTTGAACAGGGGGAATGCGGTTGGGACATTTCGAGTCCGAAAGCCGAAATTATCTGGTCGAAAATGTGCAGAGAAGCTCTTTTGAAAGGATTCAGGATAGCGACGACATGGAACGAAAGCCGGAGGTGAAATGTTCCCGAGGCCAGAAATTTACGTTACCATAGGCTTGAAGAGCGAAAATTCGTTCTGTAACTTTATACTGTGCCCGAAAGTCGAACTCGGCTTCTAAATTTGATTCGAAAGTGTGTAGAAAAGTCCTTGAGGTCGAATAATAAAAGGCGGTCAATGCTGGTTTTTAGGGAATTGTTCACTTCTAAATTCTTGTGACTATTTCACTTCCCTTGTTTGATTTATATGTCTCAGTTAGAGGCTTGGTTCTGGACTTCAAGCAGCCTGCCCATTCTCAGTGCTGACATCAACAAGTGCCTTTGTTATAAGCTTAAAGGAACAGAAAACTTGACTCAAACTTGACTCGGGGAGCTATCTGACATATCAAGAATGTACCCTGAGTCGATATTGAGAGTAAGAAAAATTCTCATTACGACCATTGCAGTTTCTGGGCAGTTTCCGAGAATTCGACTTTTGAGCAAAAGATTTGCAAAAGCAAAAGGTTTGTGTGCCGCGACTAGGAATCGAACGCACGCCGCCTTGCCGGTTTGTCGTTCGTCTTTAGTCTACAAGTAAAAAAGCGAACTTAGGGCAAGGGCCTGCCAGCTAGCTTTGGGAACACTTGGGAGGGGGTTCGAGATAATAAAGAAGGCGGGGCCTGTCGACAATAAGTCCCTGTATATTTATCTAACCCCCCCCCCCCCCCCCCCGGGCGATTCGATGGCCAAAAGTTGCGTAGTCAATTTTTCTGTTCCTTTAAACTGTAGGGTTGGTAATGTGTGCTTTATTTGTCGATATTGATGTTCGTGACGCAGTATGATTGGTATGAACTTCGTTCTGGACTCTCAAGCAGCCTGCCCATTCTCAGCGCTGACATCAGCAAGTGCCTTTATTATAAGCTTAAACTGTAGGGTTGGTAATGTGTGCTTTATGTGTCGATACTGATGGTGTTCGTCACGCATTATGATTGATATGAATTTCACCTTCGGGGTACCTATTGAACATTGTGAAGTTTCCATTGACCTCCTCTAGATGGGCGGTCCAGTGAATGAGCCCGCGGTCTGTTTATTTGCTGTGTTATTTGCCCTTCGTGTTAGGAGTTGAAATAAACATGTGATTTAGTCAGCAAGATTTTGTTTGCAATGTCGTACCAGCTCCCGGTCGTGTAGTCCCACCGAAGTTACCAGAAGCTCAGACACAGATGACCAAGGAATATAGAGGCGTATTCTCGCCGTTCCCCGAGGACTCCTCGGATAATCGAAAGGAACGGCGAGAATAGAGGGAGTCACTCCACGCGGACTCCGCATACAGAAAACAGCGAAAACACGGGGAATGCTTCCTAAATGGATTTTGTTCGAAAAAAAAATGCAGTTGACGAAATTAGTCTGGATCCACTTTATTCTTGGTTTTGTTTATTCTGATTGTTTTTAATCAATTTTACATTGCACAAGCACCAGCAAAATTGATTCCCCTCCGAATCTGAAAAGAAGTCCTTTTTGAGGATGGTGATGATAATCCGAGCATTTCCCGTCCGTGGGGACTCGCGAGAATGTGGGGAGTGAGACGTGAGTTCCCGGGACAAACAAAAAGTCGAGTCGAGCCCCTGACAACACTGACCCGGTTTCCTAGACCAGCGCTGCCTGGTTGGCGGATTTAACGGCATACTGGCGGATTTTGTCGAAGACTGGCGTAAATATTTTTTCAACTGGCGTGTGGCGTAAAACGTGGCTGTTTTTCCATTTAATTAGCATATTTTTTGGCGTGAAGTAAAGAATTGACTATCCTTTTTCCATTTAATTAGCATATTTTTTGGCGTGAAGTAAAGAATTGACTATCCTTACCTGTTTTTCTGAAAAAAAACGACTTTACGTCGTTTCAATCGTTTCTACCGGAGGCTGAATTTTTTGGGTTTCTGGAGGTGTACATTTTGCCAGCATTTTGCTGGCGTATTTTGGTGTATTTTTCAAAGGCCGCGGCTTATTTTTTGACAACGATCTGGCAACACTGCCTTAGACAGTGTTGAAAAGCAAAACATTCAAATTTCAGCAAAGCATGACATTTGCTCTGGTTGGCTGTTGACATTGGGCAACGAACGAGAAAAGAAATGAACAGTGAAAATGAGCTTATAAAGGATTCCTATTTGGATAGAATAAACATTCAGCTGTATGAAAAGAAAACTTTCTTATCTTTTGACAGTTTTCTTGCCGAGAAAGCAGCATTGGAAGAAAGACATGGTGTAAGATTTCCAGCAGCAAACCGTGCCTACAAAGTCTTGTCATTGAGCCTTGAAGAATATCTGTTGGAGCTTGGTAAGATGGGAACTGATTCTTCTCATTTTCCCTATTCAGAACACACCAATATTCTGGAGGTTCATTACTGAGAAGTTCCTGTAAAACCTCAAAAAATTCCGGTAAAACTTTGAAAAATTCCGGTAAAATTCTGGAGCCGCACCCCCCATATCAGGAAGGTGTCGGGACGCCCCTGGGTGTGGGGGGGTATCAACCCTCCTCGAAGAAACGGGCGCTCTGAGAGCGCCCGACCATACAAATTCAGCTACACTGCAGCTGGCAGTGCACCCGGGAGAAGTCAGTAGGGGTAGTACAGGAGTACCAAGACAAACCGACACGATGTGTCATGTACCAACATCTCTCGATTCAACAAACTTCAGGCTGATTTTACTTGTGGCGTATATTTTCAGGAATTTGTTGGTTTCATGCAAAGATGCTTTGTGTTTTAACAGAATATAATTTGGTGAAAAGAATCTTCCTCCAGTGCATCACATAACAATAAATCGGCTTTGCTAGTCAGCAATGAAGGAAGATGTAATAACAGGCCTGATTATTACAACGCGTCAGAGATGTAGTCTTGAACCTTGGTCTTGGTCTTAAGACCAGTCTCAAGACCGATGCCGACAATCTTGGTGTTGGTCTTCAGACCAGTGGCAAATTCTTGGTATTGGTGTTGTTCTTGCGCTCCCGGTCGTCAAGACCTTCCCTGGTCTTCAAGACCGTAATTACAGCAGGATTAGTTTCGGAACTTTTGAAAACGTCGCAAAGCAGGAAAAGGTTAATTAAATGGATTGCATCATCAGGACAGACTTGAAGGTCAAGAGATTAGTCGATCAAAATTATTATTTGTAGGGGCTAATCATCGCGATCATTGATAAGTAAAGGCTTGACGTGAATAACTTCAGTTACAAAATAATGGCTGCCAAGGAACCTTCTGTAGTTAAACATGCGTTTACCAACTTTCAGCTACTCTGAAGTGGTTCGCTAATTGTAATTCTGCAATGAAAAGAGCACTGATGGGAAAGGAGTTTCTCTTACTTTTGTAAGGTAAGCATGCAGTATGTACAGATATTGTTAAAATGCTTTGGTCATTGGCTGAATGTCAGCAGGAATGACGAAGAAACTGCAGAATTATGAAAATAGAGTAAACAGTAGGAAATAGTCACTTCCTCGATCCGAACATCGTGGGGGTGGAGGGAAGGGGAATCCTGATCCTTGAGGTATTTATAACTTTTGAACGGGTGATCGGCTTAATGAAAATTGATATTTGGAAAGACCACGTGTCTCTTACGACCCACTTCAAATCTGGACTGGATCCGGTGACTTTGGGGAAGCTGGAAGAGGGAGCCGGCAATCTTGGGATAAGCTTAGAGTAGAGGGATCGGGATGAAACTTGGTGGGAAGAGCAAGCACAAGTCCTAGATATATTGTTGACATAACCCAACCGGATTCGGGCACTGTGAGGGAGTTGGGTGGAGGGGGGGGGGGGTCCGGAATTCTAGTGATCCCGCTAGTTCGGTACTTCCGGATGTGCTGGGGCGATGAAACTTGGAAGGCATATCAGGGGCCCGAAAAGACTGACTCGAGAGTAGTTGTTTACCCGATTCGACCATCATTGGGGGAGTGGAATGCTGTGGAGTGGAATGCTAGTGGAACGGGTGATCGAAGAAACTTGCCAAGTTGAAACAGCTATCGCCTGGATCGAGTTTGACCCCCTCCCCCCTAGAAACTTTTTAACATACACAGAAACATTATTTGAAAAAAAAAATAAAAAAAAAATAGATGGACGGAATGGGATGCAAGTTGGACAGTATCGATTTTATGCGGCCTTGATTTGTTATTTGGCGTCCGGACCGGATCCGGGGGGGGCGGGAACCGAAAACTTGCAGATAGGTCATGCTCCGATCCCAGTCAGACTTTACGGGCAGGAAGAGGAGATGTCAGAGATGTGGCATTTATGTTTCCGATTCGAGAAATGTTTTCCTGGAAATGTTGTGGCTCGCATAGAGGTCAAACAAGTGAAGAGATATGAATGAAAATTGGAATATGTAGAGATCATACGCCTTAGATGGCACATTGAAAGGTTCGGACAGGGCCTGACCACGGTGGGGAGAGGAGGGGGAGTTGCCGGATGGGGAATGTTCAGATTGATAAATGGTACGAGAAAATGCTTAGATAATCCATTTAGGAGTTCGAACCAGACTTGGCCGTGGTAGGGGAATTGGAAGTCCCGGAAGTCGTGTAGCACGTCTAGGGACCAAACGAGTGGATCTGTTGGGTTGAAACTTGGAAGGTAGAAAACTAGATATCCTGTTCCAAGGTCCGAACCGCGTTTTAGGATGGCGGGGTATTTTGTGACGTGACAATAAATCGGTTGACCAACCCTTTTTTGAAACTATTACCGAGAAATTATTGGCAGCATTGGTTTATCCAAACTGCAACATAGATATTGGCATGTAATTATGTAAATTTTATGTGCGTATTTATTGACATTATCAGCTCACTTTTCATTAAGTTAAGCTAGAATCACATTTCCTCACTCAATCTAGTAAAATAGACTTTCTTGATCTTGGTCTTAAGACCAGAGCCAAATTCTTGGTCTTGGTCTCAATACCAGGGCAAAAATCTTGGTCTTTGTCTTAAGGCCAGTGCGAAAATCTTGGTCTTGGCCTTGGTCTTGACGTTTTGGTCTTGTCGACATCACTGCTGAACGCGTCATTTGATTTTTATTTTGTATTTTAACTGTAAATTGAGAACATGTCTGCTCTGTTTCAAGTTGTTTTTTCCTGGATGATCAGTAATTATTTTTTAGAAAGGGTCACATTACCAACTTCCAGCTAAATGTGTCCCTTTTTTCTGGATTTGTCATGAACAAAGACAGACAGGCAAATCCGTGCTAAATGGCCCTTACTTTCATTTGGGATTCGATAAGACGTTTTGACCGTACGGACTGCAAAAAAATTGGCCTGCTGCGCATTTTTAGCGTCATCGCGTCATCTCATTCGGGTTTGCTTGGAATTTCGCGGCTTGGGCCATATTAAAAGCAAGATTTTGTTGGGGGGAAGTAGTGTTTAACCCGCAAAAGTCATAGGTTATTTCAAAAATTTAGCCTGCGGCGCTCATTTTTATTCTGTCTGATATGCATTCGTCATTCTGTCTGGTATTAGCGGGCTGTGGGTTGAGCTTTTACAAAAACGAATTCCTCTTATTACGAATGAGATGAGCCCAGTCATATATTTTGAGGCAGTCACCTTCCATGCCCAAGCCCTTCAAACCATCCCTGAGTTCGGAGATACGACTAGGCATTTCAGTCTTCAACGCTTGCAGTATCATGAGTTTTATCAGTAGGCTATATTTGCGACGAAAAGCTGAAACGGGCGGCAGGGCGCCGGCGGGCGGCAGGGCGCCGGCAGGCGCCCAGCCATCCCCCCTCGAGTTTTGGCTAGCGACGCCCCTGACCACAATAACTGCAAAAAAACCTTTTGACCGTGGTATCAGATACCACGATAACTGCAAAAACGACTTTAGACCGTGGTAACAGATACCATGGTATCTGCGAAACCGCAACTATTGGTTTGAAGTGGAAATTAACTCTTTTGTTACCTCTCTTGAGTGCAATAATATATTTTAAATATTATGGAAGTGCTTGTTGATAGGAAAAAAATGAAAAATAAATATGTGGCAAATTACTTTAGTAATGGTTTTTAGCAAAGGTGGTCCATGCCTGCCATGACTCTATGTGGATACCATATCGTTAATGGCACTTGGCAGCAACAAGGTATTCCTGTCCAGTGCCTCTTCCCAAATTATATTGTCCTGCAGGAGTTGGACACTCCAGGTGAAAGATTTTAAAGAATTAGTCACCACTGCATGCTAGCAAGACTGGATGCTACATAGCAAGATGGTATGCTACTGGATACTACTGCTTAAGATTAGCCCAGTCTGAGGCACATTAAATGATAGTATTCTGTACTGTTACATATCAGTACATGCAACTTTTTGGTACAACTGCCACTACCATACAACTACACAGGATACAGACTTTTCATTGGGCTTTGACAGTTTATTATTATGTGGGTTATTCTGGCAGAAACTCAGGTTATAGCCTAAATGGCCCATTTTCTCAAAACTCCAATATACAGTTGATGGTAAACTCTAAACATCACTCTAAACACAATTGATGAAAACACCACTCTTTTATCTGGCATTTTCCCTCAAAATGAGATCTTCCTGCAACTTTTGGACAATTTTCTTGGCCATTTTGCGAGTTCCAACTCAATCTTTTCAGTAAATTGACTCTTGGGTTCTAATTGCTTTAAAAATATAAGTCTTTTTTAGCTGAAAGAGACTGGTTGTCTTGGATTGAAAAAAACGTGCAGGCAACTGTTTCCGTCACTGATGACCAACTCAAGAAGTCCAGATCATGGAACTTCAGTTGCCAAGAAACTGTCAAGTTACAAAGTTGTTAAGATCTTTCTGTAGTGAAGCTGTTTTGGAAAGAGTGTCGACAGATCTACTGACTTTTGACTCTTGGGGCGTCATTAACATAAATATTGACAATGATAGCCTAACATTTTACCTTGCGCTACTTTCAGCAGACTTGCGGATGTAGTACTTTTTCTTGACAGCCTTTGCTCCGTTAGTGAAGAACTGCATAATTGAATCTACTATTTCTATTTGGATGTTAATAAGAGCCAGTAAGCTTAGAGGGATGCTTTTTGAGCCTTTCAGACCACCTTGCTTTTGTTTTTGGCCCTCAAAGGGATGGAGAATGGAGAACTTAATGCTTGGATATTCCTGATGACCATGAAAGTAGGCCTAGTGTAGAATGCTTTAACTTGGCCGCTAAATTATCACCTTACTTGCTGGTCATTAGAAGTAACATACAGTTAAACAGTTTCGACATGCAGAGCCAACAACATATAAAAGAAGCATAACTCTTTTGTAGTTTGATGCATAGCATGACTTATGATAAGCAATCATTATCAGTTGCCCCTATTACCCTATCTGGATTAGGCTGATGCAGTGTTTCTTTTCCTGCATTTGATGAACCTTTTTTTCTTTAGGAAATGCAGTTTTGGAAAGACAAAGGTTTGTCTACTCATCTAAGACTTTATTTCCCATTGATTTTCTTGGATCTCCTTATATAGTTCTTGGAAATCCAACTTACGACTGTGAATTTGGAGGCAAGCAGTTTTCAGAAAAAAGAGAAGCGAAACTAGTAAGTTTTTAGTGCAGTATTCATTTGGTATACGTATTCGCATTGGGGTCCATTTGTGCCTTTTGGGGGTCCCACCCCCATATTCACCCGGTTCAGGGGCAATTAAGCTCGGAGTGCCTAGTTTTAATGTTTATAACTTGACGATACCTTGAAGAGGAGTCAAGTGATGACAAGTGACAGGTTTTGTTGGCCCCGCCTTAGAGGAGGAGCCAGACAGTCAGAAAGTGCTACGAAAAACCCCGTTCCAAGCGTTTTTCCGTCTGTTTGCTTAACGCACAGAAATGTATCTTGCCAACTTAGTTGTTAGGCTAAAGTTTGACTAAAAAGCCAACTTAAATTCTATCCTGAACTCGAATACAAAATTATTTGGCTCTTCCAGTGGATTTTATTTTTAAATCTCGGGCTCTAGTAATGACGTTCAGAATATGTGCTGCTTTCACGACAAGCCAAAACTCATCCAGCTTCGGTGAATTTGGATTTCAGCAAAAGCGTGAGTTTCACTAGCCACAGACGGAAGCTGAGAGTTCATCAAGGTGAGAGATGACCGCGTCTGAGGATTGAAAGTAAAATGTTTTGAGCATAGAGGTTCAACGACATACTTCTACGACAAGTCCGTAAGAAGAATTTCATTTGATAAAAGTCGATTATTCGGAAACAGCCAAGTAACAAAGAAACGCATTTCCGCCGGGCCTTCGAGCCTGTAGGCGCGAAAAGGTTAAGTGAATAGATGATGTATACCTAGACCGTCGTATCTCAGCCCTTTCGGTTACACTTGAAGAGTAATGAATCCTGTTAATCATACTCTTGTTTTCTCTGCTTAAAAATTGCCAGAACTAATGCTGCTCCCTTCAAATCATTCTTTCAGAATAGAGATCACGATTTCAAGCGTAAACGGAATGTGTCAAGGGCATCAAAGAAGATGAGCTGCTCTTGCCGCATCTCAGTTCGTCAGCTGATTGTCTTCAGGAAGATTGTTGTCAAGGCTGACACTGCTTATGCCCGGACGACTACTCAAAAAAGGCTTTCTTCACTTCTGCAAGAATGGTCTTCTGGAAACACAAGTGTAAGTAGCTGGTTAGTTACACAAGCTGTTCAGCTCTCCATCGCGATAAAACTAGTCTGTAAAATCAAGAACAAATAATCTGATAGAACCTCCGTCTTTGGTCACATGCAGCGACTATGGATACCCCGATAAAAACTGAGCGGAGCTAGATGTTCATGCTGTGAGGTTTGAGTTGATACCCGTCTACTTCCGTCGCCGTTGCTCAAACGAGGTGAAAAATCGTAGGATGCCTTGCAGGCGCGGAGAGCCCGCTCGACAGCGCGTCAAAAAAAAAAAAAAAAAAAAAAGTATGGCAGTATGGCAGACAACCATTCAGCTGTAAAGGACGACACAGACGGCGTTCGGATTCTTCTGTGGAGTTGTAACGCAATACAGCTGTTTGTAGAGATAACAATTATGATGTTCTGCGTAGCTCCTCCTGCGCTCGTTTGCATCGGGTAGGGTATCAGAATATATTCGACTCTGCATGGTCGTATCACAGAGATAGGGAGACGGAGGGTCTATCTTGGTAATACGGTATCGACTTCCTCACTTCCCAAGGGAGACATTTCAGAGAATCAGATGACCGTCGAGGGGTTGCCCACTCTCGATTTTAGTGTACAGCAACTGTCCAGTGACTGGCCGGTGCCGGCACCGGTTGTCAGTAGATGGTTTACAGAAGGTGCCAGGGCGTGGGTAAACCCTCGATGACCGCAGGGTCGTTTTTCTATGGCATCCTGCTGCGCTGCTAATAGCAGTCGAGTGACGGGTTAGCAAGAAGAAATAATCTGATAGAACTTCTGTCTTTAGTCCCATGCAGCGACTATGAATACCCTGACAAAACTGAGCGGACCTAAAGGTATTTACTCTAGCCTTGAGCTGATGCTGATACCCGTTTACTTATCTTCCGTCTTCGCCGTTGCTTATCGCAGAAAAATAGTGCAGGATGCTGGCAGGAGGTGTACTCTTGGTGCTAACCCGCTCTGGAGCGCGTCCATAGAACCAATCAGCTTTGACTTCTACTTTTCCTCGCCGGCGATTTCACAGCGATTTGGCTATTTGTAAAGCAAACGAAACGTGATGTGGCGCGAAGCTACTAACCCCCGCTGGTTCGTAGCGGACAGGGTATGGGGATTATTCGACTCCTCATAGTCATATTACAGAGATAGGGAGACGGAGGTTCTATCAGATTATTTGTTCTTGGGGTTGGTCTACTCCTTACTGGAACACCTTTCCGCCACGATAAGGCCAAGGCTGTAAGATTCACCCTACGGATAGTGACGGGGGATGCCTATAGCCACGACAGCACCATGGCCAGCTTTTTGAGAGGATATAGCCGTCGCCACAGCGGACTAGGTATCATTCCCTTGGCCTAGATTTATTATACGAGAATCCCAGCGTTTTACCAAATAATTACACTGTCAGAAGTTTCATAAGGGATAACGCAGGAGTAACACAAGGATGCGCAGTTTGAACAGATAACACTTGAGATGTTATCTGTTATGATTTTACAGACGTTATGCTTTACACTTTATGCACTATACAAGCATTGCCAGCAGGAGCCTTTTCCGATGTCGTGATGACAAACAAAAAGGTCAGCTTATGTTTTTTCGGTGCTGTTTCGGCTCTTCTAGTATGCATAACGTTTTAATATTTAAAGTTTAACCGAAAAGGGCTGAGATAGGACAATCTGGTTACCCCTAACTTCTTCACTTGAAAAGGCTTGAAGACCCGATGAAAATGCGTTACTTTGTTGTTCCGCTATTCACGAATAATCGGTTTTCATATAGTGGAATTTCTCTGGTGGATCTGTGGTACATCTATGCGCTTGTACCTGTGTTTTATGCTTAGGCTAACGAAGATGATTTACGAAAATAAGTGTTCAATCAGTGAGCTACAACCAGGAGCTGATCACTGGCCAATGAAAAGCCGCGTTTGTACTCAGATTCAAAATTTTACGCGTTATAGTAGAATTTTGCATTGTGCGGACGGACGTAGATATTCTGAAAAATCCCTTAGCACAATCCAAATAATGCAGTGTATTCAGTTCAAGGATGCAAAAACAAGTTTGCTTTTCAGTTAAACTGTAACGTTTGAAAAGCATAACAGCTAACATCCTAAGTGCAATCTGTTGAAACCACGCATCCTTGTTTTGTCTCTTATGAAACTTCTGACAATAGTTATTTAAACCCCGGCACCTGTAACAAAAAGCAGAATACAAGAACTGCAAGCAGGTACAAGAACTATAAGCGTAAGCACAGGCATGGCAGCATTAGCGTCCGACAACATGCGTGATATTACACCCATCTTAGTAAGCTGAAATCAAAGTTAATTCAGATTAAAGTGGTTTTCTTAATTCTTAAAGTTTAACTGAAAAGCCAACTTATTTTTGTGTCATTTAGTTGAATACACTGAATTATTTGGATTCTGCAAAGGGATTTTTTTGTTTTTCCACTATCTGCTCTAGTTAAGGCGTTCAGAATATCCGCGGCTGTCCCCACAGCGAACATTCTACTATGACGCGGGAAATTTTCATCTAAACACAAACAAGGCTTTTCAGTGGGCAGTGGCGATATTGGTGAAGACTGCTTAGTGCCTGAACAAAAAAAAGTCATAAATCTTTCTTGTAAGGCATACAACAAATTAGAGGTACCACAAATCACACGGAAATTCCACTATTTGAAAATCGATTATTCCTGAATAGCGGAACAACCAAGTAACGCATTTTCAGCGGGTCTTCGAGCCAATTTAAGTGAATAAGTGATGGGTAACTAGATTGTCATATCCCAGTCCTTTTCGGTTAAACTTTAAGTGTTCGCTATGGTAATCGAGTTTACCCATGCAGTGTGTCTCTTATCCCCCTTGACTGATTTTTTTTCTCAAGTTCAAGTTCTGTTTATTGCAAACTAAATATAACATTAAGAGCCAATTTGTCAGACAGAGGGCTCGAGGCCAAATGACGGACATTTACATCCAATACTTGCTATAAATGCATCAGTACACACGTTATAAATTAACAACAATCTATACAGGTTCTAGATTCAAATCACCAAGCTGAGTGGGGATTTACCGCGACAAACCATAACTCCATAAGGTCTATGAGCAGTGATTTAATTGTAGATATTCTTTCAGCCCAATTAAAGCTGACCGCGAATCATATTTGACGAAGCAAAACGGATAAGTCAGCTACATTTTATTAGATCTATATTTCGGCCCTTCTTGGCTGAGCCTGAAGAGGACCCTTGCCAAGACGGGCCGAAATATAGCTCTAATAAAATGTAGCTGACTTATCCGTTTTACTTCGTCAAATATAATAATAATACAAAGCAAGAGAAAAGGCTTTCGCCTCTAAATAACTCTAAGAAATTTTGAATAGTCGAACTGATCGGAGTTTAAAATCCCATCAACAATGCACTTGAAACCATTGATCGATTCAGCATTAACCGCATCTTCGGTAAGGCTGTTCCAAGGATCAACGATTCTGTTACCAAAACCCCACTTAAAAACGTCCTTGTGGAATCTTGATTTTGCAAGCTTGTACGCGTTGATGATGACGGTTAATGCTGAATCTTACTAAGTCAGTCACTTCAAATTGTCATAACTTCCATTAATTTGAATGTTTCAATCAGGTCTCCTCTAAAAAACCTGTATGCAATGGAGGGAAGGCACAACTTGGCTAGTCTCACCTCGTAGGGAAGATCGCGCAGAATATGATTTATTTTAATTTTTTAGAGTAGATAATTATGCCGAACCCTCACTATAGTATTTCTCAATGAAAATCTTGAACTTTATGATCCTCGCAGCCGAATACGGTAGTTTTTTCTAACATATATGTGTTTTAACTTGCAGATTGAACAGTTGAAGGAGATAACTGGTGCTGAAATCGAGTTCCACACATGGTTTCCTAAGGAAGAAGCCCACGATGTCGACCACCCGATGAAAGAAGTATGTAAATTGGGAGGATAAGAACTTATTTAGTTGCACCTTTAGCTTAAACCCACTGGTGGCGTTTTTGATTGCCGATGAAATTTCGCCGGTAGCTACGAAGGAAGTTTGCCGATTCGTGCTTATTTACTGTTTTCGATAGCCGATACCCGATAGCCGTTGGAGGTAACGTCCATCGCCTATCGACGAGTCCTAGGCCGATAGGCGGTGGACAAGAATTTAGGCGGTAGACGTTAGCCGTTGAGCACAAAAACAGAAATTAGAAGAAACAGCTACGGCTATCGGCTTCCGGCGAACGTCAAAAACGCCAAAAAGTCAAACGGCTACGCCATCGCCGAACTAATCGGCGATCAAAAACGCCACTACTCATTCTAGCCTGTCGTCGCTCATCTGAGCTTGACGCATAAAGAAAGTTACAATGCGCCCTTCATATAATTCCTTCCAGGTTAGTTATTTTTCTGCTGCTAGATGCGCTAGCATCTAGGAAGTTCTATGCCAACACCATCACAAGTTCCATGCCAACACCATCAAGAGCGTGTCCCAGGCCAACACGAACCTCGGTCTTATCAGGCGAACGATTACCAGCAGATCCCCACTAGTTTTTCTTTCCTGAAAATCCACAAACCGCCAGTCAGACTTGTTTTGGATCTTGGCATGTGCGCTGCCTTCCCGAATGGTTAACGCGCCGAACTCACGAGCGAAGGGTCGCTGGTTCGAGTCTCGCTTGTGCCGACCGTTTGGTTTAGGGCGAGGGTTAGTGGCGTTTCCCCGTAAGACAAGCCAAAAGCCAACCGAGCTTCAAATGGGTACCTAGAGAAATCTAGGGAAAAGCACGGGAAAGCGTCGGATGATTTGCCCCCAACGACGCATTGCACCCCGGCCGAGGGCGGAGTATCAGGAGATCGGCACCTGCGCTACGCGAACCTTAACCGGTTTGCATGCGAAAGTTTGCTTTTTGTTTGCTGCCTTCCCAACGTACAAAGGGGACATCGGGTTAATGCGAAGCGAGAATGGAGAAGCGAAACGAGCAAAAACGGTAATTTGTACGAAAATTGAGAAGCGAGAACTGAGAATTCAGATAAAAACGCAACTATTTGTCAGTGGATTTTATGAGGTCGTTTTTCCAGGAGAACCGCATGCGAGAGCGCGTACACCCGAAGGTCATTAACTTCGTTCAGTGTCTAGCGTCCGAAGGAGAACGAAGTGCAGTCCAGATTCAGAAGAGCTTGAAACATTTCGTTGTGAACGAGTTTACCACTCCAGAAGAAACTCCAGATTTTAATCGGCGGAGGTTCAATCCATCTTTAAAAACGATCCGTAACATCGTGAGTAATACTCTATATGTCTAAGTCGAAAACAGGCCATCTTAGGTCCTTATAGGCCCCTTTTTTTGGTCTTCAGAGGTCCCTTTAGAAAAAAAAGTCCCTATTTCCAAGCCTGTAAACTTGTGGCAGCCTGGGATTGCGTAAGCGTTGTAGAGTTTTAGCCAATACAATTCTCTTATAATGGGTTTTAGCACTAATTAATAGACCGTAAGCTGCTCTACCCTATGCGCTGAAATGCAAAGTAGTCCAGCACGGGTATAAGGCCTACTTTTCAGGTAAAAAATACCCAGATTTAAACCAAGTGGTAAACGAGATAAGTTAGGGACAACAAAAGCTGGATACTGACTAACGTCCGAAGTCAGTACGTTAAAGGCACAGAAAACTTGACTACGCAACTTTCGGCCATCAAACCAAACTGGGGGGCTTAGATAAATATACAGGGACTTATTGTCGACAGGACCCCCCCTTCTTTGTTATCTCGAACCCCCTCCTTAGTGTCCCCAAATCTAGCTGGCAGGCCCTTGCCCCTTATGCACTGTAATTATGCACTTATGCACTGTAAAAGTTCGCCTTATGACGTGTATCGGGATAGGAGTCAAGAGGTCGTGCGTTCGATTCCTACTCCCGGCACACAAACCTTTTGCTTTTTTTTCTATTAACCCAATTGTTGAATTCTCGGAAACTGCCCGGAAACTGTAATGGTGTAACGAGAATTTTTCTTAATCTCAGTGTCGACTCAGGGTACATTCTTGATATGTCAGCTATCTCCCCGTGTCAAGTTTGAGTCAAGTTTTGTGTTCCTTTAAGTAAACAAAATATAAAAGTAAAGTTAGTTATTTGCTAAAGTAGCAAAAAGGGGGCCCCGACACCCTGGATCTCTGTGTGCGGACCTTTTAATTTGTAGTATTTATACAGTACAAAGTATTTTTTTATTATTATTATTATGTGTAGATAGATCTAGAACGGATCTGGTCATGTGCAAGTGCCGCATGGTCAAGAAGTGACTATCGAAGCAAATTCTCGATTCTGCAGAACCGAGAAACATTCCCCGTTCTCCATTCTGACAAATTCGCAAAAAATGGACAGTTGGCTTCATCTCAGTAGTAAACAAACGCGAAATGGGAGAATCAGAGCAGAACTGAGCTTACTGTTTTGTAAAACGTAACTATTGTCTCTTGCTTGATTCCACACATGAATATACAGCCCGCTGTTCGTAATTGTTCTGGAAATTAACGAATAACCTAAGCCTTTAACTTTTTCCTGGCGACATTATAAAAGCTTAACGCTAAATATTTCTGGGCAGGCGTAAGTTTGGGTTTTATGTCCCTTTTGCCCAGGATATCATCCGTTGGCACTCTTGAGCAGAGATGCTGCGAGTCCAATAGTTACGAGTCCGAGACCGAGTCCGGGACTCGAAAACGAGACGAGTCCCTACTCCCTACATACTACTTAGTATGGGGACTCGTCTCGTTTTCGAGTCCCGGACTCGGTCTCGGACTCGTAACTGCTGGACTCGCAGCACCTCTGCTCTTGAGTGCCTTTCCCCCAACCGTCAACGTCTAGTTAGGCTCCTAGATGTTATTATCGACAACTTCCGAACCGTTAAATGTTGTACTTTCGTGTACAAGACCACGTCGTTGGTTCCGTTATTTTGGTTGCTTGCTTTGGCAAATAAAGATAATAATCTGCTGGTTGCCTCAACTTCTTGAGGAGGTATATTTTGACGTGGCCCTACGGCTTCATGCAGGTTCAAGCGAGAATAGCGACAAAATAAACCGATTTTGTTTAACTTATAGGTCTACTCCGCAAGCAATCTTGTCACCGTTGATTCCACGGGCGTTCAACCGACTCCACCGAAACGGAGAAAGAAAGTCGTACATAGCGACGAGGTAAGTCGTTTGATCTTTTTGGTGGCAGTGTGCACCTTACCTTAGACCTTAGCTCCTCCTGTGCCTCCAGACAGTCAGGGCGTCCAAGAAGAGTCTCCAGTCGTCTCTGGAACTTGCGGCTGCGACTATGTCCTCCCACTCCGGCTATAGTGGCGTTTTTGATCGCCGATGAAATTTCCCCGGTAGACGAAGGAAGTTTGCCGATTCGTGCTTATTTACTGTTTTCGATAGCCGATAGCCGTTGGAGTTGGAGGCAGGAGGAGTTGGAACTAATCGGCAATCAAAACCGCCACTTATATTGAGGCATGAAAGTGCCACAGGTCGTTGTTGTAGGTACGACGGAGTGTATTTTTCGGTCTTCCTCTGCGGCGGGTGCCTTTGGGTAACCAGAAAAATGTAAACTTAGGGATTCTGGAATCGTCAAGGCGCAGCACATGTCCGAGGAAACTCCATCTACGCCTTCTTATAGTCTCGATGAGGGACGGTTGACCCTGTGATCAGCTGTCCACAGGAGAGAATAAGCCGAAATGAAATGCCTTTCTGGTGGTTTAGTACTGCAGATATTTAATTTTTATAGATAGCCTACTCGTGGAGCAAGGCACACTGTCCGTTGATGGTAACAGAATTGAGGTGGATGGTGAGTCTTAGGGCGGACGCTCTTCCAGTGGGGAGGCGGAGAAAGTATATTGGTCGAGAGAGGAAAGGTACTGGTCCTTATTTTTGTCCGATGTGTGGTGTTGAGGGGGAGGATGCGGTACATTTGATGTGTTATTGCGAGGAGTTGAAAGGATTAAGAAAGGAAGTGTTTGGCCGGGAGGTTTGGGATGAAAGGGAATTGACTTCGATTATGGGAAGTAAGTGTTTTGGTGATCTCCGAAGGCTGGGTAGATTCCTGAAGATAGCTATGACCCACCGCGAATTATTTTTATAGAAGTTGATTTTTGGTTTGTTTTGGAGTGTATGATATTTTGTTATTTTTTTATGTTTTCCGCCATGGCCCTTGGGCTTTTTTGGAATTAAATTCATTCATTCATTCATTCATTCATCGACGGTCTCGTTTAGATTACGCAACGGCAGGAGAACTGACTATTCTCGCCGTTCCCCGAGGACTCTTTTTGAGGAGTTCCGCGTTTTTATTTGTCCCAGGGACTCATTTCCCGGATTCTCACGAGTCCCCAGGGGCTGGGAATGCTCTGATTATCGTCACCATCATAAAAAAAATCCTTCAGATTCTTCATAAAACAAGACCAAAGGTTCCGATGGGATCCCAGAAATTCAATATTTGATCCAGACAATTAGGCTAGGTTTCGCCAGACTCCTTGAACATTTTTACTCTTATAATTTCGAAACAGATTAAGGCAAACAGCTAATCATCTAAGAAAACCAAGTTCAGATATGGATTCAGCATGTGTGCTTACCCCTAGAAGCCGATCGAAACGATCCTGCCTTACTTCTGCGAATTTTCCGGTTTCGGCGAAATCCCTGAACTCCTTGTCCGGCAAAAAAATAAAGCTCAAAAACGAATTCCGCATATCTCCTTACCACTATATACAACATCTAATCAACTTCATATCAAAATTTAACTTTTAACAAATTTTCCGGTTTTAGCCGGATTCCGGAAGAACTACATATCCGGCTAAAAAATGAGCGTCATATACGGATTCAGCATCTCTTCTAACCCCTAAATCAAACATATAATCAACTTCAAACAAAAATTTTACTTTTAACAAACTTTCCAGTTTTGGCCGGATTCCGAGCGAACTACTTGTCCGGCGAGAAAATGGTTTTCAAATTCGTGTTTAGCATGCCTTCTTCCCCCTACATCGAACATCTTATCAACTTCAAAAAAAATTTTACTTTTACCAAACTTTCCGGTTTCGGCCGGATTCCTGACGAACTACTTGTCCGGCGCGAAAATGGTTTTCATATTCGTGTTAAGCATGTCTTTTTACCCCTATATCGAACATCAAATCAACTTCAAATAAGACATCTACTTTTAACAAACTTTTAACGAACTACTTGTCCGGCGAGAAAATGGTTATCATATTCGCTTTCAGCGTGTCTTCTTACCCCATAATCGACTATCACATTGGCTGTTTGAAAATATTTTACTTCCCCTTAATTTGAACCCCCTCCCCCACCCCTAAATGTAGAGCTACAGGGCCCATCTACGAACTCGACCTTACTCTTGACCCAAAGAATGCTCACACCAAGTTTCATCAGAATATCTCATTCCTTCGAGAGTTATCGTGCTTACGGACGGACAGACGGACGGACGGACAACTTTTGCGATGTCATAGGTATCCCTCCACTTACGTTTTGGGATCCCAGAAATCGTAAAAAAAAATCCTTCAGAGAACCTGTTTTGTTAGCATTTCCCATGTTTTCGTTGTTTTCCGTCCGCGTGGAGTGACTCCCTCTATTCTCGCTGTTTCGTTTTATCCCCCGAGGAACGCCTTTGGTTGTAGATTATTGGCTGGAGGATTTTCAGAAGGTTTGTGAGAAGGGCAGTGTTCGCGGTTTGGGAACAGATCATGTGGAATAATAGTCACGGATACTCTTCTTTACGTGTTGAGCATATATTGTCACCGACTCTTCAGCTCTGGTGTTTTTTAATGTTGTTAGAAACGACAACTTGGCTGTTGTTGAATCGACAAAGAATACAGCTTTCGAATTTATCAAAGTTTTCAAACGCAATGTCAAAGTCGATGGCGTATTTTACATATTATGGATTTGTCGCTCAATGACTCTCAATAACTTTATTGAATCGATTTCAGAAATGCGTCGCAAATCGTCAAGATAAATAGCCGAACATGTTTTATATGGTGATGAAATTTTATAAACGCATTAGAAAAGGAAATATTACACCATGTTATATATAAGTTACCATTCTTTGACGAGCAACCCCTATTTGACGTATCCACTCCAATAAGAAGGGTATGTAAACAAAGAACACAACTATGTCTTGTTGATAAAAATATGAACAAAACTGATTTGGACTAATCATGAAAAGGTTCCTTAAACACATCATTAAATTTCAAACCACCTTGGTTTTGTCTAAAATAAAAAAAAAAAAAAAACAGTGAATAAAAAAGTGCCTATTACTTGCAACTGGTAGTTTTTTGTTTTTTGACAAAAACTGTGCCCATCTTCCCACCTGAAGATCAAAATAAGACCCAAATTTCCTGAACAGATCCCGTGTGAAGGGATATTGTATAAGTCGGGCTATAATCGGAAAGGCTTAATTAAAAGTGGATCAGCAGTTATAATTCTTTGCCCTCCTTTGGGGGGCCTCATCATAAGATCCTTCTTTACGGGATCCCGCTTTAATAGGACCGACTGGTTCAAATGTAAAGTACGTCTGTAACTTATATGTTTCAGGTTCAGATGTAGCCCATCTATGGTGTTTGAAATAGTTTGAAATTCACTGTTTTTATGGCACTTGCCCTTCGGCCAAGTGCCATAAAGCGATCGCAATTTCTGTCCGTCGGTCGGTCTGTCGGTCCGGGTTTTGCTAGTTCGGGCGCTTCCACATAAGCTAGGACGATAAAACTTGGCAGGCGTATCAGGGACCCCAAATGATTAAGTTTGAAATAGTCACTTTCCCGATCCGAACATCGTGGGGGGAGTGGAGGGAGGGGGAATCCGGAATATAGAGGAATTTATAACTTTGGAACGGGTGATCGGATCTTAATGAAACTTGATATTTGGAAAGACCTCTTGCCCCAGACGACCCAATTAAAATCCGGACCGGATCCGGTGACTTTGGGGGGAGCTGGAGGGGGAGCAGGAAATCTTGGGAAACGCTCGAAGAGGAGGGATTGGGATGAAACTTGGTGGGAACAGGGACCCATAAATTTCCTTTACAGGGGGCCTGTCAATAAGAGATTTCTGATGCTATCTTGAGCGCACGGAATGTAGTTCGAGAAATACCCACGGTCCAATGACGTTCAAGACGGATAGACAAAATTTGGGATTGGCTGCTGGCGCCTTGAGAGAGGAGTCTCTTTGGCGCGCACGTCCTATGAGGCAAACAAGAATGACGATCGACCCAAGCGGGGATTTTTGGAAACTGGATTTGGTTCGGTCATCATATCAATATAGAAGCATAGGAAATGACAGGCCCCCTGTAAGGAAATTTATGGGTCCCTGGTGGGAAGAACAAGCACAAGTCCTAGATTCATCACTGACCTAACCGAACCGGATTCATGCACTGTGGGGGGATTTGGAGGGGGGTCCGGAATTCTGGTGATCCCGCAATTACGGTACTTCCTGGTGTATTAGGACGATAAAATTGGTCTGGCCTGTCAAGGACTCGAAGAAAAAGACTTGAGAATGGTCGCTTACATAATTTGACCAACGTGGAGGGAGGGGGAATCCGGAATCTTGAGGTATTCGTAACTTCTGAATGGGTGATCGGATCTTCATGAAACTTGACATATGGAAAGACCTCGTGTTTCAGATGACCCAGTTAAAATCCGGACCGGATTCGGTGACCGGATTTCGAGTTGGAGTGAGGAACCGGAAATCTCGGGAAACGCTTAGAGTCGAGGGATTGGGATGTAACTTGGTGGGAAGAGCAAGCACAAGTCCTAGATACATCATTAACATAACCGGACCGGATTCGGGCACTGTGGAGGAAGTTGGGGGGGGGGGCAGGATTCCGGTGATCCCGCGAGTTCGGTACTCCCTGATGAATTAGGACGACGAAATTTGGCTGGCATATCAGGGACTCGAACAAACCGACTTGAGCATAGTCGCTTGTATGATCCGACTATCGTGGGGAGAGTGTAGCGATGGGAAATCCCGAATCTAGTGGCGTTAATAACTTTTGAACGGGCAATCAGATTTGGATGAAACTTGGCAAGCGGAAAGAGGTGCCGTCTCAGATGTTCCGTGTCAAGTCCGAACCGTATCCGATACTTGTGGTGGGGGTTGAAGGGGATCACCGGAATTTTCGTGAAGCGCTTAGCGTCGGGTTATCGGGACGAGATTTGGTGGGAAGAACAAGCATAAGCCCTAGATACATTCAGACAGAAGCAGATCGGATCGGGACTCTTTGAGGGGAGTTGAAGGGGGTTTCCCGGAATTCCGGCGATCGCGTGTTAAGATCCTTCCACATGTGCTAAGGACGATGAAACTTGGCAAGCATATTAGTGACCGACGAAATAGACTTAAGGACCTGACACTATGCCCTAGAAGAACCTGGATCCGATCAGTTTTGGGGGAGTTGAGGGAAGGGGAATCTGGTAATTACTGACTTCCGTAGGTTGCGAAAGGGTGGTCCGATTCGAGCGAAACTATATGGATGTTAAAAGTTAGTGACCTTGATCTCCAAAACATGTCTCCGAACCGCAGGCGGCAATCATGATATGGGGGAAAGGGGGGGGGGTCCGGAAACTTTGTGACATGCATACAAACCAAATGGATGGGCCGGATGGGATGAGAATTGGACAGTAACGAGCTTATGTGGCCTAGTTTGTTATTTGGCGTCCGGATCGGATCCGGTCACGGCAGGAGGAGGATGAAGCGGAAAACCATATATGGTCCGATTCAACTCAAACTTGAAGGACGAGAAGGGGAGATGTAAAAGATGTGACTTGTCTGTGTCCTAGTCATTTTAGGCCACAGTTGCGGGAAGTTGGAGGGGGAGTCCGGGAAATTTTGTGGCTCGCATAGGGGTCAAACGAGTGGATTGATTTGAATGAAACTCGGAAACTAGACAGACCATATGCGCTAGATGACAAATTATAGGGTGCGGACCGGATCTGAGCGCGGTGGGGAGGGGACAGGAGTTTGCCGAAAAATCATCAGACTCGATTGAAACTTGATAGCCGTTAAGAGAACATGCTTAGATGATCTGTTTTATGTGTCTGAACCAGGTTCGGCCGCTATAGTGGGAGTTTGAGGGGGAGGGGTACCGGGAAGAGTGTAGCACTCCTAGAGATCAAACTAGTGGGTTGAAAAATGTGCCCTAGATGATCCAAGGCGAGGCCGGAAACGCTCAGACTCCAGTGAAACTAGATCTCCTACTTCTAGGTCCGATCTTGGGGGGTTGATGGGGTATTTTGCGACGATCACTCATCTACTTTCTTACACCACCTACTCTTACAAGTGCCATATGAGCTCGTAGATCTTGTTATATTTTTTATTGATGTCTCCGGTCTTTTTATTTTGCTTTTTTTTTAGCGGATGACAAGTGAAATGTTCTATTATTATTTTTTGTGGTCGGCAGTAGTTTACGTATAACTCTTTTTTTCTAGGTTGGGGAGTCTTCGTTTGCGGAGCAGCCGACTGAGGACATAGTCATAGACTTGCAGGAGTCAGGAATGGACTTTGCATGGCAAACTCACGGAAGTCCCCAGAAGAACAACTCTTCGATCCGGAAAAGGAAACAAATTTCCGGTCCGCTAAATCGGCTATCTACGGACTTCTCTTGCTTACTCGGGAAGAAAGAGTTTGGTGCAAGTGTTGCTGTGCTGAAAGGCGGCTCTCAGGTCTACGTCCATGATCTAGTACTCTTCTGCCGATGCCCTGAGCTTGCCAAGATTTCGAAAAAGGGCGGGAAGTATGATTTGAAGTTTCTTTCAAAAAGTGGTGGTCTAGCGCTTTTGAACTATTTGTATTCTGCTGCAATACCGACGGAACTAATTTTGACGATTGAAGATAAATCTCAGCTTTATTTATTGGCTGAACAGTACGATCTGGTGGAATTAAAAAAAGTACTGAGAGGTTGGAATTTTCAAGATTCGGGGGAGTTGCCACGCAGTAGTGCCGATTTGAATCCAGTGCCCATTGGTATGAACGGAATTGACGAATACAGTAGGAGTATGATGGATACAAATGGAGTGCCAGATGGTAGTTACGACCCACGTTTTGACGCGCATGGCCTGCATAATCGTGAGAAGTTGGCCAAGGGTGGAGTGAATGGAAGTGTAATGGACAAGAAGAAGACAAAGAAAAAGCAGAATAGACTAGAAGGTCGGAGTTTCAGTGAGAGTGTGACCAAGTCTGGTAGGGACTCAACCGAAACTATGGAAGTAGAAACCATTGCTCGTCCACGTGATGAAGAAACCCGCTTTTACTATTTCAAGTGACATGACCCCTTGCTAGCCACTTGAAAATTCATGAGGGAAAAGCGGAAATCCATTATCCAGTTCACGCTACATCTGAATTGTCCCTCGGTATTAGTTGCGTTTTTGCTGATACCATGGTATCTGATATACGGTCTAAAGTCGTTTTAGCAGTTATCGTGGTATCTGATACCACGGTCAAAAGGCGTTTTTGCAGTTGTCGTGGTATCTGGCCAGTTACCGTGGTAACAGATATTCAGATATCACGGTCCGACCGTTGTATCTGGTCGTGGTACGCATCTCACTTTCATCAAATTTTGTCAAATTGGTGAGAAAGAAGTTCAGCACTTAGTGATGTTACTGGATATCAGTTTTTCTTTTGGGATGACTTCGCAAAGTGCAATTTCGGCAATAGTAGTTTTTGCAGTGGACCGTATATCAGATACCACGGTAACTGCAAAAACGACTAATTACAGATCTAGTTACCGTGATAACAGATACCATAGTATCTGCAAAAACGCAAACTATTACCTCAGACTTCGGTAGAGTTAAAGACAAAGAGTTTGTTGCGGAAAATGAGGGAGAGGCACGCGTTCCTTCGCCGTCTGTGGACGAATTGCCGCCTGTCTGTACATTGATGCCTATGATTTAAGTGACTGGAATCCTGCTTACTAGTTACTACTGCACCGAGAGTCCGGAGCGGGGAGGATACCAGCAAACCCCTATTCGGATTGTAGAATAATATACTTGGTAGATCTACCAAGTAAAAGATTTTAATTGGGTTACAAATACACTATTGTTGTTTATCACTTACTTTTGTTTATAGGAAGTTATGTTCAGAATACCGACGACACGCAGCGAAAGCCGGAGGCGAAAGGTCATAGACCACAGAATGCCGTTATCACAGGCTTGAACAGCAGCATTGGGTGTGGACTCAGCTTATTATCTCAGCTTATTATGTGAGGCCCGTGACGTCACACGAGAAGTCTATATTATCCATTTACTAACGGAACTGATTGGCACGTCCGGCGCATCGCTGGCCGCTTGGCTCTATATATATAAATACAAATATATATTCTGCAGTATTGATTTTATCGAGTTTCTCTATTTCTTTCATGACGTCACAAAAACGTCTAGGGCCTCGCATAATAGGCTGAGTTAAAGTTTACACCCAGAATTGTGGCTGTGACCGTCTGTACCCTTACACCGGTTTCGGAAAACCAAAATCAAATTTTAGTCCTGTTCTAAAATATGTAGAAAAGCTCCGTGAATACCGACGACACCGAACGAAAGCCGGAGGCGAAATGTTCCAAGGGACAAGAAAGTGCCGTTATCTCACAGCGGAAATTCGGACATAACAGTTATGTGACGTCACACCTTGTCTGAGCCTTGTAAGCCCGTTTACGATACCTTTACAATGACGTCACACTGTGTCTGGGCCTTCTAAGCCCGATTACGATACCTCACTAATCTTTGCACTTGCCTCACTATTTTCCATGCGTATTATGCTCCCGATTAGTGTATGCGTAAAACCGGTTATCTGAATTTTGCCGAGTTTTTGCTAGAAGTTAATGGACCTTGGAAAAGGCTTAAAACAGCCAAAGCCGTGGATAATTTGTTAAAAGCAGATTGATATAGTTTTATAGTATTCAAATAGTTTTGAACTTCGGAACATAAACAGTAAATAGTGTGAAAGTGCTTTGAAGGAACAGAAAACTTGACTCAAACTTGACTCGGGGAGCTAGCTAACATATCAAGAATGTACCCCGAGTCGATATTGAGAGTAAGAAAAATTCTCGGTACGACCATTGCAGTTTCCGGGCAGTTTCCAAGAATTCGACTTTTGAGCAAAAGGTTTGCAAAAGCAAAAGGTTTGTGTGCCGCGACTAGGAATCGAACCCCGGCCGTCTTGTCGGGGAGGTCGTTACTCTGTAGTCTACATGTAAAAAGGCGAACTTTTACAGTACATAAGTGAATAATTACAGTACATAAGGGGCAAGGGCCTGCCAGCTAGCTTTGGGAACACTAAGGAGGGGGTTCGAACGCAGGGGTGGCCCGAAGCACTCGGGCCAGGGGGGGTGAGACCCCTCGTTTAAACGACTCCTAGGTCCAAATAAACGACTCGCAGGTACCCACAAAAATGAGCCGTTGACGCACGTTCTCCGCCAACAAATAATATAATCGGTGTAAAACTAACTACAATGCTTCGGCCGAAACTATTATTGTAATCAAAATTTGAATAAACATACATTCACAACTATAGCTTTTCTTTTTAGCTAATTCGCCTAAAAGGAAAGCAGAGTGTATTTTTTATACCAATGAAAAGTAAGGAATAGCTATGAAATCACAAATCTATTCGTCTGAAAAGTGGCGTAATAATGACCATTGAACAAAAAATTTGATACAAAGCAGATTTGCTGGGAATTTAAAGCGTTTAAGACATGCTCACTCAGAAACATGATGAGGAAAATAGGTTTGCCGTTGAATTAAAAAAAAATAAGAAATTCAGGATTGTGATCGCAACGAACTTTCTCGGTCTTCGCCCGACAGGACTGTGCAGATATGAACTTTATTTTAATGTTTATAAAGACACCGATTCACGGACGAGACTTGAACTTCGTTTTGAACGCTTGAACGTTGGCTTGAACTGTAGTTAGACGTGTTTTGTTTAGTTATGATATTGCCGTGTACCGTACCGTTTTCTTAGTCATTTGAAACACTGTCATTTTAGAACTAAAACATATGTACGTCAAACTACACAGTGAAACTGCATCTGAGAAACTGTAATTTTAAACTGGTTTGCAGAATTTGATTCCTTCTATGTAAAAACAAAACCTGATTCATTGAGGAAACGAACTTTTACTATTTTCTATCCTTCTCAAATGCAGAATATTAAAGCACATATGAAAGGATTTATCTGCCTCTGTTCGCTGTCTGATCGTCCGCAATCTTCGCCTGCGACCTCACCACCAAATCGCGTCCGAGTTTCACTACGCGACAGAAGAGCTATACACAACAATTGAAGAACGAGAAGTTCACTATCAGAAGAATTTAACATAAAAATATATAATTTTCGAGTTGTAGGAGTGTCCTAATATTTTCATATGATAGACTCTGGAATTTTGCAAAGGCCTTTCAGATGTACTTCAAAACTAGCATAGAAGCCGAAAATGTAACTCCTGACAGGGGCGTCACTACTAGGGAGGAGGGGGACCCCCCCAAATGTCGGGCAGTGGGTAAAAATTGCCGAGTCGGCGCGAAGCGCCGCAATTTTTCGTAAAAATAGTCGATTTTTTCTTGGAAACAGTCGATTTTTCTCAAAAACAGTCAGTCTTTCATAAAAGAGTCGATTAGTCCATTTTCTCTTTAAAATAGTCGTTTTCCTAAAATCCGCCGATTTTTCGTTAACACAGTCGTTTTTTCTCAATAATAGTCGTTTTTATCTGAACAAAAAAAAGTCGGTGAAAATAACCAGCCAGTCGGTAAATACCTTGCCCCCCCACCCCCAAACATTTTGGCTCGTAACGGCTCTGCCTCCCTACTTGAATGAGCTATTTCAGGTACCCACCTCGCTTTATAATCGACATAATCATGTCTCCGACCTAACGGGATTTCGAAACCTGGTTTAAACGAGTCGGCTTCTTTGACAGAACGTTTTTTTTTACGACTAAAGCTAAGTAGTGGCAAAATATACAATTTTTCGGGATTGTCGTTTACTATAATGCGTGCCCAGGACCTCGGCGAGGCCTAAATAAACGACTGAGGAAAAGGCAGGGGGGGAATCACCCTCCCTTCGGGCCACCCCTGGAAAAACTTGCTTCGAAAGGGTTTCGCGGGGCTCCTGCCGTTCGAATTCTCATTACTTTTCCACCGTGCTTAGAGATTTCGTGCTTCCGCAGTCCAGACACGTAACTTTATCTCTCGCTTTTGGCTTATTCATACTATTCGTTAGACCTCACTTTAACAACTAACCAAAAGTAATTTTGACAGGCTGAACTTGACTGCCCTAACTGAGAGTAACTGAGACGGACACAATCTATATACGTGTCAAGTTGCCACCATTTCAGGCCCTTCGGGAATCGGTCGGAACCTGTTTTGAACGAGTCGGCTTCCGAGGGGTTTCCCACTCCCCGGCACCTGCTGTACAACCTTTCTCGGCACCAGCCGAAATAGGCGGTGCCGACAATAAATTAGAGGATTCATCTTTCAATATTTTCTAAGAATGCTTATTTTGATGTTTTATCTCCTGACGACTGGTGCCGGCTTGTTTCAGCTGGTGCCGGCACCGACCGGGCATCGCGGCACCGGGCACTTGCTGTATTCTAAAATTGAGAGTGGGCAACCCCTCGTCGGCTTCTCTTTCAGTGGGATTTACGACGGGAAACTTTTTCCGAGGGATTAAAAACGACTTCGACTGTCTCTGACTGGAATTATCGTTAAGTGAGGCCCAAATAAACGTCTGGTACCGTTAAGTGAGGCCCAAATAAACGACTGGTACGACCAAGCAAAAGGCCTAAATAAACGACTGGTACCGTTAAGTGAGGCCCAAATAAACGACTGGTACGACCAAGCAAAAGGCCCAAATAAACGATTGGTACCGTTAAGTGAGGCCCAAATAAACGACTGGTACGACCAAGAAAAAGGCCCAAATAAACGACTGGTACTGTTAAGTGAGGCCCAAATAAACGACTGGTACGACCAAGCAGAAGGCCCTAATAAACGACTGGTACCGTTAAGTGAGGCCTAAATAAACGACTGGTACGACCAAGCGAAAGGCCCAAATAAACGACTGGTACGACCAAGCAAAAGGAAGGGGGGGGGGGAATCACCCCCCCTTCGGCTGTCGAGACGGTTCGAGATAACAAAGAAGCCGACAATAAGACCCTGTATATTTATCTAAGCCCCTGGGGCGATTCGATGGCCGAAAGTTGCGTAGTCAAGTTTACTGTATCTTGAAGCGGAAACAGATATTTTGAGCCCGTTTTCATGGGACTACTTCGAAATGATTATCATCTAATACTTAAACAGGAAGTGGCCAGATTTTTGGAGCCAGAAATCGGTATAAAATTTACATGACGCAACGTAAAATCTACTTGGAGGTGGGAATCAATCATCCCTAACAACCTGCCATCTGCCGTTTCGTCATATGTTGCCAGTAGATCACATGCGTGCCAACAGATGCCTCTGATAAAATACTAAAGTACCGTATCATCTGTTTAGTAGCTAACTTTTGGGGAAATGGTAAACAGTTGCAATCATTTTCAGTTACCACTTGCTGACTTGCCAAGATTTGTGACAACAAATAACAAAATTTAAAGGCCACTGGGCGTGTGAAGAAACTTCCAAATTAGGTCAAATTTTTTAGGTCTAAACACATCTCCTTTCATACTAGGCTACATCGACTGTGATGACTCCTCCCGTAGTTGCTTCTTTAGCCTTTATTTTTACTTAGAGACAGCCTGGAGACAGCTGTCGGCTGTCGCCTGTGTCAGTCCATATTTACTGTGAAGAAAAGCAAAATAGACTAACAGCATGCGTAGTGCAGTCATGCACAAATTCTCGATTTTTGGGCATGATGCCCCAACATCAGGGCATGCCCCAACATATGAACACGTCAAACAAATCTGTTTGCTGGTTTGGACTGTTTGAAAAGCTAATTTTCCATTTCAGACATACGTTGGGTCAGGCCGAGACGTTGTGGCACCATGCCCAAAAAAGTAGTAACAAACCACAGCAAGGCCAAGAGTTACCTACTGACTGAGCACAGACTGAGCAGTGATAGGATATGTGAATTAGACTAGTACTAGTAGTAGGCTAGGCTATGTCCCAAAGGCTAACTAAGGTAAAACATTGAAACTCGAACACAGCAGAAGCAAAAAATGTTGATTGAACAATTTAAATTGGACAGTTTATTTTATTAATATTAGTTACGGCAAAGTCACTGCACTTGCAAATAAAATAGAATAACAAAAAGTCGGGAGAACCCCAAACTAGCTTTTTTTGGCACTTTTGGCTATGCTGTAACCTTTTGACCAGAGAAAATTTGAGAAAATTCTAATCAAAGGTTGCCAAATTTTACTTTTTAATTGTTTTGAAACGGTCCCATAAAGCAATAAACTGCCGGGAAAAGGCCAATTTTTCTGTTGAGGAGGGCTAACACTAGAATTAGTAAGTGTCACATCGGTTCCAAAATATCTGGCAATGACTACTTGTTCATATGTACTTGATAGGCTAGTACATAAAATATTACTATGACATAGCATTTTATCCCTGTTCGACAACATAAATCTATTTGGGCAACTGGATTGGTTTTGTTCATGACTAAAGGTGAGTTTTTTTTTATGTAGTTTCGGTGTAGTTTCCAGGGGCGCCACTATGGGGGGGGGAGGGGGGACTCCCCCCCCAAAGGTTTTAAGAAAGTACTTTCGTTGGGCGAAGCCTGGCGAAAGTTCACTTGTTTGTCAGCGCGGAGCGCCGGCAAACCCAGGAGAAATAAAATATTGCATGCTTTTGTCGGGCGTCGGTCGACTCGTCGGCACATCGGGTTCATTTCATACGCAAGAAGTCAAATACTGCACACATTCGTCGTGCACAACACAGAAGAAATCGAATTCTGTATCCTTTTGTCGGGCCTCGATATTCTCGTCGGCACATCTGGTTATTTTTATACACAAAAAATACAGAAGAAATTCGATTTATATACTTTCGTCGGACGTCGGTAGACTCGTCTGCATATTGGGTTCTTTTTATACACAACAAATCGAATTCGGCAAATATCTGTCAGGCAAAACACAGAAGAAATTGACTTCTGAATGCTTTTGTCGGACTGACTTCTGAATGCTAGTGGCGCCCCTGGTAGTTTCACTTTAATTTGACGTACTTTCATAACTGAAACAGAAGTACGTCAAACTACACTGAAACCACACCGAAACTACTTAAAAAAAAACACACCTTAAAAGCGTATTGAACAAGTTTTTGACTATATTTTTTTCCCATTGGTTGAGTGTCCGATAGCTGTCCGAGATGGTTATTGCATGTTCGAATATGAAAACAGAGGAGCGCCCCTTCGAAGCCAGAAAGCTTTTATCTAGCGTTTGGAATACCCTATGCCAAATGCTGTTTACACTATATTGAACGGTGGATACTCTAACCCAGTTAAGATGTTGATAATTTGAGTGAAGCTCAGAATAAATATTCCTTCAGCCCAAGCTGACTGCAAATTAGGTTACCAACAGGTATTCAGGGTTTGGCATAGGGTACCCTGTGTTAGGCATAGGGTATGCCAAACGTTAGATATATCCAGCATTTGGCATAGGCGGGCATAGGATAGGATATCCAAAAATCAGGGATTTGTGGTTGACTGCAGTAATCCGAACCCTTGTGTTGTTGTCCTTGGGAGGGGGGGGGAATTCGGGCTTGAAGTATTTGTGGGAGACATAATGTGGAGAACTGGCCGGACATTGAGTTAATTGAGTGCACAACCGGGAAGTCGAGGATCGTTCCAAAGATCCAGTTACATCTTGAATGCCAAACTTCTGACTTAAATTCTAGATAGCCTATATCACCAGCTTGACTTGAATTCCAGTTACAAGATGAGCAAGGCAGAAATGTACAGAATTTACATGATTACAGTATATTTAAAATAATATCTACAAGGGTCTTTCTTTTAAAGAAGCTGCATCAGTGCAGTAGAGGATGTAGATAGCACAAAATGCGTTTTAAATTTGAATAGGTGCTTGCCTGTTGTAGCGACCTGTGGTCTTCAGTTGAGTCAGTTGAGAGATGCCCTACATTATATCTGAACAGTTGTGTTTTTGAAACCGAGGCCAAGACTATAGCCTATAAAGTCTTACCACTATACCATGTATAGGCTACATTCTTTCTACTGATTTTATATCCCTAACTTAGGCCAGGAACAGCTGTTTTGCGATTAATAGCACTACCCGTTTCATTAGTCAATGAGAATCTGTATCTAGGGTGAACTTGGGTCCAAAAAAGTTAGTTTCAGGATTCACACGTGTCAGTACTTAGTGCCTTGCTTGTAAAAAATTGTATTCGTTTGTGTTACAGATGACCTTCGGGGCAAACCTAGAACATACACCCTAGCTTTCCCTTAGAATAAAAAATATCAATAGAGTCGGCTATATGTTATCATCACGAGTCCCATGGCACTGCTGTGCAGAACTACCTAGGCCTACTGAATTGTGTTTAACAGTATCTCGTTTCAGTTGTCTCTGCAGATTGATTTTAGAGCAGGCTTATACCATGGCAGATTTCAGCAGTGATTTGAGTGAAATTGAATCCAGTGAGAAGGAAGAAGGAGAAATAGATGAGGACCATGATGCTCACTTTCCCTTACCTTTTTCGTATTCTCACAGTGACAGGTTTAGGCCAAAGCCTTGTGTTTCTTCTCCCGACAAAAAAGTAAAGAATTTGCAGAGGTCAAGATCACCCCGACGGTCGCGATCACCACCGAACTGGAAGCCATCACCCATACCTACTGACCTCAGGCCTTGTTCTACAGAACCTCCATCTAGGAATGCTACCCATTCTCATGAACAGGAAGTTAGTGTTAAAAGGAGAAAGAAGCATGCTAAGGTTTCAGGAAAGAGAAGGAGCTTGGAGGACTCAGCCTTTGAAGATTTCGACCGAATGGCAAAAAGATTCAAGAATCGGTTCAAGGATGATCCACAGCTGCGTCTGCCACCATTGGTGCATTCAAAAGAATCCGCGCCTCACATTGACATCGACTTGAGCTCCATTCCCTTGCCTCTCGAACCAGCTGGTCCTGAAAAGGACGAAGTGAATAAAGAGGCAGATCAGAGTGATGAAGAACTAGAAGAAGAAGCAATTAGGATGAAATTAGCCCTTTTGAGGTCTGTAGCAGATCAGAAAGACCCAGAAATCGCTGCCAGGTTTGCTCAAATCCAGAAACTCTTAGACCCAAAAGATGAATTAGATGATGATGACGTCATGTTTCTAGATGAAATTCCCCTACCAGGGCCAAAGCATCCAGTCGAAATAGTAGACCTGGAACCCTCAATGTCAGACTTAGCCTATAGTGAAGCCATCAAAGTTGACAAGGATTTGAATGAGAATGTGCGAGAATGTCAAGACTTTAGTTTCAGCAAAAAGTCTGAGTCTTCGGCTGATATGAAACAGCTGGTTGATCTGAATCCTGTTGAAACGTGCACCTTGAATTTCAGCCCGAGAAGAAATAGTGAAGATCAGATTTCGAAAGTGAAACCAACCTTTGTAATATCTGACGAGGAAGAGACTCAAACCACTGTTGTAAAGTTGAAAGAGGAAACACATCTTGCTCGGAATGCCGAAGCTCAAGTCAACCAGGCGTTTAAAGAGGGATGGAAGAAATTCGGCCTTCTCCTCCAAGACAGTGTGAATCTTCTGAAGAATAAGAAGGTTCAACCAAGCAAAGAAATTAAGAAGGCCCAGCACATTGTCGTTTCAGCTGGATCTCTTGTTGATCGTCTTCTAGAGAAAAAAGAATTAGTCCCACCATGGATCCAGAAAGTGCGAGAAGATTCTAAAAGATTGGAGAGTTCAGAACGCTGCCAGGAAAAGGTGGATGATTCAAAGTTGGTTCAAGAAGAGCTGAAACAGGAATCAGTACTAAAGGAAGGAGTTGTTCCATCGCCGGTTGTTCAAAGTATTGCCGAAGAAGAAGACGAAGTCAGTCTCAGAGAAGCGTTACTTAAATCATTGGCGGCGAAGCCAGGTTCCAAAGAGGAACCACTGCCAGTTGTCAGTGAGCCCGAGGCTTCCACTCAACCCCTGGAGGAAGATGAAGAGCTCATGCGTGCCATGCTTCTTGTTGAAATATCCCGGAAAGCGCGTGTTGAAAAAGAAAATCTCCGAATTCCCAAGCCAAATCTTCCCCGAATAACAAAGGTCACGTCCATGCCTAAAATACCTAAGGTGAATCCCGTAATTATCCAGTTGAACGCCTATTCCGATGATGAATGCGATTGGAGAAGAGAAAGTGCTTCAGAGGCTGCGCGCAGGAGGAAAGAGGAAAGGGGTCAGAAACTCGCGAATGTGTTGGCCAGTGCGAAGAAAATCAAACAGCAGGGGTCTGAAGGGGTGCCTATTCCTGAACTTAGTATCAAGGTAAGGTGTAAAGCTTCTTGTATCTTCTTTCTCCATCCGCGTAGTCTTTCAGTCAGCTAATCTTGTACTTAGCTCAAACTTTCCCATCAATAGTTTACGTTACGTTACGCCCGTGTGCTTTTGTCTCTTTCTTCTGGCAGATTAATTTTATATCGACATGATTGTTAGGTCGATTTTGGACGAGAACCATTTACATTCTGCTTCATGAGCCTGCTGCAGTGACTACAGTTAGCTTCGCTTTGCCAGTTCTTGGTTTTAATGGTATATGGTGCAAAAAAATTAGGCCAGTAGCCTCTTCAGAAAGCAATCTATAGTTTTGCAGTGCGGTGTTACTTTTTGGTAGCGTAGACGGTTAATGAATGGTTATAGCAAGAACAAATAATCTTACAGAACCTTTGTCTCCCTATCTCTGTAATATGACTGTGCGGAGTCGAGTATTTCCCCATACCCTGTCCGCTTTGAACGAGCGGAGGTTAGTAGCTTCGCGCCACGTCGCGTTTCGTTACCTCTACAAATAGCTCAATCGCTGTGAACCACTGTTGAGGAAAAGGAGAAGTTAAAGCTGATTGGTTCTATGGACGCGCTCCAGAGCGGGTCAGCGCGCGGAGTACGCCTCTTGCCAGCCTCCTTCAGCATTTCTTGTGCGATAAGCAACGGCGAAGACGGAAGAGGAGTAAACGGGTATCAACATCAGCTCAAAGCTAGAGTAAATACCTCTAGGTCCGCTCAGTTTTGCCGGGGTTTTCGTAGTCGCTGCATGCGACTAAAGACAGAAGTTCTATCTGATTATTTGTTCTTGATTGTAGTTCATTGAAGGTAACGAGTCCTGTATAAATGAGGTATCAAATGGCTGAGAATGATCTAAGCTAAATTGGCCTGAACTGAACAGTAAAAAGAGGGCTGGGAATAAAAGGTCAAGACGCGCCGAAAAATGAAAAAGTCGTGATTCCCTGTTCTTTTGGTTTTCTTCTTCCCTAAGTCAGGATCCCTGTTCTGAGGCAAGATCCCTGTTTAGATTTCTGTTTGGTTCAGTGAATTCATCAGTGAACCAGGCTCCTACTTTGGACTGCGTTCTTTAGCGCTACAATATTCATTGGTGGTCTCTGGTTTTTAGGATCCCAAAACGTTTGTGTCGGGATACCTTCTGTGTCCTTCTGTGTGTTTGTCCGTCTGTTAGCACGATAACTCTGGAAGGGGCTGAGATATTTGGTTGAAAACATGGTATGACGATCTAGGGGGTCAACTACAGGTCAAGCTCGTAGATGGGTCCTTTAACTCTATTTTCAGGGGTGGGGGAGAGGGTTTAAATTAAGATGTGTTTTTAAGCTAATAAGACAGTCCATGTAGAGGCCAAACCGGAGATTTGGTAGAATTAAAAGTTTTTTTGTGGAGACGATTAGAGATCCAGTATACGGGTAGTGAGACATGCGGAGTCCATTTCCCTGGTTCCGTAGTTCCCTGGCGGATGAGCAGTTTGCCTGAAATGGAGGTGTTCCAACCAGTGTTATGTCCGTTTTCGGACTCACTAGTGTCTGGTTTTACCGCAACAGTGTGGACTAACTGGCGGCATATTTGTATGCCTCACGTTTCTGACTCTTTGTCCCGGAAACAGTAGTAAGTGCCACTCACTCGACCCACAAGATGAAACTCGTGGAAACGCGGAAACATTTCGTCTTTTTTTTGTGATAGTTTCAAATAGCTGAAAATAAAAATCCAGATAAAATCTGAACAAATAAAACTTCAGGCTTACGCCCTTGCCATTTCGTACTAACAGGATCTTCAGTTTTATGTCTATCTGCTCGATAAAATAGGTATTTTTTTAAATTTGGACTGTTTGCCTCCAAATTCGAATTTCCCGCAGAATTCGACCCACAAAATCGAAAATCACCTCGACAGTTGTTTGTCGAAGTCGAGCCACACAAACCTTGTTCGTCCCGGAAATATATTTGTGGGCCACACAAATGACCGCAGAAACACTCTTTCCGAGCCACAACCTATGTGGGATCAAAGAAAAACGCCTCTCATGGTGCGGATACATGATCCGGATTTCGCGGCCGGATTTTCAGCACTTTCATCGATAGCTTTTTCGAATGGAATTGATGTTGGTGCCTAAGATCCAGGCAGGAATTCCAGTGCGCGACCACCTGGGCCTCGTTTTTGTTGCAATAGGGCTGCCGCGTCGCTGCTGCAGCACTTGTTTGCATCTGCACAAGATGCGTTTTTGGATTCCACGATTTCTTCTTGGTTGAAGCAGCACCTTGCAGGGTAGCATTCTCGATAAGCGCTGCCGTCTTCCTCGGAAGCACTGCAGTGCAAAAACGAGTGTAGAAAGAATCAGCCCGGAAGCGGTCGAGAAGTGGACTTGCAGCGTGCAACAAAACGAGGCTCTGGTCATCTGTCCATAGCATAATTTGAAACTGATTCCGTTTTAACCCTTTCATCAGATTCAGTGTTGCTGGTCTAGACAGGTATATTCGCTTTTATTTCGAGTGACAAGTAGCTGGTAGTTTTAGATGAGGATTTTAACTCTTTCCGTAGCTTTTGCCGGAGTCAATGCAACGGGAGTACCAACTGTTGAAGCAACGGCTCAACCAACTTAACCAACGGCGTCAAGCCCGCGCGGATCAACCTGTCTTAGATTGTCCAGAGATCCGACAAGACACAAACGTTGCGAGTCAGAAGAAGGCAGAGGAAGATCGGGCGAAGGAAAAGGTGACGGCTGCCGCAACAAGTGACACTTTAGCGACTGGACGTTCCGAAGATCTTTTGGGAAAGCTAAATAGAGATCGGTAAGTGCTTGCCTTGAAAAGGGCTCTCAGTTTGCTGTTTGCTGATCAATAAAGGACGCCACTCCAACCGAGAGCCTTTGCTCCTCGTATATAGCGGAGACCTGATTTGAAACCTCTTGTTTAGTTTTTATGGCACTTGCAGCTCCGCTCAAGTGCCATATACCGATCGCTTTTCGGTCGGTCGGTCTGTCGGTCGGTCGGTCGGTCGGTCGGTCGGTCGGTCGGGCGGTCCACTGTTTTCGAGTTAGGGTACTTCCAGATGTCCTAGGACGATGAAACTTGGCAGGCATATCAGGGACCCGATATAACTAACCTGGAAATAATCAGTTTCACGATCTGACCATCTGGGGGGGAGTGGTGGGCCGGGGAATCCTGAGAATTTAGTAGTTTTTGTAAAACCCCTACCCCTTTCTTCTGACTAGTAGGTCTGCGCACGGCGTGACGTCACTCTTTGCATCGGATCACTCTGTTAACATCGGAAAGAGCTAGTGCATTCGAGGGTCAAAGGGGTTTGTATATGTGATTCAGTGCGGGGGAATATGGAAAATTGAGTGTTGTGTAACTTTCGAACGGGTGATCGGATTGGGACGAAACTTAATACCTGAATGAATGATATATCTCTGATCTTCCATTTGAAGTCCGAACCGGATTCGACAGCTATGGGGAGTTGGGGGGGGAGACCGGAAATCTCGAGAGACGGTTATAGTGGAGGGATTGGAGTAAAACTTGCTGGGAAGAACAAGAATCTGCTCCATATAAATCGTTTACACGTTTGGACTGGACCCGGTCACTTGGGGGGGGGGGGAGGTGGAGGGGAGTTTCCCGGAATTCTGGTGATGACAGTTTTTGGGATTTTCACGACGAAACTTGGGAGGCGTATCAGGTATCAGGGACCCGTAAACTAACTTGTAAACAAAAATTCACTCGATCCGATAGTCGTGGGGGGATCGGAGGGAGGGGGAATCCGGAATATTTAGCCATGCGTAACTTTGGAACGGGTGATGGGATTCGAGTGAAACTTAATAACTGAACAGAGGGCCTGTGGTGATCTTTTTCATGTCCGGACCGGATCCGACAACAATTGGGGGGGGGGATATGTAACCGGATTGGACTGGAGAGATCGGGATGGAACTTTGTGGGAATAACAAACAAGTCCAAAACCGAACCGGATTGGCTCCGGCGACTGTGGGGGGAGTTTGAGGGGCGGGTCCGGAATTCCGGTGATCGCGAGTTAAGGTACTTCCAGATGTGCTAGGACGATGAAATTTGGCTGGAATATTAGAAATTCGACAAGATTGGCTTAGAAATCGCCACTTTTCAAATCCGACCATTCCCTAAAATACCAATCATGACCGCAAATTAAGAAAAATGCTTTTAAGCAAACTATGCATTTCCATGATCCCCATGAGTCCATGATCATTTTTGCCTCAAGGGTTTTGCTTACAAATGAAGTTCTAGCTCCCTTAAAGTGTGCATCTTAACCGCAAGGTCGAAAAGTACTTTTTATCAAACGATACATCTCAACCTATGATCATTTGTGCCACAAGGGTTTTGCAAAAAAAAAAATTTCTAGCACCCTTAAAGTGCGCATTTTACCCGCATTAGCGAAAAAAAAATACTTTTGATCATACGTATATATCAATGATCCCTAAGAGCCTGATATCGTTTTTGCCTCAAGGGTCTTCCTTACAGATGAATTTCTAGTGCCTTTAAAGTGCGCATCATTACAGCCAAGTTCTACGATAAAATACTTTTTCTCTAGCTTCCTTAAAGTGCGCATCTGAACCGCGCAGTCGAAAATTACTTTTAATCAAATAATACATCTCAACCCATGCAAGTGCCATATGAGCTTACAGCTCTTGTTGGGATCCCAAAACGTAAGTGGCGGGATACCTATGACATCGCAAAAGTTGTCCGTCTGTAAGCACGATAACTCTCGAAGGGATTGAGATATTTTGATGAAACTTGGTGGGAGGATCCTAATTGGGACAAAGTACAAGTCAAGTTCGAAGATGTAGCCATATATTTGAGGGTGGGGGAGGGGTTTCAAATTAATAGCTATTTAGATAGTTGATTTAGGGGTAAGGAGACACGCTGAATCCGAATATAAAAGTCATTTTCTCGTCGGACAAGTAGTTCGCCCGGAATCCGGCCAAAACCGGAAAGTTTGTTAAAAGTAAAAGTTTTATCTGAAGTTGATTAGATGTTCGATTAAGGGGTAAGAAGACATGCTGAACACGATGGTGAAGACCGTTTTCTTGCCGGACAAGTAGTTCGTCCAGAATACGGCCAAAACCGGAAAATTTGTTACAAGCAAAATGTTTATTTGAAGTTGATTAGATGATCGATTTAGGGGTAAGAAGACATGCTGAACAGGATGGTGAAAACCATTTTCTCGCCGGACAAGTAGTTCGTCCGGAATCCGGCCAGAACCGGAAAATTTGTTAAAAGCAAAATTTGTATTTGAAGTTGAAGTTGATTAGATGATAGATTTAAGGGTAAGGAAAGACGCTGAATCGGTATATGACAACCATTTTTTACCCGGACATATAGTTCGTCCGGAATCTGGTGTAAACCGGATTTTTTTTAGAAGTTTAAGTTTTATTTGAAGTTGATTAGATGTTCTTTATAGGGATAAGGAGATACGCTGAATCTGATTCTGAACTACCTTTTTTTGCTGGGCAAGTAGTTCGCTCGGAATTCGGCCGAAACAGGAAATTTGGCAGAAGTAAAGCAGGAAGTTTCGATCAGTATCGTCAAAATAGATATGGCTTTAATGGCTTATAGAGGTATATCTGAACTTGGTTTTCTCAGGTGATTAGCCTGGCGAAGACTGGATCTGGCGAAGACAAGACCTTTATGTCTGGATCAAAAATTAAATTTTTGGGAACCTTAATTACCTTAATTACCTTAATTTGCACTTCGGAGCAAATTAAGATCGGTAGATCTGTAAGATCTGTAAGAACCCATCGAAAACTTTGGTCTTGTTTTCGAAAGGAAAGCTAAATAGAGATCGGCAAGTGTTTGCCTTGAAAAGGGCTCTCAGTTTGCCGTCGATAAAGGACGCCACTCTAACCGAGAGCCTTTGCTCCTCGTCTATAGTGGAGACCTGACTTGAAACCTTTTGTTTAGTTTTTTCGAAAGGAAATTACATAATTATGAAGCAAAATAAGCCCGAAAACACGAAACTAAATCTTAGAATCGTGGATTTCTGCCCACCTCAGTACCCGAGAGCCTGAGGTTTTTATCGTTATCTGTTCTTGCTGGATGTTCACACTAGCCGTATGGTGCCGTGGTCTGCAAGCTATCCGCTATAAGCACCCTATCTGTAATTACGGTACAAGATCGGGGGTTTTTGCTCGGTGCAGTGCATAGAGGCAGGAGTTTTTATTATTGTCTGTTCCTGGTGTTAAGCAATGTATTGTTATGGTCTCGAGCAAGAATTACCTTAACTCGCACTTCGGAGTGATTAAGCCATTAAGGTCCATGATGGATCTGTTATGCTCCGCTTCTGGTTGCTTTTCTGTTTGGGTGGTCTCGACAGGATTTATAGTCTGAAACCGGCTGCTATTTACTGTTCTATTTACTCTGCTATCACCTTGTGTAGGCCTACTTGGCGGGTTACAAATAAAATATATATATACTGTTGTTAAGAGGTTGGAACACCCCCTAGGAAATATTTTATCGATGGATTATTATTTGAAAGAATGCTCTAATGTGTATTCCATCCTTCAGGCTAGATGTCAACCAGAGCCTAGACCACACAATCGGGCAATTGAGGGAACTCGCCGCAGAGACGGAGAGAGCCAGGAACCTCGTCAGCACAGCCAAAGCTCTGGAGAGGCAGATTGATGAGCTCCAAGCAAAACTAAAGCTAGTCAACGCCGAGAAAGAAGCCAGTGTCGGAAAACAGAAATTGCTTCTCGAATCCGTCAATCGCTTTCGACTCGAGTTCGCTGACAAGCAAAGGAGACTGATAGCAGTGGAAAAACAGTACCAGAAATCATCCGGAAACGTGTCACAGCAGAACGGCTCCGAACAGAAGCGAACACAAGAGAAATTCCTTGAGTTGAAAACGCTGTGTGCCAACCTGCGAGGCAATGCCCCAAAACGGAAACCGAATAAGAATTCCTCTTCACTTTCTGTGAAACACCCTTCTAGTCCCGCGAAGAAAAGTGTGCCTTTATCTAGCCACGGTGTAGCAGTAGCTATGTTGAACAATCGTGACCAGAAAGTACAAAATGGGAGGAATGGACTCCAAGTCAAAGCTGCTCAACTGAATGTTAACGGAGTATCTCGCTTGACCAGTAGTAACTCGAGTGGAAAGGAGAATCGGAATGGAGAATCTGAACCTCTGAGGTAAGCTGGCCCCGTCCCTTCCCACCTTTGGAAAAAATGATTCTGGTGCCGATTTGATTGTTGGGTCTGTATGACGAATACGGTGATACGCAGGTGACACCTGGAAGTACCTAAGCCTCTTTTTATTTGATTCTCACTTGTTTCATCTTGTTTCACTTGAAGGCCTTGTCATGGCCAAATGCCGTTTTGTTAGGTTACTGTTCTGACAAATGTCGCAAATAAAACGCAGTTATATCTGTGACAAGACCGCTGTCATAAATAAAAAACTAATCACGAACCTTCTTGTTTGACAAAAAGAGACAATTGTCAAGCCTTGTCACAAATAATACGGCATTTGCGAGACAAGACTCAAACTGTATCAAGTAAAACGCGGCTTTAGTTTGTTCCGTAACATGGCAGACGAAGCTAGTCACAGAGGTTCAGTATTTACGGACGATATTGGATGGCGCGTGGAACTGTCCGGCATTACACTGCGAGCCCACGTTCGGAGGACAGTGTAGCCCTCCCTGATCTTGTCTTGCGTGCGAGAAGAAGGGCGACAACTGGTTTTCACAGTGAACGAATTACGTATTGGGTGTTATACTCTGTAAAAAGTTTCTCCGAGTAAGGATTAAAGTTAACTGCAGTATTTGCTACAGGGATTAATCTTATCTCTACTGGGATAAGATTAATCCGAATTAGAGATAGTCTTATCTCAATAGAGACAAGATTAATCCCAGTAGCAAATACTGCAAGTTTTTTTTTTTTACGGTGTATAGCGACGAACAAACCCTGTATTCTCGTCGGGGTTTCTAGATCAACTGCCTGGTCGTACCTCCACCAGGAGTTGGAAAAGGGCGCTGCGTAGCTAGACTCTCCAGTTTAACTTTACATGCTAGGAAGTCGAGGCATGTTTTGGTACGGACTGGTTGACTTGCAGCCTACTAGCGTAACAGTAAACCAATCCTTGCCTCAGGCAATGTCAGATTAAACTCTGGGCAGTCGAAAGTCCCATCGCAAATTTTCTCTTAGTATGGTGTCGACGTCGGCAGCTTGATAGAGATGACCATCACTATTTTATACTAAATATGCATAGTATACACTGAAACAATTTAAGAGAACCCAATTTTCTTTCAAGATCAAGTCCTAATCTGCCTATTTAGTAATCTGGCAGTGGCCTCAGGGTTCAAGGTTTAAGCTTTAAAGTTTAACCGAAAAGGCCTGGGATAGGACAATCTAGTTACCCATCACTTATTCACTTAAATTGGCTTGAAGACCCGCTGAAAATGCGTTACTTGGTTGTTCCGCTATTCAGGAATAATCGATTTTCAAATAGTGGAATTTTCGTGTGATTTGTGGTACCTCTAATTTGTTGTATGCCTTACAAGAAAGATTTATGACTTTTTTTTTGTTCAGGCACTAAGCAATCTTCACCAATATCGCCACTGCCCACTGAAAAGCCTTGTTTGTGTTTAGATAAAAAATTTCCCGCGTCATAGTAGAATTTTCGCTGTGGGGACAGCCGCAGATATTCTGAACGTCATAACTAGAGCAGATAGTGGAAAACAAAAAAATCCCTTTGCGGAATCCAAATAATTCACTGTATTTAACTAAAGTTGGCTTTTCAGTTAAGCTTTAAACGCGTCACGTAAATCTTAAAGAAATTACACAAGCAGCCTCCTGTAGAGAATACGTTAAATAAAACTACCCTATAAATGAATCTACCAAAATATAATCTAACCTGTCATCTACTGAATACCCCACCAAACTCCCACTACAAAAATAAATAAATTTGTACTTTTACTGTATTGAAAGTGTACAGTAGCAACGAACGAACACAAAACAGTCACTCACTCAATTATTGAATTGTTTTTGAATCTAAATAATAAATCTCTCAGGTGTTAGCTCTCTGGCTTTAGGTGAGAAATAACCACCCGAATCCGCTGTTATGTTTTAGAGCCCCATCGGACCCGGAGTCATCCTCAGACTCTAGTGAAAATAAGCTGACTTTCCTTTCTAGTTCTGCGGTTGTGCAATTTCAGATCGACCCTCAAAGGGTCGTCTGCCCTCACGACCTTCATGGGATATGCAAAGATGGACAGTGTGTCTTCCAGCATCTTCCCAGGCCTTCGACCTAGTTCAGCCTTAAACTGCCAGTACTTCGCTCTTTCATAGGTAATCTTTTGCCTATGTTTTAGTTCTTACAACTATGAATAGGTGCGTATAGAAGCGCCTCTTAAATTATTTCCAACACGGAAATGGGCCATGTGTTTGCCCTGTCTCGCCCTTTGTCTCCTCCTTTACTGACACGAATTTTGATGGCGGGACAGCTTTCATGTTCCTTGTTGAACCACCGCCCTCTGGTTGGCCGGCAGCGAGGTGCATCTGTCCGAAATAATGCGTTTGATCCAGAAAATATCTAGCTTCGACCGTATGAGACAGAGAAGCAACCAGTGAAGAGGGAAATAGTCACATGTTTTCGTGAGGCACGTTGAGGTAGTTCTAGACGAAGTATTTCATTCCCAAATAGGCGTATCTTTCGTGGTTCGCTGGGGACTCTTGCAGTGTATATTCTAGTCTGAGCGGCGGCAAAGATTACGGAACATACTTTGCGAAAAACTTTACGAACGCCGTCCTTCATGTGTAGGCCTCGTAAATAATTGTGTGATTGTGGTAGATGGCTACCTTTTATTTGGAAAACGAGTGACATATTGAACGTGCTAAATGTATGGGCGTCCTTAAAGAGGGGGGCACCCCCCCACCTACATAGACACACCAAGAATAATTCCCATCAGATAAATTAACGTGGTTGTCGGTTCTGTCCATTATGACCTACTTTTCACTATATTAGTTCGTGTTAGCGCTTACAAGTCGTTAACACTCTTCTATCGTTTCTTGCTTATCCAAGCGGCTTTCAGAGTTCCGGCGGTTTTGTAGATCTTTCCGATCGTCGGTGCAGAACACCAGCGGTTATGTACCGTTAAGGCCGGTTATGTACCGAAAAAAGTGTCCATCCCAGTACTTTATGTCTGTGTGCGTGTGGGGGCGCATCACACCAGCGGTTCTTGTCGTTTGTGTACCGAGAAGGTGTCTGTCCCAGCACTTTAAGTATCTGTGTGTGTGGGGAGAGGGTCACATAAGGGTCTCCGAGTTTGTTGCTGTGGCTCAAGTTTGTTGAATTACATGTCCATGGTCTAGCCATGAGCACGGATCAAAAGTTCTGGATTTGACGGAACAGAGGACCTTCCATCCTTACAACTTCCATCAACAATTTTTCGAAGATTTGTTTCTTGTAAGAATTTCTGAGGAATTTCGGTACATGTTACTGTTCTCTTCTGGCACTAAACAGATTTTACTGCTGTATTTCCAGGATATATAGAGACTGCGCTTCCGCATGGCATAATATCAAACGAAATTGTTGGTCCAAATGTGAACGTACAGGTAAGACGTGTATTTTTGTGCATTTTTTCTTAACCGTGATTTAATACGTTTTGATCTTTTTTATTATTCGAAGTTGAAGATTAAAAACTTAGACCCTTTGGAATCGTGTCTCCTTCCACTTAGGCATGTTAAGGTTGGGCTGTCCCAGATTGACAGAAGTAGAAAGTGCAAGAACACCAGTACACTGTGCAGTCCCATGATACCAGTCATATCCTACCCAGTGCCAAAATTTTCTGGTATTCCCCTGATGTTAAAAGAAAAAAGTTCCAACCGTGCGATAACAGTTGTTGTCACACAGCCAGCCATGCGATAACAAGTGATATCGCACGGTTGGAACTTTTTTCTTTTAACGTCAGGGGAATACCAGAAAATTAAAATAAGTGTACTAGTGTTATAATCATTATCGCCCTTGCTTTTCGTCGTGCGGATTTTGATCCGCTCGCTGCGCTCGGGCGATATCAGCCTATCATGCTACCCGCGGGCCAAATTTTTCCGCTATCACCCTCAGGAAGGGCGATAATATTTACTAACCTTGCCAAATAATGTCTCTGTTGCTTTGCACATCCCATACCTTGACGGAACCGATCACAACGGGCGCGAGCGGTGCTTCATTGCGAAAATTCTTTCCATGGGAAGATAAGATTTGGCTAGAGAACAAAAGCATGAAAACAGCTGATATGTCGAAGGCTTAAAGGTTCAGTGAAGAGCTTATGTTTCCAGTTTCCTACCGCGGGAATACAGTTCCTGCATTCTAGTTTAAATTCCCCTGAACAGAAAAAAAACGACAAGCTTCGACGCATTAACTCTCCCGGTCCAGGTGTCTCTCCATAGTTAATCTTGACTAACCTTGCCAAAGAGTCGTCTCTGTTGGTTTGCACATCCCATATCCTGACATAACCGATCACAACCGACGCGAGAGGCAGTGCTTAACTGCGAAAATTCTCTACGGGAAGATGAGATTTGGCTAGAGAACAAAAGCATGAAAACAGCTGATATGTCGAAGGCTTCAAAGTTCAATGAAGAGCATATCGCTCCGGTTTCCCACCACGGGAATACAGTTCCTGCATTCTAGGTAAAATTTTCCAGAATAAAAAAGAATATATCACCTTCCACGCAATAACCCTCCCGGTCCAGGTGTCTCTCCACCAAAGAGTCGTCTCTATTGATTTGCACATCCCAGATCTCTGACAGAACCAATCACAATCGACGCGAGAGGCGGTGTTAAATTGTGGAAATTCTCTGCATGGGAACATTGGATTTGGCTAGAGAGCAAAAGCACGAAAACAGCAATGGGAGGAAAATCGGAAATAGGCGGACTGGAGATGGCGCATGTTATGAGAGGGTAGCCTAAATAATGGAATGATACCAGTCTTCATTTCTGCTTTAAGGAGAAGGGTTTCATTGTCAGCGGCACAGTGAAAAACTAGCTGTGAACCCTATCTTGACCTGTTGGGCGGACGCATTGAGTAAAACGTACACACAGTCCTATTCCCATCGACAGAGGATAATGGTGTGATAGTCGCAGATTGTAATTCCTGCGTGTGCCGAAGGCTATGGGTACCTGTGTTTACATCGGTTTACATTAACCTAACCCTGACCGACTCCACCATAAAAAAAATTCTGATTGGTTGATTACTGAACTTCACTCAAACCATCAATATTTGATTGGGTTAGGGTACCCAGTATTTGGCATAGGGCATCCCAAAATCAGGGGTTTGTAGTAGACTGAAGCGACCTGGGTGACAAAGCTTTGGTAATGACGATTTATGGAAATCAGAAAACCAGCGTTTATCCGCCGCAAGTTTGGAAAACACGAAAATCTTTCGTATAGCCCATTATCGGTTGCCTTGACGACTAAAGGAAGACATTTTCACGTGGATGGCTCAGTTAACTTCCTCCCTTTTACGTTGCTACCATTCAGCTCTTTGGTCATTTCCGTGTGAATATCTCGACGGATGACCTCACCATCCAGCATCGAGCTCCTTTGAACGGGTGGCGGAAAGTGGCATCTTGTTCTGTCTCAACCCGTTGTCGTGTGGATAACATCATCCAGTAACATTTTCGTCATGTATAGTACCTTCCGTCGAGATCAACAGCCACTCATCCGAAAATGTCACAAAATAGAACAAGCAACTTCCCAGCATTAGTTATATCTGTGCTTTGGGGCTTTAATACGCTCTTCATAAAATCCAATAACGAATTATCGCCAGATGTGCTAGAGGAACAATAACAATCACAGGTGAGAAAGGGGGACAAGTTATCGGAATGGAGAATGAGTGATTAGGCTTTCGGCTCACACCGACCCGCTAATTAGCCCCGTCGGAAAGTGGTTCAGCAGTCAGCAATGATGTCGGGAGCCAAAATTGACAAAGTTGATGTAGACTGATAAAACAGAGTTGAATTGAGAACAAACAGAGGTAGAGGCATTTTTGTGAAGTTTCAAGTATGGCTAGGCCTAAGACAATTTGGAAATGGCCAAACAAATCCGGATAAACGTATACCACGAAGTAACATGTCATTGTTTACTTTATGCCAGCGCATCTAGCGGCCAAAAAAGAACTAATCTGGATGTAATTTTATGAAGAGCGTACGCTCTTCATAAAATCCAATAACGAATTATCGCCAGATGTGCTAGAGGAACAATAACAATCACAGGTGAGAAAGGGGGACAAGTTATCGGAATGGAGAATGAGTGATTAGGCTTTCGGCTCACACCGACCCGCTAATTAGCCCCGTCGGAAAGTGGTTCAGCAGTCAGCAATGATGTCGGGAGCCAAAATTGACAAAGTTGATGTAGACTGATAAAACAGAGTTGAATTGAGAACAAACAGAGGTAGAGGCATTTTTGTGAAGTTTCAAGTATGGCTAGGCCTAAGACAATTTGGAAATGGCCAAACAAATCCGGATAAACGTATACCACGAAGTAACATGTCATTGTTTACTTTATGCCAGCGCATCTAGCGGCCAAAAAAGAACTAATCTGGATGTAATTTTATGAAGAGCGTATACCTACCAGCGACAGTATGGAAGCTGCACTTGCAGTTTGCTTGCAGTCTGATTCAGGACGTTTCGATTTGCGAGAGGAAATAGAAGAAAAGATTTAAATGTTAATAAAGGAGGTTTCTGTGATTGTTTATTTTTAGGGAGGGACCCAGTCCTTTAAGAGGTGAGTGCCTGCTGAAAGCGTGGAAAAAACAGCATTTATAGAGACAGATTCTCTGGGATGTTGCACAGTAATGTGGAGGTACTCAAATTTGAACACTTGTTTTAAATGCTGTTTAACGCCATAACGCAGGCAGAACGCAGGTTTAAAGTCCTGTTTTAACTTTTTTGTTGTGTGAGTTGTGACTGTTGATTATAAAACAGTCAAATGGAGAGAAAAATACAAAAATGATATCAGCTAACAGCCCACTGTTTCAGCTTTCTTCTGGCAGAAACACAGTGTTAGAATTCTTCTTTTTGATTTTGACTTTGTTGACTTACAAATACAATTTTTCTTCCATCGATTGGATGCTGTTTGGCTTGAATTTGGGTAGTCACATCACAGCACAGATTTGTTCTATTACAGTAGAGGTACTTATGCTTATGTGAACAGTTACTTTAATGTGAACACTGCAGCTTTGAGCTAAATGGTAGACTGGAGATCCAAAATACCTCTACAGGTGTTTTCAGCTGCCCTTCTTACCTACTTTGGCTAATCGGTAGTTAGCTTTAGACACAGCAAGTGCACGAAAACGCACGAAAATGGCAAAGTCCGAAGTCAACAAACGTTCACATAAGCATACCTCTACTGTACTTGAATGTGCTTGAATGCTATCTGTTTGATGAAATTAGGCTATATGCTGCTTAGAAAAAGTTGCAAAATTTGAGAAAAGGAACAAATGAACAATAGAAGGAAACTAGGCTAAGGCAGGGCTAAGGTGCATTTTTTTGGATGTAGTTTGACATACTTTTGTTTCAGTTATGGAAGTACAGTAGAGTAGAGGTAGGCTATGCTTACGTCAGGCTTATGTGAACAGTTACTTTAATGTGAACACTGCAGTTTTGGGCTACATGGTAGACTGAAGATCCAAAATAACTGTACTGGTGTTTTCAGCTGCCCTTCTTACCTACTTTGGCTAACTGGTAGTTAGCTTTAGACACAGCAAGTGCATGGAAATGGCAAAGTCCAAGTCAATGAACGTTCACATAAGCACACCTCGACAGTATGTAGAATGGACAAATAAAATGGTACACATAGGCCTACTCAGGGCCTACTGTACTTTCATAACTGAAACAAAATTATGTCAAACAAACTACAGTGAAACTACACCAAAACTACATAAAAAAAACGCACCTTAACTCTGCCTTAACTTTAAGAACACTACTTGTCCCTTTTATAAAGCTGTTATAAAGGGTGTAGACTAAATCATAACGGAATTCCATACAAGCGTGACGTCACACCTGTTTTATCTATTTTATATTTTGGCCTATTTGAAGGTATATATATAGAGCTGAGCAGCCAGCAAGGCGCCGGTCGTGTTTACATTTATGAAACGGCCTAGGGACAATCAAATGCTATGTTGGGGCCACAATCACGTGACATCACTAACTACGTCACGGCTGTATGGAAATCCGTTACGATTTAGTCGACACCTTATAAAGTGCCATCTGTGTAATATATATTACTGGAGCCTATACTGTATACTATTTCCTTGGTCTCTATTTCTGTACGTACCCTACGGAAATAGTTTTCTAGCTTAGATGTGCCTTACATGCACCACAACCTGGTCTAAACTAGTTAAACCTGCTGAAAGATGTTTGCTTAAAATCAAATTCACTGATAAATCTTAATTAAGAAATTTTGGCACTGTTGTGTTGTGACGGAAATGAAGTCATGGCATCCCGAGTTGTCATAGTACAAGACAGGTACAAGAGAGTTAGTGTCGATGCCTGAAAGCCAAAAAGACAAAGATCCTCCCTGTTTGAAACATTAAATGTTTTCTTATATTAAATTAATGTTTGTTTCTAACAATTATACAATTTGCTTTCATATTTTCCAAGTACCTAAGGTCAAATAATGATGACATGATGAAAAATTCGGGTGACCAGCCGTTACGGTAACAAAGTCACCAGAAAATGTTTGGGTTCTCGCAGAAATTGATGTACCGGCAACAGCTTGTACGCTAGTATTTTGGAAGAAATTTGACAGTGAAGAAGAAGAAGCCGGCGGTCTTTTGAGATACTGTTTACCTTTTTTTGAAGTTTCTGTTGTGAGATAAAGACAACCAAAGCTGGGCAACGAGCAAGTCAAATTATAATGGAAATAGTGTAGGCTCCAGTACCTTCTGTGATATGGGGATGTGAACTTATTAGATGAAGTTGCCTTTACCTTTGGACAGGATTACTATTGCTATAGCCAGCCTATAGCCTGCTTCTATCTGACTGTTGTAGTGGTTTGAGAACTATTAAGTTCACAAGCCTCTCAGTAGCTTAATTGGTAGAGCGACCACCTTGTAAGCAGAGGGTTGTGTGTTCAAATCCCGGCTGAGGAGCATTTTTGCTCCTTATATCTTTATAAAATGTTGCAAAATAAGGCTGACATATGATAATATGGGCTTGAAGTAAACATTTTTTGGTAAGTATTTTGAAGAAAAATTTGCCGGGTATGGGTTTTAGTGCTTACTTTGGCGACAGTTCGCCAATAGGCAACATTCAAATAAGTATATCTTCACTGCACCTACTTTGGTTTTGTCTCTTGCTTCTAAAACAGTCTAATGGAAAGGAAAAATAACAAACTTGGTATCAGCTGACAGCAACTGTTTCAGCTTTCTCCTGGCATAAACATCGAATTCTACTTGTAAGATTTTTTTTCCATTGGAGTATGCTGTTTAGTATATGTATAGCATATATGTATATCATATATTAGGCTACTACTAATCTGCGACAGTTGACTCTGTAGCTAAATAACTTCACAGTTGCACTCACACCTGATGAAGTTTCAAGCTGGTCAGCATTTGCTACTGCTTGCTGCAGTATCGCTTTAGCATCTTAAGCAATAGCTAGGCAATAGACTTTTTGTAATGAACTTGTGTATTAATTCTTGCATTGTTTTGTTGGAATCACAAGCAATGCCTTTTTTTTTCATTTATATCTGTTTCAGGGGAATATGGATGCAGACAGACATTCAAGACTCAAAGAGATAGAAAAGAGGATACTTGACCCCAGAGATGTCCTCAATACTGACTGCCTACTGGTAATTTGCTTTTATTTTTGGGATCCCAAAACGTAAGTGGCGGGATACCTATGACATCGCAAAAGTTGTCCGTCTGTCCGTGTGACGATGTCAGGTTATTTGGAGTGCCAGGTTATTTGCATTTGAACCGCTATTAGTATGGGGATTTTTCAGTATGCTAATGTGTTGTGAAATGTTCAGTACCGTTAGGGTTGGAGTTTACGACGTTGGTATTTGTGACGATTTAGTCAATGCTCATACAGCTTTTGTACAGTTAACATCTACGCTTAGTAATAAAACTCTGTCTTCTAACAACTGGAGCACGAACTGGAACGACTTGGGCTACGAATAACGACCACGCCATCACAGTCCGTCTGTGCGCACGATAACTCTCGAAGGTATTGAGATATTTTGATGAAACTTGGTGGGAGGATCCTTCGGGTCAAAGTACAAGTCAAGTTCGAAGATGGGCTCTGTAGCCCTATATTTGAGGGTGGGGGAGGGGTTTCAAATTAAGGGGTAAAACACATGTTTTTGAATGCTGTTTAGATAGCTGATTTAGAGGTAAGAAGAAACGCTGAATCCGAATATTAAAGTTATTTTCTCGCCGGACGAGTAGTTCGCCCGGAATCCGGCTAAAACCGGAAAGTTTGTTAAAAGTAAAAGTTTTATTTGAAGTTGTTTAGATGTTTGATTTAGGGGTAAGAAGACATGCTGAACACGATGGTGAAAACCATTTTCTTGCTGGACAAGTAGTTCGCCGGAATCCGGCGAAAACCGGAAAATTTGATAAAGCAAAATTTGTATTTGAAGTTGATTAGGTGTTCGATTTAGGGGTAAGAAAACATGCTGAACACGACGGTGACAACCATTTTCTCGCCGGACAAATAGTTCGTCCGGAATCCAGCCAAAACCGGAAATTTTTTTAAAAGCAAAATTTTTATTTGAAGCTGATTAGATGATAAATGTAAGGGTAAGAAAAGACGCTGAATCTGTATATGACAATCATTTTTTAACCGGACATATAGTTCGTCCGGAATCCGGTTGAAACCGGATTTCTTTTTTTAGAAGTTAAAGTTTTCTTTGAAGTTGAGTAGATGTTCTTTATAGGGATAAGGAGATACGCTGAATTGGTTTCTGAACTATCTTTTGTTTTTGCTGGGCAAGTAGTTTGCTCGGAATTCGGCCGAAACCGGAAATTTGGCAGAAGTAAGCCAGGAAGTTTCGATCAGTATCGTCAAAATAGATATGGCTTATACCGGTATATCTGAACTTGGTTTTCTCAGATGATTAGCCTGGCGAAGACAGGATCTGGCGAAGACAAGACCCAGTTGTCTGGTTAAATATTAAATTTTTGGGATCCCATCAAAAACTTTGGTCTTGTTTTGTTTAGATACTTACATTTGTTAGCAAAGTAGCTGAAATCGCACTTGCAGCGGTGAGGATGCACAATCCTGATGAGTAACTTGCGTTGGTTGTGATAGTTACTTTCGGGTTCGCTACTCAGGAGAGCACCAGTCATCCTTCCAGGGCTCTTGATTTCCAGTCCTTATCCAGCCGTTTCTTGAAGGGTTCAAATGTTTTGCAAGGAAGGGTCCTTTTGAAAGGGCAGTAAAGTAGAGTGGCATGAGGTGAGAGGTGGCGTGTAGATACGTGTTTTACCTCTCAATTCTCAGTTTTTGCTTCTCATTTCTTAGTTCTCATATAGAGCGTGTTCCGCCCCCCTCTACCAATAGTAACTATTAGCTACTATTTCCGTTCCAGCCTCACGAAAAGTTACTACGCTGACCGTTCCAACCTTCTCAAAATAGTAACTAATAGTAACTATTTGCTTACCACGCTCGGGAGCGTAGTAACTACGCATCTCTGCAACGTGATTGGTCCGATCAGCCCGCGGCCTGATATTTGACCGAAAAATTAAAGCAGAAATATAAAAATGCTATTTCTGCAAGAGATACAGTGCTTACCATCCCTACAGCCTTTCTGATTCTTCCAACACACGAAAAAGACAACAAGAAACAACAACAAAATCCAAAGAGACACGCCAGGTTTCAGTTTGGCCTTATTACAGTTCAGCGTTCCAAGTGGAGTAACAGTCCCCTATTTCCTCAGGCTCAACACTTGTGTAGACATAGTAAAAAGTCGGTTCCATAGGGTAATGGGTGACTTTCACTTTCTGCTGCTGAGACATATGTAAAATCTCAATTACCCGGGACGCAAATGACAGGTTTTCCACTACTAACCTGTGGATCTATTTTAGCATGTCTGATCCAAGTGCTGACGGTGAGGCTAACAGAAACTAGTCCTCTTGGAAGCGAGGAGAGGGAAAAGAAAATTCCGTAAAAAACAAGCTAACTAATCCAATTTTCTTTAAAATAAAAAAAGAAAGAGTAGGAGCAACAACTGTAATTGTGAAAAAAATTAGCAGTTATATAGCATATCTTTATCTTTTATAATTGCCGACGCATCCTCTGAGGGATGGACGTTAGGTTTCTGCGCGGTTTTTCTCTCGAACCGAAACAGCAACAATAAAGAAAAAGGCAGTCGTACTTGAGCTGTGGGGTCGCGATCACTTTGGAAAGGTAAACTGAAAGTTTATATATCATCTTTAAAAAAGCGTTCCAGCCTAGCGTAGTAACTAGGGTAACTAGCGTAGTAACTACGGTAAGTAGGGTGGAACACGCTCATAAATAGCTTTTTCGCCCTTCTCGCTTCTCAGTTCTTGCCTTTGACAAAAACAAAAATTTAACCACCCACTAATAACTGTTTATACGTATTGAACATCCTCCCTTTGTCGACCAATAAGGAAGCTCGTAAGGAAGGGCTATGGAGAACGAGAATCGAGAAGTGGCTATCGAATCAACTTCTCGATTCGTCAGAATTTCGAAGCTTTCATGTTTTTTACTAAAACATTCCTTCATTCGTTCATTTATTTGATTCCTTCAAAACCGAAGAGTATATAAACAAGACCAAAGGTTCCGATGGGATCCCAAAAATCTTCGCCAGGCCAAACAGCTAATCATTAAGAAATCCAAGCTCAGATATGGATTCAGCATGTGCGTTTACCTCTATAAGCCGATCGAAATGATCCTGGCTTACTTCTGTGAATTTTGCGGTTTTGGTGAACTTCAAGAACTACTTGTCCGGCGAAAAACTAAAGCTCAAAAACGGATTCAGCGTATCTCCTTACCCCTATATCCAACATCTAATCAACTTCAAATAAAAATTTAACTTCTAACAAATTTTCCGGTTTCAGCCGGATTCCGGACGAACTATATGTCCGGCTAAAGAGTGATTGTCATATACGGATTCTGCATCTCTTCTTACCCCCAAATCTATCATCTAATCAACTTAAAATAAAACTTTTACTTTTAACAAATTTCCGGTTTTGGCCGGATTCCGGGCGAACTACTTGTCCGGCGATAAAATGGTTTTCGTATTCTTGTTCAGCATGTCTTCTTACCCCTACTTCAAACGTCTAATCAACTTCAGATAAAACTTTAACTTCTAACAAGCTTTCCGGTTTTGGCCGGATTCCGGGCGAACTACTTGTCCGGCGAGAAAATGGTTTTCATATTCGTGTTCAGCGTGGCTTCTTACCCCTAAATCAAACATCTAGTCAACTTCAAATAAAACTTTTACTTTTAACAAACTTTCCGGTTTCGGCCGGATTCTGGGCGAACTACTTGTCCGGCGCGAAAATGGTTTTCATATTCTTGTTCAGCATGTCTTCTTACCCCATAATCGACTATCACATTAGCTGTTTCAAAATATTTTGCTTGTCCCTTAATTTGAACCCCCTCCCCCACCCCTAAATGTAGGGGTACAGGGCCCATCTACGAACTCGACCTTACTCTTGACCCAAAGAATGCTCACACCAAGTTTCATCAAAATATCTCATTCCCTTCGAGAGTTATCGTGCTCACAGACGGACGGACGGACGGACGGACGGACGGACAGACAGACAACTTTTGCGATGTCATAGGTATCCGTCACTAACGTTTTGGGATCCCAAAAAAGAGAACAACATGTCACAAACACTTCAGAGATAGTACACAAACAGTTAACTGACCGTTAAAAACAAACTATCATTCTAAATCTACAATAAAATACAAATGATGTCAGGCCTTATGGTGGGGTCATAATGAGTTAATGGTGCTTATTATGTTTATGAATAAAACTGAACTGCATAAAATCAAAATAATAAACTAATCATAGCACTTTTTTAGTGAAGAAAGGAAAAAGGTTGTGATGGACAAGAATGTTTTCAGCCTTTTGATGAAAGTTCTGAATTTTTCTGTTCAGAGTTTCCAGAGGATTCTTCACTTTAAAAAAGGACACAGGAAAAGGAGAATTGGCTTCATTTCAATGGTAAAAAAACAAGAGCTGTAAGCTCATATGGCACTTGCATGGGTTGAGATGTATTATTTGATTAAAAGTTATTTTCGACTGCGCGGTTCAGATGCGCACTTTAAGGAAGCTAGAGAAAAAGTATTTTATCGTAGAACTTGGCTGTAATGATGCGCACTTTAAAGGCACTAGAAATTCATCTGTAAGGAAGACCCTTGAGGCAAAAACGATATCAGGCTCTTAGGGATCATTGATATATACGTATGATCAAAAGTATTTTTTTCCGCTAATGCGGGTAAAATGCGCACTTTAAGGGTGCTAGAAATTTTTTTTTTTGCAAAACCCTTGTGGCACAAATGATCATAGGTTGAGATGTATCGTTTGATAAAAAGTACTTTTCGACCTTGCGGTTAAGATGCACACTTTAAGGGAGCTAGGACTTCATTTGTAAGCAAAACCCTTGAGGCAAAAATGATCATGGACTCATGGGGATCATGGAAATGCATATTTTGCTTAAAAGCATTTTTCTTAATTTGCGGTCATGATTGGTACTTTAGGGAATGGTCGGATTTGAAAAGTGGCGATTTCTAAGCCAATCTTGTCGAATTTCTGATATTCCAGCCAAATTTCATCGTCCTAGCACATCTCTTAACTCGCGATCACCGGAATTCCGGACCCGCCCCTCAAACTCCCCCCACAGTCGCCGGAGCCAATCCGGTTCGGTTTTGGACTTGTTTGTTATTCCCACAAAGTTCCACCCCGATCTCTCCAGTCCAATCCGGTTACGTATTCCCCCCCCCCCAATTGTTGTCGGATCCGGTCCGGACATGAAAAAAATCACCACAGGCCCTCTGTTCAGTTATTAAATTTCACTCGAATCCGATCACCCGTTCCAAAGTTACGCATGGCTAAATATTCCGGATTCCCCCTCCCTCCGATCCCCCCATGACTATCGGATCGAGTGAATTTTTATTTACAAGTTAGTTTGATCGGGTCCCTGACACGCCTCCCAAGTTTCGTCGTGAAAATCCCAAAAACTGTCATCACCAGAATTCCGGGAAACTCCCTTCCACCCTCCCCCCCCAAGTGTCCAGGTACAGTCCAAACGTGTAAACGATTTATATGGAGCAGATTCTTGTTCTTCCCAGCAAGTTTTACTCCAATCCCTCCACTATAACCGTATCTCGAGATTTCCGGTCTTCCCCCCCCCAACTCCCCATAGCTGTCGAATCCGGTTCGGACTTCAAATGGAAGATCAGAGATATGTCATTCATTCAGGTATTAAGTTTCGTCCCAATCCGATCACCCGTTCGAAAGTTACACAACACTCAATTTTCCAGATTCCCCCGCACTGAATCACATATATAAACCCCTTTGACCCTCGAATGCACTAGCTCTTTTCGCTGTTAACAGAGTGATCCGATGCAAAGAGTGACGTCACGCCGCGCGCAGACCTACTAGTGAGAAGAAAGGGGTAGGGGTTTTACAAAAACTACTAAATTCTCAGAATTCCCCGGCCCACCACTCCCCCCCAGATGGTCGGATCGTGAAACTGATCATTTCCAGGTTAGTTATATCGGGTCCCTGATATGCCTGCCAAGTTTCATCGTCCTAGGACATCTGGAAGTACCCTAACTCGAAAACAGTGGACCGCCCGACCGACCGACCGACCGACCGACCGACCGACCGACCGACCGACCGACCGACCGACCGACAGACCGACCGACCGACCGAAAAGCGATCGGTATATGGCACTTGAGCGGAGCTGCAAGTGCCATAAAAACGCGAACTAAGAGAATTGTGAGGAGAATTGAGATACAAAACGTGTATTTATTGAACTCAATTGACCAAACAGAAGAACTACTATATGTTTACGCATGTAACAACCAGACCAGGATCCTTGCCAAAATAGCTAAAACTAACTAAGCTGCAATTGTGAAAACCTAATACAACACACATGCGTAGTTTCATCCATGTAATATCTGTATAGGCTTTCAAGGTTTTAACTACAAAAGTTATTCCATTGTGATATTAGTTAAGTTAGAGGAAGCATGGTGACTGGTGTTCTTTATCGCCTGGCTATTTGTTGAAGGCAGATGGATTACTCTCTTCTTCATTTTCAGGATGCTGTACAAGCCCTGGTTAACGACTGTGATCATGTTGCTATCAAGAGAATGAAAAATGTCGAAGCCTTCCTCAGCAGATGTAAGTCAAGTTCTTGTGTTAGTATTGAAAATGCGAAGCTTGTTTGCAGTCAATGTTTCGTAGTTCTAGCGGTATCGTCATGTATATTGTAGGCTATTGCTCTATATTTAAACAATGGCTGAAAACGGACAATCACCTACGATGCTGTAGTAGTGATATGAATGAATTTGTTCCTTGATTTTGATTATCCTTGATTTTTATTGGTATGCGAGTTTGAACTGGTGAGTACTACTGTTTTTGGGATCCCAAAACGTTAGTGACGGATACCTATGACATCGCAAAAGTTGTCCGTCTGTCTGTCCGTCTGTCCGTCTGTCCGTCTGTCCGTCTGTCCGTCTGTCCGTCTGTCAGTCTGTCCGTCTGTCCGTCTGTGCGCACGATAACTCTCGAAGGGATTGAGATATTTTGATGAAACTTGGTGGGAGGATCCTTCGGGTCAAAGTACAAGTCAAGTTCGAAGATGGGCTCTGTAACTCTATATTTGAGGGTGGGGGAGGGGTTTCAAATTAAGGGGCAAAAAAATATTTTTTGAAAGCTGTTTAGATAGTGGATTTAGGGGTAAGGAGACACGCTGAATCCGAATATGAAAGTTATTTTCTCGCCGGACAAGTAGTTCGCCCGGAATCCGGCCAAAACCGGAAAGTTTGTTAAAAGTAAAAGTTGTATTTGAAGTTGATTAGATATTCGATTTAGGGGTAAGAAGACATGCTGAATACGATGGTGAAAACCATTTTCTTCCCTGACAAGTAGTTCGCCCGGAATCCGGCGAAAACCGGAAAATTTGATAAAAGCAAAATTTGTATTTGAAGTTGATTAGATATTCGATTTAGGGGTAAGTAAACGTGCTGAACACGATGGTGAAAACCATTTTCTTGCCGGACAAATAGTTCGTCCGGAATCCGGCCAAAACCGGAAAATTTGTTAAAAGCAAAATTTGTATTTGAAGTTGATTAGATGATAGATTTAAGGGTAAGAAAAAACGCTGAATCTATATATGACAATCATTTTTTAGCCGGGCATATAGTTCGTCCGGAATCCGGTTGAAACCGGATTTTTTTTTTTAGAAGTTAAAGTTTTATTTGAAGTTGATTAGATGTTCTTTATAGGGATAAGGAGATACGCTGAACTCGTTTCTGAAATATTTTTTGTTTTTGCTGGGCAAGTAGTTTGCTCGGAATTCGGCCGAAACCGGAAATTTGGCAGAAGTACACCAGGAAGTTTCGATCAGTATCGTCAAATAGATATGGCTTATACAGGTATATCTGAAATTGGTTTTCTCAGATGATTAGCCTGGCGAAGACTGGATTTGGCGAAGACAAGACGTAGTTAATATTACATTTTTGGGATCCCATCGAAAACTTTGGTCTTGTTTCTCTTGTATTTTAAAGAAAATAAACACGGAATAACACCAAAAACTCAATATGTACACCAAAAAGGATGGAACCCTTACTCCAAAAAACGGTCCCGATGCTCCATGGCCTGCTTGACGAACCTCCCTAGCCGACGAAGGTCTCCAAAAATTTTCTTCCCCATAATCTTAACCAAATCCTCTTCCTCCATCCTTTCTTGCCCAAAAATCTCTGTTCGCAGATCTTTTAACTCAACGCATCTACCAACCAAATGAAAAATACCTTCCCCAAGTGAATCACACATAGGGCAAAAATAAGGACCAGAACATAGCTTAAATTTCCCTATAATCTCGGCCCTTTTTGGCAAGGGTCCTCGTCAGGCTGTTGTTTCACTGGAAGAAATGAACCTGAATTTCAAGAAGGGCCGATCGCTGCCAAACCATCGTAGCTGATGTTCCGTTTCTTGGCCATGCTTTGAATACGTGTTTCTCAGTCAGCTTGGACTTAAGAGGCATTTATGCTATTGTTCTGTGGGGTAGGCCAAAAACTTTGGTCGAGCCACTCGTGGCCCATTAGTTGCGGTTCTGCAGATACCATTGTATCTAATACCACGGTCTAAAGTCGTTTTTGCAGTTATCGTGGTATCTTGATATTCAGATCGTGGCATCTGAAAAAGTCATCTCACTTTCATAAATTTTCGTAAAATTGGTGGGAAAGAAGTTTGGCACTTAGTGATGTGACTGGATATCAGTTTTTCTTTTGGGATGACTCAAAGCGCAATTTCGGCAATTGTCGTTTTTGCAGAGCAACCGTAGTATCAGATACCACGGTAACTGCAAAAACGACTAATTGCAGATCCAGATTCCTTGTTAACAGATACCATGGTAGGCCTATCTGCAAAAACGCAACTATTTTCTCAATTCCCCAAATGACAGTTGATGGCAAGTAATCAATCTAAACACAATTGATGAAAACATCACTCATCATATCGCGATCTTCTGGATTTAAAGTGGTATGGTTCATTGAACTACACAGCTTTAAATGTCGTTGCTCACTGCTGCTCGTCGACCCAGGGTCACTCCCGGAAGCCGTCCAAATGTCCTGCTCTTCTCGTGTGCAACAGTACCTCTTAACCGATTGAGACGTGGAACAGCCTCTCCGAAACAAGAGGGGATAAGTTTTTTTTTTCTAGCACTCATTTTCACTAGCACTCATGTAGTTCAGTTGATGGATACAATTATCATCGTCATTATCATCATAGTTGCTTTGGATTTAAGCATCATCAATCTCTTTCTTTCAGATAATGGAGTGGCTTCAAGTATTGCAAACTGCAGAATAAAACCAGCCGATTTCAACGTAATTAAAGTCATTGGTCGAGGTGCCTTCGGTCAGGTCCAGCTGGTTAGGCATAAATTCTCAAGCAAGGTTTATGCGATGAAACTCCTGAGTAAATTCGAAATGGTGAGATAATTTTCGTCCCCGAGGATATTTTCTCGGAAGTTCAGCGATACCATGAGATATCTAGGTGGCTGATCGTTTTTGCCACTATTCTGAAGATTGCTTTTTTTTATGACAGGGTTCTGATAGCATGGAGTAGTGTGTGGACTGGCGTCCATGAGCTTATAATATATTACGCTTATATCCTTGCAAAAATGTTTTCAGACCTAGGAAAGCCCCAGATAAAGAAATATTGGTTGAAGTAATAACTTCCTGCAATTTTTACCTTCAGCTGCCATCGCTGGTATTACGCCTCATAGCCTGACGAGTGTTTGGAACCTTGCAGAGCTCCTCTTGAGTTCAGCGCGTCCGAGACACGAGTTGCGCTCACCAGTCCGAGTCCTAACGTTATCTTTATCTTTTTTTGAACAAATAACCAAAATATTTTTTGTATGTATAATATATACAAAACATATCAATCATTACGTGGTATTGTACTTTCAAACAACAAGCAGCTTTGCCAATCTCTTTACTTAATTAGTCGCTGAAGACGCCCTTGTGATTTTAAAATTTTAACGTGGCGTTTACGTGGACCAGCAGATTCCGAGTCCTGCTCCATAAGCGACAAGAACAAGTCCGAGTCGGTGAAAAGCGCGCCTCGAGACGAGTCCACCAGCTCCGGAACCTTGGTGGGTTAAGCAAGATCTGTAGATCCGTAACCAGTTCGGAACTGCGATTCAAATATCACACCAGGCATTCTGAATGAAACCATAGACAACATGAACAATCTACCAGTCGAAGACAGTTCCATGCTTTTAGTTCTTTCTGCTGCTATGGACGTGTAACTGATAGCTGTGCTCAACCGAGGAATCACGGGTCTGCTGCACGACTTTTTTTTATTTTATTTTTTTTATTTTATTTTCAGATTAAAAGATCAGACTCCGCCTTCTTTTGGGAAGAGCGCGATATTATGGCCCACGCTAACTCGGAGTGGATTGTTCAGTTGCACTTTGCCTTCCAAGATACTAAATATCTGTATATGGTCATGGACTACATGCCTGGTGGAGACTTAGTGAATTTGATGTCCAACTATGATGTTCCTGAGAAATGGGCGAGGTTTTACTGTGCCGAAGTCGTTCTTGCGCTTGAAGCGATTCACAGTATGGGATTTGTGCACAGGTGAGTCGCAATTTTCGCAGTTGGATAAAGGGTCTTTTCAGTTTCAGCAGACAGTAGCTTAAAGATGTTTACGATGTTCTCTGCATAAATTCTACTTTCCTACTTCCTGATATCCGTAAGTTTTTCATTCCCTCTAAAGGCGTATCCTCGCCGTTCCCCGAGGACTCCTGGGGTCAACGGGAACGGCGAGAATAGAGGGAGTAACTCCACGCGGACTCCGCGTACGGAAAACAACGAGAACACGGGAAATGCTTCCAAAATGGATTTTGTTCGAACACAAAATATGCAGTTGACGAAATTAGTCTGGATCCACTTGTTTTTGTTTATTTTGATTGTTTTTAAATAATTTTACATAGTACCAACACCGGCAAAAATTGATTCCCCTCCAGATCTGAAAGGGAGTCCTTTTTGATGATGGTGATGACACTCTGAGCATTTCCCGATCGTGGGGACCCGCGAGAATACGGGGAGTGAGTCCTTGGGACAAACAAAAACTCAAGTCCTCAAAAGGAGTCCTCGGGAACGGCGAGAATCTGCCTTAAGTGGCAGAACAAGTGACACAATTGCACATGCATTACATAGTGGTAATTGCTGACTCTCCAGCCCTTTGCTAATTGCCTGTCATTCTTTTTGAACGTTTTCTTTTTGAAGTGCGTTCGAGTCGTGCTCGATGCAGTTTCCAGATCTCCATCATCCGATTTCTTAGACTTCGAAGCCATGACCGCCAGTTTCATTTTGATCATAAGTAAGGCCGTTGTAACCATGCTGGTCCAGCCCTGGCGTGCCCTCATTGGTTGAAAATCGCAAAAATGGTGGTTACGACACGGTACGATGGCTTCCGACAGCTTACGATGCCAGCGGAACCCCACCATAGATCCACAGAGACCACAGAGTACCCAAATGAGCCGTAAGCAGAGAACGCTCTTCCGTCTCTATTGAAATATAAATAGATATAATGCTTATAAAGACTTTCACAACCCATTTGAAGACAAATTTAGTAACAGTAATTAAATCAGAACTGTACAGAATTTTGAGACCGAAAACATGTCGTTTTCGAAAACATGATGGGCGTTTCTTGGCCAAAGCGGTGGCATACTTATCGACGATTGAACGGATGCATTTTGTGTCGGTCGTCCTTACACGGTCTAGAAAAATGTCTTTCTCACCGTTTCTTCTTCCTCTAGGGACGTCAAGCCGGATAACATGCTTCTCGACGCTCATGGCCACCTGAAACTTGCTGACTTTGGTACCTGCATGAAAGTGGACAAAGACGGTCTCATACACTCAGATGTCGCCGTTGGAACCCCGGACTATATCTCCCCGGAAGTGTTAAAATCCCAGGGGGGTGAGGGGGTGTATGGCAAAGAGTGTGACTATTGGTCAGTGGGAGTGTTCCTCTATGAGATGTTGGTGGGGGATACCCCCTTTTATGCGGAAAGTTTAGTTGGAACGTATGGAAAGATCATGGATCATAAGAATTCCCTCCACTTCCCCTCGGATGTGGAAGATATCAGTAGTCCTGCAAAGGATTTAATACACAAGTTCCTCTGTGATAGGTAAGGCTCTTAATTTTCCCAGGGATGGGGAAAAAATGGTATTTTGTGTAATAGGTTAACTGTAACCGAAAGTAGAGGTATGCTTTGTTCAACACCTATTATATTTTTTCACTATCTTGGTTTGTTTTCGCACAAACAGTTTGTTTTTAACCCAGCTGCAACAACAGGAGGGCGAGATGTCTTAAACATGGAGCATGGAAAAAATGGACTCTTAAGCGTTTCCCAGGATTTCCGGTCTCTAGTGTTGTAAACGGTAAAATTGGTCACGGTAAAATTCGGTATTTTACGTATTTTACCGTAATTTTACGGACCCCCGTAAAATTGGTATTTTACCACTTTACCTAGTTTACGTATTCGGTACGTTATTTTACGTATTTTATTCGTATTTTACTGATAGTTTACACTCTAAGAAGCAGGTTCAAAAAAATTTCAGAAACATTTTACCTAATTTACTCATATTTTAATGACAATGTAATACTTCTTGCCACACAGAATAAACCAGGGAATCAAGGGACCAGGGAGGCACCAGGAAAGTTTGAAAACGTCTTCAGATTTTCAAAGGAATGAGAGGTGAATGATACGGAAAGCGAATATATTGCTAATTTGGGTGGGTCTGCCGTGATAGGTTTTATCGACAAGTGCTATATTGTTGATTATTTCAGCTGTGAGTTAGTGCTACTATGCCTACGCAGGCATGGCTGTAAAGCCCGGTTGTGTGTTTTAACTTATCCAGCGATAAGAAAATTATGCGGGAAAATTTTGCAAAATACACCTTATGCTACTTTCGTCGTGCTATTACCGAAGCCATGGACGCAATGAATTATATGAGCAACTGGTGGAAGGGATTCCCGACTCCATAGCACTTAGTAGTTAATTATTTCAGAAGTGCAGGTAAAGTGACTTTCCGCGTGCTTTTCCCTTAAAATCTCTACAGATCAATCGCACCAGCTTCAAATAAATTTGGAAAATGTGTCAAATTCTTTTAGCCACTCTGAAATACCAATCTCACCATATATTCTCCGTGAAATACTTATTTTACCAATTTTACCTATTTTACCTTATTTTACCTTATTTTACCAATTTTACCAATTTTACTTACCGACTTTTTATTTTACGGTAATTTTACAACACTACCGGTCTCCCCTCCTACTCCCCCCACAACTGTCCGATCCGGTCCGGACTTGAAATGGAACATCTGAGACAATAGCTCTTTCCACTTGCGAAGTTTCGTTAAAATTCGATCCCCGTTCAAAAGTTATGCATTCCGGACTCCCATCCTTCCACTCCCGCCACGGTGGTTGGATCAGAGGAACGACTATTCTAAAGTCAGTCTGGTCCGGCTCCTGATATGCCTGCTAAGTTTCATCTTCCTAGTAAATCAGGAAGTAGGCTACCGAACTCGGGATCACCAGAATTCCGGATTCCCCTCCAACTTCCACCACATTGCCCGAATCCTCTCCGGTTATGTCTGCGATGTATCTAGGACTTGTTCTTGCTCTTCCCACCAAGTTTCATCCCGATCCCTCCACTCTAAGCGTATCTCAAAATTTCCAGTCCCACCAACTCACCCGATGTCACTGGATTTGAAGTTTCATCAGAATCCGATCACCCGTTCGAAAGTTATAGAAAACTCAAGTTTCCGTATTCCTCCTCCCTCCACCCCCCCTCCCTCCCTCTCCCAAATGGTCGGATCGGAGAAATGACTTTTTCCAAGTTAATCTGGTCGGGTCCTTGACACGTGTGCCAAGTTTCATCGTCCTGGCTTATGTGGAAGTGCCTGAACTAGTAAAAGCTGGATCGACAGATGGACAGAATTTGCGATCGCTATATTGTACTTGGCCGAAGTGTGTGGCACACGCTTTTATTTCCGTGAAAAATAGTTTATGCCAACCAAACATGCATCGAAATCACCTACTGCTTCTAGTGGGCATGCTGCCTCTGACCTTATCAGGCCCCTTTTGAGGCATTCCACCTTGCCCGTTACCACCGGCACTGCTTGGAACATTGATGGAGTTAAAGCGTTCTAGCATTTGCAATGGCTGGTCGGCGTGGTCGCGGTTTCAAACCGAGACTTGGTATGAGCGTCATAGCATCTGGGGGTGCGATTCGGAAGCACCCTTACGGGCAAGCTTGAAATAGATCTTAATCTATTAATCTCTTAATCTATAAGATCTCTCAGTATTCATTCAGCATCCGAGAAGTGAACACCCCCAAGCATTATTCCGCTGTTTTGGATGCTTGCCTTGGCGCACCGATTGAAATGGGTGAGAAACTGGTTTTCAGCCCGATGTTGAACTTTATTAGTCGCTCGATGCTGGCAGGAGTTAAGTTCGAGAAAATTAGTCGAACGTGCGTGGAGTTTTTTTCGAAGGACGATATTCTGAGTGCAAAGAGAACCTTGCACGATGAAGCGGATTGCGAGGACAGATATGTAAAGCACGTCAAGGATGAAGACAATGTGTTGGATATTGGGAAAATCTTTCATAAGTGCTACAAGGAAAAACTGGTTCTTCCGAAGTTCGTTTTCTACGACCCCCAAGAAGTGCCCTCTGGCCCCGAGCTAGTTAGCGGGTGCATTACTACCAAAGTTAACGAAATAGCCAGAAAGATTGATAACTTCATTGAAAAGTCGGCATCCTTGCCCTTACAGTGGGGTCCTGCTCCTGTTGCACCTGTAGAGAAAAATGTCCCGCTTCCTCTCTCGTACGCTGTCATTGTGAAGAATCCACCAAAATCTCTTGCTTCACACGAGGCAAGAAAAAACGTGATTGAAATGGCCTGTGGTTCGCAACAGCCGGATAGCATTGAAATTCGTTGTAAAAGGTCGGAGCTTAAAGTGCTAGTTGATTCGAAAAGCACAGCTGAAAAAATTGCTGAAACTATAAAGAGCAATAATGTGAACGCTTCCGTAAAAGTCAAGGAGAAACTGTTTCTGGGAATAATCAAGCGAGTACCAGTGGAATACGAGGGGTCTTTGTCCAGCTTGATCCCGGGGTGCGAGCGAGCAGAACGTTGTGGTGTGTCCCGTGCGTTCAAACTGTTCTTTTCAAGTAAGCGATATTTGGACCAAGCCTTAGCTAACCCAATTAAGCTAGGCTATGAAAGACTGTTTATCGAAGAATTCCGTTTCTTGCCACGTAGGTGCTATAAGTGCCAGAAGTCGGATGGCCATTTAGCGGCAGCTTGTCCTAACTCTGAAGTGTGTTCACACTGCGCCCAGGAGGGTCATTCAAGTTCAAAGGATTCGCCCTGCCAAAACCAGTTGTCATGTGTTTCCTGCAAGTCTTCCAAGCATAACTGTTATTCTTTCCACTGCCCAGCAAACAAGAAGGTAACAGGAGCTAATTTAGCAAATTCTAACCATGGCCATCGAAACTAATGTTTCTGTATTCTCGTGGAATATTAGAGGTTGTGTGTCTGAAAAGCTGCCTGTTCTCGAAACATTAGCTAAGAAGTATGGGATTCTATGCCTTCAGGAACACTTTCTTTCCCAAGAAAAATCAGGCCTTCTGAACTTGTTAAGTGGTTCTGTTTATATTTCCCCAGCAAAATGTCGTAAGTCCCGCGGTCGCCCTTCGGGTGGGCTTGCAATAATTAGTAGTGTCCCCGCAAGTTTTGTGAAGAGTACAGATTATTTTGTGGCAATACTGATAAATGATTTGGTAATTTTTAATGTGTATCTTCCTACAAATTATGGAGATCAGGCGTCCGAGTCAAGGTTTAACATAGCTGCTCGTCAGCTTGCTAAGTGTGTCAAGCAATCAATCCGTAAGATTCCACGTTGTTTAATAATTGGGGACTTCAACTGCGATTTAACTAATGAGAAGTGTTCTCGTTCCCAGTTAATTACTGATTTGTTGCCTGATAGCTTAGCTCTGCTTAGAAAGGATAAATCTTATTCATTTATTACGACAAGTAACACTGTGTCAAACCTTGACCACGCTCTATATTCGGGTTCTGTTGCTAATTATGAAGTTTCTGTGTTGAGTAATGGTGTATACAGCGATCATATCCCTATTTGCCTGTCACTACCTATCCAAGGTTCTTGTATTCCTCGTGATAAACCCGAGTGGAAATTTAAGAAAATGTGGGAGAATGTAGATGCCGTCCTTTTCCGGAATGTAAGTGATCATATCCTCAACAAAATTAAGGTCCCTTTTCATCTGCTCCAGTTGAGCCCCCGTTTAAATGAAGAAGATATCCGTATTCAGTTAAACATGTATTGTTCAGAAATTCTGCACGCTCTCAGGTGTGCCGAGCGTTCTGCAGTTCCTGTAAAAAAGTATAAGATAAAAACAGAAAAATTTGGATGGTCGCGTAACCCTATCCTTCAAAAAGCTTGCGCTGATTCGAAGTTTTGGCTGCGTTTATGGCACGAATGTGATCGGCCTAGAACGGGCCAGTTAAACGCTGTGCGGATTCATGCAAAGCGTAAATTTAATCGAGTGTTACGAGAGCATATGGTTCAGAGTCGAGTTGATAGCGCGAAAAAGATTGAAAAAAATCCTGATTTGCTTTGGAAATTGCGTCCTGAGCCGTCATCGGTTGCTGCTGCAGACGGAATACCTGTTTCCGAATGGTTCACACATTTTTCAGATCAGTTGAAAGCCCCAAATTCTTGCGTGTCCGAGCAGTTTAACCGGCAAATCGAGACCGCCCTCGGGTCTTTGCCTAAATCTGGTTCAGTTGTTGTGTCACCGAATGATATCATTCATATTATTCGAAAGTTAAAGAAGAAGTATTCTAGTGGGATTGATAGTATTTGTGCCCGCCATTTGGAACTTGGTAGTCAACTGATGGTCACTCATTTATCTTTGCTTTTCCAGATGGTTTTTAGTGTGGGTATAGTGCCGGATAATTTTTGTACTGGAGTAATTACACCGATTTTAAAGAAGGGCAAGCCAATTTCCAAGTGTTCTTCTTATCGACCAATTACTGTATCTAGTGTGTTGTCGAAAATATTTGAGCTTCTTATTATTGATAATATTGTGACTGTTTGTAAGATGCCTCCTTACCAGTTTGGTTTTCGGCGAGGTCTGGGTTGTTTCCAGGCCCTGAAATCGCTTTCTTCGATACTGAAAGATTCTGGTAAAACATGTGAGTTTTTAGCTATTGGTGCGTATGATGTGAGCAACGCATTTGGGTCGTTAATCCATTCACAGGCTATGTTAGAGTTGATAAACCGGGGGGTTATATCGGATATTATTGTACCGCTCTATTATATGTATCGACATCTGAAAGTCCGTTTAAAGATTGGGAAGGCATTGATCCAAGAGGATATTCAAGTTTGTCTTGGAATTAAGCAAGGGGCAATTACTTCGCCAACTATTTATAATAATGCTGCTCTAAGTGCGCAAACTGAAATTCCAACTTCGTGTATTGTGAAGGGTGTTGACGTCTCTGTTTTGTGTTATGCTGACGACTTATTGAACTTAAGTCGATCGATTTTGAGTCTTGAATTGAATTATCCAATAATTGAAAAGAATTATAGATGTATAAGTCTGGCGTTGAATGCTCTGAAGTCACAAGTTTTACTTTTTAATTGTCCGCCCCAGTTCTCTCCTGAGTTTGTGAATCTTGGTGGTATTGATGTAAGGCCTACGAGCGAACTGATATATCTTGGCCTTCCGATTGGCCCGTCACTGCCCGCAACTCGCAAGCTAATAATCGCTCGCACTGATAGGAAACTTCGTGGAGCCTACGCGTCACTTGTTCCGTCGCAAGTGAATATGTCGAAAAAGCTCCTTGCAATTCTGTATAACGCTGTGGCTCTGCCTCATTTACTGTTTGTGGCTCCATTCTGGGATCTTTTAACCGCTACGGATAAGAAAGAATTGAGAAAACTGTTTTTTAAATTTGCTAAATATCTCCTCCAAGTTCCCAGTTGGTCCCGCAACCGGTATTTGATCCAGAGGTACTCTATCGCAGACCCCGTGATTAGCGTTGAAAATCTGGTCGCGAACCTTGTTCGTAAAGATGTTGAACACCCCTGGATGGGTATTCTTTTTTGATAAGATTCTTTGTCTTGTGATTTTGTATTTAGGTTAATGTTGTTTTTTGTTTGTTTTTCTTGTAATTGTTGTTTTCTTTTCTCTTCACATACTCCATCTTTTTTTTCCGCTGTGTTGTTTGATGGGCAATAAAATACTTCATTCATTCATTCATTCATTAAAGCACAACTCTTATTAGAAATGATCTTTTCACGATAAAATGGCTCAAAGAATATCGTTATCAAAAATACCATTACGTTCCACGAGAAATGAGCGATTCTCTTGTTAGCGCTTGTCCACTCTGTGAAGCCTACCATCTCTCCGACGCGGCCTCTGGACGCGAAATAAAGTGGGAAAACCAAGTAAAACAAAAGAAGTCTAAAACAGAAGGTAGACCTAATGGTCCACTATGTCTTCCAAATTGGAGAATAATGCTTTGAAGCGTCTCATATCCTTACTTGTGAAAGAGTCGTAATGGACCTTGAAGCTTTCTGCAGAGTTTTCGTTGCGTGACTGTCAAAACTCGGCTAGGCCGAGAAAGCGCAAAAAGTAGTAGGTAGGCTACTAAACGAAACAATAGCGCAAGCCGGGGATTTCGGAATTTTTTAATCCCATAAAGAAGCTAGGGATAATTCAAAAGACAGAATAAGCAAGAGAAAATCCAGAAAAAGAACTTTTTTTTAGCAGGTAATGAAAAAAAAATATTTGGCAGTATCTTCTTCTTTCAGTAATATGTTTTTGAGGTTTTTATGTCATTTCTGGTTAACAGTCAGCCTGTCAGTCCGTAAGAAGCGGTGGTTCCTATGATCTATAGCGTATGAAGTCTGACCCACCGAGTAATTTTTGAGCAAGTGGGACAGATTGACTCGTTGTCATAAAAGTTGGATTCAGTTTCTCTTAGTTCTGAACGACGTTGGGTTAAAATTATGCAACGGAAATGTACTGTAGTGTTGAGCTTGATGAACATAGATTGGCATTCGCCTAGGCGAATTCGGCGTTGCTTGCCGAAAAAAAATTTCGCGCCGCTCAGTTTAAGGAGGGCTTTCGCGAGCTGGAAAGCAAATTCGGGATCACTTTCCGGTGGTTTTCGCGCTACTTCGGAAAGTAGCCGAACTTTCCCACCCGGTTTTCGCGCTTTGGAAACCGAAGCAGCTTTCCCGGAAAGTGATTCCACGAAGTTAGTGGAAAGCTCCGCGGAAAGTCGAATGTTTCGGCGGGAATTTAAAAGGTGTGGAAAAAACAGTGCAGTATCACTAATAAATAAAGAAAAATGGCAAGCGTTATTGGGGTGACTTCGATGGAATGTATGAGATCAAAGAACCATTAAGTGAACCATGTTTATTCGAAGTTGTTTGTGATTCAGTATTTTCCTGGCGGTGTCAGGTTTCCATGCGTTTTCGCGATCAGTCCAGCGGGAGAGTGGAAAGTTATTCCAGGCATCGCTTTCCCACAGTTTTCGCGATGCGCTTCGCTCGCCGGAAAGTGATTCCGAGATCTCGCGAAAACCCTCCTAACTCCCCAAGCTTTAACAGTAGCCATTCCTGTCGTCACTATTTCCTCCCTTATTATCAAGAACAAATAATCAGATAGAACCTCTGTCTTTAGTCCCATGCAGCGACTACGAATACCCCGACAAAACTGAGCGGACCTAGAAGTATTTACTCTAGCTTTGAGCTAGTGTTGATACCCGTTTACTCATCTTCCGTCTTTGCCGTTGCTCATCGCAGAAAAAATAGTGCAGGAGGCGTACTCCGCGCGTTGACCCGCTCTGAAGCGCGTCCATAGAACCAATCAGCTTTGACTTCTACTTTTCCTCACGGCGGCTTCACAGCGATTTAGCTATTTGTAGAGGTATCGAAGCGTGATGTGGCGCGAAGCTACTAACCTTCCCTCGTTCGTAGCGGACAGGGTATGGGGAAATATTCGACTCCGCATAGTCACATTACAGGGATCGGGAGACGGAGGTTCTGTCAGAATATTTGTTCTTTTTATTTTTTAACTCCTTTAATAGAACGGTATTAACTTATTTCTGTCTCTTAGGGATAAGCGTTTGGGCCGAAATGGAGCAGAAGAAGTGAAGCAACACAAGTTCTTTGAGAACCACCAGTGGACCTTCGACACAATACGTGAATGTGAGTTCATATTGACGCATAGGTTTCTCGGGTTAGGTTTTAATAATAATAACAGTAATAGATAGATAGATAGATAGATAGATATTTGATGCATAAAAGCCAACAAGGGCCCTCGCACCAAAAACCAATAAAATCTCAATAAACCGGAAGTTAAATCGGAATCTGCTCGTTCACATGCTACAATGGATCCGATGCAGTTTCAAAATTTTTTGGAACATTTAACTAATAGTCAAGAAAAGCAAGAAGATCGATTTTTGAAGGTACTAGATGTTGTTAGACCATTGAGCAGTAAACTTCATTCGCCACTCATTTGCCACTGAGTATTTCACTGAGAGTTTTAGGCCAAGGGCTAAGCTTTCACAATATAGAAAACATGAACACTATGCCAGTATTTAAAACTACGGGGATATACAATTTTCCGTGTGTACTAACCCTATCCGGAGGAACCTTCCAAACAGTTGAATAGCCTGGAAACTTTTCTCTTTCATTCTCTCAGTTATCCACTCACTCCTACACGCTCTCACTCCAAACAACTCTTGTCTCAACCCATTCAGTTCCTCACACTCTCCCACAAAATGACTCATACTCTCTTTCTCGCATCCGCACATAGGGCAAGAGTACATCGACTCTGGTTTCCAAGTAGATGTCCTGTACCTTGACCTTCGAAAAGCCTTCGACAAAGTTCCCCATAAGAGACTCTTGTTGAAACTCGAGAAGCTAGGCATCCGCGGGAGCATTCATAAATGGATTGCCTGCTTCATCTCCGAACGGACACAGAGAGTCAAAGTAAACGGGCAGCTAAGCAACTCTTCCGTCTACGTAACAAGCGGAGTGCCCCAGGGTAGTGTATTGGGACCATTACTTTTCAATATCTACATTAATGACTTAGTGTCCGGCATTGATTCCGATATCGCGTTGTATGCGGATGACACCAAGATCTACAGGGTCATTAGGAGTTCCCAAGATTCACAAATACTCCAAAATGATATTCACAAAATTGAAACCTGGATGCAAGTGTGGCTGATGGAAGTCAACGTCGAAAAAAGTCACCATCTTCGCCTGGGACCCTCTCACTTTAAAACTGTCTATACTTTCAACAGCCTAACGATACCCGAATGTAAGACCCAACGGGATCTAGGGGTCCTGATCGATGGGGATCTGCGTTTTTCTCAACATTACAACCTTACCATGCAAAAGTGTAATAGAATCCTTGGTGTAATTCGAAGAACCTTTACATTTAAGCAGGATGGTTTGTTCTCGCTTCTGTTTAAGTCGATGGTTCGACCGATCCTTGAATATGGCCACACCACAGTGAGGCCGTATTACAATTGTGACATTGAGGCGTACGAAAAAATTCAACGGAGAGCTACGAAGTTTGTACCAGGTCTGCGCGATCTTCCCTACGAAGTGAGACTAGCCAAGTTGTGCCTTCCCTCCATTGCATACAGGTTTTTTAGAGGAGATCTGATTGAAACATTCAAATTAATGAATGGAAGTTATGACAATTTTGAAGTGACTGATTTAGTAAGATTCAGCATTAACCGTCATCATCGGGGGCACGCGTACAAGCTTGCAAAATCAAGATTCCACAAGGACGTTTTTAAGTGGGGTTTTGGTAACAGAATCGTTGATCCTTGGAACAGCCTTACCGAAGATGCGGTTAATGCTGAATCGATCAATAGTTTCAAGTGCATTGTTGATGGGATTTTCAACTCCGATCAGTTCGACTACTCAAAATTTCTTCGAGTTATTTAGAGGCGAAAGCCTTTTTCTTGCTTTGTATTATTATTATTATTATAAGGACCAGTATATATATAATGCAACGGAAAAGCCTTTCGCCTCTAAATAACTCAGAGAAATTGGGAGTAATCATACCAAGCAGAGTCAAAAATCTTTTCATTGCACACCTGAACCTATTGATCGATTCAGCTTTAACCGCGTCTTCGGTAAGGCAAAAGTTATGTTACCAAAACTCCATTTATACACGCGCTTGTTGAATCGTGATTTCGCAAGCTTGAACGCGTGCCCCCTATGACAACGGTTTAATTAATTATTTTAAAGGTTTCAGCTGTGTTTCTTCTGACAAATCTATATGCGGTGGAGGGAAGGCACAGGTCCTTCGGATGAGTTTTATCACCTTCATTTTAGCTACGGCTTGAAGAGAATCCTTGCCAAGGAGGGCCGGAATACTGCCGAATCAAAATTTGGGGGACTAATCTTTTGGCGCCACCAAACATGATGGGGTTGTTGAGCAATCAGCTGTGGCTGAAGCTATACTCCTCCAGCATACAACCAAGAACAAATAACCTGACAGAACCTCCGTCTCCCTATCTCTGTAATATGACTATGCGGAGTCGAATGTTTCCCCATACCCATTTCGTTACCTCTACAAATAGCTAAATCGCTGTCATCCCGTGGCGGAGGAAAAGTAGGAGTCAAAGCTGATTGGTTCTATGGACGCGCTCTAGAGCGGGTCAGCGCGCGGAGTACGCCTTCTGCCAGCATCCTTCACTATTTCTTGTGCGATAAGCAACGGCGAAGACGGAAGAGGAGTAAACGGGTATCAACATTAGCTCAAAGCTTGAGTAAATACCTCTAGGTCTGCTCAGTTTTGTCGCGGTTTTCACAGTCGCTGCATGCGACTAAAGACATAAGTTCTATCTGATTATTTGTTCTTGGTACAACCGAGCGGATTGACAGTGCTGTGGCGCGTGAAACACTGGTTAGGCGGGCTAGCGATAGCTGTGGATGGCAAGAAATACACGGAACAATGCAGGTTTTCATCTCCTACTGAGCCTTGGCAAATTATTCATTCTTATTAAGATGTTTTTTACATTCAGGTGTTCCTCCTGTTGTACCTGATTTAAACGGTGATGACGACACGTCCAATTTTGACGATATAGAGATTGATGACGTACCAGAGGAGAATTTCCCGCCGCCCAAGGCGTTCGCAGGGAATCACCTACCTTTTATTGGCTTTACATATTCCAAGGACTACCAGTAAGTGTGACCAAGAACCTATAATGCTTCTGTGTGGTAGAAAATCCGCCTCTCCCTTCTCTCTCGCAATTCATCCACCTTCATTGAAAAATTATATTTTTGTATGTGTTTTATTTGTTTTCTTTCTTTTCTTTTACATACTCCGCTTTTAAAATGGCGGGTCATAAATAGACTATTAACTTACTTACCATGAAATCCACGACCCGAATGAGCTCTATCACTGTACCCAAAACTTCTGCATTCTCACGTCCGTTTAGCGTTCAGTACACTAGCTCTTTGAGGCTGTACAGGATAGGTGGATACAAGGTCTTGGGTATAAGCACCCGCTTAGTATTTACGGAACTCGATCGGGGATGTTTGCTGTGCGCAGGGCCATACAGACTCAGGTATCCGTTCTCGATGTGCCGTATGAAGGTTTGCATGTTCGATCTCCGGAAATCAAAATACCCGTATGTCCTCTGTCTCCCATAGATGATTTCTCGTGTTCGCTTCTTTTACTGGAAATACAAGATTTCGGCGGGACCCAATTTTTTCACTTTTTTGGTCCTGCTAATACTATACTCTGTTCCCAAGAATGTATTTCGCGCAGTATGAGCCGATATCGGTATTATTAGTTCTACCACGCAACTTATCCGTTCGTGAATTTACCGTTTTTAGCTGGAATCCGGCCGACCTAATAACCTGTACAAAGATTATCAACGGGGGGGGGGGGGGGGATTTTAACGGTGGGGGGAATGGATAAGAAATGGATTATTAAAATAATGGGAAGATAGATTTTAAAGATATAAGAAATGTTGGGAAGTTCCTCAAGTTAGCTTTTAAACATCGGAAAGATTTCTTTTGATTGAGAAGTTGTGTTTATGGTGCAAATAAACTGTTGAGAGTACATTAAAACTGTTCAGAGTGTGCTAGTGTCTATGTACGTATGTAAGATTGTACCGTTTTTGTTGCATGATGGCCTGATGGCTCTAATATGAAAATGCATCATTCATTTATTCATATTTTGGTATAGGCCCTACTCTGCGATCCATTCATTCAAATCATTCAAAATTTAGGAGTTGATTAACAGATATACGGGCGTAGGAAAGATTTACGACGCCATAGGTATCCCTCACTTTCCTTCGTGATCGCAGAAATGACGTGAGTTCGATGGGATCAGGATACCGTTTTTTGTCCGCATAGGAGATGTCGAAATAGAGATGTGATTTTATATTTGATTGTATTTTTTAGGTTACTTTCTAGCGGACAGTCAACACCACAGAATGCAAGAGATATGACTGATCACAGGGTAAGTTTTCCGTGACTAATTTTCTATTTTTTTCTTGTTATTCAGATTTCGTAATAGGTTATTGGTGGCTTTTTTTTTTTTTTTTTTTTTTTTAAATATCTTTTATTTAAAACCTTTCGTACAAAGCATTTACTTCTCCATCTCCATCTCGATTCCAGATCTGTAGGCACCATGAGCCGTGGCGTGATAACTGTGAGCTTCTCCGGCGAGTAGAAAAAAAGGGCTGCAAAAAAGACAAAAAATAACTTAGCCTACGTCAACGAGATCACTAGAACAAAAATAATTTACTCAATTCAATCAGCTAAAAAAAAAAAAAAAAAAAAAATTTGGGCAATTAATCTAAATTGCAAATTTTTTTAAATATGAGCAGTTTAAAAAACTAAAACAGATTTCATTTAGAGGCAAACTGGTGGCTTTCCACCTTCCTAACTTCACCGTCTGGTCATATGCACCAGTTCCGGGGATTTTGTAAGTTTGTAGGCATCCATAAGAGCATGTTTGGTGTTGACTTACTCGGCTTAAATCACAAGTCGCAACCGACACAGTTTCTGTTACAATATTCGAACATTTGCGACTTCTTTGAAACTCTGCCGAGTTTCTCAGAAAGTACAAACCCGTCGTGGCTTTTTTCAGCCTCGCGCAGTCCCCTTGGTTTTGAGGCATAACACAGAGAAACTCGCATAACCGGTAGCCAATGAGCTCATCAAAAACGATAATCTTCTTATCTGATCCGCTTCGAAAAGCGCCAAACAGGGAGAATAGAAGGTAAGTGTAGTGCCGTTAGGGTGGATAAACATTGCACAGGAATTTCAAATCTTGGGAATGGGAATGTGTGGAGCAATTAGGGAGGTAGGTGTGCTTATTCAGTACTGTCGGTATTTAAAGTTTAACCGAAAAGACAAATACTCCTCGAGCCCAAGCTAACTGGGAAACATATATTCAAACAATACGTAAAACGGATACGTCACCTATGATACGATGCTTTGGCAGCGATATTTCGGCCCTTCTTGGTAAGGGTCCTCGTCAGGCTGTCGAACGTCAGGGACAACGTTGGGGAAGAAACGAACCTGGCAGCTTATTTTTACATTTTGATATTTGGATACACTGAAACATTTTGACCCATCGAGTTTTTTTTGTTTTTTTTTTCACCCGAGGCTCTCGTAATGAGGTTCAGAATGAGCGCTGCTTGTAGGAGAAACCAACATTCATCCTGGCGTGAAGATTTTGAACTTCAAAACAAGCCTGCATCTGCAGGACTAAAGACGCTAAGCGCAGACAAGTCACGGCGGAAGAATGTTGGAGAATGATGTCTTGCTAGGAATCGGCCGCTTTTAGTTTATTTCTCGGCAATGCCTTACCTTTTTAGTTGGGAAATATTTCAACCATAGAGGGACAGGTGCATAGAGGTACCACACATCCTAAAGATTAAGTTCGTTCGGTGAAATCCATTACCTATGGACAGCGGACCAACGGAGTAACGCATTTTTATCAGGTTTTCAGGCCTATTTAAGTGGATGCGTGATATGCAACTAGGCTGTCGGGTCTCAGCCCTTTTCGGTTAAACTTTAAATCCCATGCGGCTTCGGTCGCCGTCTCTGGGCTTCCCCTCGCTAACGCGTGAATGTCCTCCCTGTAGCCTACTGTTCTCTGTGTTAAGCCAGTAAGAAGACTTGGGAGTTGATAGTTGGAAAAGTTGTCTTACCAACGTTAAGGGGGGCGAACACGGAGACGAGAACCATGTATACTACCGATGAAGGCGATTTTTGGTCGTTGAATATTTTTGTATGGTGCATAGACAAACATATATAAATATGTTATATGTTTGTATATATATATATGGCTAGGAGACTGTTGTATGTTTAGGAGCATGTTTGGCGTTTCTAAAAAGATTATTTCAGCTAATGAAAAGCGAAGGGGGCACAAACCCTTTTCTAATTTTCTGATTTCTTCTTGAGAGATGAGCCCTGTCCTGGCGTAATTCTTCTTCTTCCATGACTAATTTTGAATGTTCGGAGCCTTCTTCCAAGGCAAACTTTCTACGAAAATATAAAAACAAAAATAACAACGGGACTCAGTCCGGTGTAGAATTACGTTGCCGCAACTTCCCCATGACACTCAAATAGGGAGCGTCAGCCTCATCTGCGGCCCAGCCACTAAAATCAGCAACGATTCCGAAAGACTCTGTTACCTTCAGTTGCATTTTGAGTTGAGTTAATGATGGTGAGTGGGCCCTTCAATCCTCCCCACACGGTTGCGCATCTCAGTCCTCATCAGGCCGCTTTTTGAACCCCGCAGAGTCTCGCTGGTCACAGTAGTTTCAGGCACGCCGTGTCACAAAGGAGGCACACCTTTGTGGAACGGTTATCTGGAAAGGAAACACTTTCCGGAAAGTAATCAAGTTGGAAACACTTTCGGGATAGCTGCTTGGGTTTCAGGAGCATGAAATCCGCTATGGAAAACTTGACAACTTCGCACAAGATCGCGAAAAATGCAAAAATTGCTTAAAGTTTAACCGAAAAGGGCTGGGATAGGACAGTCTAGTTACCCATCACTTATTCACTCAAGTTGGCTTGAAGACCCGCTGAAAATGCGTTACTTGGTTGTTCCGCTATTCACGAATAATCGATTTTCAAATAGTGGAATTTCCTTGTGATTTGTGGTACTCTATGCGCTTGCATGTTTGTTGTATGCCTTACGAGAAAGATTTATGATTTTTTTTTGTTCAGGCACTAAGTCTTCACCAATCTCACCACTGCCCACTGAAAAGCCGCGTTTGTGTTGAGATTAAAATTTCCCGCGTCATAGTAGAATTTACGCTGTGGGGACGGCCGCAGATGCTCTGAACGTCATAAGTAGAGCAGATAGAGGAAAATAAAAAAAATCCCTTTGCAGAATCCAAATAATTCAGTGTATTCCACTAAATGACAGAAAAATAAGTCGGCTTTTCAGTTAAACTTTAAACCCTCCTCAAACTTGACTTGTTTCCTCAGGGGCCAGTTGAGAACAACAACAACCGACAAAGCTCCGAAGTGGCAAAACATCGACAGCGGTTAGAGGAGTTGGACCAGAAATATCAAGCCAACCTTCAACAGCTGGATCTCGTTGTGAGGAGAGAGGAGACAATACGGGTGGAGGCAAGAGAGCTGGAGAAACAAGTAGCACTTCTAAGTCATGAATTAAAAGAGGTAGGTTTCTTGTGGCATGTCTAGGGCGAACTTTATTACAAAACGAAATTTCGCAGCATTAGATTGTCGAATTATAAACGAGAAAATAAAGCGTTAAAATTGTGCTCTCACTGAGTTTGAACTAGTTCGCATACACTAGAGGTATGCTTCTTTGAGCACGTCTTTCAGTTTTTCAGCATTTACTGTAGAATATTGTGCTTCTTCAGTTGGGATACTTGGTACGGCCGAGCAACGTTTTTGACATAGTTCGGACAGTACATTGGTTTGGTTCGAACGGCAGCTGATCGTGAAATTTCCTGCAAATTTTTATTTTTTCGTTTATCTTCAGATATTCAGCTCGATGCCAATCCATTGTTGAATGATTTTTTGAGATATTTCCTTCGGACGGTGCAAGAAAATTAAAGAAGGAGCGGATCGAAAAAGAGTTAGAGGAACAGTAAACTTGACTACGCAACTTTCGGCCATCGAGTCGCCCGGGGGGGGGGGGGGGCTTAGATAAATATACAGGGTCATATTGTCGACAGACCCCCCCTTCTTTGTTATCTCCAACCGTCTCGAACCCCCTCCTTAGTGTTCCCAAAGCTAGCTGGCAGGCCCTTGCCCCTTATGCACTGTAATTATGCACTTATGTACTGTAAAAGTTCGCCTTTTTACGTGTAAGACTATAGACAAACGACACATGGGCAAGACGGTGTCCGTTCGATTCCTAGTCGCGGCACGCAAACCTTTTGGTTTTTATGGCACTTGCAGCCTCTGGCTCAAGTGCCATATACCGATCGCAATTCCGTCTGTCGGTCGGTCTGTCCGAATTTTTTTGTCCCATATGTTCGAGTTAGGGTACTTCCAGATGTGCTAGGACGATGAAACTTGGCAGGAAAATCAGGGACCCGACCAAACTAACCTAGAAGTAATCAGTTTCCCGATCCGACCATCTGGGGGGGGGAGTGGTGGGCCGGGGAAATTCTGAAAAATAAGGAGTTTTGTCACACTTTTTCGAGTTGGAGTACTTCCAGATGTGCTAGGACGATGAAACTTGGCAGGAGCATCAGGGACCCGATCGGACTAACTTGGAAACATTCATTTTCCCAATCCGACCACCCGGGGGGAGTGGAGGGCTGGGGAATCCGGAAAATTGGAGTAGTGTGTAACTTTAGAACGGGTGATCGGATTGGAATGAAACTTAATAACTGAATAAATGGCATACATCTGATGTCCCGTTTGAAGTCCGGACCGGATTCGACACCTATGGGGGAGTTGGGGGGGGGGGAGACCGGAAATTTCGAGGAACGGTTAGAATAGAGGGATCGGAGTGAAACTTGCTGGGAAGAACAAGCATCTGCTCCAGATAAATTGTTTATACATTTGGACTGGATCCGACCACCCGGGGGGGGGGGGAGTGGAGGGCTGGGGAATCCGGAAAATTATAGTGTGTAACTTCCGAACGGGTGATCGGATTGGAATGAAACTTAATAACTGAAAAAATGGCACACTACTGATGTCCCGTTTGAAGTCCGGACCGGATTCGACAGCTATGGGGGAGTTGGGGGGGGGGGGACCGGAAATATCGGGAAACAGTTAGAATGGAGGGATCGGAGCGAAACTTGCTGGGAAGAACAAGCTTCTGCTCCAGATAGATCATTTATACATTTGGGATGGATCATGACATTAGGGGGGGGGGGTGGAGGGGAGTTTCCCGGAATTCCGGTTATGGCGGTTTCGGGGATTTTCACGACGAATCTTGGGAGGCGAATCAGGGACCCGATTAAACTGACCAAGCATCTGCTCCAGATAAATCGTTTATACATTTGGACTGGATCCGGACACTAGCGGGGTGGAGGGCTGGGGAATCCGGAAAATTGGAGTACTGTGTAACTTTCGAGCGGGTGGTCGGATTGGAATGAAACTTAATAACTGAACAAATGACATACCTCTGATGTCTCATTTGAAGTCCGGACCGGATTCAACAGCTATGGGGGAGTTGGGGGGGGGACCGGAAATATTGGGAAACGGTTAGAATGGAGGGATCGGAGTGAAACTTGCTGGGAAGAACAAGCATCTGCTCCAGATAAATCGTTTATACGTTTGGGATGGATCATTACATTAGGGGGGGGGAGTGGAGGGGAGTTTCCCGGAATTCCGGTTATGGCGGTTTTGGGGATTTTCACGACGAATCTTGGGAGGCGAAATCAGGGACCCGATCAAACTGACTTATAAAGAAAAATTTACATGATCTGATAGCCCTGGGGTATATAGTAACGGGAGGGGGAATCCGGAATATTGAGTCATGCATAACTTTGAAACGGCTGATCGGATTTGAGTGAAATTTGGGAATTGAAGAGAGGACATGTTTCTGTTGATCTTTTTCATGTCCGGACAGATCCGACAGCAATTGGGGGGGGGGGGGAATACGTGACCGACTTAGACTGGTGAGATCGGGATGGAACTTTGTAGGAATAACAAACAGATGCTCCGGATAAACACTTACGGAACCGGATTGGCTTCGGCGACTGTGGGGAAGTTTGAGGGGGGGGGAGGTCCGGGATTCCGGTCATCACGGTTTAAGGTACTTCCAGATAATCTAGGACGATGGAACTTGGCTGTAATATTAGAAATTTGACAAGATTGACTCAAAAATGGCCACTTTCCAAACCCGACCATTCGTTAAAGTACTAATCTTGACTGCAAATTTAGAAAAATACTTTTAAACCAAATTCATATTTTCATGATCCCCATGAGCCCATTATCATTTTTGCCTCAAGGGTTTTGTTTACAAATGACGTTCTAGCTCCCTTAAAGTGTGAATCTGAACGGCCAGGTCGAAAAGTACTTTATTTCAAACAATACATCTCAACCCATGATCATTTGTGCCACAAGGGTTTTTCTTAAAAATTTATTTCTGGTCGTAACGAGAATTTTTCTTCCTCTCAATATCGACTCAGGGTACATTCTTGATATGTCAGCTAGCTCCCCGAGTCAAGTTTGAGTCAAGTTTTCTGTTCCTTTAATATGTCAAACTCCATCTGACTTCTGATATTCGGCATAAAATAAACGTCTTCAACAAGTATTTTGCAGTAAAATTACTTCGTGTGGGTTCTAGGGCTTTAGTCGACCACCGTTCCGGTGACGTTCTAAGTACAATAAATGGATTATCATCATTCTGGTTCTTCTGTTTAGGCACAAAGAAAATTGGAAAACGAAGTTGAAAACAAGAAGAAGACTGAAGTCAACCTCTTCGATGTCCGGAAGCGTCTTGAAGATGAGCAGAACAGACGAACGCGGGAGCAGACCTCAAACCAGCAGGTTTCGGATCGAATATCTAGTCTCGAAAAACAGGTTAGCCCAAGCTCATTTCCGGGTCAGAAGGTAGCGGCACTTAGCTACGTCCTCCGCGAGAACGAATTCAGATTGCCGTACACTATACCCTGAATTGGCAGCCACAAGGGAGACGGCGACCGGGAAGACCAAGTGTGTTTTTACCGCCATCCCATATATTTATTTATTTAATTATAACCCGCTTTTTGGCAATAGCGGAGTAAAATTTAACAACATAAAACTTACATATTAAAACACTGAACAAAACAAAACTAATAAACATGGCTGCAATCTTATATATAGATATGGCTGCAATCTTCTTTATTCAATCTTTATAGAGGCGGTGGATCGGTTGTGGATCGAGAAGAGGGTTTCCGCGATCGCTTGTGTGGCCGACAAATCTGTATCCGTGACCAACAAGGTTTCCTTGGCTTACACTGTGGCTCAAGTTTGACGAATAACTCTCGAGTTGATTTACGATTTTGCGCCTCAAATTTCTGTGACGAACATTTACATTAGCTTATTAAAATCAAAATTAACTTTCTTCTTATGTGACAATACGGGATTTTGGGACATGCCCTATAAGAACCAACAACCACATTATTTTGATTAGCGGTTGGTTCTCTGTTATTCTTCTGTCCGTTCGAGACTCGTGATATTTCGACTTTGGTTCGACCTTTTAGAGCTTAGCGAAGCTAGTGGGTTGTATGAACTTTCGAGGCTGGTGTTTGATCTTTAAAGGTTGCGGTGTCAAGTCCGAAGCTTGTTAAAATCACAATTCTTCTTAGTTGGGACAGTACGGGATTTTGGGACCCATCCCTATAAGAACAAACAACTACGTTCTTTTGATTAGCTGTTGCTTCTCTGATATTCTTCTGTCAGTTCGAGACTCGTGATATTTCGACTTTGGTTCGACCTTTTAGAGCCTAGCTAAGCTATTCGGTTGTATGAACTCTTGTAATCAAGACGGAGATGATTGTTGGGTCTAAGAGATTAAAGATCAAGTTGGATTTGTATATTGTACGTACCGAACAAGGAATAAAGTAAGTGAAAGAAAAGGAAACCACTTCCCTAAACGAAAGACTTCGATCCCTATACGCCTCTGACGAGTTGTGTGTTTACCCATAGTGGTCCGCTTGTAAGATCACGGCATATTGTATAAAAGAAAGAGGGAAGACCCTCATCATTTCATTCGGCGGGAAATCTACCACATAATTTGTCCATGTGCATTTACAATTCGCAACCAAGTAAACGAATGTCTTTCCGGGCAAACTCGAGTCTTCTGACGTCGTTTGCTTCCAGACCCGCAAACTTGGTCGATTTCACTCCTGAAATTCTATTCTGTTTTCTTCTCCCTCGTCTCACATGCTCACTTTTTTAGATTGGCGACCTGAGTGAAAAACTGAAGACCGAGTCCGACAGCCACAACAAGACCCGACGGCAGAATGCCGAGACCGTCCTAAACCTAACCAACAAAGAACAAGCCCTTCAAGACCTCCAAGAACGCTTCACAAACCTAAAGAAAACGCGGGATCAACTGGAATCTGACCTCTCGTCCCTAAATGCAATTGTCGAAAACGAACGGGCTGGCAGATCCCAAGAAGCCAAGAAGGGGGTCGAGCTCGAAAAACAAAAGACTACCCTCCAGACCGAAGTGGAAAGACTCAGAGAGAGAGAGAAACAGTCATATGAAGATAGTAAGAGGCTGAGTGAGAAAGTGGTTGATATGGAGAAGAAGTCTGCAACACTTGAGCTAGAGCTAAGATCGATGACGGTGAAGTATCAGAGGGAAGTTGAAGCGCATCTGGAGACGGAAAAGGCCAAAGCAGGAGTTAAAGAGGAGGAGAACGTCGAAGTCCTGCTAGGCAAGTGTCATTATTTTTATTTGATTCTTGGAATGTAGGTTGACTTCATTAGTCCAGTAACGGCTGTACCGTTTGCTCCTACAGTAGAGGTCACTTCATTTGAATACACCTCTAAATGTTTCACTTCCTTGGTTTTGCTTCTTGGTCATGAAAAGGCCATATTGGAAGGAAAAATAACAAACTTGATATCAGCTAACAGCCAACTGTTTCAGCTTTCTTCCGGGACAACCGTTTATTGCAAATTTGTTTCTTGATTTGTTGTTGACTTCTGAATATGCTTCTTCTCCGATATGGGTATGCTGTTTGGTTTGAACGCCATCTAATGGATGAAATTACGTGCCGCTTAGCAAAAGATGCATAATTTGAAAGAAGAAGCAGAAGGAAACTAGAGAAACTGTTCTAAAATGCTGCTATCGTATGATCACCTGGACATGAATTAACATTTTCGGCAAGTGTTTTGCGGTAAAAATCGCCTGGGGTGGGCTTGTTGTTTACTTCGGTGACCCTTCACTGCTAGGTGACGTCCAAATAACCATAACTGTACAGGATAGGAGATGGCCCGGTAGAATTTTGTACTTCTGTTACCGGATTCGGGACTAAGCTCGTTCCTTTACCATCACTCATTTTTTGTAGGTTCTCTTACTGCTCGTTCTCTTTAACCCCCTACTATTCGCCACCCAGCAATCAATTAAAGGGTTATACCTCCGACCCCACCCCTCCGGCTTCGGCCTACTTTTAGTCATGCCGGAGTCATAATGTTGGCTGCGACTTTCTTCGATCCTTTATCTCTGTATAGTTTCATCTGACATGCAAGACTTCTCGCTTTAGAAGTGTGGTCTAAAAAATAGTTTTTGTGATGTGTAGACTCGGAAATAAGTTTATAGTTAGCGCACGTGTTGACCGAAGGGGAAAAAATAAATCAGCAGGTTCGATCCATGCATACCGTATTATTTGCCACCGTGGTATAAGAATAGAAAAATTATCCTGAATTTTAGTGCTCCGGATGTAACGGCAAAGCTGGCCTTGCTATACGAGGGGCTGTCAGGGTCTGCTATTTCGAACCTTGAGCCTTTCCATGGTTTTCTCCAACGTTTTTCTCGTAGTTGGGTTGGTTTTCTTTCTTTTTGGTTTCTTTTGATTTTAGTTTATTACTCCATTTTTTATGGCACTTGCCCTTCGGCCAAGTGCCATATAGCGATCGCAATTTCTGTCCGTCCGTCGGTCTGTCGGTCCGGGTTTTGCTAGTTCGGGCACTTCCACCTAAGCTAGGACGATAAAACTTGGCAGGCGTATCAGGGACCCTAAATGATTAAGTTGGAAATAGTCACTTTCCCGATCCGAACATCGTGGGGGGAGTTGAGGGAGGGGGAATCCGGAATATAGATGAATTTGTAACTTTTGAACGGGTGATCGGATCTTAATGAAACTTGATATTTGGAAAGACCTCGTGACTTTGGGGGGAGCTGGAGGGGGGAGCCGGAAATCTTGGGAAATGCTTGGAGAGGAGGGATTGGGATGAAACTTGGAGGGAAGAACAAGCACAAGTCCGAGATTCATCACTGGTGTAACCGAACCGGATTCGGGCACTGTGGGGGGAGTTGGAGGGGGGGTTCGGAATTCTGGTGATCCCGCAATTGCGGTACTTCCTGATGTATTAGGACGATGAAATTGGGCTGGCATATCAAGGACTCGAAGAGAAAGACTTGAGAATGGTCGCTTACAGAATTTGACCAACGTGAGGGGAGTGGAGGAAGGGGGAATCCGGAATCTTGAGGTATTCGTAACCTTTGATTGGGTGATCGGATCTTCATGAAAATTGGCATATGGAAAGACCTCGTGTCTCAGATGACCCAGTTAAAATCCGGACCGGATTCGGTGACCGGATTTCGAGTTGGAGTGAGGAACCGGGAAATCTTGGGAAACGCTTAGAGTCGAGGGATCGGGATGTAACTTGGTGGGAAGAGCAAGCACAAGTCCTAGATAACATCATTAGTCACTTGTATGATCCGACTGTCGTGGGGGGAGTGTAGCGATGGGGAATCCGGAATCTAGTGGCGTTAATAGCTTTTGAACGGGCGATCAGATTTGGATGAAACTTGGCAAGCGGAAAGACGTGCCGTCTCAGATGTTCCGTGTCAAGTCCGAACCGTATCCGATACTTGTGGGGGGGGGGGGTGAAGGGGATCACCGGAATTTTCGTGAAACGCTTAGCGTCGGGGGATCGGCATGGGATTTGGTGGGAAGAACAAGCATAAGCCCTAGATATATTCAGGCAGAACCAGATCGGATCGGGACTCTTTGAGGGGAGTTGATAAGAGGGTTTCCCGGAATTCCGGCGATCGCGTTTTAGGATCCTTCCACATTTGTGACGATCACTAATCTACTTTCTTACATCACCTACTCGTACAAGTGCCATATGAGCTCGTAGCTCTTGTTCTTGTTTGTTGTAGTGGGTTCAAAATAAAATATCATCACTGTTATTATAGAGATCCTCAGCAGTCACGCGTCACCTGTTGCTGGACTTTAAACTTTCGTTACACCATGTATATTGAAAGCATTTGCTTATTTGGGTCGAAATGGGTGTGAGTCGAACCCAGAAGCACCAACTCCTTGTTAAAGCCAAACGGGAAGAGATAGCCGCATATGCAGGACAGATAGAATAGGCAAAAGGGGGTTCCGCGGCTCCACCAGATTCTATCCTTGAGCAAAACACAAGAAGATCTACGGACCTGACCAGTCATTTTCCGTAGGGTTACAAAGCAAATTAAATGAAGAGAAAGCTGCGCGTCAAAAAGCAGAGACTTCGTGCCAGGAGAAGGAGCGGCAGTTCTCTATGATGTCAGTTGATCTGAGACAACTACAGCAGCAGCTGTCAAAAACAGAGGCAGAGCTGAGGCAAGAGGTGGATAAGGTAAGACCTCTAACCCATACTAGGGTATGGGCAGGACATATGTGTCCTGTGTTGTTGCATTCATGGGTTATCTTTTATAGCCAAAGTTACTAAACACGAAAAGGTTTTATTGTTTTTGATTTTGGAGAAACGGATACTGAACCCCGGTTAAAAAAAAAAAAAAAATCGCATCCCATAACTGCAGTAGTGGCCAAACACAACTGTTACCAAATAGTTTACCAAAGATTGCTGAAATTTTAAATAACCTTGACGCATATCATTTGATCCTTATACGCACTTCTGAATGTAACTGTAGTATTTACAAGTTTGTGCATGACATAACGCGCAGATTTCGGTTTTGTTACCACGAAAGTGCGAGCGAATAAATTACTATTCTATTCTATTCTGTTTTGACAGGCCGCCTCTTATCATCAAGCGCCTGTTTGCAGTTAAAATGTATTTGGTAAATCAAAAATGTAACGACAACCATCCCGGCTGGTAGTCCATGATATCGAGATGAAGGAGTATAGCAAGAATTGGACAAAAGCAGCAGATATGAAAACAAATTATTGTAATGTTACTGTTTTTTTGTTTGTTTGTCTGGACAACCAAACAATCTCAGAACTGGGCGGGGGGGGGGGGGGGTCTAGCACCTACGGGTAGAAACGATTTGAAGCAGCTTGTGCGAGAGGTAGGCGAGTCTCCGGTCGTGCAAGGATGCATATGGCTGAGTGCCTTAAAGAGAAACGGAGCCGAGACGTGGCTGACTGTCTTACTGTTTCTTACCCACCCTTCTTCTCCTATTAGAACAAGACCCTGTCGACTCTTTTCGACCAAGAGAGCTCCAAGAAGTCAGTTCTTCACCTGGAAATGGCTAACCTGGGATCAGAGATTTCCCTTCTCAAAGCAAGAGAGAGGCAACTGAGTCGGGAATTGGAGTCAGCAAGGGAAACCATTAAGACGCTGGAAGAATCTGCCCTGAAGTTCAAACAGACCAAGTCCGTTGACGATTTGCAAATGAGGGAATTGCAGGATCAGTTGGAGGCGGAACAACACTTTGCGGTAGGCTATTTTTATTTTATTTTATAGATTAGGTTTTAATTTAAACTTCTGTACAAAATGGCCATACAAAAAGGGTCAAAGCCGGAGATACAAGGTTCATTGACAAAAACCGCGCAGTACCTTCCTTCTGATAGTTTGATAGTTTGAGCTGATAGTTTCCTTATAAATTTTTCTTTCTTTTGGGGTGACGGCTGCTTCTCTGCAGTGACGTTATTATTGTCTAGAAACAGCCAAAATTACGGTTTAATTATTATAATTTTCATTCCCTCAGTAACCATTTACAAATTGCCAACTGCCGATCGTGGTATGACGTCATCTTCACTCACTAAATACAATGTTTTATTAATTTTATTTTTCATGCAACATCTCAAGCTGAACACTAGCAGACGTCAATAAGATTTTTGGGATCCCAAAACGTTAGTGACGGATACCTATGACATCGCAAAAGTTGTCCGTCTGTCCGTCTGTGCGAACGATAACTCTCGAAGGCATTGAGGTATTTTGATGAAACTTGGTGGGAGGATCCTTCGGGTCGAAGTACAAGTCAAGTTCGAAGATGGGCTCTGTAGCCCTATATTTGAGGTTGGGGGAGGGGTTTCAAATTAAGGGGCAACAAAAATATTTTTTGAAAGCTATTTAGATAGTTGATTTAGGGGTAAGGAGACACGCTGAATCCGAATATGAAAGTTATTTTCTCGTCGGACAAGTAGTTCGCCCGGAATCCGGCTAAAACCGGAAAGTTTGTTAAAAGTAAAAGTTTTATTTGAAGTTGATTAGATGTTTGATTTAGGGGTAAGAAGACAGGCTGAACACGATAGTGAAAACCATTTTCTTGCCGGACAAGTAGTTCGCCCGGAATCCGGCGCAAACCGGAAAATTTGATAAGAGCAAAATTTGTATTTGAAGTTGATTAGATATTCGATTTAGGGGTAAGAAAACGTGCTGAACACGATGGTGGAAACCATTTTCTTGCCGGACAAATAGTTCGTCCGGAATCCGGCCAAAACCGGAAAATTTGTTAAAAGCAAAATTTGTATTTGAAGTTGATTAGATGATAGATATAAGGGTAAGAAAAAACGCTGAATCTATATATGACAATCATTTTTTAACCGGACATATAGTTCGTCCGGAATCCGGTTGAAACCGGATTTTTTTTTTAGAAGTTAAAGTTTTATTTGAAGTTGATTAGATGTTCTTTATAGGGATAAGGAGATACGCTGAACTCGTTTCTGAACTATCTTTTGTTTTTGCTTGGCAAGTAGTTTGCTCGGAATTTGGCCGAAACCGGAAATTTGGCAGAAGTACACCAGGAAGTTTCGATCGGTATCGTCAAAGTAGATATGGCTTATACAGGTATATCTGAACTTGGTTTTCTCAGATGATTAGCCTGGCGAAGACTGGATTTGGCGAAGACAAGACGTAGTTAATATTAAATTTTTGGGATCCCATCGAAAACTTTGGTCTTGTTCTTTAGGGAAATGCGCGGTGTGACTATTTTTCGGTATGGCGCCGATTGGTGTGACACAGTTTCTTGTGGCTTGACGCAAGGCAGGGCCCCTGTTCAGTTTTTATTTCTTCTTCGTTCACAAATATCGACTTTGGGAGGCTTGTTTTTGCGACGTTACTTTCATAAGCGACCAAGGCTCCAACTTTTTGTTTAGCTTGGTTTGCACACATTTTGAAAATCACTGCCCTGAGAGCCAGGGGCATCACGTATGGGGGACCCCCCCCCCCTAATGGTGCCGGCCAGTCGGTAAGAAATAACCGAGTCGGCGCCAAGTGTCGTGGTTTTTGTAAAAAAAAAAATATTTGATTTTTTCATGAAAACAGTCGGTAAAAAAGCCCGTCTTTAAATACCTTGCCCCCCCCCAAAAAAAAAATGTTTTGGTCAGTAACACCTCTACTGAGAGCGCCAGAAATTACGTGTGGTGAATATCTTCAGAACTTTTTGGCTGTGCGGAAAGCGGCCATTGGACAGCTTCCACGCCATTGGACTCAACGCTTACACGAGCAAAAGAAACTGTGTTGCATTATGAGTTAGTTACTAATTGTTTAATAAATAGCAGGGAAACGATATGAAAGTCAGGGAGGCTTATCATCCGGCCGTTGTCAAGTGCCGTAAGATGTGAAACCGGCCAGGCTGTAACTTCTTGTTTTTTTTAGACCCTATATAAGACTCAAGCGAGTGAGTTAAAGGAGGACCTCGAAGAGAAGTGCCAGGATTTGGCCCAAGTCGAGTCGGAAAAGGCCAACTTAGTCTACCAGCTCCAGCTGTCCTCTGCGAAAGCTGATTCGGAAGCTTTGGCCCGGGCCATAGCCGAGGAAACAGTGGCCGAGCTCGAGAAAGAACGAACGATGCTGGAGCTTGATTTCAAGGAGGTCCAGTCGCGGGCGAAAACGGAGATTTCGTCAAAAGAGATGGCGTTGCAAGCGGTAAGTAGACTTCCGTTTCGTCTTTTGTTGTCCCGTACCCTTACCTTAACTGACTAGAAGCAGCATGCTTCTTGAAGATTTTCTGATTTATTTTTTACCATTTTTGTTTTGTTATTTGCTTCGGAAACGGTCAGATTTAGAGCGTGTTCCACCCCTCTACCAATAGTTACTATTTCCGTTCCAGCCCCACGAAAAGTTACTACGCTGACCGTTCCATCCTTCTCAAAATAGTAACTAATAGTAACTATTTGCTTACCACGCTCGGGAGCGTAGTTAGCGTAGTAACTACGCATCTCTGTAACGTGATTGGTCGGATCACCCCGCGGCCTGATATTGACCGAAAAAATTCAAAAAGCGTTCCAGCCTAGCGTAGTAACCACGGCGACTAGCGTAGTAACTACGGTAAGTAGGGTGGAACACGCTCTTAAATGACAAGTTAAGGACATAATGTTTGCTCTGTCTCGACTTTCTTTTGACTTGCATAATTAAATATTCTTTAATTCCATACACTGAATATTCTTCCCGTGATTTTTATTTTCTTTTTGAATTTTAAAGGGTGTAGGAAAACAGAGCAACAAAGAGCTAAATATCCAAAAGAATAATAGTTAGTTCTGTTTGTCTTCGTCCGTTTAACTTAAATTACTATTTGCCCTCAGTAATGCGGGTATTTTCTTTTCGGTGGCTTTCAAGTCCAGACTCTACTGTACTACTGTTTCGCAAAGGGGGTGTCGAGAAAGACCATTAAGTTTAAAAAGATACATATTTGACTGCGTTAAACGGATACGTCACGATGAAGGAATATTCTCGAAAGAGATACGTTAGCTCCCAAATTCAAAACCAGCCGAAGTATATATCTCGCCTTTTTGTTTATTGCCATTTTACGCCTTTTTTTGCTATTCAAGCTTTTTACTTTTGGGGGAGGAGGAGCCAACTACCCCCTTTAGACGCATAAAGCTTATATTAGTATGCTTTCTCTCTCTCTCTCTTTCTTGTCCTTGAATATAATGTGCTTTTGGTTGCATGGATATTAATTTATAAGTAACTGAGAGCTCTTAGAAACGAGTGATAAGTCGCTAATACATCGTGCTTCTGATTAGCGCACCAGATTGGCTGGTTTTTTTTTTTCACAAGTTCAAGTGCCGTAAGATGGAGCATATTTGATATTGGTAAACGTATAAGTCAGCTGATCATATCAGCTGACTTATCAAAGAATTCAGATTCGCAGTCAGTTTGGGCTGGAGCAGGACTTTAGAGGGAGCCTTTTATTGGTGTATAGTTAACGACTTAGAGGTTGATTCTGGGTTTATCAATGAAAGATTTTTATTCATTAGATGAAAGAAAAGGAGAATGATCACCGACACACCATCGAACAACTCGTCAAGGAAAACGAAGATCTCACTGCCAAACTTCGATTGTTCGAAGACAGTAAGTACACTTTGATACGTTCTTTCTGAAACGGGCCTTCCTTTAAAGCACAAAGGGCATTGTTCTTCTTGAACTTTACCTGAGTCTTCAGAACTCAATACACCATGGTTGTATTGAGTTTTGAAGACTCGGTTCTTCCATTTCTGGATGCATCCGAAATGAAAAATTCGAGTCCGCATGTCTTCTTATCCGACGCAGTAAAGCCTCCATTGTATTTCACAAGATTCAGTAAATTTGGACGTGGCTTAGTGGTTGTCGGGTCTAGATCGGTTTCAAAGATTTTTTTTGATTTTTTGCGGGAACTGTGTCGAGTTTTGTTTGAATATGAATGCACTTAAAGGAAGCTCGAGGAAAAAATCTGTTCATAGGTGGAGTTCGAGATACCAAGCAGCAATAAAAACAGAAACCCCTCATTGTTGTCACTGAACACATGAAGGTACGTGCACACAGCCCGATTTTTGCATTCGGATGTGAATTTCCTCTTCGTCCTTTCTGACGCATCGCTTGAAGGTTTACCCCATAGTGACGTGAATTTTGCATGCAGATTTTCGAATGCGAAACTGTATCGGACATGACGTGTGTGCACGTAACTGAAGACACGCTTTGTATGCTTGGGCGACAACCTTTTTGTACAACGGTTCTAGGATAAGTGGAACTTCGTCATTGATCAGGTTTGAGGTGTCTGGAAAGACACGGTCGTACGTACTTTTTAAGTAATCTTCGTGATCTACGTTTGTCTGAAACCTTAGAACTTCATTAAAGTATTTCGTCTTCGGTCCCTGCTGCGTTGATTCACCCCGCCTGCTGATCGCATTGTTTTGGCTTTCGGATGTACCGCAGCTCTTCCTTCCGAGGGATCTTATCCCTTTAAGAGGTTCCAGTTCAGACTTTTTAGGTTAGTTTGTATTTATATTGACGGTGGAATCAGTTAGTCGGCACACGCCGTGTGTAAGTTTCCTAATGAATAAACGATTTGAAATTTAAAAAAGTTCAAACCCCTCTTTCTTTAGTAAATATTTCGTCTGTTGTTGCGGTCCCTGTTGCGTTGTTTCACCCCGCTCACATTGTCTTAGCTTTCGGATGTACCCCAGCTCAAGGGATTCGTCGCTTTTAAGAGGTTGGAACTCAGTCCAGGGACAGACTGTCCGCAGCTTAGCTTTCCATAGTCCTTGCTTAGGAGTAAACGTCAGGTCGTCGTCGAGTACGTTTCCCTATTTACGAGTCGTTGGAAATTAGCTCTCTGCCAGCGCTAATCAGGAGTGGACGTTTCTGTTCATTTGTGATGCAGTGGTTCTTACCAAGAACAAATAATCTGATATAACCTCCGTCTTCCTATCTCTGTAATACGACCATGCGAGTCGAATATTTCCCCATACCCTGCCCGATGCAAACGAACGGAGGTTAGGAGCTACGCTGCAAATCACGTTTCGTTACCTGTACAAATAGCTATATGTCTGTGAAGCCGCGTAGAACAAACTTTGAAAGTAAAAGCCGATTGGTTCTCTGGACGCGCTCCAGAGCGAGTCAGCGTGCCTCCTGCTCTTATTCCTCTGCTATGAGCAACGGCGAAGACGGAAGTAGACGGGTGTAAACTCTGACCTCTAGAGACTAGTGACCTCTGAGCTCAGCTCAGATTTCTGGGTATCCATAGTCGCTGCATGGGACCAAAGACAGACGAAAAACCATCAGCCATGAACTCCATAAGGCTAATTTCAGTGTATTAAATTGGAAATTTTAAATTGATCGTCTTGCAGAGTAAATAGTGTTCAAGTTCAAGTTCAAGTTCTGTTTATTGCTATATAATTTCAATATAAAAAGCCAATTTGGCAGAGAGAGGGCTCGAGGCCAAATGGCAGACATTTAAATATACTGTATGCTATAACTACATCAACATAAAATAATATAATAAATTAACCATAATCCATCCAGGTTCCAGATTCAAACCACCAGACTGAGTTGGGATTTACCGCTATAAACCACACATTTATTATTTATTTACTTTATTTATTTTTTCATTTTTTTTTACTTTAAACATTTTCTATGAGCATTGATTTTATTTTGTTTTTCAGCGTATTAATAGAAAGTTCAAGTTTGATTACATTATGATAACTTTGCCATACCCTCAATATTGTGTTTCTCAATGAAAATCTTGATCTTTCTGAAATTATCAAGGGTTGCCGGGCTTTACAAGGATTACGCGTGTTATGGTCGTGATCAGAATTAGTTCCAGAAAATAGATCGGGTTCATAAAAATATTCAGGTAGGGAATTTGAATGATGTTTTTTCTTAAATAAAATAGAATGAAAAACGATAAAAGATTCAAGGGGCAAAATGTTCAAAAAAAGAGGAAGACTTTTAGTTGACGACTTATTAGGGCAAGAATCAGGAGACGGTACAAAAAGCTTAAGAATTCGGAGGGCTTTATTCTGCTGCCTTATCAATGGTAATATATTCGATCGAAAAGTATTCAAATATACAAGAGGACAGTAATTTAAGTAAGAATGAATTAGCGAAAAATAAATACACCGTAGGGCATCATAAGGGAGAAAAGGTTTAAGAAGCCTGATCATGCCGACGTTCCTTGCAACCTTAACCCTTAGGTAATTTATGTGCTCCTTCCAACTTAAATTCGAGTCAACTATCACTCCTAGATACCGAAGATGGTGGACTCTACTGATTGTAGTATCATATTTTTCAATTGTTAGGGAATTAAAAGTTGGCAATGCTTTGGAAATCCGAGAGAAAATCAGGAATTTAGTTTTAGATGTATTAATACATAAATTATTCGCTGCGAACCATTCAAGCAAATATGTAACAACTTCTTTCATTTTTAAGCGTAGTACAAGTTCAGTAGGACCACTAATATTGAGGGCTGTGTCATCCGCGAATAGAACCGTGAGGCCGAGATCTTTCATAGAACTATCAATATCGTTAATATAAATTAAAAATAAAAGGGGGCCAAGGATTGACCCTTGGGGAACTCCGACTTGTCCATCCAAAGAGATCAGTTCAGATCTCATAGTATCAGCATCAACATACTGGCTTCTCTCAGACAGAAATGACATGATCAGGTTGTTAGCAGGTCCTCGAATACCGCAGTTCTCAAGCTTTCTCCGTAAAATCTTATGACAAATTGTATCGAATGCCTTTTTTATGTCAATAAATATAGATGCTGGAATTTCACCTCGATCAAGAGCATCATGAATATATTGCGTGACCGCTAGGATAGCTTGTTCCGTTGAATGGCTTTTCCGAAAACCGAACTGTGACTTACTAAAGTATTTGTGTTTTTCTAGGAAATTATTTACTCTCTTGTAAATGCACCGTTCAATAACTTTCTCAAACGCGGAAAGGATTGAAATAGGTCTATAATTAGATGGGTCTTTAGGGTCTCCTCCTTTGTGCAGAACAATAACACGTGCAGATTTCAAACATGATGGGAACTTCCCGCTCCTGAAACAAATACGACAAAGCTAGATAAATAGATAGATATCGCTTCTACAATATATACAAATTAAAAAAACTAATAAATATTCAAAATTTTCATGAAAGACGGTACAAACGTTTTTTCCTACCGCATGTGGTCACGTTTTATCTGTTGGAGTTTTGGGATCCTCCGCTCAGGAAATTCAGCTTTATGTTTTTCAGTTTTTGGGATTACTTGAACGTAGGTCACTCACTACATGTGGCTCATTATCGTTAGTTCACTATCAGTGAATCTGAAAATTAAAGTGCCAGTTTGCCTATGAAAGCAATGTAAAAAAAAAAGGCCAAGAATTGTGACAAAAGAAAGTGCAATATATCGAGCGCCAAAGCAAATAGACTAAATTATGAGAGAGCAATAACAAAAAAATCTTACTTTTTAGACCTTGCCAAAGCCTCGTCCGTCAGCCACGACGAACTGGACCGACTGAATCGTCAACTAAAGACCGAACAGCTTCTCAAAATGCAAGCAGTCAATAAGCTTGCCGAAATCATGAATAGGAAAGACATGAATACGACCAAAGGCAAGAAAGTCAGCAGTAGCAGTGCAGATCTCAGGAAGAAAGAGAAAGAATGCAGAAAGCTTCAGCAAGAATTAACGATGGTAAGACTCTTGTTGTTATTGGTGGTGAGGGCTGGGTAAGGGTCATATGGTATTTAAGGTAAGATTGATAAGCAGAATACTTGTTTCGCAAAGATAAAAGAACAACACTTTCATACCTTGATATGATTGCTTGCTAACCAAGTTAAAATTTGGTAAGAGACACGAACGGCAAACTCAAAACATAACTAGAAAATGTTTGCAGAGCCAATAATTTTGACAATTGTACTAAGGTCTGTCTGTAATGTGGTCATAATATGTACAAACCGGTGACGAACCATCCCTGTTTGTCAAGCTAATAAATTAAGGATATAAACTGACAGGATTTCTCTAGAGCATTTACTTTTGAACTAACATACCATTTAAATAAAGAGCTGAATCACCACAAGTGTTGTAAGAGGGGCAGTTAAAAATGCTCGTTCCTTTGTCATCACTTATTGTAGTTCATAAGTGGAACCGGTAGTTTAGTGAAGTTTAGATGCGAAGCGAAGTTAAGATGTTGTTTGAGCGTTATGTTTGATCAGAAAGACGGTTGAAGAGAGAATGAATGAATATATATATGGCCAAAACAATTTTGTAATTTCATTAATTTCAGGAGCGAGACAAGTTAACCCAACTCAACACGAAATGGCAGAAGGACTTGCAAGAGGCGCAAGCAACTCTCTATGAGGAAAGTCAACTCAGGTTAAAGCTGCAGATGGAGTTAGATGCGAAAGATTCCGAGATAGAACAGCTGGCGCAGAAGCTGGCGTCGGCATCAGCTGACACAGCGTCGACCATCAGCAGCGGCGCTGAGAATGAAGACGAAGGTACGCCCTGTTAATTTTTCCATTGCATTATTGTTATTATTATCTGAAAGTCAATCTGCAGACCTTTCTGTTGTCGAAGAAGGTGCTGGAATTTTTTGTGATAGAAAGCTAAAACTGTCGGTCATGTAATTTATTTAGGACATCGAGGTGATGTTCCACCCTACTTGTCGTAGTTACTACGCATGACGTCACGGCTCCTGGCTTTTTGGCGTCAAGGCTGGAATGCAGTTTTCTATTTTTGGCAAAATGTCGTGCCACGGGCTAATCGGGCCAGTCCGTCATAGAGATCGTAGTTACCAATAGTTACAGTTTCGAGAAGGTTGGAACGATCAGCGTAGTAACTTTTTACGAAGTTCAAACGAAAATAGTAACTAATAGTTACTATTGCTCCAAGGTTGGAACAAGCTCTGAACCCTTAAGGCGTATTCTCGCCGTTCCCCAAGGACTCAACTTGAGGAGTCCTCGCGTTTTCATTTGTCCCGGGGACTCATTCCCCGTATTCTCGCGAGTCCCTATGGACGGGGAGTGCTCCGGTTATCATCACCACCATCAAAAAGGACTCCCTTTCAGATTAGGAGGGGAATCAATTTTTGCTGGTGTTGGTGGAATGTAAAATTAATTTAAAATAAACAGACTAAAGAAAACTAAAAATAAAGTGGATCCAGGCTAATTTCGTCAACTGCATATTTTTTGTTCGAACAAAAACCCTTTTGAAGCATTCCCTGTGTTCTCGCTGTTTTCGTACGCGGAGTCCGCATGGAGTGACTCCCTTTATTCTCGCCGTTCCCCTTGATTCCCCGAGGAGTCCTCGGGGAATGGCGAGAATACGCCTTTAGTGAGTATACAATAGGGTGGAGATACAGAAGGACCAAGCGTCACCAATCCATAGCTGACTTCCTCAAGGTTTCACTGAAACAAACCTCTTTCCTATCCCACCGGTCGGGAAGATTAACCGTTCTGTTGACAGCTGTACTCCAAGAAACGCAAACGCAGCCAACACATGGGTAGTGAATTGTCTTTTCTCTTTCTCGATGTGGGGACAGGCGTTATATTGGGAAACGTTGAGCATTTACAATTAACTTGTCTCAAACAGGTAATTTAATACATATCACGTATGATCTACGGTCGGGTGTGTTAGTTATTGCTACGGACGTTCGAGACGATTGCAGTTGTTTTCATTGTGACCGAAATAAGTTCTAAGCGTCAGGAGAAAAAGATCTGTGGATCTGGGTGGAGTTTTGAGACGTAATGTCTGACCAAGGTCAGACAGTTCAGTTCAGTTCAGTTCATTTTTATTCATAAAAATAATAGCACCATTAACTCTTTATGGCCCCACCATGAGGCCTAACATAAGGCCTGGCAATGGGCGGGGCTTGTTCTTTACGTTGTTTTACTTTGAAAGAGCTTCAGCGGAAAGCCTGCGTGTCTCTATTTATTCGCCTCAATAAGAGTGATAATGATCTTGTACAGTTGGCTGCAAAACCTAGCTTCTATAATCTTGGAGTGTGGAAGGCAGTTTTAGCTGATTGTTTTGCTTTGGCCAAATAATAAGTTGTTAGCGGTTGCTTTGTTGATGTGTAATTTTCCTTGTTTATTATTTATTTTTTGTTAGATTATGGCTTTTTTGGCTGATTTAAGTACATCATTCATTCATTCATATTCATATAGTCTTAGGAAAACAAACAAAAAAAATAAAAAAAAGGAGAAAAAAATAATAAAGACATAAGACATAACAAACTGACAAGAAAAATCCACTAATGAACGATCTTCCGTCAACAAAGCGCCCTTGCCCCCCCCCCCCCACCAAAATAAAGAAAGAAAGAAAAATTTCAGGCGTAAAAAGGGCTATTCAGCTGTTCAGTTTACATTGAACAACTTTCTTTGTTTCTTTACAGAATGCCGGTTAGAAGGTTGGCTGTCAGTACCTCTCAAGCAGAATATTCGAAGGCACGGCTGGAAGAAGCAATACGTCGTCGTTTCCAGTAAAAAGATCCTCTTCTATAACTCAGAGAACGACAAGCAAAACGCAGACCCTGCCCGCGTTCTCGATTTAAACAAGGTGTTCCACGTGCGGTCGGTGACGCAGGGCGATGTAATTCGGGCTGAGGCAAAAGACATTCCAAGGATATTCCAGGTTAGTATAGGTTTTACATAATTCGGTTAAGTCAAACTGATCTTCCACTGGAAATCGGAAGCGATCGTAATGTGTCGTAAGCTGCCAGTTTGGCGGTTTTCAGCCAATCAGAGCACGCCTGGTCTGGACGAGCACGGTTATGACGGACTTACGATTGCCAGTGGAAGACCCACTTAAGTTTCACTTTATTCAAAACCATACGACGTACAAAGACAATTGTTGTTGTTTTTTTAGTCATAAATATAACAGCAATTCAGTCAACGAATCTAAGATAATTAAATAGAAACATGAATATATACAATTGACAAAAATATTAAAACTATTATTAAAACTTCAAGCCTGAAAGACTTTAGTGGTGTTTATTGGTTTATGATGTTCTTCATCTGACAAATGTTCCTGAGACTGGGAGAGGCGTTCGTATTGGTCGAATTTGCTTCCTTATCACGCTAGTGGAGATTTCCCGTTGCTATGGGATTTGAAATATTTATTTATTATTTTAAAAAAAAAAAAAGGTAGGCTAAAAGCTTGTCGCTATATAATAATAAGCTATATAAATCGCTATAATAATAATAATTACAGTTAAAAAAGATCACACGAGCTGCCTGGCAGACAGCCGTTCAAACAGTTGTTGGTGGTTGTTAATATACTCAGCTGTCAAAAACGGAGAAGTAAGTATCATTGACACAACGTACAAAGTTTTACTCGTGGTCTCGAATCGACTTTTTTCCTACTTAGAATCTGTGAGGGGAATAGAAAAGACCGATATGCAAAAACTCTCATGACCGTTATTATTTACCACCTTAGTTGTTCCTTGAAAATGCTGAACTGTCTACGAAAAAAAGAAGCAAAAATGACTAAAATAAAAAAAATTGTACCTTGTAATTGTACTAGCCTAAACCCAAATTTTCCCTAGTATAAGCAAGACCTGATTCGACTTTTTTCTGTTCAGGTGTTGTACGCCGGCGAAGGGGAATCGAAGAAACCCGACGAAGCCACGTCAGTTGTTGAGATGAGCACCCTTTCCCTACCGGACGCCGGCAAACCTGGGTTAACGCATCACAAGGGGCACGAACTCCTACCCATCTCGTTTCATATGCCAACTACCTGTGAAGTTTGCCCCAGGCCAATGTGGCATATGTTCAAACCTCCCCCCGCCCTGGAATGCCGACGTAAGTAAAAAAAAAAAAATGGATCGTATGGGGTTCGCCAATGGGACAGAGACAATGGGCAGGATGTGGCCTGTGTTCAACCACATTCTCATTAATTTCTTTACTTCCCTTAGTATTGCCTTGAATGTTTTTACGCCCGATTAGTCCTTTTTTGTTTTTCTTTGTTTTTCCTTATCGTGTGCATTCATTCGTTTTTGAGAGCTCGTTATACCTTTTATATCTTTATACTGGAATATTTCCCTTTTCCTATCCAGTGCGTAGTAAAATTTTATTCATTCTAAAATGAGGAGTAATGTAACATACCTCAATCAGTTACACGTTTAACAACACCGCAAATTCTATGCAACAAATAAAAACATAGGGTTAAACAGTTAGCTTGAAATTCCCGACGGAATTGATCGCTTCTGAAAAATACGGTTAAAGAAGGCTGTTTGTTAGGTGGGCTTTTTTGTAAAAGCTCTTCATGTTTTTCTTGAGAATAATTTGGCCTACCCCACCATACTATTGACTATGAGAGGAAGTGTTGCTTTTGCTGGTTCCGGGTACGTTGGGGGTTTGATATATTCGTGGGAGTTGCCAGTAGAGATATAAAAGTAGAGCAGAAAAAAGTTGAGTGCCAATAGAAGCCAGTCGCTACACACAGATCCGTGTTTTAAAACCCCGCCCTCCCTAGAAACTATGTTACTATTATAGACTGAAAGAAGTTTTGTACTGTTAAGAAAAAGATTCTGGTTTTAACTCGAACTCAGTTTTGTTAGGGCTCTTTTGTCGACGGAGACATCTTCCCGTCAGTCGCATGTCTGATGTTCTCGGTTTAAATGCACATAGGCAATGCCAAACATCGGGTGTATCCATTATTTTACACAGCCTATCCAAAAACCATGGTTTGGCGGTAGACTGGACCAAACTACATGTTTTGCACAGCTTAAACTCGTACCTTAACCCCCAGAGGGTAAAGTATCTTATCTTCTTCCCGCCAGTACCAGGCACACATTTTGGAAGTAATTCCTCGTCCCTATACAAAATCATGGACAACAGGTCCTGACTAGCTCATGACATTCTACACTGTTTCCTGGGCGAATTTTTTTTTCAATCAATCAATCAATAAATATATTTCACATAATATTTCTGTAGAACAAAAATAACCCTGTACGTCAAAACAAAATGGTTTGGAAAATAAATAAAACAACGGTTAATGCAAACGGTTAATTTGAAAATTGCATGTTTTGATATGTCTTATTTCTTTTCCTTCATATACTCCGCTTTCCAAAATGGTGGCTCACAAATAAACTACTTACTTACAAGTTACTTATTACATACTTACAAATCACTTACTTACGTACATTACTGGAATTGTTATTACGCCGCTTTATCTTACGTTTTCCCACAGGATGTCGGATAAAAGTCCATCGCGACCATCTGGACAAGCAAGAAGAAGTCGTAGCGCCTTGCAAGGTCAACTATGACTCGAACGCCGCCAAAGAAATCCTTGTGATGACCCCAACCCTGGAGGAGCAACAGTTGTGGGTGAACCGGCTGTCGAAGAGAATAAAAACGGCAGGGTTCAAACCCAATACCCAACATCCTGAGGGGTCGAGAGTCTCGCCTAGGTGAGTCTAGGTCTGTATAAGAGTTACGAACGGCATGAAAAAATAATTGTATTGGGATCCACAAATTTTATATTTATTGGACTTTTTATCGAGACATTCGGGTCTTGTAGATATCGGTCTTCGCCAGACTCCTTAAACTAGACCCTTTCCTATAGATATGATCTTTTCACGATAAAATTGCTCAGAAATATTGTTTTCAAAAATACCACTATTTTCCACGAGAAATTAGAGATTTTCTTGTTAGCGCTTGTCCAGCCTTCCATCTCTCCGACGCGGCGGCTGGGCGCAAAATGTTTGAAAACTAAACGCGCCTTGGTTAAAAAGTGGGAAAAACCAAGGTCCAAAACAGAGGTAGACCTGATGGTATATGTCTTCCAAAATGGAAAATAATACTTTGAAGCTTCTCATGTCCTTATTTGTGAAAGAGTCGGTGACCGATCGGCGAAGTTTGTGTTTCATAACTGTCAAAACTCAGCTAGGCCGAAAAAGCGCTAAAAAGTCGTAGGCTCAAAACGAAACAATGGCGAAAGGTGGGGACTTCAGAATCTTATAATCCCATAAGGGAGTTAGGGATAATATGAAAGGCAGAATAAGCAAGAGGGGTCCTTTAAACATTTTTACTATTTATCACTCATCAGCCGCTTGGAAATAAACATAAATGATAACGTTGTTTGAGCAGTTATTGAGAATGAAAAGTCACAGGTTTCAGTTATTCAAGTGTTTCGTTTCTGTGAAGCGTAACACTAAACAGGGTTTTTAATGTTATTTTCAGCGAAAAAATAACACAGAAAATGTCTAACTGAAATAATCTGTAACATCCGAGAAATGTTGTCTGCTGAAACTGCGCGCCCTTGTATTACATGTTATCACACTTCTGACAGTGCAGGTCCACGCAGGCCTTTTTCAGCAGCGACATTTAAAGTTTAAAGTTTCAACTAATTTTTGTATCATTTAACTGAACACACTGCATTATTTGGATTGTGTTAAGGGATTTCTTATATTTTTCACTATTTGCTCTAGAATGACGTTCGAGATATCTACAGCCTGCCTCACAACGCAAAATTCTACTATGACGCGGAAAATTTGAATCTCAATACAAACGCGGCTTTTCAGTGACCAGTGATCAGCTCGCGGAAGGTGTTCAAAATAAGTGTTCACTGCATGAACACTTATTTTTCGTAAATCTTTTTCGTCAAGCATACAACACGAGTACAAGTGCGTAGAGGTACCACAGATCTGACAGGGAAATCCACTAAATGAATATCGATTATGTGTGAATAGCCGAGGAACGAAGTAACACATTTTCATCGGGTCTTGAAGCCTCTTCAAGTGAATAAGTGATGGGTAAATAGATTGTCTTATCTCAGCCTTTTTCGGTTGAACTTTAATAGTGATCGTGACAAACAACTCGATCAAATCGCTTCACGAAAAGCAGTACGTATTAAGAGGCGCTTTCGTACGAAGTAACCTAATTCTGAAGCAATTCCTGGATAGAAAATCAACTTTATATGTTCGTTCTAGAGAGTCTACACGATCAGCGTACCGGCCTACAGTAGCGCAAAAGTCGACCACCCTACCTGGCAATAACAGTTCCGTCCGAAATAGCAAATAACAAACGGATGCGTACCAATATCGTCACGAATGTCCAGACTAGTCTTTGTTGTGGCGTTGTTCTAACTGCCATCTTGTATGAAAATATTGCACTGATCGTGCAATTCTGTGCCAATGGTGGAGCTACTGTGGTTTTTGCTGGGATTCTTGAGCGTCTGCCAGTTTTGGGAGAGCATACTTTATAAAGCACTGGGACACGAGAAATAAGTATTTTCTACCATATAAACCATTCACGAAATGGCGAAATCGCAATATCGCACGTCTTCCAATCTTAAAGGAACAGTAAACTTGACTATGCAACTTTCGGCCATCGAATCACCCGGGGGGGCTTAGACAAATATACAGGGTCTTATTGACGACAGGCCCCCCCTTCTTTGTTATCTCGAACCGTCTCGAACCCCCTCCTTAGTGTTCCAAAAGCTAGCTGGCAGGCCCTTGCCCCTTATGCACTGTAATTATGCACTTATGTACTGTGAAAGTTCGCCTTTTTACATGTAGACCACAGAGAAACGACCTCCCCGACAAGGCGGCCGGGGTTCGATTCCTGGTCGCGGCACACAAACCTTTTGCTTTTGCAAACCTTTTGCTCAAAGTCGAATTCTCGGAAACTGCCCAGAAACTACAATGGTCGTAACGAGAATTTTTCTTACTCTCAATATCGACTCAGGGTACATTCTTGATATGTTAGCTAGCTCCCCGAGTCAAGTTTGAGTCAAGTTTTCTGTTCCTTTAAGCAGTAAACCTTCCCCCTTGCGTGACGTAACCTGTTTTGCGGGAATGATACATGTTAGTTTCATGTGGCACGCGAATATGCAATAAGTCGCGATAAAAGCTGTTCCTGTGAAAAAGGGTAGTATACAAAGCATTTATAGCTAGCAGGAAAACTTGAGTCACGGCGTGGCAACGAGCCTTTCTTCGTGACTGTCGGCTAGACCCCATCTCTCCTATTTGGTACATTAGTAATTATACAATGCAACAGAAAAGGCATACGCCTCTAAATAACTGAGAAGCTGGGAATAAATAAATAATAATATTAGCAGAGTTTACTCCTAGAATCTTCTCTCTCGCCAATGAACAGGGGTAAATGGCAGCCACAGGGATCAGCAAGTTGCTTGTTAAAAAATGGTAAAGAAAAATTGTGCTGCGCCCACGCCACTCTCCTGAGACCCAAGTGGTGGTTCTCGACAATAATGTGGCTAAATTCATTAGAATATCTGGACTGCTCATTCGTCAAAAGAACTGGCGGCAGATAAGGGGTTGCACAATGTTACCGAAATCTGCACAAGCGTGCCCCAGAGCGAAGTAGTATCATGGAAGCTTTAATGTCTTCACTTGGACAAAGCCAGGAGTCCGACAGCCTAATTCTAAAGCGGTTCCAGAAGCTTCTAATGGGCTCGGCCCGCGCATTTGGTACTGTAGTTCCATGCCAGACCTCCTCCTGGATTTGAGACGCTAAACGCGTCATAAATCCCTTTGGCTAGTTACGTATTCCCCAGCATTTTAAAGGTGTAAAACATTGAGATTTTTGGCCCACGATTTAGCTGTTAATCTTCATTTGAATAAATTAATTTCATAATGCATTTGCACAAAAATAGTGCAGTAAAGAAAGTGAAGAAAAAACACCAGCTTTCGAAGGCTTCGTAAATGCACAAGATCAACAAACAAATCGTTACTTCGAAGCTGATATTTCTTTGGAAGTGTTTGTACCTGACGAACCGGGACTGAAGTAAATCAGTGTCGTAAAAGTGCCGAAGTCATGCTCTCCCATCGCCAAGCCTCGCAAATGCCCCCCCCCCCTCCATTTTCAGTGTATGTCAGATACGTGTCCTGCCAGAACCCATGATAGCTCCGCCACCCGTTATAATCATGTGTCTATAAATATTAGCTTGTTTACTGAGTGAGTACTTGAAGCTTTAAGTGCTGTAATGGCAAGTTTACCTTTTTTGTATTTTTTCAACGAGCTTGTTGGTACCATTCTCCGCTATTAACGCCGTCTTTCAGGAAATAGTGAGGGGCATAATTTGGTGATAGCGCAGTCGGTCGATTATGGGAGGGGGGGGGTCGCCTTAATGCTTTTTCTAAGTTAATTGGGGAAAAAATTCCATGTGTCGGTGTTTAGAATTTTGGGATTTTCTTTTTTTAAAGGCCGCTGTCCTGTCAGGATTGTCAGCACTCTCATCACTTCGTTACGGAAAATTTGAGATGATTCAACTTTTTGCGGCCGGAATTGACGGAAGTAAAGAAATCCGCGCGGTAATAGTATGGACAGGGACGGACTGGAGTTCCTGCCAGGAGCCGCGGCACCATCACCAGTCAAGAAAACCTGAGACGTTTTTCCGCGATCCTACAATGAGTTTGTGGCTGGAAAAAAGAGAATTCCGCCGTCGTTTGTGTTGCCCACATGTGTGTTTCCGCGGTCAACAAGATTTTTATGGCTCGAATTTGACAAACAACTGTCGAGGTGATTTTCAAGTTTCGCGAGAAACTCAGATTTAACAGTCCAAAGAATAAAAATCTGCTGCTTTACCAAGCGGATAAATATAAAACTGAAGACTTTTCGGTACAGAATGGTAAGGATAGAACCTCATTTTTATTTCCGAACAGTGTTTCCGCGAAGTGGAGTTTGCGGTACACAGTTCTTTTTGCACACAAATATGCCGCGGAAAAACGCCTCTGGTCTTCTGTACGCAAACCGACCGCAGCCCGTACGATTGTCGAGGGGCCATAGCATCCCGACCAAAAAAAAAAACAAAGTAGCTGGCTGGGCAAGGAACTGCCCCTTCTTTGTATGCTGTCGCCTTCTTCATTAGCTTGAAAAGTTTCTCGGTTTGTTAATTTACTTATCTATCTGTTTTTCTTTCTTTGGCAGCTTTCTGTTACTTGTTACCTAGTAGGTTTACCTAACATTCGGTGCGGTGGGAAGGGGGGATTTGGTACCGTCATTCTACTGGTTCTTGCAGCCGTACTATTAGCTAAATGGCCTAAGCAAAATTTTTGATATACAAGCATTGATACCCTGGGGAACTTGTTTAGGTATTCTTGGGGGTTCGAGGGTTGATTAACCTCGTGGAGGTCAATACAATAACATAGATTAGACGGAGTGGGAGGGGGTCCAGGCGCGCAGAAGTTAAAAACACTCAAATTGTTTGCCTTTGGCTTTTTTTCATTTTTTCCTCTTCGTAATCTGATTCATTCCGCGATATGTACTTACTTATTCAAGCAGGTGCCTTTCCGCTACAAGCACTTCTGTTGTACATTAAATAATGTATATATTTATACCCTATATATTTAATACGTTTTCCTTCATTGTGTATGTTATTTTTTAGTAGAAATACAAGTATATTAAATTATTATTTATTTTGAAAATACGGTTCGTGAAACGAGCTACAACATTAACACAGGTGTGATAGTACGAGCACACGATCAGGATTTTCCGACCGGATTTTCTGCACTTCCATCATCCAGTTTTAAAAATAATCTCAACTTTTCCGAACGAAACATGATGGAGCCGAAAATCCAGGCAGGAATTCCAGTCATGGAGCATCCCGACCCTGGTGGTATGTTCGCAACATTGTCATGTTCGCAACATTGTCATGTAGACACGTCTACTCTTGCGTCGTACAGAGCCTGCTGCAAGCTCAAATCCCATTCAAGCTGTTGGGAATTTGGTAACAACAACCCTCATAAAAACGTTGCGAAGCAGCTGATTTTAAACTTCGGCCAAAAGCTGCTAACAAATGAGAAATACCGATTCTTAATCCCTCCTGATGCCCCGAAAAACAGCAGGAAAAGACGACAGAATAAATTAGTGCCTGTCAAAGGACGAACCTCGAGGTTCATGAATTCGTTTCTGCCTTTTTTTACTGATATTTTTAACAAAGTGAACAGTTAGCGTAATATATTTTATTTCATCAATGTTAATGACCAGCATAATTTAGCATCTTCTGCTGAAGAAAGCTACGAAGTTGGTTTGCCAATAAATGATTCTTGTTAATGATTCTGTTCTCTCGACTAGAATTGTCACGAGGATGGGATACGGAAAAATTTTCCCCAATACTCTATACGGCTAAGTCCGAAACACGCCAGTGATCCAAGGAAGAACAAGACCAAACACATGTCGTCGGCACGAAAGAATTAAGAGTCTAGAGTCACATATAATCGCCAATGACTAGAGAAAATCTGTACAATCTTTTTCTCCTCCTCCGTGATCTTCCTTGATCTCCCTCTTTGAAAAAGATATCAGGCGCATGCGAAGCGTTTCTTCGGGAACGCGCCCCTACATCGACACGACGCTACGTCGACACGTCACAGAGTGGACAAAATCCGACGCTACATAGACAAATTTCCCGACACTACGTCGACAAGCAAAAGCCGACACTACGAGGACACGACGGTACATCGAACGACGCTACGTAGACACGACGGTACATCGAACGACACTACAGAGACACGACGGTACGTCGAACGACACTACGTCGACACGTCACTCAGAGGACAAAATCCGTCACTACGTCGAAAATCAAGGAATTTCGATGTAGCGTCGTGTCTCTGTAGTGACTGTCCATGTAGCGTCGTGTCTATGTAGTGACTGTCCATGTAGCGTCGTGTCTACGTAGTGACTGTCCATGTAGTGACGTGTCGATGTACTGACGGTTTTTTCGTTTCGATGTAGCGTCGTGTCTCGGTAGTGTCGCCTGCGTGTTCTGTCTCTGTAGTGTCGCCTGCGTGTTTTGTCTCTGTAGTGTCGCCAGTCTGTTGAAATTCTCCAGCGCTTCTATTTTGACGAGCTTCGGCTGGTTTTACTTCTTGGTTTGAGTCCGCCCATGCTTGTAGTCATGTTCTGCGTACGGACACTAGATGGTGCTATAGGTTTGCGGAAGCCGTTTCGACGGAGACACGACGGTACGTCGACACGTCACTCAGAGGACAAAATCCGTCACTACGTCGAAAATCAACCAGTGCTTCTATTTTATGTTCTGCGTACAGACACTAGATGGTGCTATAGGTTTGCGGAAGGATTGTATGGCTTTGAACTTGAGTAGACGTGGGTTAGTGGTTGAGGGTGGGAAGGTGGGATCGTTGGTCTGTAGAAAGAAAGGGAAGGAGAAAGTCGGGCGAAACCATGATCGGCCGAAGCTGACTTCTAATCGACTTAAAAATAAAGGGGAACGGTTTTAAATATAAGATAGTATTTTATCGAATTACCTGTTTTGGCCGGACTGAGAGCGAACCACTTATCCGGCAAGAAAGTACAGTTTAGAACTAATTTGGCATTTTATGTATGGATGCAGCATGTCACCTTATCTCTGACTCGAACCTCTAATCAAATTCAGATTATGTTCAACTTTTGCAACCCTTTATTTGAACCCGTCCCCCACCCTAAATATTTGCTACGGAGCCCATCTGGACCTGTTTATGGCACTTGCAGCTTCGCTCAAGTGCCATATACCGATCACCTTTCGGTCGGTCGGTCTGTCCACTCATTGAGTTAGGGCACTTCCAGATGGGCTAGGACGATGAAACTTGGCAGGCATAACAGGGACCCGACCAAACTAACTTGCAAATAGTCACTTCTCCGATCCGACCACCGTAGAGGGAGTAGAGGGCGGGGGAATCCTGAGAATTTAGTACTTTTTGTAAAACCCCTACCCCTTTCTTGACACTAGTAGCTCTGCGCGTGGCGTGACGTCGCTCTTTGCATCGGATCACTCTGGTAACATCGGAAAGAGCTAGTGCATTCGAGGGTCAAAGGGGTTTGTATATGTGGTTCAGTGCGGGGGAATATGGAAAATTGAGTGTTGTCTAACTTTCGAACGGGGGATCGGATTGGGACGAAACTTAATACCTGAATGAATGACATATCTCTGATGTTCCGTTTGAAGTCCGAACCGGATTCGACAGCTATGGGGGAGTTTGGGGGACCGGAAATCTCGAGGAACGGTTATAATGGAGGGATCGGAGTAAAACTTGCTGGGAAGAACAAGAATCTGCTCCAGATAAATCGTTTACACGTTTGGACTGGACCCGGACACTTGGGGAGAGTGTGGAGGGGATGACGGTTTTTGGGATTTACACGACGAAACTTAGGAGGCGTAGGCTATCAGGGACCCGACTTGTAAATAAAAATTCACTCGATCCGATAGTGGTGGGGGGGATCGGAGGGAGGAGGAATCCGGAATATTTAGCCATGCGTAACTTTGGAACGGGTGATCGGATTCGAGTTAAATTTAATAACTGAGCAGAGGGCGTGCCTGTGGTGATCTTTTTCATGTCCGGACCGGATCCGACAACAATTGGGGGCGGGAATACGTGACCGGATTGGAATGGAGAGATCGTAATGGAACTTTGTGGGAATAACAAACAAGTCCAAAACCGAACCGGATTGGCTCCGGCGATTGTGGGGGGAGTTTGAGGGGCGGGTCCGGAATTCCGGTGATCGCGAGTTAAGGTACTTCCAGATGTGCTAGGGCGATGAAATTTGGCTGGAATATTATAAATTCGACAAGATTGGCTTAGAAATCGCCACTTTTCAAATCCGACCATTCCTTAAAGTACCAATCATGACCGAAAATTAAGAAAAATACTTTTGAGCAAAAATATGCATTTCCATGATCCCCATGAGCCCATGATCTTTTTTGCCTCAAGGGTTTTGCTTACAAATGAAGTTCTAGCTCCCTTAAAGTGTGCATCTTAACCGCAAGGTCGAAAAGTACTTTTTGTCAAACGATACATCTAAACCCATGATCATTTGTGCCACAAGGGTTTTGCAAAAAAAAAAAAAAAATTTCTAGCAACCTTAAAGGTGAGCTGTAGAATTGAAAAAGAAGGCTTCCGGGTGACCCAGTTGGATACCTGATTTTTTTTTGAATTTTTTGATGTATGGAACATTCTCGTGGGTCAACTCCAGTCAGAGATAGCTCATAAAGTATAATTCCATTGGCTCCTTTGATGAGACCCCTCATCCGTTACGCCATGTTGCTGCTGTAGTCTTGCGTGAATGGGACGGACGCCAAACTTCGTAACACAGCATCAACAGGCTTGCAATACAGTGGCAGAAAATTCAATGTCCCGTCAACGCTTGATAAAGATGATAATTTACAAAATGAAATCTGAAATCAAGCAGTCGAGACAGTTTACCCACTTCTACTAGTGTTTCTGCTGATTTTTAAAGTGCGTACAGAAGTGTTCTTTGTGGAAAAGTGAAATTGATTGACCATTTGTCTCTGGGACCAAAATCCGTTACACCCTGACTTCCTGTCATCCTCCTCACTGTTCTGGCACCTTTGTTACGGGGTTGTCTGAGACCTGGTGTTTATATTTATCGCACTATGGTCGCTCTCAACCTTGTGGTTAAGGACCAACATTCAGCACACCATACGTTATGGTACCTACCCATGACCTACTCATTGCAGCATTGTCGCAGTACCTACCTATCCTATTCAGAAGCCTGTTTGCCTCATCCCCATAGGGGATAGCTACCAGCGAAACCCATTAAATAAGCAAGAACCTAAGTGATTTGACAAATTATGGACATGGTAAGCAATTTTGGTGGTCTCTCGCCTACTCTCTCTGAACTTTGAGCTTTTTAAGTACAGGAGGGGTACCTGACCTCGTTTTTACGCAACCTCGAATTTTGCTGCGAAAATGTTAAAATGAAACTTCCATGCTATCCTGACAGTCAAGAAGCAAAATCAGATATTTTTGTTCAACAGTTATGTCCCAGAATATTACAATTATTTGTCTTTTCTCTGTTTTGAACCTGGTTTAAAAAGGGATTTTCTGGTTTTTAGCTTTATTACCTCTATCTTTTCTCACCACTTTGCAAGCAATCTGACCTCATGTAAAAATGGGTGAAACTGTTTGAAAATCAAAATATATTCAACTAGAAACATTGAAGTAAAGTTCATTTCCCCAACATGTAAACCATTCTATTAGCTTTACTCTAGTATTTTTGTCATGTTTTTTGGTTCCTTTTTAAGCCAGATAGATTTCACAAAAAAAAGATTTCTCTGGAAATTTGAAATCTTGTCTGAGGTTGGGTACCTCTCCTGTAGAGCTGATGACCTAGAATTGACCCTTACCTAGATGACCACTGCTCTCCAAAAATGAAGCCACTGATCATAGTGAATGGATAAATTGATTCCCAAAAAGCAAATAGTTGCATTTTTGTTCGACTTTTCACTCGCCTTTTTGACGGCTTTTTACTTTTTTGGCGTTTTCGTAAAATGGTCCTAATCGCTGTTTGACAATTTCCAGTTTTTGTCAAAAAGGCAAACGCCGACTTTCGCCTTTTCCCTCTGCTTTTTGCAAACAGGCAAACTTGGTATGTGACCAAGTTGCTTTCTCCTTTTGGCTTTTTGCCTCGCGACTTTTGTGACTTTACCCAAAAATTCAATAAAAGGTGGATTTGACTCAAAGTGATAATCAGTATTTGGAGACTGTGTCAGATTTTAAAGATTCAAAATTTGCAGTACAAATAAAATACAAGTAAAATGGTATTTGTCAAAATTGCGTTTTTGTCCAAGAAAAGGGAAGAGTCCTTAGTAGTAACGGCGATTTACAAAAACGCGAGAATGTTAAAAAAGGCCTGAAAAAGCCTAAAAGCTAAAGCCGAAAAGGGAAAGGCAAAAGTCGAACAAAAACGCAACTAATACTGCCTCAGCCGTAAAATAAAATGGATAACACTTCAAAACACAGCATAAACACCAAAAGGAGAAAACTTTCCCTCCAAAAACCACTCCTGATGATCCATAGCCTACCTAAAGGAACCTCCTAAGCTGACAAAGGCCAGCAATTTTTTTTTCTCCAGAAACAAGTCAAATCATACTCTTCAATTTTCTCCCGTCAAAATTCAGTGTTTTCTAATTTTCTTCTAATCTTTTAGCTTCAAGCATCAACCCACTAAATGAAATATATCCTCCCCCTGTGAACTCAGCATACGGCAAAAGTAAGGACCAGAATGCAACTTAACTTTCTTCTTTACCAATCTGCCTCCAAACTTACCATCGATTTCAGTTTGTCTGGTCTAAGCCCCACTTAAAATAAACTACAAAAAAGTCCCCCCCCCATGCCTATTTGGGCTAAGATGTACCAGTTCAGAGAACAAGAATTCAGTAGGCTACTCCGCACAGTCCAGTCTTCTGATCTTGTATTAGCTTGTTTTTAACCATCTTAGACAAATCGTTGTGACAGTAACCCTCTGAGAATGGGATTAAGTCTATCTAGCTGAGCATTAGGAACTTTGTAGTACGGTACTCAGTAACTACTTGTAGATTGTAGTCATCAACCATTCTGTTGTTCTTTGAAACCTACCACATGGTGCCCACAGCACTGTTTTGGGGCCTTTGTTGACAGGGTTGGATGTAGAACTGAGTTTTATTTACATTGGGTGTCTCTCTTAATCTTATGGTTAAGGATCAACATCCTGCAGAGCTTACCTCAACCTTTGCAGACCTTACGCATCTGATACTTGTCAAAGGAAATCATTGCAACCAGTAATTCTTTAAGAGTACAATCAGTAATAATAACTGTGGAGCACCTTAGTTGGTCATCAAACATTCTGTTGTTCTTTGAAACCTACCACATGTTGCCCACAGCAGTGTTTTGGCGCCTTTGTTACAGGGTTGGATGTAGAACTGAGTTTTATTTACATTGCTGGTCTCTCCTAATCTTATGGTTAAGGATCAACATTCTGCAGAGCTTACCCCAACCTTTGTAGACCTTACCTATCTGACACTTGTCAAAGGAAATCATTGCAACCAGTAATTCTTTAAGAGTACAATCAGTAATAATAACTGTGGAGCACCTTAGTTCAGGGCTCAGTTCAGCCCCAACTCATATCAGAAGGCTCATAAACTGGATTGGTGAACAAATTACTTACTCAGAGAAGTAGGCAATCTAATTAGGCTACACTGCTGTATTAACACAGTTGCAGATGATAAAAGCCAGTCTGACTGCTTACAAAGAGATAGGATGGCAAGCAAATATACTTTAATTTATGCTGTAACATACAATGAAGCGCACTGGAAGGAAAACTGTATTATCCTTTAACTTGAACAGTTTTGAAACATTCTCAAACCCATTCTGCTCCACTGAATGTCGTTAAATCCGGTGCATACTTGACTGATGACGACCTATACAGCTCTTCCACTATAACTGGCATCCAAGGGAATACGAGACATGCTTCCAAATCTGACAAGGCCAGGCGTTTATTATCCTGTAATTAAAAGCTTCAATTATAACCTAAATTAGTGTCTGAATATAGTTAGTTTGTGATGCTGTTTCCCTATAGCTTGCCCATCCTCTATTTCAACTACACAGCTCATTAAGCCTCTTTTCTCATTAAGCTGTGGATCATTGGCCCACAAAAATATGACCGTTTTATTGACAACCATTTTATTACACTGTAACACTCGTCATATCCCCAGCTAATGCTTCATATAAATCCATCGTCTGTTCTAATTCATGGCCAAGGCAAGAAAAGATTTCTATCAAAACAAGACCAAAGGTTTCAATGGGATCCCAAAAATGTAATATTTGATCCAGAAATCGAGCCAGACTCCTTGTACATTTTATTTGGAAACAGATTAGAGCCAAATAGCTAATCATCAGAGAAAACCAAGTTCAGATATGTCTTCAACATGTGAATTTACCCCCAGATAAGTCATATCTGTTTTGACGAAACTGATCGAAACTTCCTGCCTTTACTTCTCCCGAATTTCCGGGCCAAATTCCGGAAATACTAGTCCGGCAAATAAATAAAGCTCAAAAACGAATTCAGCATATCTCCTTACCCCTATACAGAACATCTAATCAACTTCAAATAAAACTTCAACTTATACCATAACAAAGTTTCCGGTTTCAGCCGGATTTCGGTCGAACTATATGTCCAGGCAGGTCCAGATGAAACACGATTGCCATACACGGATTCAGCATTTCTTTTTATCCCTAAATCTGACATTTAATCAACTAAAGATAAAATTTTTACTTTTAACAAACTTTCCGGTTTTGGCCGGATTTCGAGCGAAATACTTGTCCGGCGAGAAAACGGTTTTCATATTCGTGTTCAGCATGTCTTCATACCCCTTAATCGACTATCTAATTAGCTGTTTAAGATTCTGTTTGCCCCTTAATTTGAACCCCCTCCCCACCGCTAAATATAGGGCTACAGAGCCCATCTACGAACTCGACTTCAGGGCAAGAAAAGATTTCAGGTATCAAATATTCCAGCTCAAACAGTAACTACTTACGAGCAAGGAAGGCAATATAAATTAAAGGCATTCAAAGCGTTTGCCGCATTTATAGATTTATATCAGAAAAGTTATACATAATCCTATACAGGAAATACTTTCAAGCAAGAATGGTAATACAAATTAAAGTATAACTGAAAAGCCAACTTATTTTTGTGTCATTTAGTTGAATACATTGAATTACTTGGATTCCGCAAAGGGATTTTTGTCTGCTCTAGTTATGGCGTTCAGAATATCTGCGGCCGTCCACACTGCGAAAATTCTACTATGACGCGGGAAATTTTTATCTAAACACAAACAAGGCTTTTTAGTGGGCAGTGGCGATACTGGTGAAGATTGCTTAGTGCCTGAACAAAAAAAAGTCATAAATCTTTCTTGTAAGGCATACAACAAATTAGAGGTACCACAAATCACACGGAAATTCCACTATTTGAAAATCGATTATTCTTGAATAGTGGAACAACCAAGTAACGCATTTTCAGTGGGTCTTCAAGCCAATTTAAGTGAATAAGTGATGGGTAACTAGATTGTCCTATCCCAGTCCTTTTCGGTTAAACTTTAAAGAAGGAATTCAGAAATTTTGTTAGGATGAAGCAAACTGATATCCCAAACTAACAAACATTCCACCACTTGTCACTGATGATTAATTATGGTTATGGAAAAGAATTTCAAAATCCCAGCATCGCAAAATTGCTGTATCTAGATAGTCAGGAAATGATAAAGAGGTTAGATCACCTGGAATTATTAAAACACAAATTGAGGGAGGTGAATGTTTGCACTGTTTTGTCACTGTTATGGCACTCTGGAGCAAGAAAGAGCTTGCAGGAAAAAGTGAGGCAGACTTGGTTTCAAACAGAAACAGCATACTTAGAATTCCCTGACAGCAACAATATATAACACCAGTACACTGTGCAGTCCCATGATACCAGTCCTACCTGATGGAAAATTCTTTGACTGTGTAGTAGTATGGTAGTTGTACGAAAAAGTTGCATGGAATGGTATGTAGTAGTATGGAGTAGTTTGATTAGTGATATGTAGTAGTATAGAATACTTTGATAAACATGCTTCCGACTGGGTTAATCTTATGTAGTAGTATCCGACAGCATCCAGTTTGCTAGTAGTAGCATGAAGTAGCAACAGTTACTGCTGCATGCTACTTTTTCGTACTACTCCACACAACTAATTCTCGGGTATTTTTCATCGGGTATCCTACCCAGTGCCTAAATCGCCAAAATTGGCTGATACCACCTTCGCTGCGCTCGGGCGAAGTCAGCCTATCAAGCTACCCGCGGGCCAAATTTTTTCGCTATCACCCTCAGGAAGGGCGATAATATATAATAAAATATAGCGAATATTGTTACTGCCCACAGCTGGTTCTCATTCAATGCTCGTGAAGTGCTTCACAGTTTCAAACTAAGCTAATCAATTCTTTCAATTAGTTACTGGCATAATATATACAACCACCAAACGTTTGGATGGAGCAATGTTTTGTGTTGATATGAGAGGTCCTTCAGAGAGCTAAAAAATTACCTAGTGTGATCCTCTTCCAAGACATGGTGAATCCTGTAATAAATATGATGGAAAAGCCTCTGTAGATGCAGAAAGTTCCCTGGGTACATACGTCTGTGTCCTTTGCATAATGAATGGTACTGACTATGGGTTGATCTCGACAGACGATATTCCAAATTTCCCAAGGCTTGACAACACTTCAATCTACAACAGAAACCATTGTCAGGACTATGACTTTATGGTCAGTATGTTAGTTATCAGAATGTACCCCAAAATGTAATTGTGACCTGACCAAGCAGTATGACAAGACAGTATCTTGTCATTGTCAGGCCATATTTTTTAGATGCTATCCGAATGGGTCATTCAGTAAAAAAGAAGTGGTTTGGCCCCAAATAGCAATGGGGTAAAGGCCCATGGTGAATAAGGAATAAGTAGGGAATAAGTAGGGTACAGACATTAACAGTATGGCAAAACACGCTTGTTTTTTCTGGACCAGGGTAAAAATTAACACCCAGTAAACCAACCACTGCTCACTTTTCTGAAAATATCATGATGCATTAGTCGATACCTACTACACATTAACTGCCTTTTCTGATCAAAAAAAAAAAACTTTTAATCAAACCTATATATCAATGATCCCTATCGTTTTTGCCTCGAGGGTCTTCCTTACAGATGAATTTCTAGTGCCTTGAAAGTGCGCATCATAACAGCCAAGTTCAACGATAAAATATTTTTTCTCTAGCTCCCTTAAAGTGCGCATCTGGACCGCACAGTCGAACATTACTTTTCATCAAACAATACATCTCAACCCATGCAAGTGCCATATGAGCTTACAGCTCTTGTTTTCTTTGACCTATAGAAACCTTTTACCAAAGGTTAGCAGGACACATCTCATCCCTTTCGAGTGTGATCGTGATGATATACGGACATAGAAAGACAGGCAACTTTTGAGAAGTCATGGGCCGTTACATACGTTTTGATACTCCCAAATATGGCCCACACGACCCCGCCATTAGTATTTATGAGAAACAAAAGAAGAAATAAGGAGATAAATAAGTTCTTTGGCTGCAACGTGTGGAACCCTGGTCTGGCTAGAAAGGAGTAAATTATGAGGATCCATCGACCAAAACGCCTTCCATTGCAATTTCTGTCTAAACACACATTCTTTTCTTCTGCTTCTGCAGCCGGCATGTGCCTTTCAAGGGTAGCATTTCGAACCTTAGTGTGCGAAAGCATTCCGCCCGAGCCCTCCCTTAAATTCAGACACAGATGTAGTTGTCTACCTTAATAAGGGGATTTAGGTCAAACTTAGTTAGTTTTCGGTCAATGCAGTAAAATGCAGTTGCAATTTTAGCTGTGACACATCCACAAGATGCTATGTGTTAATTTTTTGTATTCTGATAAAAAAAAAAAGTTATTCGGAGTTTTCTTCATCCTCCCGTCAACCCCAAACAGTTAAATCCGTCGTTTGGACAGTTCAACCGCTGTTTACGCGTTTATTTGGTTCCCGTTCGAACAAGCTTGCAACCCCTTATTTACTATCTGCTCTTCGTCCCCAGGGTCATCAAAGTTCAAATCCCAAAGAATTTATAATCCTCACTGACATACCGCAATAAAAACACGTACATGGATCATTTTGGATTTTTACCCGCTAATTACGCGCGTATAATCTTTGAACTCCACCAGCGCTCCTATCAGGTAGGCTGATGGGTAGGTTCGGACCCCGAAAAGAGGCACAACGCTAACATCCCGACCATTATTTCGGATCTATGTGCTGATGATAAAACTGAGGAAATCCCCCTCTCTCCCCAACCCAAAGCTCGGATAGCAACCGAATTGTTTCAATCTACTACAGGTCCTAAGCTTTATTCACGTATCAAATTTTAAAGTCCTCGTTTTCGTACAAGTGCCCGAAATCGTTGAAACGCACAAACCGAAGCCAAATTTGAACAGACAAGGTTGGGGTGTCATCTAGCGTCCATGCTTGACTTTAAGAAAAGTGATGACGTATTCAAAGGGATACCGAGGCAGAAACTTCATTGTTAATTTGTACTTCAACATGTCAAAAATAAATCCTGGACAATATCTTAAGCTGGAATTTCCAAATGGAATAGACACTAATGTCCGACACAACAGAGACACGACGCTACATGGACACGTCAGAACGAAGAAAAACGAAGGCCCGACAGTACGAAGACACGTCACAGCGTCGAAAACGAAAAGGCGTCACTACATAGACACGACGGTACGTCGAACGACACTACGTAGACACGACGGTACATCGAACGACACTACGGAGACACGACGGTACGTCGAACGACACTACGTCGACACGTCACTCAGAGGACAAAATCCGTCACTACGTCGAAAATCAAGGAATTTCGATGTAGCGTCGTGTCTCTGTAGTGACTGTCCATGTAGCGTCGTGTCTATGTAGTGACTGTCCATGTAGCGTCGTGTCTACGTAGTGACTGTCCATGTAGTGACGTGTCGATGTACTGACGGTTTTTTCGTTTCGATGTAGTGTCGTGTCTTCGTAGTGTCGTGTCGACGTAGGGACATCATCCCGTTTCTTCAGATACTGCCTTTTTCTACTTTATCTTCCTCGCGGCACCCGTTGTCGACACATTACGGCGACGTGTCCTGTTTTGAATCCCACTTCAAAATCGCTAGAGATGAGTGCAAAACTTGTACCACAGCCCAGCTGCCTTCATGCCCTTCGTCTAATGCGCCAGGAATCCTGTTTCTTCCGGAATCCAGTGTTTCTTCGTGTTGCCTTTGTTTTTACTTTTCATTCTTTGTCGTACTGTGCTAACACCTAAGTATAGGGAGAACGTTACAAATTAATTCATTCACGACATAAACAAATAAAATGCTAAAGTTTGCAACGGGCTACACACTAACGAAAAAAAACTCTTTTAAAGTGGATCCCAATGCCGAAAACTGTAAATCTGACGAGCACACTGAGGACGCTAATTGTATCCGTGTTATATTCCATTCCAAGTTCTAGATACAATAGTTGCGTTTTTGCAGATATCATGGTATCTGATATACGGTCTAAAGTCGTTTTTGCAATTATCGTGGTATCTGATACCACGGTCAAAAGGCGTTTTTGCAGTTGTCGTGGTAACTGGCCAGTTACCGTGATAACGATATTCAGATATCACGGTCCGACCGTGGTATCTGGTCGTGGTATCTGAAAAGTCATCTCACTTTCATCAAATTGGTGAGAAAGAAGTTCAGCAGTTAGTGATGTAACTGGATATCAGTTTTTATTGTGGGATGACTTCGAAAAGTGCAATTTCGTCAATAGTCGTTTTTGCAGTGGACCGTATTTCAGATACCACGGTAACTGCAAAAACGACTAATTGCAGATTCAGTTACCGTGGTAAGAGATACCATGGTATCTGCAAAAACGCAACTAATGTATGAGGCTATCATTTTAGCGTGATTTTCGATAAGCTCTTACGATTAATTAAATGTACTTCAAACGTCTTGGCTTCGAACTGTATTCGACTCACTGACTGTCTGTGACCGTGCTTAATCCCCTATATTGGTTGTACCGACTCACGAAGGCTGAGGTATTGGTCCTCGGGTAGAACCTGTATTTGAAGACAGAAGTGCCCATCAGATAGCGGGACTATGCGGCGGGGTAACACACATCCTTGGTAACACATTCTTAGCGGTATGTTGCAATATCAAGCCAAGAAAAATAGTTTCAAAAGCAGTTCGATGTCGTACATGTGCAAATCTTACAAAATGTCGATGTTTAACGAGGTCGTCAATGCTTCACAGGAGGTTCGTGAATTACAATGGAATTAAAGATGACCTACGGCTGTGGTGACTTCTCATCCATGCTCCCTAGTCTTCTTGTCCTCAGTATAATGATTGCTCGCGCTGGTACATCCCACCCCTCTTTATTTGTATTACCCTGCACACTCTATCTTGTTCCCCTGAGTAATTAAGAGAGGGCTGTTATCTATTCTGCCTTGCGAGATCTGGGTTAAACTGAGAACTGTACTTCTGCCTCACTCCACTAGATGAAGTACTCGCTAGGGGCTTGGCTACCTCTTCAGGTAGTCCCTTAGCCACTCTAAGGACCCTCTCTTGTCTTTCCCGTTCCTTGGCCTCCCTCCTTAGTCTTTCCTCTCTCATCACTGTGAGCTTTCGTTGTTTCTCGTATTCCTCAATATCACTATCAGTACTGCTATCAGAGCTCGAGCTTGTTTCGGTCTTTCGTCGTTTATGCTTTCTCTCACTTTTGGATTTCTTCTTATTATTGTCACTATCAGTACTGCTATCGGAGCTCGAGCTTGTTTCTGCCTTTCTTCGTTTATGCTTTCTCTGCGTTCTGGGTTTCTTTTTATTACTGTCCTTTTCATCGTCCTCGGTGCCTGAGCTTGATTCTCTTTTTCTTTTCCTGTTCTTTCTATCGTTATCGAGTTCTCCGCTTTCTCTGCCCTGATCACTTTCTGAGCTTGACCGCTTTTTTCGTTTTTCTTTCTTCTTCTTTTTCGATTTCTCTTTCTTTCGTTTCCTTTTCTCCTTGATCTTGATTTTATGTTTGGTCTCAACAGAGCTCAGCTGCATCGGTGCAGAAGATGCTTTCTTCTCATTTACACGAATTCCCAAGCTATTTGTTATGAATCTCATAGGATCAAACAGCCTTTCAGTCTTTGCTTTTTTGAGCTCAGCTTTTCTGTCCAAAGGTGTATCTTTCAAATGCTTGACTAGGGATGTTTTTTTGTAAACTGGGACATAGCCAGTGCCTTCTAGTTCGCTCTGGCCGAGGTAAGTAAGGTAACCGATTTTCTTTTCATATTCTTCTTGCTCTTTCTTCTTCAAAGTTTCGTGCTCTTTACTGCCTCTTACATCTTTGCTTCTTCCTTCTTCCAGATCCGCGAAGAAGTTAACATGTTCCTTCGGAAGTTGAAGCTCTGGAGGCAGAGTTGGTCCAATTATTTTTTGTTCGGGCTCTTTGAACTGACGAACTCTCTCCCTCAGGAGGTTGGTCCTGGCCTCTTGTTCCTAAAACAAAATAGGTGTAAGTTTACTACTGAATAGAAAGTTTAGGAAAACCACCCTCGGCACAGGAAAATCACCCTCCCCTCTGCAGTAACAACCCCCTTCAAGAAGACTCCTCACGAACATTTCTAAACGAGTAAAGCAGCAGCAGTTTCTAACGGGTGTTTCTTAGCTGAGCGCCGTACATCTGCGTGATTCCACTTGAGCACCGGGCAGTCGTTCGCCCAGTACTGTTCAGCCATAATGCTGACAATTGACAGATCCACTGGACTTCGCATATGAGAAAGAAAACTGGACGTAGGAGCCGGTGGGCCGTTGATGATGTGGCTGCTGGTGTCGACGATCTTCAAGGTGAGGGATGTTACGGACTGAGGACTCCTAAATGTACTGATCACAACATGGGTGAAATGGCTCCAAGGACGCGTCGTATGAAGACGAGTGAGATGGCTGAGAGCAGAACAACAAGTCGGATAGAACCTCTTGGGACGAAGACAAATTTCATACAGAGAGGCTACTGGACAACTCATTAAGGAACGTAAACACAGATTTTCTCGCTTACCTCCGTCAGCAGTAATAAAGTATAATTTCGCGAAGTAGTAATGCATAAGCCCAACCCTAAAAGTTACTGCCATTCAAGTGAAACACTCCAGTGGAAGCGCCCAAATTGTCCATAAGTACATTGACGGTGCCGAAATGGGGGTTACTCCTTCAATGATCTTCTAACTGATGTCATCATTATTAATCGTAAGGTGGGAATTTACCGAGGGTGCGACTGTTCATCTGGACACAGGAAATTTAAAAAACTGTTTGCCTAAAAACAAAGGTCTCCCCTTCTACAATGTGGATGCTGTTCTTTCTTAGAATTCTTTTTTATGAAAAATTATTCTTCTTGGAGAAATATACTCCCAGGGTGACTTTTCTACGAGAACATTTTCGGTGAAGCGAGTGCAAAACCTACATCAAAGGGGTTTCCTGGGGAAGGGGTTAAGGGTAGATTTTCCTGGAGGAGGGGGAAGAATTATAGTGCAGGGGATTACTTTGGAATCAAGGTGTTAAAAGGCGAAACAATCCTTTTGTACTTACTGCCAAAAGAGCTCTTCTCTGTTTTTCTTCTTCCTCTTCTGCAGCTTTTGCCTCATCTCGTCTGACCCTTTCAATATTTGCTTTGGTCCGAACATGCCAACTGTAAAATTAGTAATGTAAGGAACAGAGAATCCACAGCTAAAATAACAAGACCAAAGGTTTTGATTGGATCCCAAAACTCAATTTCGCCAGATGCAGACTCCTTGAACATTTTTACTCTTAAAATTTAGAAACAGTTTAAGATATGGATTCCAAATTCAGATATGGATTCGGCATGTGTGTTACCCTATAAGTCATATCTGTTTTGACAAAACTGATCGAAACGATCCTGCCTTACTTCTGCCAATTTTCCGGATTTAGCTGGATTCGTCCGGCTAAAATATGATTGTCATATGCAAATTCATCATCTCTTCTTACCCCTGAATCTCTTCTTACCCTCATTAGTTCACCTAATGAACTACAAATACAACTTTCGCTTTGAACAAATTTTCCGGTTTGAGCCGGATTCCGGGCGAACCACTTGTCTGTATAAAAAATGATTTTCATGTAAGTGTTCAGCATGCCTTCTTACCCCTAAATCGAACATCTAATCAACTTCAAATAAACTTTTACTTTTAACAAACTTTCAGGTTTTGGCCGGATTCCGGGTGAACTACTTGTCCGGCGAGAAAATGGTTTTCATTTTCGTGTTCGGCATGTCTTCTTACCCCTTAATCGTCTATCTCATTATCTGTTCAAAAATATTTTGTTTGTCCCTTAATTTGAACCCTCACCCCTAAATGTAGGGCTACAGAGCCTATCTTTGAACTCGACCTTTCCCTTGACCTAAAGGATCTTCACACCAAGTTTCATGAAAACATCTCATTCCCTTCGAGAATTATTGTGCTCACAGACAGACAACGTTTACGATGTCATAGGTATCCCTCCACTTACGTTTTGGGATCCCAAAAACTTAAATGCTGATGTGCAAGATTTGAAGCCATTCAAACAAAGTACACATAAACACCTTTTGCCACCCTATTGCTGCTCTGTTCAAATTGACATTATGACTGGAACGGTAAAGTATTGAAACAGTGGTGCTATTACAGCTATGCTTAGTTTAGTCTTTAGGTTATTTTTAGGTTTGGGAGGAAACTGGTTACAGTTTGCAAGCAAAGAGGAAAATTAAAGGAAACTCTATTGTGATAACCTCTACTTTTTGCAGTTATGCAAAACTGTTGTAATACTTCAAAGCAAAGGATTTATTATTGCTGTTAAAAGGTGCAAAGGTAACAGAGTAACAAAGAGCAAAACGTTCAAGAAAATTATAGTGTGCGAATATAATTTGACTTTAGCCTAATACTACGCAAAATTACTATTCAGGATTAGCTCTGTGGTCGCACCCCATTTTAACGGAAAATCCAATATTTCGGGTAACTGACAGCCTAGGTGATAGCATGGTAGCTGAGGTGTGCTTCTGGGTAAACACTTTTACGGACAATCCATAGAAAAAATTAAGAATGCAATAATTTACTGAAGAAATATTCCTTCAGCCCACGCGGACTGCAGATCATATTTGACAGTGCAAAATGGATACTTCACCTGAGTTTTATTGGAGATTAATTTTTTTTATTAGAGAAAATTCAGCTGACATACCTAGCCTATGTCTGCTGAATTTTGACACAAAATTCAGACTACGTCAGCTGGATTTTGACACAGCCTATGTCATAGGCTAGCCTATCTATTTTGCACTGTCAAATAATTTACTGAATGAAAGCTGATTGAGTTTAAATCTGGTTTAAATCCATCAAATCAGCAGTCAAAATCAAATTAGATAAAATCCCAACCAAAAAGATACTGCAACTGTTAACTGTTATCTTCTTTACAAAAGTAACAAACCTTTTCTTGGGAAGAATATTCATGGCGATGCGACTTTGTTTATTTCTATAACAGGGTTCAGAGTTCAGTCAGAAAATAATATCAGTGTTCTGTTTCTTTTAGGCAACGAATCCAGCATGAACTAATAAGTTTGAAATCAACGCGGAAAGAGGTTAACGTCCTCAGAGCATAACGTTCAGATAACGTTCCTCCATGAAAAGTTAGACCAGTGTTGCCAGATGGGCTTGTTTCCCGCCCCGTGGCCCGTGGGCTTGTTTCTCTGGGCTGGGGCGGGCGATTTTTTTGGCGGGCTTGGGGCGGGAAACTGGGCTTCTTTTTTTTTAATGTGGCTTGTTTTGGGCGTTTTTTTAGTTCAGAGGTATTCAATTTTTTTGTTGTCCCAGTTCTGAATATCAGCGAGTTGGAGAGTCAGTTGAGAAGACTCTTGGTAGTTGACTGGCCATCAGTGTGTGGCGGAGAAATTCCCACTGATACTTGTGAATTCTGGGTCATGGTCCTGCACCATCTCGATCCAGTTGGTGTCACTCCATTTCGCGACTTGGCCAGGTGGGCGTTGACCCTCCTCAGCCTGCCAATCAGCAATGCTGTAGTTACGAGGACATTCTCTATCATGAATATTGTGAAGAACAAACTTCGGAATCGAATGTTGTTGCCCATGCTAAACTCAATACTGAGGTGCGTTTTATTTAGGTCCATTCGCCCGCGCGGGTCACTAAAATCGTTTTATTTAGCGAGTGGGTGACAGATGACGTCATAGTGACTTCACGGTTTCGCCGTTTTATTTACCCCAGCGGACAATTCGTCCGCTAGCGGACCATGAGACACCCGCTGGAAAAGTGAGCGGGCGATCGTCAGGACATTACCATTTGGCGCCAAGTTTGAATCGGTCCTGATAACTGACCGAAACTTGCTCCGAGATCATTAATGTCGTTTTATTTACGCTCGCAAGCTCAAATAAAACGGCAAAATGCTGACGTCACAGTGACCCGCTAGCGGACCCTCGGATCGTAAATAAAACGCACCTCTGGTCTTTCGGTCGTGGCTGTCTGCGTGTGGCATTTTCTGTTCGCAGTTTGAGCCTCAAAAAAAAATGTTGATGTTCAACAGTGAAATCTATAGGCCTGGGGATTGCGTTGCAACCAGAAATGTGAATGTTGACGCAAACAGTGAGATGAATGATCTTGATGATATACTAGCATCACTGTAGAATCGGATAACTGACTTTTGCTCTTTTTATGCGTTCGCCAACTAGGACGGTCTCCCCGAACTTTTCCTAGTGTTGTTCCTGGAGACCACGTTTTTTTCTGTGATATGATTTTCTGTGATTTTTGTGATATTATTTGATTGATTGTATTCGTGAAAACGGGATTAGATCATTGATAGAAGCGACCATGGAAGCCTGAGCATTGCCTTCACTGAATTTAAAGATTTCAGTGATTCATGTTTTATTATTTGATTTTTATACCTGAAATTATCTGAATACCTTTAGCCTATACCTGAAATAGATTGTTTTTTTGATGATTCATAATAACAGAAGCGACTATAGAAAGCCCTAGCATTCCCTATTTGTAACGAAGGCTTGCTTTTGCGCCTCTACAGCAGCTGATCTTTATCCCAATTGATACGAGGAAGTTTTTCAGAGCGTGTTCCACCCTTTTTACGATAGTTGCTACGCCTGACGTAACGAATTTTGGCGTCAAGGCTGGAAGAAAATCTCCATTTTCAGCAAAAGATCATTTCACACGGGCTAACAGCGAGCTAATCACGTTACAGAGATTCGTAGTTACCACGCACAAAGGAGTTACTAACCAAAATGTTTGGGGGGGGGGACAAGGTATTTACCGACTGGCTGGTCATTTTTACCGACTATTTTTGCGGATAAAAACGACTATTATTGAGAAAAAGCGACTGTGTTGACGAAAAATCGGCTGATTTTAAGAAGAAACGAATATTTTTTAGAAAAAATCGACTATTTTTACGAAAAAACCGACTGTTTTTATTGTTTTTAAGAAAAAACGACTATTTCTAAGAAAAAATCGACTGTTTTTATTGACGGTGAGGATATGTCCGTTTTCGTCGTGCGAGGTGTATAGTGAGATCTCTCAAAATTACTTGGGGCTTGTTCGGGCTTGTTTTTGAAAGCCAGGGGCGTTTTTCTGCGTTGCCAATCTGGCAACACTGAGTTATAGCTTGTTCAGACGGGACGTAAATAGCGGCGTATTCTCGATTACGCGCTTATTTACGCGCGTAAATAGCGACTGAAAATAATCCAAAAAACAGCCGCTGATCGAGAATCGGTCGCTGTTTCGACTAGACCCCGAAGCCACGCCGTTTATCGGCGCGCCGCCGCCGAAAAAGTGTCGGCGCGCCGCCGCCGTTTTCCAGATGGCGCGCCATAGCTAACGCCGTTTGAACGGCGGCGCGCCGCCGCCGTTATTTTTCGGCGGAAATACTTTTCATTGTTGCCCACTGTGTCTTTTGACAATGAAAAAGTAATCAAAAGACCGTCATATACCACTGATGTTTCTTTGAGCACGTCCACGCACAATGTCCGACCATGATGTTTTTTTTATGTTAATTAAGCTTGTCTGGGACTTACATTGGTTTGCTCAAGTACCATAACGTCTGTCTTGCTGTCGGCAGTCGGACTTTCACTAATCCGGGCACTTCCAGATAAGCTAGACCACAATAGTTGGCGTGCGAAGAAAGGACCCAGAAAAAATGCTTACATTTCATCACAACATCCCATCGTCGGTTGGGGGGGGGGGGGGTCGTATCTTCTGTGTTATTTGTTGTTTCAGGTAGTAATCGAATTTGAGAATAATTGTTTTGTTTAGAAGCAATCGATCCATAAAAGCCGTCACCTAATTTTTATTTGCCATATTTCGCTGTTTCCCGGGTACTACTTGACGAGTCAAGGGGAGCCACGAGAAAAGAAGGAGTCACTTTCTGGGGACTATCGAGACTGGAAACAACGAGAACAGATATAATGTATCTGTATCAAGTTGGTTCGAAAATTTGCTGATCTATTTCCTTGCCAAACTCATTTGGTTGACGAAACAAAAATTAGTCTGTCTAATTGTCCACGTTATTTCACTTTTCTTTGATTTGATTTGCTTACTTAGTTTATAACTGTACAGTTTAAAAAAAAATCAGTAAAATAGTTTTATTATTTTCTAAGCGTTAGTTAAACCACTGACACCAGCAACTCCTCAAATAAGCTCCACATCGAATCCGAAAGGAGTTATTTTCTAGTTATTCTAGTTGAAGCAATGGCTTACGACGGGGACCCATGAGAATGGGGGGAAGGGAGTTGCTAGTACAATAAAAAAATCCGGGACTCGCAGTGGGAATCCGTCTGGAACAGGGAGATGACGCCTTGTACAAGAATAGCTGAAATTAGGTTGATACCAGCGAGGTAGCCTATAAACTTGATAGGCTACCTGGCTGGCCAGTCAACCGATATTTTAATTCCGTACTAATTATTTACACCTACAGCCAATTCAGGCACGAAATTGCTCCAAATCATGGCCGCAAAGTTCCAAAATTTTAGCTAAAAAAGTCCGGAAAACGGAGCCAAAAAGCGGCGCGCCGCCGAAAATTTTCGGCGGCGCGCCGCTAAAAAATTTCGGCGCGCCACGGCGCGCCGCCACGCCGAGGGTTTTCCGGCGCGCCGCCGCTGAAATAAAATTCGGCGCGGCTTCGGGGTCTAGTTTCGACCCACCGATCGGGAGAAACTGAAATCCTTTGGGGCTTTGGAATGTAACCTTTGATGACTCTGGGGACAGTGAACAGTCTGTAATTAGGGGAATTGGGTCAAACTTTGAGAGCTTTGGATCAATCCAGTTTAAATTCAGTTAGACCAAAGTGAACATATCATGAATTCATGACATTTAGCATCCAAGGATTATTAACTTATTTCGAAAAAAAGGTACAATAATTTTCTAATTACAAAATCTTATATTCTGTTTATGTCTGATATTTATTTTTGTTTTTTGTCATGAAAAAAAATAATCTTGGTTGAATAATTAATATAATTTTTCCATTCAACTTTCATTCGAAAGCGACTGAACAAGCTAAATAATTGCTTCTATTTTTTCTGTTATTGTTAATTATATTTTATGCTATCATTTAAAAACTAAAACATTTCAATGATTTTTAATTGCTTTTTAACTTAAAATTGCCAAGTCGCCTGAAATCTGTCAATATTCAGTTCGTGACTTTTTTTTAGCTTAAAGTCAACTATTTATACATCAACTAAAGTCCTATTTTTTCTGTTTATTCTTAACTATATTGTATGCTCTCATTTAAAAACTAAAAACTACAATGAATTTTATTTGCTTTTTAACTTACAATTGCAAAGTCGCCTGAAATCTGTCAATATTCAGTTTGTGACTCTTTTCCAGCCTAAAGTCAACTATGCTTGACTTAGACAAACTCACAAGATGTTTTTGTTAAGTTTGTATATTTTATTCCAAACGTAAGCAATATTCGAAATTAGGATTTTCTTTTTAATTCTTCCGTCAACCCCAACCAGCTTGTTTGTCGTCTGAACAGATCAGCCGCTGTTTCGGCGCTTATTTACGTCCCGTCTGAACAAGCTATTAGACTGAAGTCTGAATGCGACTACGGACACGAACAAATGTTGACGCTTGTTTACGTTCCCAACCTGAACAAAAAGTTTAAGGAAAAAATAGCCTTAAAAAATAGGCTTTTATCACTAAGGTATCTTTCCTCAATTTTAATTTGTGAGCAGGTTAGGGTACTTCCTTCATTTTAATTACATTGCAAACATGATGACTTACGGTAAGGTTGCTACAGGATGGAAAATCCTTCAATTGCTCCAACCTGGCTCCAACTCCGTCCAAGCTGCAATTTAAAGATGATATATAAACTTTCAGTTTACCTTTCCAAAGTGATCGCCACCCCACAACTTAAGTACTACTGTCTTTTTCTTTATTGTTGCTGTTTCGGTTCGAGAGAAAAACCGCTCAGAAACCTAACGTCCATCCCTCAGAGGATGCGTCGGCAATTAGAAAAGAAAAAAACTAACATGCTATGTAACTGCTAATTTTTTTAACGATTACAGTTGTTGCTTCTACTCTTTCTTTTTTTATTTTAAAGAAAATTGGAATAGTTAGCTCGTTTTTTACGGAATTTTCTTTTCCCTCTCCCCGCTTACAAGCGGACTAGTTTCTGTTAGCCTCACCGTCAGCACTTGGACCAGACATGGTAAAATAGATCCACAGGTTAGTAAGTAGAAAACCTGTCATTTGCGTCCCGGGTATTTGAAGTTTATACAGGAGGGGTACCTGACCTCGTTTTTACGCAACCTCGAATTTTGCCGCGAAAATGTTAAAACGAAAGTTCAGTGCTATCCTGACAAGTGACAGTCAAGAAGCAAAATCTGGATTTTTTTTTCAACAGTTATGTCCCAGAATATTACAATTATTTGTCTTTTCTTTGTTTTGAACCTGGTTTAAAAAGGGATTTTCTGGTTATTAGCCTTATAACCTCTATCTTTTTCATCACTTTGCAAGCAATCTGACCTCATGTAAAAATGGGTGAAACTGTTTGAAAAGAAAATTATATTTAATTAGAAATATTGAAGTAAAATTTATATCCCCAACATGTAAACCATTCTATTAGCTTCACTCTAGTATTTTTGTCATATTTTTTGGTTCCTTTTTAAGCCAGATATATCTCACTAAAAAAGATTTCTCTGGAAATTTGAAATCTTGTCTGAGGTTGGGTACCTCTCCTGTATCTCAGCAGCAGAAAGTGAAAGTCACCCATTACCCTATGGACCCGACTTTTTACTATGTCTACACAAGTGTTGAGCCTGAGGAAATAGGGGACTGTTACTCCACTTGGAGCGCTGAACTGTAATAAGGCCAATGTATTGAAAAAACTGAAACCTGGCGTGTCTCTTTGTATTTTCTTGTTGTTTACTTGTCTTTTTTGTGTGTTGGAAGAATCAGAAAGGCTGTAGGGATGGTAAGCACTGTATCTCTTGCAGAAATAGCATTTTTATATTTCTTCTTTAAAGTATGATTTCTCTTATACCCAATGAGAGGCACTGTATTAGTATTAAACTGTAATATCCACTTACACTAGACTAGACATCACATTAATGACTTACGGTAAGGTTGTTTAATATTCTATAGGATACTACAGGGGTACTATAGATCAATTTCGCCATAGGAATTGCTTACATCTAACTGAGGAGAAGCACGAAATAAACACATTTAGATTGCTCCACTGGATGTTAAGACATTAAGTTTGATTATGATTTTATTATGATGTTTCTGGAGTCAACTGCAGTAATGGCAATGCCATCTAGCTCAGTGCTGGCTCAGTGCCAATTGTCATTTTGCATGAAAAGCTTGACTGGTGTTGTCACTGCCAGCTGGATGGGTGTCTCCCATTAAATAATGCTACTTGAGCTCTGCTGAACTGGTAGATGAAGACAGGATGAAGATACATCATCCTCTATCTCAACCCATTGTCATGTGGATGGCATCATCCAGTGACGTTTCTGCATGGATTGGTGCAGGATTGGTGTGGATGGCATCGTATTTCAAGGTTAACAGACATGCATACAAAAAATGCCCCAGAGGTCCAGTATTGATTTCTGAATTCAGTCACAAAGTTTCAGAAAGCAAATCTGTTTAGACAGTGTTATGAGCCTAATTTCAACCTCTAATGGCTTACGTGAACACCCTCACTGGCGGACGTGACAAACCGGCTGTCGTCATCGCCCCCAGGGAGTACGCGCCGAATGAATGGAATGAAATACCAGTGCGGGTATATAAGCAAGTGTCTGTACAAATTTTGTTAGTGGAGTTCTGACTTTTGATTAAAACGGTTCATAATATCTGGCGACCAGCGGAGGGATCCGTTCCCAAGGTGAGCTCTTTCTTCCGGGTTCTGTTCCGAAGAGAGACCACTTTACATCTCTGCTTCCGGGTTTTTTTTTTCCGAGCAGAAAACTCACTCATTTTGATTTTATTTCCGAATAAAAATCTCTTTCTTGTTTTCTGAATTCTGTTTCCGGGTTCACTTCCGAACAGAAATTCCTTTCTTGTTTCTGTTTCTGATTTCTGTTTCCGGGTTCACTTCCGAACAGAAATCCCTTTCTTGTTTCTGATTTCTGTTTCCGGGTTCACTTCCGAACAGAAAATCCCTTTCTTGTTTTTTGAATTCTGTTTCCGGGTTCACTTCCGAACAGAAATTCCTTTTGTTTTCTGTTTCTGATTTCTGTTTCCGGGTTCACTTCCGAACAGAAATCCCTTTCTTGTTTCTGATTTCTGTTTCCGGGTTCACTTCCGAACAGAAATCCCTTTCTTGTTTTCCGTTTCTGATTTCTGTTTCCGGGTTCACTTCCGAACAGAAATTCCTTTCTTGTTTTCTGTTTCTGTTTCCGGGTTCACTTCCGAACAGAAATCCTTTCTTGTTTTCTGAATTCTGTTTCCGGGTTCACTTCCGAACAGAAATTCCTTTCTTGTTTTCTGTTTCTGATTTCTGTTTCCGGGTTCACTTCCGAACAGAAATCCCTTTCTTATTTTCTGATTTCTGTTACCGGGTTCACTTCCGAACAGAAATCCCTTTCTTGTTTTCTGATTTCTGTTTCCGGGTTCACTTCCGAACAGAAATCCCTTTCTTGTTTTCTGAATTCTGTTTCCGGGTTCACTTCCGAACAGAAATTCCTTCTTGTTTTCCGTTTCTGATTTCTGTTTCCGGGTTCACTTCCGAACAGAAAATCCCCTTCTTGTTTTCCGTTTCTGATTTCTGTTTCCGGGTTCACTTCCGAACAGAAATCCCTTTCTTGTTTTCCGTTTCTGATTTCTGTTTCCGGGTTCACTTCCGAACAGAATTTCCCTTCTTGTTTTTCCGTTTCTGATTTCTGTTTCCGGGTTCTTCCGAACAGAAATCGTGATTCTGTTACCTGCCTAGAGTTCAGTTCCGACTAGACATCCCTAGTCGAGCTCTTCTAATTTTACGCTTTTACGCTGGCGGACGACAAGGAGAAGAAGAAGCAATCTGGAGAAACAGGAGCCGCAGGGACTGACTTCGTTCATTACCAGACAAGGTCAAGAACCAAGCTTACTTCTGAAGGGAAAGATCTGGAGACAACACCCAAGATGGACCAAAATGTCTTGAGGTCAATGCTAGAAGCATTCCAGAATTCAGTGGCTCAGTCGACAAAAGCCTTGGTGGAAAACCAGCAGAAAGCATTGGGAGAAGCCCTAATGGCAGAGCGGAAGCTGAACGAAGAAAACCAGCTGTCTCTCGTGCATCACCTGAAGAAGGAGATGCAACAAGACCGAGAGCTTGTTGAAACCAGCATCCGGACTCTTACTGAGTCTGGAGCAACGACCTTCTACATGGCCCCACTGAGAGAAGGTGACGACGTGGAAGCCTACTTGGAAGCTTTCACACGAAGTGCGACTGCCTGCAATCTACCCCAAGCCGCGTGGGTTGCCAGGTGTCATATAAAGATGGACAGACTAACACTATTTTATTTTCACTACTCGCTACATCATCTGGATACTAACTGAATTCAAAATCACATGTTACACTAAAGCACGGACACTTATTTACATTTTTACATATTTATCAAATTCCCGAAACTACTTAATATTTACACTGACCTGAACTTGAACTTACAACCCTTATTAAACTTGAACCCTATTTACAAACTGAATATTTATCACTAATTATTTTAATACAAGATAGCCCCCTTCTAAAAGAAAATAGCGCGACCTCGCGCGAAAATATTACAAAAATACAAATGCGAGAAAATGCAAAATATACAATTATGAGTAATCTCGCAGGGGATAACGAGATGTCATAAATAAAAAGAAGAAAAATGAAATGAAATTACGAAATGGAAATTAACTTTAAATCATAACTGAGAATGGAATTATTATCGTGCTTAGTGTAACAAAATACACTCTAGAAAATTGGATTCCCGAAAAATTCCGTTTGCTTTCTTGTCCTTGAAGATTTTCGTATGGGTTGGTCGTCTGCATCTCGTTCTTCTGTGGCTATGGATGAGTGTGGCTGCGTCTGCTGTTGTGCTTCTGACTGCATCTGATGATGTTGATCTGGCTGTGGGTGGTGATGCTCATCTGACTGCCGTTGCTGCAGGTAACTTTCTGTCTCTGGTGGCTCGTGGAAAGACTCGAAATGGTCCTCCTCCGGAAAGTGGCCTGCTTCTGTAGACGGGACTGACTGAGGCCGTATCTCTCGAACAGCAGTTGGCTCTGCCGAAGCACATGTGGCTAGCCAATTATCGAGAGAAAAGGAAGGTGTACTCTCTTCGCTGCATGGCTCGTCAGTGGTGGAGGCTTTCGAAGAGACGTTTGTGCTCCCATCGTCTATGTCTGCCTTGTTGTACTTCCATTGAGACTTCGGGTAAGGCTTTAAGCGGTTGACGTGGATACGCTTTTCGATCCCGGTTTCTTCGTCCATGATTATGTAATTGTGGTCGTTACAGACTTCAACGACGCGAAATGGACCATCGTATGCTGGCTGTAACTTCGATGATATGCCAGCTTCCGGGATGATTCTGCGGCAGAGTACTTCATCATTAGCCTTGAACTGTTGCAGTTGGGTGTTCTTGTCGTAGTAGACTTTCTGCTGCTGATGATACTTCGATGTTCTCTCTGCTGCTAGTAACCTTGCGTTTTCCACTCCTTTCTCGACCCTCGTCACGTAGTCATCATACTCGTACCATTGCATACTGTCATCTGCTTCGCTGCTGCCGAATACGATCTGATGGGGAAATCTTCCATCTCGGAAAAACATCAAGAAAAAGGGAGTGTCGCTGCTCGCCTTGTTAGGACTGTTGTTCAAGGAGTATACGACGTAGGGTAGGTACAGGTGCCAATGTCGGTGGTTCGCCTGAACAAACTTGGAGAGAGCAGCTTTGAGGTCTCTGTGGATTCTCTCCAATTTCCCATTTGATTCGGGATGGTACGCCGTTGTCCGGATTCGCTGGATCTCCATCTTCTTGTAGATTTCTTCGAGTAGGCTGCTCATGAAGTTCTTTCCCTGATCTGAGAGAATTGAACGAGGGATGCCGAACTTCATAAAAACTTCGTCCACCAGAACCTTAGCGATGGTTTCCGCACTTTGGTTCTTAAGAGGAAAGGCCAGTAGATAGCCGGAGAAATGATCGATGACTGTCAAGATGTACCTATGCTGCTTGGAGCTGGCAGGATGTATTTCTCCGACTATGTCTACTGCGATCCTCTTGAACGGCTCATCGGTGACGGGCAGTGGCTTTAGTGGAGCTCGTCTTGGATCCCTCTTGTGGTGGCCGATAGCTTGACAAACAGGGCAGTTGTTGATGAAGTCGCCAACATCCTGGTACATTCCTTTCCAGTAGAACGTCTTCCGAAGTATCCGATAAAGTCGCTCGATGCCTTGGTGTGCTCCTATCGGGTTACAGTGGTAAGTAACCAAAACTTCGTTTCGTAGACTTTTAGGAACAGCCAAGAGCTTGTCTTCGGACCGGTAACTTCGTTTGGGACGCCGGAACAGTAGCTCGTCTTGGAGAAAGTAGCTTTCTTCGTTATTCTCTTCATCGGTGGTAGGCTTGCGTATTATGGCTTGTCGAATTCTTCGAAGCTCAGGATCTTGCTGCTGATGTTTTACCCATCTCTTCTTCATGTGTGGATCAGCAAGATGGACTTCGAGCAAGTTAACGTTGATTCGACTCAGCGCATCTGCATCCTTGTGGTTTGATCCAGGCTTGTGGGTTATGGTCATGGAACCTGCATAGTCCTGGATCTTTAAAGCCCATCGCTGGAGACGTTGATTGGTGGAGACTGACTTCTTTAGGTACGACAATCCTTTGTGGTCAGTCTGAACTTCGAACTTCCTTCCGTAGACGTACTCTCTGAAGTGGTCGAGGGCATAAATCAGGCATAAGCATTCTTTTTCGGTCGTTGTGTAGTTCAGTTCAGCCTTGTTGAGTTGACGGCTTGCATAAGCGACTGGATGCAGAAGTCCTTGTTTTCTGATGAGGAGGATGGCGCCTAGAGCGAAGTTGCTTGCATCAACTCGAACGACGTAGTCTGCAGCCGGAGAGAAATCTGGCTGAGCAAGAACCGGAGCATTGGTGAGTGCTCGCTTAAGCTCTTCGAAGCTTGCCTTGCACTGTTCGTCAAAGAAAAACTGGACGTCCTTCTGAAGAAGACGGGAAAGAGGAGCTGCGATTCTGCTGAAGTTGTGGATGAAACGTCTGTAAAATCCGGCAAGACCAAGAAAACTTCGAATCTGCTTCACGTTGTTTGGAACCGGATAGTCGACGATGGACTTCACCTTGTCTTCGTCAACACATATACCATGTTGTGTGATTCGATGACCAAGAAGCTTTATCTCTTTTACCGCAAGCTGTGTCTTCTCAGGACGGATGCGCAATTTGTGTTCTCGAAACCGCTGGAACAAAGCTGAAGTGTTGTTGATGAACTCGTCGAAGGTGGCTCCATGGAATATTGTGTCATCTTGATAGGCTTCAGTTTTCTTCAGCTTGTCGATAACTCTGGCCATCATGCGTTGGAAGGCTTGGCCGCTGGTCTTCAAGCCTTGAGGAGTCACGGTATATTCGAATTGATCGTCCCATGTGACAAATGCTGTGTACTTGCTGGATTCGGGCTCTAGTTCCTGTTGAAAGAATCCATGTCCCAAATCACACTTGCCAAAGAACTTCGATGATTGAAAACTTTCGAGGATGGTGCTTATTCTTGGCAAGGGATGAATGTTGTTGAATCGAGTACGCAAGTTCAGCTGCCGGAAATCCGTGACGATCCTTACTCCTCCGTTCTTCTTTCTTAGAACAAGCATTGGTGCGCCCCATTCTGATGTACTTCTTCGAATTATTCCTTGCTGAAGCATGCGCTGAAGCTGCTTGTCTGCTTCGTGTCGCAAGGAGTGCGGGACGCGGTATGGGTGTCCACGATACGGTTGGGCATCTGCTTCAAGCTGGATTCGATGTCGGTACGTACTGCAGCGTCCAAGAGGTTCGTCGTCGTCCAGGACGAAGATGTCAGCATAAGTCTCGATCAGGTCTCGCAGCTGACGTTCTTCTTCTCTGGAACATTCTGGAAAGCTGAACTTCGACTGAAGCTCTCGGAGACGCTCGTTGCTAAACCAGTTGTAGTTGTCTGATGCTTGTTGGTGCTGGGCAGAACTGGACTTCGAAGATGCTGTGTCTCTGCTGGAATCTGGATGAAGTTGATCGTCGTTGACGGATGAAATATCGGCGAACTTCTGACCACGATGTAGACGGATGCGCCTCCCAGTAGTGTTGAAAACTGGGACTTCAATTTGACCAAGAGCGTTGACTTCGTAGATAGACTCAACGCCAAAAGCAGAATTCTGAGGTCGGAAATGAACAAGCTTGCCAGCATGAAGTTTGTTGATCTTCATAACAACCAGCTTGGCTGACCAAGGCTTGAGAGTGACAAGAGAAGAAACTCTGGCAAAGCTTTCAAAGAAAATCGGGTGCTGAACACCGTTTACCATGAGGAATTCAGACGAAAGAAAAAGATCAATTTTCATCTGACGAATAATATCTGAACCAATCAGGGAAGGATAACGCATAGATGTCGTAGGCATGATCAGGAACTTGTGACGAAATCGTTGTCCACTAAGCTCAACTTCAACATCGGCCTGTCCGATAGGCAAAATCGGATGACCGGAAAAAGACTGAAGTTGGAAATCAACATTTCGAGAAAAATTGGCAACGTCGACGGAAGGAATGCTTTGGAAAATATCATGACGCATCAAAGAAACTTCACTTCCGGTATCAATCATAGCAAACGTAAACGACGGACCAACAATAATAGAACACTTTGGCAACGAAGAACTGATATGTACAGTATTTACAACACGCCGACCCGCATATCCCCTTTTATGCGAGCCGCGAGCCAGAAAAACAGTTTCTAGCTAAATGGCCTCGACGGCCACAGGTCCAGCAACTACCTGGAAACCGGCTAGTTGGACGGCGGCTATTGCTTCGCTGAAAACTCCGAGGTCCATCCCTTGAAGACTGCCGAGATGAAGGGCGGTAAGATTGACGCCGACCTTGTCGAGCAGAAAAAGAGTCATTCTTGGAACGGAAATCGTTCCGAGGACCATATCTACAGGGAGATTGGAAAGATTCGGAAGACCGAGAGGAAACTGAGCTGTTTCTTGAAGAAACAGACGGACTTCTAGACTTGGACCGGTATTTACGGAAACGGACATCAGATGTCTGAGGGGACGAATCTTCGAAAGATACTGAAGGCTTACCAATTGGTTTCAGAATCCCGTTGGTTTCCTGTATTCCGCAAATCCTCTCGACTTCTTCAGCTCTGCATGCGGCTGCAATGGCTTGTTGGAGATTCTTCTCAACTCCCTGTCTGTAGACTTCGCGTTTTGGGGCCGGGTTGAGCCCACTGAGCAGCGCCTCCAGGACAATGCTGTCCGTAGCCTTCCTTTCTTCGTCCGTTCCCTCCTGATACTCTTCACAAATGTCTTTCAGCTTCCTGACATAAGATGCTACGGTCAGTGAGCCTTGCTGCATAGCCATCATCCTGGCTATTGGCGATGAAGTAGGCCGGTAGAATTTGCTTCGCACCAGCTTTTTCAGTTCAGTAAAATTTTCACATTCAATATCACTAACCAAGTCCTTTGCCTCTCCTTTCAGCCTGAATTTCACTATTTCCACTATGTCCTTCTCCTTGTAATAGTTTCCCAGCATTTTCACTCTTTCTTCTGTCTCTCGTATCCATTTTAGAAGGTTATCTGATTGTCCACTGAACTCAGGAAAACTTTCTGCTACTAAAAACAAAGGAGGCACACTTATATTCACTGTCCTTTCCGCCATTCTCTCACTATATGTACACTATTTACAGTTCATCTCCTGGCACGCTCGCCATTTCTGTCATATAAAGATGGACAGACTAACACTATTTTATTTTCACTACTCGCTACATCATCTGGATACTAACTGAATTCAAAATCACATGTTACACTAAAGCACGGACACTTATTTACATTTTTACATATTTATCAAATTCCCGAAACTACTTAATATTTACACTGACCTGAACTTGAACTTACAACCCTTATTAAACTTGAACCCTATTTACAAACTGAATATTTATCACTAATTATTTTAATACAAGACCAGGCTAGTAGCAAACCTATCCGGCAAGGCTCTGCGGGCTTACACAGCCCTACCAACTGCCAAAGCTAGTGACTTCGACGAGGTCAGAACAGCGATTCTCAAGAAGTTCCATGTCAATAACGAGACCTTCCTCCGACGATTTCGACATGCTAGCAAGCGCTCAGGTGAGTCCTATACGGAATACGGGGACTACCTGACTACCGCAGCCAAAAAATGGCTCTGTTTCGAGAAGGTGGAGGAACAAAGAACGGCAGAACCCAACCTTGCCGGCCATTTAGACCAGGTCCTAGAAAAAATTGTAGTGGAACAGTTCATTACAACTGCCAGCCCAGACCTTAGGGTGTTCCTAGGTCAGAGTGGTGCAACAACCCTGAGAGAATGCATCAGAAAGGCCGATGACTGGGACAAGTCTCTACGCCCGTTGAAGAATGATGTAACTCGAACAAAGGGACCTATCACCAAACCTCAACAGACTCCTGCTCAGGAAGCTAAATCAACCAAGCCCACACCAAAACGTTGCTATTACCATCCTAACTCAATATCACATACTACAGAGGAATGCAAAGGAGGCAAACTCCGAACCCAAGAACCAAAAAGGGAACGGGTATACGCGACTAATCTAGCGGAGGAGCTATCAGCCCCCAAACCTGGATACGTCGTCAAGGCTCGCTGCAACGGGCAGGTGCTACCTCTAGTGATCGACTCAGGATGTGAATTCACCATGGTCAACCCAGAACGGGTCAAAGGAGTTTACCCCATCCCTGGGAGAACTTTAAAGTACGTTACGGCGGAGGGCCGTAAAATAGAATGCACCGTCGGACTTCTGACGATACAGCTTATGGATCGCTCAGGAAGAATCCTTGAAGAGCTGATCGAAGCAGGGATCTGCCCCACATTACCCCAGAACATTCTGCTTGGAAGGAATTTTCCGAGATTCGAAGAGAACGTACTTCCGATTAACGTCCAGGATCTACCTGAAGCGGAAACAAAAGAAGCCTTTGTGGTGACAAGATCTCGAGCCAGACATACATCATCAAGGAATCATAGTGGTCCCAGCTCAGAACCGGAGGTCCGTAGAGCGCCGACTGTAGTTCTGCATGACTCTGACCCCTGCGTCACGTCATCTGTGACAGAACTACAAGATGTTCCAAAGGTCCTTCAGACAGAAGTCACTACCCTGCCTCAGCTGTCTGCCGCAGACCATCCTGACTCCGACAACGATGGACTTACTTCAGACACAGCAACCCAAGCTGGAAATCTTGGTTCCGCTCAGGAAGTAAGCAATGACATAGCAACCTGCAGTGAACGCCAGACAACCGGATCCGCAGCCCTTTCTCAGCTCCAAGCAAACGATACAACTTTGAATTTTGTAAGGGAGAAAGCATTGCATGAAATCGAGTGCTCTCTTCCTCAGCAGTTTTTATTCCAAGACGGAATTTACTACCGACTTTGGACTGATCATCTTGGTAGAACAAACAAGCAGCTCGTTGTTCCCAGTGAGTATAGATCACAGATTATCAAGATAGGTCATGACAACGTGATGAGTGGTCATTTAGGCAAAGCCCGGACCACTGACCGCATTCTACGTCGTTTCTGGTGGCCCAGAATCTACAAGGACATCGGTAGTTACGTCAAGTCATGTACAGCTTGTCAAATGACCGCCAGGCGCAAACCCAAGGAAAAGGTACCACTTAGGCCTCTTCCCACCATAACAAAGCCATTCTCGCGAATCGCCATGGACATCGTAGGACCCCTACCTAAAAGCTCCGCAGGTCATCGCTGGCTACTAGTTATTACTGACTACGGATCTAGATATCCTGAAGCAATACCACTACGGTCAACAAAATCACCGGTTATTGCGGATGAAGTTGCCAAGTTCATTTCGCGTTATGGAATTCCCGACGAAATCCTGACAGATCAGGGAACTCAGTTCCTGTCTTCTGTCTTAAGGAAGTTGTATCAGGTGCTGAATATAAAGCCGATAAGGACAAGTCCATACCACCCGGAGACGGATGGACAAACTGAAAGGTTCAACGGGACTCTAATATCCATGCTTCGCAAATACGTAGGGACATCAACAAACGACTGGCACAAGTTTATACCGTTCTTACTATTCGCATATCGAGAAACAACTCATCCGTGTCTGGGGTTTAGCCCATTCGAGGTACTATACGGACGGAATCCTCGCGGGGTCCTGGACCTAATGCAAGAAGAATGGGAAGATAAGACTGGAGAAGACCCAATAATTGTTGCAGAATACATCCGACAAATGCGCGTGCGATTATCCGAAATCTGCGATTTTGCCACAGAAACAAAAGCAACTGAAGCAGCAAGAATGAAGCGGTACTACGACCAGGCAACGAAGCCAAGGACCTTGTCCGTCGGTGACCAAGTGCTACTTCTACTACCAGAAGGAAGCAATAAACTTAACATCCGTTGGCAAGGACCATTCAAGGTGTTACGTACTATTTCTCCAGTCAACTACGAAATAGAGCTTGGAGGCTCTAGGAAAAAGAAAGCAATATATCACATCAACCTCCTACGGAAGTTTGAAGAGAGAGATGAGAAAGATGGCAATGAAGTTTTTGTCGCGACGGTCGATGAAGAAGAAGAAAACACAGTAGCTATTCAAACCTATGAAAGAGAGGAATACGAAGTGATGCCAGACATAAACCCTGCCTTGCCACAAGAGACGAGGGAAGAAATCCTAAATAATATCATGGCCCAGAAGGAAGTTCTGTCAACAAGTCTCGGAACTACAAACGTGACACATGAAATCCACACTGGAACCCACCATCCCATAAGAGTCCCACCGTATCGTGTGCCACAGTCTCAGAGGGAAGTGCTGAAACAAGAAATGGAAAAAATGCTACAAGATGGCGTCATTGAACCTTCCAACAGTGAATGGTCGTCCCCTGTCGTTCTCGTGAAAAAGAAGGACGGCGAATGGAGGTTTTGCATTGACTATAGGCAAGTAAATGCCATAACAAAATTCGACGCCTATCCCATGCCACGCATTGATCAAATCCTGGAAAACTTCCGGACCGCCCGGTACTTCTCGATTCTAGACTGCCGAAAAGGATACTGGCAAGTCAAGATGGCAAGTAGTTCGGTCGAAAAAACTGCATTCTCGACTCCATTTGGCCATTACCAATTCCGCGTAATGCCTTTTGGATTGAAAGGAGCGCCCGCCACCTTTCAGCGGATGATCGACGAAGTATTGAGAGAATACCCACATGCTCGAGCATACTTCGATGACATAATCGTTTTCAGTGACACGTTAGCAGAGCACCTGATACACCTGAACGAAGTATTAAAGCGTCTTAACAAGGCGAACCTGAAAATCAACATCAGGAAGAGTAGGTTTGGATATACCAAAGTAGAATATTTGGGACACACCGTTGGAGAAGGTACTATCAGTCCAGTACTTAACAAAGTACAAGCAATCCAAGCATTTCAGCGCCCAGAGACAAAGAAAACACTGAGAACCTTCCTTGGGATGACCAATTATTATTCGCGGTTCATCAAGGGGTACGCCGGACTCACAAGGGAACTCAGTTCACTAACCAGGAAACAAGTACCCGACATTTTACCGTGGGAGCCTAAACACCAAGTCTTGTTCGAAGAACTGAAATGCAGGCTCACATCGTACCCAGTTTTGTATCCCCCTGACTTTTCTAAAACATTCTTCTTGCAAACAGACGCCTCTGACCTAGCAATTGGAGCCACGCTGTCCCAGTCCTTCAGTGACGGAGAGCATCCAATTTGTTACCTGTCGAGGAGACTGCTGGACAGAGAGACTCGATATGCGACGATTGAAAAAGAATGTCTTGCAATAGTTTGGGCCCTATCACGAGTACGCTACTACCTCTATGGACGACACTTTGAGGTAGTGACAGATCACAATCCTCTGGCATGGCTAAACTCTGTGAGAGGCAGTAACCATCGCATTGAAAGATGGGCTCTGTCTCTTCAAGAATACAGTTTCACAATCAGCGCAAGACCAGGGAAACTAAACGCAAACGCGGACGCGCTCTCGCGCCTCTAGTCAGCAGGTGTTCGCTTTGTATATATGTTAATATTATCCTTTCTTTAGATGTCAGACGATATAGAACTCATCATTTTGGACGACGAAGACATTCAGTTAAACGAGACGTTTGCGAAGCTTGTCAATATCGCCGAGAATCTTAATACTGATGAAGACTTTGAAGACCTTCCAGCACTCGAACCAATCAAAGAGTCAGTTACAAACGAAGAAGCATCCAGCGCCACCGAAGAACTCCAACCAGTCTTACCGACCACGAATCGCGCTACCAAGACCCGACTTCAGTGGAAAACACCCGACCCACGACCTGGCACTAAGGTACGGATCATATCGATGAAGCCGAAAAGGAAAGTCCAGGGGCAGCTGTACGTAGGAAACAGCGTGAGCACATCAGCAAAATGTTTAACTACAATCCTCCTGCTCCCCCTTTACCAACTATAGCGACATCTGGAATGATTTTCATTGATAACGATGGCAAGAGAATAATAGTCCCAGAAGGAACAAAACTATCCAGCGACATGCTCACCAAGTTCGACATAACTCAAACCTGTCAAGCTCTTCAAACTCCGAGGAAAGGGAGGAATTGTTATGAGCCTAATTTCAACCTCTAATGGCTTACGTGAACACCCTCACTGGCGGACGTGACAAACCGGCTGTCGTCATCGCCCCCAGGGAGTACGCGCCGAATGAATGGAATGAAATACCAGTGCGGGTATATAAAAGTGTCTGTACAAATTTTGTTAGTGGAGTTCTGACTTTTGATTAAAACGGTTCATAATAGACAGGACTTAGTCTTGACATCTGCTGCTAGATGTAGCACTGATGCCCCTGTCCACTGTTGTGTGCTGTTGTACAGGCTGTGTGCAGGGTCCATGGCCAGACATAGAAATGGTTGTGCTGTGGATTCTGAATTTCAGTGAAATCATCAGTGTTTAATTGCAGTTTTATTGGGTTAGGGTGCGCAGTGTTTGGCATAATGCAAGTATTAGGCAGGTCTAGAGTAACCAGCTTTTGCCATAGGCTATCCTAAACTGTGGGTTTACCCAATTTTTAACATAGCCTATCCCAAAATCAGACATGTGTGGTAGACCCTCCTAGACTGCATGCCTAGCTGTTCCTAGCCGTAAGCTATGTCCCTTCTGTCTACAAGCTTCTGACCACCTCAATACAGCTATCAAATCTCTCCAATAGTTACGATGTAGGCTAGTTTAACAAACTTTTGTTTTAGTTATGAAACTACAGTATTTGGAATGAACAAATAAAAAGGTACAAAGCTAAACTTTTAGATGAAGTAAGAAAACAAGAGCGAAACTCCACCGGAATTACGCAACAACAAAAAATGACTTAAAAAAATGTGCAAGAAAATTGTAGAAATTGAGTTTTTTGCCATGTCTGAGTTCTGTTTTAAATTTTTAGGTGACAAGAATGCGAAGTATAATTGCATTGAGGCTCATCCAGACTTCAGCAGGAGTTGGTGCAAAATCACCACTGGCAGCTCTAAGGAAGAAGACTGGATATTCAATCTCAAACTGTAAAAAAGCCTTGGAAGCAAATGAGAATGATCTTGAAAAAGTAAATTTGTTTTTTTCTTCATCCCTTTAGTACAGCATCATTCGGGGCAGACTTCTTGATAAGGCCAAATCAGTTATTATTATTATGGGCTTGATTGTGTAGTTGAAACTGAGGCCCATTTCCCCTGTCTCACCCCCCAAAACTACAGTTGGTTGTGTAGCATTACAATAAAGAATGCTCTTTCTCACCCGGCGTGCTGTCATTGGCTGAAAACCGCCAAAATGGCCGCTTACGACACGTCACGATTGCTTAAGATTGCCTAATGACGACCCACTGCAGTAATCTGCATGAACCGCGCACAGATAAAACCCCTACTGAGAAGATGCACTCCTTACGTCAGCTCAGCCACCCAGAAGTCAGGATTTCAGCAGACTTTCTAAGAAATGAGTGGACTCAAAGCCCCTTGTTGTCATCGTCTTCTGGATCCAGAATATGTCCAGCCTTCCTGCAAGTCGAAGGAACTTGAGAAGTTCCTTCAGACGTACCTTTTTCAGAACAGTATGGAGGTTGACACTCAGGGAATGGACTGTCAAATCAGTTAGTTATTTGTCCAAATTGTAGTGTGCAGAGCATACTTTTTCTTCACAGCTGCACTCTGCACGTCATCTAGTCATAGTTGACGAAACTTGGATTGGGGAAAGAAAATTGCAGAAAAATTGTTACAGTAGTTGCTGTTTTTCTGTTAGTATGAAATGTCAGCACCCTTTCAGAAGTTCTGTCTGACGAAAGGTGGTGAAGCCACACTAGACCGTGGACGAAAGTGACTCAAAAGCAGTTCTTTTCTGTTATTTCCCTTCATTCACGGATTAAAGCCTTATGCTCAGCTGTTCGATTTTCTCTGTATCTTTAAACCGTATACGTCTTATGGCCTTATGAAAGATTCATACAGTAGAGGTAAGGGCTTTGGATGTGGATGTTGGATTCATTTGCTGCTCATTTTCCTTAGGTCTCGTAACTCGTAAGAACAATTAAATAGATGTTTGAGTCCACGAATAACTGCACCGTCCAAAGTTAATTAGCTTATAAAGTAACATTGCAAAATAACAAACAATGTTTTCTTTCAGGCAGAAAATTGGCTGCATGCCAAGGCGCAAGAGCAGGGATGGGCCAAAGCAACAAAACTTCAAGACAGGAACACAGCACAAGGTCTTGTAGGAATTGCACTGAACAAGAGCAGAACTGCAGCAGCCGTGGTTGAGCTCAACTGCGAGACAGATTTTGTCGCAAGAAATTCCAAGTTCCAAGTGAGTCAGAAACATTGTTCTTAAAGCACCTATACATACACGGATTTGTAGGACGTGTAGGACTCACGCACCGTGCTCCACCCCTCTTACAACAGTAACTATTAGTTACTATTTCGTTCCAGCCTATTGAAAAGTTACAACGCTGACCGTTCCTACCGTCTCGAAATAGTAACTATTTGTTTACCACGTTCGGGAGCGTAGTAAGCATGGTAACTACGATGTCTTTGACGCGATTGGCGCAATCAGCGCGTGACCGGATATTTTTCGTAAATATGGAAAAATCTATTCCATGCCTTGACGCCAAGAAACCAGAAGGCGTGACGTCAAGCATTTTTACTACGGCAATTTGGGTGAAGGCGACCACGGCCGCCCTGAAAACTGGCGTTTTTTCTGTGGCGAGTTTTCAAAATTGTTTGGGCAAGGCAGGGATGCGTGGTACCACTTATATTACGTGACTATACCAGCTAATTGAAACATGTCCATTTCTGTTTTAAGAAGTTTTTTCCATGATGACGCGTTTCTAAAATTGGCGATTCGTGTGGTCGGAATTATTTGCACTTGTATCCTTGTCGTTGCTCATGCCCATAGCCACGTAGGCTACAATAAATTTGGGAAAGTAAGCATATAACTTTTATTGGAAAATCCGTGGTTCTTGTTAAGTCGTTTGCTTCCAGGTTTTTATACTCGAGAGTCGTGGGCTTGATCCGGATCGCAAGGCCAATTGTGCTTACACTGTAAAAAGTATCTCCCAGTAAGGATTAAAGTTAACTGTAATATTTGCCACTGGGATTAATCTCATCTCTATTTCGTATTGATCTTATCTCAGTATAGATAAGATTAATCCTAGCTTCAGTTAACTTTAGTCTTTACCCGGAGATACTTTTTACAGTATAACCATGGTGTGATCATAAAAAAAAGGCTGATTGTACTGTACGTAGAAAAGATATTCTGTGAAAATGAGATGTGAAAAAGATATGCAGTGGGAGATCAGAAAAAAGTGAATGTGTTATTGGCACGGATTGTGTAATGTGTTTGAACATTTCGTGGCTTAAGTTGTCAAGGCGCAGTCGCGAGACAGGATCGAGCAGAGATTCCTCTGTTTGGGGCGTTTAAAGTTCACTTTAAAAAGGTTACCAAGCTCTTAAAAACCTACCAGAACCAGAAGCCTACCAGAAGTCAATTCCCAGCCTTCACTCCTTTTTGGTTATTTACTTGTAAAGATTTTCACCAGCTTCTTCGGATTTCTCCGAGGATTTCTTGATATTAATGATTTTTTGTTTCTAGGAATTAGTCTCCTCTGTGAGTGAGGTCTGCTTGCATGAGGTTGAAAAAAAGAAAGTTGAAGGACATGGACTGGTAAGTGTTTTCCGCTTTCTTCCGCCGGTACTACCAGACAGTTCCAGATAAGCCAGGAGTCTGGCGTATTATGAATGAATGAATGAATTTTATTACCCGTAAAGTGAAAGACACAAAATACGGAGTATTTTAGAAAGACAAAACGATACACAACGAAATAACAAAACAAAATAAACTAACACAACAACAAGAACAAACTAACCAGCATCAATAAGAAAAAAGGGCCGCAGAGGGTCGTAAACGTCAATCAAGTTACCTGGCCAATTATGGACCTGACCAGATTGACTTGGAAATTGTCATTTCCCAGATCCGCCCATCCAGGGAGGAGATCAGGAAAGATGAATCGGGAATATTATTAGACAAGATTTTATAAACCACGATAGAAAATTGTCGTTTTCCTGGATCCTGACCGAGATGAGAGAAGGGGAATCTAGAATATTGCTAGGAATAAAAAAAAATATTAACCACGATAGAAAGATAGATGGTCCACCGCGCGCCCTGCTTCCAATGGGACTTATACAGGGGACTTTAAACGTAACAAATAAACCAGATTTTTTTTTAAATCTATATAGGCTGTTTAGACAAATCTGCCTCGATCAAGATCATTTTTGTAGCACTTTACTAACTAGTGACTAACTAACTAGCACTTTACTAAGTAGTAGCGTTTGCAAAATATGTTCACAAGCCCCTCGATACCTAATTTGATTAGAGCGTCGGTGCGTGAAGCCGAAGGTTGCTGGTTCATATTCCTCTTGAGGAGTTTATGGCTTCTGTGGATGATAGGAAAACAGATCTTCTGCAGGGCATGACAACTGTCCCACCCAGTGCCGTCTTTACCCTTAGCCAAGCGGCCGGTGTAAACTGCTGAGAAATCAGGCTAAGGTTGCTAACCGTATTTTCTTGCTCCTGACGATTCAGGTGTGACCAGCTACGTTGAACCCTCGTCGTTTATGTTACCGATATTTTGCTCAGATGTGACCATGGTTTGTGGCTCGACCAAGATCGTGTGTGTTAAAGGAACAGAAAACTTGACTCAAACTTGACTCGGGGAGCTAGCTAACATATCAAGAATGTACCCTGAGTCGATATTGAGAGTAAGAAAAATTCTCTTTACGAGCATTGCAGTTTCCGGGTAGTTTCCGAGAATTCGACTTTTGAGCAAAAGGTTTGCAAAAGCAAAAGGTTTGTGTGCCGCGACCAGGAATCGAACCTTGGCCGTCTTGTCGGGGAGGTCGTTACTCTGTAGTCTACATGTAAAAAGGCGAACTTTTACAGTACATAAGTGCATAATTACAGTGCATAAGGGGCAAGGGCCTGCCAGCTAGCTTTGGGAACACTAAGGAGGGGGTTCGAGACGGTTCGAGATAACAAAGAAGGGGGGGCCTGTCGACAATAAGACCCTGTATATATATCTAAGCCCCCCCCCCCGGGCGATTCGATGGCCGAAAGTTGCGTAGTCAAGTTTACTGTTCCTTTAATGTGCTGGCGTTTTTACGTTTTTGACTGGCCTAGGGTCCACCAAAAGTAAAAGACGGAACTGGCCCCACCCACATTTACATTTTCTCTAGATCCCACTCTCCGAGGAAGAATTGAAAGCCTTGGCCATACCCGACGGCGGTAATATTGCTGACTTGATCGCTCTGAATATCGGCCGAATTGGAGAGAACATCAGACTTCGTCGCGGCATCGGAGCCGTCACTGACACCTCAGTCCAGCTTTCCTGCTATACCCACCCGGCTTCGGGGTTCTCCCCGACCAGAATGGCCGGGAAGTTCGGTGCCTTAGCTTTCCTGAAGAGGCATTCCGACCAGCCCATGCCGAACAGCTTGACGATTGAGACCCTGGGACGACAAATTTGCCAGCATATTGTCGGTAAGTGTGCGAATTTAGAAAGTCGATTTTGCTCCAGAATACTACCAGGAACAAGGGCGGGTTTTTCCCGTGGTTAGGCACAAAAGCTGGACAAGTTTGAAATAGCGATAGTAACTTTAATGCCTTGAAAAGAATATGAAATATTGTAGAGTTTAACCGAAAAGGGATGTTATAGGAAAATCTAGTTACCCATGACTTATTCACTTACAGAGGCTTGAAGACCCAAATCACACTTTTTAACTGTATGGCTACGAAAAAACTTCTATTCGTATGTTTTCGATTCACGGTTGTGTGTTCTGAGTTTGCCAGACTGACAGTCGTATGTTTGAGCTTGCCAGAATGACATCAACCGCGAATTTCGCCTGAAAAGACCAGTTTCTTGTCGTACTTTACGAAGGGATTTTCTAGTCGTATATTTGAGTCAGTCGTAAGTTTTGAGCTCGCCAGATAAGGCAGTTAGCTATCGTGAACTTCGCCTCCAAATGACCTATCTCTGGTCGTATGGCTACATAGAGATTTTCTGTAACTCGTATGTTACGAAATATCATAAATGACATAAATGTGGTTACCAAATCGTGATTTTCACTCTGTGGCTCAGAAAACAGGCTGATTTTCGAAAAAAATTGCGTGCGGCGCAACCTTTCAACGTTATCCTATCTGGTTTTGTGCAAAACAGGTTGAATTTTTTCAGGCTTATGGAGTAAGGTTGGCACATAAATATGTTTTGTAAGCACTGTATGACGAGCCTGATGATTGAACTATTTTTTTGATACTCTAAATTTCAACGTGGGAGCACTACCACATACCAACTTCAGGGAAAATATCCCATTCCGTTCCGTTTGGGAGTTATCGGGGCACGGAGATCAGTGATATTTTCGTTTGGAATCCGGAAAAGACTCTGATCATAAATATTTCCCAAAATTTTACTTGCACCGTCTTTCATAGTAGCCTATTCGCTATCTGGTTGAATGACCCGTAATTTAGGTGAGGTCTTAGGCCTAAGATTTCAGCCACCTTAAAAGCTAGAAATTGTTTGGGAAGTAGTTGAATTTTACCAGTAAAAGGTCGGATTACAAAAAAAAATCGTCTGCGGCGCTCAGTTTAAGTTTATTTCCGGTCCATACATTAAAAGCTGCTGCTTGGGATCCGAGCCACGTTAAAAACAAGAGTTTGTGTGGGAAGTAGTTGAATTTTCCCAGAAGAACTGGCCGAATTAAAAAAAATTGCCTGCGGCTCTTTCGAAGTCGTACCCTTTCTATTTAGTTGAACGGTGTATCATTTAGGTGCGGTTTTAAGCTTGAGTTTTGGGGTCCAAGCTATATTAAAAGCTAGAATTTGTATGGGAGTAGTTGAATCTTGCTCGAATTGAACAAATTTCGCCTGCGGCGCTCAGTTTAAGTGTGTCTTGAGTAGAAACGTCAGAAGCTGGTACCGAGTCTTGTCTTCTCTCCAGCGAAATTTGATATGAACGGCATCCTCTAATTCTGTTACTTATTTGTTTACTATTGTGGCATTTACAATGGCATTTTCCATAGCGTTTTGAAACTTAAAACGTTAATAGTTCTTGAGCCTATGGTGGTGTGTTTTTAGTCAGTCGTATATTTTGAGGTCGTCACCCCCCACCCCCATGCCCAAGCCCTTCGAACCGCCCCTGTGTGAGTGATGTTTAATAGTCTGTTGTTATTAATTTGTTCTTTGTTGTTGTTTGTAGATTTATATGGCTCTTGTCGGCCAGTGATTCAGACAAATAAATAAATAAAAAACCCGGACTCGGATTCGGAGTCCATGATTAGCTGTTTTGGTCGGATTCGAATCTACTGCTTGTCATGCCGGATTCGGATCCTAAACCCACGATTCCACGACCGTTCGTATTTCGAAAGGCATTCCAGTTTTCGTTTTTCCAGTTTTTACACATTGTGCTTAGACAGCGCGATCCCCGCTTAAGTGGAAGCACTTGTACTCAAAAGAAGGATGGTTCATTGGCTAGGCAACCGCCTCATGTGCCGTAGACATCGGTTGTTTCTTTTGTCATCATTGATTAGTAGTCTATAACCCAATTATATTATGTGACAGTTATTAAGGTTGGATTCGAATTTGGATTCGGATCGTCAGCATCAAATGGTGAGTTCGGATTTGTACCGATTCGAGTTCGTCCATGATCGGATTCATGTAGGAAGTTACCAGCGGTAACTTTTTGCCAAGTTGTGGAACGGTTTCTGCAGTAACTATAGTTGCGTTTTTGCGGTAAGCAGGTGTCTGTTACGTTGACGAATTGTTGTTTTAGCAGTTACCGGGTGTCTGTTACCCCGGTGAATTGTCGTTTTCTCAGTCACCCAGTAACATGTTAGTAACCTGGTATCTGGTACCGAGTAACCCTGCTGAGACCAGGGTTACTGGAATTCAGTAACCTAGTAACCTAGCAGTAACCGGGTGTCTGAAAAAACGACAAGAGGGCACTCAGTTACCGGGTAAGAGTAACTCTAGGTTACCGCAAAAACGCAATTATGCCGCAAGTTGGGCGTCAGGCTTGCCCATCGCAGCAGCAACTGAGTTATGTTTTCTTTAAAAGTCGTGAATGACGTTTTTTTTGTAGGTATGCACCCAAGCAGTTTAGCAAGGAAGGAAAATGACCCAGTGCTACCACCCAGCGAGGCCACAGCCCTACTAGACCAGGAATTCCTCATTGATCCAGACATCACCGTCAAAGAGCTTCTAGACGCATGTGATGTTACCATTCTAGATTTTGTGCGCGTCGAATGCGGTGGCAGTTTGGAGTAGTATTGAGCAAGAATTAATTAAATCGTTTATTTGGTAAATATCTTGTCAGTTATTAGGTTTTGATGCATGAGCTCAGTCGCACACCGGTGGATCCAGAGGTCTAGTTTAGAGGGGGCACTGGGTGGTGCGAGGAGTGTGACGTTTTATGGCAAAGCTGAAAATACACCAGCAGGACTTTTCGTGAATCATAACACCTAAAAGGGTCACAACCTGGTCACAACTTAAATGTTCTTGCCACCCAACATAACGTCTAACACAAGGATGCCCATCGGCAGGCCCAAAATTTTTAGCTTTTTGAGCTGATTTTCGTATTTTGCGTTTGAATTCACCTCCGTTTGGCGAGACCGTAGATGCAAAGTGTTGCCCACCCCCTGGGTTTCGCCAACTAAATTGGCAGAATTAAGCGTTTGGAATTTGTTTGATAAATATAATTAAAATATGAGCCAGGTTTTTGCAAGCCTTAAGTTCCACGCCCGGATAGCTACTTGTGCTTGCACTGTGTAATGACGCAAGCTGTGCAGCTCTCTCTGACGATGACACCTGACGGACCGAGTCGTTACATGACTCGGTCTTCTGTGAGGGGCATCTAGATTTGAAAGTAGGAGGGATCCCACCTCCTGGCGTGACGGCGGAAGCCCCCAGTGGGCTCTAGGTCTTCTTTGAGAGTGCTCAGCTACGTTTTACGTTGGCCTCTGTTGTCTCTTCCAGCCCGTCAGTGGGGTAGCTTTCTTCACCAGGATACTTGGGCGGATTTCCTTTTTCAATTTTTTCTTATCATACTCCACTATGACCACTATAGTTCTCATGTAGTTCAGTGGGTCAATAGAATTCATTCATTCACTCAAAGTTCGCTCGTATGTCTGTTCTGTGAAAGTGCAATCGGTAAAAATGATCATTTTTTTTTTTTTTTTTTTCTGTTTTAAACATTTTGCGGAAATTTGAGGAAACAAGAAGTCCATGATTTTCTGCGGGGTTAAGTAATCAGCGACATAATTTCTTACTCGGGTATCCTGCCTGTGTCCAATCAGTGGTCGCTGGCCTGAGCATTGCCCGGTCTTCATTGCCTTTTCTTTTTATTGCCGTCCATGCACCTGACAGGTTTCATATGCACTCACTAATTGATTTCTGGAAAATAAAGTAGTGTAGGATACCGTCCTTTGACGTGAGCGGTGTTGCAAACAAAAAGTACTACATCGCCGTTCCCTGAACGAGGAGGGGGGGGGTAGTAGAAATAAGTATATATCTGCCAATGGGCCCAGTCCTCTTCTTAGGGCCCCGGGAGTCCGGGGACAATAAATCAGAATAAGTCGGTGGGAGCGCAGTGGATTCAAAATTTTGACTGAGGGGCCTCCGCAGGCAAAGACAATAGTTGCGTTTTTGTGGATACCATGGTATCTGTTACCACGATAACTGGATCTGCAATTAGTCGTTTTTACAGTTACCGTGGTTTCTGATATACGGTCCACTGCAAAAACGTCTGTTGCAGAAATTGCACCTTACGAAGTCATCCCAAAATAAAAACTGATATCCAGTTACATTACTAAGTGCTGAACTTCTTTTTCACCAATTTGACAAAATTTGATGAAAGTGAGATGCATTTTCCAGATACCACGACCAGATATCACGGTCGGACCGTGATATCTGAATATCTGTTACCACGGTAACTGGCCAGTTACCACGACAACCGCAAAAACGCCTTTTGACCGTGGTATCAGATAACACGATAACTGCAAAAACGACTTTAAACCGTATATCAGTTACCATGGTAACAGCAAAAACGCAACTAATAATAGTCGGTCCGCAGGGCTTAACTCCGGCAGAAGCCAGAAAGACCGTTTGTGATTTAGAAAACGCCATCTAGCGTTGATAATGAGACCACTTCATAAAATCTGTGTAGATGTCTCTAATACTCTTGCGTGATTTGATGTCTCTTATATCATAGTTTAGCGAGAAGAAGAAGAGAAAACATAGTGACGTCATCAAATCTTGGAATTTGGAAAAGAATTTGTTCCTATTTTGACTATAATACAGATGGCTAATTACACCACACTATCAGGGTTTAATCGAGAGAGTGCAGACTTTGATCGTTTGCATGAGCTGGCTGCATCAAGCATACAGAAAATCACATCAAATGGTAAGTAAGACAGTAGTTGCATTTTTTTTTGTTCGGCTTTTGCTTTTCCCTTTTCGGCTTTAGCTTTTAGCCTTTTTCAGGCTTTTTTTAACATTCTCACGTTTTTGTAAATCGCCGTTACTACTAAGGACTTTTTCCTTTTAGGCTATTGGATAAAAATGCAATTTTGACAAATACCATTTTACTTTTATTTTATTTGTACTGCAAATTTTTTAATCTTTAAAATCTGACACAGTTTCCAAATACTGATTATCACTTTGAGTCAAATCCATCTTTTATTGGATTTTTGGGTAAAGTCACAAAAGACTCAAAAGTGAAATGTCTTGAGACAAAAAGCCAAAAGGAGAGCGCAACTTGGTCACCTACCAAGTTTGACTTTTTGGGATCCCAAAACGTTAGTGACGGATACCTATGACATCGCAAAAAGTTGTCCGTCTGTCCGTCCGTCCGTCTGTCCGTCTGTACGGTCTGTAACTTTCGAAGGCAATGAGATATTTTGATGAAACTTGGTGTGAGGATTCTTTGGGTCAAGAGTAAGGTCAAGTTCGTAGATGGGCTCTGTAGCCCTATGTTTAGGGGTGGGGGAGGGGGTTTAAATTAAGGGGCAAACAAAATATTTTTAAACAGCTAATGTGATAGTCGATTATGGGGTAAGAAGACATGCTGAACACGATGGTGAAAACCATTTTCTCACCGGACGATTAGTTCGCCCGGAATCCGGCCAAAACCGGAAAGTCTGTTAAAAGTAAAAGTTTTATTTGAAGTTGATTAGATGTTCGATTTAGGGGTAAGATGACATGCTGAACACGATGGTGAAAACCATTTTCTTGCCAGACAAGTAGTTCGCCCGGAATCCGGCCAAAACCGGAAAGTTTGTTAAAAATAAAAGTTTTATTTGAAGTTGATTAGAGGTTTGATTTAGGGGTAAGAAGACATGCTGAACACGATGGTGAAAACCATTTTCTTGCCGGGCAAGTAGTTAGCCCGGAATCCGGCCGAAACCGGAAAATTCGTTAAAAGCAAAAGTTTTATTTGAATTTGATTAGATGTTCGATTTAGAGGTAAGAAGACATGCTGAACACGATGGTGAAAACCATTTTCTCGCCGGAAAAGTAGTTCGCCCGGAATCCGTCCGAAACCGGAAAATTTGTTAAAAGTAAAATTTGTATTTGAAGTTGATTAGATGATAGATTTAAGGGTAAGAAGATACGCTGAATCTGTATATGACAATCATTTTTTACCCGGACATATAGTTCGACCGGAATCCGGTTGAAACCGGATTTTTTTTATAAGTTAAAGTTTTATTTGAAGTTGATTAGACGTTCTTTATAGGGATAAGGAGATGCGCTGAATTCGTTTCTGAACTATCTTTTTTTGGCTGGACAAGTAGTTCGCTTGGAATTCGGCCGAAAACGGAAATTTGGCAGAAGTAAAGCAGGAAGTTTCGATCAGCATCGTCAAAATAAATATGGCTTATACAGGTATATCTGAACTTAATTTTCTCAGATGATTAGCCTGGCGAAGACTGGATCTGGCGTAGAGAAGACGTAGTTGTCTGGTCAAATATTAAATTTTTGGGATCCCATCGAAACCTTTGGTCTTGTTGCAAAAAGCCGAGGGAAAAGGTTAAAGTCGGAGTTGGCCTTTTTGACAAAAACGGGAAATTGTCAGACAGTACTTTACTTGGGACCATTCTACGAAAACGCAAAAAAAGTAAAAAGCCGTCGAAAAGGCGAGTGAAAAGTCAAACAAAAACGCAACTAGTGTATTTTGTAAAGTAGGTCTCTGCTCCTTTCATTTTGAAATTTTCAGAATCAAAGGAGCAAAGTCCTACAATAGCTGTGTTCTTTAGTCCTACAGTAGCTGTGTTCTGTTCTTTGTACTCGCCAGTGGTCTCTGGTTCTTCTTGTCAGCTTATTTTACTCCCCAGTCTTAAACCCATTTTTGGGCTAACCAGTGTCTGTTTACTCACTGGTGCAGATTAACCAGAACCTGCTGGGGAGCTAGGTTCCTGTGATCTCATTGGTGAGATGCAAAAGATGCTTTCTAGGACAATAACCGAATACAGTTGAACTGATGAACTTGAGGAAAAAACAGGAACAGGCTTGAGTGCAACAAATGTACCTACAGGAGGGGTATCCAACCTCAGACAAGAGTTCAAATTTCCAGAGAAGTCTTTTCTTCAGAAAATCCATCTGGCTTAAAAAGGAACCAACAAAAATGACAAAAATACCAGACTGAAGCTGACTGAATGGATTACATATTGGATAGATAAATATTGCTTCAATATTTCTAGTTAAACATATTTTTCTTTTCAAACAAGATTACTTTATTCTAACCTTACCTCTATCCACCCTACTTACCGTAGTTACTATGCTAGTCACCGTAGTTACTATGCTAGGCTGGAACGCTTTTTTATTTTTTCGGTCAAATATCAGGCCACGGGCTGATCGGACCAATCACGTTCCAGAGATGCGTAGTTACTACGCTTACTATGCTCCCGAGCGTGGTAAGCAAATAGTTACTATTTTGAGAAGGTTGGAGCGGTCAGCGTAGTAACTTTTTGTGAGGCTGGAACGGAAATAGTAACTAATAGTTACTATTGGTGGAGGGGTGGAACACGCTCAGCTTTTCAAAACAGCTACAAAATGGAGAAAAAAGGCACAGAATTTGAATATTTTTGGACACATGAGTCATATTTTGCCTCTTGACTGTCAGGACAGCTTGTATATTTCATTTTAACATTTTCGTGGCAAAAATCGAGGTAGTGTAAAAACGAAGTCAGGTACCCCTCCTGTAGGCTAATACTAGCCTACATAATAGGAGGGTTTTCAAAGATTCTCTAAACTATGTTCTTGTGAGCAAAGTACATTGCCGATGAGACCTGGACAAAACAGACGGTAATAAGTATGTTCTGGAGGTGTTCCGCTTTTCAGTTTTTCCACCTGTGAGCTACTCCACCTGCCCACCTGGTCTTCATCAAAATGGTTCAAATTTCTGTGAAGTTTTTACTGGCATTCTGGAAGAAACTTTCTGACAAATATGTGTTGATATTTAGAGCAAGTTATGTGCTGCCATGGATCATGGATTGGATTGGTGATTGATGTCTAGCTAATGTCTTTCTGTTTTGTTAATGCTCTAAATAATGCAGAAGCTAAGTCTACAGGACAAACAAAATTGTGGGTGGTTACAATTTTCTCTATTACCTTTCTTTTTTTGTAGAATTCTTTTTGTGAACAACTTCTTTGAAGTGACTTCTGACTTGGAGATTCTCGTGCGTGGAAGAATTCTCCAGAAAGTCAGTTACCTAACTGCAAGCAGAGGCATCACTATTAGGGGGGAGGGGGGGACGCACCCCCCAATGTTGTGGGCCAGTTGGTAAAAAAGAGCCAAGTTGGCGCGAAGCGCTGCGATTTTTAGTAAAAACAGTAAATTTTTTTTTTTAGAAATAGTAGTTTTTTCTTAAAAATAATTGATTTTTCTTAAAAAATAGTCGTTTTTATGGCACTTGCAGCTCCGCTCAAGTGCCATATACCGATCGCTTTTCGGTCGGTCGGTCGGTCGGTCTGTCGGTCGGTCGGTCGGTCGGTCGGTCGGGCGGTCCACTGTTTTCGAGTTAGGGTACTTCCAGATGTCCTAGGACGATGAAACTTGGCAGGCATATCAGGGACCCGATATAACTAACCTGGAAATAATCAGTTTCACGATCCGACCATCTGGGGGGGGAGTGGTGGGCCGGGGAATCCTGAGAATTTAGTAGTTTTTGTGAAACCCCTACCCCTTTCTTCTCACTAGTAGGTCTGCGCGCGGCGTGACGTCACTCTTTGCATCGGATCACTCTGTTAACATCGGAAAGAGCTAGTGCATTCGAGGGTCAAAGGGGTTTGTATATGTGATTCAGTGCGGGGGAATATGGAAAATTGAGTGTTGTGTAACTTTCGAACGGGTGATCGGATTGGGACGAAACTTAACCTGAATGAATGACATATCTCTGATCTTCCATTTGTAGTCCGAACCGGATTCGACAGCTATGGAGAGTTGGGGGGGGAAGACCGGAAATCTCGAGAGACGGTTATAGTGGAGGGATTGGAGTAAAACTTGCTGGGAAGAACAAGAATCTGCTCCATATAAATCGTTTACACGTTTGGACTGGACCCGGACACTTGGGGGGGGGGGGGTGGAGGGGATTTTCCCGGAATTCTGGTGATGACAGTTTTTGGGATTTTCACGACGAAACTTGGGAGGCGTATCAGGGACCCGATCAAACTAACTTGTAAATAAAAATTCACTCGATCCGATAGTCGTGGGGGGATCGGAGGGAGGGGGAATCCGGAATATTTAGCCATGTGTAACTTTGGAACGGGTGATCGGATTCGAGTGAAATTTAATAACTGAACAGAGGGCCTGTGGTGATCTTTTTCATGTCCGGACCGAATCCGACAACAATTGGGGGGGGGGGGAATACGTAACCGGATTGGACTGGAGAGATCGGGATGGAACTTTGTGGGAATAACAAACAAGTCCAAAACCGAACCGGATTGGCTCCGGCGACTGTGGGGGGAGTTTGAGGGGCGGGTCCGGAATTCCGGTGATCGCGAGTTAAGGTACTTCAAGATGTGCTAGGACGATGAAATTTGGCTGGAATATTAGAAATTCGACAAGATTGGCTTAGAAATCGCCACTTTTCAAATCCGACCATTCCCTAAAGTACCAATCATGACCGCAAATTAAGAAAAATGCTTTTAAGCAAAATATGCATTTCCATGATCCCCATGAGTCCATGATCATTTTTGCCTCAAGGGTTTTGCTTACAAATGAAGTTCTAGCTCCCTTAAAGTGTGCATCTTAACCGCAAGGTCGAAAAGTACTTTTTATCAACGATACATCTCAACCTATGATCATTTGTGCCACAAGGGTTTTGCAAAAAAAAAAAAATTCTAGCACCCTTAAAGTGCGCATTTTACCCGCATTAGCGGAAAAAAAAAACTTTTGATCATACGTATATATCAATGATCCCTAAGAGCCTGATATCGTTTTTGCCTCAAGGGTCTTCCTTACAGATGAATTTCTAGTGCCTTTAAAGTGTGCATCATTACAGCCAAGTTCTACGATAAAATACTTTTTCTCTAGCTTCCTTAAAGTGCGCATCTGAACCGCGCAGTCGAAAATTACTTTTAATCAAATAATACATCTCAACCAACGCAAGTGCCATATGAGCTTACAGCTCTTGTTCTTAAAATCAGCCGATTTTTCGTCAACACAGTCGTTTTTTTGTCAATAATAGTCGTTTTTATCCGCAAAAACAGTCGGTAAATATAACCAGCCAGTCGGTAAATACCTTGTCCCCCCAAAAAACATTTTGGCTAGTAACGCCTCTGACTGCAAGAGCTGTTTCAGCTCGTAAAAATCCTCCTTGTGGCGGGTTTGCCATTTTGGGTTCCAGGACAGATCCGGCGTAATTAGAGAGTTGTCGAAGTAGAGAAGTCTATGATTTAAAAACTTTAGAAAATCTGGTTGTCTATACATTCGAAAAGTTGAGACTGTAACCATTTGTGTATTGGGTGATTAGTTACTCATGCCAATAAGATTCCAGTAAAATACAACATAACACCTATCAGTAAGTGTATGTTTTACTTATCTTTCAGTTTCTCAAATACAAAGGCTTGTTGCACAGTTTGGAACTCCTTCTGATAACCAGCAACTGAGGAATCAGCTGTAAGTAATATTCAGTATTTTATGTTTTGTTTGCTCAGTTGAACCTAAATCACCTCCCTGTCTGTACCTACTATGTTCACAGAAAATTTCATTATGAGACCACACATTGATCCGAGGATCAAGATTCAACCCCATATGATATCTCACAAAGTGAAGTGTGTAAGTTTTGATTCAGAGAAGATCCATTTAATTACAGTTCAGTCAGAAATAAGGATAGTCAAAAGAATCAACAAGGAAATTGCAGGCTAAGTTCTTGAAAATTCAGCTCAAGCTTTGTGGCAATTTATATTTAAACCATAATCTTAAAATAGAACTGAAAACTTACGCCATTTCATCAGTTTATTTCTCAGTAATCAATGCTTATCAACCCCCTATGTATTCTTGATCTTTTGTGCCATGCCATTTTGCCAGTTGTCTCAGTAGCATGTGTGACAACAGTGACAATATAGCAGTCGCATTATTTGTGAATGGGGACCTGGTATCCTCATCCAGCATCTTAAAAGATGTGGATAATAGAGCTTAGTTGCCTGCCTGGTTGAATATCTGTACACCTTGCCCAAAGCGCTGTTAGTTGTAGAGAATTACCGCGCCCCATTACCGCGTTCTCCGGATAAAGAGCTGCCTGAACATAGAGAGGTTTAGCAAGTTGAGAAGCAGCGGATTTGTCGCTAGTGTAGGTGTTTCAGATGCTGGGTAAAGCTATCAGATTACCAACAATTGAGAATACGCCTCTTAGGCTTAATCCCTATAACTAACCCTAAAAAGAGAACACCATTTTCAGGCAACAACTTCAACACTACACAGGACAAGTAGCAAAGGATACTAACAAAGTCTTGAAAGATCTCGGGAATCTCCCGCAGCCCTCGACAGCAGGCGAGCAAAGAAGATGGAAGCTTCAGAAGGACAGGCTGACGTCAGACTTTACTCAGGCGTTGAATGCATTTCAGTCTTCTCAGAGAGCCACTGCCACTAAGGAACGAGAGGAGATTAGAAAAACGCGGGCTGCCTCCACTAGTCTTTATGGACCCTTTGGTAAATACATTGACTTATCGCTTAAAGTACACTTTACCACGTCTTTCTCAATCTCACGTGAGCTACCCGGTTCTTAAATAGATCTGAAACCCCTATCTTCTTCATCTTCTATCCCTGGACTATCGGATTCACTAAGCAGTAAAAGAGTGGATTTACTTGACGAAACTCGTTTGTGGTAGAGGCGCACGTTTGTTTTGGGTGGGGAAGGCGAATTTGCCATAACTTGTGCTAAAAACTGTTTCTGTGAAGACAAGGCTAGGAAGCATTTACAAAACTACCAGGAAAACAAAACTACACTGTCAGAAGTTTCATAACAGATAACACAAGTATGCGCAGTTTCAACATATAACACTTAGGATGTTATTTTGCAAACGTTATGCATTAAACGTTATGCGTAACAAGCATTTCCAGGAAGAGCCGAAATATCGACGAAAAAGCATCTGCTGACTTTTCCGGTATCATGGCGACAAACAAAAAAGTCAGCAGGTGTTTCTTTCCGGTGGTGTTTCTGCTCTTCTTGTATGTCCTTCCAATGCGTAACGTTTGAAAAATATAACAGCTAACCTCGTATACCTGTTGAAACTGCGCATCCTCGTGTTATCTGTTATTAAACTTCTGACAGTGTAGGGCCATGGGAGTTTAACCAGTAGCCGCCAGTTAGCTTGTTCTTGCGGTGAACTTCCGCGGGGATGCCAGCTCACTAAGCGCCGCGAAAATTCAAAATCGAGGACCAACGTGGAAGTAAAGGACTGGACGAAAAATAATGTATTTCTTGTAGATTTCAAAGCAGATGAAAGAAGTTTCCTTTTTGTCAAGTTGCAGAAAAAAAGGCTTGGTTTTGTGGTTTTCATCAGGGTTAAGGGCAATCTAATTTTGGCAGGTGTCTTGTAGAGAAAAAAATCGGCTGTAAGGAAGATGGAATAAGGGGATTCGTAGGTTTAGACTTTCGGTAGTATATAAAAAGAGGTCCGCGAAATGGGTTACAAAGAGGACTGGATCATTCGTTGGGTAAACTGGAAAATTTTATTTGTGATACGTGTGCCTTGTCCCCGAGGAATTGGAGTTCTGCTGGCAGTTCTAGCGACATCTAGTATACAACCCTCTGAACAAGATAAGCCTTTTTACCTGCATGTACATATTGTCGTGAGGAATTTATAGAGGAGAAAGCTTGTTTCGTGCTATTAATTATTATTATATTATTATCTCAGTGAAAGTATTGTTGGACCAGTCAACCACAAAGCCCTTATTTTCGGATACCCTATGCCAAACGCTGGATATATCTAGCATTTGGCATAGCCTGTGCCAAACGCTGGATACCTGTTGGCACTCCAACCCTGACCGTTCTCACTATAGGTGAATTCTGATTGGTTGATTTCTGAGCTTCGGTCAAATCATCAATACTTGTTGACAACAGGTATCCAGCGTTTGGCATAGAGTATCCAGCGTTTGGCATAGGGTATCCAAAAATCAGTGGTTTGTGGTAGACTGTGTTTGACCGGAAATTTGTGTCGTTGGGTTCTCCGACGTAGCCGGTAAACAATTCTGGAACATATTTGCTTGGTGGACGCAGCCAGAGTCCAGAGAACAATATCCTCGTACTTCCAGCCACCCAAGGCAAAAGGGGCAATGCCCTGAGTAGTTAATCTGGAAAGTCCTTGATAAGCCATTTTTTAAGGGGACGATGCTGCCACAGGGGCGCTCATCAGTCTTGACAACACGCCCAAGCGATCTCAAATGCAAGCAGTTCTCCAAGATGAAGGCGAATTGGAGGTCCTTAGGGAAAGAGAGCGGGCGATCAGACAGCTGGAGGTAAGAGACTAAGAGCGTATTCCACCCTACTTACCGTAATTACTACGCATGACGTCACGAATTTTGGCTATTTTACATCAAGGCTGGAACGCTTTTTTAAATTTTCGGTAAGACATCACTCCACGGGGTACTCCAGCCAATCACGTTTCAGATATCCGTAGTTACCACGCTTACTAAGCTCCCGAGCATGGTAAGCAAATAGTTACTATTTCGAGAAGATTGGAACGGTCAGCGTAGTAACTTTTCGTGAGGCTGGAACGGAAATAGTAACTAATTGTTACTATTGGTAGAGGGGTGGAACAAGCTCTAAGAATGGTTTGTTTCATGAATAATACACTTTATGACTATCTCTCCTTGCCGCTGCGAAATCTCCGGCCTCTCCGGGTATCTAGCGGAAGAAAGGCAGAAGTGGTGTCACAGCTGCTCCCAAAGATCGTCGTGATTGCTTGACACAGGATGTGAGTCGCTGAGTTTGAGTCGTTACGGACGCGCTTAATCCTTCTTCCTGAGGATCACTGGCGTGTTTTGGACTTAGTCATATAGAGTATTGGCACAATAGCAAAAGCTGAATAATTGGAACGAAAAGTAAATAAATAGACACAGAAGAATATGTATAACAACTGAAATCTGAAATCGTTTATTGACAAACCAACTTCGTAGCTTTCTTCAGCAGAAGATGCTAAATTATGCTGGTCACTTACAATAATGAAATAAAATATTTACACTAGTTCACTTTGTTAAAAATCTCTGTAAAAAAGGGCACAAACGAGTTCATAAACCTCGAGGTTCGTCCTTTGACAGGCATTAATCTATTTTGCCGTCTTGTCCTGCTGTTTTTGGGGGCATCAGGGGGGAGCAAGACTCGGTACTTTTCACTTTCTAACAGCTTTTTGCCGAATTTTAGTATCAGTTCTTCTCTCCGGGAGTAGAGACTGGGGATTCTCAACACTGTCAGTGCCTGCTCGTATGATTGGAAGTTAGGTCCCATGATAATTTTCGACGCGCGTTTCTGTACTGCTTCTAGCTCTTCTGTCAGATAAACTGTGTTCTGCACTTGGGGTCCCCACACCGGACAGCAGTATTCTAAAAGGGGGCGCACGTGAGTGAGGTATGCGAGGCGGAGTTCGGGAACTGTGAAACCAAGTCTACGCATTGACACTAAGGTTATCAGTGAGGAATGGCCCTTGCGCACTACGCTTTCGACGTGGTCCGACTTTCAACTTGCACCGACTCGGTTTCCTGCGAATATACATGCCACGGACATAAACGATGACTTTATCAACGCCTTCAAAAATTCCCTGGGCAACATGTAAACTGAAAAAATTTATGATGAAAAGTGTTTTAGACGTACATTGTAAATGCCATTGGCCTATTTTTTGCATCATATTATTGTTATTGTAAAAGGCAGGAATTCAAAGTAGATCATTGTTTGCATGGAGTTATTCGGATCTGTATGGAATTGGATTTTATTCCGAGTTTCATGATTCTTTTGGTCTTTTTTACATTAAGTCTACCGTATACGAAATAAAAGGGAACACTAAGCTTCTTGGAGCTAAGGAGATATATGCTGTTTATTGAAATCTACGAAACAGCCTGCTAATCTTCGTTAAAAAACACCATAAAAATAGTGTTGTCTTGTTACCTTAAAATTAGCTTAAAATCGCACTTTCTAGTGACAAGGGTGTGTTGCCTGTTTACATCGCCAGTGCTTACTGTCTCGAGGTTGATGCTGTGAATATCCGTGATTTTTTTTTTTTTTTTAATTGACTAAACTTTTTATTTAGTCGGATATTGTCGACGTGAACACGATTTTCAAAGACCTGGCGAGTATGGTCCACGAGCAAGGTGAAATGATCGACAGTATCGAAGCCAACGTTGAGTCGGCAACATTGCGAGTCGAGGATGGGACCCAGAACCTTCAGCGTGCAAGTAACTACCAGGTAGGAATATTTCCAAACTTCCAGCGTTCTGGTGTCATATGGACAACTCCGGATCAAATTAAATATTACATACTCCTTATTAAATACTGAGGAGATATTTTATTTGTTTATAAAGTAACATATAAACATAATTTATAACCTCCAGGATTATCTACTCGTGCTTTCTGGTGTCAGACGAACAGATTAAAATTGAATGCTAAATATTAAATACTTCCATAATAAATGCTTGAGGAGGTTTTTTTTTTGTTTGTGTAAAGTAACAACAAACATAATCAATAACAAATAATCTGACAGAACCTCCGTCTCCCTATCTCTGTAATATGACTATGCGGAGTCGAATATTTCCCATACCCTGTCCGCTACGAACGAGCGCAGGTTAGTAGCTTCGCGCCACTCACATTTCGTTACCCCCACAAATAGCTAAATCGCTGTGAACCCGCCGGCGAGGAAAAGAAGGGGTCAAAGCTGATTGGTTGTATGGACGCGCTCCAGAGCGGGTCAGCGCGCGGAGTATGCCTCCTGCCAGCCTCCTTCACCATTTTTTCTGCGATAAGCAACGGCGAAGACGGAAGATGAGTAAACGGGTGTCAACGTCAGCTCAGAGCCAGAGTAAATACCTCTGTGTCCACTTAGTTTTGTCGGGGTATTCTTAGTCGCTGCATGGAACTAAAGACAGAAGTTCTATCAGATTATTTGTTCTTGACATAATTTTTAACGCCCAACGAGTATCTGGTCATACTTCAGCGGCTGGTTATGCCATGTGAGTCTATTCTGTAGGTTTCCTTTGGCCTAGCCAGAATAGACAGAACAAGTCCATTTGGGAATAAAATTGCAAACAGAAAGAAAATTGGGTCCCCCGAAAACGGACTCGTACGCACTTACCAGCTAAGTATGAAGAACGTACCAAAGTTAGGATGGGTGGTGTGTTGAGAAAGGTCGATTTTGTGCCGAAGAAAATAGCGTACGTTAGGGGGTATTCTTTTCTTAACGCGAAAGTCACAGCTTCGGTTCCAGTATTCTGGCGAGTTTCTTAGAAGATTCCAAACCTGCCGCGGCTCGTTTCAGTCTCCCTTGTCTTTAGACGGCAAAACTTGCCAAACACGGCAAATGTAGAAATCAGCGTAACGCCGTTAGGGTGGATAAAAAGGACAGTGGAGTTCTACAAAACTCTACAGTTTTGTAGAGACTGATGGCAATTTTATGAATTGTGTTGCAACTAGGTCCAAGGTTTTAATTTACACTTCATTATACAATTATAATACATAGGGTCAAGCCGGAGACACAAGGTCGATTGACCAAAACCCGATTATATTGGATTGACAAATTGATTGGGTGTATATCGGTTTATATTTTAGTATATATGTTTGACGTAGAAGTCAAATGCGGCGTTTACGGTGTGAAAGATACTTTTTAGAAATAAAACTCTAGTCTACTACTCTACATTGGAAGTTCAGTCTTAGAAATGGTTAGTAAACGATACATGAATGATGAGTTGCGCTATTCTAGTTTAAATTCCCCGGAGCAAAAACAAGTCACTTCCTATGCATTCACTCTCTGTGGTTTGTACAGTCTGTACCTCCGAATGAACCAATCACAAACGACGCAAGAGATGGGGCTTAAATGTGGAAAGACTATGAGCGTGTTCCACCCCTCTACCAATAGTAACTATTAGTTACTATTTCCGTTCCAGCCTCACGAAAAGTTACTACGCTGACTGTTCCAACCTTCTCAAAATAGTAACTAATAGTAACTATTTGCTTACCACGCTCGGGAGCGTAGTTAGCGTAGTAACTACGCATCTCTGTAATGTGATTGGTCGGATCACCCCGCGGCCTGATATTGACCGAAAAAATTCAAAAAGCGTTCCAGCCTAGCGTAGTAACCACGGCGACTAGCGTAGTAACTACGGTAAGTAGGGTGGAACACGCTCTATGTCTTTTTAGACTTGTCTAGACAGCAAAAGCATGAAAACAACAGTGAAAGAACACCGAAAATAGGCGTACTGGTGGTGGCGCTTGTTTTCGAAAAGAAATTACTAAACCATACATTTTTCTTGAATCCAAAAGATCCATAATCGTCTGTGCCTCAACACGGCACAAATCTTAGCTGTTACTTTTACCTACTACGTATGCTTGCAAGTGCCATTAAAGTTTAACTGATAAGCCAAGTTATTTTGTGTCATTAAGTTGAATACACTGAATTATTTGGATTGTGCAAAGGTTTTTTTTTTTTATTTTCCACTATCTGCTCTAGTTATGACGTTCAGAATATCTGCGGCCGTCCCCACCGTATAAATTCTACTATGTCGCGGGAAATTTTTTAATTCAACACAAACGCGGCTTTCAGTGGGCAGTGGTGATATTGGTGAAGATTGTTTAGTGCCTGAAAAAAAAAAGTCAAAAATCTTTCTTGCAAGGCATACAACAAAAATACAAGCGCATAGAGGTACCACAAATCACACGGCAATTCCACTATTTGAAAATCGATTATTCGTGAATAGTGGAACAACCAAGTAATGCATTTTCAGCGGGTCTTCAAGCCAATTTAAGTGAATAAGTGATGGGTAACTAGATTGTCCTATCCCAGTCCTTTTCGGTTAAACTTTAATGAAATACCATCAGGTTTCAGTTCTGCTTCAAGTCGAACGAAAATGGGAGAAGAAATACAAGTAAACAATTGACTTCACCGTCGAATACTGACCTTGCTTTACGAGATTTTTGTTTTGCAGTCCAGCGCACGCAAGAAGAAGGCCATCCTTCTCGGCATCGCAGCTCTAGTCCTCACCATAATCATCATAGTGATCATTGTTGAAACGCGGTAAGCACGAATGCTGTATAGCGCTGTGTCTCCTCTAGTATACCGAATGAACTACTGGAATAATGGCTTATAGCTAGAATGAGCCATGAAGTGCGTTTGGTGACAGAGCACCGTTGAAATTCTGAAAGTGCGATGAAATGTGCGAGTATTACTGTTGCTGTGCTTTCGACCCTGCAGATTGTTACACCTTATACCAGTTCTGAAGGAAATAATGTAGAAAGGAATTCCATTGGCAGTCGAGCTCGTGTTACTAGGAATCCAGTGAGTTGAGATACCGTAAAATGTGACAATTACTGGCGCGAGGGGGATTGTGGTTTCAGCCGGAACTGTGCCCGAAAGGCTTGTGGTACGAAGTGAGTAAAAAATATCGTCAGAGATTGTCGGTAGAACTAAATACGGCCCACCGGCTTTTTCTTTGTGTCAATTTAACTGTTTGTTTATAGCAGCCGAAATGGAAAATTGAAATGGATAAAAAACCGAAATGGTGGTTGTTCAAAAAGTTAGATTAAAAAAAATTACCCCGTTCTACCTTCTGAATTATTTGGGCCTGAATTTAGAATTACGGGCTTTCGAGGTCATGTACTTTTCTTCACAAGTAAGATCAAAATCCGTTTCCTGTCGTAAGAAAAATTCATCGGTTAAAAAATTATGCTTGTTACCTGTCGAAAAGTTTTTGCTGAAAGTCGAACTAATGGTTTCAATTCTCTTCGCCCTTTTCGGTCAGAGATCGATTGCCTGTCTCAGAAATACCAAGTTTCTAAAAATATCTTCATTTGACAAAATAGTTTTTGTAGATGGCCTATTTTTTGCAGTGTAGCCTACTATTATTATTGTTGGATGTGCAACTTTCAGTCCTGAAAATGCATCCATACATTAGATCAGAATCGGCACCGGGTACATCTAATCAGTTTTCTAAAAATACAGTCTTTATGTTCGGGTTGATGGAGAATTTTTGTTTACACGTACTGCACCAACCAGCGCAGATCCGCGGACCGTAAGATGTCACAAGTAGTAACCGCATTATTCAACATAAGTGCTTATACTCGCGAGACCATTCTGCCGTCTTCTGTGGAAACCAAGCTTGAGCCCAACCGCAGTTTAGCCGAAAATGTCCGCTGGTTTTATGTTCTGCTAACGTTGCGATATGATTTCCCATTTTCTCTATGAGTTGTTGCAGAGACTGAATACACACGTTTACGTGTGTATTCAGTCTCTGGTCCACGCACACGGTGCGTGGGCTGAGTCAGTATAGAGTTTGTGGCCGATTGAATCGCAGGGCATGATAGACTGTAGGCAGGGTGTTGTCTGCCGCGACAATTCGCACATTTTGCTACAATCATGCGGAGTCGAATCGATTCACGATGCGAACGAGCGGAGGTAGGAGCTACGCGGAATATCACAGTCCATTACCTCTACAAACAGCTAACCGTAGTAGAGCCCCGGAGAAGAAAAGTCGAGAGTAAGCAGACTGTTGTGTGTGTACTAAAACTATTGTGATGTCAAGTGTGACGCGCTGAGACTCGGGAACGTCCTTCGGTCTGATTCAGAGGCGGGTGGGTCCCAGGGCGGTTGAAAGTGCTTCAAGAATACAGACTGTTGGGTGTATACCAATGTAACGTGTTGAGATTGGGGAGCGTCCGTCGTTCCGATTCAGAGGCGGGTCATACACACCTGCTACGCTCTTTTCCTCTCAAATGTGCAGCGGCTAAGAGGGAAGTAGACGGGCGTCAACTCAAATCGCAGCAAGCAGGTCTAGCTCTTCTCAGTTTTGTCGGGGTATCCATGCATAGAGACCAAGGACGGAGGTTGAACTTGGCTCATTTGTTATTGCTAATATCAAGTTTTTATTCCTTTCCTTTTATAAACAAGAAACAAAACCTAGTTCGTGAAATAGTTTGACAAGTGTTCAAATAAGCATACCTCGACTGTACTTTTTTCATCGCCCTTTCCAACTGTGTCCTGTAATAGTTCGGACAAACGATCAGTTTTCCTGGCGGAAATTCTCGATTTTCATCAGTTTCTGCCGAGAAAATTGCAAGAATCTTGAGGAACTGATGATGGTGCTTATCATGGCAATAATTCAAGTCCTCGACTGTCAGCTCATTGTCGTTTGTCTGCACGATAAGAATGTTGTAGCAGAAGACCAGGATCTCGGTTATAATTAATCATGACAGAATAGATCCTGAACGGCTGGTCTATGCGGAAGTCGGTATCATATGTGTTTTTTTCTTCTTCAATAGGAGTAATCTGTAGTTGTTTTCGTTGTTTGTTTCTTGTATTTACGAGGCGGTCGTTTCTTGATTTTCTTGTCACCAAAGTCTCATCATAAGCCCTTTCTCTTCTATTCTTTCACCATTCTGCGGGGTGGGGGGGCAGGACTCAGGCAGGACTAGAATAAGACTCATATCCTGTAACTGTTTGCATGCAAAGATACAGGGATTCAGGCTGTACGTGTGTATAGCGCATAGCTGACGGTAATCGAATCACAGCTAAGCCCCCCCCCCTCCCGCCGCACTTTACATTGAGATTGTCGCTGGTTTTGCGACTGTTCTTAGCAACACTATAAGCATTCCAGAAATGTTGTGGGTTTTTGTTTTATTTATATTGTATATTTACTCGTTTGTTTTTGCGGTTTAACAACAATGTAATATGAAGCCTAAGCTATTAACAAATAAATTTATCTACATCCGAACCGTGTAGTTCTGATTTATTTGGCCAATCGGGAGGGTTGTTGGATAACACTGCCTGTTCAAAGTTGATCAGATAAGAAGATACCTACACTGATACCGGAACCTTGATAGACACATTCGGATACTGTTGGTGCCAGATGTTCAAGTCTTCTTGGGTAACGTTTGTGCAGTAGCTGATGTCGATGCACTCGAGGGAATGGCAACCCTCTAGAAGCCTAAAATGTTAACGTTTGATGACGCTAAACCGGAAATATCAGCCCTTCTTGGAAAGGGTCCTCTTTTCTTCTCTTTATTTTTTATTAAAGGACACCTGAATGAAGAGTACCAAGTATCATCCCTATCTGTATAACTTCCGTTAACATTGCCTGCAGAAAACCCAATCCAAATACGAAATAGTGTTCCCAAGCTATGATTTTTGCTCCATTTTGCATCTGTCCTTATTTCATTACCGACCAATTTTAGAAATGAACAAATGTCTCCAATCAACCCTTCTTCTGGAATATTTTTTAACCAGTTAAGCCCAAACGTATATCTAGAAGGAATTCAATACGATCCGGCAAGCGCTGTACAAGATTTGAATGAATTGCGCTTTTTGTCTTGGAGTCTGCATGTGCAAACCTCCAGAAACGAACATCCCTATTTTGAAAACGTCACGCTCAGGAGAAGAATGCTCTCCGTGGCCATGTCTGTAAATGCATTCTCCATGGTGTGTTCAAGTGTGGTTCCATTGTTCAGGTGTCCTTTAAGCTATGCTCTATAACAGTGACTAACAATTAAGAAAGGGTTGGAGAACCGTTTCCAATAACTTACAGTTTCCGGATATTTCCCCGTCGATGATAATTCAGCCTTTAAGTTCGAAATCCTATACTTCACAACGTGAAATTCTCCTGTTGTGGCTTGAAAGCCACGTCCAGTTCGGTTTCATTCTCCACCATGGTGTAAACACATGTGCCATCTAGGCAATAAGCTCGGGTTGTTGCCGCTAGATGACGTTTGTGTATTCGACCTAGTATTACCTGTATGAAATTGATCCGTCATCAGTTTCATCGCGTCCAGGTAACACAACATCAACTAACATCCTACTGAACTAAGGAGACGTTTTATAACTAGTACTGAGTATACTTTTATTTATTTGGAGAGAGAAGAGCACGGTGTGTTTGAGCCATAGGCTACCTAGGACATCCGTCCCCACCCCCTCGTTTGTTGATTGGTTTTGAAGGTGGAAACTAAGGCCGGGCTCCGCCGGTCTGCAGAAGAGTTTCTCCACGCTATTCACAGGGTCCCAGTGACCCTATCTAAGACCTAGCCTTAACCACCACCCTCGAAACCACATCATCTCCGTTCCTACTTTTCTGGATGACGGTGCAGTAACATCCTTTTTCGTCGGGCAGGTTGATTCACGGATTCGTTTTCTGGTCAACACCGCACAAACAACGGGAAAAAAGTGTCCTAACTAAAGTTACTACGAAGGATTTTTGCAGAAGACGGGATGTTCGCACATCAGAATCTCCGTTCACATATTTCGAGGGAAAACCGGATTTTGGCCCCACGACGCTAAGTTTTAGAAGTAAATAGTTGCGTTTTTTGCCTTCATCCAGTTAACCGACCTACAAGATTTCCCACTATAAGTCGTTTTCTTCCTTCGGTTAACCGACCTAAGTTCTTATAAGCCGTTTTTTTGGCTCCGTTCGCAGGTCGGTTAACCGACCTGTGGACTGAGGCGGGAGGTCCATCCAACCGACCTACGCTCTTGGCACGGCGCGAAATTCAAAATTCTCATTGGAGAGATAGGCGCCGGCGACGGGATGACGCCATGTTTTCTTATAAGCCGTTTTTTAGAGCTCAGTCGAACCGACCGGCGAGACGAAAAAACGGTCAATAAGTGGCAAATAGGTCGGTTAACCGACCTACGGAGGAAAGGCAAAAAACGCAACTAATGATGCTCCCTTCGGTCCGTAAGGAAATCTGGGGGAAAAAACTAGAGACGGATCCGAGATCCCTCCTCCACGGCTTGGACCCGGGTCCAGACTTTCAAGCTCACAGCCAATCCCATCTCTAAGAGACGGTACTAGAGGGGAGGGAGTATACCATACCCTGAGCATCCGGTCGCTGTGACATCATTATTCCCGGTAAGATCGACGAACTGTAGATCTGGGCAGGAGTTAGCCATGGCTATCAGATCAGCATCACAGATAACTCGAAGACCGGCCAATCCGAGCCTTCGGAGCTTGCGGCATTTTTCGACCAATCGACAGACATGTACGGATGACGGAGATGAGGAATTCGTGCTGGAAGTCAAAGTTTATCAACATGTGGCCCAGGGGCAAACATTTACGACTTTAACGCACACATGACGGAGAAGTTCAGAATTCAAAATGCATGTGTTACCCTTTTTTATGTTTCCTCATCGCTTTCAAAAATCATGGACATCTGTGCCCAACCAGCGCACGACGTTATCCACTGGTTCCTGGCCGAAGATTGAAAATTTAGGCCCTTTTTTATGTGTTTTATTTATTTTCTTCCATTTACTCCGCTTTTTAAAAATGGCGGGTTACAAATAAATTACTTACCTATGAGATAGTCTCGAAACTCTGAGAACCTTGTACTATATTCACTAGAAAGTAATCATCTTTCTTCAAATGGATGTCAGAGCCGCCTTGCGGTGTCTTTTTGTGTCCATAAATCGGACTTTCATCTTTTCCGGAAATTAGGTCCTTGTCTGCTCTTTCTCTGCAGAAGCGCATCCTCGAGTCTTTAAACACGTTGCTGGTTGTCCTAGAGGGGCCGCGGATGAGTTGAGGTCCCGTTTAGAGTTTACTGTTGTTTGTTGTTTACTTTTATTGAAAGTTTGTATGGCCGTCGTTGACCGTTGATTAGTTAAAATAAACAAACAAATTAAAACCTATCCTTCACATTGAAGACAAATTCAAGCAGCTGCAGACTGTTACAGGACCCCTCTTGCTTATTCTGCGTTTTAGTATACCCTTAGCTCCCTTTCTGAAATCCCCCCATTTCGCTATTGCTTCGTTTTTAGGATCCCAAAACGTAGGCTAAGTGGAGGGATACCTATGACATCGCAACAGTACATATAATTAGTCGGGAATCCGGTTGAAACCGGATTTTTTTTTATAAGTTAAAAGTTTTATTTGAAGTTGAATAGATGTTCTTTATAGGGAAAAGGAGATACGCTGAATTCGTTTCTGAATTTTCTTTTTTTGGTGTTCGCTCGTATTCGGCCGAAACCGGAAATTTGGCAGAAGTAAAGCAGGAAGTTTCGGTCAGTACCGTCAAAACAGATATGGCTTATAGAGGTGTATCTGAACTTGGTTTTTTCAGATGACTAGCCTGGCGAAGACAAGACAAGACCCAATTGTCTGAATCAGATATTGAATTTTTGGGATCCCATCGAAACCTTTGATCTTGTTACCTACGACCTTCTAGCGCTTTTTTCGCCTAGCCGGTTTTTGCTAGGCACGCAACGCAAACTTCGCCGAAAGCGTCAAGGTCCGTTCACAACTCATTCACGCATATAAGGACATGATACGCTTCAAAGTGTTATTTTTTCATTTTGGAAGACATGGTAAACCATCACGTCTATCTTCTGTTTTAGACTTCTTTTGTTTTGCTTGGTTTTCCCACTTTTCAGTTTTCAAATATTTTGTTTTCAGTTTTCAAAGATACAGTCGACAAGCGGTACCAAGAAAATCGCTAATTTCACGTGGCAAAGAATGGTATTTTCGAAAACCGAAATTTCTGAGCCATTTTATCGTGAAAAGATCATTTCTAGTAAGAGTTGTGTTTTAACAATCATGAAACCTGAATAAACCATCCATAAAGTTAGTATCAGTTCTTGGGAACAGGAACTTACCACCAACCGATCTCAAGTTCTTCCAAATTGCTTAGGCAAGACAGTGCTTCAACGCCGACTGCCGAGAGCTTTCCTACCCGCCAGAGGTCCAAGACTTGAATCTTAAGGGCTAGCCGCCTAATAGTCCCTGCGACGAAATCGACAGACGCGCGAAGATCGCAGGATCCTGCAAAAGTAACCCTGAAGTCTCCGACAAGCCCTCGGAAGCGGCCACGTATAACTAGGACAATAAATCAACGTTCAAGACAGCATCAAAACACTTATTCGGAATTCTTCAAACCTTTTCGACCCCCGCCAACATCCCACCATGCCAGTCCATGACATCTTTAACCAGTTTGTCAGTGTAAAAATTCTATTAGCTTAGCCTACTCGTCAGTTACCAGCGCCATCACCGACCTGCCTAGTTTCGACTTCCCTCTTACAGTAGTTTTCTTGCTTTTGCATTGAAGCTAACCCCACATTTTCCTTCGAGATTGGTTTCACAGCGGAGCCCCCCCCCCCCCCCCCCCCGCGGTGTTAAGGGTAATTCTGGCGATCTCCTGGATTCGCTTTTCGAAAAGCAAAGGGAGAATCTACCGCGCGCAAGAACAAGCAAAAAGTCGTTGCGCCTCAGTTGCGCCTTTACAACTTCTCGCTGACTTGCCGAAATCCCTTTCCACTTGCGAAGTGGATTCGCTTTCCAAGTGCTGGCGGAAACTAGCGGAACGCGAGAACAGCTCTGGAAAGCGAAGCGACTTTTAGCCGAAGTCGCACGAACAACCGGCGCATAAGCTCGCGGAGCTTTCCAGACCGCCAGAATCGCCCTTTAGTCGTTTGTATGAGCGCTGGCGATGACCATGCCAAACAATCAGAAGCAATGCATGTGGCAATGTCAGTCAAGATTGCGGGTTAGATGCAGCGTCAGTGTTGCCGCTGGTCTAAGAATTCTGCAATTTGTCAAAGAGTTTCGACTTCTTCGATAATGTGAGCCAGAATCCTGCGACCGGTTCCTTCCAAGTAAAAATAAAAATGAAGCAAGAAAGTTGAGGCATATTATTATGAAGGCGATAAAGCGATACTTCGCGTTATAGTTGTCAGAAAGGATCCAATTTCGTAGGAGACAGAATGCCACAGGTTTTTGGCGGCCAAAAGTCACAGTTTTGACTCTGCCACTTTGTCGGACTTGGTCACTATTTTTTGTTCGTGGTTGATGATGTATTTTCTTTCTTTTATTATTGATGTGTTGTTCTTCAAGGACACCTGAACAATGAAACCATACTTGAACGCAGCATGGAGGATTCATTTACAGACATGGCCACGGAGAGCATTCTTCTCCTGAGCGTGACGTTTTCAAAATAGGGATGTTCGTTTCCGGAGGTTTGTACATGCAGACTCCAAGACAAAAAGCGCAATTCATTGAAATCTTGTACAGCGCTGGCCGGATCGTATTGGAATTTCTTCTAGATTCACGTTTGAGCTTAACTGGTTAAAAAATATTGTAGAAAAAGGGTTGATTGGAGACATTTGTTTATTTCTAAAATTGTTCGGTACTGAAATAAGGACAGATGCAAAATGGAGCAAAAATCATAGCTTGTAAACACTATTTCGTATTTGGATTGGGATTTCTGCAGGCAATGTTAACGGAAGTCATACAGATAGGGATGATACTTGGTTCTTCATTCAGGTGTCCTTTCAATAAAAAAAAAATAAAAAAAAATGTGAAGACAATATCTTTAGTAGCTAAGTCTTCAACTGACCTAATCCTAAGTGGGTTATCTCTGGCGAGCTCTCCAGAATAGCACCAAGCGCAAGCCATTGAATCTTCGTTCGTCCTGTCCAAAGCTTTTTAAGTCGATCCAACATTGCCAAATGAAAGAAGCCATCTGACTCGATCGCTTTACACCCCTGGATATTCAATTCTTCAAGAAGCTTGCAAGAAGATGCCACCCAATAGAGAGCGTCACTGGTTATAAAATGGCAGTTGCTAAGGTAAAGGTGGGTAATTCTCATACCCGTAGCACGAATGAACCTGGAAATAATTAAGGGTTATGGTAGGTAAATGGTGAAATCCAGGCGTGAAACGGAGGAGGGTTCTATTGTTCTAGAACACCTGAAAGTAGTCGACATGTCAGCATTTTTGTATAAAAAATTTATAATTATAGCCTAATGCACTTTCGTGTTTTTGGGATCCCAAAACGTTAGTGACGGATACCTATGACATCGCAAAAGTTGTCCGTCTGTCCGTCTGTGAGCACGATAACTCTTGAAGGGAATGAGATATTTTGATGAAACTTGGTTTGAGGATTCTTTGGGTCAAGAGTAAGGTCGATTTCGTAAATTGGCTCTGTAGCCCTACATTTAGGGTTGGGGGAGGGGATATATACTAAGGGGCAAACAAAATATTCTGTAACAGCTAATGTGATAGTCGATTAAGAGGTAAGAAGACATGCTGATCACCGTGGTGAAAACCATTTTCTCGCCGGACAAGTAGTTCACCCGGAATCCGGCCAAAACCGGAAGTTTGTTAAAAGTAGAAGTTTTATTTGAAGTTGATTATATGTTGGGTTTAGGGGTAGGAAGACATGCTGGACACGAAGGTGAAAACCATTTTCTCGCCGGACAAGCAGTTCGCCCGGAATCCGGTCAAAACCGGAAAATTTGTTAAAAGCAAAAGTTTTATTTGAAGTTGATTATTCGATTTAGGGGCTAGGAGACATGCTGAACACGATGGTGAAAACCATTTTCTCGCCACACAAGTAGGCTAGTTCGCCCGGAATCCGGCCAAAACCGGAAAATTTGTTAAAAAGCAAAAGTTTATTTGAAGTTGATTCGATGACAGATTTGAGGGTAAGAAGAGACGCTGAATCTGTATATGACAATCATTTTTTACCCGGACATATAAAAAAATAAAAATAATGTATTTAAAGCCTTAGGGCCATATACAAAACAACAAAATATAAATCTTCATGATAAACTCTTACAGCACACTGCATAATCTAAACTACACTCGTCCGATCAACTTTTAATGTAATACTACTCACTACAAATCTACATAACGCACTAATTACTGCTGGTGATGTGCGGAGTTGCGGAGTTCGGAGTTGCGGAGTTCGTCCAGAATCCGGTTGAAACCTGATTTTTTTTTTAAGTTAAAGTTTTATTTGAAGTTGATCGGATGTTCTTTGTAGAGATAAGGAGATACGCTGAATTCGTTTTTGAACTCTTTTTTTTTGCTGGACAAGTAGTTCGCTCGGAATTCGGCCGAAACTTGAAATTTGGCACAAGTAAAGCAGGAAGTTTCGATCAGTATCGTCAAAATAGATATGGCTTATACAGGTATATCTGAACTTGGTTTTCTCAGATGATTGACCTGGCGAAGACTGGATCTGGTGACGACAAGACCTAGTTGTCTGGATCAAATATTACATTTTTGGGATCCCATCGAGACCTTTGGTCTTGTTCTTTCCTGTTCTCTTTTTTCTTTAATATTTACTCCGTCTTGGGTTATAAATAAAATCGTCATCATCATCATTCTATCTTCTTGGAATTCGACGGGGGGGGGGAGATAGGCAAAACACACCTAGGCCCCTCTCCTCCAGTTACACCACTGTACATTTTTTACATTTCTGTATTCAAAAGCTTTGATTGAAGGTATAGCAAAACTGTCGCAATACTGATAACGGAACTGTAACTGTGCCGTTTGAGGTGCAAAATCAACTAAGCAGCCACAAAAAGGAGTAGCCACAAAAAGTACGGAATGCGATTTCTAGTTTTCTTTAAACCAAAATAATTTAAATTACAAAAGATACTACAGAAAAAAAGCAAAGATTAAAAAAAGTTACAATGAATGGCTTTGATTTGAATGTATTTCATTAAAGTAACTGCCTGGCACAGCAGAATATTGGGCTTGAATATTTGTTTAGGTTTGAACTTCATCACAATTTTTGACGCCATTCATTCGGCGAGGCATAACGAAACACGCGTCCACTGTTCTACCCCCCCCCCCTTCTCCCCTTCGGCGGATCCGCTAGTGCCCAGCTAAGAGCACTTATGTTTCCTGACTTACTTCACGAAGTGGCTTGGGCAGATCCTTCCATATGGTCCACACCAAGACAGATCCAACTTTTTCAATGAACCGAAGAGGGGCGCCAGATTTGCAAGGAAACTTGGTGACACCAGATGCCAGCAGCATCGCGCACTGACACTCGCGTAGAGACTCGCATCACTTGCTATTTCGTACATCTCTTTACACACCATGCGACAACGGCATAGGTCCACCAAATCTAGCTTTTTTAGAATCTTTATACACAACTCCTTAGGCAGGCCGAGGAGCAAGTTTCCCTTGGTGCTACGGCTTCTCTCTTTAAGGGCAGATTCGTATTCCATCAGTTCTTGCAGAATATTTACCGACGGGATTTTTGACATTATCTCAAGAAGAATGGGGTGTCTGTACAGGGGTGTAGGTAGGGGTTGAAGAAGTGGCACATCCGTGCCGTATAGCTGAATAGCATCGATGCCAATGAAGTGGGGAGCGAGATTCGTAGACAGCTCGATCCGCAGCATTCTGTAAAAATATAACGTCTTGAGTATGGCATAAAAATAACAGAACCCCACCTTGTACCCGCTTACAGAATCCACATCACTTGAAATCCACGTCCGTCAAAATTCCACATCCGAAGCGAATTCCATCTTAATTCTTCTCTTTATTGCAGCTTCTTTCCCTTTTCTTTTTAGTGTTAACAATCCTAATCTTATTTATACATTATTAGTCAAGAATTTCACATATCGAACGAAAGCATCCACAAACGAACAGAAGGAATTTATCTTATAATTCGAGTTTTACCTTCCTTTTCTTCCTCATGCGGTGATATACTTTCATAGGTATTTCTAGCCCAACATTAGCCTATGGGGGGCTAAACGGGAGGATGCAGGGTTCGATCATACCAAAATACTCTTCTAATGATTGTGTGCTTCCGACACAAGCAAAGGGAGGGTTTGGTAGGTGGAGGAGGGACATGGCCAGTGTGTCTTTTACACCCGTTTCCAACTTCCAAGCAACGTCCGACGTTTTGTAGTGATGTTTGATGTGCGCATTTTATCTTACCTACCATGTAAAGAGACGCAATCATAGTCCATATCCAATACGAGAATAAAGGCTGTTTTATCCAATCTTCGTGAGATCCACATTTTCTTTTGTTTACCTTAGGCCCTACCTAAATAAGCTGCGAGCGATATTGTTTCTATTACAGGGTCTATGTCGCTAGTTTAGCTGGACCCTCCCCCTTCAATGAACTACGTCGTCATTTAACCAAGAAGTAGTGTATTTGGGTATACTAGTGTACCAGCGCATGAACGATTCCAGAATCCCCAAAGCAATATTATTCTGCAATGGTACCCATCACAGAGGAAGACCCGAAAATACACTACGTCGCACCTACAACAATGAGCTGCAACACCTCCATACCTCATTAGATACGAAGAGGGAGGACATCCTCGAGGCCACAACCTTCAGAGACGACTGGACACTCTCCTTGGATGCCCTGACACCTCTGGAGGCATAGGAGGAGCTAAGGTCTAAGGTAAGTGTAGCTTATGACATGCGGTCTTCAAGTTTGGCTCCCCCCCCCCCCCGCTTGCTTAGTGAGAACCCAAAGCTGCAAACAATAGTTGCGTTTTTGCAGATAATATGGTATATGATACCACGGTCTAAAGTCGTTTTCGTACGTACCATGGTATCTGATACCACGGTCAAAAGGCGTTTTTGCAGTTATCGTGGTATCTGGTATTCAGATACCACGGTCCGACCGTGGTAACTGATCGTGGTATCTGAGAAGTCATCTTAGTTTCACCAAATTTTGTCAAATTGGTGAGAATGAAGTTAAGCACTTAGTGATGTAACTGGATATCAGTTTTCCTTTTGGGATGACTTCGAAAAGTGCAATTTCGGCAATAGTCGTTTTTGCAGTGCAACCGTATATCAGATACCGCGGTAACTGCAAAAACGACTAATTGCAGATCCAGTTACCGTGGTAACAGATACCATGGTATCTGCAAAAATGCAACTAATGAATACAAATTCAGACAAGCAAATTTGTTTTTCACCATGTCGCAGGGGATGTCCCTCGCTACTTTCCCCGTTTGTTGTCTCATTCTCTTCTATCACTTACCCGATTTTCTGGTCGCTACTGACATCTACTGAAAGTGCGTAAGACTCCCCTCTGTCTTCGATGTGAGGATGTACTGCTGCATCATAAACCTTCCGCCAGGAGTGTTTTCCATTTCTACAGAATATCCTGGATATGTAGCCTATGGTGTAGGTTTGGTAGATGATCACCCTGGTTGGGTACACAGGTACTGCGAAGGCAACATCTGAAAAGGAGGAAACTGTTGTGAACAGTGATGCCAACTTGAAACTCCCCAAAACAGCTAAGGTTGGCCTTGGAATCTTGTTTACACTTTGATTTCCTGTCAGTATCACCTCAAACCTACGAAGAATCACTACAGAGTGGGAGAGCGTGGGTGGGGTTGAATACCGTCATTACTATATGTTGGCTTCTCGAAGAGTTCTACCGTTCCTGCTTTCATACTCTCAGAAAATAAAATAAGGAAATGCAAAAACATGTCCAATCGTCTTAACATGCGGCCAGTGAAACAGTCATAACCATGCATTCAACTGATGAACGTCAATCATCTGGCAATCCATTCCTAATTGCCCTTGATCGGAAACAAAAAAAGCGCAAAGAGACCGCAAGGATATATGAAGTGGGTGGCCCACCGCTATCGTATGTCCACCGCTACGCAGGAAATCTTGCACCATCAACAGGATTAGTTGGGTCAGAGGGTAGGGTCAAATATTTCGGTAGGTCGACGCCTACCGTATGTTCACCGCCTACCCGATCAGAACCCATTGGTGCAGGTAGAGCAGGTAGCTGGTGCAAAGAGGTCGTTGACCGCCACCAACGCTCTTCCCACGTTAATCCTAGCTAATACGAAGACAGGGCTTAATGCTTCAAACTTATAGACAAATGATGATTCAGCTACATGCACTAACAGGTTCTGATCTGATAGACGATAAGCACACGGTAGCAGTTGACCGCGATGGCTGTGGAACACTGCTACCGGATATACTTGTACAAAACTTTCGTTTCCCTAGGTCCAGTAGTACAAGGGCTCACTATGACATCTCTTTTGATTCACAAGTTACGAATACTGGAGGAACTGCACAACAAACGAAGTTTCACATTGACTCATTCAACTACTAAGCTTTGGGCGCAGGGCCTAAGGCCTAAACTATTACATTCTATTCATCTTTTCGCAAAACATAACATTTAAAATGGCTATAACAGAAATACTCAACGCAACATTTAACACAGTTATCTGATATCAAACTTCTCACAGTTCCAGCAAATCCAATAATTCATTTCCGACCCAGTCACTCCCCAGTAAAGGAGCTTAAGCCCTTGGTTTTACCTTCGCGCTTGGTTTATCGTCATAAATGACAACTCAACGGCCAAAGTCTTGCTACGGTTAACCGCTAAGCAAAGCAATTAAACCTAGGAATCCAAGGTGGGCGTACGTAAAATATTCTAGCCAATTCCGCAACCCAGTGCAAGTTCAAGTTTTTTAATTCATGACGCTAAACTACGACTATAAATTAGTTGAGTTAAAAGAGTTGCGGATAGAGATGTTTGGGAAAGAAAGGATGGAGGAAGAGGATTTGGTTAAGATTACGGGGAAGAAAAATTTTGGGGACCTTCGTCGGCTGGGGAGGTTCCTCAAGCAGTCCATGGAGCATCGGGAGCGTTTTTTGGGGTAAGGCGTTCTATCTTCTTGGTGTATATATTGAGTTTTCGTGTTATTTTGTGTTTATTATGTTTGTTTTCCCGCCATGGCCCCACGGGCTTTTTTGGGAGTAAATTCATTCATTCATTCATTCATGCACCGTGGAGAATAAAAATTCGACCATGCAATGCTTGTTAATAATTTTACATTAACGACAACAACTATGTACCAAGTAACTAATCCCAAGTAACTAAAGTGCAAGTAACTAATCAGCAGTAGGCTACTGGTTACAAATTAAAGGAGCAAAACTAATGCCACATGGCCGAAAAACATGGTTATTAGTAGGTGACAAAAAGAGTGTTTACCAACAAAATCTGAGGATGTGACTTTTGAATGAAGTCCATTTGCTCTGCATCCAGTGTAGCGATTGTGCCTCTGGAAATTAAGCAACCATTCAGTCAAAATCCGCTTATAGACTAGGTGGGCAGAGATGAGCGAATCCGATCATGAAAGGATTCGAATCCGTTTTCAGGGCTAGATACGAATCCGAATCTACCATTTCATGCTGAGGATTCGAATCATGTACATAGGTTATAGTTTAAAAATTAAAGGTGACAAAAAAGCACTGATATCTAAGCTAATCCGATAACGTGATAGATTACTGAGGACAGTTGGCGGAGACCAAGAAGTTGGACTGCCTAAGTAGCCTATATTGTGTAAAAATTGGGAAAACGGAAACTGGAAGGATGAACACTAGAAATTTGAGCGGATTCGTAAGACCTTAACAAAAATCAAATCATACACAGGTAGGTGACAAAAAAGCACTGATATCTAAGGTAATCCGATAATGTGATAAATTACTGAGGATAGTTGGTGAAGACCAAAAAGCTGAATTGCATAAGCACATTGTATAAAAATTGGGAAAACGGAAACTGGAAGGATGAACACTAGAAATTCGAGAGGATTCGTAAGACCTTAACAAAAATCAAATCATGTAGCCTACACAGCTTATAGTTTAAAAATCAAAGGTGACAAAAAAGCACTGATATCTAAGGTAATCCGATAATGTGACAAATTACTGAGGATAGTTGGTGGACACCAAAAAGCTGAATTGCCTAAGCACATTGTGTATAAATTGGGAAAACGGAAACTGGAAGGATGAACACTAGAAATTTGAGTGGATTCGTAAGACTGAAGGCTTGTAATCCGAGTCCGAATCCGAATCCAGCCGGACAAAAAGAAGATTCGAATCCGGATTCGAATCTGAATGATGGGTTTTGGTTTTGGGGTTTTGTGGTAGACTGTGATGGAGTATACGCTTATAATTTTGATTCACTTTGTTGTATATATATATTTCAAATTAGGATTCAAAAATTTAACTGACAAATGGTCCAGAGACAAGTCAACTATTGGTCATTCTCAGCTCTATGCTATAATTTCTGTTCCAGTCTCCCACTTCGACCGCTAATTTAAAAGGGGTCTTGATAAAAAATCAACAAGATGTAAAGAAATCTCGAGAAAAATTATATATCTACACCCAGTAACTGGCTGTGCATATTCTTTTCCTTGATATTCAATGAGAAAATTGGCTTCAGACTGTAAGGATGAATTTCAGCCCTATTGATTTTTTGGAAGAAATGTGGTGAGGTCCTGTAAATTCAGGCCCAAGGCTAGATATGCTACTGAATAAATAAGTTTCAAATTCTGAGCGTTTGGTTATTGGAATATGGTTTTCCTGAACTTGGCTTGGCTTGGCAGGGTGAAAACACGGTTCTCCTGAACTTCAGCTTTGGTTTGAGTTCAAATATTACCTTTGTGACTTGCTACTAAGTATCCAAACTCTTGGTTCGAAAAACACTAATCCCTATGGGACCCCACCTCAACAACATGTGTTTAAATCACTGCGCTTTAATTTTGGTGCATTGGAAATTCTGAGAAACCATGATGTCATCAAGGAATAGTAATGGGAAATGGCCACCTCCATTTTCTCTTTGTGATCTTTACTGAAACTAGGTGTTAATTTTCTGCACTGGAGGTAGCTGCAAATGGATTATATGAATAAGTCTAACTATGATGCTCAAGTCCTAAGAACTGTGTGATAAATGATGGCTATTCAGCCTTTGGTATCAACAAATTTTTCTAGCCAAGTCCAGTTAGTTTTATAGGCCTATAGCTTGATTTGCATGTAATTTTGAGTATAAAATTAAATTCTTGCATATCTCCACTAGTAGTCTTGTTTAATAGATGAATAGATGCTTCAGTCCTGAATGCAATGGTGAATTTTAAATATTTTGGAAGCAGTTTTAAAGGCAAGAAATAGAAAAATAATTAGGAAAAGATTCCCTGAAATTTATCTTTTAGTATTACAGAAATCGGCAAACACAGGCTACTGCCAATGGCACTTTTAGTGGCTACAGTACGAAAGCTGGGCCAAAGAGGCAGCAAAAGAAGCCAAATTTGCCCACTTTTCTAGTTTTCAAGAAGTTAGACTACATGGGAATGCATGAGTTCTACATGGGAGAAAAAAGTAAGATGCAAAATAATGTACTACATCCTTCACCTGAGTACGATCGAGGGCTAAGACCAGTCAACCACAAACCCCTGATTTTAGGATACTCTATGCCAAACGCTGGATAGCTGTTGGTGCCCTAACCCTGACCTACCTTACTACAGATGAATTCTGATTGGTTGATTTCTGAGCTTCACTCAAATCATCAATATTTTCTTGGGTCCCAGTACCCAGCAAGTACCCAGCATTTGGCATAGTGTACCCAGCGTTAGGCATAGGGTATACCATATGCTCAATATACCCAGTGTTTGGCATAGGCTTTCTCAAAATCAGGGGATTGTGTTAGACTGGCTAAGAAGATAGGACACTTAGTCTTACTGTTGAAAAGGTTGTAGAACTTTCACCATATTTGGGAAATTGTCTAGGTTCTCCAAGAAGATTTAATACTGAGTAAGAATATCCACCATCTTCAGAATAATGATCAGAAAAATCAGCCACTGAGGTTACAAACTGATTTCTTTCAGTCATAAATCTCAGATTTAACCAACAAGAACAAATACCACATTTAGCACTTTTGAATGTGTCTGCCGTTTATCTGGAGAGAGCGTGGTTTTAGATGCGCTGAATGACCGAATGATTAGCTGATGAAATGCTGAAGTTGAGGGCGCTAAAAAGTGGGAAACAACTGATCTCTCTACATTGACACATTTTAACACAGTAAGAAAAGTCAAAAGTAGCTGGGAGAGCTGTGGGAGAGAAATGTATTTCATTATTTAGCAACGCAATGCGATTAATAAAGACTGATAAAAGATAAGGGAAAGAGGGCTGACCGAATGGATCCAGGCGTTGTTGCCTCTTTGCTAAGCTTTTAAAAATACTTTCGAAGAAAAGATTTATCAGAGTGACGTTTATTTAGGTTTATTTAAAGGAACAGTAAACTTGACTCAAACTTGGCTCAGGGAGCTAGCTGACATATCAAGAATGTACCCTGAGTTGATATTGAGAGTTAGAAAAATTCTTGTTACGACCATTGCAGTTTCCTAGAGTTCGACTTTTGAGTTAGTAGAACAAAAAAAAAAAAAAGCAAAAGGTTTGTGTGCCGGGAGTAGGACTGGAACCCACGATCTTTGCCTCAATGGCCTTTTGAAACAAAGTAATACAATGTATGTCAACAGGGTTGCCACCGGTAGTACAGTTGTGCTCACAATAGAACTTTCTTTTTACTTTGGCAGCAGATTTTAAGAAAAAAGTAGTTGTCAGGTTTTATTTCCAAGGTGACTATGACCCAGCAACACGTTCTGAGTACTTTTCTTGTTTGGTATTACTTTTTTCCGTTTGCATAGTGAATTTTCGACTTTTGAGTTAGTAGAACAAAAAAAAAAAAAAGCAAAAGGTTTGTGTGCCGGGAGTAGGACTGGAACCCACGATCTTTGCCTCAATGGCCTTTTGAAACAAAGTAATACAATGTATGTCAACAGGGTTGCCACCGGTAGTACAGTTGTGCTCACAATAGAACTTTCTTTTTACTTTGGCAGCAGATTTTAAGAAAAAAGTAGTTGTCAGGTTTTATTTCCAAGGTGACTATGACCCAGCAACACGTTCTGAGTACTTTTCTTGTTTGGTATTACTTTTTTCCGTTTGCATAGTGAATTTATTTCAGTAAAGTGGCAACCCTGTATTTTGATAACACAGACAATCGCGAACGTTTACAGTGCATGAGTGCGTAACTACAGTGCATAAGGGGCAAGGCCCTGCCAGATAGCTCTGGGAACAATAAGGAGGGGTTTCGAGATAACAAAGATGGGGGGTCCTGTCGACAATAAGTCCCTGTACATTTATCTAAGCCCCCCAGGCCGGTTTAATGGCCGAAAGTTGCCTAGTCAAGCTTACTGTTCCTTTAATACAGGAAAAATAGTAAAGTAAGGCTGTGACAACAGAAGAGACAATCACTAATATAAATTTGTGATACCATTGAGAACAGCCATATAGTGAAAGCAAAATGTGCATAGCCTACAGGTGGACAGGCTGCCCCAAGGAGTAAGAAAGAGCATTGGCAACTTTTTACCTGCTGCAAGCAGCTGCAAGGCACTGTGCTGATCTTCAGAGATTAGACTAAGCTCTTTTCAGCACATAGACACTTACAAGATGCAGGCACAGCATCACAGTGACCTACAGACAATGGTGTTGCGGGCCTTTTCTCCCACTGTTGCTGTTCTCTGCTCTGGAGATGCAGATTCAGTTTCAAGAAAAAATAATCTTACTTTCAGTGAAATGCTTCAGCCATTTTCAAAGATGACTGTGGAAGGTTAGTACAATAATCAATATACAGGACCACATGTTTTCTTTTTTTTATTCCGGCCTTTTATCAGAGGCATTACTACTAGCCAATGTGTTTGGGGCTGTTTGGGGGGGGGGGGTGCAAGGTATTTACTGACTGGCTGGTTATTTCATTGACTGTATTTGCAGAAAAAATGACTGTTCTAAAGAAAAAGTTGACTGTTTTGATGAAAAATTGACTGATTTTAAGAAAAAACTGCTGTTTTGAAGAAAAAACAATTGTTTTGAAGAAAAGTTGACCATTTCCAAGAAAAAAATGACGGTTTTGAAGAAAAATCATGGTGTTTTGCACCAACTTAGATATTTTTACTGACTGGCCGACAACATCGGGATTTGGGGGGGGGACCCCCCCCCCCATGTGTGATGCCTCTGCCAGACATAACTCAGTTTCAGATGAAGTTGCTGTTCTCAGTGCCAAAAATGAGTTATGTTTACAAAAAAACGCTTATAAATGGTTAAATTAGCTAGATGAATTTCTTTAACACTTTGGATGTTCTTCAGCAATATTTGTTGGCAGCTTGTTGGCAAGCGTCCTGTTCAGCCTGAAGGTTTTCCTGAAGTTCAGGCTGTAGTCAGAGGCGTTACTAGCCAAAATGATTGGGGGGGGGGCAAGGGATTTACCGACTGGCTGGTTATTTTTACTGACTCTTTTTGCAGATAAAAAAAACTATTGTTGAGAAAAATGGCTGTGTTGACTAAAAATCAGTATATTTTAAGAAAAAAGTGACTATTCTTAAGAAAAAATTTACTGTTTCCAAGAAAAAAATCTACTGATTTTAAAAAAAAATTGCGCACGCTTCCAACTGGCCGACAACATTCGGGAGCGTCCCCCCCCCTAGTCGTGATGCACCTGGCTGTAGTTAGAGGAAACGAACCTGCTACAGTTTGAAGAGGGCCCTTGCCAAGAAGGCTCGAAATATGACTGAAGAACATCCTAGCTGTGATTTTTGTCATTTTATTGTATGCTATTCCCGGTCAACATTGGCTGAATGAGTATTTGGAGATGAGTCAGATGAGTTGCTGTTGGTTGTTCCAAAACTTTGGCAATTAACCAGTAGTCTCCATTCAAGTCTTTTTGTTTAGCTAATAGGGTGCAAGTATTCTGATCTTTTGACAGAAAATCAGGATTACAAGGAAGAATATCTTCTATTTGTTTGTTTCTTCCCCAGTGTTGTCCCTGACTTTCGACAGGCTGACAAGGACCCTTGCTAAGAAGGGCTGAAATATCACTGCCAAAGCATTGTAGCTGACGTATCCTCTTTGTCCATTGTTTGAATAAATGTTTCCCAGTCGGCTTGGGCTCAAGGGGTATATAAGAATATCTTCTCTGATTTCTTGTTTCAGGATAAGAAATCAAGATAACAACTCCCCTAACAGAAAAATTATGGGCTCAAATGTAGGGGTTGATATATATTTTACTGGATTGGCATCACTCTCAGAGCCCTCAGAGGGTATTACAAAATATTATGTATGTAGAAAAATAAACGTAAACAAATATGTACCCCTTACCCGTAAACTGACTATTGCATTAGCTTTAAAACAAAACAGTAAATTGTGACAGTAATTTGAAATCCCACCCCTTTATGCTACGGAGCCCGTCTACGAACACGAGCTGTAGGCTACTTTGACCCAAAGGATTCTCACACCAAGTTTGAACAAAATATCTCGACCCCTTTAAAGTTTAACTGAAAAGCCAACTTATTTGTGTGTCATTTAACTGGATACACTGAACTATTTGGATTCTGCAAAGGGATTTTTTGATTTTCTACTATCTTGTTATGAAGCTCAGAATATCTCCGGCCGTCCCCACAGCGTAAATTCTACTGTGACGCGGGAAATTTTAATCTCAACACAAATGCCGCTTTTCAGTGGGCAGTGGTGAGACTGGTGACGATTGCTTAGTGCCTGAACCAGAAAAAATGGTAAACCTTTCTCGTAAGGCATACAACAAAAATACAAGCGCATAGAGGCACCACAAATCACACGGATATTCCACTATTTGAAAATCGATTATTCGTGAATAGCGGAACAACAAAGTAACTCATTTTCAGCGGGTCTTCAAGCCAATTTAAGTGAATAAATGATAGGTAACTAGATTGTCCTATCCTAGCCCTTTTCGGTTCAACTTTAAGGGTTATTGTGCTGACAGATGGACAACTTTTACAAAGATAGGCTCATAGGTATCACATACATTTTAGGATCTCAAAATTCCTGTGATCTTGTGATTACACGCCGAGTTGTTACACTACAGGAGCCTAGGCTATTTCCAACCAATTTTTCAGATTTCAACCAATTCACATTTCATTTCACTATGACGCTTTTGATAGAAGGGTACAAGGATGTTGTTTGAAGCCTAAACTTTGATTGAAGATTAAAGTAGAGGTCGTGCATTGTTTCTTGTGAAGGGGTCCTTGCCAGCAAAAAAAAATCTTAAAACTTTATTAATAACAATGATGAAGTTTGCCAGAATAGTCCATCATAATTCAGTGATGAAGTTTAGCACAAGTACGTAAGGTGAGGCTGATCCGATCTCGGTAGGCTGGGTTGGTTTGGGGTACCGGAGTTTCCCGCAAATGTGGTTTTCAGTCTGAGCGGGTGATAAAGTTGGAGAAACTTGATGGGTTGGTGGATTAGAACAATATCTCGCTACAGTGGGGCGAGGTCCCGAAAATTTTGTTTCAGTCGTAGTGACGAAACCAGTAGAGCCTTTCCGAGACAAATGGGACGATGTAGCCGATTTACTGACGAGAAACGAAATGGTAGGAAATGGTGTTTTTTAACCATAACCAAAAAAAAACAATTTGCCGATTTGCTGGCATGACTTTTTCCAAACCCTGTTTCAGGAGGTGATTAACAAACTAAATGAGGATCTCGATTTGCCAACAAGGCTTTATCCGATCATCGGCTTGATGTTTCGGCAAGGTTTCTGTCGATACCAGTAACGGAACGAAAGACAAGGTTGTCGTTGCTTCGGAGTTTCCGGCAAAACTTTTTTCCAGTCATCGCGTTGGATCTGTCGAACCAACGAAATGAGCGATGTCAAATTCCCGACAGGGATTTTTCAGATCTTCGGCTGTTCGGAACAGCTTATCGTCGGTGACAGAAACGAAACGAGAAAAGGGTTTGTTAGTGCGACCCACCGACAAACACTTTCCCGATAAGATTCTTTTGTGGGGGGGAGGGGGGGATTTATAAACGTCCGAAAAGCTACTCCTGCAAAAGTTGCGCATCAGCATGACCTCGTACCGGCCAATAAAGTTCAGCAAACATTTTAGCAAAAGAATGCCTAGTTATGACGCATTTCGTGGAATGCCTTATCGATAGCTGTTTTTTAAGCTTGCGTAACCCTGAAAATAGTTGCGTTTTTATCTCAATTATTCTCGCCATTCTGCTCCCAATTCTCTGATTTTGCGTTTTTGTCAGAATTAAGAAAGGGGAAAACTTTGTAATTCTGCAGAATTGAGAAGTTGCTTCGACAGTCACTTCTCTATTCTCGTTCTCCGTTCTCCTTCCTGATTGGTCGACAAAGGGCGGATGTTCAATCCATATAAGCAGGCATTATAGTACCTTACAGTCAATCTACGGGAATTTATAGCCTAACCTGGAACAAATTGCAATACAAATGTATTTGACACAGTCCTGATCAGAAAAAAATTCTCTAGAACATATCCAAAATCGACAGTGCTCGCAGAGGGCGAAATTGTCTTTTTTTGCACTTTTATCTTTTTTAATAGACATTTAAAAGAAAATAGAAAATTGGACTAACTGTAGCTTGCAAAACATGTTTGGTGGCTATTTTGACCCATAGAAACCGTTTCCGATACTTATTTTAAGTTTCATAATTTTTTTAAACTTTTTTTTTTTATCAAATCTTTTTTTTTACGAAAAAGCAAACGACACATGTTTATAGGGTCAACGAAGCACCTGGAACTGTTTCTGGTCGATTTTATTTTCGAACTGCACAGCCTAAAGATAAATAATCCTCTGCACCTAGACTAAATGACTACAACGAAGCAATAAATACAACTCTGCTAGTTTGATACAAATGATTTTTTATATCTGATCGACACCTTGAACAGACATGGTTTCTGCTCGTCGTACGCTGAAGTACAGAAATTTAAGCAATGCCCCGCAGCATATCAAGGTATCAGTCTTGAAGGTGTCACTGCAGATCATGTCGTACAACCCGTTGCAGACAATGTAGATCATGACAAATCAACATGCAATTTGCATCATGTCGCGGCCTACCTGTTCAGAAATGAACCTACTGGTGCAAGAACTTACCAAGGTTAATTATTATACCAGTGAACAGTACCAAGAAATGGGGAGTAGCAGTCAAAACTGTGAAAAAACCGCTGCTTTCCCTTTAAAGGTAACAAACAGCTGAGGAACGTCGCAAATGGCATAGTATCAACTGGCGAAGTAAACTTTGACAGCGCAGAGATGGCTGGCGAGGCTGTGTTGGATCAGATGACCGGCAAGACGGTCAAGGAGCATGTGTTCAAGAAGAAAAATCAAGTAACGCTGATGACTACCAAACAAGCCGGAACAGGCGACGTCAGTCGCATAGATCCCCAACTGCTCTTCCAGAGATTTTTGACGGTCGCCAGAAGATCAAATCTGAGCGAATCGGATTACTTGAAGTTTGAACTCCTTCTCTTTCCGAAGAGAGTGGACTTATGCGTAGAGCCAAAAAGCCAGAATTCCAAAAGCGCTCATACAAGTATGCGGCTTAGAAAACGACCCGATGCCGAGACCTGTTACAGCCGTGAGGTTTGTCTTAGACGGTGGGGCTCTACTTTATCGAGTGTCATGGAAAAAGGGGCAACAGATACAGCGAAAACTTATCATCATATACTGTCTACATTAAGGCAAAGTATCCGAATACACCAACCATCTTCGATGAATACGATAGTGGACTCACTGTCACAGACACGAACCATGTGAGACGCAGTAAGACAGTAGGAAGGGAAGTTATTTTTACACTTGACATGCAACTGCAGATGAAGAAAGAAGCGTTTTTTCTCGCTAGTGGAGAAGTTAAATAGTGAAATAATAAAAAAAAATAAAAAAAAAAGTTCTGTAGTGATTTTGAAGTTTATTTTTGAGATATCAAGTCAATCACTCTAGCTGAGACATTAAGTGCAATCGATTTACATATAAAGTGACTTGGCTTACGAACGTTTATATTTTTTACTTTCTCTGAGTTCTGTTTTTGCAAAGTAAGATAATAAAGAAGAAGATAAATTTGGGCAGAGTTGTCTTTATTGCTTTGTTTTAGCCATTTAGTCTAGGTGCAGAGGAATATTTATCTTTATGCTGTGCAACAACTGTTTGCAACACAAAATCGACCCCAGAAACAGTTCCAGGAGCTCCGTTGACTCTATAAACATGCGTCGTTTGCTTTTTCGTAAAAAAAATGTTTGATAAAAAAAAAAGTTTTAACAAAAGTATGAAACTTAAAACAAGTATCGTAAATGGTTTCGTCGGGAAAAAATAGCCCCTAAACATGTTTTGCAAGCTACAGCAAGTCCGATTTTATTTTTTATTTTAAATGTCTATTAAAAAAGATAAAAGTGCAAAAAAAGACAATTTCGCCCTCTGCTAGCACTGCCGATTTTGGATATGTTGTAGAGAATTTTTTTCTGATCAGGATAGTGTCAAAAACATTTGTATTGCAATTTGTTCCAGGTCAAACTCTATTTTGACTGTACTATTGCGAGCTTGTGGCTCATTAGTGTTTTGTCAAAAGCGAGAAGAGAAAAAAAAGTTAAAGGACCCCTCTTGCTTATTCTGCTTTTTATAATATATCTAGCTCCCATACAGAATTATAAGCTTCTAAAATCCCCACCTTTCTCCATTGTTTCGTTTTGTGCCTACGAAGTTTTAGCACTTTTTTGGCCTTGCCGAGTTTTGCCCGTCACACAACAAAACTTTTGCCGGGATCATCAACGTCTGCTGACAACTCTTTCACACATAAGGATCTGAGAAGCTTTTGTTTATTACTTCTTTTATTTGCTTAGTTTTCACACTTTTGAACCACGGCGCGATCAGTTTTCAAATGTTTTGCGCCCAGCCGCCGTGTCGGAGAGCAGGAAGGCTGGACATAGTCGACAGGCGCTAACAAGAAAATCGCTAATTTCATATGGAAAGTAATGGTATTTTCGATAATGTTTTTTTCTGATCCATTTCATAGGGGAAATATTATTTCTAGTAAGAGTTGTGCTTTAAGTCGTACGAGAATTGAGAAGCGATAATTGAGAGCTGAGCATTCAGATCAAAACGCAACTGATAGTTGTATTTCAGTAAGAGCTACAGTTTTATATCTGTGAGGTACAGTTTATAGGATAAATTTTCTCCATAGGAAGCCTGAAGGAACCAAACGGCCAAGAGCTGAAAATACAGGGACTCAAAGTCACATTTCAAGATTTTAATTGGAGACCGCCTGCAGCTGTAGTTGCTAAGAAGATGCTTGGGGATGCAGTTTTGACCAATCAGTCCACAAAGTCAACATTCGTAAATACAGGTATGAGGAATGTTTTCCAGCTTGGTTTTGAGTTGTTGGCCTAAAGTCCGGCTCCACTACGGGCACACCTGTTCGTAATTCGGGTTTTAGACGTTTCTAAGACATTTAGGACGCTCCTCTCTCATCGGCTGTTCATAAAAAATTAAAAACGGGAGTTGGATTATTCCATCCCAAGATTCTATGAACGGTTTGAGAGAGGGACGTCTAATGTCGTCGAGTTTGAATTCGTAATTCTGTTTTTTAGACGTTTGTAAGACCGGTTTTTAAGATGTTTAGGACGCTCCTCTCTCATTGGCTGTTCATAACAAATTAAAAGCGGGAGATGGATTATTCCATCCCCAGATTTTATGAACGGGTTGAGAGAGCGACGTCTAAAACCCGCTAAAAACCGGTCTTAAAAACGTCTAAAAACCGATTTACGAACAGGTGTGTCGGTAGTGGGGCCCGGGCATAAACTCCAGCAGCTGTAAGTCAGTTTGAGTTTCCTCAGCTTTTGGTATACATCGGTGTAGTTTGATATGCATTTTCAATCCGGCAGGAAAGCTAGTACTCGAGTCCTACACAAATGCGAAATCTGATTCCGGTATGCCCATTACTGAATGAATGAATGTATTTTATTGGCCCACTACACTTGACATAGTAAAAAAAAGCGGAGTATATAGAAACAGAAGAAAAGGAAAAACAACAAAGAGAACACAAGAGAAACAAAAATAGGAAGAAAAATAACTAAACCGAAAAAGATAACTAAAAGGAAGAAGACATTAGCACCATGGCGCCATACAAGTAATTTGTCTTGCTAAGCGACCGGGCATATCGAGAGAGCCGATTCTGGACGGCCCTGTTTGGATCGTCAATGCCATTATCTTTCATTAATCCACGAGTTTCTAATCCAAGGTGGTAGGCCTAGCAAGAACTTATCTGCCCCCGTCGAGGACGATCATGTATCAGATATGTATAATATAGATATGTATCGCTATGGATTTGAATTTAGACTGTAAAAGCTCTATTTGGTACATGTTCATCAAAAGTCGGTTTTACATAGCATATTTGCGTCCCACACGTTTCTGAGTGTCAGAAACGCGATTCATTTAATTGATTTTCATTCGCACGGAAGTGAGCGCCACTGACTCGTACCACAATTGAAGCTCGCGGAAACGCCGTTTTGTCTGTTTTGTCGGTAATTTGACATTTGAAACCTAAAATGGCTTGCGCCCTCACCATTCTGCACTAGAAGGCTTCCCTTATAATGGCCACCCTCGAGGTGATAACAAATCACCTCGAGAGTTGCTTGTCAAATTTGAGCCATAAACACTAACACTGGTCAAACATTATTTTAAAGCCACACGCGATCCTCTCTTTGTGGGATCGCGGAAAACGCCTAAAGTGTAAAGTAGTCCAGGAACCTTTTGTAAGGTGATTTCATCCTCTTTTTGCGTTATTTTGCAGATCTTGTTGATTAGCCACAATGTCTAAAGTAGCTAATTTTATAAGTTGGACTAACACTGGTCAAACACTATTTTAGAGCACACGCGATCCTCTCTTTGTGGGATCGCGAAAAAAACACCTAAAGTGTAAAGAAGTCCTGGAACCTTTTATAAAGTGATTTCATCCTCATTCTGCGTTATTTTGCAGGTCTTTGTTGATTAGCCACATAGCCACAATGTCTAAAGTAGCTAGTGTAAAGAAGTCCAGGAACCTTTTATAAAGTGATTTCATCCTCATTCTGCGTTATTTTGCAAGTCTTGTTGATTAGCCACAATGGCCACAATGTCTAAAGTAGCTAATTTAATAAGTCGGACTTAAAGTATGCTGCCAAATTTAAATTGTCCGCCAACTTTGAGCCACAAAATAAAAAATCACCTCGAGAGTAGCTTGTCAAATTTGAGCCAAAAACACTAACAGTGGTCAAACACTATTTTAGAGCCACACGCGATCCTCTCTTTGTGGGATCGCAGAAAAACGCATAAAATGTAAAGAAGTCCAGGAACCTTCTATAAAGTGATTTTATCCTCATTCTACGTTATTTTGCAGGTCTTGTTGATATAGAAGTACCATCACAGATGTCCTGGTACGGAGCATGGAGAGAGACGTTCTTTAACATACAAGAAGTATATGAGCATGAATTTATGAGGCACTGTGTATCTTGTAAGTATTGTTCGCTTTGATACTGTGGCTGAGGTCTTCTTGAATCGTATCACTTTTGCAAAGAAGAAACATCTTTGTGAAACACCTCGTAAATTACACCGTGCCTTCGGCACTACCATGCCTTCGGCATTACCATGCCCGGCGCTTGATTATCAATTGGTTTGTCCGAGATCTCTGAGCCGGACCATAGTATTCTATGCGGCTTCTCTCCGGTCACGGACAATTGGATAAGTAACGGATATATAGCCCACGGCCACTAGCAGTTTTGTTATAATATTTGAACCGATACTCGCCTCTGAAACTCCTCTAAAAGTCTCAGACCGTGTTCCACCCTACTTACCGCAGTTATCTACGCTTGGCGTCACGGATTCCGGCTTCTTGGGTTTCAATTCTGGAACGAATTCTTCTGTTTTCGGCAAAATATCGTGGCCAGTCACGTCACAGAGACCGTAGTTACCACGGGGACCCGTCTTTTCGCCCACCCGTCGATTCGCCCACCCGTCATAATGCCCAAAAAATACGTCACAACCCCCACTTTTTCCGACAGTTCGCCCACCCGTCACAAGACCCAAAATATCCGTCGATTCGCCCACCCGCTGATTCGCCCACCCGCTGATTCGCCCACCCGTCGATTCACCCACCCGTCAATTCGCCCACCCGTCGATTCGCCCACCGTCGATTCGCCCAACCTCGGTTTCAAGAGGCGTCGATTCACCCACTTCTGAAATCCGTCGATTCGCCCACCCGTCAATTCACCCACCCGTCATAAGACCCAAAAAATCCGTCACAACCCCCACTTTTTACGCCAGCTCGCTTACCCGTCACAAGACCCAAAAAATCCGTCACAACCCCCACTTTTTAAGACAGATCTCCCACCCGTCATAAGACCCAAAAAATCCGTCACAACCCCCACTTTATACAACAGCGCGCTTACCCGTCATAAGACCCAACAATTCCGTCACAACCCCCACTTTTTCCGTCGATTCGCCCACTTCTCAAAATCGACCTCTGATCCAGCGCGGCTCTTATCATTGAACGCAGCAAAAGAAAGCGACCGAGTCTCAGGGGAGTAATTAAGAAGGATACGATACCGTCCGATTTAAATAAGGGTGAAAACTAGTTTATATAGCTTGAGCCAGATTGATCAAAAGCATTACGTCAGACATCGGTACTGATAATGAAAGAGGAAATAAAGATAAATGCATGAGTAAAGTTTCCGAAAAAAGAGCTACCTTTTTTAGGTACAAGTGTACCGAAAGAGGTCGGCTACATATTGCGATTATGTGTACGTCAAAAGAATTATGATGCCACAAGATCAATCAAGTCTCAGTAGAGTGTAAGCGTAAGGTTCCCTATTATATCTTCCCCAAACTTCTGCAATTAAGCTCAGTTTCGTCTCAACTCATACCGCACACAACAATGCAGAACACATGCATAATAATGCTTATTAATTATAGTATTCAGTATATTCCCAACATTTGCAAAATCGTCACAGGTAATATCCCAAGTGTTATATGGAAAAGTTTTCTTGGGATCCCAAAACGTAGGTGGAGGGATATGTATGACTTCGTTAAAGTTGCCCGTCTGTCTGTCCGTCTGTCAGCACGATAACTTTCGAAGGGGTAGGATATTTTCTTCAAACTTGGCATGAGAATCTACTGAGTCAAAGTACAGGTCAAGTTCGTAGATGAGCCCTGTAGCCCCATATTTGGGGGTGGGAGAGGGGTTTCAGTTAAAGGACGAAACAAATGTTTATAAAAGTAAATGGGATAGTCGATCTAGGGGTAAGGAAATCAATATCTGAAACTTATTTTCTCGCCGGACAATTAGGTCGTCCGGATTCCGGCCAAAACTGGTAAATTTGTTAAAGTAAAACTTTTATTTGAACCATACATTTTCCGGAAATGTCGTCCCACTGTAACACCTCCCGCAATGAGCTTTTCATCAATGCCACACGCAGTCTGGCGATCTACTTGTAATACTTTTTGCGCTTTTGTGATATGCGCAAACTGGATAATAACAGTCACAATATGAACAAGACCAAACGTTTCGATGGGATCCCAAAAATTTAATATTTGACCCAGACAACTAGCTCTTGTCTTCGCCAGATTCAGTCTTCGCCAAGCTAATCATCTGAGAAAATCAAGTTCAGATATACCTTTGTAAGCCATATCTTTTTTGACGATACTGATCGAAACTTCCTGCTTTACTTCTGCCAAATTTCCGGTTTCGGCCAAATTCTGAACGAACTACTTGTCCAGCCAAAAAAAGATAGTGCAGAAACGAATTCAGCGTATCTCTTTATCCCTAGAAAGAACATCTAGTCAACTTCAAATACAACTTTAACTTATTTCGGACGAACTATATGTCCGGGTGAAAAGTTGTCCTATACAGATTCAGCGTCTCTTCTTACCCTTAAATCTGTCATCTAATCAACTTCAAAAAAATTTTTACTTTCAACAATTCCGGTGTCGGCCGGATTCCGGGCGAACTACTAGTCCGGTGAGAAAATCGTTTTCACCACCGTGTTCAGCATGTCTTCTTACCCCTGAATCGAACATATTATCAACTTCAAAGAAAACTTTTACTTTTCACGAACTTTCCGGTTTTGGCCGGATTTCGGGCGAACTAATTATCCGGCGAGAAAATGGTTTTCACAATCGACTGGAGTGCAGAGATAGGGGCAAGAAATCCTTAAACAAACAAGCAAAAATCGGTCCATCCCAAATATATTTCTCGGGTGGGTCACAAAATCATCACGATACCCACGATCAAAATGCCCACGGTTAGAGATGCCATAATTCAGGTTGTAGACCCTGAAATCAAAACGGTCCAAAATGCCTACAGTTTAAAATGTTCTCAGGGAAGACAAAAATCGTCAAAAGTTTCAGTGGAAAATTATCGCCATTCTGATACTCGGTCCGCTCCTTTTGTGTCAAATTCATCACTAGCTCCAGTTTACTATGGCCTTAACACCTCAAACTGTACAATCATGGGCATTCTGAACCGTGGGCATTTTGAGCCGTGGGCCCATTTTTCATGCTGGACCGATTCAGCTAAAGTCAAGCACAGCCCGGAACTAATGCAATAACACATAAACCGGTAAAAACTTGAGTGAAAAAGTTGACTGATCATTGTCGTCGGCCAGCTTTTCTGTAAAAGCTTGTAAAGATACCGAACAATTAGTACAACTTCCGATTCGTCTGACAAGGGCCATTGATGAGGAAGCATAACATGGATCATAATATTCCTTGAGCTTCAAGATTCCAGCTATATTAGTTTCATTAGTATCATCCTCTGGGATTCCGTCGGAACCTTTGGTCATGTTTGCCGACCAAAAGTATTGGGGAGCACCAATCAAATTTTAATCGGATTAAAAATAGTAAAGTTTCTTATAAGGCTTAAGCTGAGTGATTAAGTTCACATTTGTATATCCGTATTTCCAATACGTAGCCTACCGCTGTCGGTACATGTTGTACCTCAAATACGGTAGCTCCTTCATCTGATGTTGTACTCTCGCATTCATCCTCTCCATTCCATCTTTCATTATCAGAACCGAGGTCTTTTATAATGCTTCTGATCATTCTGGCTCAAGCTGTATTGACTTCACCTTTATTTAAATCGGACGGTATCGTATCCTTGTTAATTACTCCCCTGCGACTCGATCGCTTTCTTTGCTGCGTTCAATAAGAGCCGCGCTGGATCAGAGGTCGATTTTGAGAAGTGGGCGAATCGACGGAAAAAGTGGGGGTTGTGACGGATTCTTTGGGTCTTATGACGGGTAAGTGTGCTGCCGAATTAAGTGGGGGTTGTGACGGATTTGTTGGGTCTTATGACGGGTGGGCGATCTGTCGTAAAAAGTGGGGGTTGTGACGGATTTTTTGGGTCTTGTGACGGGTAAGCGAGCTGACGTAAAAAGTGGGGGTTGTGACGGATTTTTTGGGTCTTGTGACGGGTGGGCGAATCGACGGGTCATAGAATTGGGTGAATCGACGCTCAAGCGACAGAACGTTGGGTGAATCGACGGGTGGGCGAATCGACGGGTGGGCGTATCGACGGGTGGGTGAATCGACGGGTGGGCGAATCAGCGGGTGGGCGAATTGACGGTGGGCGAATCGACGGGTGGGTGAATCGACGGATTTTTGGATTGGGCGTATTGACGGGTGGGTGAATCGACGGGTGGGGGTAGTGACAGCGACCCGTTACCACACTTTCTGTGCTTCCGAGCGTGGTAAGCAAATAGTAATTATTAGTTACTATTTTGAGTCGAAAGTTGGAACGGTCAGCATGGTAACTCGTTACGAGGTTCGAACGAAAATAGTAACTAATAGTTCCTATTGTTAGAAGGGCGGAACAACCCTCTCAGTTTCTGACGTTTGTTACTTTTTACGTGGTTGCAAGAGAGATGAAATTCAGCTATTCACAACTACAGCACAGCTACAACACATTCACAACCGGAAATATGGTCTTTGTGTGTGTTAGTTTCCGTTCTAGGCTACGTTTTACCTTATGAGTGTTCTTCTTTTTTTCTCTCTTTTTCCCCTTTTTGTCTTTTTTTCTTGTACTCCATCTTTACCATTTGGTTTTACGATGGGTAAATAAACATATATATATTATAACTCCTTTCATTCTCCTTTACTTTTTGGGTTAAAACTCCTCCCCCTGGCCCACTCGGTGCTTGACTATTTTTTTAAACCATATTTGATGGTTAACCATATTCTATATTCTAGCGAAAAAGTTTGTCTATAGCTAGTAAAAAATTGTCGCTAGAGCTAGAAAATTTGTCTTTCAATTGTCTGTAATTGGAAATCGCAGAGATGGAATGTTATACAAGGGCTTTTACTGTGACAAGTAAACCAGATGTATATTTGACAGTGCAAAAGGGATACGTCAGCTGAATTTTATTAGAGTTATATTTCGGCCCTTTTTGGCTTGTGAACGGCTCAACTTGTGAACGGAGGTTAGTTACCGAATCTTTCTGTCCCTGTCCAAAGGAAAATATTGTAATATAAATTATGTTCAGAAAATGTATGTACAGGAGCGGAAGAAGTAGTGTAACGCCTGTTGCCGACAATTTTCAGTTTCTAGCCTTGAGGCCAGGATCCGTGATGTCATGCGTAGTAACTATGGTAAGTAAGTTGGAACACGCTCCCGGAAACCCGCTTCCTGTGTATCCATCAACAAGCAGCGCAAGCTTCCAGGCAGTACCCGCGTCTGTATACTTTGAGCTAAGTCTATTTTTTTCTTACAGGCATTTTTGTTGTTTCTTCAACGCATCCCAACCCTACTGAGCAGTTTACCAAAATGAACCAGCACCTGAACCAGATTTTGTCCCAGGCGTCGCAGCCAGCTGGTTTGGTGTACCAGACTTCGTCCCAGAGCTTGGGTAGTGTGAAAGGGGACTCAAAACAGCCCAAATTCTTTTCACCTTCAATTTCAAGATATTTTTTACTACTTCATGATGTAATAGATGGTCACGCTGGGAGGTAAGTTGTCCTGGTGCTCATGGTTTTACCATTTTTCTGTTTTTTTTGTCTGTGCCCTTGCAAATTACCGACATTGGTTCAACCGTTTGGGTTCTGTTCATGTTTCCCGGGTGTGCCACCTTCCGCCCATAGGCGACGACAGTCTAGTACACTAGCCCCTTTTCAGGCACGGTGCTCAAACGTCTAGCACCATGCCTGGGTGCTGGACGTTCAAGCACTGTACCTTTGATTTCATGTATGGTGCATGAATTCCAGTATACAGTGCATGCATGAAAAACACAGTTTCTGTCACCACAACTTATCAACGGCTCGGATAGGGCTGAAATTACTACCAAGAATTAGAGAAATCGAAGACAATCCTCATCATATTTTTCCTAACAAAAACAAAAGGACGCGACTGATGATGGAGATGAAAAATCTGACAGCAGCCTATCTATTTTCCATGTAGAGTGCCCTAGGAGCCAATATTCTGGTTGACTGTTAGGTAGAAAAAGCTGAGGCACAGGACACTTTACATGCAAAACCCTTGACTATGTAGAAAAGGAAATGAGGTTTTTCATCTCCCTCATCAGTCGCGTCCTTTTGTTTTTGTTATGAAAAATGTGAAAAGGATTGTCTTTGATTTCTCTAATTCATGGTAGTAATTTCAGCCCTATCCGAGCCGGTGCTCAGTTGTGATGACAGAAACTGTGTTTTTCATGCATGCACTGTATACTGAAATCCATGCACCCTGCATGAAATCCAAGGTACAGTGCTTGAACGTCTAGCACCCAAGCATGGTGCTAGACGTTTGAGCACCATGCCTGAAAAGGGGCTAGTGTACTAGACTGGGCGACGAGTATATGCCAACCAAAGCACAAGTTCTTTAAAGTAGTGCCAGGTTTATGCAAACTCCTGATCCAGAACCTAAAGTACTTCAAAAATTTGACTGAAAGGAACGACAAGATTCAGATCTACCTTCTTCTCAGTTTCCCTTACTTTGTTCTGAAGATTTCCAGAGTGCCTCTTCTAGACTGTTGAAGCGGACCCTTGCCAAGAAGGGCCGAAATATGCGCTGCCGAAATATCGTAGCTGACCAACCGTTTTTAGCCATTGTCTGAATATATATTTCCCAGTCAGATTTGGCTCAAGGAGTTCATATAAACTTTAAGAATTGCGAAGGCGCGATAAGCCCTTCGTCTCACCTTTAAGGGGACGGGGGTATAGAAATTCCCTTCTGATCAAGTTCGACCAAATTATGGGACATCGCCCCCCCCCCCCTCCCTCCTCTCCCGATCAAAAATGTGCAGCCTGCGTAGTTGTATTATGTTATACGAAAAAGTTGCAAAATATGTAATAGTAACGAATACTAGCCTATCATTTGATGTGCCTCAAGCTGGGGTAATCTTAAGCAGTAGTATTCAGTAGCATCCTGTCTTGCTATAGTAGCATCCCGTCTTGCTAATAGTAGCATGCAGTAGAATGCAGTAAAACGGTAGCCCTGACATAGAAGCAATGTAGTAGCATCAGTTCGTACTGCATGCTACTTTTTCGTACAACTTCATACTACTAATTTTGAGAAAAATTTTCATCGGGCTACCATGCCAGGACGCCGGCACGGCTTAGTCTAGAGAGAAATGCGGCTCTATAAAATAAAGCTGGAGCTGCCGTTGATACACTCTTTCGAGTGATTTTTGGATTCCTTTGTTACATATTTTACGCGTGTTGTCGACTAGACCTGACAAATTAACATATTTTTGTCGTGTTTTTTCTGTAATTTGTTGATTGTTTTGAAGTTTTATCTGTCCTGTTTTTTGTATCGTCTACATTTCAGTATACGCTGCTCATAAAATCCAATACCGAATTATCGCCAGATGTGCTAGAGGAACAATAATAATCACACGTGAGAAGGGGGGACAAGTTATCGGAGTGGAGAATGAGTGATTAGGCTTTCGGCTCACACCGACCCGCTAATTAGCCCCGTCGGAAAGTGGTTCAGCAGTCAGCAATGATGTCGGAAGCCAAAATTGACAAACTTGATGTAGACTGATAAAACAGAGTTGGATTGAGAATAAACAGAGGTAGAGGTATTTTATGAAGTTTCAAGTATGGCTAGGCCTAAGACAATTTGGAATTGGCCAAACAAATCCGGATAAACATATACCTCGAAGTAACATGTCATTGTTTACTTTATGCCAGCGCATCTAACGGCCAAAAAAGAACTAATCTGGATGTAATTTTATGAAGAGCGTATTACCATAATTGTGTACATTAATGATTAGAAGAGAAAAGTGGAACATTTTCATTCAGTTTCAGGCTAAGCGTAACATTCTCCCTCCCCCCTATTCTCCTATACGTATTAGACCCCAGCGAGAGAAATCCCAGAAAATCCACAAACCTGTGGTCCCTCTCCATGAAAGATACAGAAGGAGCTTTGTTCCGGCATTTGTTGAGTTGTACAATAACCGATAAATTAGTCCTTTTTAGGATTTTTTTTTCTTTTGTAACAAGACATATAGAGTGAGAGAGTGTTATTTTATTCATTTTTGTATGACGAAAAGGTCAAATTCGGCGGTAGCGCTCTGACAGCTACTTTTGAGTAATAAAATTATATTCTGTTCTATTCTATTAAGCAAAGCCCCCCCCCCCTCACTTCCATCGGGAATCTCCTCCGTTGGAATCTAGCAGCAATGTGAATTGAGTTTTCGTTGTAGGGCAGAAAGTGTCTATCAGAGTCTCAAGACAACCTACGGCGGACACTGCTGCCATCTGTTGGCCATCAACTCTAGAACTGCCGTCATCACTGATGGCACTGGATCTTTGCCAAACCCCTGGCTGACATACTTACCAAAGAAGCCTGTAATTCAGGTATAAGTGAATCGACCAGTTATTAATTTTATTAAAGCATTAGTGAAACCTGGTGCTATGCCGTTATTTTCCTTCACAGTAACAATCACCAATCCGCCTATTTTCGATTTTACTTTTAGAGGTATTCATTATTTTGCTCTCCAGCCAAATCTAATCCTCCCATGGAGAAACTTTTCAGAGTTGAGCCCCGCCTCTAGCTTTGTTTGTGATTGGCTCAGTCGGAAGTATGGACTGTACAAACCAACCAGATACAACGTTTGTTGAGAATGTCAGTCAATATTGCGTGTATTAGGTAGTGGCAGATAGCAGCTGGAATGTATCAGCCCGTGGCGGGACATTGGAACGATAAGCTCTTCCCCGGAAACGTAGTTACAACAAGAAAGAACAAAAAAAGAAACAAAAACAAGTTAAAACTACAAAATGATTCAATATATTCGGGCATAAGAAGAGTCTGCGTCGCGGCTTGCTTTTTTACTGCCTAGAGCCTGATATTTTATTCGAAAATCCGAGACCCATGGTGGTGATCCCAACAGTAAGTCTTCGTCGATTTCAGTGCGCAAAGCCTAGAAGGTTTTTAAAAAGAAAATTTTTGCAGCATGTCCACTGTAATCGGCTTCGGGAAGTCTTTGAGAAAAGGAAAAACTCTTACACCCTTCCTAAGTTGCGATCACTCTGCTCATGATAGTGCTAAACTTCGTTACTGGTGATTATTTAATCTCGTGTCTACGCCTGTCTGTGATATGCTTGGCACAGCGATAGTGTATGGTCGTTTCGTTTCCATACGTATGTTTATAGGTTTAAATGAAATTGCATGATTCTTCTCTCAGATTTTTATCCTTATGATTCTTCTCTTGTTTAGCGACCGATTAAGAAACCAAAGGTAAAGTCTTCCTTGCTCAATGTTATGCATTCTTTATGTTGTTGTTTTTTTTGTTGTTTTTTAAGACGGTCGGTTCACTACCATCTTTCTTTTTCGTTTATTATTTCCACATCCGAAGCATATGCAACTACATAATAGCCCAATAGTGTGAAGTTAGCATGCCATGCAGCCCTCCAGTAACATCAGCTTAAACTTACCAGGGCCGATACAAATTTGTAGACGTTCGAGAATGTTTTTATCTCACGGCGAAATGGCGAAAATCAGGCCTTAGAGAAGGAGATGCTCCACTTCGAACTTTCTGTACAGTAAACATTCTAGAAGCAAATGTAGTTCTAATGCGTATTCTCGCCGTTCCCCGAGGACTCCACTGAGGAGTCCCCGCGTTTTTGTTTGTCCCGGGAGTAGTTATATAAACCGGATTCTAGACCAAAAGTCCCCCCAGTTCAAACCCCCATTTTAACACCAATTTCTTAAATTTTAACATGTATTTTTCCAAATAATCCACCTTTTTTAAGATATTTTTATTTTCTTATTTCCCAAATAAAGGTCCTAAGAAATAGGAAATATTACCCTTTAATACATATAAACTACTACTTCTTTTTAGATTTTTAATTTTTCAGTTTTTCATTTTTTATCCAAATATAATAGAATTTCTGCTAAATCAACAACTGCTCAGAGTTATATAAACTAGCCTACTACTTTTTTACATTTTTACTGAGTAAACAGTTCTACATCAACATATTGGTCAGAGTTCTTATTCACTCTCATAATAGGCTGCAAAACCAGATTTTTCTTTAGAAGTAACTCATCAGCAATTGCATTATATCTCTGTGGTATAAACAAATCACAGGCTTTGTTATTATGATTAATAACAACAACCAACTTATCACCATATTTTGTCTTGGCCATTCTCATTTTAACGATGCTATATTTCAATCCTAGAACTAGTTCTTCCTTCCTGATTGTATCATTGAATTTATTCATTATAATTGTTGACAAGACTTCTTTTAGCGACTCCATTTATTAGCGGCTGATTTTATTTAATAAAAATCCAAACTCACTATTCATCACATCATCAAATTAAAATCCCCTCAACGTATCCAACAGTACTATCTCTAGTACGGATAAATCTCTTTGGGTAAGCAAAAAATAGAAAATCTCTTTGCGCATTAGCATTCACATCGGAAAACATTTGCTTCGAGAGATTTTACAAGCCCTGTTGGTATAGTGGTCCAAGTCGTTGCAAGCTTGGATACCAATATCTCAACATGACGTGAGATCGAATCCCGCTACCAACTTTCAGTTGATAGTGAGTGATGGCGAACAAAAAACTCAGAGGGTTTCCTCCCCTCACAGGGTACCCCAGACTAGCACCAAAAAAAATAAAGACGGCGAAACGAAACATCTTCAATCTTAAAAGTCTGGGGTGGGAGGTTTTGCAAAAACTTTATATTTTTGGTAAATTTTCTTGTTTTTTCATAGATTCATTCTTACAATATTTATAACCGTTTAAGCGAACCTGTTTCATGTATTTTTCGCGAGGAAAGAATTTAAATGTTTTACGCATTTCCCCTTCACGTTGAATAACCTCTTCAACCGTTAATTGTCCGCATTTTAACATCACTGACAATTCAGTGTAAAAATTATAAGCGGTTTTATGCTCTGACTTTCTCTCTGCAATGTTTAGCTGTTTTTCGATTATTTCGATGATAACAGCACCCAAACTTAAAGAAGCTAAAGGCAGCACTAGAAACGCAGACATTCCTGCAGCTGAAAAGAGGAATTTGGATAAAAGTAAGCTATTACTTATATGATTGTAGTACTTGTAACTCCTTCTATGAACAAATAATCGTTTTTCTAATTCTTCCATTTAGAGCAAAATAAAATTGTTTCAAAAATTATTCGATTGCTTCACGATTCGGAACACACCCGCCACCTAGGAAACTGTAGCTTACTCCGTGAAATGCAAAACACTTCTTGATCAGTCGGAAACAAATCTAGGTGGCATATGCTCCGAGAACGCAAACAAATTCACCGTCTCAGAAAGTGTGCTCTCTGTGCATTCAGTCGGAGACAAAGAGGTAGCGCTTACTCCATGAAACAAACATTGAAACCAGTGATTTTCTTTACGGCTGAGAAAACGCAGTCAGGAGAAATTCATTAATAAAAATATTCTCCTATTAAATGATGAATGTTGCAGAGGTTATTCAGCTTTGTAAAAAGGTTATATCGAATAACAAATCGACTATACAAAGATTACCGAATTATACATATAATGAGCTGCGGACTTATGCGAAAATTAATAAAATCAAAACAAATGGAACAAAGAAACATGAAATAACGGATAAGATTATAAAGCAACTTAATAGGAATATTTTGCTCGCGGAAGATACAATTAATATTCGGCGTAGAAACGAAAGGATTCAGAACAAAAACAGACCATCCATTTATACACCAGAGCCAACATTAAGGAAGATTTTGGAAGATGAAATACAAGAAAATAATATTGCTATTGGAAATATAAAAAAAGAGGAGAAAAGGATACTCGAAAAGGATACAAGTGAATTAAAAAGGTTTCTAAAAAACAAAAGCCTACCCACTCGCGGTAACCGAGATGAAGTTTCAAAACGTGTTACGGATTACTATGGTAGGATAATTAATAAGCAGAAAGAAACTATTGATAAAAATAGAGACATCATAAGAGATCAAACAGAAAGAGGTGATAAAAATAGACACAAAGCAATCGATTTATCAACTCTCTTCATAAATAAGAAAAAAATTAAAGAAGAAAAAATAATTCCGGATCATTTATTTGAAACGGAAGAAGAACAACAACCTACTATTGCTAGGGTAACTGAAAATTTGTACACCGTAAACGTTTCAATTGAAAGCAATGGAAGAGATGAACATAATCTTATTGCTTTTGTTTTTAATGATTTACTCCGAAGAATGAACGAAATAAATCATTATAGAGTTCAATTTGTGACCAGGGTTATATTCTATAGACAGGAAAATGATGAAGAAGTTGTAGTATTTTATAACAGTACTTCTTGGATTTTAAATAAAAATAGCATACTTACTCGTAGTCATTTAGATGATAATAACAAGAGACTGAGTTCTTTAAGTAATACCCCTCGGTCGGGGCTACAATTTAGTCGGTATGAAGGAATTGATTATAGGATGACTCGAATCGAATCTTATATGGGAGGAACGTTTAAGATACTGCCAGATTTCGTAAAAAATAAAAAAGCGTGCATAAATATAAAAAATAAAGATAAAAAATGCTTTCTTTGGTGTATCTTAGCACATTTACACCCAGCTAAAGATCATGTTGATAGACTATCAAATTATAAACAATATGAGAACGAATTCGATTTCAAAGGGGTTACCAACTTCCCGATGGATACACAAGACATCCACAAATTTGAAAATAAATACAACATTAAGATTTGCTTATTCCAAATTGATAAAGAGAAAATAATCAGAAGTCATATACTAAAAAGTACAATCAATGGCAAAACAGCAAAACAGGTAATTCATCTATTATATTTCGATAATCATTATGTACTAGTAAAGGATTTAAGCAGATTAGTTGGTACTCAAATCTCAAAAAATAGAACAAAGACATACATATGCACTTTTTGCGGAAGACATTTTTCGAAACAAGAACAATTTGAAAAACATGAACTGAAAAAGAACTGTGAAGACCCTGATATTATAATGCCTCCTGAAGGTTCAAAAATACAATTTAAAAATATTGCAAAACAGATGAAAGTACCGTACTGCATAATCGCAGACTTTGAGTCTTATAACGAAGAATACAACCAGGTAAACGGAAAGAAAACAATAAAAGTAGCTGAACAGAAACCTTTTGCGTACGGATTTCAGGTATGTTGCTCCTTTGATACAAACCAGAACAAATACTACGATTATTTCGGTGAAGACGCTGCAAAACATTTTGTTCAAACCGTTACAAAAGTATCCACAGAAATTGCAAACAAATATGAAAACAGACAAAGAAATCACACTTATACTGATGAAGAAATTAAAGAGAAATGGAAGACTCTAAAGAACAAGACTTGCCATATCTGTAACACAGAAATTACTGAAAATCCCCACTTTGATCATGACCACATGACCGGAAAAGACAGAGGTTTCACACACGCTGAATGTAACATGAAATACAGGATTCCCAAGCATATCCCTGTAGTCCTACACAACTTATCAAAGTATGATTCCCATCTATTTGTAAAAGAGTTGATTCCTGATAACGGAATATTTGAATCAGCAGAAAGTTTCATATCATTCTCAAAATCAATAAGTATTCCAAGACAGGATACGGAAATAAAATATGAAATCAGATTCATAGATTCCATCAGATTCATGGCTTCATCGTTGGACAAGCTATCAGCTAATTTAGCAAAATGCGATTGCAAAGAACCCTGTAATCATCGAAGGGTGAATTTCAAGTACACATCGAATAGTTTCAAAAACGATGAAGAGTTCAAAGAAATAATCAAGAAAGGGGTGTATCCATATGAATTCGTAGACAGTTTCAGTAAAATGGATTGTACAAAGCTACCACCCATAGAAAGCTTTTATTCTAGGTTAACAGGAAAAGGTATTAGCAAAAGTGACTATAAGAGAGCGGTCTCTATATGGGAGCAGTTTAATTGTGAAACATTACTTGACTATACCAAGTTGTACCTAAAAAGTGATGTTTTAATTCTATCAGATGTTGTAGAAAATTTCAGAAATGTATGTATACATAATTATGACTTGGATCCACTACATTACTTCTCAGCTCCAGGACTAACATGGGATTCTTTCCTAAAGCATTCGAAAGTAGAACTACCGTTATTCTCAAAGGAAGACATGTATACATTCGTTGAAAAGGGAATAAGAGGCGGTGTATCTCAATGTATAAAAAGGTATGCTAAAGCAAATAATAAATATATGAGCAGTTATGATAACAATAAGCCATCTAACTATTTAATGTATTTCGATAAGAATAATTTGTATGGGTGGGCGATGTCACAAAAACTACCAGCGAATGATTTTAAATTCATTCCAGTACCTGATGAAATGAAAGAGAACACTGAAATTAATTCTTTAGATTATTATCAACTATTAAAAAATCATGTTCAAACAGAAATGAATTTGGAAAATGTGGGGGCAATTTATGAAGTTGATTTAGATTATCCTAGAGAGTTACACAAGTTACAAAAAGATCTGCCATTAGCACCAGAACATTTCAATGGCAAACTATGTACGACCTTACTGGATAAAAATAACTACGTAGTTCATCAAAGAAACCTAGAATTCTATTTACAAAAAGGTCTGATACTGAAAAAAGTACATAGAATACTAGGATTCACTGAGAGTGCTTACTTAAAAGGATACATAGACCACAACACAGCACTTAGAACAAAAGGTACTAACGATTTTGAAAAGGACTTTTTTAAACTGATGAATAACGCTTGCTTTGGGAAAACCATGGAGAACGTAAGGAAACGAGCTGATATGGAAATAATAACTGATGATAAAACAAGAGAAAAAATAATAAAGAAACCCAACTTTAAATCTGAAATTATTTTCAGTGAAAACTTTTCTGTGGCAAGAATGTCGAAGGAAAAGATAAAACTAGACAAACCAATGTATATCGGTTTTGCTGTACTGGAACTATCCAAGCTATTGATGTATGAATTCCATTATGATTATATGAAACCTAAATATGAGGATAAAATAGATTTATGTTATATGGATACAGATTCGTTCATATATGACATAAGAACCGAGGATTCCTATGAAGATATCAAACAAGATTTGAATGAGAGGTTCGATACATCTGATTATGCGAAAGATAATCCATATGGGTTTCCTAGTGTAAATGAGAAAGTGATAGGAATGATGAAAGATGAATTAGCAGGACAAATTATGACCGAATTTGTTGGATTACGATCAAAAGTATATGCTTATGATAAGGACAACCAAGAACAATCAAGCAAAAAACTGAAAGGAATAAAAACGAACATAGTGAAAGATAAAATTACGATTCAAAACTATAAGGATGTACTGTTTGGTAAAATTGAAAACCTATCTGTAACCCAGTATAACTTAAGATCATACAAGCACCATATGTTTCTAGAAGAACAGAATAAGAAAGCGTTAGATCCTAAGGATGATAAAAGGATAGTAACAAGCGATAAATACACAACTTTACCTTTAGGTTATAAACATTAAACTCAAGTACCTACTTCATAAACTCAAGTACCTAGTTAAAAAATTCAAGTACCTACTTCAAAATTCAAGTACCTAGTTAAAAAATTCAAGTACCTACTTAAAAAAAATCAAGTACCTACTTCATAAATTCAAGTCCCTACTTCAAAATTCAAGTACCTACTTCAAAATTCAAGTACCTACTTCAAAAACTCAGGTACCTACTTCAGTAAATCTTATAATGAAAAATTCTTCCTAAATAAATGAATGAAAAGGCACCAATAAAAGTGTATGATTTTAGCGAAAAGAATAACTATCAGAACAAACACGAACTTGCACCTCAGTGGCCATTTAGATTATTAATTTGTGGAAGTTCAGGAACAGGGAAAACCAATTTACTCTTGAATTTAATTTATGAATACATCTGTTTCAACCGAATATACTTGTATGCAAAAGATCTTGAAGAAGACAAATATAAAGACCTTATAGACAATTTAAACACTTTGGAATTAAAATGTAAAACGAATATTTTAACCGTAAGTAATGACCTTAATGATATTATCGATGTTGACGACCTAGACCCCCAGTATCAGAACTTGATTATCTTTGATGATTTTGTAACTGAAAAAGACCAGAAGAAAATAGAAGATTTATTCATAAGAGGAAGAAAGAAAAATGCTTCAATTGTTTACTTGTCTCAGAGCTATCATAAAACACCAAAGGTGGTAAGACTTCAGTGTAATTATTTTGCATTTTTTCAGTGTTCTAATCCAAAAGAAGTAAAATTAATTAGACAAAGCCATGTATCCAGTATAGACAATGAAAAATTTCTCAAACAATTCGAGGCTGCAACCAAGGGCTATGGGTTTTTCTTCATAGATTTAAAAACAAAAGATAAAACCCTGAAGTACAGGAAAAACTTTGAAAAATTTACCGGATAATTTATTTCTATAATAAATGAATAAATTTGGTAGTAATGGAAAAAAGGTTGCTAACGAATCGAAAGTTACTGACGAAAATGGTAACATTAACCTACACGATAGACGAATTATAAATTTAGGTGATGCGAAAACAGATAAGGATGCTATTAGCTTAAGATCTATGACTGTGATTTTGAATCAATTTAAAGAACAAATGACTGCGGGACAAGTGCAAACCAATCAATATTTTAGCGAAGATATCAACAGATTAACTGCGGTAGATGATTCTCCTGATAATGCACTGATAAGGATCAAAGATAAAGGATTATTTGTAAAACAGACAATTCAAGTTACTGATAAAGAAATTGATGCTGGGGATAAAGTAATCACAAATGTTCAAGACCCTAGAAACAAAAAGGATGCTGTTAATTTAGATACGTTAACAACAAACCTTTTAAAATATGACGAAAAGCTTCTTGTCCAACAAACCCTTAGCAAAAGTATTGAAACAAAGGTTGGTGACCTTAGGAAAATCATTGACAAAAAGACTCTTGACCTTAGTAAAAGTATGGACAAAAAGGTTTTTGACCTTAGGAAAAATGATTTTGACCAAGAAGTCCATATCAATGGTATTGAAAGAGCAATCGTATACATTTTAAAAAGGCTTTTAGAGCAAAAACCTGTTGATCAAGATTTTGTTACGAAAACAGAAGACTTTATGAAAACTAAACTAAAGAAATAAAATTTATATGATAAATTAATTTTCTAATAAATGGTTGAAACAATGGAGTATATAGTTTATTTATCAAAGCTTCAGAAAGGAAAGCTGAAGAAATGTTTTGGTGCTAAACAAAAATGTCAGATACGTGTTAGTCATAGCAGACAGAATGAACGAGAACCAGTAAAGTTACTTTTAAGTAAACGACAAATTGATAAAATTGAAACATGTAAAATGAATAACAAGGGTTGTGACATTGATGTATCATATAAACAGATGAAAGAAGCGATTCAAAAGGGTGGATTACTTCCTTTCCTAATACCGTTAGCAATTACGCTTGGTAAGGCAGCTTTAACAAGCGGAGCTGCTGCTTTGGGTACATTCGCTGGTAAGAAATTAGTGGATAACATAGCAAACACAGGTGGGGCGCTTACACTTCCTGGAACACAAAAAGTTGTGGGTCGTGGAAGGCCTAAGAAGGAAAAGGAGGATGCATCCGTAAAGAACACAGGTGGTGCACTTACACTTCCTGGAACACAAAAAGTTGTAGGACGTGGAAGACCTAGGAAGTCAAAAAACGGGGAAGTCAAAAAAGAAGCAAAAGTAAAGTAGGACCTCTAACCAATTTTGACATTATGGACGCATTAGGGGATATACCACATTTTAGGGGTGTTTTCTCTATAGATACGTTACCTAAACAAATAAATAACCTAGAATGTGGTGTCATTAACTATGATAAACTCGGAATGCCTGGAACTCACTGGGTAGCGTATTGTAATCTACCTAATCAACCCTATGTCGAATTTTTCGATTCTTTCGGTATACCCCCAGGAAAAGAAATAATTAAATATCTTAAAACTTCAAAGAAAAAAATAGCTTATGAAAATCTTGCTGTTCAAAATTTAAATGAATTAAACTGTGGATTTCACTGTATTTCCTACATTCAGCGCAAAATGAAGTTGGTAGCTTTTCGTTTATAAAAATTGTTTTCTAATAAATGGATATTTATTGTATGAAGTGTAAAAAGAAAACTGACACTGAAGCAATGTTTAAGGCAGTGTCACAGAAAAATAATGTTCCAATGCTAAAAGGTAATTGTGTTTTTTGCGGATCAAGGAAAAATCTGTTTTTAAAAAAAACCTCGACGCAGAAAAAGATATTTTAAATACGTATTATTCTAATTATTCAGGTGTGGATGATATTCATAGAAAATTAAAAGAAAATGGAGTGAACGTTTCTAAAGATAAAATAAAAAATGTGTTGCAAAATGAGAATGTATATACCTTACACAAACCTTCTTATCATAACTTTGAAAGGAGACGAGTCTATGTTCACTATGTGGATGAGCAATGGCAAGCTGATTTAGTTGACATGCAGAAATATAAAAAAGCGAATGATAAAACAAATTACATCTTAACTGTAATTGATTGCTTTAGTAAATATGCTTGGTGTGCCCCTTTGAAAGATAAAACGGGTACTGAAATAATCAAGGCATTCAGTCATATATTTAAAGAAAGAATTCCTAAGAAACTACAAACTGATAAAGGTAAAGAATTTGTAATGAGAAATGTTCAAACATTTTTGAAAAATAATGACATACACTGGTTTGCATCTGAAAGTGAATTGAAAGCGCAAATTGTTGAACGATTCAATAGAACACTGAAAGAAAAGTTATGGAAATATTTTACTCACAATAACACTACTAAATGGATTGATATTTTACCTTTATTTGTTAGTAATTATAATAACTCTTATCATCGTTCAATACAAATGAAACCCATTGATGGTAGTAAAAAGGTAAATCAGAAAAAGGTTTACAATGCTTTGTTTCCTCCAGCTGATGACTACACAATCACAGGACATTATAAAGTAGGAGATTTAGTCAGAATAAAAAAAGAAAAGAGTATTTTTGATAAAGGATATTTACCTAATTATACGAATGAAGTATTCCAGATAGCAGCCATTAGACCTACCATTCCCATTACTTATGAAATATCTGACAAAAGTGGGGAATTAATTCAAGGAGGGTTTTATGAAAAAGAACTTTCCAAATTTATTATGAAATAAAATTACTTGTATATAAATGGATTCAAGACGCTTGAGTGATATGTTATCGGGTATAGTGAAGAACAGAGAAATTCAGAGAAGAAAGGTTCAAGAATATGAGATGGAGAAAGCAGGTTTTCGGGAAATGGCTTCAGAATTTAACGCTCCAGTTGTTACGGCACAAAGAGAAAACATGATGGCACAAAAAGAAAACATGAAGACACAAAATGATAATACTGACGCCATCATGAAGAAATTAGGGGCGATTGATGGAAAATCAAGCGTACAGTTTCAAAAATTAGTTGATACATTTAAAACAACTCATCCACACCAGATCACTGCTTCAAAGGAATCGAGTAGAGCACCAACTCCTGCTTTAGAACCTTCTCCCGCTTTAGGACCACCATCCATTGATATGAATAAAGATATTAATCCAACGTTGCTAAATCAAATTAATTCAAAACTTAAAGAATCCGGGAAAGGCACTGATACTTATTTTAAAATGCCTACGTATTACATTAATCATCCTACGGATATAGATGAGGCTCTAGAACGTTTGACATCTCTAAGTCAAAGTTATGGCGGGAAAAAAGGTAAAGGTTACTCTAGCTATGATCAAATCATTGAATTTATAAGAGACTACAAGGAGAGGTTAACCAGCATTCAAACTAATTACCATTTAGTTCAACAAGGAACTGGAATATTTATGAATTGTGATGAAATGATTCAAAAATTGTACACTTTGATAGGTAGTAGAGTAAACGGGAATACATCTGATGAGGTGAGGAATGAAGCTATTGATATTTTGGATTCGTTAATGCGAAATAAATTTCTTATGAAGAGAGATTACAATTCAATATATAAAAAATATTTCTAATAAATGGTGTTGTTAAACATTGAAGGTAATGAAAGTATCATTGATATAACATTTAGTCAACCAATCGAATTAAATCGTCATTCGGATTATGAAATAGGTTTGAATCAGTGTACTTTGTGGTATTCGTGGCATAATATAAGTGATAAATTTGGAAATAATACGTTTCAGTATAGGAAAGAGGGGGGATGGATGAATGTTACTATTCCTAATGGGATGTATAACGATGATTGTTTGAATTATTTTTTGTGTCAGTATTTTGATACTCCCAAAGATAAATGTCCTATTGTAATCTCATCCAATCCAGCATCTATGAGATTTGTTATCCTATTACAAGAAAAATATGTGTTTAGATTTAATAGTGACTTGTGTCAGATTTTAGGCTTTGAGAAGGATAGTGAGATATCTAAGAAAATCAATGAAGGTACAAAGCTTCCGAATATAACAAGAAGCGTTGATAAAATTCAAATTCACTGCTCTCTTGTAAACAGTTCTATCGTAAACAAAAGTAAATCAGACGTCATTTGGACATTTGTTCCGAATACAGAACCAGGTTGTCAAATTGTTGAAAATCCTAGACAATTAATCTACCTTCCTATTAACACAAAAGACTTTATTTACTCCTTGAGAATGACAATTACTGATCAGTTGGGAAGACCTATCGATTTGAATGGTGATAACGTTGGATACGTACTGCATTTAAGAAAAGCTTAAAGGATTAGTGAAATAAAATTATTTACCTATAAATGTTGATTAATAATAAGCGCTTACTTTATAAAAAGCAGTACGGAAGTGGAATCGGTAGTATATTCAAAAATATTGCCAATTCCCAGTTATTTCAAACGTCAGCAAAACAAATAAAAGATGGAGCATTGTCAATGTATAATAATATTATTAAACCGAGATTCGAGTTGTTTAAAAACAGAGCTATAGAATACGGGAAAGATCTGATTGATGTAAACAGGAAAGAACTCATTGATGTGATTGGAAAGAAGAAATCGATGAAGGATCTTCTGGGTGCAAATAAGAGATTTTTAAATAAAAAAAGTCAGGACTTGATCAACGCGATAATAACTGGAAGTGGTTTAAAGATTCTGAAATAATTTTTATCGAATAATTTCTTTCTTATATAAATGGCAGTAAATAAAGTTATCAGTCCGCAATGGAACATTTTTGATGAGCCGCTTGTAGATGATACAGTGGTCAAATATGAATTTAAAGAAATTCGAGAAACAGATGTGAATGTTTCCAATAAACAAGAGTTTGAATTCGTAACGAAGAAATTAGATTCCTGGTTCTATCCAAGTGAAAGTTATCTTGATGTTAGTGTAAGAATTGTAAAAGAGGATGGAACTAACCTAGCTGCAACCGATGTTGCTACTTTAACTAATAATGGATTTAATTTATTCAGTACCGCTGAGTATGTAATAAATGACGAATCGGTTGAAAAAATTAATCATGTTGGTATTACAACTACCGTTACAAAGTTGATTGAATATTCTGATGATTATTCTAGAAGTGCAGCTAGAAATCATTTCTGGTATAAGGATTATAATCAGGGAACCGATATCAACCCTATAAGTAGTTCATTTACCGTACCTGCAGGTGGAGCACTAGCAGGAACTGTGGTTGTCAGTACTAAATCTAATCCAAATTATAATAAGGGGTTTGAAAAGAGATATAATAGAACTAAAGACAGCAAAATAGTAAATATGTATTTACCATTGTCAGAGTTGTTTGGATTCTTGAAAGGAAACAAACGATTTTTTAGAGGTGCATCGCATAGAATTTGTCTAAGAAGAAATGACGATAATAATATGATTGTAAGAAATGGGGATACTAATTTTAAAGTGGTCATTGAGTATTTATCCTGGAAAATCCCTATCATAGCTCCTAGTATTGAAATGATGAGTGAATTGGAAAAAGGTTTGGCTAAGGATAAAAAGTATAATTTGATGTGGGAAGCTTGTAATACTTATAAAAGTGATGTTAGTCAGAATAAGGAGCACACCTGGAAAGTTGTGTCTGAGAGAAATAGTCCAACCAAAATTGTTGTGATGTTACAGAAAAATGACAAGCATAACAACCAAAAAAAGAATAATATGGTATTTGATCATATGGATTTAACAGACATCGAACTTAGAATTAATGGGGATAAATATCCTGAAGAACCACTCAAGTGCGACTTTAGCGATGAGAAATGTAAATACTCGAATCTTTACAATAGGTTCATACATTTGGGTTATAAACAATTAGCATTTGATACTGGTAGTGTTGTTAGTATAGAAGAATTTAAATCAGTGTATCCACTATTCTGTTTCGATGTTTCCAAACACGAGTCAAATATTTATAATGGAACAACTGCTGATATTGAAATAAGTTTAACATTAAAAGATGGTACACCCGTACCATATAATGTTTACTGTGCTATATATTATGAAAGGAAAGCTACATTAGATATTATTAATAAAAATATGTATGTGAGTTTGTGAGTTTGGATTTTTATTAAATAAAATCAGCCGCTAATAAATGGAGTCGCTAAAAGAAGTCTTGTCAACAATTAGAATGAATAAATTCAATGATACAATCAGAAAGGAAGAACTAATTCTAGGATTGAAATATAGCATCGTTAAAATGAGAATGGCCAAGACAAAATATGGTGATAAGTTGGTTGTTGTTATTAATCATAATAACAAAGCCTGTGATTTGTTTATACCACAGAGATATAATGCAATTGCTGATGAGTTACTTCTAAAGAAAAATCTGGTTTTGCAGCCTATTATGAGAGTGAATAAGAACTCTGACCAATATGTTGATGTAGAACTGTTTACTCAGTAAAAATGTAAAAAAGTAGTAGGCTAGTTTATATAACTCTGAGCAGTTGTTGATTTAGCAGAAATTCTATTATATTTGGATAAAAAATGAAAAACTGAAAAATTAAAAATCTAAAAAGAAGTAGTAGTTTATATGTATTAAAGGGTAATATTTCCTATTTCTTAGGACCTTTATTTGGGAAATAAGAAAATAAAAATATCTTAAAAAAGGTGGATTATTTGGAAAAATACATGTTAAAATTTAAGAAATTGGTGTTAAAATGGGGGTTTGAACTTGGGGGACTTTTGGTCTAGAATCCGGTTTATATAACTACTCCCGGGGACTCACTCCCTGTATTCTCGCGAGTCCCCGCGGACGGGGAATGCTCCGATTATCATCACCATCATCAAAAAGGACTCCCTTTCAGATTTGGAGGGGAATCAATTTCTGCTGGTGTTGGTGCAATATAAAATTAATAAAAAAAATCAGGATAAACAAAACCAAAATCAAAGTGGATCCAGATAAATTCTGTCAACTGTCTATTTTTTTTTTAACAAAATCCAGTTTAGAAGCATTTTCCGTGTTCTCGCTGTATTCCGTACTCGGAGTCCGCGTGGCGTGGCTCCCTCTATCTCGCCGTTCCCTTCGATTTCCCGAGGAGTCCTCGGGGAACGGCGAGGATACGCCTCTAGTACATGGTCGTTCAAGACTTAAAATATCTGCGCTGCAAGCTCTGTTAGTCTGTGCCGTATGTTACAGTTTTACGGCACAAATTTCGCCTGAAAGTTTTACTAACTTTCAAACCTGTATTTTAATATATTAGCGTTAAAAAAGATCTTCATGGGCTCGCGGCGTCCAAATTGCCAAAATGAGATGCTTATTTGACAGTGCAAAATACGTTAACAAAATATATTAGAGCTATATTTCGGCCCTTCTTGGGAAGTGCCCTCTTCAGGCTCAAGCTGTAAAATGAATTTCCATAAACTTTTCTGTTTGGGCTGGAGGAATATTTAAAGTTTAACTGAAAAGCCAACTCCTTTGTGGGTCATTTAAATGGATGCGCTGAATTATTTGGATTCTGCAAAGGGATTTTTTGATTTTCCACTATCTGCTCTAGTTATGAGGCTCCCCCCCCCCGGTCGTCCCCACAGCGTAAATTCTACTATGACGCGGGAAATTTTAAAGGAACAGTAAACTTGACTACGCAACTTTCGGCCATCGAATCGCCCGGGGGGCTTAGATAAATATACGGGGTCTCATTGTCGACAGGCTTTGTTATCTCGAACCGTCTCGAACCCCCTCCTTAGTGTTCCCAAAGCTAGCTGGCAGGCCCTTGCCCCTTATGCACTGTAATTATGCACTTATGTACTGTAAAAGTTCGCCTTTTTACATGTAGACTACAGAGAAACGACCTCCCCGACAAGACGGCCGGGGTTCGATTCCTAGTCGCGGCACACACACCTTTTGCTTTTGCAAACCTTTTGCTCAAAAGTTGAATTCTCGGAAACTGCCCGGAAACTGCAATGGTCGTAACGAGAGTTTTTATTACTCTCAATATCGACTCAGGGTACATTCTTGATATGTTAGCTAGCTCCCCGAGTCAAGTTTGAGTCAAGTTTTCTGTTCCTTTAATCTCAACACAAATGCGGCTTTTCAGTGGGCAGTGGTGAGATTAGTGACGATTGCTTAGTGCCTGAACAAAAAAAAAATCACATATCTTTCTCGTAAGGCATACAACAAAAATACAAGCGCATAGAGGCACCACAAATCACAGGGAAATTCCACTATTTGGAAATCGATTATTCGTGAATAGCGGAACAACGAAGTAACTCATTTTGAGCGGGTCTTCAAGCCAATTTAAGTAAATAAGTGATAGGTAACTAGATTGTCATATCCTAGCCCTTTTCGGACTTTAATGAGATGCTTGTTATTTGTTTCCTAGTGTGTGGGAGGATAGGAGGGGGTCCGTTTGATGCGGCGAAATCCCGATCACCTCCCTTCGTAAAATCGCTTTGCTGATCTCTTAGCTTATGTGGCTTGTAGAACATACACGCGCTACGTTAAAGTAGCGTGAAGTTTGACGTTTCTTATGTGTAGGCTGAGCCCGATCCTCCCGACGTCAACGTTGATGCGAGTCTTCCTATTTGTATAGAGGAAGGCGAACAGGTTATCGGCGATCAGCAAGAAGCAGAACTCCTTGATGCGATGAGAGAACCATCTCCAGGTGGGAAATTGAAACCATCCCCGTCGGAAATCAGTATGACGTCGCTTTCGAGTGGAGTAGGATCGGTTACAAACGGTATGATCGTCGGGCACGATGCATCATTGAAGGTACTAGCTTTGGTAAGTTGCCATTCATGGTTTCTTGTGGGCATATTTTAACCTTTTTTGTGTTTACTGTTGGTTCTAACTAACTTCAGGGGGGTAATTAGGGGAGGGGGGAGACCCCCTACCCCACAGCACGTTGGCCATCGCCAGAAACACAAAAGGCCCATAAGCGTTCATTAGGACCAAGCTGATTGAGCTGAACGGATTCCGCTGAGATTTATTCTAGCATTTTTGGTCAACTAGGTCGACGACCATACCGAGCAGTAAAAACAGCAGCTGTGTCAAAAATCATCTCCCAGTAGGCTACTAGCTTTAAAGGACTCCTCTCACTTATTCTGCCTTTTATATTATCCCTAGCTCCCGTGCTGAATTATAAGCTTCTGAGATCCCCGCCTTTCGCTATTGTTTCGTTTTGTACCTGCAGTTTTTTTGGGTTTTTTTTTACTGAGCCAAGTTCTGCCAGTCAAGCAACGCAAACTTCGCAAAAGCTCATAGGTCTACCGTCAACTCGTTCACACACAAGGAGACGAGAAGCTTCAAAGTATTGTTGTTCATTTCGGAAGACATGGTAGGCCATGAGGTCTATCTTCTGTTTTCAGTTACTTTTGTTTTGCTTGGGTTTCCCGCGTTTAAACCGTAGCTCGTTCAGTTTTCAAATATTTTGCGTCCAGCCGCCGCGTCGGAGAGCGGGAAGGCTGGCTAGAATCGACAAGCGCTAACAAGAAAACCACTAATTCACTTGGAAAGTAATGGTATTTTCGAAAAATGATATCTCTGAGCCATTCCATCGTGAAAAGATCATTTCTAGTAAGATTTGTGCTTCAGTTCTCGGCAATTCGTACGAGTGACTCACCAAATTCGATATTTACTGTTGTTAGAATCTTCATTTGTTTTACCAAAGTGCTTGACCTGAGAGGACGTCGGTGTTAAATCAGATTGAATTGATATTGCAGGGAACGAAGACTGACTCACAGTACGGCAGCTCCAACTCCCTAACTTCAGTCAGTGGGTTAGGCCCCCTTACCTTTTCTGAAGACGCAGTTCCATCAGTGGAAGGTGTACCCCATGGCGCTTGCCTTACCAGTGACGATATGGGTCGAATTCAGTCATTCGTCAATGAATTTTCGACGAGATCGCTCCTACCATCTGTGGAGCGACAGATTAAGGAGCTCCATGATACGGTAAGTCTTAGAGGACACGTATAGTAATTACGTCTACTTCAGTAGTGTTTCCATTCATTCTCGTTCCCGAGATTCTTCACTTCATAAGTGTATCCTATCTCCTCTATTTGCAATATACTGAGTATCATGCTTGCTACGTTTGTTCTCTTTACGTGACGTATCATGCGCCATATCATTGTTTCCGAGGAGCTTGTTGGATTGTCATCCAAGGCAAGGGACTTGGAAAGAGGTTAAAAACAGCCGAAATTGTGTATAATTTTCTGTAAGCATAGCTTAATTGTAAAGGGGTCAACCATTTCAGAACATCTGAGTAGAAACACTGTGTTGTGCGAGGTGTCATTTAAAGCAGTGGTTCCCAACCGGTGGTGCGCGCACCCAAAGGGTACGCGAGACCCCTGCAAGGGGTACGCGAACGTACCGAAGTCGGTTTAGTCTGTAGCTTCAAAATCTCACCTCACTCGTTTTTGATTGCCGAAATCCTATATAGTATTAGCAGCAGAGGCATCACTAGCCAGAACGGTAATTTTTACCGACTGTTTTTCGAAAAAAATAAAATGCATGTTGTAATTAAAACTGACTTCAAGGCCGTCATAAAGTTTAACTTATCTTTACTTTTTAAGGTTTTAACGCGGAAAAGCGCGCAGAGATCAATCATCAGCGCGACCAAACGTTGGTTTGGAAGTAAACCAAGCCAAGGCGGCATGATTAGCCCAGGGCTGTAAGTGATTTTTGTTGTTGTTGCTATTTCCTGGTGGACGGTAAAGGTAAAAGTTTGCTGGCCATACTTATGGTGTTTCGTAGCAATCCTTCAAAGCTAGAGGCCTTGGCTCGAAAAGAGTGTTTCCGTAACCGTTTGTGTAGCCCGTAAGTGGGGGTCGGGACTGAAATTTAACCAAGTCCAAGGAGGCCCGGGATTGGCTGCTGGAGACGAGTCTCCGCCTTAAGGGAGGAGTCAAGGGTGACAAGTGACAGGCTTCTTTTGCCCCGCCCTGGGGGAGGAGCTACAGCATCAGAAGTTGATGTCTGTTTCCAACGACCTACAAGGTTTGTGTGGCTCAAATTTGACAAACAACTCTCGAGGTGATTTTTATTTCGTGGCTCGTAATTTGGCAGGAAATTGTCTTTCGTGCTTGAATTTGGTTGCCATTTATAATGGGACGTTTGATGGCATAAACCTTGTGTGGTTGAGACCATAAACCACAACCGAGGGTGGCTGGAATGAAGCAGAGGTTAGGATTAAGATCATGGAGTTCAGTTTTTGATATGGAGTTTAACAAAAAGCATACCGTCACCTAATCTTCAAAGGTTTACTGAATAACGTTGAATACGAACATTTAGTTACGACTCACAGTTTTTCTAAGCAGGCCCGAAAACACAATGAAGATGTTCTAATCTCTTGCTCCAGTATTCCCGGAAAAGCGATTTTCTATCTGTGTGAAAGATCCTTCAGACATATGGTAGCTCTGTGTCACGTTATATATTTACCAGCAACAACAACATCTCAGTAACCCAGATCTCAGAAATCCTTCTGAACTCGTTTTGCAACTTGGGATATAGAAGCGTCTTTGATTTTCTGTTAGTCGCTATTTTACCGAATGAAAAACACGTTCTCCATGAAATTCAAATTGCGCGGTCTAACTTTGAAATTCGTTTTCTTTGTTCTCTCGGGACGTCGTCCATATAGAGCGTGTTCCACCCCTCTACCAATAGTAACCAATAGTTACTATTTCCGTTCCAGCCTCACGAAAAGTTACTACGCTGACCGTTCCAACCTTCTCGAAATAGTAACTAATAGTAACTATTTGCTTACCATGCTCGGGAGCGTAGTAAGCGTAGTAACTACGGATCTGTGTAACGTGATTGGCTGGATTACCCCGTGAAGTGAAGTTTTACCGAAAATTAAAAAAAGCGTTCCAGCCTTGACGCAAAATAGCCAAAATTGGTTACGTCATGCGTAGTAACTATGGTAAGTAGGATGGAACACGCTCATAATCAATGTCACTACGAGAAGCCTCTTGTGAAAAGAAAATCCCTCAACAGAGTTCGTGTGTGCGGATAGAATATAATATAGAATAAAATATATTACCAAAAAAAAGCCCGAGGGCCATGGCAACAAAACACAGACAAATAGGCCTACACTAAATTATATAAGCAAACACTCCTCCTATTCTATAAACCTCTTCCTATGCTCCGTCGCAAGCCTCAAAAAACGCCCAAGATACTAAAACAAGTTTGCTTTTCAGTTAAATTTTTAACATTTCAGGTATCAGCCCGACTCGCCCCAACTTCAGGTTCGGCGTTTGGCAGACCTGGCGTTTATATTTGGCCATTATGACCTTGCCTATCAGGCTTATCACACGGCAAAAAGGGACTTTGAGAGCGACCAGGCCTGGGTCTACTACGCTGGCGCTCTTGAAATGGCAGCACTTTCAGTAGTGATGCACAACATTGTCAATCCGTCTGCTATCAAGCCTGTGCCCTATCGGTATTTTGATGAGGCCATTAATACCTATACGAATGTTTGCAAGTAAGTTGAAACTTGAGCTCATCCTTCATTATCATTCCATATTGTACCATCAAAAAGCTTTTGTCTCTACATATTACCCAAATATTACCCCACAACATATCTCACAGTAGATGTGAGATATGTCCTAAAATTCCTAAAATTCTCGTATTGGTCGTATTCGTATTTGTGATTGTTTTAGTTGTTAATTACCTTGTCTAAAAAAATTCGAGCTGATGTTGTTAGTTGTTTGTTTCATTTTATTTAGGCTAGCGTTTTAGTATTTTTTTCATAAATCAGTTGAATTAACGAAGCGTCATTTTGTATGCCACTGGCATGTTTGTCGCTTTTATGCTATTGCAGTTATACTAAAGTTGTCAATAAAATTGTACCTTACCTTAGATGCAGTTTTGGTTCCAGTATTCAGACATCAGCCATTTTAACCGTTCTTTGCTTTAAGGAAATTATAACACTGTTCTGCTAACTTTGGCCGCGCTCTTCCCCCTTGACTTTTAACAGAGACATGGAAAAATGAGCATAACTGGTCTTTCTGATTAGTGAGCTGCTCGGAAACCATAAAGGGGAAAATGATACGTTTCGAAAGGAGCTAAAACGGAAAATGCAGAAATGCATTTTGTCATTTAAATGTCAATATGCAGTGACACGCTGCATATTAACTCACTTCATTCTAGAATATGAAATAACAAACTGAAGAGGAATTTTGAAAATTTCGCCTATGTAGTTTCACAGTTCTAGGATTTCACTGCGTAGATTTGGCGCTTCGTAGAGGCTAAGTCACGGCACGATTACAGATCCGCGGGAATGTTTCCCGTTACAAAAAATTCGGTCATCTTGCCGTTCCCCGAGGACTCCTTGGGGAATTAAAGGGAACGGCGAGAATAGAGGGAATCACTCCACGTGGAATCCCCGTGCAGAAAACAGCGAGAACACGGGGAATGCTTCCAGAACGGATTTTATTCGAAAAAAAATATGCAGTTGACGAAATTAGTCTGGATCCACTTTATTTTTGGTTTTGTTTATTCTGATAGTTTTTAATTAATTTTACATTGCACCAACACCAGCAAAAGTTGATTCCCCTCCGAATCTGAAAGGGAGTCCTTTTTGATGATGGTGATGATAATCGGAGCATTCCCCGTCCGTGGGGACTCGCGAGAATACGGGGAGTGAGTCCCCGGGACAAACACGCGGGGACTCCTCAAATTGAGTCCTCGGGGAACGGCAAGAATACGCCGCATATTTCCCCGTGGAATCTGTGGCAAAAGAAGGTCGGCTGGACATCTGTGGCGCGCGGAATATGCGGGGTGAAAACTTGTAAGAACGAAGCAAAATTTTCATAATCTCCCTTTAGAATGTTATTTTATTTTCCAGATATAAAAGTGAGTACTTCAGGACATGTCAGGTTGTATATACATACTTTAAATTCTCTGCTTTTGTTATACAAATATTAATACAAATACTTTCGTCAAAAGTAGAAATTGAGAACCGAGTACAGTAACACCTTATCCTTTAATCCAATGAGGAAACGACGACCTGGAACCTTTCTACTGGAATATAATGAGCTTTCGGATTCAAGGATGTCTTTGCTTGAGTGGAATTCATGGCTTCCTGGCACCATGGGGCTCACCGCTGCGCAGTTTATATGTTAATTTTGTACGTACGTTGACAAAGGAGGCAAATTTCGAGAGAGTAGAGATTGAAGTCAGTATTTTTTGTTTCGTTGTTTGTTGTAGTAGCTAAAGTGGAAGGTATATAAAAATACATTTTTGGCAGTTTTTTGTGTTATTATATATGGTCCTCGCGCCTTGAATTTACGATCATTATCATCCCAATTCTAGGAATCAAATGCTTGGTCTTCGCGCTGGTATCCTGAGCTTTGAAAGTTTGAAAGAAAGTCACCAGTACGCTGACGCCGCCAAACTGTGTGTTCGGCTAACGGCAGAAGATTCGGATTTGAGAAGTGCCCTAATGTTGGAACAAGCTGCTTACTGCTTTGCGAGGTTAGTATCTTTTCTTCTTGCAGAGGGGGGGGGGGGGGTTGAAATGATGTCGATAGAAATGACCCTTTTTGCGTGCAGGAGTCGACAGGAGCCAGTGATCTTACTGAGCCGGCAGGAGGGGCTCTGTCGAACGTATTCTTCATCATCAGGAATTTTGCTACGAGTGTTTGGAATTCAATCCCAAGTAAAGTCCGTGAAGCCCCGCATCTTGCGGCATTCAAGGCCACAGTGAAAAGGTTCTTCCTCGCAAAAGAGTCAACAAGAGTCAGTCGTTTTCTTTTTTCTTCTTTTGTTTTGATCAGTATTTGTTTTAGTAATTAGAAATGTATTGTTAGTAGTAGTAGTATTTATTTTTCATTAGTAGTAGGATTTATTCTTCATTAGTAAATAGATTTGAATCTTGTTTTTCGCCTGTTATTTATCAAGTCCCTCGGGACTTTCCCTGCAGGTGATGCAGACAAATGTTGTGCGTTTGTTTTGAATTAAACATAATCAAATCTAATCTAAAAAAAATCTGATCTAATGACCGTCCACTTGATTTTTTTACAAAATTTAAGTAGGTGGTTTCTATGGCTTCGTAAATCTATCCGTCTGTCTGGTCGCGATTGTCCCCGGATCGAGAAATTTCGATCCAGTCTGGTGTATGGTCTCTTTAGGAAACAGGGTGGTCGAATGCATGGATGGGCTTTGAACCTAAACATTCAGGGGTGGGGTTAAGGGCATAGAAGCTCATTGACGGAATAAGTGTTCGGGTCGAATTGATTAGAAGGTTTAAGTACGGGTACAGGAGATGTTATTGCTCTTTGTTTAGGATAGGTTGTTAGGTCGGAATGGGAGAAAAAGATTTAGCCTATAAATTAAGCTAATTTTCCGGTGAGTCAGGTGTAGGTGAAATAAGGTCAGGCATCTGTGTGTACCTGGATACGCTGTTAGTTTTCTGATTGGATGGATAATGCGGGCAAAATTCGGCAAAACCGAAAGTTTCGAACGGACCAAAGTGACCGAGGAAAATTGACAGTGGAGTTGTCATAGAGGGGGGACACGATGAATTGGAACATGCTGTTAGTCTTCAGCTAAAATATATAGGTTGGGCCGAAATTCGGATAAAACCGAAAATCCATTTTGAACCAAACACGTCTTGATCAATTTGTTTGGAGTGTAAGAAAACATGCGGATTTGACACCTATTCTTCTTTTTGGGATCCCAAAACGTAAGTGGAGGGATACCTATGACATCGCAAAAGTTGTCCGTCTTTCCGTCCGTCCGTCCGTCTGTCTGTCTGTAAGCACGATAACTCTCGAAGGCAGTGAGATATTTTGATGAAACTTGGTGTGGGGATTCTTTGGGTCAAGAGTAAGGTCAAGTTCGTAGATGGGCCCTGTAGCTGTATATTTAGGGGTGGAGGAGGAGGTTTAGATTAAGGGGCAAGCAAAAAATTTTTAAACAGCTAATGTGATAGTCGATAATGGGGTAAGAAGACACGCTGAACACGAATATGAAAACCATTTTCTCGCCGGACAAGTAGTTCGTCCGGAATCCGGCCAAAACCGGAAAGTTTGTTAAAAGTAGAAGTCTTATTTGAAGTTGATTAGATGTTCGATATAGGGGTAAGAAGGCATGCTGAACAAGAATATGAAAACCGTTTTCTCGCCGGACAAGTAGTTCGTCCGGAATCCGGCCAGAACCGGAAAGTTTGTTAAAAGTAGAAGTCTTATTTGAAGTTGACTATATGTTCGATATAGGGGTAAGAAGGCATGCTGAACACGAATAAGAAAGTTGTTTTTCGCCAGACAAGTAGTTCGCCTGGAATCCGGCCGAAACCGGAAAGTTTGTTAAAAGTAAAAGTTTTATTTGAAGTTGATTAGATGTTCGATCTAGGGGTAAGAAGAGATGCTGAATCCGTATATGACAATCATTTTTTTGCCGGACAAGTAGTTCGTCCGGAATCCGGCCAAAACCGGAAAGTTTGTTAAAAGTAGAAGTTTTATTTGAAGTTGATTAGATGTTAGTTTCAGGGGTAAGAAGACATGCTGAATCCTTATATGAAAAGGATTTTCTACTCGGACAAGTGTTTAGGTCGGAATCCGGCTGAAACTGGAAAATTTTTGAAAGCAAAAGTTGTGTTTGTAGTTGATTAGATGTCCGATTTGGGGGCAAGAACAGATGCTGAATTTGTATAATAATGACAATTTTTTTTGCCGGATATAAAGTTCGTCTGGAATCCGGCTGAAACCGGGAACTTTTGGATGGTCTAAATAAATGCTTCGTTTCTGATAGTCGTGAATATTGTAGCCAAATAGCCTTTCTGGTTTTATCGGATGCACTTCCAGACCTTAACACTGGATCTCGCGAAGACAAAACCCATTTGTCTGGATCAGATATTCAGATTTTGGGATCCCATCGGAACCTTTGGTCTTGTTTTACAACAGTAATATAAACAGTCAAATTTAAGTTTGACTTTATAGCTAAATTGACTAAAAAAAAGCGAGGAAAAGATCGCTCAGTTGGAACGTGGAAGGTCACTTGTAAAAAACAAGTTGGAAACTACTTATAATGGACCCTTTATGCAGATATTATGATTTTTTTTTTCTTAGGATGCTGCTTCCTTACGTCGGTCATGAGGTTCCTTCGACTGTTCCACGTGCCTGCAAATATGCCTTCCATCTAATCCTGTCAGGACATCGATATGCGAAGGCAGGTCAGAGAAGACACGCATCCCGGGTCTACAAGCAAGCACTAGTGGTATGTAGACGGTCATATCATTAGAAGTAAATAATGCACATTCCGCGTGCAAGTGAGGGGGATTTAACGCGATTTTTTAGTAAATTCCTTGCGAGTCAAGCTCGTTGTGAAAACCGCAAGAATCTTTTTAAGAAAATAAGGTTTAAGACCAAGTTGAACATTCATAATGCAAGAACAAAAACGAATTCTTCGCAAGAATTCGTTCCCTACAATTCTTTGCAAGAATCCAAGAATTTGTTCCACCTTCCTCGGAAACTCATGGAAGGTTAAGATCAGGGTGTCTCCGGTGGTGAAGGGCGACCTTAGGAATCTCCCTGATCTTTTACTCAGGAAATCGTTTCTATTCTGTGAT